>OX326966.1:8785122-10212622 GCA_946800305.1 Medicago arabica | reverse complement strand
TTATGATAGTCAAATGCAAATCTACCTTTTCCGCCAAGGTCTTCAAAGTGAATCCAAGATTTTGTTAGAAGCATCGGCAAATGGTTCTCTAATGTTGAAAACTCCACAAGAGGCCGTAAGGATCATTGATCAAATGGCGCTTAACTCTCGCAAATCTTCTCATAATAGAAATCCTTCACAAAGGAAAGCAGGTATTCTTGAATTGGAAACAAATGATGCGGTGTTAGCACAAAACAAACTCCTCACTCAACAAATGGACGCAATGCAAAAGAAAATGGAGAGTTTACCCAAGCAAATCATGGAGCAATTCCAAAAAGATGGGGGTTCTTCACAAGTGAATGCTTGCGAGTTGTGTTTCGGTGATCATCCCACCGGTTATTGTCCACCACCATCTTTAGAAGAGGTAAATTTTTTGGGAAACCAACAGAGGCCAAATCAACAACAAGGTCAACAAGCCGGTAGTTCTAATCAAGGGAGATATCCGGGTAACAACAACTTCCCACGAGGAAATTCGTTTGGCCAACCATGGAGACAACCACCACCTCACTACTTTCAACCACCCAATTATTACCAACAACCTTACAACAATTATTATCAATATCCACCGCAAAACCTTCAACAACAACAAAATCGTCCTCCAAACACGGACGAGACCTTGAACCAATTCATGCAATTGTCCTTAGCTAACCAAAAGAGCAACGAGGCTTCTATCAAGAACCTCGAAACACAAATGGGGCAAATGACACAACAAATGGCTCAAGCTAACCAACAAGGGGGAGCCTTCACCGCCAACACACAAGCCAACCCAAAAGGGCAAGAGCATTGCAAAGCCATATCAACAAGAAGTGGCAAAGTGATTGGCCGAGGGATAGGTGTTGATGATTTGGAAGTGGAGCGGAAGGTTGTAGAGGAGTTTGATTTTGAGGAAGTTGATGAGGAGGAAGGTGTTGAGAGAGAAGGAGAGGAAGAGAATAAAGGAGACTTAGTTGAAAATGAAAAAAAAAAAAGGAGTAGTTGAAAAGAATGAGATGGAGAAAGAAGGGAAAGATGTGGTGAATGAGAAGGAAACAAAGAAGAAAGTTGAGAAGAAGGTGTCGACTCAACATTTACCTTACCCACAAGCTCCATCAAAGAAAGACAAGGAAAGGCAATACGCAAGGTTTCTTGAGCTTTTCAAGAAGTTACAGATTGATATTCCATTCTCGGAAGCTTTGGAACAAATGTCGGCGTATGCTAAGTTCATGAAAGATATCCTTTCCAAGAAGAGAAGAGTCAACGATGAAGAAGTCATCCAACTTGATGCCAATTGTAGTGCCATCATTCAAAGGAGGTTGACAAAGAAGGAACAAGATCCGGGGAGAGTCACTCTACCGGTAGCTATAGGAACCACCGATGTTGGCAAGGCACTACTTGATCTTGGTTCAAGCATCAATCTCATGCCTTGGTATGTTGCTAAAAGAGTTGGTGAATTATGCGTGAAGCGGACGGGGATGACCTTGCAATTGGCCGATAAATCCTTCGCAAAGCCTTTAGGAATAGCGGAAGATGTGTTAGTAAAAGTTGACAAATTTGTGTTCCCGGCCGATTTTGTGATTATGGATATTGAGGAGGATGACGATGTGCCTATTCTTTTGGGAAGAAACTTCATGTAAACGGCACGGATGATGATTGACCTCGATGACAACATCATAAAGGTGAGATTTGATAATGAAGAGGTACACTTCAATATTCGTGATGCCATTAAGTACTTCAAGGATAAGGGCGCCTGTTTTAAAGTGGATGCAACCAAAGAAGTCATCATGACCAATCGGCAGCATTTTCTTAACCGAACACCCCTTGAAAGTGGTTTAACGGATGCACTTGATTTTATTGGTGCCGAAGAAGCAAGAGAGATTGAAGATTGCTTAAAAGAGATAGATACCTTGAAGGAAATTCCTCCTCATCATGCTAAACTTGAGGAGTTGAAAGATGGGTCCGATGAAGAATCTAAGGTTGAAGATGCCAAGGTGGAATTAAAAGTCTTACCATCACATCTCAAGTATGTCTTTCTTGAAGATGGTAATGTCAAACCGGTCATCATAAGTAGCGCTTTAACCGTCAAGGAAGAAGAAAGTTTGGTGGAAATTTTAAAGTCCAACAAAGAAGCTATAGGGTGGAAGTTGTCCGACTTGAAAGGGATAAGTCCATCTTATTGTATGCACAAAATAATTATGGAAGATGATTTCAAACCGGTAGCACAACCACAACGCCGCTTGAATCCAACAATGAAAGAGGTGGTGCGCAAGGAAGTGGTGAAGCTACTAGAAGCCGGTATGATATATCCGATCTCGGATAGTGCATGGGTTAGCCCGGTTCAAGTAGTTCCAAAGAAATGAGGTATGACGGTGATCACAAAATGAGAAAAATGAGTTGATTCCAACTAGGACCGTCACCGGATGGAGAATGTACATTGATTATAGAAGAATCAATCAAGCTACAAGGAAGGATCACTTCCCATTGCCCTTTATGGATCAAATGCTTGAAAGACTCTCCGGTCAAGCCTTCTATTGTTTCCTTGATGGCTATTCCGGCTACAACCAAATCACCGTCAACCCGGAAGATCACGAGAAAACGGCTTTCACTTGTCCTTTTGGTATTTTTGCTTATAGAAGAATGCCCTTTGGCTTATGTAACGCACCCGCTACCTTTCAACGGTGTGTTCAAGCCATCTTTTCCGATTTAACTGAGAAATGCATGGAGGTCTTCATGGATGATTTTTCGGTTTTTGGTTCATCATTTGACTCCTGTTTGAAGAGCTTGGACATCGTACTGAAGCGGTGTGTTGAAACTAATTTGGTGCTCAATTGGGAGAAATGTCATTTCATGGTTACCGAGGGTATTGTCCTTGGTCACAAGATTTCTTCAAGGGGTATCGAGGTAGATCAAGCTAAGGTTGATGTCATTGGAAAGCTCCCACCGCCCGTAAATGTCAAAGGGGTAAGAAGTTTTCTTGGTCATGCCAGATTCTACTAGCGCTTCATCAAAGATTTCTCAAAGATTGCAAAGCCATTGAGCAATTTGCTCAACAAAGATAAGTCTTTCGAATTTGATCAAGAATGTTTAAATGCTTTTAAAATTTTGAAAGAAAGCTTGACAACCGCACCCATAATCACGACTCCTAATTGGACCCTAAATTTTGAACTCATGTGTGATGCTAGTGATTATGTTGTGGGTGCCGTGTTAGGCCAAAGAAAGAACAAAGTTTTTCATGTTATCCACTATGCAAGCAAGGTCTTAAATGATGCTCAAATCAATTATGCAACTACCGAAAAAGAATTGCTTGCCATTGTATATGCATTAGAGAAATTTCGTTCTTATCTTATTGGTTCAAAAATTGTTGTGTTCACTGACCATGCAGCAATTAAGTACTTGATCACCAAAGCCGATTCTAAACCGAGGCTCATCCAGTGGATGTTATTGCTACAAGAGTTTGATCTGGAGATCAAGGATAAAAAGGGGACCGAGAATTTGGTGGCCGGTCACCTTTCAAGGCTTGTAAACATTGATGTAACCGAGAAGGAATAAGAGGTCCGGGAAGAGTTTCCGGATGAGAAGTTACTCATGGTGCAAGAGAGGCCATGGTTTGCCGATATGGAAAATTACAAAGCAAAGGGTGTCATACCGGAGGATTTCAATTATCAAATGAAGAAGAAGTTTCTACGGGACTCTCCAATCATTACTTGTGGGATGACCTTTATTTGTTCAAAACCGAAGCGGACAATCTTTTGAGAAGATGTGTTGCTGAAGATGAAGCAAGCAAGGTTCTATGGCATTGTCATAATTCACCCTATGGTGGACACTTCAACGGACAAAGAACGGCGGCAAAAGTTCTTCAATCCGGATTTTATTGGCCTACTCTATTCAAAGATGCTTATGCACATTGTCAACAATGTGATAAGTGTCAAAGAACCGGTGCAATTTCAAGAAAGAATGAGATGCCGTTACAAAGCCTTCTTGAGGTAGAAGTGTTTGATTGTTGGGGAATTGATTTTGTTGGCCCTTTTCCATCCTCTTTTACCAATGAATACATTTTGGTGGCCGTTGACTATGTCTCCAAGTGGGTGGAAGCTATTGCATCACCAAAAGCCGATAGCAAGACGGTGATCAAATTCTTAAAGAATAACATCTTCACTCGCTTTGGAACTCCGAGGGTGCTTATTAGCGATGGCGAATCTCATTTTTGCAATTCGCAACTAGCTAAAGCTCTTGAGCACTATGGAGTAAAGCATAAGGTTGCTTCACCTTACCATCCACAAACAAATGGCCAAGCCGAGGTGTCCAATCGGGAAATCAAAATTTTTTGGAAAAGACCGTGTCTTCATCACGGAAAGATTGGGCATTGAAGCTTAATGAAGCGTTGTGGGCCTATCGGACCGTTTTTAAGGCACCTACGGGTTTCACACCATTCCAATTGGTGTATGGGAAGACATGCCACTTGCCGGTTGAATTGGAGCACAAGACGTTTTGGGCGCTAAAGTTTTTGAATTTTGACCAAGAGCAAACGGGGGAGAAAAGAAAAATTCAAATGCATGAACTTGAAGAAATGAGGAATCAAGCTTATGAATTTTCAAAAGTGTACAAGGACAAGGTGAAGAGCTATCATGATAAGCGGATCATGAAAAGAAACTTCGAACCCGGACAAATGGTGTTACTTTTTAACTCAAGATTGAGATTATTTCCGGGCAAGCTCAAATCCAAGTGGTCCGGTCCGTTCTTAATCAAAGAGGTAAAGCCTTATGGAGCGGTGGTTTTGGAAGATCCAACAACAAAGGCCAATTGGACCGTTAATGGGAAAAGGTTGAAGCCCTACTTTGGTGGTGAAGTTGATCGGTAAACGTCGACAATTTTACTAAGTGATCCATGATGCTGTCATCGAAAAAGGCGTCGTGCTCATGACGCAAAACGAGCGCTTGCTGGGAGGCAACCCAGTTTTGTGAGTCAATTTTAAGTTTTATTGCATGTAGGAATTAAGTCACTAGTGTTCAAGCTTAGCATAGGTAAACATTTGAACAAAAAACTGGGTGAATTTCGCTTGAAGCGAGCTGCATCTCGCTTAAGCGAGGTTTGCACTTTCAAATTTCGCTTGAAGCCATAATTTTTTGCTTCAAGCGAAATTTTGATTTTTCAGACGTTGGGGAGCGGTTCCCAAGACCATCACTTAACCCTTTCCCCTTCCTCTTTCCCCCCTTTTACGTTTTTGCTCTCCCATTCTCCCCAAACCCTCAAAAACGAAATCTTTACACTCTTGCAACTCCCACTTACTCTCTTGCAATTCCCACTTTTAATCATCTTCCTCATCTCGCATTTGCATCAAACATCACAACAGGTTTGAATTTTTCCACTTCTCATTCCAATTTCTTTTGAAAATTTCATGTTTTGTCAATTTTAGAAATGGTTAGGTTAGGTTAGAAAACTTGTATGATTAGAGACTGTGCTTGTAGGGTATATGATGTGGTTAGGCGAATTAGAGTAACGTTAGCTTGGATTTGCATGTTTACTGCTGAGATCCTTTTGAAAAACACAGGTCTGGAAGAACCTCGCTTGAAGCGAGAAATCCATGCTTCAAGCCAGTGTTCATTTGGAAGATGAAAAAACTTGGGTGATATCTCGCTTCAAGCGAGATTGTCTCGCTTCTGATCTCGCTCAAGCGAGTTCTAAGCGAGTTTTGCACAGACTTGCCAAAAAGTTTTTTTTTGTGTGGGGACCAATCTGTTTTACTTCCTTTAATTTCATACATGTTCTAATGAATTCTCTGCTGTATTGGGATTTCTCTGGTTGTTTTGCAGATGGGACCTAAACCTAAAACCGGATCCAAACCGGATCCAAATGCAAGGCTTCCTCATCCACCGTTGACCGCCCTTTACCCACACCCAGGAACCCTGATGCCACCCGTTTCAAATCCGGAAAGGCTTATGCTAGGTTTCTTGATCTCGAAAAGAATGAAACTTGGCATGATAAGGTCTTTAACATTAACCCCGAGGGCGAGTTTGCTAAAATACATAAAATTTTCTCTGACAGGCAGTGGCAAAAACTTCTCCAACCTCACCCACACATCAACCTAGACCTCCGGAGAGAGTTTTATGCTAATGCGGTTCCAAGCTGCGATAACAAGGACATGGAGGCGAATTTCACTTATTCCACAAAAGTGAGGGGTATCACAATTCAATTTGATAGGGATACCATTAATGATTACCTTGGAAACTCTTTTGATTTACCTCCTGGTGAAGACCCTACTGTCCCTGCCCTCTGTGAGTATGGAGAGACTGCTTTCACCGGTAATTGGTCTCATGACCATATTGAGAGAGAAATTTTGCTGCCTGGGAGGCAGTATGTGACATCCAGAAGCGGTAGTGGTAACCGTAATATTGCCGCCTTTGCAGACATGAATATTAAGGCTGCAATTGTTTTCAAATTCTTGGTGCATAATGTGTGGCCGAAGAGCCATGTCTCGACTGTCACTAAAGCTGTCACCCCGCTCATTTGGCACATTTGTCGCGGCAAGGAGGTGGACATTGCTCGGATTATTTCTGAGGAGCTGAAACACATGGCTTAGAGTGGTGTCACTAGACCTGAGACCAGGATTACTTTTCCCGGATTTGTTATGGGGTTACTTCAGTCTAAGGGTGTGCAGATCCCCTTACCCTCTCATGAAGTGTTATCTCATCCGATTGATGACATGTATATTCGGGGCACCATCCGCAGAGCGAGCGGCAGGATACCAGTTCCTTCCCATGAGATTCCCCCCGCAGTCGAGCCACAGCCAGCTCCACCACAGCAGGTCCCCCAGTCTCCTGCAACTTTTGATTTTTCCGCCATGTCTGCTTGGATGCACCAGCAGGATGAGAGAGCCATTCGATAGGAGCAGCGGGATAATTTCATCATGGACCAGAATGCTGTACTTTTTAGGAGCCAGCGCGGCATGCATCAGACTTACTATGATGCTCGCATGCATCCATTGGACCCGTTCTATATGATGACCCCTGATATTTTCATGGAGTATTGTGGATGGCCTGGGGACAGGCCAACCTTTTATGGAGGGGGCGAGCAATCAGGTGCAGCTAATGATGATGAGGAGAGGACAGCGAGTTCTGATGATGAGATGACAGAGGATGATGCTTAGTGACAGCAGTTCGCTGTGTTTTTTTTTTATGCTCCTAGCTTTATGTTTCAGATTGTTTTTTTTTTTTTATTGCTTATGCTTGCACTTGGGAACTTTGTTAATTTTCCGTTATTATGTACTCTTTTTTAGTACTTTGTTTTAAGTTCATGGTTTTAATAACTTAGTTTGTCGTTTGTTTTCACTAATATGCTTTGGATGAACCTTGTGTTAAATCTTGATTTTTTTTGTGTTGTCTCTCATAGAAGAAAACTGCTCATGAACATTAACTGTTGAAATGCTCGAAAGAGCCAAAGGATTGAGCACAAATCATGTGTGTGATAATGATATTAGTTGTGATAAAGCGCAAAGCCAAGGTATTGGTTTCCTGTTTTTCTAGGTTGGCTTTGCGCTTTGCGCTTTTCCATAAGCCAAAGAAAAAGTGCATAATAACGAAAAATTAACAAAGTTCCCAAGTGCAAGCATACAATAAAAAAAAAACTATCTGAAACATAAAGCTAGGAGCATAAAAAAACACAGTGAACTGCTGTCACTAAGCATCATCCTCTGTCATCTCATCATCAGAACTCGCTGTCCTTTCCTCATCATCATTAGCTACACCTGATTGCTCGCCCCCTCCATAAAAGGCCGGCCTGTCCCAGGCCATCCACAATACTCCATGAAAATGTCAAGGGTCATCATATAAGACGGGTCCAATGGATGCATGCGAGCATCATAGTACGTCTGATGCATGCCTCGCTGGCTCCTAAACAGGGCAGCATTCTGGTCCATAATGAAATTATCCCGCTGCTCATGTCGAATGGCTCTCTCATCCTGCTGGTGCATCCAAGCAGACATGGCGGAAAAATCAAAAGCGGCAGGAGACTGGGGGACCTGCTGTGGTGGGGCTGACTGTGGCGGGACTGGCTGTGGCTCGACTGCGGGGGGAATCTCATGGGAAGGATTTGGTATCCTGCCGCTCGCTCTGCGGATGGCGCCCTGAATATACATGTCATCAATAGGATGAGATAACACTTCATGAGAGGGTAAGGGGATCTGCACACCCTTAGACTGAAGTAACCCCATAACAAACCCGGGGAAAGTAATCCTGGTCTCAGGTCGAGTGACGCCACTCAAAGCCATGTGCTTCAGCTCCTCCGAAATAATCCGAGCAATGTCTACCTCCTTGCCGCGACAAATGTGCCAAATGAGCGGGGTGACAGCTTTAGTGACAGTCGAGACATGGCTCTTCGGCCACACATTATGCACCAAGAATTTGAAAACAATTGCAGCCTTAATATTCATGTCTGCAAAGGCGGCAATATTACGGTTACCACTACCGCTTCTGGATGCCACATACTCCCTCCCAGGCAGCAAAATTTCTCTCTCAATCTGGTCATGAGGCCAATTACCCGTCAGAGCAGTCTCTCCATACTCACAGAGGGCAGGGACAGTAGGGTCTTCACCAGGAGGTAGATCAAAAGGGTTTCCGAGGTAATCATTAATGGTATCCCTATCAAATTGAATTGTGATACCCCTCACTTTTGTGGAATAAGTGAAATTTGCCTTCATGTCCTTGTTATCGCAGCTTGGAACTGCATTAGCATAAAACTCTCTCAGGAGGTCTAGGTTGATGTGTGTGTGAGGTTGGAGAAGTTTTTGTCACTGCCTATCAGAGAAAATCTTATGTATTTCAGCAAAGTCGCCCTCAGGGTTAATGTTAAAGACCTTATCATGCCAAGTTTCTTTCTTTTCGAGATCAAGAAACCTAGCATAAGCCTTTCCGGATTTGAAACGGGTGGCATCAGGGTTCCTGGGTGTGGGTAAAGGACGGTCCACGGTGGAGGAGGAAGCCTTGCGTTTGGATCCGGATTTAGGTTTAGGTCTCATCTGCAAAACAACCAGAGAAATTCCAATACAGCAGATAATTCATTAGAACATGTATGAAATTAAAGAAAGTAAAACAGATTGGTCCCCACACACAAAAAAAAAATTTGGCAAGTCTGTGCAAAACTCGCTTAGAACTCGCTTGAGCGAGATCAGAAGCGAGTTTGCTTGAACAAATCTGGACAATCTCGCTTGAAGCGAAATATCACCCAAGTTTGTTCATCTTCCACATTAACACTCGCTTGAAGCATGGAATTCTCGCTTCAAGCGAGGTTCTTCCAAACCTGCGTTTTTCAAAAGAATTCCAGCAGTAAACATGCAAATCCAACTACCGTTACTCTAATTCGCCTAACCACATCATATACCCTACAAGCCAGTCTCTAATCATACAAGTTTTCTAGCCTAACCTAACCATTTCTAAAATTGACCAAAACATGAAAATTTTCACATAATTGAATAAGAAGTGGAAAGATTCAAACCTGTTGTGTGATGTTTGAAGCAAATGCAAGATGAGAAAAGTGATTGAAAATGAGTGGAGATTGCAAGAGTGTAAAGGTTTTGATTTTTGAGGGTTTGGAGTTTGGGGAGAAAAAAAAACGTAAAGGGGGAAAGAAGAAGGGGAAAGGGTTAAGTATGGGCTTGGGAACCGTTCCCCAACATCTGAAAAATCAATATTTCGCTTGAAGCGACAAAATCTCACTTCAAGCAAAATTTGAGAGTGCAAAACTCGCTTGAGCGATATGCAGCTCGCTTCAAGCGAAATTCACCCAGTTTTCTCAAATGTTTACTTATGCTTAGCTTGAACACTAGTGACTTAATTTCTACATGCAATAAAACTTAAAATTGACTTACAAAACTGGGTTGCCTCCCAGCAAGCGCTCGTTTTTCGTCATGAACTCGACGCCTTTCTCGATGACAGCATCATGGATCACTTAGTAAAATTGTCGACGTTTGCCGATCAACTTCACCACCAAAGTAGGGCTTCAACCTTTGCCCGTTAACGGTCCAATTTGCCTTTGTTGTTGGATCTTCCAAAACCACCGCGCCATAAGGCTTTACCTCTTTGATTAAAAACGGACCGGACCACTTGGATTTGAGCTTGCCCGGAAATAATCTCAATCTTGAGTTAAAAAGTAACACCATTTGTCCGGGCTCGAAGTTTCTTTTCATGATCCGCTTGTCATGATAGCTCTTCACCTTGTCCTTGTACGCTTTTGAAGATTCATAAGCTTGATTCCTCATTTCCTCAAGTTCATGCATTTGAATTTTTCTTTTCTCCCCCGCTTGCTCTTGGTCAAAATTCAAAAACTTTAGCGCCCAAAACGCCTTGTGCTCCAATTCAATCGGCAAGTGGCATGCCTTCCCATACACCAATTGGAATGGTGTGAAACCCGTAGGTGCCTTAAAAGCGGTCCTATAGGCCCACAACGCTTCATCAAGCTTCAATGCCCAATCTTTCCGTGATGAAGACACGGTCTTTTCTAAGATTTTTTTGATTTCCCGATTGGACACCTCGGCTTGGCCATTTGTTTGTGGATGGTAAGGGGAAGCAACCTTATGCTTTACTCCATAGTGCTCAAGAGCTTTGGCTAGTTGCGAATTGCAAAAATGAGATCCACCATCGCTAATAAGCACCCTCGGAGTTCCAAAGCGAGTGAAGATGTTCTTCTTTAAGAATTTGATCACCGTCTTGCTATCGGCTTTTGGTGATGCAATAGCTTCCACCCACTTGGAGACATAGTCAACGGCCACCAAAATGTATTCATTGGTAAAAGAGGATGGGAAAGGGCCAACAAAATTAATTCCCCAACAATCAAACACTTCTACCTCAAGAAGGCTTTGTAACGGCATCTCATTCTTTCTTGAAATCGCACCGGTTCTTTGGCACTTATCACATTGTTGACAATGTGCATAAGCATCTTTGAAGAGAGTAGGCCAATAAAATCCGGATTGAAGAACTTTTGTCGCCGTTCTTTGTCCGTTGAAGTGTCCACCATAGGGTGAATTATGGCAATGCCATAGAATCTTGCCTGCTTCATCTTGAGAACCACATCTTCTCAAAAGATTGTCCGCTCCGGTTTTGAACAAATAAGGGTCATCCCACAAGTAATGATTGGAGTCCCGTAGAAACTTCTTCTTCATTTGATAATTGAAATCCTCTGGTATGACACCCTTTGCTTTGTAATTTGCCATATCGGAAAACCATGGCCTCTCTTGCACCATGAGTAACTTCTCATCTGGAAACTCTTCCCGGACCTCTTGTTCCTTCTCGGTTACTTCAATGTTTACAAGCCTTGAAAGGTGATCGGCCACCAAATTCTCGGTCCCCTTTTTGTCCTTGATCTCAAGGTCAAACTCTTGTAGCAAGAGCATCCACCGGATGAGCCTCGGTTTAGAATCGGCTTTGGTGATCAAGTACTTAATTGTTGCATGGTCAGTGAACACAACAACTTTTGAACCAATAAGATAAGAACGAAATTTCTCTAATGCATACACAATTGCAAGCAATTCTTTCTCGGTAGTTGCATAATTGATTTGAGCATCATTTAAGACCTTGCTTGCATAGTGGATAGCATGAAAAACTTTGTTCTTTCTTTGGCCTAACACGGCACCCACATCATAATCACTAGCATCACACATGAGTTCAAAATTTAGGGTCCAATTAGGAGTCGTGATTATGGGTGCGGTTGTCAAGCTTTCTTTCAAAATTTTAAAACCATTTAAACATTCTTGATCAAATTCGAAAGACTTATCTTTGTTGAGCAAATTGCTCAATGGCTTTGCAATCTTTGAGAAGTCTTTGATGAAGCGCCGGTAGAATCCGGCATGACCAAGAAAACTTCTTACCCCTTTGACATTTACGGGCGGTGGGAGCTTTCCAATGACATCAACCTTAGCTTGATCTACCTCGATACCCCTTGAAGAAATCTTGTGACCAAGGACAATACCCTCGGTAACCATGAAATGACATTTCTCCCAATTGAGCACAAAATTAGTTTCAACACACCGCTTCAGTACGATGTCCAAGCTTTTCAAACACGAATCAAATGAAGAACCAAAAACCAAAAAATCATCCATGAAGACCTCCATGCATTTCTCAGTTAAATCGGAGAAGATGGCTTGAACACACCATTGAAAGGTAGCGGGTGCGTTGCATAAGTCAAAGGGCATTCTTCTATAAGCAAAAATACCAAAAGGACAAGTGAAAGCCGTCTTCTCATGATCTTCCGGGTTGACGGTGATTTGGTTGTAGCCGGAATAGCCATCAAGGAAACAATAGAAGGCTTGATCGGAGAGTCTTTCAAGCATTTGATCCATAAAGGGCAATGGGAAGTGATCCTTCCTTGTAGCTTGATTGATTCTTCTATAATCAATGCACATTCTCCATCCGGTGACGGTCCTAGTTGGAATCAACTCATTTTTCTCATTTGTGATCACCGTCATACCTCCTTTCTTTGGAACTACTTGAACTGGGCTAACCCATGCACTATACGAGATCGGATATATCATACCGGCTTCTAGTAGCTTCACCACTTCCTTGCGCACTACCTCTTTCATTGTTGGATTCAAGCGGCGTTCTATTTGTGCTACCGGTTTGAAATCATCTTCCATCATTATTTTGTGCATACAATAAGATGGACTTATCCATTTCAAGTCGGACAACTTCCACCCTATAGCATCTTTGTTGGACTTTAGAATTTCCACCAAACTTTCTTCTTCCTTGACGGTTAAAGCGCTACTTATGATGACCGGTTTGACATTACCATCTTCAAGAAAGACATACTTGAGGTGTGATGGTAAGACTTTTAATTCCACCTTGGCATCTTCAAC
Source organism: Medicago arabica (assembly GCA_946800305.1). Classification (NCBI taxonomy): domain Eukaryota; kingdom Viridiplantae; phylum Streptophyta; class Magnoliopsida; order Fabales; family Fabaceae; genus Medicago; species Medicago arabica. The sequence continues at coordinate 10,199,769 of OX326966.1, read as the reverse complement.
CTTAGATTCTTCATCAGACCCCTCTTTCAACTCCTCAAGTTTAGCATGATGAGGAGGAATTTCCTTCAAGGTATCTAGCTCTTTTAAGCAATCTTCAATCTCTCTTGCTTCTTCGGCACCAATAAAATCAAGTGCATCCGTCAAAGCACTTTCAAGGGGTGTTCGGTTAAGAAATTGCTTCCGATTGGTCATGATGACTTCTTCGGTTACATCCATTTTAAAACATGCGCCCTTATCCTTGAAGTACTTAATGGCATCACGAATATTGAAGTGTACCTCTTCATTATCAAACCTCACCTTTATGATGTTGTCATCGAGGTCAATCATCATTCGTGCCGTTTGTATGAAGTTTCTTCCCAAAAGAATAGGCACATCGTCATCCTCCTCAATATCCATAATCACAAAATCGGTCGGGAACACAAATTTGTCAACTTTTACTAACACATCTTCCGCTATTCCTAAAGGCTTTGCGAAGGATTTATCGACCAATTGCAAAGTCATCCCCATCCGCTTCACGCATAGTTCACCAACTCTTTTAGCGACAGACCAAGGCATGAGATTGATGCTTGAACCAAGATCAAGTAGTGCCTTGCCAACAGCGATGGTTCCTATAGCTACCGGTAGCGTGACTCTCCCCGGATCTTGTTCCTTCTTTGGCAACCTCTATTGAATGATGGCACTACAATTTGCATCAAGTTGAATGACTTCTTCATCGTTGACTCTTCTCTTCTTGGAAAGGATATCTTTCATGAACTTAGCATACGCCGGCATTTGTTCCAAGGCTTCCGAAAATGGAATATCAATTAGTAACTTCTTGAAAAGTTCAAGAAACCTTGCATATTGCCTTTCCTTGTCTTTCTTTGATGGAGCTTGTGGGTAAGGTAAATGTTGAGTCGACACCTTCTTCTCAACTTTCTTCTTTGTTTCCTTCTCATTCACCACATATTTCCCTTCTTTCTCCATCTCATTCTTTTCAACTACTCCTTTTTTTTTCTTCATTTTTTTCATTTTCAACTAAGTCTCCTTTATTCTCTTCCTCTCCATCTCTCTCAACACCTTCCTCTTCATCAACTTCCTCCAAATCAAATTCCTCTACAACCTTCTTTTTTACTTCCAAATCATCAACACCTATCCCTCGGCCAATCACTTTGCCACTTCTTGTTGATATGGATTTGCAATGCTCTTGCCCTTTTGGGTTGACTTGTGTGTTGGCGGTGAAGGCTCCCCCTTGTTGGTTAACTTGAGCCATTTGTTGTGCCATTTGCCCCATTTGTGTTTCGAGGTTCTTGATAGAAGCCTCGTTGCTCTTTTGGTTAGCTAAGGACAATTGCATGAATTGGTTCAAGGTCTCGTCCGTGTATGGAGGACGGTTTTGTTGTTGTTGTAGGTTTTGTGGTGGATATTGATAATAATTGTTGTAAGGTTGTTGGTAATAATTGGGTGGTTGAAAGTAGTGAGGTGGTGATTGTCTCCATGGTTGGCCAAACGAATTTCCTCGTGGGAAGTTGTTGTTACCCGGATATCTCCCTTGATTAGAACTACCGGCTTGTTGACATTGTTGTTGATTTGGCCTCTGTTGGTTTCCCAAAAAATTTACCTCTTCTAAAGATGGTAGTGGACAATAGCCGGTAGGATGATCACCGAAACACAACTCGCAAGCATTCACTTGTGAAGAACCCCCATCTTTTTGGAATTGCTCCATGATTTGCTTGGGTAAACTCTCCATTTTCTTTTGCATTGCGTCCATTTGTTGAGTGAGGAGTTTGTTTTGTGCTAACACCGCATCATTTGTTTCCAATTCAAGAATACCTGCTTTCCTTTGTGAAGGATTTCTATTATGAGAAGATTTGCGAGAGTTAAGCGCCATTTGATCAATGATCATTACCGCCTCTTGTGGAGTTTTCAACATTAGAGAACCATTTGCCGATGCTTCTAACAAAATCTTGGATTCACTTTGAAGACCTTGGCAGAAAAGGTAGATTTGCATTTGACTATCATAACCATGCTTGGGACAATTCCTCAACAAAGATTTGTAACGCTCCCATGCATCACAAAGTGACTCACTAGCACCTTGACTGAATGTTGTAACTGCAGTTTTAGCTTCTAGGTGCCTATCCTCCGAAAAGAACCTCTCGGAAAAAGCTTTCTCCAATACCGGCCAATCGGTCATGGTTGAAGTTGCTAGATCTAAGAACCATTCTTTAGCTTTCCCTATCAATGAAATAGGAAATAATCTTGTGAACACATTCTCTTCATCCGCTTCACTAGCTCCAAGTGTACCGGCTAGACTATAGAAGGTGGTGAGATGCTTGTATGGATCTTCGTGATCTAACCCAGAAAATGGATGAGATGTCATGAGTTGAATCATTCCCGTCTTCATCTCAAATTGCCTATCATTTGGCCTCCCAAGACGAGCGAGTCTTCTTGGACTAACCCAACATGGAAGCACATTTTCTTCTTCATTACCCTCAGGTGGTGGTAAGGCATTCATTGTGATGTCTGGTTGACTTCTTGTAGGAGATGTCGGAGGAGATAACTCTGGGGATGATTGTGGAGATGCGGTTGTGGAAGGAGGAGAACCGGAAGTTCCTTCTCGCTGAGCCAGCCTAGCCAAAATCTTTTCTTTCTTTGTTTTGCTGTTGTTCCTACGAGCTGTTTTCTCTATTTCAGGATCAAACCGAAGTTGGTCTTTAGAAACGGTACCTCGCATAAACAAAGTTCAGAAGACTATACCAGGTGGTTAGCAATAAAAGGAACAATGAATGATATATGAGTATATATGTACAAGAAATAATCTTTGTGCAAAATTGCTTAAAATGATAAGATAGTTACACTACTTATGACATTATTGTCAATCCCCGGCAGCGGCGCCATTTTGATGTAAGCTTTTTATGTGTCTTATAACTATATACACGTGAGTATAATAGATTCGTTTCCGCAGGGATTGGTGTGTCTCATAAGTATTTTAACGTCAAATATCATTTCAAGTTTTGGGTATAATTTGTTTGTTTGTGTAAAACTATGTTTACTATTCGACATAAAAGTAAAGCGAGCAGAGATAGAGCTATTTCGCTTGTGGTTAGAAACATCAGCCAAGCGTAACAACTGCAATCTCTCGATCGATTAATAGATTCTAGCTTTTCAAACAAAGTTATCACAATCATTCGACAATACCATTCATATCTAAATGGTCTCGTTATTTCTAAGAGTTCGTTTAAATATCGATTTCTCAAACATTTAAACGATCACAAAGTTGATTGGGTGATTTAACCAACGATTTCCCAATCGATCAAATCCGTAGTTTCTTTCTCTGTCACAGAATTCAGTAAACCATCAGAACAATTCATGGCAAAATACAATGCATCAAACATAAACAAATATAAGAGTAACAATTAGCAGATGCATGATCTTCACTTATAAATCATATTGATCTTCACTTAAAAAACAACTTGTTTACTAATATAAACAAAGGGACCAAACTCTTAATTTCCTTTTCCAAATATTGAGATACCATATCTGTAATATACAACTGTTTTAACACTTTTTTCTCAAATTGATTTTTCAAAATACAGAATTATCACCTTACTCGTCTATATGTAAGATAGAAAAGAAATGACACAAATAACTGAATATGCTGACAATTCTCTATCTTTGACAAATTAATTATTAGAAACAGTAATCTGAAGTGTTCAATTTATGTACATCTTCATATTTTATACATAAGTTCAATTATATGTTATGAACTTATGATATCAGTTAATCAGTTCATTGGATGCATGTTTAATATACGTTTACACTGTCGCCAACGAAAATCGGTTTAGTTTGTAAGAATTTGACTCATACCCCCCAAGAGCATGAGTACAAATCATGTTTCGCAATGTGATAACTTTAGTAGGAATATGTAAATACATGTGTCAACGCTCTTTTAGCCTTGAAGGTTTTCCTACCAACCCTAGCGAGAGCTCGAAACCTAACTCATCTAGAATTTTTCTTATAAACAATTATATTTTTATCTGGTCCACACAAATTAATCTTGTCTATGTTCTCTGTATAGCAATTCCGGTTAGTGGGATAAGACTTTGTTATTGTTGTACAGGATGACACAAATTTTTCAACAAATACAATATAATTAGTTAAAATTAAACAAGAATAATGTTAATTTTACTAAACAAACCGAGACAAAAAAAATTAGGGTTAAATAAAAAGTAAAAACCTTGTTTTGGCGTAACCGCATAACTGAAACTACTTTTGAAACGGTAAGATCGTCGCTGAGGAAGGTCGTCGAGCGTCGCGGCAGCACTTACGGTACCGGTGGAAACATCCTTGATTCTCTGAGATCGACGCACTGGTGTAAGACCATAAACCCTTTTAACAGGTGTACGTTGTTGTTTCTTAGTTGGAGTAGAAGCTTCTCGAAGATTCGAAAATTTATTCAAAATTCCCAAAGATTCTAACCTAGCCTTCAATTCATTCATCAACATAATCATAATCGTTATTACATTTATATCATTAATCAATAATTAATCATAATAATAATGAAGAGATTAGGGTTATTTGATTGATTACCTTGTTTTCTGACATACGAGCGTTTCTGAGAGATTCGTAATCGGATTTTGATGTTTCTTTCGTTTTCGTTCTCCCCATTTTGATTTTTGCTTCTGAAGAACAAAAGAAAACGACACTGTGTGTGAGTGAAGAATGAATGAGTAACGGCTACATTTTGCTTTTATAGATTTGAAAAATCACAATTACCAATTACCCCTTCTTCTCAAGGCAGAACTGGGGTTACCGCAACCCCAACCTTTTATGGAAATTACTATTTTGCCCTTCATTAAAACTAATATTTTTCAACTCAATTTCATTTTGTCATCAATTTTCTCTTTCATCAAGTGATAATAAAGAAACGCGTTCTCTTCTTCTCCCCAACAAAGCAAATCACGATCCAATCCACAGACGACCACCACACCACCGTCGGTCAGCCGCTGCGACCACTCACCTACTCATCCTCCTCCTCCATCTTCTGTGTTGTGTTTAAAGAGCTATTTTGAACTTATTTTGTACCTACTTTGATTGGTGTTGATCTTGCTAATTTGTTATAATTTATAAATTCATTATATCTCTTTCTGATCTTGCTGTTATGTTCCTATTTTGATTTGCTTATTTCACATACCTACTCTTTCTGATCGTTGTTGGTTTGATTTTTTCAATTAACGGGTGGACATACTATTGGAGCGCACAGTTGAAAAAGTTAAGATGAAGATTCAAAGAATCGATTCTATTTTCAAGAGGAAAGTCGTTGATATTCAAAGAGATGAAATTATAATTTCTTCATCTGAACCTGAACAAGTTCATGAGAATCCAAGAATTGAAAAAAATGAGTCTCGTCCTTCAAAGGTTAATAGGATTGATTCGGATGACATTGAGAATTCTTTAGAAAGGGATCCAGGAAAACGTATTCCAATTTGGCAATATCCATCAAATCAAAAGGATACAATACGAAGAGCGTATCTAAAATGGGGTCCTTATCAATCAAAATTAGAAAACTATTCCATGTCCGACATCGGGAAAGCACAAAGGCGGTTTCAACACACTTGGTTTAGCTTGTTTTCTTCGTGGCTAGAATATTCATCGTCAGAAGATACTGCATATTGCTTACAGTGTTATCTCTTTAGCAACAAACCAAGTGGACGTCCCGGATCACAAGTATTCATTTCTACTTGTTTTAGAAGTTGGAGGAAAGTTAGAAATCGAGAGAAGTGTTCCTTTCTTAAACATATAGGGAAGCAACTTGTACAGTTTTGAAAATCATTGCAAAAGATGCAAAGAAATTTGCCCAACGTGTTGATGCTGATATTTCTTACAATTACTTAAAGTCTTTTGATTTTATATTTATCTTGCATTTGATGAAAGAAATTATGGGGACAAGAGATTTGCTTTATCAAGCCTTGCAAAAAAAATCTCAGGATGTTATTAATGTTATGCTTTTGGTTCGTTCAACAAAAGCTCTTATTCAAGATTTTAGAGAAAATTGTTGAGATAAGTTGTTTGCCAATGTGGTGTCTTTGTGAAAAGCATGATATTGAGATTCCCGACCTCAATGATTGTCATTCAACAACAAGATTTGGGCGTTCTCGCCTTGAAGAGAATCAGGTAACAATAGAGCATTATTTTAGAGTTGAATTTTTTTTTACTACGATTGACAAACAATTACAAGAGTTTAATAGTAGATTCAGTGAGCAAGCAATGGATTTGTTGACTCTAAGTTGTGATCTGTCTCTTGAGGATGGATATAAAGCTTTTGAAATTGACATTATATGTACTCTTGTTGAAAAATATTATCCCTTGGATTTTAGTGATCAAGAGAACACTAATTTGCCATTTCATCTTCGACATTTTCTTTTTGAGGCTCGCGAATCATCAACTTTGAAAAATTTATCAACTATTCAAAAATTATGCTCATGTTTGGCTGCCACCATTCCTGCTAATGGACAACCCAAAAAAAATACTTGTTGCTTGATAGGTTGTTGCGTCTTATTATGACTATTCCGGTTTCTACCGTCACAACTGAAAGATCTTTTTCGGCAATGAAAATTATCAAGTCTAAGTTGAGAAACAAGATGGGACTTGGGTTTCTAGCAGATAGTATGTCAGTTTATATTGAAAGGGAAATTAGCGCATGTATTAGTTCCGAATCAATTATTGATGATTTCAAGTCACTCGGAAAGCGTAAAGTGCATCTTTAGGTATGTAATGAACGACTTTATTATATTATGTAGTTTAAATTTTGAATGATCGATGTTTGGTTTATTACGACTTAAATGTGTTGTGTTTAATATGATTTATATATTTTAATTTATTTTGATGGCGAGATAGCGGTCACCCCAAACTTTTTTGTCTGGCTCTGCCACAGCTTCTTCTCGATTCAAATATTTTTAATAATATTTGATGTACAAGTTATTTAACTCATGAATCTAATGATCGGTTGTCACGTCAATTAATAAATATGGTGAGTCATATGTTTTTATATTTATTAATTGACATGACAATACATCATCATTAAAGGTGAGTGTAAAATATTCGTAAACTGATAGAGTATACTAACAATACTATGTACGAATATACAAGGATGAAGGAATATAGAAGATACCAAAAAAGTCAACACCAAAACTAAGGATGTGTTTGATTTGCTAAAAGATGAATACTTGACAAAACAACGCATCATAAGGCAAAATAAGACAAGAAAATATTTATGGTATTGATAAATTTTTGTCTTGTATGATATTTGATGGACAAATAGTTATTTTGGTATTTTATAGAACTTGTTCTTTGGACAAAAACTAGTGATGTGGTTCAATGAAGAACAAGAATTTTAGTTTTTTATTATGTCACTTGCTCCAGGTTTGTCATGTCCCTTAACAGTTTTACAATCAAGCACAATATAACTAAAATTTTCATGTCTCTTATTTTTAGTAGATCAAACGCACACTAAAAACACATGAACCACCACCAAAACAAAAACAAAATTTCATTGTCAACAACAACACAAATACAAAACAAAAAACTATGTCCCTCCAAGTGCCCAAAACAAAGGAAGAATGGAGCAAGTCTACTCCACTAGAGAAACGAGACACCAAAATCAGGAAACAAACCAAAAAAAACACTAAAAGGCACTTAAACACGATCCCCACACATAAGGCTACCAGCTCCAACAAAGAAATGGTTCTACCATCCACTTATAGTGCCAACTTTTCCACCTTGAAAGCGTCTTCTTAATTTGATGTAGCATATCGTACCAAAACTACAATCGACGAGGGTCTCTACCGGTAATCCTAGATACGTAAACAAAAGTTCACCAATTTTACAATTCAAAACTAATTTTACCTCATATAACCTTGAGTTAGGAACATTGACCTCCATCAACATACTCTTAATGAAATTTACCTTCAGTCTAGGAATTCGGGTCAAGTTATAACTGTTCAAATCACCTCAAATAAGATCAGAACTACTTTCAGAGCGCAGACTTTGACCCAACATTTCTCACCTAACAGAAGTGTATCAATAGCAAATTAAAGGTGAAAAAGATGGATTATATCATTGCACCCCAAACTTACATCTGAAAAATAATCTTGCCTCCACTGAAGTGTTCATGAACACATTAAGATCTTCCGCTCCTATGAAAAGAAAAAAAGAAATAGTGAGAGTAGGTTAGCTTGCCTTAAGCCCATCCAAAAGAAAACTCATTTGTCTGGCTACCATTAACTAAAATTGAAGCCATTGCATAGGAAACACACTCCATAATCCATTTCCTCCGTAGAACTGGAAAATTCGTTTATACCATATATAATCGCTAAGTTTTTTCAATTAAGAAAATCATATGCCTTCTTAAAATCAACTTTAAAGAGAAGCAATTCTTCTTTTTTTGCGCTTCATCAATCACCTCATTAACAATTAAAATATTGTCTAAAAGTTTTCTTCCTTAAATGAAAGTTGACTAAGAATCTAAGATAACACTCTCAATCACCTGACGACGATTAGCCAACACTTTGCTAAAATATTATACATGCATTCAACTAACGAATTTAGTCGTAAATCACTCAATCTCTGCATACTCTCCACCTTTGAAATTAAAACTATGAAATTTAATTCAAGCATCATGTTAGTATACCATTTCGGTGAAACTTGACCAAAATCTTATAACATCACTTTTATTTTAAGACCAAAAATTCTTTACAAACCCAAAATTGGTAAGACTCTGGGCTTGTATAACTATCGTAATCCCACATAGCATGTATTGCCTCCTCCTCCTCACTAAAAGTAAAATCAACTCTTCTCTTTCCATGTGGACATGGTTGAGGCCTAATTTCCAACGTTTCATAAGAATGATTGTTTCGTATAAAAAAATGTGAATTTTTTTTGAGAGGTGAAATATATTTTATTATTGAAAAAGAATTCTTTTTCTTTTGTCAGAAAAACATTTTTTTTAAAATGTGAAGTTTTGTGAATTTTCATTTTTGAGAAAAAAATATTTGTTATTTGAAAAAGAAGTCTTGATATGGTGTCATCCTCGTAGATTTTTAAACTTCTTAACATATACGTTGGGACTTAAAAGTTTACGGCTACTAGACTTGACAATTATAATACGGGTGAAATGAGAAACTTTGGAGGTTGTGATTCGCGATCACTGGATTTTGCAAAGGAGGTTGCGATCTTTTGTTCCTATTTCATCTTCCTAATAACATTTGAAAATGTCAAACAAGTAAACAAGTAGAGCTGAAATTTTGATTGGGACATCTAAACATAATGCTTCCTTTGTGTGGATATAATTTATCCATGAGGATGAATATATTCTAACTACAATCTTTGAAAAATCTCTGAAAAATGTGGCGGATTCTAGAGTGTGACTGTGTGAATATCAATTGATTTTAAGGTATTTAGATGTTAGTAATTTAAAATTTAAATTGCATTTATCTAATATATTTTTTTAATTTTTTAACTCATTAAATAATAATGTGGCAAAAATTATTTGACGCATATGTAAAACTTGTTTACACTAACGAAACATAACAATTAAACTTTTTTTTTTTGGTACAACTGGAAAAAGCAAAAGAAGAAAACTAAAAATACTACTTTATCAAATAATAATTCCTCTAAGCATCTGCTTCAAGCATCAGCAAAATAAACTCTTAAGTCTTAACTAGACTTTATCCTTTTCAGATTAATTAATTTATCTCATATTATTCATAAATAAACCAAACAAATTTCAATTTTAAAATAATAAATGAAACAAATTTTCAATTAAAAAATAAATGATAGTCTACTCATTTAACAAGGTAAGAAGCAAATGATTGTGTTAGTTTTCCATCCTCCATTCTCATACACAAATTATACATGTTGGAGACGAGTTGACCATGTCCAAGTAGTATATCTCAAGTCTCCTCACACGTATCTAACCCGTCCATTGATCTATTCCAAATCACATATTTCATCTTTATCCGTTGACTGACTCTAACTCGTCGTCTCAAAACAAACAAGGATACAAAGTGTTTTCTAGATTCTACATCCTTTTCACTTGGACGGTTCAAAGTATGAAGCTCGAATACGTAATTCGGATGCAGGTGTGATACAATATAGTTAAGATACGTTAACAAAAAGTATACAGTAAAATTTATATACATGTAAAATACTTCAAGAAATATACATTGATCATTGTTTATTAATACATGATTATAATGTCACAATTAATAAAAACACAAAGTGGAGAGTTTTTATAAAAGCTATTGTCTATTTTCATCACAATGTTTGGATATCAACAAAAGTATCATCGTAAGAACTCAAAATAAGTTGTGTTTGGTGTTGACCGATTGAGGATCTTTATTCATACTACAATTTTCATAAAAACTCATGACTTTAAAGTTTGATTAATCACGAGACAACTCTACTTATTCATTCAAGAGTCCAACAAAGTTTAAAATAAATTATGCGTATCTCCATTGAATTTACATAATTTTGTCTAACATTTCTATACCCTTCATCTTTTCTAAAGTACGCATTTGTGTGTATAAGTGAAATATCTTGTAAGTATCGGGTAAAATATTTATAAAAAAATAGTCATTCCAATACTTTTAAGGTATGTATTTACGAGCGATATTGACAATAGATCAATGTATTCATAATATTTTTTATGAAACGAAAATTTGTATATCTTAAAATAATCAAATTTTTCATGTTTGTTCTTGATACTTATAGCGTACTTTTTTTGTGATGGTCGAAGTTTGAACCTCGGACCTTACATATATTATGCAGTGTCCCTACCAACTGAGTTAAGCTCGCGATGACATTTATAGCACACTAAAACAACTATTAACGTTTCTTTTTTGTAAATAGATGAAATGACAAAGTTATATAAACTCACATAAGTAAATGAATATGTCGGGATTCAAACCCTGATCATAACGTCTTATATCATGATATTTGACATGATAATTTTCACATTTTATTAGCTGAGTTATGACTTGTGAATTGAATATTAAGTTTATAAAATGGGTCTTGCTAACCAGTGCCCTTAGGACAATGGTTAAGAAATCTAAAAATGAAAAGTTTTTCTTGAAAATATAAATCTTAATTTTTTATTAAGTAATAATTATACAACTTTTGATAAGTTTTCCTTGTATTGGTTCATTAACCATTGCTCTGGACAATGCTTAGCATTCTCCTTATAAAATATACTATAATATATATATATATATATATATATATATATATATATATTTAAGGAACTATAGTATATACTATGTTAATTCACAAAAATATGACTAAAGTTAATTCACAAAATTGTAAACTCTCTTGTTCACCACACTTATGATATGAGGACCATATATATCATAATTGATGTTTTTCCACATCATTGGATAGGGACGTAGGAAGCATGATTGATGACTTAAAAATAAAAAGACAACACCATTGGCTTCAAACCCTGGGCGATCCACAGAGAGAGGGATACATACATATGAGACATCACCTTCAACTTTTTTTGGTTGTTGATGAAAGACTTCACCATCAACTTTTTTGTTTAACCAATAAGAATCATTCAATAATATCACCTTATCATTTTAAGTGGTTGACCCATTCTCTGGCTATGTTTCTACTTTTATACTAGTACGTATTATTTTAACAAGGGTAAATTCAAATTTATGATTTTCATCTTATTATATTTAAGAGAACCACATGCTTGAATTAGTAAATAAATACATTATAAAAAATGATGAATCTTAATTCAATTAAAAGTATAATAATTAATATAAAGTAATTTTCTAAGTAAAAAGTACTTACACAAACAATACATCATTATTTTTATTATAGTAGTTATAAGTTGCCTCAAAGGCCAAACAATTTAAGCTCGAGCTTTAGGCCTAAAAATAATTTAGAGGAAGAAAAAAGAAATCCAATATTGTGGTTAAGTACGTCATATCTACATCAACAATCTTAATAAAATATTTGTATTACTTGACTTGCAATTTATACTAGGAGAAAATGACTTGGAGTTCTTGAATCTAAACCTAGATGAAAGAGTAGATATTAATCTAACTAGTAATCTTGAAGTTATTGGAAGAATTACTAAAATCTCTCTCTAGAAAGTTACCTCTGCCTTCTCTCTAGAAAAATCTGTTTTTCCTCTCCCTCCGTCCAAACACATCGTACGCGGCTAGCAGAGATGTAGATCTCTTTTGGGTGGTGTGCGCGCCTATTGCGGCTGCACCACCTCTCATGGGAGGATAACGTCGTCGTGTCGGATCCGGTGTTCTGGTGGTTCTTTCGTCCCTTTTTGGTTCTTTTCCTTGTTTGTTTCACTGTTTTTCAATCTGATCTCGTCTTAGTTTGTCATGAGCTGCTCCATATCTGACTGCTACGTCGTTCACGGATGCCTGCATCGCCAGAGACTTTCATCAGTTTTGTTCACGTTTTTTGTGGCGTTGGTGATTCATGGTGACTTTGCTGCGCCTTGTCTTCTAGCGCATTCTGTGAAATTTTCTTACCACTATATGTGTTTAGATCTATTGGGAAAGAGATCACCTTGTTGTTGTTGTGGTGTTTTGTTGTTCATGGTGGTTATGGGTGTTTCGTTAATTGTCGTTTGTTTGCTGTCGGCGGGCTTTTGTTTTGATGTAGCTGGAAAGGGTTTGGTACGTAGATGCTCCGTGTTGGCGGTAGTAGTCATTCACGTACCTTCAAAACTTTTTGGGTCCTTTTTGGATCGTGCTAGTGGGTTCTTGACGCTTTTTGGTTTGGTTTTTGTTTACTCCGGTGACGGACGCCATCTTCTTGTCATCGACAGACTCTTTTTACGATTTAGATTGTTTTTCCGCTTTAGACCAGCGTCACTGCCTGTGTTTTGTTGTTGGTTTTCGTCTTCCTCTTGATTTGCGATTGTGTTGCTACATGTTTCTTGGTGAGGTGGTTTGGCGGCGTAGTCCCTGTCTCTATTGATGGTTTGTGGGTATTTTCTTTGTGGCTTCTTCTTCTTCGAGTTTGCTGCTTTCCTTGTTGACTTTCAACCTAGTTGTCTTGCTCTTGTGCTTGCTAATCCTTTTGTGGTTATAGTTTTTGTTTCGTATTGTTTTTGTTCCTTACTATTTGTTTTGGTGTTTTCGTTGTTGTTTCAGTTTTGGGGTGGCATCAGACTTGATCTCTTTTTTGGTGGTTTGATGCCATTTAACCCGCTTGGTGGTGATGCAGTGGTGGTGGTGGTGGTGATGGTGATGCAGGGGTAGTGGTGGTGGTGTTGATGTGTGAGGTGGGTTTTTTGTGGAGGCTGTTGTGGGTGATTCCCTCTGAGGCCGCCTCTGTTATTCGGATCCATATTCGTTTGTGGCTACCTCTTTGAGTTTTGGGTTGATAAGGTGTTTAGGGTGTTTTGAAGGTGCGTGTCCTTATAGCTGAGCATTTTTTTTCCTTTTTGGATTGATATTTGCACCACCGCTTATCAGGTCATTTGTCTTACATTTTGAGTGTTGGATTTTGGTGGGCCGGTTACTTTTGTTTCGAGATCGGGAGTTGGCATCTAGCTGCATTCTTGTTTGGCTGGCTTCGGTGTTTCTCTGGTGGACCAGGGATAAGGGGCCCCCGTCTGGTTTGGTCCTGAAGTCTGGTGGGCCGATCACTTTTGATTCGAGATCGAGAGTTAGTTCTTTAGTTCAAGTTAGGTTTTGGGTTGTTTTGGTGTTCTTTCGACGGACCGGAAGTTGAGAGGTGGTGGAAGCTGATTGATCTTTAGAATAGTGTCTCAACATAGGTGATGAGGACAAAGTGTTTCATTTAGAGGTGTTTATTTTGGGTGAGTAGTGGCGATGAGGGGTTATAGATATCCTTTTTCAGTGGTCGTTTCGTGAAGGAGTTTGTTTTAGGTGGTGAGGTTTTCTTGATGGGTGTTGAAGGTGGCTAGGTGTTGTGTGTATGGGTGTCTTTTTGACATTTATTTTCGAGTGTTTCGCCTATATATGACACATTTAGTTTGTATTCTCTAAATCACCGGTCTCAGTTCGTCTTGAGTTAGGATCAGATTGTTAAAAAAAATTTGTTGTTTAAAAAAAAATCTAACTAGTAATATTTTTCATTCAAAAAAGAAGGAGAAAATTGCAAACCCTCTTATAGTTTTTCCACTAACAAAATTGCAAACCCTACCAACTCTTACACAATCGCAATTTTTACAACAACAAAATTATAAACATCTAAATTATAATTTTTACAAAAAAAAAATTGCAAATTTTCTCATGATACACACCACTCCAACCCCCAACACGATAAATAGATTATAGATGTTGTGGTGACGAAAACTCAAACTAACTTTTCATATTTATACTGAATCTCTACTTTTTTTACTTCTTAGTACTCGACATAGGACTTGGCATGGATATCAATTTTACACAACGTATTTTTTTTGTTCGTTTCAGATTTCTCCACTTTGTTATCATTTTCATCTTGAAAGAGTAAAAGAAAATTCTAATAACTAACTACATTTGCACAAGCAGTACTCTTGAACTTTTCTAACTTCTCTTTTTGGGTTTGCAAATCTAGCACAATTTTTTGACTTGTTCATTGCCATAAGGATAAGTTCAAACTCCCATCAAACAAAGGAACATCCAACTTCAAACTAAACAAAACACCTTCCAAGAGGAACACACATATAAGATAATAACCAACCTCTTTTGAAAGGAACATTTGCTCTGATGCTAATTGTTGAAAAATTCTCAAAAGAAAAATTTTATATCAGGAGAAGCAAACTATCAAAAGAAGCAAATCAAATTGACTATGGTTCCTGACTTCATACCTACATCCATAATCTCATCAAAATATTTTATCACTCGAATGACAATTTTTACAATCACAAAATTAAAAATTATCTTATACAATTTTTGAACGGACAAAATTGGAAGCCTCTCAACTACAAATTTTACACGAAAAAATTGCAAAGTCTCTCATTACTCACAACTACCCAAGCCCCCGCACACCCAAGAGCCTAGAGATGTTGTGGTTGCTCTTGGTTCAAAGAGCATATATCCACACATATGAATGGATGGAATGACTCGCACTTAGGGGTTATTATTGTGCCAAATGTGAGGTTGTTGGAAGTTTCACATTAGATGAAAAAATGATTGTCGACTTAAGATTTTATGTTAAAATATGATATTTAATTTACTTATATGTTTGCTTTTGATTCAATATGGATGATCCTTAAACTTGCACCCGTGTTCCAACAATTTCATAGGTTCAAACTACAGTATACTGTGCATATTATTTGGTTAAAAAAAAATTAACTTGTAAATTTCAACGGGATTATTTGAATATGAAAAATATTGCACCGGATTATTTTAACCACTGTAATTCCTTCATATAAAAGACACCGTAATTTTTAATCTGTTTGAATATCAACCACGGTTTTATTATTTTAATCTGTTTGAACTGTACTCAAAAGGTGGTGTCCATCTATTGCAATCATATTGTTCTAGTATCTTTCTTTTATTGATTTTAAATTCTATTGATTATTGTTCTTTAAAATAGAAATGTCTTTTTCTCACCTTGAACCATGAATAAACAAGTAATATAATTATTTTCACAAGAGTTAAATTAGTTGATTGAACCATTTTCAGAAATGATTTGAAGATTTGTGCGCCCCTTGTTTAATTGATTGTAAATTGTAATCAGATATTTTAGCTTATAAAGCTTACTAGGGGAGGTATTTCACTTATTTGATAGTTACATCTTATAAAATATTTTGTGATATTGTGTTTAAAGATTAGTGGTTATTTCCTCATTTTCTATAGTAAAATATTATAAAAATTTTGTACAACAATACTTTTAAAATTTATTTGTCCAGAAAATAGGTTGAAAATAGAAATAATTAACTTTTCAAAAAATTATTTATTTAAAGATGTTAGAAATCTTGGTTGAATTTAACATAACCTCACAAAACCAGCATGTAACGTGAGGATTGACTCAACTTATAAACACGTATTCATGTCATATATATTTTGTCTGATGTGGGACTCTCAACACACACCCTTACAACAACATTTTAGGCTTGATTCGTGGACATAAATGATGGGTGACTCAATACCGAAAATGTGATAGCATGTGACATAATAGATCTTGAAGAGATTATGATATCATCTCAAAAATCATGGTTAAACATAACACAACTTCACAAAACCGATTTTAAAGTGAGGATTGCTCCACTTATAAAAATATTTGCGGGTCATCTTAAATAATATGCTTAAAGCACTTTTTTTAAGGGATATATGCTTAAATATATCTTCTCACCTCAATCATTTTTTCCGTGTGAACAGCTGCGACTCACCACCTAACATGGCCGCATTTTTTGCGATAAAGACTATTGATAGTTTGATGGCATCAAAATTGTGCACAATAAGCGGCTCATGCTCTATTTCTTTTCATTTTTTTCACGGGCAAATTGGCTTTTGTATACTTGGTTTTGTTGGTAAACAAAAAGAGATAAGTTCTCAATTGTTAATGCAAGAATTGGTATACAAGATAGTTCTTCTAACAACAATCTTTGTCTTTTCTTCACTTTGGAAAAGTGGTGGAACTACTTAAGCTTGTGAAACTTAAAAACATAAAAAGATAACATATGATGTTGGGCGTTGTGATGAATGATTCAGAATCATTGGAGACGCGGACACCACATCTTCACCTTTAGACACCACAACTTCACCCAATCTCTTATTTGATACTCCATTTAATATTTTGCCGACTCATAATGTCAATGTTCGACTAATCACTCATATTTAACAAACTCCTCTTCAAATGTGAATCTTCCACGTCTTATACCTGACCTAAACACCAAGATCCCACTTTCGCTCACTCGCTAAATTGAATCAGATGCCAATAAAAAAGAATGTTGTTTAGAACCCTCTTTCATCATCTTAGTTAAGAAGAAAATTATAATGGCCATTGCATCATTATTACTTGTTTTGGTCCCAAATTTATTACATGTTTAAGCATCACTTATAAAATTTGGTTGTTGGTATTTGACACTATCATATTAATGACTTTAGAAATGGTATACTTAAGTTTTATGATTGTTTGACAGTGTATTTAAATTTAAATTATAAACAAAGAACACATGTGCCCATCAAAGTGAGAGATAGCAATAGATACAAAGTAAAATCTTCAGCTACAAACTAGAAGAAGAGTGTATATTACACATAACTTATAGCTTATTAGATACATTACCAAAGAATTGATTGAATAAAAGAATGAATTGACTTTGTACATCTACGGTGGATCGGATCACTTCTAAGGTTAGACCTCAACTACACTATAAGAATTCATAATTTGCTGCTGAACCTAACTCAAGCAAATTTGAAAACATGAACAAACTCAAATGACAAATTCATCTTTTGCAGTTTCCAAATTCTTGACTTTTGATTTCATTTTCTATGTCCTAATATCTTTTGAGTGCTTCTGTTCTACCACTTTGTAGATTCCAAAAGCAAGGGAGAATGCCTACAATTTACACAACCTAAAACTTAGATTGAATTGGTTTGTCTACTAACCAATTCATCTAAAGCTTCCTTCATCCAAGCATATGGGCATATTTCTTTTGCTTCATCCACAGTCAACTGCATGATTACAAATGAATGAAATATTAGGACACTAGCAAAAAATAATAATAGTAAACAAAGAATACTAACTAATTAAGATATTGCAATTTGCAAGATGAATTGACATTTGAGTAGGACACAACAATTTATAAATGCCACTTGATTAGGATCAAGGTTTTGAAAATCATATATGCAAACTCAATCGAAGCCGCTACCATAAAAAAATATCATGTCTCAGCGGCTTTGATTGAGGTTGCAAAAGTTGTATCTGATTGCAATTCTCCGCAATAGCAAGAATCGTGTCGCAAACATGATTAGGATATTATGAAAGTTGAATAGGTCATATACACTTACCCATTTTCTTCTTCTTATGTTCATTTCTGGCCAATTATCCAACTCCTTGCTAACAAGCAAAGGGAACATGTATCCTTCATGCATAGTGGGTTGGCGTTTGCTCTTATAGTACCATTTACCCAAATTACTCTGCAAGAAAACAATCATAATACACAAAGTAAGAATCAAAGCACAATTATTATTTCATGAAAAATGAAAAACCAAATCTAAAAAAGCGATTGCAATTTGCAAATACTTACTTCAACACTTCCAATAACACCAGCTTCTTCTATGGTTTCTCTCAAAGCAGCTTGTTCCATGGTTTCATCTTTTTCCCAACCTCCTTTTGGGAACTGCATTCCACTACCCTTTTGAGCACTAATCAAAAGAACTTCTATTTCCTTTTCTTTGGTTCCATTCTTTTTGTATCTATAAGGTATGCATCTGTTCAATTCCAAAAACCAGAGAAAACAAAGTTAGATTAACAAATCAAATCCACATACATCAAATTCAAATTAAATTCACAAAAATTGACTTTTTATTTTTCCTTCCAATGATTCAACAATGAATAAAAGGGTATACTTTAAAATCAATTAGAAAAAAAAAAAACCAATTGAGAAAAACATTAAAAATTTCAAAAATTGTTAATCATCTTCAATTCTAAACCTTAAAAATCAAAACTTTAAGAAACCCCAATTGAAAAGAAAAAAAAAACCTTAAAATTATCAAAAATTGTCCATCATATTCAATTCCAAATTTTAAGAAACCCCAATTGATAAAACCTTAAAAATTTCATAAATTGTCCATTATATTCATGGTCAAACATTAAAAATCCAATTTTTAAGAAACCCATAAGAAAAATCACAAGAAAAGGAGAGAGAAACACACCCCACAACTTGACGACATCCTTGTTCATAACGTTGCAAATGTCTACCAGTTCTAGGAGAGACCAAACACATCATATTTTCCAATTGTTGAGGGAAAAAATCATTATGAACTTTCTTAGAAAAAAGCAAAGGGTAAAAGAATTTACAAGCCAAAGACCTTGAAAGTAAAAGACCCATTACAATTCTTTTGTTGGTTTTGATTTTATTGATGAGAAAAAGAAGAGAGGTAATAAGAAGAAATTGATGAGTTTGTTGTGAAGAAGTAATAACAGACATGAACATGAAGAAAGAGGTTGTTAATGTGTGTTTTGTGTTGTGTTTGAAACAAAACGAAGAGGTTGGTTTTATATGTATCTATCTGTTCATGAACACGTGTCTGCGCGTGGGACTTGTTTTTTTTTTCTTTGAGATGTGAGCGTGGAAGTTACTGTTGCGTTCAAACAAATAAAACTCGCTTGGAACACTGCGTTTAATCACGCGCATTTATCGACACAATGTTTTTTTTTTTTAGTTAAAAATCGTGTGCCCTAAAAAAAATCGAATACCAACTTTCTTTTTAGCTAAAATATGGTTTTGATCCCTGCAAATATGTCTAATTTTGGTTTTAGTCTCTGTTAAAAAAATTGTTTTTGATCCCTGCAAAATATTTTGTTTTTGAAAATAGTCCCTCCAGGGACGGAGGGACTATTTTCAAAAGTAAAATATTTTGCAGGGACCTTTTTCAAAATCAAAAGATTTTGCAGGGACTATTTATCTAATAAATGGGTTCAGTCATCATGTGCCACGTGTGTAAATCATCACAAAAGTGGGGTCAAAGACCAAAACCAAAACGAGACATATTTGCAGAGACCAAAAACAATTTTTTTTTACAGGGACTAAAACCAAAACTAGGCATATTTACAAGGACCAAAACCATATTTTAGCCTTCTTTTTAACGTTTACCATATTGTTAGGTGAAATTCATATGAATTTTTTAAAATGTGACATTGTCATTTATTTTATGGCTAAAATGCACTTTTGGTCCCTTAACAACATTTTTAGTATCGCTTTGGTCTCATAAGTAATAAAAACTCTGTTTAGATCCCGTAACTTTATTTAAAGTATCAGTTTGGTCCTTTCTGTTAATTTAATTCAAAAAAACGTTAAATTTTGGTCTCTTAACTTATTTAATTAGTATTAGTTTGGTCCCTAAATTTAACGTTTTTTTGAATTAAAATAACAGAAAGGACCAAACTGATACTTTAAATCAAGTTAAAGGACCTAAACGGAGTTTTTATTACTTATGGGACCAAAGCGATACTATAAATGTTGTTAAAGGACCAAAAGAACATTTTAGTCTTATTTTATTGAATAAAAAGGTATTTTGATTCTCGTAAGTTTAGTTCAGTTGATAAGGATGTTAACAACACTCTTTTTTCAACTCTCTTTTAAACACTCACTTTATTATTGATTTAAATCAAGGTGGGTCTCACACATTGGAAATGGGTTCCACTTAAAGTGGTGGGACATGCACTAGTTTCATCCAATAAGAGAGTGAATGTTAGAGAAATGGTTGAAAAGAGAGTGTCTCTAGCATTACTCTTGCATATTATATATGTGATTGAGGTTCAAACTTCAGACACTTTACTTCTCCATATTTAAAATGTGTGAGCTCCAACCACTAAATTACTTGACTAATTTTATTTTTTTTGTAGAGAGAGCGTCGTAAGTAATGTTTTTAAAACTCCTTGAAGAAAAATGATTGTGAAAAACATAATTGTAGCATAGACAATGTATTTTTTTTTTTACAAGAGAAGACAGGAGTCTATTTAGATCATTTGTTAACATGACGAAATACTATAAAATTAGAATCTTGAAAAAATTTCGCATTAAATATCGTGAAAACTTTGTAAAAAATATAGTATAAAATTTATGTTGTAATTCTTTTTTAACACCTTAGCACAAATGATAGTTCAACTTGTAAAATGTCAAAATTGTTAGGTCGGATGTAGTGATTGAGGCTCGTACCCCGACTCTTTATTTATGTAAGAATTTGAATTGTTATTCATCTATTTGTTCCAAAAATTAATGAATATACTATTTTAATAACTAAAATATTGTATAAATATTATTTAATAAAACAAATTAATAATAATTTGAATATTAAAATTGGTCATCTAAGTGCTGCCATATCATCAAAACTGACCTATCTAGTGCTCATAAAAATTAGGTCGAATATCATTTTTGATCATTTTAGTTTGACATAATTATCAAGTTAGTCCTTTAAGATTTAAAAGTTTTCAATTATGTCATTTTAGTTTGACAGAATTTCCAAATTAGTCCTTTAAGTTTTATAAGTTTCAAATAGGTCATTTTAGTTGATAAACTATTTCACCATTACCACTGCTGTCAGTATCCGTTTAAATGATGCTGATGTAGCCGTTAAATTGTTTTATATCAAAATGTTGCATTTTAAAAGTTTCAGGATGTCAAAGCACTACGTTTAATGGTCACAAATGATCATTTATAGTGCTAGAAAGACATCTATTCATAACAACAAATGTCTTTCTAGCACTATTAAACGACATTATTATAGTGCTAAAATGATATTTGTGACCATTAAACGTAATGTTTTGACACGCTCGAGCTTTTAAAAAGAAACATTGTATCCAAGTCAACAACTTAACGGCTACATCAGCATCAATTAATTATTAACTGACAGCATGGGTGACGGTGAAATAGTTTATCAACTAAAATGATCTATTTAAAATTTTTAAAACTTAAATGATTAAATTGAAAATTATGTCAAACTAAAAGGATCAAACGCGGTATTTGGCCTAAAAATTACATAGAAAGTTCATAACACTGATTTTTAAAATGGGAACGAAACCAAAACTCATAAAAATTAAAATAGAAAGTTCACAACACTGTGTTTCAAAATAACAGGATAAAAAAATGCATTCAATTATTTTAAGAGAAATACAAACAAATGTCCTAGAAACATTAGTTAAAGAATCATACATCAATTAAACTCATCTTTTTCTCTTCTTTTTCCTTGTCAAACTCTAGTTGTCACTATTTTTCTTGTTGATCTATCAAAGAGTGAGTGATTTAAGGCCAATTTCGACCTGAAATCAATCTTCCAAATTGTTTTCTTTTTCTTTTAGTTTAATAAGTATTTTTCACATAATTTTAATCTTATTTCATTTGTTTTGTGATTTCGTCGTCTTATCACGATTATGTTTGTCTTAATTTCACGTTGTGTGCGTGTTTTTTATTTCCCATATAGTGTTGTGTTGATCTGATTTAAGTTGAAGGACTAACTTGATTAATTGCATATTCAATTAATGATTTTTGTGTCGTCAACGTGACATTTTCAAAGCCATGAGTATTTCAGAAATTGGAATAAAATCTTATTTGCATGCATATTTTCTCTATTGTTTTATGTTATTAACATGAATGTTGTGAGTTTGATCGCAATTTCATCCTCTTTTTTTCCATGATTTCAAATTTGAATTGCATCAATGTATGATATCAATTTAAATGAGTAAATATCATTTATTTTTTTGTAAAAAAAGTTAATATAAAAGAGTGTTGCAAACCATTCGGCTGAAAGAAAAAAAAGATTGCAAGCCATTTTATTTTCTCATCACAATAAAATACAATAGTTTTTTTTTTTTTTTTTGAAGGAAGGAAAAGTACAATAGTTTTTTTTTTCAGTACACTCAGAGTTGGCCACAATAATAATTATTTTCAGCCAAGACTTACTTAAAGACTTGGTTGTTAAAAATATTACAATGAAAAAAGTCGCAAATTGACGGCATTAGTGACAAAATGGAACTTTCTCTTCCAAATAAATTAAATATTAACAGGGTAATATATATTTGTCAAAAAAGGGTAATATATATATATATATATATATATATCATAATAAAAAGGGAAAACTAAGTGTTTCTAGATAACTTCCACGTATCAAAGGAGTACTTAGATAGCAGCCACGTATACAATCTTTGGAACATAAATATGTATTATTTATATATTAATATTAATATTTATGTATATTACTATATTGCTCTTGATAAAAATACTTTATTTCTATATTGCTCTTGATAAAAATACTTTTTTTCACTTCTAAAAATATTTAAATAAATTCACTAGAAATATCTCTATTTCAAATTAATTAAAGAGTATTTTATTTACTACGTAAATCAAAAACTAGTAATTGTTTGTTGCAGTGTAAAACATTAAAACGGCCGAGAGTGGTCCAAAACACGGCATGAGGTTGTGTCGTTTTCAAGTTTGCTGGGAAAGGGAGTGGAAAGAAGGTTTTGTAGCTGAAACTTGATAGGACTCGAATATTAAATATTACACACGGTTATAGGTGGAGAATAATGTTAAAACTTTATAAAAGCTATTTGTTCTTTTAGGAAAAAAAAATCAGAGAGTAGACTTTAAAAATTAACAGAGTCATGATTAGGGGTGTAACGGTTCGGTTTGGATTGGTTTTCAGTCAAAAAAATGTTCGAATTGATGAAACTTTCATTGGTTTGGATTAGTTCGGTTTTCACTGTTTTTCAAAAAAAATCGAACCAAACTAATCGGTTTGGTTCGGTTTGGATTGGTTCAGTTGATCGGTTTATTTAAAAATACAAAATATTCATATTCTCACAAAATATTTCATAGAATTTTGTATAAATATATTTCATATTTTGTTTTTTCATGTTCTCTATTTTTCAAACAACTTTTTATAACTAACCTTACTCAATATTTCATGCATATGATCCAAGATTCATTCATCCATCATTTTTCAAAAACAACTTCGTCAAACTCAGATATTTCAATCTTTCATGATCCATACATGCATCATTCATCAACAAACACAAAAATTTCAAAGAGAAAGGGAATGGATTAAAAAGTATTTTATGTTTAATTTTTGCATAACCATAAGTTTGTGTGAGGTAGGATAATATTAGTAAAATAAGGAGTGTGGTTTATCATCGGATTGGTTCATCGGTTTCACGGATCTCGAAATGAAAAACCATGAACCAAACCAAACTAGATCAGTTTCAATTGGTTCGGATCGGTTTTAAACGGAACCAAACAAGGTCGGATATTTTTTTAGGTTTGGTTCGGTTTAAACTTTCGGTTTCGTTGGTTTTGTCCGAACCACTTACACCCTTAGTCATGATAGATTTTAAGGCTCATAAAACACTTTTCAAGATATTTATATATTATCTATTAGTTAAAAAGTTTTTGATATTAACAACGAAAATTAAACGTACAATTTTACGAATAAGCCAACTTCTGATAAATGAGTAAAAATTTATTTGAAATTTTGAATAAAAGGTATCTCTGTTCTTACACTCCAACTTGACCCACTGTATTTTGTTTTGTTTTTATTATCCAACTCAACTCTACAATGACGTGAAGGTTTCTAAGAATATCAAATATGCCATTTTTTGATTTATTTATAAGAAAATGATTTCAATGCTTAAACTATGAGTCCATTGATTGCAATTGGGAGGTTTGTGTTTTTCCGTAGTTTCTTGAACTAAACAAGTAGCAAAATCCAGCAAAAGTTCTAAGTACAAGTTGGTTACCTTTATATGGTAATTTTCTTAATTAAGGGGGTGGGAAGTTACTTAGTACTATCCGTGGGTAGAAAAATTGTTTTACTCATTTGAGCTGAATTTTTTGTTTCATTTTTACCTTTACATTTAATTTATTGGCTTATTCAATCATCCAGTCTCTTAACTTAATTGATTGTTTCAATTTGGTCTATTAACTATAATTTTAACAATTTGATCCCCTATGTTTTGCTCTGTTACTAGTTTTCGTTCTTTCTGTTAGTTTCTCTCAAAAAAACGTTAACTTATGTACCAATTTGGTCCCCTATGTTTTGCTCTGTTATTAGTTTTAGTCATGTTAACGTTTTTTTGAGAGAAACTAGTAACATAACAAAACATAGAAGACCAAGTTAGTACAAATTATAGTTAAAGGATCAAATTGAGAAAATCAATTAAATTAAGGGATCAGATGATTGAATAAGCTTAATTTATTTTATCCTTTTTATAGCATTATTTAAAATATCAATTAAAGACTTGGTTAAATTTTATTAAAATATGAACGATCCAAAACAATAGAGACAATATTTAACATTATAGAAATTTTTTATTTTGACCTAAAATAAAAAAATAGGCTTAATTGATCAACCGGTTCCCTTAACTTAATTGATTGTTGTAAAATGGTCTCATAACTAAAAAAACATCTCAAAGCGGTCCTTAAGTTTGTTGTATGTTACATGTTTCAGCCCCTTACGTCAGTTTTTGTGCAAAAAACATTAAGTTATGTCCAACTGGCATTTGACATGGCAAAATCATAGGTAAGATGGAAATTATGATTGACACTATAAAAGGAAGGTATGCGTGAAAATTAGGGTTCATGTATCTTCTTCTTCATTCCTTCACCATTTTCGACCTTTCTTCTTCTTCTTCTTCACTATTATTGTACTTCTTTTTCGTTGCTATTTTCTCTCTGTTTTTTTTGCGAATCATTTCCAACCAGTCATCCAAAAGCATGTCATGACTGTAACACCCCGAAATCCCGACTTTAAAATTTCATTCAAGTAATCAGAGTATAACACATGAAATCAGGATGTCACATTTCATTAAATCTTTAAAATCAAATTGAATAATAATTTATTCTTAAACAATATTCAAACATAGCAGCGGAATTCATAAACTTCTCAAAATCTTAAATAAATAATGTCTCGGCACAAAAGCCTCATAAAACATCTCAAATCAAGTTACGTCGCAAACATCATAATAAATCAACATGATACATAAAAGGAATAGAAATAATAATAATCCCCATCCCGTTACGTATCAGAGCTCCTAAGACTCCACAAGAACCTCTCACATCGACGAACCTAAGCTTGGTCACCTGCACTTGCCCACAAGGCGGCAATTCCAACAGAAGGGGTGAGATTCACAACAATTATATTAACATATAATTCAAATAATTATGCTTAACATCAACAACAATAATAATCGTCACATATAACTAAGAACGTCTCAGACATCTGCGTATAATAAAATCATCTCAGGACATCTTCACATAACAAACGTCTCATAACATCTCATACACTGGACTCGACTAAATGCAACTCTAACATCTTAACATCATGCATGTGGTACCAATATTTTAGCTTTAATAAGCTTCACCGTCGCTTTGAGCAAATGCTCCACCGTCGCTTTGAGCATAAGCTCCACCGTCTCAAAATATGCAAATGCATGGACTCGACTCTTTAATTCTTAAACAAGATATTACAACGTTTTAACATCAAATACGACTCTTTATCGACACATGCAATTATACAATACATGGCAGCAGCTCAACACACTTAACATATATATTTACAGCACATAGTTATCATCACAAACATCATTTGTACTTCGTTCACAAACCTCACTTAATAATCATTTTAATCATAGATTAACGCCAACGTCTTAAAATCATCTTACAACGTCATTACAGGTTCTAATTTAGGTCTTAAACATCTCTAATGTTATCCAAAAGTCTACCCTCAAAGCCTCGCTTAAAACAGAGTTCTAAAACTCAAGTTATAGTGGTCTGAGACCACATTGCTCGCTGTGGCGAGTGGGACTGCTCGCCACGGCGAGCTACTTAAATTGCATTCTGCCACTTGCTCGCTACGGCGAGTGAAGTTGCTCGCCTCGCGAGCACCAAAGGGTCGCTCGCTACGGCGAGTGATGTTGCTCGCCACGACGAGTAGGTCTGCTCGCCATGGCGAGCGGTCGCAGAACAGGCTGCGGGTTCGCTCAAATCCTCGCTAAAACTCGTCCAATCTCTCATACTAAGGTTCTAATCATTCAGAATTAAGGTCCTAGTGAATAATTTAGGTTCTGTAACAGTTTTCTACACCAATTCACATCATTCTCTCATCAACTCATCACAAAAATCATTAAACCCTAACTTTGGAATTCTCTCAAAATTCTCTCTAATCCTTAGGTTAATCATATCAGATGAATTACAGCATAATATAATTGAAGCTAGGCTCACCCTTACCTGGTAATATTGCAGAATTGGGGTTCCCTCTTCTCTAGCCACTTTTCTCCCTTCTTGCCAAAAGTCTGTAACGTACTGACTGTTTCTTTCTAACCCTAACTCCCTTATATAATTCTTTCTATTCTCACTTATCCCCACAACTCTATCTTATTTATGAAAACAACCCCATCTCCCAAAATATTTGTTATTATATCCCATCTTAATTTTCATCACATATTTTATTTTATTAAACAATAAAATAAACGTCACACCACAACATCATCTCATACGTCACAAACATCATTAAAATCATATAATGTATAATAATATACTATATACTCTAATAAAATAATTAAATAAATAAAGTGGGCGTTACAATGACAGTAGGTACAACAACAATTCATTGGTTAAGTTGGATCCAGTTTAAGAAGAATATCAAATAGGGAATGTTTGTGTGGAGAATCACTTGTAATTCGTATAGTGATTGATTTAACTAACCCAAATTGTGGGAAAAAGTTATGGGGTTGCAGGAACTATACAAATCCATTTGACAAATGTTGTAGCTTCTTTAAGTTACTTGATGATGATGTTATCAATGAAAGGGACATGAAGATTGAGAAACAAAAGAAAAAGAAGTTGAAGATTGAGCTGACAAATACAAAAAAATCGTTGAGAATGTCTTTGGTGTTTGGGTTGGTATGTTCCGGGATGAATTTGGTTTTAGGGACAATGTTAATGTGCAAAGCACATCAATTTAGAATGAATTTTATTTGAAATAGTCATTGTAATCTTGTTTAACTAGTTTTGTAGTTGGTAAGTTGGTTTGATTATGATGAATGGTTGTAATAGATTTTGATTATGATGAATGGTTGTAAGGGTTTTGAAGTTAATGATGTTGTTTGAAATATGTACACGTATATATAATTTCACAATTGTTATGTGAATGACTATATAATTGTAATGTGTCACAATTTAAATTTGGACAAAATTGGTACACAATATAGGCAACAAATAAGTTATCTAATTCACAACAGTTTTAAAATTTGAAATTGATTTTGTCAATTATCATTGATAACTTGATACAGTAATAAAGCATTCACCACTAAAATAACTATAATAATAATACAATGATTACTCTAATTTGAGAATGTTAAATGTCATTCATAATTTGCCTTAGATAGTATGTAACTGTTTCAAATAGCACATAACTTGTTGAAATATTACATCAAAATAGCAAAAAATAAATTCTTTGCAGCGAACTTGACCAAAAATGCACAATTTATTAGTTCAACATAAATTCACAATCCATTTACATTAATGGAATCAATTTATATGTTGATTCCATAGTTGAAGATGCCATAATTTAAAATCGATAACACTATTTATTAGTTTAACATAAATTTATAATCCATTTACATTAACATCATCATCGAATAAATGTATAAACACATATCAAAGAAATCTTGTTGTGTCATTACCACGGAGAACTACTACAAATATGTTTGGCAACTAAAGCTAAATATGTAGTACAAAAAGATGGGAACCACCCCTGATCCAAATTGATCTAAAATACAAGATGACAACACGTCATTTAGCCAATCATACTACGCCACTTCAACTACTGTTATGAAGGTCCTTGTTGACAATTTCTACTACCTCCACACCTAGCACAAACAAAACTGTAGGGGTAGTATGAATGGTCAACAATGAAACCATAACATCATAAACTCCCCAAGGAAATCCACGTAACACTATTGAAAATGTTATTTAGAATAAAAAGGAAAGAAGATAAAAAATATATTTATAGAAATTGGCAAACCTCTACGGTAACATCACCCATCAGTTAAACCTATACGATAATGACACCCACCAGGCAAACCTCGATGGCCATGACACCATTTGTTGTTTGGTATTTTCGAATTACATAATTTGAAACAATATTTCATGGATTTAGATTATATAATCTGAAGCAGATTATATATTCTAAAACTGTCAATATTCTGGTATCCAGACTGTTTAAAACAAGTGCATGAGGGGGGGGGGGGGGGGGGGGGGGGTCAAATGTAAGATTAACTAGTCGAATACATGATTTTTTTATGATTCGCACTGCACCGTCAATTTATATGGTCCACAACACACGTAAACTTCTATAAATTTGTGTTTGGTTTGTTTGCAAAACATACCATAAAACCCTAACACTTATTCAGTAGATATAACACTTAGTTAGCTGCAGTGTACTACAAAAGGAATACACTCAATCTGTTTAGGTTTTGTGTTGACGTTACATTGTCTGACTTGAAGAATCAACTGAATAAAATTAACGATCGTCTCAACCACGGAGACACAATAATGATGGATAATGTTGAGTATCGTCGTATGTCAATCGATTCAAACACGTACAGTTCACCTAGATGAAGCTCTAGGGGCAACGACGACGTGAGAACCATGTTCCTTGCATTTGGTCAATATAGTTATAAGGGACCAATTAAGTCAGGCGTTTCCTTAGTGAGATCTTTTCATGATGTTCGAAAAAGTTTGATTCAACCCAAGACATACAAAGAAATCAGAGTTTGCACAGAGGAAACATATGAGGCTTGTTTGACAGATTCATGATCGTGCTTGTGTGAGATTATTATTTTAGTCCGAGGATATCAAAGTTACAAAAACATGAGTGTGTCTTATGTTAGTAATTTCAATTTCAATAACTAAACTAGTGGCAAAATACACACTCAAGAACAAATTTAACAAATAAAAGACATATTTAATGATCAAATTGACGATTAAATATTTATTTAAAGATGTTTTTATAATTTCGATTAATTAAAATGTTATAATGATACGTCACATATTCAAATATCAAAATAACTATTTACTATATAAAGATATATTGTCCGTCGAAAAAAATATAAAGAATATATCAAGGGTATAACAAAGGAACACATTCTCAAGAGCTTAGTTCAGTTGATGGGAAGAATGCATAATATACGTAAGATTTAGAGTTCAAACCCCAACCACTACAAAAAAAAAAGCAACACATGCAAAAGTTTTGTCGAGTTGAATTTCGAACTCTAACACCACATTTATTTATCTTAAAAAGTAAATACTTAGCGCGAACTACTTGACAAAAAATTAAACCACGGTTTGTCCTTCTTATATTTTTGTGGCATGACTTTGTTTTCTTTCCATGCTTTGGATGTTGATTGATGATAAAGGTTTCGTACGTGGATCCTACTCACTCCTCTTTTATTTTATTTCTCTTCAAAACACACAACCTTAGCCACACTTACTACACTACTTGAAGTCACATACCTTTCCATATTCCTCAAGACACAAACGTCCATATACGTGATGCTCATTTAGTTAAAGGCCCCACAATTTTTAAGGCTTTGAAGGGTTCTATATATAATATCTCAATCTCTAGTATCTGATTTTGCGCCATAACTTTATATCATGTCTATAGAAGCTTAGCATGTGATGGGGATCAAGTAAGATAAGGGCAACTTTGTCCAAGTGAGTAGGAACCAAGCACTACATGGCAAAGGGATACACTCAAAATTGAATAAATAATGTTAGCTTGTTTGACTATTTTAGTTTATCTTGATTATTAATAATATGTTGTTAAATTGATGACATATTTTTGAGACTAACAGATAATTAATATAATTTCTTGGCAAATGGATTGAATTAATTGGCTAGGCTCCAAGCCTTTTTCTATCAAATCTTATTTATTTGAAATAGTGTAATTAGGATGACATGATTAAACTTTTAAAACTATATGATGATATGATTTTTTTAGCCATAATACTGCATTTGATGACAAGAAGAAAACTGTTGGAACTCATATTGTCTAATTAAAGTGGTGAGATTTGAATCGTCATATATATATATATATATATATATATATATATATATATATAATCTAAGGCCTATAACAAATTATCTACTTCATCAGTTCTTAATTATAAGATTCTTTAACATTCTTTTACACATATTAAAAAAAAAAATAGTAAAGATATGTGAAAGTCCGTCCCTAATTATAAGACATTTTTGTGAAAAAAAATATCGTATAAGACCCTTTTGCTATTTCCAACTACATTAATTATTTCTTTACCTTCATACCCCTATTTATTATACTTTTTTTTTCAATCAGTAATAAATAGTATTTTGAAAACATAAACTAACTCTTTTTCTTGAATGATAAAATTGTAAAAAGAATAGTGATTATAAATAATTTTAATACAAATATCAATTTTCTTAATTCCCGTGATTTTGCTAAAAGAGTTTTATATATAGGGATGAGGTATTAATTATTTTTTTGAAGGAAGGTATTAATTATTATTATTAAATTAACGTACTGATGCATTTAAAGTTGACTTTCATATTTCAAGACAAAAGGATTGTATTAATAAGAGCTATAATTAATAAAAGAATAATATATAAATATATTTAAAAATTTCCAAAAAATCATATATTTAAGGGCAAACAAAATATTCCAAATTGTTGGAAATATTGTTGAGTTCAAACACTTTCTTGCAAGATGTTTTATTTTTCACACTTTTTCTTTTGTCAAATAACCACAGGAAATATTGTTGAGTTCAAACACTTTCTTGCAAGATGTTTTATTTTTCACACTTTTTCTTTTGTCAAATAACCTGGTGGCTAGAATTAACATTTTTTCAATGTGAATAAGTGGGGTGTCCAGGGTTCGAACCCACAACTTCTGCATATAATAATGTTTGTCTCTGCCAATCGAATACTCTTTTTCTCGTACTCTATCTAAAGGCAACTCTAGTGCAGTTGGTTAGCCAAATTAGATGCATCTATGAACGTCGGTTTTACCATTATTGAAGATTGTCTAGCAGCTCTTTCTACTTCAATCCTTGCTCATGTTACGAGAATGTAGTTGTTCCTTTGTTTCTTTGTTTTCCCTTGATAAAAAAAAACAAATATTCCAAATAAATTTTATAATTATGGACTGATATGGGTCATGGGCAAGTGGCAATAATTGAACTTTGGCAGCAAAAGATAAACATTATTAAAAGAATAAGGGTATTCTTTATCAAGCCAAACACTTTCTAGTACCTAGTGTGTCCGTATGCTGCCTTGCATATGTTCCCCATGCATGTGTGTGGTTTAGCTGGGAGATACCATGGATCTAATTCTGCCACTTTCACTTGAGACATCAAAATGATTCTATGTTTTTATGGGATTGGATTCTTGTGCATAGGAATAGTAGGAATATCCACTAATTATACCCTCCTACAAGTCCACACACACAAACATAATTGAAAAATATTCTTCATAACATAAAATTGAATACGTAAATATAATATAATCAATGTGACTTTTAATATGTATTAGTATTAAACTTGTTCATGATCGACTAATCTTTTATTTAGTCACAACCAGTTGCATTATTTTGCACTTTCTCCCCAAAAGAATCAAATATTCTAAATGATGTCACTCAAAAATATTAATATATATTTTAAACACATAACCCCTACCTACCCATATGCTTTCAACAAAAATCATCCTTCTCCTTTTTGTCATTGGAGGCTGTGTCATGACAGTGGTATGACTCAATTTAAGTAGGGATAACACTCTAAAATATAGAAGAGAAAATTGGTTATTTTTCATTGATTCTAATCAAGCAGCTATACAATGTTTATATAAATTGATGCATGCCGATAATAAGACAGCTAAAGCAACTACAAAATAGGAATTCCTAACTAGTTTGCTATTAAAAGATAAAGTCTATTTAAACTGATCTCCTAAACTTACTCCCATCAGAGTTTATTCTAAAACTAAATCTAACATGACACTCTTAATAAAAAAAAAAACCCTAATTATAATATATTATTACGCTTTATTTTAAGTATCCTATCATTACAGACTCCTTCAAGATCAATGTTGTCTTCAAGGTTGTAAAATGTTGTTGCTACAACGAACTTTCCTGGATCCCATTGGTAGAACTTGGAGGAAATATTATGATCTTCAACAAACAACCATATGGGTTGAACTCAAAGGAAATATATGGATCTTCAATAAAATGTTATCTCTCATACCAAGTCATTTCTTTCTTTGTCAATGGATTCAACAAACAACCATGATTCTTGCAGATTATAAATGTTAAAATGAATAGAATTAGAAGGAGATTGATGTTTTGAGGCATTCCCCACCACATGGGTTTTCAGTGTAGACTTCAAAAAATTTGATCTGGAGGTTGTCTATGTGGTGGCGGTGAGATCGAGACAGGGATCACACTCCATATGGTTTCAACGGTAGGGGCATGGCTATTTGAAATGAGCCATGACTTAGAGCGGATAGATATGGCTCCAAAGGTTTTGGCGGTAGTGGAGTCACGGTGGAAGTGGCCTACTAAAAATCAAGACCGAGTGGTTTTGGTGGGGATGTTAAGCGTGGAGATGAGGTTCAACTTTGAGAATATTGTCGGATCCCTATCTTGTTCACCATCAATTGCATTGACAAACTCAACGTTAGAATCATCAAGGAGGGAAGACTTCTTCACCGATTGTGATGTTTCATATGTCTTTTCTGCTTCATCTAATACTTGCGAAAAAAAGTTAGACTCTATGTGTAACTCTTACGAATCTGTAAATAAATAATTTGTTAATAAAAAATATGTTAATATTATCAACGAATTATAGTTTTAGTTTTATGGGTAGAAAAATCCTTATTCATGGATTATTGGGGAACTATAAAGAAAATAAAAATGAATTAATGTCAACAACTCATAAAATGGACTAATATACTATCTACCCAAAGGAATTCATAGATTTGTTCCTTTCGTCATGCACTAGATACTTATATAAGTTAGCGAGGAATAAGATGTATGTATAGGTTGCTTTAGAGTCCAAAAGATGTCATAAAACATTTAGAGAGTTGGTTTTATGGAAAAGTACTGGTTGTGGAGAAGTCACGGTGAACGACTACCGCATATTAATATTAAGTTTGATGTTAATATGGACGCGTTGATACTACAAATGACACAAAATGCAGTTGCATACTCAAAGTAAACAATTGCAGACTCAAAGTCAATAGTTGCAAACTCAAAGCAAGACAAGCAAGAGTTGAGAGATCGGTTACAACAAGAATATGATCGTAGAAGAGTGTTTGGACAAATGGTTGAAGAAATGTTTGCTACACAAAACCACACACACATACCATCGTCTGTAGAAGATCCTCCATATGGTTTTATGGATAATTATTTTTATCATGATGAATCGAATATTTTAACTTTAGATTTGTTATGGCTTTGGATAAATTGTTTGTATGTTCATTTTAATGTCCTTTTCATAATTATTATGGTTAAAATTTATTTAAATTATTTTTATTTATATGGTTTTATTATTATGTTTATTTTCCTTTTTTTAAAAAAAATTATAAAGTTTATATTATTTTTTCAAAATGATTAAATATTGTATTTTTAATAATATTTTAAACAATTTTCTAAAACAAATATTTTCATATGTTTTAGATTTTTTTTCCTTCAGAAAAGAGGAATATCAAAGTGTTACTGTTTCAAAATGTATTCAACTGAAAATCCAAAGAAAACAAATAAAGGATGGGGCTAAGTCCAAGAAGACCTACTTAAAAGTTACAAAAGTTATAACCACGCCTTCCTATTAGAGAAATGCCAATAAAATTATGTTCGTAATTATACGTTATTTTTTTGGAAATATCTTATTTATACATGTTAACCCGTCTCATTATACTTAACTTAATTTTAACCTAATTTTTCCATCCACACTTTTGCATTTAATGTTTATCTAAAGTAAAATAAAACTATGTTCCTAATTATAAGCTGTTTTTTGGAAAGGAATAACCGTTAACCCATCTCGTTATACTTAACCTAATCTTTTATTTATAAATGTTAACCCGTCTCGTTATACTTAACCTATTATATTATGTTATTTATAAATGTTAATCCGTCTCGCTATACTTAACTTAATTTTAACCTAATTTTTCCCTCACACTTTTGCATTTAATGTTTATCTAAAGTTAAAGTAAAATAAAATTATGTTCGTAATTATATGCTACTCCCTCTGTTTCAAAATGAGTGTCACTTTAGCCAAAAAAATTTGTTTCAAAATGAATGTCACTTTACATTTCTAATACAACTTTAGTTTTTTTTTCCCAACTTTACTCTCAATAAATACTCCAACTTTTCTCTCACACAATTTTCAATGCAACTTTATGTTTGTCTTTTTCTTGGGCAGTTTAGTAAAAGTGTTATGTCTAGTGATTATTTCACTCCATTCCTTAATTTGCGTACAATTGGTTAAAACAACACTCATTTTAAAACGGAGGGAGTATTTTTTTTTGGAAATCTCTTACTTATCTTATCTTAATATATAATATCAAGGTACATAATGCATACTCTTTTTCCAAAACCCTAATGCTCTGTGGCGGGAATTTTTTCACCTAATTGCAATTAAAGCTGAAATTTGAATTTCAAATTGCATCTAAGTAGACTTTATGACTGTTGGCATCATGAATCACAAACAAAGGTATGGAGTATGAGTGCTTCATGGGTAATTTCATGTATTTACTTTCATCTATTCCCAAAACCAGACTATGTAGTAGATCAAGGCAAAGAATAAGTAAAATAGCTCTGCATTTCTCTTTCATAGCATTCATGGGTTTCCACAAATCCATCTTCTCTCCACATAAATTTCATCTCATCTCTTCTTCACCTTTATCTATCTCTCTGTTGACGGAGCTTATCCCCATCTCTCTCTCTCTCTCTCTCTCTCTCTCTCTCTCTCTCTCTCTCTCTCTCTCTCTCTCTCTCTCTCTCTCTCTCTCTCTCTCTCTCTCTCTCTCTCTCCATCTTAGTTTGATGTTGAATATGTGGGTTTTGTTGTCCATGATTTTCACTATGCGTGTTATGTTAAAATTCGGTATCCTATGTTCAATCCGCCTATGAAATTTCTGATTGTCAAAAATGGCGTGCATGTGCATTTGGGAAATGTTGTTCCAGTACCATTTGTGCACGATGAGTTTAACTTTTAGCTAACATACTAGAAGAGGCTTACTCAAGCTGAATCAACTCTGAATTTTTGGTACTTTCTCTATATATAGAGTTAGATTAATTTATTCACTGTTATTGATTTTAGCAAATGTATTCAGCTAAACTAAGATTTTATAATTTGATTGTGAAGGTTCTTGCTTATATGGGATTTTCTCAGCTTGCATTGGGCAGAAGGATGAATGCTCTGAAGTTTGTTGATGAGTGTGGTAACATATGGAACTTCACACTGCAATATGAAGCACTGCCTGATTCATACTTTAAGATTGGTGGTGGTTAGAACAAGATGATCAAGGCACAAAGGTTCTGTGACGGTGTTCATATCATAGTTGGTGCTCCCTATGTTGGAAGGAATGACAAGATCTTTTTTACTGTTGTTCATTTTGAAGATAATAGTGGTCCATGATCATTTGTAATCTAATTGAACTTGCAGTTTTTTTTGTTACATAAATATCATTTAGATATGATACTTATGTAACAAATTTAAGGAAGCGAGGCATTTGTAAATTTTGTCTGATGCGTTTGTGGTTAAAGGAGTTATACTCGAAGTGTGGGTAGCATGGCAATTCGGCTTTGGTTTTTTGAGCTATGCTACGGCTGCTATTTTACCAATCTTATGATCGGTGTTTACTAAAAGTAAGTATATTTATGAGTACTATATTCAATAATTGAAAAATTAATTTATCTTCAATTTTTAGGCCATTAATCGATGAAGAACAGAGGTTGCATGTTCTGAAGGTGGTGTCGTATAAAAGGGAAGTGATTATTATTGCAGACTATCGCTAACAAACATGCAGACAAATTTTCAACTTTGAATAGGTATGTTTATTCTACCTCTATTTCTACTATATTTTCAAAGCTATCTTACTATGATATGATCATTTGCAAGTATAAATATATTGATGTTCAAATATAGTCACAATTCTCCTGAATCAGTTTGTTTTTTTCTCATGAATTGTCCTCTTCCATGATTCACATTTTTTCATTGCAGCTACTGCAATAATTCTTCTTCCCTTGGTTTGTTTTCGGACATCGTGTTCGTATAGTGGCTTCGGCCTGCTGCTGTCACTACCACAGCAAGGTATTTAGGTCAATTGTTGAGGAGCACTAACCGATAACAGATCCAGTATTTAGGTTAAGAATAAATTTTCTAAATGAGCACTAACCTATTTTATAGGCTATCTCCTATATCTAGATATATTAGGATCCCTTGATTTTACTGCCAAATCCAGTATATCAGTTGTCATTGCAGTGATCCCGTTTCAAATTTCTAAGTTGTTTGGTTTTTTATTTTATTTTATTTTATAAATTTTATAAATTGCATTTTTGTTTAGTAGTTATAACAACAATTATTGAATTTAATAGTCCAATGAATTTTCTACTTAATTTGGTTTAGCTACTTGATTTGGTAATATAGTAGTACATTCAACATATCTTAATGTCTTATTCTACTTTTCACTATGCAGAAAAATTAATGAGTTCTATGAGGACCTTTCTCATAAATATATGGCAATCTTCATGATTACTTAAACACTCCTTGGTAAATAACATTTTTTGTAGCTGCAATTGTACTCCATTTGCTGACTCTAATTCAAGCCATCTGTTTTGTCATCTCATTGTTTTACCAGCAATTGTACTACTTTTACTAACTCTAATTCAGGCCACATGTATTGTCATCTCACTGTTTTAGGTTGAATTCCAATGTATTCTTATTGTTTTTAGAGATTTATATTTCTTTATAGGTGTTCTAACCAATGTGAGCATATAAATCATACTTTCACCAAATCATCTTTTATTCAGTGGTATGCTTTACTTTGTATTTTCATACCTTTTATCCTTTCTTCTAAACCATTTTTCTTCTTCTGGCCCGATGTCTCGCCTGATACCATCGAAGTTGCCGAGAAAAATAATAATTCTGGCGTTCTGCTAGAGAGAGAAAAGAAGAGGAAACACTCCCATGAGAGGCGTGAGGCTATTATTTGTTGAACAAATGACTTCAAACACACAAGAGGGGGTGAATTGTGTTCTTTAGAAAACGATTTAAAAGAAGCACTTAAAAATGATTTTAACCAAAATAAAATAAAGTGCTTATAAAAGGTTTAAATAAATATATAAATAGATACGGTGAGATAAAATAAATGACAAATAGAGTAAAAGAGATAAATGGGTGAGAGAAAAGACACAGAGATTTATCCTAGTTCGGCCTAAAACACCAAGGCCTCGTTTAGTCTCCAAGGAAGAGCCCCCTTGAGATTTTCACTGCTCAAGCTTTCCAAACAAAACAATCCTTTATAGAAGAGTTTCTAAAACCAAGAGATATCACCTCTCTTGAAACATTGGGATCACACCCAATACAAACAAAATATAACTATAAAATAATATACCAAATGTATAGATAAAATAAATTGAAGCACAGGTACTACAAGTCAAATATGTAGTATAAAATAGCTCTTAATAAAATAAATTAGCAAGTGTAAAAACAATGAAACTGATGAAATAATATGTTTTGCAAAGTTTGAATGCAAATATGAGTTCGTCAAGGTGATAGCATGAGGCACTATTTATATAAAAATGGTAATGAGGTGCTTGAAGAAAAGGTACAATTTAATTAAGAAATATCCGTTGCATAAATCAAAACAAATATGCAATAAACACATTGTAATCAATCGGCCATGATCAAATTATGTAAAACAAGTTGACATATGCAGCTGCTATAAATAAGATCCAATATGCCATTTCAAGAATTAGCTGTTGATGAAATATTTGATTGATGAAATACTTCAAATCATGCTCAAATATATTTTTAATGTCAAAACTAATTATGCAATTTGTAAAATAAATTTTGGCTTTTCATGTAAAATCACGTTTTAATGAAAATCATTGTGAGTGTGTGATTTATTTTCTTGAGAGCTTTTTCTACTACTTACATAAAAATCCTAATACAAATAAAAATAAAACTCAAGACTAGAAAGCTTAATCTTCTTTTCCGCTTTTTGCATCTTTGTTCTTCTAGGACTTCTTTTGTCAATCATCAAAACTAAAATAATCTTGTCAAGGCATATATTCACATTCTCCCCCTTTTTGATGATGACAAACATCTCATGGTGGGATTTGCTCAATGAAAGGTGATTGTACTTGATCAGAAGGTGACTGCTGATTCTTTAAATGCGGTGGTTGGAACGGTGGTAGAATGCTTCTTGGAACGGCGGGGGGTTGTGTACCCGTAGGCGCTCTGACGCTCAAGTCAGTAGAGATCAGAGAGTGAAGGTTTAGAGGGAGAGATAGATTCTACCTTGGGGACTGCTAAGAGTCCCCTATATATAGAGGTTGAAGGCTACAGAGCCGTTGTAATGGCACACCTGGTTCTGGCGGTTACAAAATCGTGGGAAGTGTAACCACCAGAGAGTTTATTGCGGAAACGTGCAAAGAGCCGTTGTGGTTCGTATTGAACCGGTCTTGCTCGCTCCGTGCACCCCCCCTCGTGGGGAAGGGGTGTGTTGTAAGTAATATTGCCAAACGTGGTGCTTGGGATTTGGATTGTATTGGGCATAATTAAATGGGCCAAAGATCCTTTTGGCCGGTCCAGAACAGTAGCCCCCCAAGTCATTGCTCTTGACGAAGAGTGATGACTTAAGGGCGGGCATGTTTTACTGCTCGTAAACGGTCAAAGGAAGGAGATTAGCTCTAATATTCATCAAGTGAACACAAAGAAGGTTTGGGCTTGCCTTTATGTTTTGAAGCTTCCTTGGTATTCCGCGGTAGAGGATGTTGACGCTCATGGAATTACCTTGCAAGTTCTCCACTAGAGAGTGGGTCGAGCTATTGAGACGTATGAGAACGCCTTGAAATTAGTGAACCGTTCATCTTTGATAGATATAATACGACGGGAATTGGGCGAGCGTGTGTAAGGACGCGCTCGTTATTCCGCGAGCATTTTTGTTTCATAGCCAGACAAGTTTGATAGTTGACTCGATTATCTTTGGCCAAATGGAAAGATTCCTTCGTCAGGAAGTTTGGTCGATTCTCATTCTGCAATAAATGCCCACGTCTCGAGGGAAAGATTGAGGGGACATGACCTTTGGTTTCTGAGTGGCACGTGTAAAGTCTAGTATGGTACTTGAGTACCTAGTGTTTTGGAGAGTGTTCTTGGTTTGTGTTCCTAATGTGCCATCAGTACTGTTGATTTGATCCTGACATTTGAGGAACCGCTACATTTAATTAGAGCCTTTGGATGGATGGTTTGATTTGATCTGGACCGTGGATGTGCCACTTAAGTGGAAAGTTATATGCGAAGGGTTGTACCAGATTGCGAATTCGTGACCTTTGAAAGGTTTGTGAGGTGAATATAAATAGTTCAAACGCTTGTTTAGAATATTTCATCACCTCATATCTCATAAACTTAGAAAATTCCTAAAAGTTCTTTCAAAGACGAAGCATATCCGAACCTTCAACTTCTCACTTCAAGTCCAGTTTTTCATCCATCGTAACAAGTAATGTTTTGACGATCCTTCTTCCCTTTATTTTCACGCTTGACTTCTTTAGTTTCTTGTTTAAGAAACCGCAGAAATGCATGTTTTCAGGGTAGAAGTTACTCCGACTCGGTGGTTTTCGCCGTTTGTTACAGTGGTTTCCACTGTGCGTAAGGAGTCTTAGGAGTTTTGCTATCTGTTTTCTGTATATGTGGGAGAAAACATTGGCAGCTGTAGTATAGCTCATAAGCTTCAGTCCTGCTTGCCTCGAAATGGCTTTTCTGGTGCGGTGGGAATGTTCCTGCTGCTGGTTTTTCCATTTCGTCTACAGGGAAGTTCCTGTGAGGGTGTTACACTTCCCTTTATTTTGGTGCTTTCTCTCTGGCTCCTCGCGGTGGTATTAATCCCTTCCTCGCCGTGGTCGACTTGATGGGTGAAGGAAGGGTGGATCTGAATGTTAGATTCACTTTTTCCTTGCTCTTTCAGGTTTTCCATGGCGAACGAGGAAGGTGCCGCGTCTGTCTCTTCTTGGTTGGGAGAGGAACCCCTGCAGACAGAGTCATCGTTTGCTGTAGGTGGAACAGGTGAAATCCCCTTCAGCTCCGTTGGTAGAGCCGAGGACTGGGAGGTGGTACTTCCAAGCACATCTGATCGAGTGTGTTCGTAGTACGAGGACCATACCTTTCCCATGTATGAAGTGGTTTTCAAAGACATGTGTTTTCAGCTTCCCTTTTCTGACTTTT
Source organism: Medicago arabica (assembly GCA_946800305.1). Lineage (NCBI taxonomy): Eukaryota > Viridiplantae > Streptophyta > Magnoliopsida > Fabales > Fabaceae > Medicago > Medicago arabica. The sequence continues at coordinate 10,158,621 of OX326966.1, read as the reverse complement.
AGAGGGAGGTGTTTCGCTGGACCAAGTTATCGCCTTCCCAGATCCATCCCAATTCTTATGCCTTCATGAGGGCATTTGAACTGGTGTGTCAGTATCTGAAGATTCCAACTTTCAAGAATATTTTCTTTACCATCTTCACCGTGCAACTGGGGTGAGGACTGGGTTTCTTTTCTTCAGATCCAGAAGTTGTTCGACATATTTTCAGGGAAAGTACGGAGTTTCAAAGAACGCTTCTTTCTAGTTAGACCAAGGAGTGAAGCGGCTTTGAACACTTTTTTGGAGGCGGCGAAGGAAGGAATTTAGGACCGTTGTACCCTCTTTCCCCTATGCTGGAGTCAGGATCACTTTGGTTATGAACCAAAATATTTCTATCGGACCACTTCAAGTCTGACGGAAGAGGAGATAGTTGCTCGCCAAAAACTTTGGGCGTTTGTTCAGTCTTTCTCAGGGAAGGTCAAAACTGACAAACGGGGGATCCCTTTGATGAATGCGGATGGGACACCAGTAAGAGAGCCCCGCTTCATCAATACCCATGAGTTAGTGGTGTCTGAGGACCCAGATGTTTGTCTTGGTAGTTGCACCTTTTTTCATTTCATCTAGCCTGTTTCTGTGTACCATCTTTCGTATCTGATTTGTTTTTTCCCTTCTTTGTGTTTGCAGGAAAAATGAAAGATCTACAGGCGCTTGTGAACGAAGCTAGCAAGAAAGTTACTGCCAAGAGCCGACACAAGAATGTTCAGCTAGTGGATCACCTCACAGTTGGATCTGACCCAGGTTCGACCTCTGGTCCAGTGGTGGACTTGGAAGGTGACGACGGACCAGATGAGCGGGTGCAGGAAACTGTGAAGAGGAGGAGGGTTCAGACACCTTCTAAAGGGGTGGTTACACCTATAAAGGCTATTCATGTCCGCTCTGAAAGTGGGAACTTCTTCCAGCTCCCAAAAGTGTGGTTTGAGCCTGATTATTGCAGCTCTCATTCGACCCTTTTCATGACCCGGAACTGAAGGTTGAGGAGAAGGCGGCCTTGGAGGAGGCTTTAAAGAAGGCTGACCTTCCTAGGGAGGATGAGGCGGAGTACACAGTTGTCTTAAGGCCCAAGTTCGGAAATTATAACCATCCAAAGTATAACACATCAGCTTTCGTCGTTTCCACTAACAAAAAACATTGTATTGTATATCAATGTTGTTTCTATTATATTAAAAAAGGATTCTCTTATAAACATAAGGCAATTCCAGTCACATAGTAAAAGCATTCATAAATAGACCTATATTAGCCATTTTATCAGCACAATGACTCATTTCCTTAAAGATATGGGAAACTTACAAATCATTTGTCTAAGAAGAATATTACAATTAGACCATCTATTCCTTAAGAACCAACGAATTAGGGAAGAATTCTCGAAAGCAATCACAACCAAAGATGAATCATTCTTCAACCAAAAGTTTTGCCAATTATTTTGATGATCCATCTCAATTGCTCTCATCACACCAGATAGACAGCTCTGCCACGCAAGCTGATCCTTGAGCAAGATTATTATCAAAAGCACATAGAAATTAAGCATTGTTATTTGTAAAGATGCCTCCACAGGATAATGATACATTGGTGGCTGCACAATCAAGGTTGCACATGATCCAACGAACTATCGGTGGATGCTAGAGAACCTCTTTAATGAGAAGGGCCTTAGGAAGATATATGTTGATGTTGAACTTTTTGATGACGCTAAAGTCCCTGATGGAAGAAATTGTAATAAGCTTTGTATTGTTTCCGGTGAAAAGGACATTTGAAGAGATCATAGATATTGCATACTTCTAGGATATGCTCTTATTGTTCAATCTTAGAGGATTTGTAGAGTACCACATAGCAGAGATGATATTTATGATCACAGCTTTGATAACTATTTTGAACATAGGGGTCCACTGTCTCTCACAAAGATTTGAGATATCCTCCATAGATTGGAAGTGGAGAGTAAGGTCAAGGATTGAAGCTAGCCAACACCAAAGTTTAAAAGCAAAAGAACATTCAAAGAAATGTGAAAAATTGTTTCCACAGTTTTACAACATAGGAAACACATAATATTGCAACCTCTCTGAATAACCTTATCATCAATTGACATTTTGTCTTGCATTAGTCTCCAAGCTAACAAAGATTTTGAAGGGAGAATATCAATGGTGATTTAGCCCATGGAAGAGTAGATTAAAAAGATTCCAAGGAAACATTCTTGGGAATGCGAGGGGGTTGGTGAAATTTTGAATACATTCGTTTTCCATGAAAATTCCCTAAGAAAATCTTGAGAAATTTTTATTTTTTAACTTTAACTTTCTGAGGGCAATTTAAAATTTCGAGTAAATTCATAAAATATGATAGGAAATTTTAATAAAATCTCACAAAACACTTTTTCCCCTTAATATGTAAATCTTTAAAGAGGCAGAACTTTAATGTTTCTCACATAAATAGAAAACGGTAGGAAGATGGTAAAAACTTGATTTAGACGGTTTAGACATATAGATAGACGACTTATAGATTATGTTGTACGAGAAATAGATCAAATGAGAGTGGTTAAATTATTAAAGACAAATGAAGACCGTGAGAAACTAATAAGATGAATCTAGATGGTTTAGCCATGTAGATAGACGACTTATAGATTATATTGTAGGAGAAATAGATCAAATGAGAGTGGTTAAATCATTAAAGACAAATGAAGACCTTGAGAAACTAATAAGGTGGATCTAGAGGTTAATGACTAAATTATAGAAATATGATGTATGACTTAACATTATGATGGTTTTTATCTATGTAGCCGACCCCTTTAAGTGAGATGAAGCTTGATCGTTGTTGTTGTATATTTTTATATGTGTGTCTCTAAGTGGTTTGTATACGTAGCTGCAATCATCCAAAAATTATTCACGAGGTAGATAGTTCTTTTAGTTACATAGAGAAAAGAAGAAAAGAGAGGAGAAAACATAAGTCTTAATAGAGGACACTCGTTGGCTAACAAAGTCAAGGAGAAGCACGACGACTTGTTGGCCACAAACAAAGTATCCAAACAATTGACTCTCAATTCTTTAGAGAAAAATTTCAATCTTTCTTCATTTAACCTTTAATAATCTCCAACATATTGACATAATGATGAAAACGATGAGTGTCCATAGACACTATTATACCATGTGAAGGGAATAAAAAAAAAATATAATCATCTGAAAGCCAACATACCAACACAATTTGAGACCAACAAGGAGAGCTTAAATCTTTGCATAAAGAATATTTGACCAACCTATTACCTATACTCCCCTAGAATCCAACACCTAGAACATGGGGTGTCTATAAAAATACCCACATCACACCAAGATGTAGTGTTGCAACCAAAAGGATTCATGGAGAAACACATCACATATCCGACAATCCGATATTAAACAACAACAAAAATACCACCAATGGCCTAAAAACAAGCGACACTCAATTTCAGTTTGAGAAAAATTCAATAGTCCTATGTCACATGTTACAATACAATTCACTTTCTGCCTTCCATAGATGATCCTTCCTTTGTAAATGTGTATATATTTAATGTGATAAGCAAATTGGTTGGTGATGTGAAAATATTAAGTGATAAATTAGTGATGTGATAAGAAGATACTCCATCCGTCTTAAATTGTATGTCTTTTTACAATATCAATGCAACATTAATAATAGTTTCCCTATAACTCTATATCCTTAACTATTTATTACTATCTCTCCTTTCAATTTTTTCATTTATCTTTTTCATATTATTTATTAAGGACAATTTTGTAAAACAACTCATAATATCTCTTTTTCACACAATATTAATTGCATTTCTTAATATGTGTGAAATGCTCAAAACGTCATACAATTTAGGAAGGAGGAGTAAAGAAAAAGAATAAGGTAATAAAATGATGTTGGAGATATAAAGATGTCCAAATACTATTGTCAGTATGATAAAATACATCAATATTTGATTAGACAAATTTATTAAACATATCATTTTCTTTTATTTATATATTTAAATGACGAATTAAGTAAACATATTATTCTCTTTTATTTATATGGAATTTACGAATTAAGTAAACATAGTAAACTTAAATCTACGTATCATGGATATTTTTTAAGCCATGTGAAACATTCAAATCAATAGTTCTAGAACTACCCATATTAGTACATTTGAACTAATTATATCAGGATATATAAATGCATATATTAGTACATTTGAACTAATTATATCAGGATGTATAAATGCAGAGAGAACTAATGTTAATGAAAAACAAAATATTTGTGGAGGGATTTTTTTAGCAATAAGGGGGTGGGTGATCAATTTTCTTTTTTATTGTCACCTTGTGATGATACTATGTATATGTAAGGCCTTACATTGGCACATCGCATTGGATGTTTACATGAAAATTACTGTTAACGCTTTATAAATTGCTCAAAAACATACTTCAACGGTAGTTAATTGTAGTTCAGTTTCCAGGTAGTTAAACACTTTTAGAGTAGTTCAATCACTTTTTAAATTAGTTTAATCGGTCTTAAAAATGTCCAATGGCCGTTGAAAAAAATAGCTATTTGAGAAGTGAGAAGAATAATTTTCTATTTACTTGTTCAACTACTTCTCCGATCCCTTCCACATAAAAATATGACAATTTCTCATCCTACCATACTAGTTTTTGACACGCCTCACAACATTCCGAACTCTATAATTTGAAATGTGTACAAACAGGTTAAAAACATCCTACAACAGCCCATATTTTTTTGGGTCTCATAATCCAACCAAACTAGGTTTAGCGGGTGGGAAAAGAAATTGTATAAAATTATTACTCTATGCCCCTTCAAATCCTTTTTTAAGCAATATGCCCTCAAATCCAATGAAATACTAAAAAGATCCTTCAAATACGCTCAAATATTTTTCAGAGGATTGGATTTTCAAGAATAAATTTTTATTTCAAAAAATTCACTTTTTAAGTTTTATGAAATTTATTTGTTGGGAGAGGTCAACTTTTTATTTCTCCACAGTTGCGCGCAAATGATACATAGATTTACTCAGATAAATTGTTTTAGGAAATTTCAATTATTTTTAAATATCACAAGTTCATGAGGTGTCACTTCGAAGTTAAGAGTTGAACTTTGTAATCTCAAAGAACATGATTCAAATCACACCCTAAAATAGGAGTTTATCTTTGCTCCATTTACCAAGCCTCCATTTACTCCATTCCACTTCTTTGATGTGTGACATGTGGAAAAAATAAAATCAATGGCTAAGATTATAAGGTTTAGAAAAAACAATTCTTTAAAAAAAACAGAAATGTATGCGCTCCTCTCTCTCTTTTATGCAATACACGCTCTCCTTCCTTTTCTCATAATCACAGCTGCCTCTCCCTTTCCCTCTCCCTCTACCTCCCACCAGCACTGCTGCCACCGCACCTCTCCCTTCATCCACCGATGCACTCTTCCCCTTCTGCTCCACATCACCTCGCCTAAATCATCCTCAGTCAAACTTTTCTCTTCACCGTCACTACCGCTTCAAACCGTCATTGTTAAGTGGTTGTAAAAAATGGTGATTTTATAGCTACCTTAACTATAATGTCCACTAATTTGGAATGAATTATATTCATCTGTCACTCACTCATTTAGCAAGGAGCTGAAATGGTTGTTCCAAAATTTGAATGGATTAAAATGAAAAAACATTCTTTTTTTATAAGTTGAGGTTATGTTGTTTACGACAAGGTTCTTTTTTTTATAAAAAAAAATGTTTGGTAACCATGTTTATGATTTTGAGCCAAAGTAGCTTTTAGAACTGATTTGTAAAACAACTGTGCTTCACAGTTGAATTTCACGCTAACATTAGCAAGTGGAGTTTTTGGAAATTAAGAAAATGTAATAGAATAGTATTTTTGATAAAATGTGGGTGTATGAAGAATATTTATTTTTTTAAGCAAAGGGAAAAGTAGCCAGAAAGGCTACAACCCTGATGAATATATATATATATATATATATATATATATATATATATATACCCAAAAAAAAAAGAAACCAAGATACAAAGAGTTGGAGGGGGGACATATAACCAAAAACCCTCCACGAGAGTTAGCAGTACCTAAAGTTAGGAAAACCTGCCTTATTACTTACAAATTCAACATTAATCTGAGGAGGAACATTGTTGAACCAAGAATAAGCAGGCAAAGATAAACCTAAATTAGCAAGTTGATCAGCACACTGATTGCTCTCCCTAAATATATGTGTAACATTGAAATTAAACATAGACAAAAGAAACAAACAGTTGTCCCATATGTTCCTTAGAGACCAAAAGACTATTTTTGAAGACTTGAAAGCCATGAAAACCAACATGGAATCTGTTTCCAATTTTTAGCATGGGCTATCTCAATTGCCACCATTGCTGCAATGAGTTTAGAGTTCAAAGATTTTGTGTCTTAGAGCATGGATAGTTACAGCCCTAGCTATAGTAGTGGCCTGAATATGTCAAGGAAAAAAAAATTGCTCTTTAGGCATCCATATTTTCTCTTAGCCATCTTGAAAATATCAAAATATTTCAGCGGTTGTTAATTGTCGTATGTAAAGACTTTTTAAACCAATTATACAGATTCAAAAAGTGAATAAACCATCCTCAGAAGTGCCGAACGACACTTAACTGCCGTTTAAGAACCGAGCGGCATTAAGTACCATGTAATGAAACTAATATTACACAGAGGAGATTCAACTTAATTCATATAAAATCCATACTCTATGTTGAAATTGTTCTAGCGCTGTTAATTTTTAACTATATATTCCTATTACGATGACAAGCTTTGAAGGATATCCTTTCGAGCATAAATAGGTTATGAAGAGATAGAATGTCCATTGGAATTGTTGAGTTTAGCGACAAAACGTACACATTTTCTAATGAAAATTATGTGTTCTAACCGGCACGCACATAGAGGATGTTTAAGAGTTAGATCATCAAGACAACCACTGAGTCTAAAAAAGAATTAAAAAAAATTACTTATAAAAAGGCTTCATATTCTACTATTGATGCAAATTTAGTTCATAAAAAAGCCTCATATTCAGCTAAATTTAATAAAATATTATCTAATTTTTATTTGATAAATATTCTATATTCTAGCAATTTTCCTCAAGTACAGACATGAGTTTCAAAACAGTCTCATCTTAAAATTCGTCTTAAATTTCAATATATGTTGGACCGTCCCGGGGTACACATATATCAAATCTACTTGTAACTTTTTACATTAAGTGCTGAAATTTCACTATGGGGCACCCCCTATCTCAAATGTATTATATGAGATATTGAACCTTTTTTCTTAATGAAATTGATTTTGACTGAAACATCGTAGGAGATTCAGAAAAGATGGCTAAAGCATTGGATACTATTCATGAACCCAGGCCAAGATTGAGTCCTGAATTGAATACCCATAAGACTAAGATCTTTTGACCTTCATGTAATGGTAATAAGCATCATTGGTTTTGTTCCCTTCAAAAATTGGGAGACCGACGTTGGAGGTCAACTTTCTCAAAGGAGCTATAAGTCGAGATAGAGGTTTTATCAAGGGGTTGTCCATTTGAAGTACTTTTAGGACATTTTAGTTAATACATCTTCTACTATTAAGAAATTCTTAGAGTGAGCTTTTTCTACTTGGTAGGAAGGGAGCAAGCACTTGAAACAAAAACAATGTTAATCATTCCATTCCATTCTTGATATTCTGGGCATTGTTTGTGAAGCTCCATCGTGTTTGACCTCGAGTGTACGGGTTTAGACACGCGGTTGTGTAAACTTTGGAGAGCAAAACCGGATTTGGGTTGCACCAGAGGTCCACCAGAAATTTGCTTTCAGGACAGTGGTTTTGGCCACGGCACAACAACTCTCTTCTATCTTTCTTAAATATCCAAATTACATTTTACTCTTAATATTTCCAACAGTTTTGCCATCCAAAAAGACTTAACAATGTAGCTTACTGTCCGTTTGCATGCCACCCATGTATAATTTTCATATATAAAATCATTGCATAAATATATATATTTAACTCAATTTACTTTGCCACTCACTGCAGTTATATCCAAATTGAGGAATTAATGTTTGCAAGTAGTTCACAACTACACTACACAAACCTATCTCTTCCATATGGGAAGATTTCTTCTCTTCCCCCTGCAAAAAACACTCACGCCCTGCAGCCATGCCTAAAATGCCTCCGCGTTAGTTAACTAGCGCAAGTGTAAAACTATGCGCTACTTAACTAATGTTGCGACGCTTAACATGCGCATGTGTAAAACATGTACAACTTTGCGTGAGTTAACTCACGCAAAGTGTTAACACATGCGCGAGTTAATTCACGCTATACTGATATATCAGTACAACATTAAATGTTGTACTGATATGCATTCAATGCAAAGTGTGTCATTAATAACCCGTAATTTTTACACGCTTATAACTGAACCGAATTACGCCAGTTTAACAAGACTATCGGATAATACGACACAATCGATCAAAATTACACAAAAACATCGTTTTTTCTCACAATCACATAATCACACATAACAATCCAAACGGTCCAAATTTCACAAATTCGCTGGTAATGATTCGTAATCATTTAAACACACTCAATGACACGTAAACGATCCAAATTACACAAATTTGTCCATAAATTTTTAAAATTACATAATCTCACATAAACGGTCAAAATTACCAAAATTCATCGTTAAATTACATAAACACAAATTCATTAAAATTCAATAATACATACACAAATTCGAACAAATTACGATATTACACGCTAATAAATATTACACTTCAACGGATCGGACATAAAAATGTAAAGCGTTATTTTCAACCATTACGTTAAACATGTTAGCGACGTCGCTATCATCTTCGACACGTTGTGGAAAATACATCGTCTTCGAAAAGTTATCTTTCTTATCCTCCCCCAAGTCCACGCCTGGCGCATCTAGTATTACAAGTCTTGTTCTTTGATTTGAACCAATATGGATAAAGAACTTGTCAAGTTTTGTCTTCAACTCGTCCAACTTAGGGGTGGGGTTTACAAAGAACCTAGCCTTCATTTGCACATCTACATAATTGACATGAAGTTTAACTTGATTTTGTGCATCTTCAGACATGTTTCACTTCAAAAAATATAATGAAAATCAAATATGAGAAAAATGAGATAAAATAAATAGTTGAATAATTAGTGACAAAGTAATGCGAGCAATAATTGGTGTGACACATAACCGGCCACCAAAACAATAATTCATTTCATTTAATATATAATATATAATATTAGTTACATATTGGCCACGAATATCCAAATTACATAACCGGCCACCCAAAAATACGTCGGATGTAATACCACCAAAAAATAGGACGAACACTGACCGACCAAAAATTGTCATAACCTATATGTTATGAATTCCGGAAATGGCATGCATATCTCTTTGAATTTCAATAAATTACTTGCATATGATTACCCCTTAGGAGATTCGACCAAATATCTCCAAGCAATCACGACTTTCTCAACAACTTCCCTATTCTTCACCTTGTTATTCTTCAATTCTTTCTTTTCAACTTTTGCACCCTTAAGAGGATTTGGGTTAACTCTACAATCTGTGATTCACTTAGCCTTTACATTCTTTCCAATATGAAAAAAAACAAAGCATGGTGTATCTTCTAGGGAAAACTGTGCTAACAACACTCATCAAAGCACCATCTCTGTCGGTGACAATCACCTTAGGCATGTTGTCTTTTGAGGACAAAAAACCTTTCACCATCGTAAGTGCCCAAGTAAAGTTATCCTCTAGTTCAAAGTGAAAAAAGGCGAAACCAACGGAATACATTATTTTTGTAGAGGTGCAACCAACTATCTCAAACAACGACATTCTGTAGTTGTTGGTTTTGTAAGTGGAGTTCATGACCAAAACGGTCGGAAAAGTGTTGAGCAATTTAATTGACTCCGGATGAGCAAAAAATATGTCTTCGAGAGTAGTTTCCTCACTATTGCATCTTGTGTAATAGACATATTTATGCTCCACCAACTTCGAAATCAAGAATTGCAACTCCGTCATGTTACCTCTTTCCCCCTTGACCATCTTGTTCGCACATTGTACACTTGCTTGATAGTTGTCACACTTTCTTTGTCATTTAGCTTCAAATTGGTGAGAATATTCCGAGGCACCGTCAAGCTCTTTGTCATGTCGATAACTTTTTTCTTCTCCTCCGCACAAACTCTACCTGCAATAAGGTGTCCGGATAACTTTTCATCCAAGTCATGGTTGTACATTCCACAAAGCATTGCAAGCCACCAATCATTGATATCCTTATCAAAGAAACCTTTCAACCTAAACGGACAATTACATTTCCTTGAGTCGATCCCTTCAAGGTTCAGTTTCTTCCTCGTCTTAGGTGGCTTGTATGTCCACTACTTTCACATTGCATCGTCAAGTGCGGCCATTTTAAAACAGATTTATCTATACAAACACTAAATTTGGTTCTTACCCCTCGTCGACGAACCCAAGCAAGTAACTCTTCTCGTTCTCTCCATCTTGCATTTGTTGTAAAAAATGATGCGGTTTCGTGAGCTTCGCAAACAACACCGATAGGTACCGGTTTAGGTTCTTCAATTTTACCAATGCGAGCTTGAAATGGAATTTTGACTTTAAACTCTCTCACATTAACAGTTGGTTTGACATCGCCGGAAGCTTCATTTTATCTCGGTTTCGGTTCAAGTCATCACCCGCGACATTGTCAACCATCTTACTATATATCTATTGAATAAAAAAAAATTACAAAGGAAGAATAAATAAATTACTTATGGAACAAGCTAACCAAGAACAAAAGTGGCGCAAAAAATTCAAAAAACAGGATTGTACAGTGGCGTGACTTAAGTCACGCAACACATTAATTCCTGCGTGAAGTCACGCATCCCTCAACACTTGCGCAAGCTAACTTGCACACCTAGCCCTACTGCCTACGAAACCAGATGAACCAAACACAAAAACTAGCAAAATGAGATGAGTTTTGATGATACAATACCTGATATTTGGTGCTTGATGAGCGTTGAAACTTGCTTCCTGACGATTTACGATGATTTGGGATGAGGATTTTGACCCAAAAATTCACACTTTTTGGGTTTTTGAAGGTGGAGGGAAAGAAAATGGTGCTTGGAGTATGGACTGATGAATTTTGTACGAAAACAGTAATTCTACGTGACTTAACTCACACTACGTGAGTTAAGTAGCACAGAGGTAAAATTGGAAAGGCTGTAGGACGCTGATGTTTTATGTAGGGGGAAGAGCATAAATCATATGGGAATGGCAAGTGATTGAATGGGCCGAACTGCAAAACTGGTCATGGGATAAATTGAAATTCTTATCGTAGATAAAGTTAGGGTTTTTTCTTAGAGTGGATAAGATTAGGTTTTTAAAATAAAAAAAGAAAAAAAATAAGAATTCTACAAAGAGGAAATTGGAATTTTAATTCTTTCTACCAAACCCACCATCGAATTCTGCTTTTTTTTTCCTGCTTAGAATTCTGCTTTTTTTTTATTATTTCCTTTTTAAGCAATATATTTTTTTTGAGCAATTTTTTTTTAATCCTTTTTAAATATTCTATCCTATCCTATCCTAATTTAGTAAAGGGGGTAGGTCCTATATATAGCGGCCTGTAGTTGTAGCATGTTCGTAAAGGTTGGCACCGCCGTTCAAGTTCTAGTTAGGGGCTTGCTTCCAATGATGCTTTGAAGTCTATGAAAAATGAGAAGCTTTAGTTTGGTTTTACTTTTAATATGAAATAATTTCATTTTGGTAAAGAGAGACTCATGCGAAAATAAAAATGTTTCGTGGACACAAAATTCGATATTAACATTGTATATGCATGTTGTTTCGAACATTTATATTGTTTATTCTCTCTTTTAATTTCGGACATCAAATACATCCAAATTATATTTTATCCGGTGTGAGATACATTGTCTAACTTTTACATGTCTAAATAACACATATCAAGAAACTCGGATTCCATGTATTTTCTTGGTAGAAACTTTTCATCATCTAGAATTTGTATTTTTATAGACATGGAGTGCATTTCATTTTGTTGTTGGTTATAAACGGAATATGAAAGCAAGATGATATAGGTAAGGCACAGCCCAAAAAGTTCCTTGAAGGTTGACGTACAAGTTTTCATAGCAAGCACAACCAAATTTCTTCATACATTCCAAAGTGTGGAAACAAACTTTTACTTGAAACAACATCTATACAATTATTGAGTCAATGATAAACTATTGAAATGGCATTAAGTTCTTTGACTTCATTTTTATGTTCGTCATTATCAAGTTAAATGGCATAATGTGTATATTTTGTACAAAATTTTATTGCATGAAAGTGTAAAATAATTTTGAATTGCCAATTATGTTGGTAATTCATCCATTTCACATCTCATTTACAAGCATCCTAAAAGTATTAAAAATAGAAAGAAAAAAAGTACAAAAACTTGTAGACTAGAACTCAACTAAACAAGACGCACAAGCTCAATTTCCTCATTAAAAACCCTATTTAAAAAAACCTATAGAATAAAATCAATTTGTGAATGCAAATCTAGAGTGTGGTCAATAATGATCAATCAACAAGGTAACAAAACTATTTAAACAAAATGATGCAGAACTTTGCATGTCTACTATTTTATATTGTCTTTGTTAATTATTTCAGTTATAAGTTATTGTTAGGAGATTTCTCATTATATATATAAAGATAAAGATAGATAGATATATTTACCATTAAAAAAAAGTTCTAAGTTTTTGTTAGGAAACCATTCAAAAAGAGTCGCTGTCATAGGAATGTATAATTGACTTTTTAAATTCTGAATAATAATTTAGGCTAGTTTTTTTTTTTTTTTTTTTAAGTTATCTAATGGTTAGAAATTATGATGTAGGCAAATTGGTTGTACGTATTAAAGATGAAGTGGCGCGGAAGAAAAACTCAATAAGAATAGTACATATTTGACATCCGGTGTTCGATTAACTCGATTTGTACCTTTTTGAAAAGGATATTTGCTCACAAATATAACAATGTATAGGTGAATTTAGTCATTCGAAGTCATCTGAAGACCCAAGACCGGATTTTTATTATTTCAGTATAACTTTATTATTTTTCTATTTTTGTTTCAGTTTGTTATTTTTGACCGATTAGGGTTTGTTATTTCCCTAGTATTTAAACTAAACATTCATAGCCTACGAGACAGTTTATTCATCTCAATTCTAGTGAATATTGGAAACTTTTCTTTGACAAGTTTGTCGCTTACAACTAATTTGTTTATCTTTTAAGTTTAGTACTTACTAATCTTTGCTTCCGTTCTGCGTCAAATTCACTTCATTATCTAATAGTTAAAATTTCACTTTTTAGTTTATACAAGACTCGAACCCAATCCTTATCCTTATATACTATATTTCTATCAACCAAACTATGCTAAAAGGATGATGATATGTGACAAGTGTGCACCTGCTCTATGGTTTAGGGTGAGAATGAATGATATTGCGGAACAATCACGTAGTTTTTGTGATGATAACATTTCATTTCGTCATCATTGAACATAAGATTGTATTAATCATGTACTATCATCGAAGGGTGAGGATTTGCAACAAAAAGAAAAAACTAAGAGTTCATCACAAATTTCTCATATGAACAATCCACACCATTAATACCAATTTTTAATATTAATTTTATTTATAATCTGTTAAACTTTGTTTTTGTTCGATCAAGATTTCATTGGACTCTTTTTTTATCAGAGAGAATTCAGTCCTAACATTTATACCATTAAGATTTCATTGGAGTATATGGTGAATTTTTTATCTTTAGGGAGGAGACTTAGGGTGGAAGAAATGACATTGGAGAACATCAAGAAAACAAATTCAATTTGGCACGACCTATTTCAATCTAGGTATGGACCCTTGACCAAAAAAATTGCTCAGTTCACACAAAATAATCATTAAAAGACAAAAGAATCCTTATGGTGCCAAGATTAATCTTAGTAGATAAGGAAGGTGAGTGTGAACTTAATTGGTTTTCGAAGAGTTTTCGAAAATGATCATAACATTTTGTTTTAAGAAGTCAAACTAACTTAATAAATTTATATAATAAAAAAAATCGAACCTAAACCCTAAAAACTCTATAAGATCTCAAGTAATATCTTCACACCAGTTAAATGGATTACATTTTGTTTTGGAATGATTTATCGGTCAAAGTTTTTTACTCAATCGGTGCATAATAGCACCAAACCAAAACAAAAACCTATGTTATTGATATGCATCAAATTTCTGAGTCAAATCACAAGTCAAATTAAATATTAATATTTACAAGTTGGGGAGGTTAGGAAGTTCGTTGAACCTCCAACTAACGGACACACAAATAAGTGAATAACAAAATAGAGGTAGTATTTGATAAAGCTTTGACCAGAACAATGAATGTATATATCCAATATAATTATATTCATGTTCACACATAACAAAAAAATCCACCTTAAAAATGTTCACACATAGTCATAGAAATGCACTCACAGCCGACATATGCATATTTAATTAATTATTCACATTAACGTAGATAAAATTATTTTAGTGTATCAACTGAAAATGCTATAAAGTAATTTTGTATTATTTTAAACATTCATGAAATAAAATTTATTTATTTAGTTTCTAAATGAAAGATATATATGGCAAAAAGTTTAAAATAAAAATAATTATTTTATACAATAAATAAATATCGACCACTTGGTATAATTCATTCTCAGTCTTTATCCATTTTGTTGGCAACCTAGTAAAAAGCATCTGAATTGAATGTTTCGATGTTATCCATTTGATTTTTTTGCCATACCCACAGAATTAACCATCGAATCATTCACAAAATAGGTATATCGAAAAGATATTGTATTTTTCTATATGAAATAAATGTTCCAAGTTGTTCTTCAAAGACAGAATAAAGGATCCAAGTTGTAAAATGACATTTATCTATTCTTTTTATACAAAAAAAAAAACTTATGATTATTTTAGGAATATTAAAAAACTTAATCTCTCTGAACATAACTCAATTGACAAGGACAATGTATTTGTTATACATAAAGATCAGAGTTCGAACCTCGGACTCTCCATTTATTTACCGTAAAATAGTGAATTCTAGCCACTATGTCATATGAATAGAAAAAACTTATGATATAGTACCCAAAAAATGTGTGTCACATATGATGTATAAAAAAAATTATGATTCACTTTTTAATGTGATTAAGTGGGGTGTCTGAGTTTGAACCTCGACTCATGTCAACTGTGTTAACTTAGAAGACAATTCACACCTTATGATGTAGTAAAAAAAATGTGTGCCACATAAATAAATAAAAAATAACAACTTGAAGTAAAAAATTAAGAATCAAAATTACAAAATGAGAATATGAAAATGTTCTAATTAAAGCAAATAATAATTCAATCAAATTGGTTTTGAATATGACTTTCCATATATATGATTGACCTAATAAAACAATCCAACGGTTTCAAAACATTGGTCAACAAAGTGAGTCCTACAAATAAGATAGAACCTTCTCTCTGTCAACGACATGGTCCAATTTAGTCACCTTCAAACTGATCCCTAAAGAATAGAGATTTCCCACCAAACTTCTCCAATCTCTTATCTCTTACGTTTCATAATTGTATTCCTTATGTGTCACATACACACCTATATATATAAACACATCTAGCTATTCAAAAATATATATTTTAACACACATAGGTTATATCTCTACATATTTGCGAGGAAACTTTGTGTCAAGAAAAATATCTAGGGCTTGGAAACTTTGTGTGAAGAAAAATATTTAGGGCTTGGAACTTTGTGTGAAGAAAAATATTGAGAATTTTTCTTAGAGTAACAACATGAAGAACATGAAGATTAACAAGAAGGATGAAGGTTTTGGACAAAAGGGTATACCAATTCATAGTCAAGTTATGAAGATCAAGCAAGAATCAGAGAAAATATTTGATTGGTCACCTGGTAAACCTGAGATAAGACCTGTTCTAAGGGAGATTTCGCGACGAATTTCGCGGTCACCGTTGGGAAATTCAGGCCAAGCTATTTCAGTTGGTGATTCATAGAGTTTGAATATGTCATGTAAGGTTTTGGATTAGTCTTATGATGATGATGATGATGATGTATGGAGATTGTAGAGGGAGGAGGATTTGTATGCTTCCCCAGTTTCTTTCTCTGTTTTCCTCTGTTTTTTAATCAGAGTTATTTAGCTATTTAGTTATATTTTTCTATTTTTCTTTTTGTAAATAGAAATAATAGTATTATTGAATATATGTTTTTGTTTTAGTGTTATGTTTTTTTGTTATGTTTTAATATGTTTCATCAAGTTCGTAGATGTAGGTTAGGAACTGGTCTTATAAGGTTTCTCAATTTTGAATGGTTTAGTGGGAAAGTTCAAAGGAAGAACTAGTTCAATTAATTGCAATTTGCATGCACCTATTTAGGAACCATGATTTTGAAATATTCCATAATCCCAATTTGGATGCTCTGGTCTTCCAGGAATACTGATTTTTTTTATTTTTTTATGATTATGGGGTTCTTTAAGGAAATTAAAGTTTTGATAAATCTAATTCACTCTTTTTGATATAATTTAGGTATTTATTAGATCTTTATAAAAAAGTATTTATTAGATCCCTTTAAACAATAGACTGTATCAAACTCCGGACAATTTGATCATCTCTACCATCATAAAAACAATTTGATCATCTCTTATCGAGATATCATGTAACTTATATGAAAAATATTCTTATTAAAACTTGTTAGGTTGTCCACTCGACTACGAGAGTGTAACAACTTTAAAAATTTTAAGAGAGTTTTACAGTTCATTGTAATCATATTCGACTTAAAGGATTTATCTATAAAATTACGTGTCGGTTCAAAATAATATAAGTAAGTGAATTAAAAAATTTAATATTGAAATCTTCCACTAGATAAAATCCCAAATGTGAAATTTCAAGGATTTAAATCCCAACAATATCATCATCCATGTTAACTTGAATTTAAATCAAAGATATGTTGGGATATCAGCCATGAATATTGAATAATGGTTTTGCAATAGCCAATTAACAAATGAAAACGCAGGCAATATTTTAATTAGTGGGATCTAAGATGATTTGTTATGTCACGCCAACCAAGATTAGTTAAATAGAATTTTGGACTTTACAAAGAGTGGTAGGTGAGTGTCTGGTTGAGAAGTGCAACAACGGGAAACAAGGACTAGGTGGAGGCTATGTCTACAAGGATTAATTCAAGGTTTCTTATATTATACTCCACTCAACTATAAACAATTTTATATATAAAAAAAAGTTATAAAGAAAAAAGTATCTTATTTTTTTATGTTAAAAACAATTTCATTAACGAAAATCTGACAATAAATCAAATGTCAAGACCCCAGAAATTTAAGACGGAGTTTCTTCGATCCATATGCAATCTAAATTTTTAAGAGTATATTTAACTAAATAATAAGCAGTTTGATTGACTTCACGTCTACCATGTAAAAAAAAAATTAAACTACGGAAACTACCATTAAAACTAATACAATCTCGAATAATAGAGCCAACATAGTTAGGAAATTGTTGATGGACATTCAACGCCAAAACCAAATTAGGAGCATATGATTCTGCTATAGGATTCAAAAAAGACATCTTTTTCGCAAATTCCAAACTTTTTCTCAAAGTTAAAGCTTATGCAACCTTTGAATCTGGTAATGAAAAGACTTGTCAAGAACTAACAACAACGACAACACCTTAATTATCTCATACCACAACACTAATACCCCTCGTATCCCCCTCTGTCGGACATGATGCATCAACATTAAGCTTATAGAAACCATTAAAAGGAGGTGTCCAATGAACATCAGATACTGGCAAAATTTGACATCCACTTAGTGTCTCCACCAACACCATACTAACACTCTTAAAATTCACAATAGATCTTTGTGTCTTTTTATTAACCTAATTATAAGTAAATTTTAGCTAATATTTTAGGGCAACTAATTTTTTATTCATCAATTTTTTTTATAAACTTATTTATTTATTTTGAAAGAAGCTTGATCAACTTATCATATTAACATCATTTTTCTAACAAAATCTTTCAATAGTTTCTTTTATTTTCCAACCATATTTATGTTCACTTAAAAAAAATTAATAATACTCTAATGTTTAGTAGAACATTGGAGCAATTCTTACTTAGTCACAACCTCAAATCAAAACTATTTGAACACACATACAAAAAAGAAAAAAGTTAAATGAGAAATAAATTATTCACATCATTTTTTACTTTCATCTTAAAAAATTTCTTATCTATGTGTGTGCGCCTAAATAATTTTTATTTGTATTTGTGACCAACTTAGACTTAAACAAAACTAGTTCAAAATAATTTAATAAAAATAAATCATCAAATGAATTGATGATGGATATATATCCAATTCAACTACATAGAACTAGAATGTTCAGCCAACAAAAATTCACAGAATTTCTCTCACATTAAGTGTAGCATTGAAGGTATAGAAAAACAAAACTTCAATGGATTCAAGTTCAAAAATCTATAATTGATACATTATGTATAAATTCGATTGTAAATTCACTTCAACCTTATGTGAAATGTGTCTTGCCTAATCTATTTTGGTATTTGAAAATATTTTTATTTGTGAACTAAATTTACTTTCACATTGAAGGACCATTGGATTAGCATTAAAGCACTCAATAATCATTGTGGCAAAGAACCAACATTTGACGAATCAAAGAACGCCGTTTTTCTCATTGTTAAAGACTCACTTGATAGCAATGTGAAGACCTCACCATAATGATAAGGTTGTAGTTAATGGAATTGAAGTTGAAACATCTACAAGCAAGTTCAAGCACAAATTTGACCTAAACAAACTCCTTAATAAAAAACGTGTCTTTTGTGCACGTGTACAAAGTTGTTCAAGGCAATGAGGTTGAGACTCACGTACGTGTAAATATGGGATGAAAATAATCGTGATATAGATTATCATGTTCTAGAATTAATTCATTATTAAGAAAGTACATCTTCACCAACAATAAAAGAAAGAATATCTTTATCTCACGAAAATACATCCAATCCAAGTCAACTAAATCTTTTTTATAAGACACAAAACTTCCAAGTCGGATGCGTCTTCTAGAATCGGAGCATGTTTTTGGGATTTTGGAGTCTAAAATCTAAAAGCAATTGAAAGACATAGCACAATAATTTTAAAACACTCCTACTAAATCAAATTTTATAACAACAATAACATAATCAACTACAACAATAGCAACATAGATTAAGAACATAAATTAAACACGTATAAGATCATGGAAGAGTTAAACTAGTTTCTTCTGAATCATTTATGAACGTCCTAAATTTTTCATAAGTTTTAGGACGAATCAAATTCTCCAGAATAGCATGAAAAATCCTTCTTACTAAGGTAGCGTGTAACTCGATCGGTCCCTACAAATTATATTTAACAATATAAGGAATACGATTTTCACATCGACACCGTGTTTAAATTTTATATGGGTGAAGTACACATGTATATATGACCATATTGACGGACGATGATATACAACATTGTCCATCCTTCTTTTATCATTGTAGTTGAGACGACCTTTACTTTGATCCAGATGATCATTGATTGCAGACAACTTAATATCAACATTGATCCTACACATATTTGGATTCCTCTAATTGTAATAAGTTGTTGTTGGGTTAGACTTCATTTCGACTGGATAATTGTTTATTGTTTTATGGTGTCAAATGAAAATGAACCAAAACACCAATTTATAGAAGTTTATGTGTGTTGTGGACCACATAAAGTGTCACTCTGTTGCAGCTGCAGACCATAAAAAATCTTGTCTTTTACTAGTTTAGATTTTATAATTTAAACGTGTAATTTACTTATATTATGAGATGTGCCAAGAACCTACATACATCAAGTTCCAAATACACGTGTTTTCACTATAGGAAATCTTTTCCATGTTCTATAATTCGAACATGTAAAATGCGTAAAATACACATTTAGATTCTAGAATCTGGACCAACATTACACATGAAAAATCAAATTTTTGCGTATAACTCAATAGAACACATAATTTTGTACATCATAATACCCAAACCGGCAATAATATCAAACATAATTATAATAATATTTAAAAAATGATGTCCTGAAATACACATCAAATTATCCTACTAGGTAGTACGACCCCTTCCCCCTCCTCTTCCTTTAGAGCCTATGGTGATACATGAAGAATCCTTGAGCCTCTATCGTGATTTGTTGCACAACATCCTAAATTGGGGTCCCCTCATTTACATTGTCATTGGCTAGTATCCAAGTTGTCACGAATTAAATGTGCCTGCATTGTGTGATCAAGTCAAAGCCAGAGGGATTTCCCTCCTCTTTTGTCGCAATCTTTGCAAGGGTCTTGTAACATCCATACTAAATTGTCTAGAATATTTTGACGGGTGTTAAACATAAAGTACTGGTTACATTAAAATTACAACAAAAATCTCTTGCTTGAATGAAAAATACATTCGCTAAACAATCTTATACATCTGATAAAGTACTAGCTGAATCGTACCAAGTACATAATACCGCGTGGACTAATCATGCATGTTACTGACGAGTATATGATATTAGACTATGTCTGAGTACATAATATATAACAGCAACAGTCTACCAACACGCCATTAGCAACAATCGAAGATATATTTTTTTTTTGAAAGAAACAATCGAAGATATATTGTTTCCCCCACCTTCGGTTATCCATTATACAGTGAGGATTTAGAATTTGCATCCCTTTCTTTGAGCCATCGCACTCGAGATTGTTGTCAACAAATACTAGTATTAATCTGAGATAAAGAATGAAAATCATCCGTTAGACTATGTAGTTCCTCTGCCTCTTCTTCAAATAACAACTTATCTTCCCCTTTGCCATCTAATCGAGCCATGCGCTCCTTAAGACTCAAGATTCTACCCGTTAAATTTTGAACATGTTTACTATGACAAAGATGAATAGCTAATCTGATCAGTTTTAACTTCTCTTTGACAACATAACCGCTACAACCCTCAACCTCAAAAGACATCCACTGCTCTCTCACAAACTGTTTATAGCCCTGAATCTCAAACCAACATTTCAACATTCTCTTAGGTCAAGGACCCCAATCAACCTCATCTATGGACAACTCAATAACACAATGATCAGATAGCCCTTAAATTTGCGCCGATTACACACATTTAGGTCACTCCAAACACTACTCAATCTATCCAGTTATCTAAAAAAAAATTAGTAATTAGACTTTGTTTATTTTTTTTCTTATCACTTTCAATTTTTACATATTATTAATTTTCAATTTAATTGAAACATTCAGTTTTCTTCTTACTTTTTTTTTTCCAGTTTTTACTTATTAAATTTATTAATACCCTCTCAAAAATTTAATTTATATAAATTTAAAATAATAATAATAATAATAATATATACAATGAAATTGTGCTGTGATTTTTGTTGATTCATTTGATAAAAAAGAATAAGTGAATGTATTGTAATCCATCCATGTTATGAAAATTGATGGACTCAATTCAGACTATTAACTAATCGTTTGTTCGTTTGATGAATTAGATGGATTAATGAGTGGATGAGTGTTGGATTAACGGATCAAATTTCCACCCTTATGTGAGATCGCGTCTTCCTTTTCGTATTCATATGCTCTAGTATTTGGGTTTTCAATGGGACAAATCATCAACGAGCTAATTGTCAATATGATGGCAAAGAGACCTTATGTTTATCTTCATAACCAAATAACTATAGTTACCATCCATCATGAACCTTAGTTGTCGGACATACACTTTGTTTCTACAAAAATCAATATTATGCGTCAAAAAACTAATATTAATCACGTTTATCAAGCGAACCTAAGCATCATCGAATGGATCACAAAATCAATCCGTTTTTGTAAAATCAAAACCCACAATTGATATAGTGACCCATAAAATATTTAAAAAATTCTAACAAAATATTGAAAATAAAATTTAAAATTCCCTTTCAAAAATTAATAATTGTTTTATTGGTATTTTTTGTTGCTTTTAGGGTGAATGTTCACTTAAGTCCTTCATCAGTGAAGCACAAACAATATACTATTAGATTTTATCAATGGCTTTGGGAAGATGTTAGCATGAACTTTGTCCTTGGATTGCCTCGAACTTAACGCCAAAAGGATTTTGTGATGATAATTGTGGATTGATTTTCGAAAATATCACATTTCGTCTTGTGTCAAAAGCCTAATGATTATGTTCAAGTTGCTGACTTGTATTTCAAGGAAATGTTTGTCTTCATGGGATTTGAAAAACCATCACTTTTGATAGGGATGTTAAATTCTTATGTCACTTATGGAGAACATTATAAAGCAAGTTGGGTACTAGCTTCAATTCAGTAGTGCCGGTCATCCCCAAACTGATAGGCAAACTAAAGTTGTTAACAAGATTCTGGGAATCCTACTTCGGAGCTTCACAGTTTAAAACTTCAAACAGTGAGATCTTATCTTGACACAAGTTAAATTTTCTTATAATAATTAAACTAACCAAGTTACTGGAAAATGTCCTTTTGAAGTGGCGTACGGAGCTCGACCACATAGTTTGCTAAACTTGACCTCATCATCACATAAATATTAGTTTAGTGCATATGCAAACAGTAGAGCAAAAGAAATCAGTAAACTTCATAAACAGGTTTAAGAGCGGATAATTAAACAAAACTCTAGATACAAGGCTAATCGGGACATGTACAAAAATCAATAAATCTTTAAAGTTGGAGATTTGGTATGGGTTCATATTCTCAAAGAACGGTTTTGAAAACAACCAAATGCCAAGTTTTCACCAAGAGCTTATGATCCCTAAAATAATTCAGAAAATCAATGGCAATGCTTATAAGGTAGAACTTTCAGGAACCTATAGTGTTTGAATAACCTTCAATTAATGTTTTCAACCTTTCACCATAATTGGATGATGAACTATATATAAACTTGAGGGAAAGTTTTGTTCAACCTGGGAAAGATGATACAAAACTAGACAACCACCTAGCCACTTAGACCATTTACAATGGAAAAAAAACTCAACACCTACTTTTTCAATTGTCAACACTCCACATCATTTTCTCTCTCTTCCACATAATAATTCAACACTCATTCAATTTTTACCATTCCAATGGTTTTTCATTCAACACTCTACCCCCATCACTTTTTATTTCATATTATTATTATTTCATTTTATATTTTTGTTTTTATGATTACATAAAATTACAATTATCGATTATAATTAAATTAAAATAATAAACACTTAACAATTTTTTTAATTAATTTATTTAAATAATTTATTTTTATTTTCTTAACTTAAAATGCAATACAATAAACTAAGCATGCAACACACAAATAATGTTAAGATAGTGAAAAAATTGGTTTTTTCTTCTGTGTCCAAATCAAATGAACCAAGTCTCTATTTATTGACAAAAAAATCATGAATTTTGGTAAAAAAAAAAATTTTAAAAAATAATAATTTGCAATGAAATATTTGAGTTCAAATAATTAAGATGAGATAAAAAGACAGTCAATCAAGAACCTCCATGTGTCACCCACTTATCCACAACCTAATTTCTCTCTCCGCCTCCTGCAGCTTCACTCACAGGCGCGTGTTGCACACGCGCTGGATTTGGCTAATTAAAACGCGCCACGTGGCTGTTTGTCAGTCAGCTTCAACATCTTGAATGCATTCAACACCTCTTTCCTCCATCTCATTTTTCATCCAATTTCAACTCGCCATTGCAAGACTTCAACACGTTGAAAGTGAAATTCAACACTCTCATTGCACATGGCCTTATGTTGACATTTTATTTATCTTTTGACCATTTTTTTTAACATTTTTTTTTTTGAACAAGCTAAAATGAGATATATATTAACAACCAGAAGTTTTGGTCCTCAACACAAGGAGTGCAAAAAGAGGCAAAACAAAGTTACAACGATACAAGAATCCGACCAAAATCAAAAGACTAGAAATGGAAGAAACACATCAGTCAATCCTCAAACAAACAAGGGGATATTGCCACCATAAATGATAACCAAAAGGAAAGCACACATATTTAGCTTTCAACCAACGGAGAGAACACATCTTAACTTTTTCCAGTAGCTGCACCGTCGTATTGGCTTTATCAGCAAAAAGTCTTTGGTTTCTTTCATTCCAAATAACCCAAATGCAACAAAGCCATATCAACTGTAAGAATGACTGACGCGGAGCATAACCATCTGAAGAATGAACAAATTGATTGAAGTGATCCATAACTTGAAAGGGATCCACTGAATACAAACCAATCCAAGTCTTGATAAACTTCTAGAGTTCGCCAAAACTATTACAATGAATTATTAAATGACCTATTGTTTCTTGTTGACCACACCCTGAAACACACAATTGATTGTCTCTAGAAATTATGTCTCGACGCACCAAATTGTCCTTTGTCAGCCATCTATTGCGGAAGAGACGCTAAGCACAAATAGAGACTTTCAAAGGGACTTTATTATGCCATGGTGCAGCCGAAGCAACATCGTGAGTCAGTATCTTCTGCCTCACAAGCATTTGATACGCTCCACGAACCATGTAACCAACTGTAATATCTGGTCGTCAAAGCCAAGTATCTGTCTCAGAATCCTGCAAAGTAATGTTAGACAACAAATTCCTAATATCCACCACTAACTCCTCCTCCCAGGCAAACAGACGTCGTCTCCACCTCCAAGCCACCCCATCTACACCCCAACCTAAGGCATGCATCGCGCCTACCATCAGGTTCCGGTGAACTGATAAATCAAATAACCTCCTAAATCTCTCCATTACGACTCCGTCCCCACCCAACAATCCGACCAAAAATAAGTGTTAAGACCATTACCAAGACGTTTAGTAATATTCTCATCAAACCAACATTATTTATATTTTGATCATTGAAATATATAAATTGTGAGTTTCTCATTTGAGAGTTAGAAAATGGGGTCTCTTTCAGTTTCTTAGTCATCTATAATTGTAACCCTCCGTTTTTTAAAACTATAACATAAGAATACATCTGAGTAAAAAGAAAAAAACACAAAAATACATCTTGTAAAAATTACCCTAAATTATGGAGATGAAATGGTGGGAGAGGACTTGATGGAAGAGGGGAGTTTTGTGATGAGGGACGACATAATTGGGAAAAGGGAAAGAAAAAGAAAAATATATTTTGTGTGATGAGTGCATCATGAGATCCTATAGAATCCTTTAATCCAATGGCTAGTCGTCGTGTTACACCATGAACCACTTACTTAATGGTTCATCTTACACACCACTTTCATTTTAGTGGACTTATTTGAAATAATTAAGTTCAATAATTTTACTGGTATTTTGAAGTTAAATAATTTTTTTCTTTTGAATAAAATTTAAATTTATTTTCAAATTATTTTACTTAAAATGATAAGTAATTGGGAGAATCAAAACAAGGAAACTCGATCGTAGCGTAGGTTTTGTCTTTATTTACTGGTATTTTTTACGTGCGGAATAGAAATAATGGTGATGGTTAACAGTGTGAAAAACAAAATATTCTTCACATTCCAAACAATTTTTTTATCAAGATCATCTCAAAAAAATTGCTTAGTTCCTCTTGATAAAAAAATGGAAATTACTTGGTTCCTCTTGATAAAAAAAATGAAAATTTTTGCCCGAAGCCACATTTATTGTTTTATTCTTTTTTATCATGATTGTATATTTTAAAATACAGAAAATGGATGGTTTAGTTCATTTATTCTTTTAAGTCTATATATGAAAATATGTCTCCTAAATGGTGTAATTGTGTTGGTTAGGCAGGCATGTCGAAATTGTGGTGAAGACCTCGATTTCATATTGTTAGGCAGGCAAAAAAAAGAAAACTTTAGTCCTAAAATAGATCCAAAGATCTAAATTAAGCTTATGAGATACTATGTGAATCCATATAGTCAAATAACTTCTAATGCCGATTATTTCAACAAAGGTCGTAGAGATGTCACCGAATTTGGTTCTATTATGGATAGTAGCATCCAATTATGTAGCACTTCTTTAGCAAACTCTCATGTCGAGTTTATTAGAAAGCAAACAAATGAGGTTGCGCATGCATTAGCTAAGGCAGCCACATCTAGTACTAGATTCCATGTCTTTGATGATAT
This sequence comes from Medicago arabica, assembly GCA_946800305.1. NCBI lineage: Eukaryota > Viridiplantae > Streptophyta > Magnoliopsida > Fabales > Fabaceae > Medicago > Medicago arabica. The sequence goes on along the minus strand of OX326966.1, from coordinate 10,132,365 downwards.
TCCAATATGTATTACTGATTTGATTTTTAATGAATTGATATAAGTTATTTTCTAAAAAAAATATTTAAAGAAATTCATGCAATAGACTCAAATTTATTGCATTAGATTAAATGTATGTTTAAGTTTCTCCTATGAATTGATAAAATAAAATGATTATTTATCAAAAAGAAAGTTTCTCCTATGAATATCCAAATCATGGATTTACATCAAAACAAAAACATAAAGAGAAATAGGAATGTGTATATGTACATGTGCCTATACATTACTTATCAAGCAAGAGATCATAAGTTTTCGTTTTTATCCATCTCTCCTATTTTTCCTTAAGAATGTAGAACTCCTTTCAATTGGGGGTGCATATAAGACAAATTAAGCATATATCTATAGAAGTTTGTTTTATATTTGGTAGAGTGATAACAAGACAACTCTAGAGTTCAACCCTATTTATTTGGTAGTTACTTTTTCCATCCAATAAATTTTTAGTATCTTTTCTTCGAATTTTAAAATCTAAAATATTTTAACATATTTTAGAGAGTTTTATAGAATGTTTATATCGTACTGATTCTATAATTCAAACCGTAAGAGCGTGCGAGAAACTCAACAAAATGAGAAAAGATGTCTATTTATTTTATTTGACATATAGTTAAAAAAAATATCTCACTAGATAAATAAACTATATTTATTGGAGGAGATTACTGACCTCATGGGTTTGTGTCTTTGATGGAAAGATAGACAAGGACACATATATTGGCACCCCTCATGCCCACATGCACACTTTATTTATAATATTTATCTGACAATGATTCACCACTTCAATGCTACTTATCATCACATGACGGTGTTGATAACAATATTCAATTGCTGAATTTTTAGGGAATGTATTGTAAGCACCACATTTCATCAATTTTCATACAAATGGAAAAAGAATATATATCTTTTGCATTTTTTATGCAATTATCTATGCGAGACTTTGAAATCATATTGAATTTGCATTTCCTCTTAAAGGTAGGTTAGGTTGGCGGTCCATTCTGGATCATTTAGTGACCAATACAACTAAGATTTCTTGTTCTTTTAGCTTTCTTATTATTGTCCTCTCCCATTGTGAATAAAAAAAATAAACCCAAGAAACACTTATCATATTGTAGATAGGTTATCTCAAATTTGAATTCTCTAAAGTTCAGTGATAACACAATTGCCACAATCCAATAATCTAATTTGTTTTATTATGATTAGACAGTTCGTAGCCAAATCTAATTCCAAATTTAAATTTAAAAATGAATTAATTGTTCATTATTAATTTAATATAGTTGTAAATTTAAACTTAAAATGTGGGTCTTGACGTCAACCTAATCTTTTAGATTGTTTAATTAATTGTATCAATTGAATCACATAACTATTTATTATTCAAGACCAACGTGTGATAATCCACATGAAGATAACTACCACATATTATTTTTCATTGTAAGACAGTCATAGATGTTTGGAACGCTGCAAATGTTTAATCTATTGCAAAATTTGTCTGCAAGTCAAGTGGAAAATATTGTTACAATAATGTGGAGTTTCTAGAAATCTCGCAATCTAAAGTTATGGCAACAAGTGTAAGAGTCGATTATTACCATTCTAGAAAGAGCAAAGCATCTCCTAGAAGGTTCGAGGAAAGCTAACCGAAGCAGGTTCTTTCAGATTAGGTTCACTTACCTTCAAACATAGGCCTTCAAACTCACGATGGTCAGAATACGAACAACAAGTACGGTGACACCCGATGGAGGAAACCAAGGAGTGTTAGACTCAAATGCAATGGTGATGCCTCTTTTTCTACCTCTAGTGATAAGGTAGGTATATGCATGTGATTCGCGATTCAGCAGGAAATCATGTTCGTTCAAAGACTTTGTGGTTTTCACCACTATCTTCAGTTGACATTGGAGAAGTTTTGGGACTTTATCATGCAATTCAGTGGATCAATGAACTTCAGCTCACAAATGTTGATTTTGATGTAGATTCAAAAACAGTAGATGATTATTTTAACAAAAGCAGAGGGAAGAACACCGAATTTGGATCCATTGTGGATAATAGCATCCAGTTTTGTAATTTATTTTTAACAAACTCTCATATCGAGTTTATTAAGAGGCAACAAATGAGGTTGCTCATGAGTTAGTTAAGACAGCCACATTATATCCTAGCTTCCACATCTTTGATGAAAGTCCAGCATGTATCACTGCTTCAATTTTTAATGAAATGATGAGTTATTTTCCCTTAAAAAAAAAGTTCAACTTATTTTCTCGTATCTCAATCCGTATACTATCATAAAAAAAAAAAAAAGAGAATTGATAATCTAAAATTTGATTGTAGGTAAATAAAAGCTAAGAGATTGTTTCGATTAAAATTCAAACTTAAACTATTCTCGTCTTTAACTGAAACTCATTAAAATCTAACATTGGGTTTAATTATTTTCTAGAATGTTATTTTTTTACCACAAGGGGAAGAACATTTAAATGGTCAAGTTTTTCCTAAAGAAGCAACGCATTGAATCTAAGAAAGAGCAACATACATTGCATTATTGATCCATAAAATTATTAAAGAGTAAAATCAAGAAGCAACCATGTTATTAATGATAAAATTATTGTCATCCAAATACATGGACTAAATGCTTTGTGCTTAAAGACCACTTGGACAATTACTACTAATGAAGCAACACTTTGCATAATGATAATGATAATAGATATAAACTAGACTATTTATTGAACACATAATGTGATGTGGTCCAAATCCAAAGACAAGTGGTTGTGACTTCATGGTTTCCATAGAAGGGTAGTTTCAGCAATCATGGAAGTAACCACATAGGGATCCATATTTGAAGAAGGCCTTCTGTCCTCAAAGTAACCTTTGCCATCTTTTTCAGTGTCTCTTCCAACCCTAACTGAGGCACCACGGTTTGCCACACCCTACATACAATGAAACACAGCATAAATATTTGAGAACTAAATCTATATTTTTATATATATTTGAGAATAAAATGATAAATAATTGTATAGTACTTCGATCGTACTTAATTCTTATCTTTAAAAATATTTTATAACTTTCTTAATTTTTAAAAAGAATATGTCCTCTTTTTTTCTTTCTTTTGCACAGAGCAAATGACATTCCAACATCTTAATGCTCCTATTTAAGTCACAAACTTGTGTTACTAGTTTGTTATTGAAAAATCATTATTTTTTCTACTTAATACCAATATGAGGAAAATTTCAATTATTTTCACTAATTGTTTGGCATTCAAAGTTCATTGAGGAAAAGACAAGGCATTAATTTTTTTTAGGCATACTCATAATACTTCTAGCCAATAGTTAAAGACTTAATATCTTAAAGTACAGAAATTAATGTAAAGAACTGACCCAAGAAAAGGTGTTGATGTCTGCTGTTTCATGTTTCCCAGTGAGACGTCTCTCATTTCCTTCTCCATAAGCAGCAATGTGCTCCTTATGCCTCAATCCAAGCTTTTCAATGGCCTTCTTGATGATTTCATAGCCTCCATCCTCTCTCATTGACTTGGTGCTGAAATAACCATTGAAATAATAAGAAAATGACTATGTTTCAAAGATACTATTGAATAGTGTTGTCAATCGCGCACATTGCGAAAAATAGTGGTTTGTTGAAAATGACTATTTGAATTGAGTCAAAAATGACTATATTTCAAAGAAACTATTGAAAAGTGTCGTCAATCGCGCAGATTGCGAAAAATAGTGGTTTGTTCAAATCTAACTATACTATGCAACAACGCTTTGTACTAAATAGTATTATATCACATTCAAATTTAACTATACTATGCAACAACGCTTTGTACTAAATAATACTATATCGTAAAACAATATCGATTTACTCAAATTTGCCGATGGGACCATATAGCTACAATTTTATAACAATGACATCAAAAGCAATTTCACCAATATGTTATAATGTTTGTTACCTATAGTTTGTGTGAGCACCAGCTCCATTCCAATCACCCTAGTAACAACAATGTAATAAACAAACAAAAGTCAAAATGGAGAATTTTTTTTTAATAAAGAATAAGATAATCAATTGTTTCTTTCTCTTTCAACTCTTCAACCATACAAAAGTTTTTAACAAATTTAAAAATAGTTAAAAAGGGCATTCTAACCGGAATTGGCTTAGGGTCAAATGAAACAACCACTCCAGCTATCTCTGTGATCCTCTGTAATAAAAATATATTATATAAAAGTTTCATCAGATATGCATTTATATTGATATTCTTGGTAATATAGAGCCATTCAAAATAAAATAAAAATTAAAAATAAATAAATGAAAAATATAAGTTACCTCTAGAATATAACGAGCAGCCCATATCTCATCTCCAGCAGAAATACCAACAGAAGGGCCAACTTGGAACTCCCACTATAAAATTTATATATAATTAAAAAATACTTAACTTTACATACAAACCAAAAAGATAGTGATAAAAAACAAACATGAATTCTTTCAAAAAAAATAAAAATACATGAATACTAGAACTAGTAATAATTGATCAATTTAATTCCACAAATTTACATAATAACAAATTAATCTTCTAATCTACAGAATATAAATAATTTTTTCCTCACTATCAACATATTTCTTAAGTCTTTACCATATTTTAAAGACTATAATGTTTATTTATTTAATCTACTGATTTTGTTAGTATCCGACTCCTCTAAAATGATCAATTTATTTTATTTTAAAATAAAGTCAATAATATGAGCCATCGATGAAATCATGGTTGATATCACATGCACTTAACAAATCATGAATCATGAGTGCATTGAAATCAACTATATTTTTTTCTTTTGATAAGTCCTAACTTAACAAATCATGAATCATAAGTGCATTGAAATTCAGATATATTTTTTTCTTTTGATAGCAAAAACTTAACAAACCATGAATCATGAGTGCGTTGAAATTCAGATATATTTTTTTCTTTTGATAGCAAAAACTTAACAAACCATGAATCATGAGTGCGTTGAAATCAAATATATTTCTTTCATACCATGATAATCAAAAACTTAACAAATCATGAGTGCATTGAAATCACCTATATTTTTTTCTCTATTGATAAGCAAAAACTTAACAAATCGTGAATCATGAGTGCATTGAAATCAGCTATATATATTTTTTTTCCTTTTGATAAACAAAAACTTAACAAATCATGAATCATGAGTGCATTGAAATCAGCTATATTTTTTTCTTCTAATAAACAAAAACTTAGCAAATCATGAGTGCATTGAAATCAACTATATATTTTTTTCTTTTGATAAGCAAAACCTTAACAAATCGAGAATCATGAGTGCATTGAAATCAACTAAATATTTTTCTTTTGATAAGCAAAATCAAATATTTTGATGTATACCTGGCCAGGCATAACCTCTCCATTGATGCCACTAATGTTAATGCCAGCATAAAGACAAGCTTTGTAATGTGCATCAACAATATCACGACCATAGGCTTTATCAGCACCAATCCCACAATAATATGGCCCCTGTTCAAAACAAAAAATTTACACAACCTTAATAAAATTGGAAGAAAAAATGGAAAAGTTATTTGTAAAGAAACATTAATGTAACATTTTCAGTGTCGGGTACATGTGCAATAAGAGTAGAATTTAATGTTACAAAGACAAGAATTTAAGGAAATAGAAGAATTTTTGATATTGCATTGTCCACTTGTAATAAGAAAAACCATTTCCTTGGCACAATGAAATGTATCATAGATTTGGTTGAAAAATTTGATAATTGAGAAAAATCCAAAACAAGATAAACATAAAGGGAACAAAAATCAAGAAGGAAGAAAAAATGTACTAAATGACAAAAAAAATTCATACTTGTGGTCCTGGAAAGCCACCAATAGGCCATCCTAGTGGCCAATTAGTATCTTTCTGCAATAATGTATACTCTTGCTCAATACCATACCTGTTAATACATTCAAGAAATATTAATTTTTGGTTACTAATACTTCCTATGACAAATATGTTACATGGTTAAAGAGTATGTGGAGTATCTGTCTGACACTGATACATGTAATTACATTCAATCATTTTTATTTTTTCTCTCAAATTACTACTGGTGTCAATGATCATTCATCGTCATGTTTAGTATTCGTCAACGACTTCATATATACTACATAATCTAAAAAAGGGTTTTAAGAATTTGAAAGGATAATAAATGATAAAACTAATAATCAAAATAGATGGTTAGGAAATACATACCATGGTACCTCAGCAGCAACATCAGGGTGACTGAAAATTTTGGCAGCATTGTTCCTCTTGTTTGTTGGGAGTGGTTCACCAGCTGGGGTGTAAACATCACAAATAACCTGAAGAATATTTTTTTTTTCCACAAATTGAACATTTGTCAAAAAAATATACATTTTGATTAACTAGGAAGCATTTTCTTATTCAAATATAATAATTAATACAAACCAATTATATTTCAAACTTAAAAAATTGAACTTACAAGAATATTGTTGCCTTGTCTAAATGGATCCTTGAAAATAGCTTGTGGACTTTTTTTATCAAACAATCACAAAAAACAAAGAGGAAAGAAAGACTTATAAGTTTCCTGTGAAAATAATTAGCAAAAACAATAAAAAACATAGAATTATGAGTGATAAATTGAATCATACTATAAAATAACTTCACTATCTTGTCCTGGAGCTTGATTTGTGCTTGATCCATCATAGTTCCATTTAGGAAGTTTTGAAGGGTCACTCACTGGACCAGGAAGAGTCTGTTTATTCAAAATCACCAAAAAAAAAATCAACAAATGAATAAATACAAATTTAATTAACATAATGTACATGAAACTTTTTATTTTATTTTTATAATGATGATTAATAAATGATTAAGAAATAACAATTACCCTGGCTTTGCTTCTAAGGTCCATACCAGATCCACCAACCCTGTTTATAATAACATCAAAAAAAATTAAAATTTTATTTAATATTATAGATTGTTATTGAATATTCCACATAATAGATCAACCAAAGAAAAGGTTTTTATTTAAGACATAACAATAAGAAAACAATACAATAAAATAATATAACAAATAAACCATAGAGGGTTTAATTCTACCAAAAACAAGGGTTTTAGGACTTATCCATAAGAAAACTATACAATAAAAATAAATATGAACTCTTTGATCTACAAATAAACCATAGTTCTAAAAGGAGGAACATTGAAGAATGAAGAACAACATCTAATTTGAATAAAAGTTCTAAAAGAATCAACCCTTTTAAAATATACCTAGAATCATAATGAATAACATTTCAACAAAGTTGTTACATTAATTTTTGTTTTGTTTTTTGTGGTTATTCATTATCAAAAGATTTTCATAAACAGAACACAAAAACAGAGTCCCCTGTTCAAAAACAGAGTATCCTCTGTTTTTACAAGGTTTATGTAACAAGAAAAGATCCTTAAAACCTTACCATATGTATTCAGCAATAATCTTTTCGGAGGATTCTGAGAGATTGAGGTTGATGAGATCTGAAAGCAAAGACATGATGATGAATAGTGAAGGAAGAAGAAGAAAACAGTGTGTGAAAAGCAAGTAATAGACAAATAGCTACAGAAAGAATCTCTAGCTTTTTTGTTAAGGTTAAAAGAGAGTGTTTCATATGCTACTATTTATAATGAGTGATATGAAGAAAACTACTAGTAAAGTGAAGATTAATTTGGACGTGGTTTTAGGTGGTTGGAGGTTTTATTTTTATCTTTTAGATGGGTTAATAAATTTTGAAAATTGGACTATCTTTTATTATTATCCTAAAAAAATGGATTATCTTTTAATGTTTTTTTCTAAATGAAAAAGAAGAAACATGATAAGTTTGAATTTTTTATAATGAATCTAATGAGCATATTTAGCGGTGTAGATATGATTCTTGTTACACAAAGATATGAATTATAGGTGGAGAGCAATGTATGATAGGGTGGATAAAAAGCATTGTCTTTTCTTTAGAAAAAAAAAACATTGTCTTTTAATTTAATTTAATATAAACTTAATGATGTGGTTGGTGGGTGGGATAGTTCATTTAACTTATATTTACTTTTTTATGGAAAATATTTATGTTTTTTAATTATTTCTTTTAGGAAAATTTATGTTTACTCGTGTTCAAATGGACAATTCGTGTCTATCTATACCCTCTTTTTATTGCACTAACATGTGTAGATTGTGAATAATATTTTTTTTATAAAAATTTAGATTTTGAATAAAGTTTTACACTCCCTCCGTTCCTTTTGAAGTGTCATTTTAGGTTGAATTTTTTTTTCCTATTTAACTGTCGTTATGGTATTTTAAGGGTATAATTTGTCAATTACTCTTATATTTTTCAATAAAACTGATTAATGTTATATATTTGGAAAACTAAAGTTTGTTTTTTTAAACAAAGTTTGTTTGTTTTTGTTTTAAAACAAAGTTTGTTTTTTCTAAGAACAAAATTTATTCTTAAAAAAAAGAAGATGTAGAATATGATAAAATTGATAAAGTAAAAGAGATAAATATTGTACCAGTACCATTGTTGCTCTCTTTAGTCTCTTTTTCTAAGTTATCTTCAAATATAGGTTGGTTTGTTAATGATGTTTTAACAACAGTATTTAAATATGGTAAATGAGTAATCTCAACATTCAAATCTATGCCACGTGGTGTGAATCTAACATTGGTTGAAGTCATAGTTGAAGCCTTAATTTTTATTAAAGGAGTTGGAGGAAAGTTAATTTTTTCTTAGCTTTTGATTAATGTGAAGTTGGAATAATTTTGATATAGACTTAAAATAATTAAAGAGATATGCACAATATTTAGAAAATTGAAAATTGTTTGTTACGAGAGAAAGATAAAACGCTCAAAAAAATAGGAACATGTTGGAGAAAGAGAGTAGTAACTAACAATTGTTTGTTACATATTAAATTTATTGGAAAGATAAAGTATGTGCAAAAAAAAAAGGAAATTATTAGTGGATTAAAATGAGGGTATAATAGGAAAAAATATGCAAAAATACACTTTGCTATTTTTATGTTAAAATCCTAAAACGACGCTTAAAAAGGAACGAAGGGAGTATGTATAAATGTTTTTGACTTATTGTAACAATCAAAATTATGTTTATTGTTTCAATGACACAACAATATAGAGATTATATATTATTTATTTCAAAAAAAATTTATATATTATTTAACTTTTATCATTTGGTCAACCTCTATTCCACCTTCCCATTCTTTTATTTTTTTGGAGGTTACAACATGGTAAGTGATGTAAGATTTTTACATGTCATATAACTATTTACACGTGAGTATAATAGATTCGTTTTCGCAGGGATTGATGTGTCTCATAAGCATTTTAACGTCAAATATCATTTTAAGTGTTTGAGTATAAATTGTTTGTTTGTGTAAAACTATTTTCACTATTCGACATAAAAGTAAAACGAGTAGAGATATGACTATTTCGCTTGGGGTCAGAGATATCAATCAAGCGTAACAGCTGCAATCTCTCGATCAAATAACGGATTATAGCTTTTTAAACGATATTATCACAATCACTCGACAATATCATTCGTGTCCAAATGACATCGTTAGTTTTAAGGGATTGTTTAAATGTCGATTTCCCGCACGTTTAAACAATCACAAAGTCATGTGGATCGTTTAATCGACGATTTCTCGCCCGATTAAATGACCCAAAAGCATTAAGTTCTAGATTAAAAGTGATTATCAAATATTAACATCTATGTCTAGCATGATAACTTAAGATAGATTGTTATTCTAGTTCTCAAATCCAAAAGCATTTGTCAATATCATTTTGAATATCAATAGAACAGTAAACACAAGAATAACAACAATATTGAATAAATAAGCTAGAACCATATATTAAATGATCAAAAGATTACATAATAGCTTGTTTGAATACCTCAAGACCCACAAGGGTAGATGTAGCTACATATGTCTATGATAGCTTTGCAAGAAATGAAGAAAAGATGAAGATTCTATGACAAGATCCATGATGTCTCAACAAATCTTGGCTTGAATCTACTCCTAACTACCTTGCTTTGTGTTTCTCTCTCTAGAAAATGCCCTATTCTCTATCTAAAACCAGAAAATCTAATAAAACAGTAGAAGTCCCTTTGAAAAGAAAAGAAAAATCAATTTATATGACTGAATTCGCCAAATCTCGCTTAAGCGAGATGCCAAAGAATCTCAAACTCTCCAATGAGGCCATGCCACGTGGATCTTATCCTCTGGAATTGCTGAATCTCGCTTAAGCGAGCTGGAAGCGAGATGAGGTGCGAGATTGGAGCTGCACTCGACACACATCTCGCTTAAGCGAATTGGTCTCGCTTAAGCGAGTTGGCTTGTTCTTCAACTCTCGCTTGAGCGAAATGGGAAGCGAGCTGAGGCTTTCTTCTCGTCATGAATCTCGCTTAAGCGAATTGATCTCGCTTAAGCGAGATCTGCTTGGCTTGGAAAGTCATTTCATGGTCCTTGCTTGTCATTTTCCTGCAAAAGTTGAATGGAGTAAGACAATAACGCATAAGTAGTAAAATTACAACAAATGGTTAATTCTCTTTAGATATCTTGCAGAACAAGTCACTAAAATGCCTAGAATAACCCGTAATTTACGGTACTTTTGAGCACTTATCAAACTCTCCCAAACTTAGCTTCTTGTTTGTCCTCAAACAACAGAATCAAAAGGAAACTTACAAATCTTTGGATGAGGTTTTCAACACAATGACATTTTTCAGGTGGTGATTCAAATGCAGATGCGCGGGCAAGCATGAAGTTTTCCATTATTCCAAGCATAAACTATAAATGTGAAATAAGTCCTAAACATAAAGTTTACCTCAAACAGTTCAAATCACAAACACAATTATCTATGAACCACACCTAACACACTTCTTTGTAAGTAGATAAAACATAGTAATCACAATGGATGAGGGGTAATGTACACACACCCAACAATCAAGCTAACATTCTGATTAAGTTATGTGTCCATCCAAATATAATCTCAAAAAGCACAAAAAACATGGATCAAAAGGTCTTTCTTAGGGTTATAACTTGGCCGTGCTACAAAAGAAATGTCATATGTGGGATAATTGAAATCAAAAAGCCTATCATAAAGGAACATTCCTTGTATCAACAATTCAAACCAATACTTCCCTACCAAACATAATGCGCCCTTGGTGATCAATAATAAAATCAATAGTCTTGACAACTTATTCTATTTTTGGTTTTTCTTTTCTTTTTCGTCTTCTTTTTTTTTTTTCTTTTCTTTTCCACAATTACTACTTTGAAACTTCTAACAAATAAACAAATTACTGTTGTCAAGTTACTTTCAACAATTCACCATGATTCTTCTCATAGAATACATCCCTTTCTCCTCAACTTAAACACAACAAAACTCTAATTGAATGTTCCCCTATCCTAAGGCAAGAGACAAAGTACAAGAAGGTTAAGGGTTCAACAAAGTGAAAATATCAAAGTCTTAAAACGAGTCAAACATGAACTGAATTTAGAAAAATTTTGGGCAATTTCAATGAGCATTGTGCTCATGAAAGTTGACAGTTCATGTTTGAGGACTTGATTAATTTGACTCAGATTGGGGTGTCAGATACTCACTCTTCTCACGGGTAGGCTTTATGTGGTCAAAATGTTTCATCTCAATTTCAAAAATGTCTTGATCCTTTCCATGCTTTCATGCCATTCAAAACAATTATCAGATTTAACATAACAAAAACAAGTTAGACAATAATTATTGGTCTCCAGCATATAGTATACAATTTGAAGCTACCTCACATTTAGGCTAAGTACTAAGTGGTTCACAAATAAACATGTTTCTGAGAAAAACTAGATGAGATAAATTTTATGCAAAGTACTCATTTCAAATTCTAGTGAATGCTTAGAAAAACAGGAAACCAATACCTTGGCTTTGCGCTTTATCACAATTTATATCATCATCACACACCTGAGTTTGCTCAATACTTTGGCTCTTTCGAGCACTTCAAAAGTTAATGTTCATGAGCAGTTTTCTTCTTTGAGAAACAAAAACAAGATTTAACAAAAGGTTCATCCAAAGCATATTAGTGAAAACAAACGACAAGCTAAGTTATTCAAACGAAAGTAAAACTAACTGAAAGCAAAATATTTAGCACTTCAAACCGTGCTCAAAAGTACAAAATCCCAAAATAAAATTTAAGTTCCAACATAGAAATAAAAGTGTCAGCTAAAAATAAAAAGTAAAGACAAAAGCATCAAAAACAACAAAAATCAACTGGTCACTAATGGGGATCATCTTCATCAAAATACTCATCTCCTTCCCCCTGAATGCTAGGCGTCCTCTCCTCGTCCTCATCAACCCCAATACCATGGTCCTCACCCCCTCCATAGAATACTGGCCTGTCCCCAGACCATGCACAAGACTGCATGTAAAGAGCTGGGGTCATCATCTGGTATGAAGGATCCAAGTGAGCATCATAGAGATGCTGATAGATGCCCTGATTACTCCGAAAGATAGCAGCATTCTGGTCCATGAGAAAGTGGTCCCTCTGCTCTTGCCTCTGGTCCCGCTCAGTCATCCAGGCAGTGAATGTAGAAAAATCAAAGACCCCGGACTGCTGAGGTGCAGTCGGCTGAGGGATATCCTGCTGAGGGGTATCCTCAGGTGGAGGCACACTGGAAGAGGAAGAGGGTTGTCTGCTGATCGATTTAGCTACAAATTTCCGGATGTATTTATCATCAATAGGCGCAAGCAATTCTTCAGTGAAAGGTCCCGGAATATGTACCCCATGATGTCGGACTAGGCCCATAATAAACCATGGGAAAGCCAACGGAGTCTCCGCTCCTGCCACCCCACCTAGAGCGACATGCTTAAGCTCCCTTGCAATGATCCGAGCCACATCCACCTCTCTCTCATGCACAATATGCCAAATCAAAGGAGTGACCGTCTTTGGAGCGGTGGTGACATGAATCTTAGGCCACACATTGTGGACTAGAAACTTAAAAATAATCCCAGCTTTTGGTTTCATGTCAGCAAAGGCAGCCACTGTGGGGTTATTAGCTTTGGATAGCCGGTATCGTCTGCATGGCAGGAGAATATCCCTCTGGATCTGGTTATGGTTCCAAGTTGGTGCAGCTTCTTCCTCCCCATACTCACAAAGGACAGGTACAATAGGGTCCTCATAAGGCTGTAAGGTCAGTGGGTTGCCTAAGTAATCGTTAATGGCATCTCGATCAAAACAGATTGTGGTTCCCCTGACGGTGGTGGTATAAGAGAAGGAGGCTGACATGTCCAAGGGTTCACAGTCGGGTAGGGAGTTGGCATAGAACTCACACAGGATGTCAAGGTTAATCCTAGGGTTAGGGCTCAGTAGTTTTTCCCATTTTCTGTTTCGGAAAACCGCGGCAATCTCGGCAAACTCACCGTCGGGGTTAATGTGGAAGATTTTATCATGCCAGGTTTTCTTTGCCTTAAGGTCCAAAAACCGGGCATAGGTTTTGTTTGAGGTGAAACGGTTAGGGTCAATGTTCCTGGGTAAGGGTAGGGGACGTTCAATCACGCCAGAGGATGAGGCAGTGGAGGTTTTGCGTTTTTTGTTTTGGGTTGGAGGGTTTTTGGGTGCCATATGCAAAACAACCAGAAAAACCATATACAGAATATAACAATCATCAGTACAATATGGAATTAAAATGGTTCAGGCAGAAAAGAATTAAAACTGGGAATTTTCGCTTGAATCTCGCTTAAGCGAGATTAGCAGCGAGAATTCATGCAAAAATTGGGAAATTTCACTTGCAATTCGCTTAAGCGAGATCAGCAGCGAGTTTTCATGCGAGAATTAGAAAATTTTGCTTGCAACTCGCTTAAGCGAGATCAGCAGTGAATTTTCCAGTGTTTCGCATGAAAACTCGCTTAAGCGAGGTAATCTCGCTTAAACGAAGTTCATCAGTTCCTGCGAAAATCCAGCTTTTTCACAACCAAATCCAGCAATTTCACAATCAAATCCAGCAATTTCGAATACCAAACTTGTTCCTAATCCTATCAACAACATTATCGTTCATAAAATAAACCAAAATCACAACCATTTTCCAAAAATCATTCAAAACCCTTATTTTTCAAATTTTCTAAATTGAGTTTGATTTTTCAAAAACGGACTGATTCAAGGCATTTGGTTGTGAATTTGGATTCAATGTCAACATTACAACCTAAGAACAAAGTCTCTAATCACATCAATCTATCCTAACCCTAGCCATTCTACACATACAAAAGCATGGATTTTGCAATTGAAAACAAAAGGAAAGGAAGGGATAATCAAACCTGTGAAATTAGTAAAAGAAGATGTGATGTCAAGACGTATGCAGAGAGTTGAATGCTTGAAAATTTTTGCTCTTAGGGTTTGTGATAGAAGTTGGTTTGAAAAAGGGAAGAAAATTGTGAGAGTGAGTTTGAAAAGGGAAGAATATGAGTGGGTAGGGTGGTTGGGCCAAAGTAATGGCCTGGGCACCCGTTTTTTTTTTCTTCTGAAAAACGTTCATCTCGCTTAAGCGAGTTCTGTGTTGGGAATACCAACCAGATTTTCAAAAACTCGCTTAAGCGAGATGTATCTCGCTCAAGCGAGATTTGTGCCGAGAGCACAAATCAAATTTTCCAACAATCTCGCTTAAGCGAGATTTTTCCAGTTTTTCTTAACTTTTCAAAGTTTGCTTTTGTCTTGACTTTGTACACTACTAATGCAAATCCTACATGCAATTTAAACATAAAAATGACTTACAAAACTGGGTTGCCTCCCAGCAAGCGCTTGTTTTACGTCATTAGCTCGACGCCTGTTTCACGCCACTCATGGATCATTTAGTAAAATTGTCGACGTTTGCCGATCAACTTCACCACCAAAGTAGGGCTTCAACCTTTGCCCATTAACGGTCCAATTGGCCTTTGTTGTTGGATCTTCCAAAACAACCGCGCCATAAGGCTTTACCTCTTTGATTAAGAACGGACCGGACCACTTGGATTTGAGCTTGCCCGGAAATAATCTCAATCTTGAGTTAAAAAGCAACACCATTTGTCCGGGCTCGAAGTTTCTTTTCATGATCCGCTTGTCATGGTAGCTCTTCACCTTGTCCTTGTACACTTTTGAAGATTCATAAGCTTGATTCCTCATTTCTTCAAGTTCATGCATTTGAATTTTTTTTTTCTCCCCCGCTTGCTCTTGGTCAAAATTCAAAAACTTTAGCGCCCAAAACGCCTTGTGCTCCAATTCAACCGGCAAGTGGCATGCCTTCCCATACACCAATTGGAATGGTGTGAAACCCGTAGGTGCCTTAAAAGCGGTCCTATAGGCCCACAACGCTTCATCAAGCTTTAATGCCCAATCCTTCCGTGATGAAGACACGGTTTTTTCCAAGATTTTTTTGATTTCCCGATTGGACACCTCGGCTTGGCCATTTGTTTGTAGATGGTAAGGTGAGGCAACCTTATGCTTTACTCCATAGTTCTCAAGAGCTTTGGCTAGTTGCGAATTGCAAAATTGAGATCCACCATCGCTAATAAACACCCTCGGAGTTCCAAAGCGAGTGAAGATGTTCTTCTTTAGGAATTTGATCACCGTCTTGCTATCGGATTTTGGTGATGCAATAGCTTCCACCCACTTGGAGACATAGTCAACGGCCACCAAAATGTATTCATTGGTAAAAGAGGATGGAAAAGGGCCAACAAAATCAATTCCCCAACAATCAAACACTTCCACTTCAAGAAGGCTTTGTAACGGCATCTCATTCTTTCTTGAAATCGCACCGGTTCTTTGGCACTTATCACATTGTTGACAATGTCCATAAGCATCTTTGAAAAGAGTAGGCCAATAGAATCCGGATTGAAGAACTTTTGCCGCCGTTCTTTGTCCGTTGAAGTGTCCACCATAGGGTGAATTATGACAATGCCATAGAATCTTGCTTGCTTCATCTTGAGCAACGCATCTTCTCAAAAGATTGTCCGCTCCGGTTTTGAACAAATAGGGGTCGTCCCACACGTAATGAGTGGAGTCTCGTAGAAACTTCTTCTTCATTTGATAATTGAAATCTTCCGGTATGACCCCCTTTGCTTTGTAATTTGCCATATCGGCAAACCATGACCTCTCTTGCACCATGAGTAACTTCTCATCTGGAAACTCTTCCCGGACCTCTTGTTCCTTCTCAGTCACCTCAATGTTTACAAGCCTTGAATGGTGATCGGCCACCAAATTCTCGGTCCCCTTTTTGTCCTTGATCTCCAGATCAAACTCTTGTAGCAAGAGCATCCACCGGATGAGCCTCGGTTTAGAATCGGCTTTGGTGATCAAGTACTTAATTGCTGCATGGTCAGTGAACACAACAATTTTTGAACCAATAAGATAAGAACAAAATTTCTCTAATGCATATACAATGGCAAGCAATTCTTTTTCGGTAGTTGCATAATTGATTTGAGCATCATTTAAGACCTTGCTTGCATAGTGTATAGCATGAAAAACTTTGTTCTTTCTTTGGGCTAACACGGCACCCACATCATAATCACTAGCATCGCACATGAGTTCAAAATTTAGGGTCCAATTAGGAGCCGTGATTATGGGTGCGGTTGTCAAGCTTTCTTTCAAAATTTCAAAAGCATTTAAACATTCTTGATCAAATTCGAAAGACTTATCTTTGTTGAGCAAATTGCTCAATGACTTTGCAATCTTTGAGAAATCTTTGATGAAGCGCCGGTAGAATCCGGCATGACCAAGAAAACTTCTTACCCCTTTGACATTTACGGGCGGTGGGAGCTTTCCAATGACATCAACCTTAGCTTGATTTACCTCGATACCCCTTGAAGAAATCTTGTGACCAAGGACAATACCCTCGGTAACCATGAAATGACATTTCTCCCAATTGAGCACCAAATTAGTTTCAACACACCGTTTCAGTACGATGTCCAAACTTTTCAAACACGAATCAAAACAGGAACCAAAAACCAAAAAATCATCCATGAAGACCTCCATGCATTTCTCAGTTAAATCGGAAAAGATGGCTTGGACACACCGTTGAAAGGTAGCGGGTGCATTGCACAAGCCAAAGGGCATTCTTCTATAAGCAAAAATACCAAAAGGACAAGTGAAAGCCGTCTTTTCGTGATCTTCCGGGTTGACGGTGATTTGGTTGTAGCCGGAGTAGCCATCAAGGAAACAATAGAAGGCTTGACCGGAGAGTCTTTCAAGCATTTGATCCATAAAGGGCGATGGGAAGTGATCCTTCCTTGTAGCTTGATTGAGTCTTCTATAATCAATGCACATTCTCCATCCGGTGACGGTCTTAGTTGGAATCAACTCATTTTTCTCATTTGTGATCACCGTCATACCTCCTTTCTTTGGAACTACTTTGTGCTCGTGATTTTCGGGTATCAAAATCATTGATCGAATTTGAATCTTTAATCATTGAACTCTCAACTTTTATTCGCGGGAAGAGAAAAAGTGAGTAAAAACCCTTATAAGACCTTGGATCCGGGGGTTGGTTTTGATTGGGGAAGGTGTTAAGCACCCGAATCGACTATGGTATCCCATAGGAACCTTCTACCTATTGTTAATCTTGCGCTAGATTAATTTTACTTATTAAAAAAAGTTTAAGAGTTTAAAATGAAAGAAAGGAGGAAGATGAAGCATGTTTTTGGTTATTTTTATTGATTTGGAAGGGCCAAAACCCTTTGCCTACTTACCCAAATAAATCGGGATCAAAATCAAGTAGTTCGGCTAAAGAACTTTGTTGATGGGTTGAATTGATTTTAACATTTTTGAAAAAAAGATTTTAAAAAGAGATGAGAGGCCTCAAGGCATGAGAAAAAAGTATGATGAAGTTGGTTAATTTTAATTGCAAGAAATCCGTGTCTAATGTGGATATTAAATTGATTAACATTTGATTAAGGAAAATAAAAGGAAAAATACTTGGGTTACAAGCCAAGGTTTACTTTAAAGAAATTTGAATTTTGACTTTTTTATTTTTGATGAAAATATTTTTCTAAACTATCGGTGAATTAGCGTAACGGTGGAAAAAATAAATAAGCGTAAAGCAATAAATAAAGTGGTAAAGTGTCGGTGCGTGTGTCAGTGCGTGTGTCGGTTACATATTACATACCCTAAATACATTCTATGGTCTCAAAAGAAAAAATGCGCAAAAATAAATTACATCATTTCCCTAATTACAAACTAAACCAAAAAATAAAATAAATGACGAAAAATTTAAATATGCATGCAATGCTTCTATGAAACCTATTATACACACTAAAAATGCTATTTAAACAAATTAAAATAACAAAGCAATAAAATGCAAACACATTGAAATAAACACAAATGCTAGGTAAACAAGATTAAAAGAAATAAAAATGCATGAAAAGATTTTTTTAATGCCTAAATAAACTAAAACTATATGAGATAGAAACTTAGCTATTAAATGAACTAAAAAAAAATGCATGATGTGAAGATTAAAACACTAATTAAAAATGCATGATACATAGTTCAAATATTATGTCAATAAAAAATAGATGCATGAAATAATAACAAAAAAAAATATTACTACAAGAAAATATGCAGGGGGGTACATGCAGTAAAACAGGGGTGTCAATAGCAACAAAATCAGCAAAAATGGGCCAAAAGGAAAAAAACAATGGGCTGAGTAATGGGGAACCGGTTCGGTTCAGCCTGGATCGGTTCAGACGAACCGAACCGGTTTTTAGAGGGGGATATATATATGTTTTTTGTGACTTTTCTTTCATTTTCCAAGTTCACTTCTCTCTCTAAACTCCACCCAAAAAAAAATTTCCTCTCCCTTCTCTCTAGAATTCTGGGAACAAGAAAGAAGATGAAGAAGATGAACTTCATCTTCTCCGGCGAGCTAGCCGGCCACCCTAGGGTGGTGGCGCCGCCGTAAACTCTTTTTTTTGTTTTTTTCTCAATTTTTTTTTACTACTCTACTCTATTTCCTTTTCTCTTCTCAAATATCAACTCAAAAAAACCAAATACCAAACACATAGTCCTAGATCTAGAATTTAAAGTTCATCACAAAAAAAAACAAAAAAACAAAAGCACTACCTTGTTTCTCTTCTTTTCTTCGCGTGTTCTTTCTTCTTTTCCGTTCGGCCTTTCTCTGCTTCGCGTGTTTGCACTCGCGTGCTTGCTTTTGTCCTTCGTTCTTTCTTGGCTGTTCCTTCTTTGTTCGATTCACTTTAGTTGCGTTTTTGTGTTGATTTGCGTTTTGATCTAAACTGTTATGAGTTCTGTGATTTTTGAGTTGTGGTTTGAAAATGGTTTGTGAGGTAATGGATTTGGTTTTTAGTACTGGATTTGTGATGCAAGCTTATGTTGTGAAGTTTTGTTCACGAAAAAATGGAAAGGAAATACTATGATTCATGAATCTGGAAATCTGTGTTCATGTTGTTCTTGAGAAGTTCATGAAAATTTTGTGATTTGATCTTGTGAAATGGAAAGAGAATAAGAAAATGTGTTTGTGATTGGTAACTGAATTTTTCTGACTGATTGTGACTTGTTCTGACTCAATAGGGACCTTTCTGACGTGAACAGTACTTTAAATAGTACAAAGTCTCTGAAACATTAAAATGACGAAAATACCCCTGCTGAAACTTGGAGAAAAAGTTGGACCAGGACCAATAACAAACTGACATGTGGACTGAATGACTTAAAAAATGATAAAATCAGATAAATAAATAAATAAATAAATAACAACAAATAAATAAATAAATAAATAAATAATAATTAAATAAATAAATAATAACAAAAACGAAAATTAATAATAAAAAAGAAATAATAAAAAAAATGTCCCGTCGGAACCAAAAAATGAGGTATTTTAAAATACCTCTCTGCCGAAATTTCGTCTGAGACGACTGAAATACGCGGCTTTTTAAACGCTAAATAAAATAGTAAATCAACGACGTGAATAAAATGAGTTTTAACAACATAGACTTTACGATAAATAAAATACGCATAAAACGCGGATAAAAATTAAGAAATTAATACGCGAGTGACATTAAAATATAAACGACGCAAGAAATGAAATGTGATCACAATACGAATAAAAACAGATATCACGGGAATTAGAGCGTGGACGAAAAGCTAAAAAACGAACAACATACGAAATAAAATAAAAAAATTAAATTGGTCAAAATTTGGGGTATGACATACTTGAACCGGGCTAACCCATGCACTATCCGAGATCGGATATATCATACCGGCTTCTAGTAGCTTCACCACTTCCTTGCGCACTACCTCTTTCATTGTTGGATTCAAGCGGCGTTGTGGTTGTGCTACCGGCTTGAAATCATCTTCCATCATTATCTTGTGCATACAATAAGATGGACTTATCCCTTTCAAGTCGGAAAACTTCCACCCTATAGCTTCTTTGTTGGACTTTAGAATTTCCACCAAACTTTCTTCTTCCTTGACGGATAAGGAGCTACTTATGATTACCGGTTTGACATTACCATCTTCAAGAAAGACATACTTGAGATGTGATGGTAAAACTTTTAATTCCACCTTGGCATCTTCAACCTTAGATTCCTCATCGGACCCATCTTTCAACTCCTCAAGTTTAGCATGATGAGGAGGAATTTCCTTCAAAGTATCTAGCTCCTTTAAGCAATCTTCAATCTCTCTTGCTTCTTCGGCACCAATAAAATCAAGTGCATCCGTCAAAGCACTCTCAAGGGGCGTTCGGTTAAGAAATTGCTTCCGATTGCATGAAGTTTCTTCCTAATAGAATAGGCACATCATCATCCTCCTCAATATCCATAATCACAAAATCGGCCGGGAACACAAATTTGTCAACTTTTACTAACACATCTTCCGCTATTCCTAAAGGCTTTGCGAAGGATTTATTGGCCAATTGCAAGGTCATCCCCGTCCGCTTCATGCATAATTCACCAACTCTTTTAGCGAAAGACAAAGGCATGAGATTGATGCTTGAACCAAGATCAAGTAGTGTCTTGCCAACATTGGTGGTTCCTATAGCTACCGGTAGAGTGACTCTCCCCGGATCTTGTTCCTTCTTTGGCAACCTCCTTTGAATGATGGCACTACAGTTTGCATCAAGTTGGATGACTTCTTCATCGTTGACTCTCCTCTTCTTGGAAAAGATATCCTTCATGAACTTAGCATACGCCGACATTTGTTCCAAAGCTTCCGAAAATGGAATATCAATCTATAACTTCTTGAAAAGTTCAAGAAACCTTGCGTATTGTCTTTCCTTGTCTTTCTTTGATGGAGCTTGTGGGTAAGGTAAATGTTGAGTCGACACCTTCTTCTCAAGTTTCTTCTTCGTTTCCTTCTCATTCACCACATCTTTCCCTTCTTTCTCCATCTCATTCTTTTCAACTACTCCTTTTTTTTCATTTTTTTCATTTTCAACTAAGTCTCCTTTATTCTCTTCTTCTCCTTCTCTCTCAACACCTTCCTCCTCATCAACTTCCTCAAAATCAAACTCCTCTACAACCTTCCGCTCCACTTCCAAATCATCAACACCTATCCCTCGGCCAATCACTTTGCCACTTCTAGTTGATATGGCTTTGCAATGCTCTTGCCCTTTTGGGTTGGCTTGTGTGTTGGCGGTGAAGGCTCCCCCTTTTTGGTTAGCTTGAGCCATTTGTTGTGCCATTTGCCCCAAATTGTGTTTCGAGGTTCTTGATAGAAGCCTCGTTGCTCTTTTGGTTAGCTAAGGACAATTGCATGAATTGGTTCAAGGTCTTGTCCGTGTTTGGAGGACGGTTTTGTTGTTGTTGAAGGTTTTGTGGTGGATATTGATAATAATTGTTGTAAAGTTGTTGGTAATAGTTGGGTGGTTGAAAGTAGTGAGGTGGTGGTTGTCTCCATGGTTGGCCAAATGAATTTCCTCGTGGAAAGTTGTTGTTACCCGGATATCTCCCTTGATTGGAAATACCGGCTTGTTGCCCTTGTTGTTGATTTGGCCTTTGTTGGTTTCCCAAAAAATTTACCTCTTCTAAACATGGTGGTAGACAATAGCCGGTGGGATGATCACCGAAACACAACTCGCAAGCATTCACTTGTGAAGAACCCCCATCTTTTTGGAATTGCTCCATGATTTGCTTGGGTAAACTCTCCATTTTCTTTTGCATTGCGTCCATTTGTTGAGTGAGGAGTTTGTTCTGTGCTAACACCGCATCATTTGTCTCCAATTCAAGAATACCTGCTTTCCTTTGTGAAGGATTTCTATTATGAGAAGATTTGTGAGAGTTAAGTGCCATTTGATCAATGATCCTTACGGCCTTTTGTGGAGTTTTCAACATTAGAGATCCATTTGCCGATGCTTCTAACAAAATCTTGGATTCACTTTGAAGACCTTGGCGGAAATTGCATTTGACTATCATAACCATGCTTGGGACAATTCCTCAACAAAGATTTGTAACGCTCCCATGCATCACAAAGTGACTCACTAGCACCTTGACTGAATGTTGTAACTGTAGTTTTAGCTTCTAGGTGCCTATCCTCCGAAAAGAACCTCTCGGAAAAAGCTTTCTCCAATACCGGCCAATCGTTCATGGTTGAAGTTGGTAGATCTAAGAACCATTCTTTAGCTTTCCCTATCAATGAAATAGGAAATAATCTTGTGAACACATTCTCTTCATCCGCTTCACTAGCTCCAAGTGTATCGGCTAGACTATAGAAGGTAGTGAGATGCTTGTATGGATCTTCGTGATCTAACCCAGAAAATGGATGAGACGTCAAAAGTTGAATCATTCCCGTCTTCATATCAAATTGCCTAGCATTCGGCCTTCCAAGACGAGCGAGTCTTCTTGGACTAACCCAACATGGAAGTGCATTTTCTTCTTCATTACCCTCAGGTGGTGGTAAGGCATTCATTGTGATGTCTTCTTGGCTTCTTGGAGGAGATAACTCTGGAGATGATTGTGGAGATGCAGATGTGTAAGGAGAAGAACCGGAAGTTCCTTCTTGCTGAGCCAGCCTAGCCAATCTCTTTTCTTTCTTTGTTTTGCTGTTGTTCCTACGAGCTGTTTTCTCTATTTCAGGATCAAACCGAAGTTGGTCTTTAGAAACGGTACCTTGCATAAACAAAGTTCAGAAGACTATACCAGGTGGTTAGCAATAAAAGAAACAATAAATGATATATGAGTATATATGTACAAGAAATAATTTTTGTGCAAAATTGCTTAAAATGATAAGATTGTTACACTACTTATGACACTATTGCCAATCCCCGGCAGCGGCGCCATTTTGATGTAAGATTTTTACATGTCATATAACTATTTACACGTGAGTATAATAGATTCGTTTCCGCAGGGATTGGTGTGTCTCATAAGCATTTTAACGTCAAATATCATTTTAAGTGTTTGGGTATAAATTGTTTGTTTGTGTAAAACTATTTTCACTATTCGACATAAAAGTAAAACGAGTAGAGATATGGCTATTTCGCTTGGGGTCAGAGATATCAACCAAGCGTAACAGTTGCAATCTCTCGATCAAATAACGGATTCTAGCTTTTTAAACGATATTATCACAATCACTCGACAATATCATTCGTGTCCAAATGACATCGTTAGTTTTAAGGGATTGTTTAAATGTCGATTTCCCGCACGTTTAAACAATCACAAAGTCATGTGGATCGTTTAATCGACGATTTCTCGCCCGATTAAATGACCCAAAAGCATTAAGTTCTAGATTAAAAGTGATTATCAAATATTAACATCTATGTCTAGCATGATAACTTAAGATAGATTGTTATTCTAGTTCTCAAATCCAAAAGCATTTGTCAATATCATTTTGAATATCAATAGAACAGTAAACACAAGAATAACAACAATATTGAATAAATAAGCTAGAACCATATATTAAATGATCAAAAGATTACATAATAGCTTGTTTGAATACCTCAAGACCCACAAGGGTAGATGTAGCTACATATGTCTATGATAGCTTTGCAAGAAATGAAGAAAAGATGAAGATTCTATGACAAGATCCATGATGTCTCAACAAATCTTGGCTTGAATCTACTCCTAACTACCTTGCTTTGTGTTTCTCTCTCTAGAAAATGCCCTATTCTCTATCTAAAACCAGAAAATCTAATAAAACAGTAGAAGTCCCTTTGAAAAGAAAAGAAAAATCAATTTATATGACTGAATTCGCCAAATCTCGCTTAAGCGAGATGCCAAAGAATCTCAAACTCTCCAATGAGGCCATGCCACGTGGATCTTATCCTCTGGAATTGCTGAATCTCGCTTAAGCGAGCTGGAAGCGAGATGAGGTGCGAGATTGGAGCTGCACTCGACACACATCTCGCTTAAGCGAATTGGTCTCGCTTAAGCGAGTTGGCTTGTTCTTCAACTCTCGCTTGAGCGAAATGGGAAGCGAGCTGAGGCTTTCTTCTCGTCATGAATCTCGCTTAAGCGAATTGATCTCGCTTAAGCGAGATCTGCTTGGCTTGGAAAGTCATTTCTTGGTCCTTGCTTGTCATTTTCCTGCAAAAGTTGAATGGAGTAAGGCAATAACGCATAAGTAGTAAAATTACAACAAATGGTTAATTCTCTTTAGATATCGTGCAGAACAAGTCACTAAAATGCCTAGAATAACCCGTAATTTACGGTACTTTTGAGCACTTATCAGTAAGATGGCCATAGATGAAAATCTTAGATCAAGGGGTTGCATTATTGTGTCGGTTTGTAGTTTATGTTTGAGTACGGATGAAAATTCGGATCATCTTTTCCTCCGTTGTATTTTTGTAAAAGAGCTTTGGGATTGGATTGGTGTTAAGCTTCATTTTGTTTTGGATTGTTCTTTGATAATCTCTATGTTGTCTTGTCGGCCGAATAGTTGTTCCTTCCAAGTTTCCGACATTTATCTGGCAGCAGTGGTACACACGCTTCACATCATTTGGTGGGCAAGGATTTCCATGTGTTTCTCTTCAATTTCGGCCTCAATCCATTCAACCAAAGTCTGTATTCACTCTTTGGTTGCGATGTCCAGAAATGCCTCAAAGGGTAACTGCTTGCCTTCAGACTTCGCTTTTCTTGATTCTTTTGAGGTTTCTCATCATCGCCATAGAATCAAAGATATAACTATGGTTTTGTGGAAGATGTTCGAACAAAATATGTTTAACATTACCCTTTGAGAGTTTTGATGATAACAAGGTATTAAAAATTGTCAATTAGATATGCTAATATTTGTTCAAGTATGCAGGATCATATACAAGGTTAAGTATGTATGTAAAGATTCTGATGGAACAAAATGAGAGCTATGAAATCAACAATAAGGAAGCTTGAAGCATCTGAAGAGAAGTGCTCCTGAAGTGATGACGTCATAAGAAGCAAGTTCATCAGAAGCATCTCATCAGAAGCTAAAGATCACCAGAAGCTGAAGTTCATCAGAAGATGAGAAACTTAAAGCTTCAAAGACTGTTCATTAGATTTGATCTCATCTAAGCATTGCAGAAGATCAAGAGAGTGAAGCAAAGACTAATTCAAATGAAGTTGAAGGCATTAGATGCTGGCTTTTTGAAGAGCGTTGACAAAGTACAACTATACGAAGTGTACGACCACTACCTCCACTACTCAGTTTGTGTCTCTGCTACAGGACAAGGATAACAACTACATCTGCAACAATGTTCCTACATTCTTGGAATGGATTTGAAATTGATCCTTCATAGGACAATAATCATATCAGGCAAAAGATCATTGATGATTGATCAAAGCTTCAAACGACTCTATTTTGATGTGCTGACAATTTACAACGTCTCTTTCACACCTCTATATAAAGGAGTGAAGATTCAGAGAATGGCAAGAACTCAACAACATTTTGGAAGCGTCTAAACTCTGTCAAAATTGTTCTTCATCAAAAGTTCACTTAGAATTTCTTAACAAAGTTCACATCTTAGAAATTCTAAAGTCTTAAGAGTCTGTATCTGATTTGTTTTGTGAACACCTCTGATTGTATATCAAGTGTTCAACCTCAAACATTTTCTTTGTAATTCTGTTTGAATAGAAGTCTCTTGCAATTGTGCTTGAGCATAAGAAGTCTCTTGATTGTGTTCAGGAGCATAGGAAATCTCTTGCAGTTACGCATGAGTAATTTGAAGTCTCATGCTAGTTTTAGCAGTGAGCATTTGTAATCAGATATTACATTTTTAGTGAACTCTCCTTGGAAGTGCAAGGGGGACATGACTACTTTCAGTTTGTGGAAGGAACCTGTATAATTGATTTGTGTCCTTCTTCTTTCTCTCTCTGTTTTATCCGCTGCAATTAGTTATGGACATCACTTAAGAAGTAGAACTCTATCTGCTTCTGATCAGTGTTTTCAGCTTAGGAGAAATCGAAGAAAAAGCTAACACAATTCAACCCCCTTCTTGTGTTTTTCTCACCTTCAGAAGACACCTACTGCTCCTTGGTTGAAGGTTAACACGGATGGATCGGTTATTGGGGGCTCTGCGGCTTGTGGGGGGCTTTTCAGAGATCACTTAGGTACATTTCGTGGTGCTTTTACTTGTAACATCAAATTACAGTCTGTTTTTTATGCAAAGATTCTTGATTTCATTTTTGCTATTGAGTACGCTGCTCAGAAAGGGTGGATAAACATTTGGCTAGAGAGTGACTCAACCAGTGCTATTTTGATTTTTATCGAATGCCTCGTTGGTACCAGTTATTTTACGAAACAGATGGCATAATGCACGCAGCCTTGGAGTTCAAGTTATTTCTTCTCATATTTACCGCGAAGGTAACTGTTGTGCGGACAAACTAGCTAACATGGGACACTCAGTGCAGGGTTCAGTTTGGCTTTCTTCTCTTCCTTCTGAGTTAATCGTTTATTTCTTTCGGGATAGATGTGGATTACCCAACTACAAATTTTCATAGTCTCTTTTTGGGTGTTTTTTGTTATATGTTTTTTTTTTTTTTCTTTTGAGGGTTTTGGCCTAATCCCCCCTCCTTTGTAATTATTTTCCCCCTTTTTTATAATAAAATCTTGGCTTAATTAATGATTTGGTACTTAAGTTATTTGTTGGTTACATTTTAGTCCCATAAGTTATTAACGTTACAATTTGGTCCCTTTAAGTTATATTCCGTCAACCAAATAAATTCTCACTGTCAAAACCGTTAACCCAATGTCTAAGGTGAATACATATTGTAAGTTGTCACGTCACCGTTCACATGTGCATATTTAACGTTTTGTCAAAAGACTGACAGTGAAGATTTATTTGACTAACATATACTAACTTAAGGGACCAAATTGTAACGTTAATAACTTATGGGACCAAAATGTAACCAATAAATAACTTAAGGGACCAAATCATTAATTAAGCCTAAAATCTTTAGAGTTTGGCGACATAGAATAGAGGTTTCTTTAGGTGTCAACCTAGTTAGGATGTCGATGTTGCCTCTTAATACCTGTACTTTCTCCTTGCTTATAAAACCAACAATATAACATAGAAAAATTTGTGTAACACTATAACGCAACCAATAAAAAATTTAGTCCATAATCTCCTACTCACTTTAGATACTTCTATTGGTTATATTGTTCCTATAATATTTGATTAATACATATTTTAATAATATTTAATTATTTTTTAATTACTAATTTAAATAATATTATAAAAAAGATAAAATATTAAATAAGATATTTTAAATAAATGGTAAATTAGAAAGAGAAAAAGTCAACTCAAATTCATGTATTTTTTTTACTAGTCTTTAGACGGGCACTATGTGTGTGCCTTTTTAAAATTTTGTTTTGATTAAAATTATTTGTACATGCTTGTGACTTTAAAATAGTACTATCAAACTATGTTTATCTTTTACCAATAATATAAAAAATAGAATAATAATTCTTATCTTTTTAAATAACACCCAAAATATAGCATTCTTAAAAGAAAATTTATTTAAATAACACCCAAAATATAGCATTCTTAAAAGCAAATTTATTTAAATGTATAATTAGAATAATGAAAAAATACAACCCCAAAAAAATATGTATTCTCTTTATAGATTCTTATAGATATAGGTATCTATTCTTTATTATACTAGTCTTTAGACGGGCACCGATTGTCCCGTCTTCTTATTGCGTTGATGCGTATAAATTACGAACAATAGTTTTTATGAAAGTTTGATTAAAATTATTTTGATTTTGATTAAAATTATAAGCATAGATAATAGATATTTTGCACTTTCATATTGTACTCCCTCCGTTTCTTTTTAAGTATCGTTTTAGAATATTAACACCAAATTTGCAAGGGGACTTCTGCGGTACACTCACAAATTTTAGTGTACCGGTACTCTTGACTCACAAAATTTATAAAATAACGATCATTTTTATGAAATAAAAAGTTATTTGTCAATATTTATATTTTAGAAAACATCATTTCATAAAAATAAAAAAAACATCATTTCATTATTTATAAGGGTCATATTAAAAAATTTACATTTTGGCATAAAAAATAATCAATATTCATTGTTATGAGCAATAAAAATTCGGAAAAATTAAATTTTATTTTGTCGAAGCTCTTGCTAAATAAAATTTAATTACTATAGTTGTCAATGATTAGAAAATAAGTATATTTCTTCAAAAAAAACAACTCATTTATTATTAATTTAATGACTTGGTGTACCGATACATCCAAATTAATTGGATGTACGATAGAAATTGCCAATTTGCAAAGCGTATTTTTGCATCTTTTCTTCCTATTATATCCTAATTTTAATCCATCAATATATTTCTAATTTTTTCACACACTTTCTCTTTTCAATCAATTTAATATGTTATCTTTGATGGAGTTTAATACTACTTTGTTGAGAAAATGGTGTTGGCGTTTGTTAGTGGATGGTGACAGTTTATGGCGTAGGGCGTTGGTGACTAGGTATGGTGTTGAGGATGGACAGTTGGAGGTTGGGGGCCGGAGTTGGTCTTCTTGGTGGAGGGAGATAGTGAGAATCTGGATGGGGTAGGAGGTAGTGGGGATGGGTGGTTCGCAGCATGCGTGTCGCGAAGGGTGGGGTGGAAACCTCTTTTTGGCATGATTCTTGGTGTGGAGGTGTTTCCTTTTGTGATCGCTTTCAATGTCTTTATGATTTGGCTGGCGACAAAGCGATCGCGGTTCAAAACATGTTTTTGTTAGGTTAGGGGGAAGGGGGAGAGGCGTGGAAGTGGCGTTGTAGCTTGTGGGTGTGGGAGGAAGAGTTGTTAGCGGAGTGTAGGGTATTATTACTTAATGTTTCTCTGCAGGATACTATTTCAGATATGTGGCAGTGGCATCTGGACCCGATACGGGGTATTCTGTTGGTGGTGTTTATGACATGTTGACATCACAGGAGCATGCTCATGTTCACCCAAGCATGGAATTAATTTGGCACAAGCAGACTCCCTTGAAGGTCTCTACTTTCGCTTGACGGTTGCTTCATGATAAATTACCAACAAAATCAAAATTGGCGACTCGTGGTGTCATCCCTTCAGAGGCGCGGTTGTGTGTGGCTGGGTGTGGTCACGTCGAAGACGCTCAATATTTGTTTCTATCGTGCTCAACGTTCCCATCCCTTTGGCCTTTGGTGCAAGCTTGGATTGGCTTTGATGGTGTGGACACTCAGGTTATTTCAGATCATCTTTACCAATTTATATATTACACAAGTGGTCTGAAAGCGTGACGATATTTTCTACAACTCATATGGCTTTTGTGTACATGGGTCTTGTGGAATGAGCGAAATAATAGGTTGTTTAAAAATCCGGAATGCTCGAGTTATCAATTACTTGAAAAAGTTAAATATTATTCTTTGTGGTGGCTGAAAGCTAAGCAGACTAGTTTTGTTTTTGGTACACAGATGTGGCGGTCGAATCCCCTCTTGTGTTTGAGGATCGGCTAGCACCGCTTTGTTGTTATTTGGATAACTGTTTGTACATTCAGTAGTCTCTTCGGTACACCATGTGCTGAGGGGATTGCTTTGGTGTTATTAATATAATTCATTTTTGCTTGTTAAAAAAACCTATATTTTAAATCAAATCAAAATAATTGTAATAAAAATTTCATAAAAACTAATGTTGATGATTTATATGCATTAGTGCAATAAAAAGAGCAGATAGACGGACACAGAGTGTCCATCTGAACGCTAGTCGATATAAAAAGGACATATGATTTTGGATTGACTTTTTCATTACCTAATTATACCCTTAACAAGATAAAGAATTTATATTATATTCCCTATGTTCCTCTTAAGTGTAGTTTTGGAATATTAACATCATAATAACGAAGTGTATTTTTGCACATTTTCTTTCTATTATACCCTCATTTTAATCCACCAATAAATTTCTATTTTTTCGCACACACTTTCTCTTTCCAATAAATTTAATATGTAATTTTTTCTCCCAACGAACAATTGTTAGTTACTTTCGTCAATAAAAATTTGTTAGTTACTATTTTTTTTTTCTCCAACAAATTCCTTTTTTTTTTTTTTTGCACTCTCTCTCATAACAAACTAACGAGTCTTCAACTATTTCTCTCTCTTCACCTTCCATCAACAATTCTAGTAAGTCTTCCACTCTTTCGTCCTTTTGAATATTCATAAAGTCTTTTTTTTTTCCTCTCATTCTTTTACTTTGTACAAGATATTTTTTACGATTACTACTTATCTTATTTATAGATTTTTAGCTATTCATGGAACTATCGTTATAGGTAACAACTTTGTTTAAATTTGAAGATAAAATGAAACATACATTATTTTAAAAAATACAAACAAACTTTGTTTAAAAAAAACATACTTTAATTTTTCAAATACATAGCATTAATTTGTGTAGGCATCTCAACTTTAAATTAAGATTTGATAATTGAGAGTTGGGTTTAGGTATTTTTTTTCTTTGTTCAGAATATTATGATTTATTTCAAGGTTTATCATGTGTGCATGGTAGGGACTTTGAAAAATTTATGAATTTGAGAAATCATTGAGTATATTATGTGAAGTACCACAAGAAAATAGGGGTTTGAAACCCCTTTTTTCTGAAAATTATTTCTAAATTTTTCTAAAAATTAAAACACATTTATTTTGTGGTGCATTTGACATCATTTATCGTGACTAGAAATTATAGGAAACTATTAAAGTCTAGCAATTTAGCATTTTGACTTTACTCACATAGCCTTTATAGCATGTTTAATATTATGGTGGCAAAAATTTGTCGAGGCAGGAAATTTCAGTTGGTTTTTTTTTTGACAAAATCAAAACTATTTTATTGATATTTTGGATTCGATTAGGTACACTAATGAAAATACATAAACTAACATAAGATGTAGCCACCTTAATTAGATTATTAGAAACTTCATTGACTTGTCTTCTAATAAACTTCACTTTCAAATTTATTATAAAGAAAACCAAAAACGTGTTACGATATTCTATAATAATAGCTCTAAGATCCGATCCATCTCTCCATCGCTATAGTAGCTATTAACCACTTTAGAATCAATCTCAACAGTAACATTATTTATTTGCAAATCCTTGACCCATCTATGGGCATAAAGTAAGCGTAAAGCTTCTCCTTCATCGAAACTTAGGACAGGTGATATTCACTCGGTTCTTGCGAAGACAAAAGTTCCTTGACCATCCCTGATACACATACATATGAAGGGAAGCATCCACATTGCACTTTTTAAAAAAAAAGAAGCTAAATTAGCCTACCCAAATTGACATCGAAGAGAATCAAACTTGAGACCTCGAGGAGGAGCACACTCCCAGGTCTCAAGCCAATACCACCAGACCAACCCAAGTGGGTTGCATCCACATAACACTAATAACAGCATGCACTCTGTTTCTTCCAACTAGTGTTGACATTATGATCGTGTTGTACAACCATGCTATTGTGAGTTTCCTATACAAAAGTTGGTTTTGGGTGGCAATTCATTACGTCAAATAACGTCATTTCTTTGCTTCCAAATTGACTAAAGAATGCATGCAAAAATTGTACTTCCTCCGTTCCTTTTTAAGTGTCTTTTTAGAAAATTACCATCAAAATAGCGATGTGTATTTTTGCACATTTTCTTCTCATCATATCCTCATTTTAATCCACGAATAAATTCCTATTTTTTGTACACACTTAATCTTTTCAATAAATTTTATATATGTTATCTTTCTCTCGTAACAAACAATTGTCAATTATTATCATTTACTCCAGAAACTCTAATGAATCTTCCATTTTTCTTCATTTTGAACATTCATGGAGTCTTTTATTTTTCTTCTCTCAAATCTATTCTTTTACTTTGCACTTGAAATTTTTAACAATTGTTATTCATCTTATTTATAGAATTTTAACTCTCTTAGAACCAGTGTTTAAATTCGATGATAACAAGAAACAAACTTTGTTTAAAAAAACAAACTTTAGTTTTTCAAATAGATAGTATTAATTAGTTATTGAAAAAGATAAGAGTAATTGACAAAGGGTATAATTGACGAATCATACCCTTAAGATACCAAAAAGACAGTTAAGTAGGAATGGAAAATTCACTCTAAAAAGACATTTTTAAAAAGAAACGGAGGGAGTATGATTCTTATGATCTAACTCTTGAAAATTTTCATTTGTACCTATAATCGTATTATGTTTTATGCGATCCCAAAACCCCCCACACGCTGCAACAATGAATACTATTTGGGCATTTGAAGAAGAGATGCAGACTATCTTCTACACCATCATCACACAAAACACAATTTAACGAACAATTAACAAATCTATCTTGTAATCGCAACCTAGTTGGCAGACAATACCTACATATCCTCAATAAATAAAAAGTTAGTTGGTTTGTTATATGTTATAGATATAGATATAGATAAAACAAAAAGCTTAAAATGTGGTGTGCTCCATAAAATAAAATAAAATAAAAAAACGTAAATAAAACCAAAACTGTCAGGAGAGGGTATGCAATTAGAATAAAGTATTTAGAGAGCCTAAAATAACAAGAGAGATTATTGATGCTAAACCAGAGAAATTTTAATTGAAAAAGGGCTAAGAGGAAATTGAATCTCACATTTTCTGTAGATATACTTTTTAGGCATTTTTATATTCTTATTTTTTCGGAAAGTTGAATTATGGAAAGACTTTTTTATAGAAAATGGTTGATTTACTCTAAACAAGTGCATAAGGTATATTGTTTCTATTTTAAATTGTTCACTTTTGAAAATAGTAGCACAAGAGTCTTTTAACAAATGAGAAACTCAAATAACTTGAGAATAGTGTTCAACATATTACTATATTGAAAAACTACTTGAAATCGTTAATGTCACAAGAAAGATTGAATGATCTAGTCATTTTATATATTGAGAAAGAAATGATAGAATATTTTGTAGACACAGTTATTAGTGAATTTGCATCTATAAATGTTCATAGGAATTGTTTTATAGAGGCATTTGAATATTAAATTTAATGTTGTTTTATGAAGTTTGATGACATTATGAGATTACTTTATAAATTCAAATTTTTATATGCTTATACTTATTAATTACGATCTAAATTGTAGATTCTCCCTTAAGCCACCAAAATCTTATAAACGGGTATGCAGATACGTATCAATCCATATATCATCACACACATCACTTCCATTAGGGGATCTTATGCACACATATACCTTTCGATCCTTCACGCACAAACTAAAGCAACGATACTTATATAATGAAGTCATACTTAACATAAACAGATTTCCTTGACAAAAAAATAAAGCAATAGATGAAAATGTGTAAACTTGCAACCTCGGGAAATTTGAGTCCATGATTAGGACAGTGATCATTTAAAGCGAGTAAAGTGTAAAGTGCAATAATCAAAAATTGTTATTGTAACAAACCCGTTATTTATTACAATGTACCTATAATATCTACCTTTGATTTGTTAATTAATGGTTAATAATGTCCAATTTACGCTTTAAAATGAGTTGCTAACTTTAGAGAAACTGGATCCTCATAATTAAGTTTCAAGTTGAAAACACAACATAAGCAATGGTCTGCTGATGAGTATGTCAAACCTAACAAGAGAAACATAGTGATAGTCATATTTGGAACTCTATCTGGTATCCTTTGTGAACTTAGAATCATAACAACTCCAACGAAATTAATTAATCTGACATATACCTTCTAAAAAACACTATATATTGAATGATGCTCGTTGCGGACTCGTATTTGGATAAAAAAACACTTTTTTTAATGATATATATATATATATATATATATATAGGATTTGCCAGCAGACACTCTGAAATAAGAAAACCCCCCTAAAGGCACACCCCAAGGCTCACAGACGAGACCCTAGGAGCACCCTAAGGCCACCCACATAGAAAACAACACACCAGCAGCCAGCAAACACACCCAAAGCCTACAAGGCAACAACAAAGGAACATCGAACGACGAAAGGCGATCGCAACACACCGAAAGACACCTGCATGAAAAAAAAACAAAGAAGAAACCCAGGAAGCCACACGGAAAGAGATGAGGAAACAAAAAACCCCGACCCAACCCAGCAAGCCACCCCAGAAAGATCACCACCACAAACACCTATCGCTCCCAGCACAGGACGGGTTGCACCTCCCACTAATAGAAAGAGCAGGAACTAGAAGAACACTTAGCTATGAACCACTTCCATGCCAAGAGTTTCACACGATCCACCACGGGCTCCCCTCGGAGTAAGCCACCGACAAAAATAAGGTCAATCCTTGAAGACCAGACGGTCCAAATAACATCATGCCAAACAAGAAGTAAACCTAACTTAACTCTCTTCCCCACCCCTAAGCATGTGAAAGCCTGGAACTGCCTAGCTAGACCAAGAGGGATGACAACTCCCACCCCAACCACTTAGACACCTGATACCACACCGACAAGATAGAGGGACAAGAAAGAAAAAGGTGAGTCACAGACTCAGAAGGGGCTGCACAGAAAACATAACCTAGGCCCCCAGTCGGGAGAGTGACAACCTGTCTAACAAGATTTTGCCGTGTAGGAACCCTATCAAGAATGAGTTGCCACAAAAAGACCACCACTTTAGACGGGGACCAAGACTTCAAAATTCTAGAGACCGTTAACAGGGTATCCCCCTCAGGGGCGCCCTGAGCCGGCAGATCTTTGAGAAGATTCAGATACACAGACTTCTTCGAGTACCTACCGTCGGGGCTATGGGCCCAAGACCAAACATCCACTCTATCAATGCGAGAATGTCTAGACGTAACCAGCAGCAACTCTGACGGCAAGTCAGACTCCCACACTAACAAAGATCTTCTCCATATCAGATTCCAAACCCAGACACCTCCTCTCAGGCACCTAAATCCCCCCAATTCCCGTCTGGCTGAAGATATAAGTTGATAAACACTTTGTTATTGTGTAAAACTTGTGTCCTACATTTTAATGGGTCCAAATTTACTCTTAGTTTTGTTTTATTGTCAGATTAACACCAAATTCACAAGCTTATAATTTTACAAATAGAAAAAAGGCTTTCTTGGTTAAATCTTTTTCTATTATTATTTTTGTTTTCAAAGTAGTCATGTCTTTAATTTGCTTAATTTTAGTAAAACACTCCACAATTTGTTGACCAAGAAGTAAAAGAGATAAAAATTATGCAAAAAAAAAAAACAAAGATGCAAATTTAAATTAAAAAAGCCGGAGTCAGGCAATTAATCACAAATGATTGCTCGTCGAAAAGAGTTGTGGCGTAAGAACGCTTGTGTGTGATGTTGTTTGCAGTGTCGATGGTAGCAGTCTCAGGAAAGAACAATAATGTAACACCTATGTTTGATGGGCATGTAACGCTCGAGGCTGATGAGGGTGGAGAGTGGTCTGGCTTCTGACAGCTTCTGTGTAAAACCGAATCACATCAGAATGAGAGGGATCCTGATGTCGTGTAGGTATGAGACTGCATGGTTAAAGGAAGACTTATAAGAATTGCTTGGTACTACCTATACTAATAAGATGCATCTTTTTTTCGATAGCCTAAACCATAAAAACTCCATAGTTAAGCGTCCTAGACTTGGAGTAATTTTGGATGGGTAACCTGCTAGGAAGTTTTCCGGAAAGCGTGCGAGTGAGGACAACAAAACACATTGAAAAAACTCGTGTTGGTCAGTGAGGTCAATCGGCAATCCTGAAAGAAGTCTAGGGCGTTACAAGTTGTATCAAAGAAGATCTCTCTCAATACGATGTGGTTCAAGTACGAACCAAGCGGACGCTGGTGGGCATGTAACACATGCGCTTGGTGGGCATGTAATGCTCGAGATTGATGAGGGCGGGGAGTTGTCCGGCTCCTGGAAGCTTATAGGCAAAACTGAATCATATCTAAATGAGATGGGTCATGAAGCTGTGCAGATATGGAACTGCATTGTTGAAAGAAGACTTATAAGGATTGTTTGGTACTACCTATATCAACGAGATTCATCTTCTTTTTGGTAGCCCAAACCATAAGAACTCCATAGTTAAGCGTGCTTGGCTTGGAGAAATTTTGAAGTGAGTGAATTCTAGGAAGTTTCCCGTAAAGCGTGTGAGTGACGACAAAACACGTTGAAAAATTTGTGTTGATTTGTGGGGTCAGTCGACAATCCTTAAAATAGTCTTGAGCGTTATAGGTAACACCAAGGTGGAATTTATAAAAAATATACCATGTGTTGTTTATTTGCGAAATGTTTATAACAATAAGATCCATCTAATTGAACGATTGAGATTCATGTTTTTTTATTCGAGACGATGTGACACTCAACCCCACACACACTTGAAATACAACAATATCTTCCACATGTGTGAGTCCATCATTCTATAAAAGAATCTGACATAGAATCCATTCTCGTTCCCTCCACCAAGCCAAACTAGGGGATAAGATACCATTGGTTGGAGATCCAGAGATCAAGGGAGAAACAACAAACACAAATATTTTAGGATCACCAAAAAAGGAGACACTGCACCTTCATCCAAAACTTTAATTGATTTAGTTAATGTGTCATCTCTCTTATAAATTTAACATTTTACATGTTCACAAGCGATGTGTGGAACTTAACCACTCTCAATTAAAACTCAACAATTTTATTCAAGGACAGGTAAATAATGTTGTTCATCTAATAGTCAAAGAGATATCATCGTATGTGTGTTTCCAAATTCAAGAGCATATGTCACTTTGTATTATGATTGCAGTTATGAATGAAATTAATTAGCTGTTTTTTTTCATATTTTTCTTAGTTAAATTTACTCTTACATAAACAATTTGTTAGATGAAAGATATTCTCTTTATAAATTTTAAACATGAACAGTGTTAGCAACACTCTATTTTAAACACTCTTTTTAATATTTACTTTTTTATTGGTTTAAATTATTGTAAATCTTCACTTTAAAAATAGAACTCACATAAAGCAACGAGACCAGTGAAGCCCCGATACTTCAAAATGGATGACGTATCGTATCCCCTGCATATCATGCACCGATACCTGTCTGATACTTCCCGATACGTATCAGGAGAGTATCCAAAGATTAAATTTTAGTTTTAAAAAATAAGTATTTGATACTTCCCGATACGTATCAGAAGAGTATCCGATAATGATCCTGCACCAATATTTCCCAATTAATGTTAACTAAAATAACTTAATTCTTGAGCACGGATGTGCTCTTTTTTGGATGTAATGCTTCTTTTGTGGATTGATATAGTATAGTACTAACAATGTTCCTTTTGGATATAGTATAGCATTGATGATGCTCTTTTTGGGATATATTGTGTCTGTAATTGACTAATCATCACTCTCTTAATCGTTAATATTATTTATGTTTATGTTGATGTTCTACGAGCCTATGACTGGTTTCTTTTGTTTGTTAATATATTTGAATATTAAAAAATGGATATAATTATATTATACATTTAGTTATATAATTTTTTTTATTAATGTATCTCAGCCGTATTGTATCTTGATTTTTGAAATTTTTCCGTATCGGTGCAGTATCGTATCCGTGAAACGAGACATATATTAATTCCATTCAATAAAAAAATGAATGCTAAAAAAAGTGCTCAAAAGTAAGTGTCACTATCAATATTCCTCTTCAAACATTCACGTCTTATCTTAGTTTTTTTTTGTGATGAGCAGAGTTTGAACCAAATTTTACGTATATTATGATTTAATATAGTATAAGGGACTCGTTTTTTCTCTCTCAATATAACACTGAAAATACATATGATTGGTTGATGAATTTTTTATGTTCTGAGCCGACCTAATTGAATGTACACACACCCCTAAACCGAACAATATATATTCTACTAGGGGATTCCAGATTCGTGTTGTCTCTCTATATATATATTTGAGACTAATAATGTTTTAATAAAAACAAAAATGACATATAATGGCAGCGTTTTTTGTACCAGAAAAAACAAATAATGGCAGCATTATCATTCCAAAATATACAACAATAAAAGCATTAAAACAATCTAGTAAATTTCATTTTCATATTTTACAAACGAAAAGAAGAAAATGACAATTATGGAGTAGTGGTTGCAACATAGTAGACAAAACATACGTAAATTTCTTTAGTTGCTTTCTTTAACGTTCTTCACTTTAAAGTTTTGTCCAACATGCATAGGTAATTTATTATTCTTATATTAAACATAAGTCTATTTTTATTGAATCAATAAATCTCATCATATGTTGATTCAACAGTAAAAATCAGTCTTGTATATGATGAAGAGTTTATATTTGTAACTTTAAGTTCAATAAAATGATTTGTCTTTCTAACAAGTAACGTTTTTTCATTCCTCATTTACATTTATTTTCTAAGTTCGTTATAACGCAAAAATGCATTTAAAACTTATACCAAACAACATAAAAAGTATGTAAGCAAATTCACTGAAATTGTGTCCATGACATATTTGCATGTGACAAGTGACTGTGTTGCGTAACGAGGTGGAGGCAACTAGTTACGTGGTGGTCTAGCATAATCATTGATGGCACACATCAAAAGTTAAAACCAACGGTTCACATGTTCTCTACGAATCTCATGTTTAATTGGTCACTATTGGGTGCTATCCTAAAAATGAGATATTCATAAATTTGTTTCCATATGAAATAAGACTTGTTTTGGATATATAAAAAAAAATTATTTTAGGAAATCGAATATCAAGTAGCACTTCGAGAGGTATCTTTTGATGCAAGTCATTCTTCACCATAGAACTACTCGGTTGAAAGCTAACATCAAGAGAAGTAGTGATTGGTCTTTTTCGATATTTATGAAAGTGATAGATTGTTGGGATCCATGTAACAAAATATTACAAGTTATAGACAACTCAAAACAATAATACGAAAGCACGCTAGAATTAGTGCAGATAACAACAACAAAAATCAACATAATTTCACAATTAGAATTGGAAACATCCTTAAAAAAACGGCTTAAATAGGTTTTTCGTCCTTGTAACTATATGTCATTTGAATTTTCGTCCACGAAATTACTAATTCTTCCATTTTGCCATATCAAATATTAATCATTTGAAAAATGGTCATAATTACATCTGATTAGTAACTTCAGAGACGAAAATTCAAATGATCTATATTTGCAGGGATGAAAGACCTATTTAAGCCAACCACCTCGTCCAATTATCACTTTTCACATGGGCACCACATCGCTAATGACAGCCTACCTCAGCAAAAAAAGCTAATTAGGACCAAAAGTCAAATGATTAAATTTTGCAGTGGCAAATTGGAAGGATTAATAACTTCAGGGACGAAAATTCAAATGGTCTATATTTGCAGGGACGACATACCTATTTAAGCCTAAAAAAACTCTTCCATATCCAAACTCATATGTATATATAAAATCGAGCTAAGTCATGGACCATACGATTTGACTTATATAGTTCAATTTCAGCTCATTTCGTTAAAGAACTTAATTTTCAGCTCAAATTCAACACATTTGGTTCATGAACCAAGTTCAACAAGTTAATTGTCGAGTTAAGTTCCTATTCCTAACCACAAGTAAATAAATTCTTAGGCATAATTATTTTAATTAAGTTTTGAATTTGGATTGTGCACGGTTGTGTCAATGGTCTTCATCAATCATTTGGAAGGTCCAAATTTGATGACGCTCTTGTGCGGTGAAGCGCACATGAAGTCCCCCAAGTAGTCTTGAATGGTAGAGATTATGGACTAATGGACCGTCATGTATTGGACCAGTGATGTGGGTAACGTAGATCCAAAACACGGTTTTTTTTTAAGGAATCCAAAAACACGATTATATCATAGATCTTGTGTAACGTAGTTAAAAGAATTTAAACAAGTCTTTATATTCATTTTTTTGTTAAATAGGTCTTTTTCTAATGTTAAATTTATTCTTTATTTTTAAAAGTCAACAATTGCTGACAAATTTTATTTTTACCAAAAGTCTACCTTTTTTTGGGAGGTACCACAAGTCTTACTTGATGAAGTAAGAATTTTGGTTGCCACATTTTACACGGTCAAGTAAATACTCAGTAAAATATATCCTTACTTAATGAAGTCTACCTTTTCAAATAAATACTCAAGTAAAATAGATTCTTACTTAATTTTGGTACCAGAAGTCTACCTTTTTTCGAGAGGTACCATAAGTCTTACTTAATGAAGTAAAATACTTATAAAAAATACTTATTTATTTAACAAAACCTAACATAAACTTAGGTAAAATATCATGTTATATATTAATCGCATAACCGGTCTCTAATCGCCAGAATCACCAATACATCAATCAAAAAATCTCATTTAGGAAGATAGTGACATTGAGTTCAACGGGTGCCCATGTCGATTATTGGCATGTTTTTAGTATCAAAATGAAAGATGAGAAGGAGAACATGAATCAGTGATCAATTT
This sequence comes from Medicago arabica, assembly GCA_946800305.1. NCBI lineage: Eukaryota > Viridiplantae > Streptophyta > Magnoliopsida > Fabales > Fabaceae > Medicago > Medicago arabica. Next base: position 10,091,534 of record OX326966.1, on the reverse strand, counting down.
ATGTGAGTATGAGAGATTTGGCTCTTACCTCTGATCATTCTTTATTTATTAAAAGAACTTCTTTCTCCTTGACCTTGCTATTAGTCTATGCATATGGATGATGTTATTCTAGTTAGAAACTCAATGACAGAATTTCATACTATCAAAACTAATCTACATAGGATCAAAAATTTAAACAAACTTAAATATTCCTATTATTGAAGTTTCTCAATCTAACTCTAGCATTCATTTATGTCAGGTAAATTATTGTTTGGATCTTCTAGATGACTCAGGTTTTCTCAGTATTAAATTACACAATGATAGCAGTACTCCATACCCAGAAACTTCAGCATATAGAATAATCGGTAGACTCATATATCTCAACAATACTAGGTCATATGATAGAGCACCATATAATATTTTAGGCTATGTTGATAACAGAGTATTATTTGATATTTTAGGTTATGTTTTTAGTTATTTTCTTTGCTTTTGAAGGCAAATAAGAGGTTATTTAGAGGATTTGTCAATGGTTTACGGAACATTTGTATTGTTTTCATTTGAGTCGTTATAATTCACTTTTATCTTAAATCATGCAACTCTATAGGTGTTTTGAGTCTTTTTGGTAAGAAATCATGTAAATCGGCAAAACAAGTATGAAGAATGAAGATCATTGATTCTTATAAGGTTTTGTATTGTTTTGTATTGATGTTTGTTACCATGTGAAACTAAACCTCTTTTGATTATGGTTCCAAGATGAACCTCTTCTTATTTGTTGGATTCAATTAATAAGATCTTTTATTCATTTTATGATTCAAGCGTTTGATTTAATTTGTACATGTCTGTTTCTAATGTTTTTCAACTAGCGATTAGCTTGTTTATAGGTGAAGTATATGATTGACAACCCTACCTCTGTTTGAACAAGACAATAGTAAATTGCTTACTTTCTAATTAATATCTTTTAATTGAATCTAGTTATGATTGTTAGGATTTCGGCTCATCTTTCTGGAACACCACAATTATAAATGGTTAAATTGCGGTGATGTAAAATTAAAACTTTCAGTGCTATATCACGGGGTCGTATCCTAATTTCGTAAATCAAAGACAGGTCATAAAATAATAATTGACAACATTAATTTCAACAAAAAAGGAAAAGGAGATTCAAGGAACCCGAATCGACGTTACACGTCTGAATCAAACCAACCTAATCTCGCATTGGACATTACAATTAAAATCTTGCAACCACTTTATCTCTTTTTATTCTATTTACTTCTAATAAATTTCTCTAATTTCGAAATTTAACGACAATCTCTACGGAGATGATAACTTACTACTTTATAACTTACTAATTTAACGACAATTTCAGTTTGATGAATAAAACTGTGAAGAAGATTTCCTTCTTAGACTTGATTGGGTTTTGATGACAACAAACTCACATCACAAAAGAAGAAAAACTATATGGAGGCTCAAGTTGAAGAATGAAGATAATGGGACTTAGGCTTCATAATTATATTCTTCTAAGTATGGTTCTTATCTTTGACACTATCATTCTTAACAAGACTTAGAATGCTTAGAAAATAATTACAAACATTTTTCTAAGTCCCCGTATGAAGCAATACTAAAGTTTTCATAAACATAAATCACACACTCATAATGATTTTCATATAAATGTGATTTTGTATGAAAATATTTTTTACATGAAAAACCATTGTTTATTATGAAAATTGCATTATTACTTTTACCATAAAAATATGTTTAACATGCTTTGGCAATTGCTAATATATTATTCTTATGTTGGCCATAATGGTTACTACATTATATATGGTTTCATCACACACTAAGAATAATATTTAAGCAAGGCTTTTTTTACATACATGCATTACGTGTTACTATTATCACAAATATATGCCTAATTGATCATTGTGCAAACCAAAAGAAACAAATTGTATCTCTTGAAAGAAAAGCTTTTGATGCACAAGTAGAATTAGGAAAGGTTAAATGTTCTTCATGTAATAAATGTAAAGAAAATGAAACAAAAATTAAATCAAGTGATCAAATTTTTTGAAAAAGGTCACAATGGTTTGAAAGAAGTGCTTAGTAAACAAAGATATTCAACACAAAACTGGACTTGGTTTTTCAAATTTTAATAAACCAACCACAAATAAAACGGTCTTTGTTAAAGCAAGCACAATTTCCAACAATATAGAAACAAAGAAAATACATATTGTTAATTCTTCCAAGAATGTGAATCAAAAATTTAATTCTAAAAGAAGAAGTTATTCTAACAATTCTTTTAAGAAAAATAATTCAAATTCTAAGAATAACTTCTCTCAAGGAAATAATTTTGATTCACATCATGTTCTTAATTTAACATGTTTTTATTGCAACATAAAAGGGCATACTCCAAATACTTGCTACATAAGAAACTTTGGTGTTTCTTATGGTGAATTTATTTGGGTAAAGAAAGGTATTAACCTAGAAGGACCCAAAGAAAAATGGGTACATAGAAAGTATTATTAATTGTCTTGTAGGTACTTGAAGACCATATGTAAATCTTGTCAAATTAGGATTGGTTTTCAAGATACAAAACCATATGATATGATTAAGATGATTTGAGAAAGATTGACACTTTGATGATGCTTTGGAATTCATGTGAACTCTTTATCATGTTCTTATTCATTCATGACTACGGTGAAAGGTACACATTTAATTTTCATGGAAATTATTTGCATGCATGAAAATTGTTTCTCTGGACTTTGAAATTAAGTTTTGTATGAATTGGAAAACATTTTCATGAATGCGCTTGCCATTTTATTCATACAGAGTTTTAAGATTTAAAATTTTGGTAGTTAACAGGTAATACATTTAGAGAAAGTATTATGTCTTATATTAGTCAATAATGATGATTTATTGGCGGAAAGTAAACTCATATTTTTAGTCTCTAAAACTTTGTAACTAAATTGAGTATTTGGATGGTTTAAACTGGTGGAAAATGATTTTTTTTAAAGATCGTAATTTATTATGTGAATATTCATGATAATAAGGTTGCATGTTTGAAAGTCAATTGTTTAAATGGTTTATAGATAAATCAACCTTTCAGTTTTCAAACTTTGGTTCCTTATTTGTTTTCTGATCTACATGTCATATATAAATATTTGAAATGTTTGTATATTTTATAGCAACATGAAAATAGTATATTTAAATTAGTTTAAATATCAAGAACAAGTTTTATTAGTATTGTTGCTTTGTGTAAGGAAATATGATATTTATAATTGACGATCTCATATCATATGTGCAAAATCTATGTGAAAGATCGAATATTCATTGTGAAGAAGATAAGTTTATTTTTACATAAAAATTATTATTTCCCTCATATTACGACCATTTGGATTTTACCTTTTTTCTTCTTTTTGATGATGTCAAAAGGGGGAGAAAGTGTATGTTTGTGTTTTATGCTTAAATTGTTTCAGGTTATCAAATTGCAAAACAAAGGGGGAGACATACAAGATAGGGGGAGTGGAATATTTTCTTCACCCTTCAAAGCATTTATACACTTTTGTTGAATCAAGTTGGATTCTACCTTCACTTTCCATAGACCGAAATCGATATTCCACAAAAAAAATCTCGATAACTCATTTAGTATCCATGATGAACACTTGGAAGATTTGTTTCTCCCTATATGTAATGCCACTTGTTGTGAATTCAACAAGGAAAATGGAAAAATAATAATGGTATCCAAAACTAAATAGTCCAAACATTTAAATAATCAACCTAGAGCGAACTTAGAATCTTTTTGTAAAGATAATCCAAATGATAAATCTAAAGATAATGATAAAGAAAATATTGTAATCACATTGAGATTATTTTTGCAGCTCAACCCAAGTTGACTTATGTTTATGAGATAAAGAAGATATATGGTTCACTATCAATTAGTCTTTATAAGAGACACTAACATGTTACAAGAAATTATCCTTAAGAGTTCAAGTTAAGAAATCCCTAATTTCTAATTTTCCCTTTCTATCAATCCCTCAATGATGTTCAATCAAGATTACAATAAAGAAAGATTGAATTCTTTCCCTAGTGATTCCTAATAATCAAAGGTGTTTCTATGTGTTTCCCAATACTAGAATTTCAACACAAAATTCCTAATCCTCATTCAGTGCAGGAAAAGTAAATATTGATGTTTTCAGCCCAAATCAATAGGGGGACTCGTTATTTAATAAACGCAACAAGAATATCGCATTTATTTATCTTAAGTAGACTATTTGTTTGTTGGATATCAAATATTGATGTTTTCAGCCCAAATCAATAGGAAAAACAAATATTTGTTTGTAGATTATACAATTATACTATACAGGAAAAGCAATGTATAGTCTACTTAAGATAAATAAACGCGACATGAATATTTTTTAATGTCCAACAAACAAATAGGGGGATTCGTAGAATCCTAACCGTTGCTTACATTTCTGCAAACAGATAAAAATTTCAATTTTTAACCCTTAACTCTTTTATTTTATATCATCAAAACAAAATAAGTAACACAAATAGTTTTGATGAAACGACAATCCATGTGAATACGATACTTTACTTATTACTTTATTACTTGCTAAACGATTTGGTACACTTGCTTTCACCATTAAGTGTTTCTGAATGAATAAAATCGTGTGCAAGGGTCACTATTTATAACATGAGGTTGCTTAGGGTTTAATAGAAGAAAATTGAACTTTATCCATCGACCTAGCTTGGAAAACAAACATAAAGTATTTGTTGCCCGCATATTGGCGCCTGGGGCAGCCCCTCAGGAGTGATTTCTTGTGTTTTCGTCATGTTTTCAGTCATTCTTCCATTTGAAAACTCCTATGAACTTAAAATGATTTTTCTTCACTTTGTATTGTCTTCAACAACCTTCTAAGAACCCTTGGTCTTTAATTCTTCATCCTTGATCATTCATGTGATGTCTTGAGTTTTCTATTTACATGATTTCTCACTACAAAACATCTATGGAGTTTCATGATCTAGGATAAAACTGAATTACAACGACTTGAGTGTAAAAAATAAAATTTGTTCCTCAAACCATTGACAATTCCTCTAACTCTTATCTTATTAGTCTTCAAATGCAAAGAAAAAGTATTAAAAACATAGCCAAAATGTCATATGATGTTCTATCATCAATAAACCTCATTGTCTCTTTACCATTATTCGAATCTCAACGTCCATAAGTACAAAATCAAATGTTTGAAGACCTACTCATAACATTTTTTTTGTTCTAAGAGATATCAGTTCAGTGATAAGAGATTAAATTTTAAGCAACTAATATTAATAATAAGACTACCTTTGTTTGTTGGCTTATATATATTTAACATATTTTTAATTCTTTTTAATCAGTTGAGGTTGGAAATATGTCAAGACCTTTCACTTAGGTCCTAGTATGATATTCCATAATTGACTCATTATATGTAAACTTTTCATGATGTCGGCAATTCTTCCTGATCTTGCATGTGATGTGTCTTCCTTAATCAAGAATTTTTATTATAAGAAAAACTTTTGTTTTCTTATGTAATTTTTTTAAAAGCAAAAAAATATTTACCAGTAATCTTTACCCTCCCCTTGTCAAAACAAACACAAATCATTTTTAAAATATTCAACTTCATAGCCTCCATTTAAATCTCTGCTCTCTTGTATCAAATTGACTCTAAATATAGAAAAGTCAAGGATTACAAGTTCGAATCTGTATTATAGTATATCAAATACTCCTGCATCATTTTACCATTTGAGTCGTAGTTATGGGACAAATATATAAATTATATAATGTTAAATGATTAAAATTTTAATTCTGAGTGTATATGAACAAGGTCAATATACAATGCATTTGTATCATATAGTCACAATAAAATTGAAATGAAATCAACAATTCTAATAATTCCAATTCACCTATTAACCCAAATTTCCTAACATTGGAATTCATGATTTGTAACGTATGAGTCAGAAAAAGATATCATAGAGTGGAAAAGCATCACATGACAACATTGATATCCAAACTATGTTGCCACCCGAAAACTATCAAATATGATTTGTAACATATTTAAATATTTATTAAAATAAAAAAAATAACAATCAAGATATTAAACAACAACTGCCACATTAAAAATATACTATTTACATTCTAAAATTTAATGCCATTAATAAAACAAAAATATTTATCTTTAATAAATATCGTTTTGGTCTGTTTAGGTTAAATATGTTTAAATCCCTATAATATCTAAATTTTTCATTTTAGTCCTTGTTTCTATTTTTCAGACTCTACAAATTAAAAACAATATACTTTTACCCGCTCTTTATGGACTAAAAATACATTGTTGGAACACTAGGTTATGTTGAAGATATTATGTTGAATGAAATAAAGTATTGCTGAGATATGCCTTGAAATATTATATTGGAAGATGGAATATTCAAATGAATATTTTGTTTGAACCAAATAAGTTCAATGAACAAAATCTTATATCATGTTTTGATGATAACAATATTAATAATAAAGGAATAGATTGTCTACTAATTGCATGTTCAAGTGTGCATGTTGGTAATAATACAAATAAAAGAAAAAAAAGTATTTCCTCTAGACATAGCAAAACTTTGTATAATATGACAACAAACAAAGGTTGATTATCTAGTATGATCTCCAAGCACAAGACAAATTTAATCAAGTCCAAAATAAGAAAACCGGTTTATCATATAGTCAATGAAAAACATCATCTTTTCAAAAGGCATTAATCCATAATCAATATATGACGAACCTATGCATTAGCATCAAGAAATTCATGATCCAACCATTTGACCAAGCTATTTTATGGTTCATTGATACAAAAAGATATTAATATAATGATGTAGATACAAATATATATATATATATATGTAAGGATCAAACTAAAGACCATTTCTCAAACTTTGTTTGAATAGAAGCAGAATGATCTTTCTAGTATATTGTGATGATTTTCTAAAAAACTATTCATAAGATATCATGTTCAAACAAATGAAGACAACGGTAAAAAAGTACAAAGTCATAAAATTTATCAAACAACTTCTTTTACCTTGATTAGTCTCACTATACAACATCTTTCTATTCAATAGTGGTATTTTCCTGAGTATAAAAGAGAAATTATTCAAACTTTGAATATGTCAGTCTATTGTCATTCAATTTATCTGCTGAAGAATCTGAAGAAGAATGGGAGACTAGTGTAGGTTTTCATATAGATAATAAAAATTAAGAAAAAACCAAGAACATGATTTAGGAATAGATAATAATACCATCTCATATGAGAGTAAGGTTATAAGGAAAAATCTCGCTGGGTATGATGAAGTAAATTAGCCAATCAGGTTATGGTGAACCAATATAAAACATGTAGAGACTCTCCTCTCTCACTCTCTCTACACACACACACACACAGATATATATATATATATATATATATATATATATATAAATTTATATGCAAGTTATTTATGGTTTAACTTCGTTGTTTTACGTATCTTAAATAAAGTTCAATGTTTTGATAAAGAACCTCTGAAATTAACTTTTATTTCAATAAAACCTTTTGATCTTAAGATCTCAAGCAATAACGGCTAACAATAAAAAAAATTAAAATCCAGAAACATAATCCCCCCACCACCACCACCATTTTCTTTTTGGATCGATCCTTATAGGCCAATAGTCTTATGTCATGACTTTCATCATTAAAAAATATGAGGCATTATATATTATGTTTGTGACAATGTAAATAAAGTCCCAACAATAGCTAGTTCGACTAATGGAACTTTAAATTGGACTTAATATGATTATCAAAAAAGTATATGTAGTCGAGCTTTAATATGAATTGTGATAATAGTGAATCGTAGAAATTATTATGTGTGTAGATTGATGACTACATCTCATAGGTAATAGATATGAGATATAAGTTTACACATAAGTATAAATATTAGGAGTAATATTTATACTAGATTGGCCCACCATGAGAATACTACATAATGTATTATGAAGATATCATAAGTTATTCTCATAGTGATAATGATATATACCACTCTTAGATTTAAAATCGTAATAATCCCTAGATGTGGTCTCAATTGTTTTATGTGGTCTCTATTTTGATTCATGTTTATCTTTCATTTCTTGTGTTTTCCACCACCTTCATTTATGTCCCATCAGCTAGGCATAGGGAGTCACACGCTAGGCGCATGCTATTGCTTTATATGATGGTAATGTAACCAAGGGGGTGAATAGATTTCCTAAAAAACTTTATAGGGGAAACATAGTTTCTGAAAATCTTTTTACAAATCGCTTGACTATTGGAGTCGAGACAATCACAAGAAGGATAAACCAATCAAACAATGTATGAAGAAACAAACTCAATATTAAACAAGCAATTCACCAGTATTTATGTTTACCAATCAAATTCATACATTTAAAAATTACAAAGCCAATTCAATCTCAAACTAAACCTACACCTTAAACAATGAAAATACTAACAAGGAAACTCACGATGATTTGATTAATTATGAAATAATGAACAAGTTAATTCCAATTACGATAAATGATTACATAACAAGTAAAAACACAATCATTCAAAGAAAATCAGGTTTTAACACATTGATTCACTTAACAAATATTGAAATTAAGCCTGTAAAATCTATCATGTATCAAATCATAAAATGAAGAAATTAAAAGATAAAGGAAGAGAAAACACATATGTTTATTGTGGTTCCCTCAGTCGTCCTCACTGTGTGGCATGTCCACTCTTTGTAGAAAAATCTACGGTATTCGACTACTATGTTGTGAATTATACAGTTAATTATAAAGATTCTTTCAACTTATGGATCTAATCGATCCAAAGCCTTATATGCAAGGTTAAAATTCTAAACCCTCCAAATTTCAAATCTTCTTGAAATTGGATCTTCGAATCTCAAGCTTTCATTTGATTCTTGAATGTTCTTGCCAAGAAATCTTCAATGCTATGAAATTTGCTTAAATCCCCTTAAACTTTGATGCTTTGAGAAATAGCCCCCACAACTACCTTTGGAGGTGGAAACATGAATTTTTTTTTCTTTAGATCTTTGATTCTCAGTCATAATTGTTGAGAGAAACCAATTGTTACAAAACCAAGAACGACCTATCGAGATATATCTTATTCCTTACTATGATCCTTGAAAAATGTTTAATTAAAAGTTTGTGTGTGTGTGTGTGTGTGTGTGTATAGAGAGAGATAGATAGATAGAGATAGAGAAAGAGAAAGAGAGAGAGTTCTTTGAAAGTGTTTGTAAAATTGGTTCAGTAAGTGGAAAAGTGAATATAGACGTATATATAGTTGAGGGAGGTAAGAACAAGTTTGAGACAAAAAATAAACATAAAAGACGTAAATGGTTCAAAACAAAGTTTTAATGATTAGAATCATAAGTGTAAATATGAATTCTTGGTTACGATGAAGATTGATTTAATGCAAATGAACAGTGATTCGAATCATCATTATCCAGACGAAGATTGATTTGAATCATCGTTAATTTGATTTGAATCACTCAATTACGAAGTTTTTGGGACACAATGATTTAAATCATTTTGCTCCTCGTAAAGACTGGTTCAAGTCCCTTTGAATCAAATAATTTTGCTCTTTACTAAAAATGATTCGAATCATGCAAAACAAAGATTAAAAGAAGAAAAATGATTCAAATCACAATTCAAAAGGTAAAATATAATTCATATCACACACCTAAAAATAGAGATTTAAGGAGAATTTGGACACCAACTTGGTTTCATATACTTTTCACCTAAGTTTTTATGCCAAATATCATTTTCATAATCATAGTCATATGACCTAAAATGAAAGGGTGCTTTACAAAAACTAGAAGGCATCATTCAAAATATTCTAGAATAAGTTAATTAACCTAATGCGCAACTCACATGTTGTTTGTTGTTTCTGAGCATTTCACTTTTTTGGCATGCAAGTGCATATAAAATGACTAGGATCTGATTTTTTTATTTTAAAAGATTTTGAAGTGTATTAAAGATCAATGCTTTTTTTTTTGGGTAATTTCGTGAAACCAACTGAGGGAAGTTTAGAAACCTTAAAAGTTAAGTTTTGTGAGCTTGTGTTGGACATAACCACAATTTCTAAGATGATATCATACCCTACCCAAGATCCACTGAGCCACATGCTAGCAGATTTCACCATCGATCAATCAATTCACACTATAGATGTTCAATCATGGACATGAGAACGATGTGTTAAGTGTCTCTCATTGAAAGTGATATGGTTTAAACAATTGTTAATTAGTGAGTCAGTCATCACTACACAAACTAATTGTGTGAGGTTGTATTAGATTCAACCATAAATTCAAAGACATTGACACCGACCACTTGCTTTATACTTAAATGATTTATTTTAAATTTATTTTGACTACTTTTGTCATTATATTTTCAATTAATGAATATCAAAATATTTTTGATTCAATGAATGTCAAAATTATAGTCAAAGTGAAAATAAATAGATAAAATAGAAAAAAGTAAAATAAAAAACAATTATTTATATTAAACTCAATATCTGATACAAAGACCAATTAACTTGAGAGAGTTAATCCTATCCATGTTAAGAAATTTTTTGGAGGGGTTAGAATTGATTATGACAGTGTAAAATTGATTATGACATGATTGATTGTTTTTGAGTAAAATCGATTTTTCCTCTAAAATTGATTCCACTTGAAGCAATGATTTGTAGTTTTTTATTATATAATTAACATTTACACAGAATTTAACACTTGAATATATCAAAACGTAAATTACTTTATATATTTTTTTGAATGACAAAATATATTATATATAAATAGGGGATTAGATCCCAAGTATTACACCAAAAAGAAAAATAAAATACACCAAAACACATAGCGAAAAAATCAACAACACCGTCAATTTTTCATTACCACCAACAGAGTTCAATAAAGCATCCGACAATGATTTGTTGCTTCAAACGATTAGATTAGACCACCACTCAACTTCCGATATGTCGGAGGAGACACCAAAAAAGCCTAAAAGAACTTGAGTCAAAAAAACTGGCTCCCGATCTCGAATCAAAAGTGATCGGCCCACCAGACTCCTGACAAAAATCATAAAGACACCCCTCAACTCACAAACCACCAGAGCAGACACCTAAACCTGTCCAAAAACTCGGTCCACCACTATCCTGATACCAAATTCGAAGACGGAGAAAAGGTGGAACAACAATGCCAATCGATCCAGCTCGAACATAAACAAACCAAAACAAGCCATAAAATTAACCACCACAAGCACCGCCACGAACACCTAAGCAACGCCACCCTCCAGACCACTATACCGTCTTTCTTCGCGGAGGAGAAAAATCTCCAATCATCCAGAGATTGGATCAACCACAACTGCACAACCCTTTGCCGACCTAAAGGAAGTTGCCGACCAAAAACCAACGACGAGGGGGAGGTTGGGAAAGCCCACAGAATCTTGAACGACCAGAAAGAAGGAACAGTAACCAAAACACTAGCACGAAGGTAACTCGACAACGACGACCAGCCCCACCAACGACCCAGCCACAACAAACAACCAACAGTGCGAGAAGCAACTGCATCATGAACAATCATGAAGGTACAATGAGCAACTACTACCGTTAACATGGAACATCTATGTACCTAACCCTTTTAGGCAAAATCAAGCAAAAGTCTTATTGAATCCAATTCTTGCATCCAACAAAAACACACACAAATGGACATGACCAACGAACACCACCACCCAACAACAACTTTCCAACAAAAACAGCAACGAAACAAAACAAAGAACATAAAACCAAAGTCGGAGACCCACGAAAACAAACCTCTTGCCGATGAAAAAATTTGGCGAACCCCGAACAAAAACAGTCGGCGACTCTGCAACACAAACACACACAACTACCAGACCGTCAACGGGAACAAACTATAGAAAAGGTGAGATGGAACAGATCACCACCACCCACCTCCGAGACGGACGAACCAAAAACAGGAGGTTGCGCGAACCAAAAGCAAACCCCAAACTCTGGCGAGCACAAGACAACCGACGAACCCCTGAAGCTGATCATGAAGAGACACCCAAGATCCTAAACAACTACCCACCATGCGACAGTGGAACTGGCTGTCGAAAAACAAAGAACGACAACGAGATCTGGACAACAACAACGAAGGAACGACGAGAAGACAAGACAAACGCCGGAGGAAGGAGGTTACCACGGTGGTGCGAAGAGAAACACTCGACGCACGTCACCGCCACCAACACAGCACGTCACCGCCACCAACACAGCAGATCCGAACCAGAACAAACACCAACTACAGTTATTTTATATAATGCATTCTTTCAAAATCAATTATTCAATTCTTACGGTATTGGAACCAACATACATAGTTGAAAGGGGAATCTTCATCGGTGTACAATTATTTTACACATGTATACAATGATGTATAAACATGTCAATTAGTGAATACAACAACTCAAATATTTTCATATTCATCAATTAACACGCAACACATCATTAAATACATATGTAAAATAGTTATACATTAACATTGTATACTATTTCTCAAAAAAAAAACATTGCATACTAATTAAAATGACGGTGTAAACTTCTTATCTTATACAAATAAAAACAACAAAAGAAGTTTAATATTCTTTTCACTTTTTCCCTGGTTTTATTGAACCGACCCAAGAAAACTCTTGAGACACAAACATAAAGGAACAGAAACTCATAAACACAAAACAAAAAAACAAATCTCAGAAGAAAAAAAAATTCAGACACAGAAACTTCAACAACAAACGAAGAAGAAGCATTTCCAAACTGCTTGTTTCTCAATTCTCTTCCTCTTCTCGTCAAGGTATCTATCTCACTCTTTCATCGTTTGTTATCATCATCAATACAATGAAATTGAAAATATGGTTTTTAATTTTTTTTAATTTTGAAAGTTGTAATCAAAATATGCTTATTTGTGATCAAGAATTCAAAGTTTTGATCTTTTTGTGATTTTGTTTCTGGGTTTTTGTTTTTGTGATGTAATTTATGGATTTTAGTTAAGGGAGAATTGTGGGGTAGTTGAATATTGTGGTTTTGTTTATGTGATGTGTATTTGAGTGTTTGAATTGTTGAATTTGAGCTTATTGTTGTAGTTTTGAATTTAGGGAAGAAATGAGGGGTAGTTGAATTTTGTGGTTTTGTTTTTGTTATGTGTGAGTGTGATATATGTAATCTAGAATTGAAAGTTTTGATCTTTTTGCGTTTTTGTTTATAGGTTTTTTGTTGTTAAGAATTGAGGGGTAGTTGAATATTGTCGTTTTGTTTTTGTTGTGTATTTGAGTGTTTGAATTGTTGATTGAGCTTATTGTTATAGTTTTGAATATTGTTGATTGAACTTATTGTTAGAGTTTTGAATTTTGGGTCAGGAAAGGATTGATGGGTAGTTGAATTAATTTATGGTTTTGTTTTGCAATGTATGCGTGTGTGACTTTGAGTGATGCGTAGCTGAATTAATTTATTGTTTTGTTTTGCAATGTATGTGTGTGAGTGTGTGACTTTGAGTGTTTGAATTGTTGATTGAGTTTATTTTAGTTTTGATTTTTGGGTTGGGGAAGAATTGAAGGGTAGTTGAATATTGTTGTTTTTCTTTGTTATGTGTGTTTCAGATTCTAAGTGATTGAATTGTTGATTGAACTTATTGTTAGGATTTTGAATTTTGGGTTAGGTAAGAATTTAGGGATAGTTTAATATTGTGTTTTTGTTATGTGTGGTTGTGTTTGAGATGAGATTTTTTTTTTGAGTGATTGGGTTGATGATTGAGCTTATTGTTATAGTTTTGAATTTTGGGAAGAAATGTGGGGTAGTTGAATTTTGTGGTTGGTGTTATTGTTGTGTATTTGAGATTCTTTGAGTGTTTGAATTGTTGGTTGTACTTATTGTTAAGAGTTTTGAATTTTGGGTTAGGGAAGAATTGAGTGGTAGTTGAATATTGTGGTTTTGTAGTTGTTGTTGTGTGTGTTTGAGACCGAGATTTTGAGTTTTCGATTTAGCTTATTGTTAATGGTTTGAATTTTGGGTGCAGAAGTAACATTGGAGCATGAGCTTGCAGCAAAGACGAGAAAGAAGGGAAGGGTCGAGGTTCCCTTCACAACGTCCTCCTCGCCAAGAATGGATTCCGAAAGGAGCTGGATCATCCACCGCCGCTTCCACCACCGCCTCCACCACCAATGCCGCTGCCACCACCACAACCACAACCACAACAACAACTGTTGTCCACCCTACAAGTTTGCACTCTCATGAGAAGAACACTAATAGTGATGGTGGTTCGTCCAATCAAGGGGCTGTTGCTGCTCCAACATTTGCTAGGCATAGAAGTAATCACCATGTTGCTCATCGGGTGGAAAGGGAACATGTTGCTCATAGGATGGACAGGGATCATGTTGCTCACAGGGTGGAGAGGGAACATGTGGCGCACAGGGTGGAAAGAGAGCATGTTGCTCATCGTGTTGAAAGGGAACATGTTGCTCAGAGGGTAGAGAGGGAACATGTTGCTCATCGCGTGGAGAGGGAACATTTTGCTCATAGGGTTGAAAGGGGTAGAGGGAGGAGTGGGAATATGGTGGGGAGGCAACATGGAGCGAGGGACTCTAGCTTGCCTCAATTAGTGCAGGAGATTCAGGAGAAGCTCACGAAAGGTACTGTGGAGTGCATGATTTGTTATGATATGGTTCGTAGGTCTGCGCCTATCTGGTCTTGCTCCAGTTGTTACTCAATCTTTCACCTGAATTGCATCAAGAAGTGGGCTCGTGCACCCACCTCAGTTGATTTATCGGCAGAGAAGAATCTAGGGTTTAACTGGCGGTGTCCTGGTTGTCAGTCTGTGCAACATACGTCTTCAAAGGATATTAAGTATGTTTGCTTTTGTGGGAAGAGGGTTGACCCTCCGTCTGATTTGTATTTGACACCTCATTCGTGTGGCGAACCATGCGGAAAGCCTCTTGAAAAGGAGGCGTTTGTTACTGAAGAGAGAAAGGACGAGCTTTGCCCTCATACTTGTGTCTTGCAATGCCATCCGGGTCCATGTCCTCCGTGTAAAGCATTTGCCCCTCCTCGTTTGTGCCCTTGTGGGAAGAAAAGAATTGCTACTCGCTGTTCTGATCGGCAGTCGGAACTTACCTGCGGTCAGCGTTGTGATAAGCTTCTTGATTGTGGACGTCATCGCTGTGAAAATGCATGCCATGTGGGTCCTTGTGATCCTTGTCAGGTGCTAATTGAGGCCTCTTGCTTTTGCAGTAAAACGACACAGGTTCTTTTTTGTGGGGAGATGGCTATGAAAGGTGAATTCGAAGCAGAAGGTGGGGTTTTTTCTTGTGGTTCCAGTTGTGGAAATGTGATTGGCTGCGGTAATCATATCTGCCGCGAGGTTTGTCATCCGGGAAGCTGCGGTGAATGTGAATTTTTACCAAGTCGGGTTAAGACATGCTGTTGTGGGAAAACAAAGTTGGAGGATGAACGCAAGAGTTGTGTGGATCCGATACCTACCTGCTCAAAAGTATGCAGCAAGACCCTTCGTTGTGGGCTACATGCTTGTAAGGAGACATGCCATGTCGGGGAATGTCCACCGTGTAAGGTCCTAATTTCACAGAAATGTCGTTGTGGCTCAACTTCCAGAACTGTGGAATGCTATAAAACAACAGAGAATCAGAAATTTACTTGTCAAAAGCCTTGTGGGGCAAAGAAGAATTGTGGAAGGCACCGATGTAGTGAAAAGTGTTGTCCATTGTCTGGTCCAAATAATGGTTTGACTACTCCGGATTGGGATCCTCACTTTTGTTCCATGCTGTGTGGGAAGAAGCTGAGATGTGGCCAGCATGTCTGTGAAACTTTGTGTCACAGTGGTCATTGCCCACCTTGTCTTGAAACAATCTTCACTGATTTAACATGTGCTTGTGGCATGACTTCAATTCCTCCTCCCCTACCTTGCGGTACAATGCCTCCCTTGTGTCAGCTTCCATGTTCGGTTCCTCAGCCGTGTGGCCATTCAGGCTCTCATAGCTGCCATTTTGGAGATTGCCCTCCTTGTTCGGTGCCTGTGTCAAAAGAATGTGTCGGTGGCCATGTCATTCTTAGGAACATACCTTGTGGCTCAAATAATATTAAATGCAATAATCCCTGTGGAAGGACTAGACAATGCGGTTTACATGCATGTGGTAGATCATGTCACTCCCCACCTTGTGATACTCTACCTGGTTTTGTGAAAGGTTTACGAGCGCCATGTGGACAGACATGTGGTGCTCCAAGGAGTGGCTGCCGGCATATGTGTATGGCTCTCTGTCACCCTGGATGTCCTTGTCCTGATGTAAGATGTGAATTCCCCGTTACAATTACTTGTTCTTGTGGCCGCATATCAGCGAATGTTCCTTGTGATGTTGGTGGTAATAATAGTAATTATAATGCTGATGCACTATTTGAAGCTTCGATCATTCAAAAATTGCCCATGCCTCTTCAACCAGTCGATGCAAATGGTCAAAAAGTTCCTCTTGGACAAAGAAAGCTGATGTGTGACGAGGAATGTGCTAAGTTGGAGCGTAAAAGGGTTCTTGCTGATGCCTTTGACATCACTCCAAGTCTTGATGCTCTCCATTTCGGTGAGAATTCTTCTTCTGAGTTGCTTTCTGACACGTTTAGACGTGATCCAAAGTGGGTTTTGGCTATTGAGGAGAGATGCAAAATATTAGTACTTGGGAAAACCAAAGGAACTGCACATGGTTTGAAAGTCCATGTCTTTTGTCCTATGATAAAGGATAAAAGAGATGCAGTAAGAATGATTGCTGAAAGATGGAAACTTGCAGTGAACGCTGCTGGCTGGGAGCCAAAGAGATTCATCGTAATTTCTGCCACTCAAAAATCTAAGACCCCAGCTCGTGTGCTTGGTGTTAAGGGTACCACAACTCTAAATGCGCCACTTCCTACTGCATTTGATCCCTTGGTTGACATGGACCCGAGGCTTGTTGTCTCGTTTCCAGACTTGCCAAGGGATGCCGATATTAGTGCTTTGGTTTTGAGATTCGGCGGTGAATGTGAGCTTGTTTGGTTGAATGACAGAAATGCTTTGGCTGTCTTTCATGATCCTGCCCGAGCTGCAACTGCGATGAGGAGGTTGGATCATGGAACAGTTTATCAGGGTGCTGTTTCGTTTGTCCAAAATGCTGGAGCATCTGCAGCGTCTTCAGTTACCAGTGCCTGGGGAGGAACGAAAGAGGGAGGAGGACTGTCAACACTGAGAAGCAATCCATGGAAAAAGGCAGCGGTTCTCGACCCAGGTTGGAAAGAAGATTCTTGGGGCGATGAACAATGGACTACTACCGGTGATTCTGCGAATATCCATTCATCGGTTCTGAAGAAAGAAGCGCCAATACCTGCTTCATTGAATCCTTGGAATGTTTTGAATCATGAATCGAGTTCAAGTTCATCATCGGCAACTGTCATAAGAAGTGTAGCTTCTGGAAAACAAACTGAAAGTGGCGATGTCTCAACTAAGGTGGAGCCTTCTGCAAGTGGCGCAAATGGAGGAAACTCAGATGCAACAGAAGCTGCTGAAGTTGTAGATGATTGGGAGAAGGCTTTTGAATGAGGGAAAGTAATGAACAACAAACAAAAATTACAATCTTTTTTATTGTTAAAAAAATTATTTTATACTGTTGAAAAGTAGACATGAATGAGGTTTATGCCTTTATGGTATCTTCTTGCCATGTTTTGTCAGGTTTGGTAAGTTGAGGTTATTTTCCTCATTTAGGTAAATTTTTAAAAATTCAAACTCATTGGATCCTCTTACCCAGACTGAGCAATGGGGTATTTGACTAAAGGGAAAAAATGCATTTCGTTAGTGCTCTATATGTTCTCAAAGTGCATTGACCAGTTAATGAAATCTTATTTTGACTTTATATTCATTGAAGATATATGAAGCCTGCAAGTGTTTCCTTTGTACTAGTATTGCACTGTCATTGACAAAGTCGTTGGCACTTTTTTTTCCAGGTTAATTATGTTATTGGTGCCAAATAGTCACCGACTTTGTCGATGATTAAAATCTCTCGAGTAATACAACTGGTCACCTTTCGTGTGATCTTTCATTCTAATTTCTCTTTTTTCATTTGCAAAGTTCGAATTCAGAGACCTTGTTTATGGAAACCGAGTCCAGTTCATTTCGGACCAATGGAATATTGGTAAGTGTTTGTCAGATTGTAAATGTTTGAGGTGTCCTTAAAATAATGTCATATTGTGATTTTTTTTGAAACAATTTGCAAATGATTTTAACATTTTGTAGATGGAATAATTTGAAAAATCCACTTCTTCAAAAAAATAGTTTGCAACATCCAGTTATGATTCAAGTCACAAGTCTAATTCAAAAATTGTTTATCTACATCTTTCTATTCAAGTAATGGATATTCATATAACAGAAATTTGATTCATGCTCTGTGGGGTGGTTGTTTCCGTTCGTCCTCCGACGCATAATGGTGTTCTCTATTTTGTGAAGTATAGAGTTTGGGTGTGATTGTTTGGGGTTTGTGGTGGTTGTTTTGTCCCAGTTTTATTTTATTGCCTTGTTGCAGTTTAGTGCCTTTGTTTGTTTCAGTTTTGGGGAGCTGGATGAGTGTCGTGCATGGGGCTCTCACGCCCTTGATTGCATTTTTTTTAACCATTATCGATGGGGACTGCTTGTATCACAAGGAGGTGGTTGTTGGTGATGTTTGGCGTTAGCGGTGGTTGGTGTTGTTTTGCGCTGAGGTGGTGGTTGTTAGTGTTGGGTTGGGAGTTGAGATGTTTCTGGTGTTTTTTTTTGCGTGGTGAAGTTGAATGAGGAGCTTGTGGTTTTTTTGGAGGGGTTTTGGTCAGTTTGATGATTTTTTAGAGGAGTTTTGGTCGGTCAGATGGGTTTTTGGAGGGTTCAGGTGTGAGTTTCAGATGATATGTGTTTGAGATTTGTTTTTGTGGCTATTCGCAATGTGTGAGGTTTTGACTCATGTTTGGTTTATGAAGTTGTGTGAGAGTTCAATTTTGATTTAGTGTTGGCTTTAGTCTCAGTGATTAGCTTTTTTTTGGCTTTGGTGGTAGCCTTCTGTTGATGTCTATTGACGTTTTTTATGTAAGAGATGTATGAGTTTTTTTTTTGGTGTTTCACCTATGTATGACGTTTTTTACTATGTTGTTTCTATCTTATCGATCTCTGTTTGTCTTGAACATAGACTTAATTATTATTAACATATTACCCTGTTAAAAAAAAACTCCTTTATTAAAGGGTACTCCATTCTTCATTTTTTTTTTCTTTCTGAAATTCATGTGTGCCGTTTTTTAGCTTCAACAAAATTATACACACCTTTATCCGTGGGACCAAGTTAGATTCAAAAGTATTTGGTGACATATGGTAGTCATAAAAGAATAATATCACAAAAATGAGGAATTTGGACATTAGACTCTTATTGCATGAATACAAGCTTTACTAGGGAAGCATGTCGATTGTGGAATTTGACGGATTTGGATTCTCTTCATTGAAAATTCTCTCAAGTTTTCTCATGTGAAATCTTAATCATCAATCATAAGAGAGAAAGTGAGAATTAAATTATAATGAAAAGTAGTTGCATTTTAATGATGGAGATTGAAAATGGAGAAAACTTGAGAAATTTTTTAATTTAATGGAGAGGATCCAAATCTGAATTTGACAAACTTACCATTGATGTACTAAAAGAAATGAGAAGAGTTGGAGAAATATATACTTTTAACTAAGCATTAGTATCTATCTATCCAAAAACCAATAAATGAATTGACTTGAGCGATTAAAGACTTGAGCTTTTTAAACAAATTGTTAGAAGTTCGATCCCTAACTCATACATGTTAAAAAAATACAGTTGAAAAGGAAAAGACGTATTGTGTTCCCACATTCAAATTTTTATGATCAAGTAAGAGTTTTTCCTTTTGTATACCTTACTGTGTTATTGTTGATTGATGTGTAAAAAAAATTATTAGCAATATATGTCATGTGATTGATGAAACTAGGTATAGTTGATTTTTTTGACTCATTAGATTTATTTGATTAGACATTTTTTTTTGTTAAATAATTGATTAGACAATATTTTTAAACGAAAACAATCTGCAACCTGTGTGTAGCTGTTGGTGGAAAAAGGTCAAGTTAAATTTTCCAAAATTAGTTTGGTTTGTGTTTCAAGTTCAAGGGCTTAGTATAAAAATTGTTCGTTTGAAACAAGATGATGACAAAATATGAAAAAGTTTATTTATAATTTTATTTGATTTAAATCATTGAGAGTTCGTTTGGATTTGACTTATTTTAAGCTTGTGAAAATCAGTTTATGTAGATAAATAAGTTTTTATGTATTACTCATAAGATTGTAAATGTAGCTTATGTAGAAATGGTTTATGAAGATACAATTTTCATTAGTGAGAAATTTAAATTAATATAAAAACATATTTATTTGCATAAACTGTTATGCATAAGCTTAAAATTAGTTTAATTTAAATAGGCCCTGAATCATTAAGCGTAATACAATATACATGATCTGTAACTTTTTGCAATAACTAAGGGCTAGTTTGAATAGGTTTATTTTATAACTTATGAAAATAGTTTACGTAAATAATTAAACTTATATCTTAATTTATAAATTTCTTTAAAAAATTTTTATAAGTTCTTGCTAACGAAAATTACATCTTTATAAGCTGTTTTTTTAAACTACCTTAACAAAATTATAAATAATATATAATTTTTTTATTTGCACAAACTCTTTTACATAAGCTAAAAAATAAATTACTCCAAACAGACCCTAAACCATATTAGAGGATTTGGGATACTCTAACTCCTGAAGTGTATATAGTCTTGGAAAAAGTTTATCACTAAGACAAAGGGTGACAATTCCTAAAGAAAAAAAAGACAAATTTCTTAAAAAAAAAACAAGAAGACAAAGAGTGGCCAGAGTCTATTTTTATGAGTGGCGTGTGAATCACTTGTATTGTTTATTAAAGGATTGATATTATTATTTTTTAAGTGGGTTTCATAAACAAAGTGTGATTTTTTTTGTTAGCCCTTCAATTTTAGAGATAAGAGATTCTAGTATATGAAGTTCGGCAAGGAAGTAAGTGTAGTGTGACATAAAATTGTTTCATCCAAAAATCAAATTCAAATTCTTTCAAAAGATTCGTTCTTTGATGAAGTTTATCAACCACTTGAACTCTACCATTTAAAAAAATGTGATTTTTCTTTGATGCAACATATTGAATTCTCTTTATACTCGATTTTAAATAAGTTTTTGCTAACTTATCCAAATAAAAAAATAATCGATATGCAACTAACCACGACTAATCAAGACTAATAATACATTAGGATTACAACACCAATCCAAAAACAAAGCAAGACTAAGAGCATATCTAAACCAAATCTACATTGAAAATAAAATAAAAAGTGAAGTACACTTATATAGGATATCAAGTTTCACAACTTATTTAATGAAAGATATGAGATCTTACTAGATTCTAAAAGACTAGACATATCAAAGATGAGGATCAAAACTATAAATACTATCTTCGGATTCAAGAGACTTAGAAACAAGCTGGAAATGATGAGTAATGAAAAGGTAGCTGTGTCAAACAACATATCTATTGAAGTGTGAATTTTTTTGGAGATAGTGGAATTGTGCGGCTCACCAAAATTTCTAACGAGATTATAGGGACAAAGAAAATATCAGATGAGTGAAGAAGAATCACTTTAATTCAGATCTATAAGAAAAGAGGGGTTATACAAAATTGCGTGAATTACGGCGTTATTAAACATATGAATCATACCGTGAAGTTATGAGAAATGATGATCGAATGAAAATTAAGAAAAGAGACTCGAGTTACTAATAATCAATTTGGTTTTATGTCCGGGAGGTCGACTTTGGAGGTGATATACTTACTTCATATGTGTTGGAGCAATATTGGATGGATAAAAATCACTTGCACATAGTACTCACTAATTTGGAGAAGGGGTATGATAGAGTGCATAGAAAGATTTTTGGAAAGCTCTAGAGAAGAAATAAGTTAGAATTGCTTATATTAGAGCTATCAAGGATATGTATGATGGAACTTTGACTAGTGTGAGGATGTAGGATGGGGCTACCGACGATTTTCTCATAACCATAAGATTACATCAAGGGTCAACCCTAAGCCCTTATCTTTTTACTTTAGTTTTGTATGTACTTACTAAGCACAAGTAAGCCCTTATCTTTTTACCTTAGTAAGATTTTGATGAGTAATGAAAATGATGAGTAATGGGAGGTTAGAGACTTAGAAACAAGCTTTAGAAGCGTATGACATTCATCTAAGTATAAGTAAGACAAAGTATATGAAATGTTACTTCAAGAAAAGATGAAATAGTTTTTCCTTGGAGGTGAAAGTTGAAGATCATATCATACCTAAAATTACACTGTTTAAATATCTTGGGTCTATAGTACAAAATGATGGAGAAATAGAATAATATGTAAATCATATTGGGTTGTTGAAATGGAGAAGAGTCTCGTGTGTTTTATGTGAGAAGAATATACCACTTAAGTTGAAATAATTTTTTTATCGGACAACTGTCAAATCGACGATGTTGTATGGTACAATATGTTGGGCGGTTAAGAACCAACACGTGAATAAATTAAGCTAGCGGAGATCAGGATGTTGTGTTGGATATGTGGTAAGATTAGACTGAATAAGATTAGGAATGACACTATTAGAGAGAGTTATGGTAACAGAAAAGATGGTAGAAAATAGGCTTAGATGATTTGGACATGTAGAGAGAAGACTTCTATATGTTGTAGTAAGAATAATATATCAAATGGAGGAGAATCATATAAAAGATATAGAGGAAGACTTAAAAAAACTATAACAGAAACTATTATAAATTAATGAGTTGGATCTAAATATGATTTATGATATAACATTATGACGTAATTTGATCTATATAGCTGATCTTATTTAGTGCATGCGATAAAGCTTAATTGATACTCCCTTCGTTCCTTTTTATGTGTCGTTCTAGTGCTGATTTTTCGTTCCTATTTAACCGTCGTTTTGTATTTTAAGGGAATGATTTTTCAATTATACCCTTTGTCAATTACTCTTATCTTTTTCAATAAAATTAATTAATGCTATATGAAGTATTTGAAAAACTAAAGTTTGTTTTTTTTTTAAACAAAGTTTGTTTCTTGTTATATTAAAAGTTAAAATAAAATTGTTACTTATAATAATGGTTCCATGAATAGTTAAAATTCTACAAATAAGATGAGTAGTAATTGTTAAAAATTTTAAGTGCAAAGTAAAAGAACAAACTTGAAGAAAAATAAAATAAAAGACTCCATGAATGAAGCATTGGGATGAAGCCATAATTGAAGCCTAAATTTTGATTAAAGGAGTTGGAGGAAAGTTAATTTTTTTAGCTTTTGATTAATGTGAAGTTGGAATAATTTTTATATTGACATAAATTAATTAAAGAGATGCACACAATATTTAGAAAATTGTCAATTGTTTATCATGAGAGAGTGTGTTAAAAAAAGGAATTTGTTGGAGAAAAAGATAGCAACTAACTAATGTTTGTTATGAGAGAAGGATAACATATTAAATTTATTGGAAAGAGAAGGTGTGTGAAAAAAAATAGAAATGTATTGGTGGATTCAAATGAGGGTATAATAGAAAGAAAATGTGCAGAAATATACTTTGCCATTTTAGTGTTAATATTCTAAAATGACACTTAAAAAGAACGAAGGGAGTATGTGTTGGATATGTGGTAAAATTAGACTGAATAAGATTTGGAATGACAGAGAGTTGTGGTAACACCTATAGTAGAAAATATGGTAGAAAATAGGCTTAGATGGTTTGGACATGTAGAGAGAAGACTTGTATATGTTGTAGTAAGAATAATATATCAGATGGAGGAGAATCATATAAAAAATATAGAGGAAGACCTAAAAAAACTATAAAAGAAACTATTATAAATTATTTATAGAATAATGAGTTGGATCTAAATATGATTTATGATATGTGTTGGATATATGGTAAGATTAAACTAGATATGTGAAAACTTAGGTCAACATTACATTTTTCTCTACGTTTGTTAGATTCAAGTACAAATTAAATCTAATTTTTAAATGAAAATCTAATGTGTTTAAATAGGCAAGAAAATATAAAAGTTTGACAATTGTGCTTGATAAGAGTGGTCAATTTTCTTCTTCTTAATTATTCGGATAAATTTAGAGTACTAACATTATATTTGATACTTTTCCCGCCTCTTAGAATTTATTGGGCATATTTGATTAGGTTATTTTCTATTTTTACGCATTTCGTGGAATTTGTTTTCATATATCTCTAATACAATCTACGACTCCCACCGTTGTAATACACTCTTCGTATTTATTTTAAGTCGTTTTGATATTTAGAAAGAGAAATTATAAGTAATTTTACAAAATTATCTATTATTAATGATATGAGAAAATGAGATTAAAAGAAGGGAAATAAAAGAGAATAATAAATGGTAAATGATGTGATGGGAAAAAAATAATAATTTATTGAAATTGTAAAAAAAACTTATAATAAAACAAAAACATATTTTTTAAAGTGACTTATAATAAAAAAAAATATGGAGGGAGTATTTTATTTCACTCATTTATGATAGCATCACCTTAATTTATGTGAAATGATGATAATTTTTGTGGGACGGATGGATGAATTGATAACTAATACTTCATACGTTTCACAATACATGACGCTTTTAAAGAATAATTTTGTTTGATTTTTCTTGTCACTTTCAAGTTTCAATGCAATATTAATTATTGATATCAATAATACCCTTATCTATTTATTGTAGAGAGAGAAATAATATAATGAAATAACAAATAAATAAGGATATTATAAAAAAACAGATTTTCATAAAAAATAACAAAATTTATTTGATTTCTTGGTATGTGTAATTTCTTCAAAAGCGACAAGTATTGAGAAACGGATGGAGTAAGAAGTACTAGCGAAATACTTTCTAACACACACTTCTTATATATTTGTTACAAATTTCAACGATTCCTACTCAAATTATGTGTGTCTCACATAAATTTGGTGGGATCAATATGAATTTTAAACTAAAGAAAGAAAATTATGTTAGAGGGTGTGTTGTGTGTGTGTATCCTCTACACACAAATATAAATACTAATCATTCAAGCCAGGTAGAACTACAATGAGTGACAAAGTTCTTTCTCAAGATATTTAATATTGTTCCATTTCTGAGACTTTATTCTAACATGTAACCTCTAGTTAAGCGGAAACAAATAGTTTATCATCTCATTGAAATACTCTTGAGTTGTTAGAAAGTGTGATGCTGGCATCTTTTATAATTTTATAGTAATTATATTGGTTGATTCTTATTATCATAAATGCAAAGTTAAAATAATTGTTTGGGATTGATTCACATGATATTAATGAGATGACATGATTAAAAAGAAAAAAAAAGAGTAATTAATGCTACATTGTTTTGAGTGTTCTTGATGGTATATTAACACTTCATCTTTTTGCAAGTTCTTTACGAGTCAAGATCCTCTCCGGGATCTTAATCCATTCTTTACCAACTAGAGGAAACACTCATTTTTTCGTGACCATGTCTAATTACACTGATCATCAAATTTAGGTTTAGCCAATGCAACCTAAAATATAACTTTCATGATGAAATTTTTGTATTTACATGTACGATATGAGTCATCCTCATCTAGAAGAAGGTAACAACTTTGAAATTTTTTGGTCATATTTTTCATCGATGTATACAAATTTGTACATTGACTTAAACTTTAGATCATATTGAACTTCAATTTCCTTGAGCATAAACAAGAAAAATCTAAGATGAGCTTTCAAATATCATTTGTCATATGTGCAGTTTAAAACATCTGAATGTCGTTGCAAAATACCTTCTTTTATATATGTCCATGTTTTTTTCCCCAGAAGTGCCTAAGGAACTTGCTATAGGTCACATAGTACTATGTTTCGGTAGAAATAAAGTATGAACTTTCTCAATATCTATCTCAATTATTTTTAGGGTCATGCTAACTTGTGTCCTAAGGACACATGTTAAGGTTTCCAAAAAAAGAAAATATTTATTGAGGAAAATTAAATTTCAATCTTTTGAGAAATAAATTGGTGCAATTTCCAATGCAAAAATTCTACCTATGGTATCTTAACATGTTCCCTAAGGGCACAAGTTAGCATTTCCCTTTATTTATTGAGTTAATTGGGTTCTAGAGTATTTAAGGGTATTTTGGTAATTTGAGGAGTAAGGGTAATTTGGTCATTTAAGGATGAAGGGTATTTTAGTAATTTTGAGCATGAGGAGTTATTTGATGAAGTTAGTAGTGACTTGGATAATTAATCAAATAGTGGTGTATGAGTAATAATGAGGGTTTTAATGAAGCAATTGTGTAGTAGTATTTTATGAGTGGTGGAAAGATACTAAGCACAATAGTGAATGTGACTAATCCCAAGAGTATATAAGAGAAGTAGTCTTTGAGAAAATTAGGTCAAGAGCTCGTTATAACAATTTAGAGAAAAGAGGCAAAGTGTTAGAAGGGAGAAAAATAGAGAGAAGAGGAAGAAAGAAGAATTTCAAGAGAAAGAAAGATTTAGCTTGGAGAACTCAAGAGGGAGAGTAGATTTAAAGCTTAGCTTTGGGAGGTTAAGGTAAGAGGAAAGTTTATATTCACCATTTAAAGATTATGAGTGATATAGTGGTTATGAGCCATGTTTGTTTTTATGAATTTCATGAAATTGATGTTGTGTTAAGTTGATTCGTGCTAATCACCATGGCGAGCTTTGCAGAAACAACATCTGCTGTTTTGCACGCTTCGGTACTTTGGGGATGTTTTCGGACATTCCTAAGTACTCCTTATGTGATATTTTGTTGTTGCTTTCGTGTGTAACTGATATGTAATCAATGATTAGTTAAGATTGACTTGATTATGTTGATTTTGGTTTAAACATAAATAGGAGTTAGAATGAAGCAGTGTTTTCTCGAATGAAATGATGATTTTATGCTTGAACTACTGTGATAATGAGCGTATGAGAAGTATGTAGGGTTGACAAGGATGTATATGATTGTGTAATTTGGTTTTAATGAAATATGTAAAAATAGACGAACTTTGGAAAAATCGACGGATTTTGGTGATATGATGAATTATGACATGATAGCTTTCAAATGATTTTATGCTCATGATAATATGATGAATAAAGATTGAATTGGTGATTGATATGCACATGATGTATTGATTAGCTAGGTGAAAATGACAGATCCTCTAGAATGTCATATTTGCTAAATGTTGAGATGTTTCTTTGATGTGGTGTATGATGATTTTGATGATGATTTTGACGATGGTGATTATTGATGATGATAATTCTTGATGGTGTATGTACATATGTTTAAAATGATGATAAATATATGTATATAAAATGGTGATGTCTTGTATGAACATATGCATTTAGTGAGTCATATGTTCATGCATTCATGAGTCTTAGTGTAGGATATTTCAATATCCAAGTGGTGATAGGATTATCGGTAAAATAACTCTGACATCTAAAGAATGGTACCACATGCATATAAAGTCTTGTCTAGAACATTACATGCATATGAGTCCATGTGAAATGTCACATACTTGATTACGTGATTTATGTGCATATGTGAATATAAGTAGAGATGTGTACATGGTTATATTTCTTAATTGATGATGCTTGTGTAGTTTGATGATTATGATAAATTGTGAACGATGTAAGAAAACTCTTGGTGTTCTATTGATTACGATCCACTCTCGTATAATTGATGTTGTTGAATTAGGAATGAATGTATATGTGATAATTGAAGTCCTAATATATTATACTTGAATTCGTAGTTTCTTAATGTTGAATGTAAACTTACCCTCCAGTGAATTTTGATCGCCTTGCCATTGTAAAATGGTGTAGATGTGCAGGTTGAGGACATCTGAGACGGCGTAGTATCGAGGACTAGTTTGACGCTTTCTCATTTTCTTTTGCTTTGGAGTCTAGTCTAGGCTCTGATTAGGATCTTTTCGGGAGTTGTTTTATTTATATTCTATGTTGGATTATGAAAAGAATCTGGTAGTTTTATTTAATGTATTCCGATATTGAATTATGATGTTGAGATTTTGAGATGATTTTGGAGATGTTGTTTATTCCGTTGCGAAACTTTGATAAAAAATGTAATATGCATGTTTTGAGTTTAATGACGTAACACCTAGATCTTAATATGAATTAATTGTTGTATTTGTATTAAATATAAATTGTGGGGTTCCAAGTTGTTACACAAACAAATCAATATGAAGTAGTTCCAAATGTATCGAGGTGGACATAATGTCCTTAGGTTTAAAGAATGTTTTACAATCTTTCTTCTTCGACATGCTCCACAGAGAGCATCTGAATGATATTGCAATTCTGGTAGACCTTTGACTAGTTTCATCTTGCTAAGCTTATAGATTAACCTCTAGTTAGCATGACCTAGTCTTTTGTGCCAGAGCCACTTTTCATCATTCACTGACATAATGCAAACGACCTTCTAATCAACCAAATCAGAAAAATTTATTTTATAAACACTGCCTTTCCTCTGACCTATGAGGTTGAGAAACACAAGAAATGAGGTTGAATTGTGTTAGCTTTTTCTCAACTGGCTGATGAAGGTGAGAAAAACACAGGAAATGAGGTTGAATTGTGTTAGCTTTTTCTTCTAATTTAACTCAGTCAAATGTTCTGACTCTGATAGAATTCAGACTCTGAAACAATGTTCTAAGTTAAGTGATGTGGATAATAAAGAGATAAAGAGAGGGATAGAAGATAGAGACACGAGCAATTATCCTGGTTCCTTCAATAATCCGGAAGTAGTCCAGTCCTCTTGTTACTTACAAGATATTTTTAACTATAATCACTCATATTACAATTGCTCAAGGACACAACCAAGAAACTTCCAATGCTCAAGCACACAAGCAAGATACTTCCTATGATCAAGCACAAAAGCAAGAGACTTCTAACAAACAAGAATTACAAAGAAATAATTGTTTGGTTGAACACTTGATATACAATCAGTGGTGTTCACAATGCAAAACAGTTTAGACTCTATTACTTAAGAAGTTCTATGATATGAAAGTTTATAAGAAATTCTAAGTGTTTGATGCGTAGCAAATTTGACAGAATTTTGGAACTTGTAAATTGTAGAGTTTCTTTTCTTTTCTTTGTCTTCAAGTCTTCATTTATTTATATAGAGGTAGAAAAGAGATGTTGAGAGTGTGCCAACGCATCAAAGAGTCGTTAGAGAACCATGATCATACAACCTTGATTTGTTGCTTGATTTGGTTAATGTCCTATGAATGAATGTATTTGAATCCTTTCCTTGAAGAGTATTTAACTGTTCTCATCCAAATAACACAGTTGTAGCTTCATACATTTGCAAATGGGAATGTTGGAGTAGTGGATGTAGTGGTTGTACAATTGTACTATTGTCCTTCAAATACTTGATAATGACATCCACTGACCCTATGATATCTTTAGAACCATTGTGCATGATCTTCAAATTAATTCTGACTTGATCTACAAGGCTTCAGCTCCTTTGTCCTTTAGCTAGTCCAGAGTCTAGGAAAACATCAGAGTGTGAGTTTGGATGACCTTCAGATTCTGACTTTCTTCAGAGTCCGATTGCAACGTAGCTTCTCATGTAAATTCTTGCTCTTAAATTTGTTCTTCCAGAACCAATACTATGAATAAGACTTCATAAATTTTAGTCTATGATATTGCACACTTGAACAAATATTAACATATCCAATTGATCTTTTAATACTTTGTTATCATCAAAACTTTAAGAGTTATTGTTAAACCTATTTTATTCCAACAATTGAGACTTTCTGGGTGCTCAAGGTTTCACCAAGAGACTTATATGCTCAAGCATGTAGGCAGGATACTTTCAAAAATGTTTGCCCCAACTACAAACAAGTTAATTTGTTCTTGCACTATATTTAACAATGATAGTGTAAACAGAACAAATGAACATACTTACTCCTTAGGATTTCTAAGATATAAACCTGAAAATAAATCGCAAGTGTTTTGCGCTCTTTGATTTGACATAGTTTTGGCATAGAAAAATAGCAGTCATGTTACTTCTTCTTCATGTCTTCAGCTCCTTTTATAGGCAGTGATTTAAGAGACGTTGGAGAAGAGTGCCAAAGCAAATAGAGTCGTTGTTGGAAATTCCTTTGAATTTCCTTTGCTGAAAGAAGAATTATATGTTGCTCTCTTCATTCTTGAGGTCCTTTGTTTGATTGCACACATAGACATAAGAAGAAAAAATAATTGCTCTATTAAATTTTATGGTAGAGACAGTTCACAAAGTAAGAAAAAAATCTTACGTGGATTACGTGTCCATCAGATCAAAGTAGCCAGTCAGATTCTGTGTCTGATTCCCTTCACAGAATCTGTTGAGATCACTCTCCTGCTTCTGTGACGCATCTTTCTTCTAAGGACGTTGACTTCTGGTTGACATTCCTTTTGATATTCTACCATAGTCTTATACGCTTCCCAATCCCTTTATGATGCTCTTCATATGTCCTTTCTTCATGATAGGTAGATCCTGCACACTTGAACATATGTTAGTATTCCAATTATTCTTAAATACTTCGTTATCATCAAAACACAAGAGAACTTGTATGAATCTTTATTGTTCTAACAATAAAGTTAAACGTGTTGTGCAGGTATAGGGTCGTCAATCATACAAAGTTTATATGCCTACGTAAGATTGTAGAGAAATGTCTAACTATCTCAGAGGTAATTGAAACATAAAAGAATTAGTATTCCTAAATTTTCATAGAATGACTCATACTTCGTATATGAATCTTAGAAGTACATCACATACCCTTTTTTACCTTGGTAGTTCTACAAAAAGTTAGCCCTATGTCGTCTACCTTACCAAGAGGAAAGAATAAAGTAATTCAATGTTCGAAAAGGAGTAGCCAAAGGTGTCAGCTTAGGATCACTGTTTGCGCTCCCTATTTTTATGTTCAATTAAAGTTTACTAGGTATGTCATACTCCATAGGATTCCTATAGACATTAAGATTTCTGCATAAAAAAATTAGATAAATATCAAAACATAATTGAATAAAATACTTGAATTAAATTAATTTAAAAAACAAAACGAGATTCATCTCATAACCCTATCCAATTAGGGTTTAGTTACTCATTGTAACCAAAGAAAAATTACAAAAGAAATAAAACATACTTTAGAGATAAAGGTTGAGGATAGACTCCTCCCTTAATGCTCTTAGCACTTGCCTTTATCTTGAACCATTTCGTTATGAATGAGAAGAGTGGTATTTATATGTTGATTTCTACGTGGGTTTGAGCTGAAAAACTAAGCTTTTTCCTTAAACTTGGTAGTGAAAAATTGCAAAATGCTACTTTTTCCCGCGAAAGAGCACATGTTTCACATGCGTACAAAAACAGTGCTTTTCTGCATTGTTTTGCACACCTAAGGGGCGCCTGGTGGCACACCCGGGGCACATAGCACTTGTTTTCAGTGTGTTTCTTGCATTTTTTGTGTCTTTTTGAATGCTTTCTTCCACCAAACTTGTCTTAGACAAAATTTCCTCAACTCGTAATGTTTTCAAAGGCCTCTTGAATATTCATTCATTGTAAAGATTGAGTTATACGAATGAAATCACCCTGATTTAATTTTCTTCAATCATGTAGTTTACTAGGGATCTATTAGTTCAACTACTGATATTGTAACCTTCTCGATTCGAAGACATAATCGATATTAGAAAATTGTTAAAAACTAAGTTAGGGTCGGACACCCTTTACCATGAGTGAAATGTAACATTGATGAATCATTTAAAGGCTGCCCTGGATTTTCAGCTTGTGGAGGAAATTTCAGAGATCATAATACGAATTATGTAAGTGTTTTTCTGAGTCCTTCAAAAGTGTTGATGCTTTCCAAGATGAAATTAAATGTACTATGTGTGTGTATAGAATTTGATTCTAGCAAAAGTTGAACGTGATTTTGGCTTGAAGTGACTCATTTCCGACTATTAAAACTTTTTGTAATATTTCTTTGGGTCTCTCATATCTTCTAACAATGCAATAGTTTTGAGGACAAATTGGCTTCATCATGGTTTTCATATCATTGGTGTGGTGTGTTGGGACTTCATTTAAACTTTCAACTTTCATTTATGATGACTTGCCCATAACAAGAATGACTAACCATATTTTCTGTTTGTTATTTTGCTTTGCACTCTTTTTCCTTCATCGAATTTTATGACGAGTTTTATTGGTAGAGAAGTTTTAGCACTCTTTTCAGCTCATTAATTAATTTTAGGAAATCTATGTGACTTCCACCATTTTGTTTGAGACTCATTCCAAAGTTTGTGATATTCATAGGTTCACCAAATAAATGAGTGAATATTAGAAAGAGTATTAGAAAGAGAGTGTTTTTAACCCTACTATTTTGTTAAGGTTTTTAAAGAGACACATAATATTATTCAATTTGTACCCTTGGGTATTGATTTCCAAGTCTCTTTATCCATATTTATTTAATACGGAGTAACAACTAGTGGGATGCTACAAATAAAATATGGTAGTTGTGGGGTACCAACATAGATGAGATGTCATCTCCGCCATGTAATGTCTCAACCATGTAATGAGAGCCACAAGGACATGCCCTAGCCTAAACAAAATTCACAAATAAAATAAAATATCAATATATCAGTAAGAG
This sequence comes from Medicago arabica, assembly GCA_946800305.1. Lineage (NCBI taxonomy): Eukaryota > Viridiplantae > Streptophyta > Magnoliopsida > Fabales > Fabaceae > Medicago > Medicago arabica. The sequence continues at coordinate 10,058,710 of OX326966.1, read as the reverse complement.
TGGGGATGAAACATAGAGAGATACATATTTTGTGAGCTTGTCAAGAGCTCTTTGTATAGGGCCGAAGAAACCGTTATGTGGTAATGGTGAGAAAGCCGTTATGAAAATGGCTCATAAATATGGTAAATGACCGATGTTGAGACATTATAATGCGAAGAGGATCCAAGGTGAGAACGAAATTCAATTCACTTAGTTATGTGAAAAAATGAGCCTTAATTTGAGGGTGTTAAGTTTTTGCCTAATCCATAACAGTGTCTCATATTTTTCTATTTTTAAAACTAAAACTAATAAAAACTTTTCTAAAATTAATATTATTTCGAAAAAGATTAAATGAAATGATTTTATCATCAATTAAAAAATTGTATTAAATACAAAAATACTGAAATTGTTAGGTCGGACGTCATTACTGAGGTTCGAATCCCATCATCTATACTATATGTGTGTAAGTTTACAATGACTTTGCAATTTCGTCTATCTATCAAAAAATAATTATATTATATAAAATCTATTACACTAATTTATTAAATGTATGAAAAATAATTTTTAAACCAAATTTTAATAATTTTACCAAAATGCAAGTATAGACTTTAAAATGGTCTCATCTTATAATTCATATTAAACATCCATGTACTTTAGACTTTAAAATGATTCTTCACAATCATCTCTCTATAACTTTATTATGTTCACAGAATTTGCAGTTTATCTTCCTGTTTTAGTTATTGTTCAACAGATCGAAGGACTATTTGTTAAAGAAAACCGGATATATGTTTATAAACCATCGGTTCTTGTTATTTGTCAGAAGTGGTAGGCAGAATTGTGGAAGAACTAGTCAAAGAATAACGATACCCTTCAATCATTATTTTTCTTATAAATTTAATAGAAAAATATTTGGTGAACATCTGTATGTATACTTCAATGACACCATAAAAAAATGTCAATTATGTGATAGTATGTATACTTCAATGACACCATAAAAAAATGTGAATTATGTGATAAAAAAATTAAAACAAAAAAGATGTCAAATGTATGCATATAAATTCTAAGCTCAACCACAAATAATAAACTCTAAAGTTTACGGTGGATAACCCAATAACGGAAATCTGATAGCATATGATTCAATGAATTTTGAAGAGGCTCTGATACCATCTTAAAAATTGTGGTTGTGTTTAACACAATCCCACAAAACTGACTTATGAGGGTGATAATTGTCCCACTTATAAACATATTGTCAGGCCATCTTCTATCTGATATGAGCCTCTTAACAATATATAACTACTTAGAAGACAAACTCTTCATCAATCATCAGAATACATAAAATTTATACTATCACAATTTTTTGTTCTTAGCGATAAAAAATTCAATGATTTTAAATAAGTGATTAGAGGTTTAACAATAACTCATATGCATAGAGAAAATTTAATCAAAATGAAAGGGTCTGTATTATGTGCCTAAGAGGTATTTTGACTCACATTACATGTTTTTAAGAGTTGATAATAATTAATTGTATTATTAGCAATATTACAAATTTCATGTCAAAGAAAAATATTACAAGTTTGTTCATATCTTTATGTCTTAAATATCAAACAGCTATATCCATTTTGTTACTTTAATTATTGGTACTCAAGTTCATTAATTACCAATTATGCTTTACTTTAAGGCTAGTTTTTAATATTAGATCAATGAATTATTGATTCAATAATGAAAAAAAAATTGTGTATGATGCAAAACCATTTTACTTGTGCATGTTAGACAAAAGCTTACTTTAAATCAATCTTCACTTGAAAATAATGCTAAAGGAAAAAAAAAACTAATGATTTATCTCTCTTAATTATATGCATGTGATATTATGAATAACAGCAAAAGAGAAGCCCCAACATGCTTGTCTTGTGTGTGCATTACATGACAGCAAAGGTCTTCATATATCCTTAAAAAATCTTCACATAGATAAGTGGCAATAGTAACATATTGAGTAAATTATTTTATTTTGTTTGTCAACAAATTCATTTATATAAAAAAAAACACAGAAATTCTCTTGTTCCTTAAATTAGAGAACGTCAGTAGTATTAGTTTGTTCAACAAATTTATTTATTTTAAAACTTGTATCAAAACCAATAAAAAAATCTATATTGTCTTGAATAATCTTATGCTACATCAAAAAATCATAGAACATTTAAGATTGCAATATTTGTTATTCTTTTTGTTTGAGTTGGACCGTAAGACTCGAAAGGGTTATTTAGTTTGCTGTTATTGTTGCAGAGAGTTGATGGTACATAAACTGTCTCCGTGTTGACATATAGGGTTCAATCACCGCATCAAAGACCTTTAGTAAGTTTTAGAATTAATTAGAGTTTGATACACTTGTGTGTTGTTTTAATTTTTGTATTACTTGTTTGGGTCGACTTACATTCTTACGTTGTTCTATTGGGTTAGGTTTGTATCCTCCAATTTTATGTATTTTTTTCCCTTTTTTAATAACATTTATGAATATTTAACAAAAGATTAGAGTAGGGTACCAATTTAGAGGAAAACCTCTCTTTTTTATGTCATTTTACTTTAACCTTATCTAAAAAAAAATGCGATCATAAATTTCCAGATATAACTAAATTGACTTACAATCTTGACTAAATCACTATTTTGCAAATTCAAATAACAAATCATCCAACTCTTATAATTTTTTAGACCGAGTGCTAATTTGATAAAAATAAAATAAGATATTTCAACTATAAAATTGAAATTCTTATCCAACTAGGTGGAGACAGCATGATTGTTAAGTGGCATGTGATGTAGGCTAAGAATTTAATAAGACATGAAAATCCTGAGACAGAGGAGTAACAAAGATCTTTTGGCAAATGAATCATCAAAGCATAGCATCCATCGTCCTGCTGACACTGTGGCAGTAGCAGTCATGCCACACATGCATGGATCATATTGCTAGAGTGGAGTGGAGCAGCCAAAATATATTGTTCATCACAATTATTATTTTAGTCAACATTTATTATCGAACTTTACTGTTGGAAGGAATCATAGATTTTTAGTATACATGAATGGAACGTTATAAAGCACTAAGATCAATACTAAAAAAAAGCAAGATTCAGTGAAGGAAATTTAAAGAGGAAAAACGTGAAATCTCTCTCTAATTCTGTCACTATATTTTACGATCAAAGATTTATTAAAGGATTTTATTTTTACGTCATTAATTTCTCTCTTTAATTTTGTTTTTTTGAGCAGTGGTTTATGAAAATATTTAGCTAGCCAAAAGCATGGCTGATTCCTATAATGCAAGGAATACGAGTTAAATTTGGGGTTTTAGAGTTATGCACATGAATTTTTGGTCCATGAGTAGTGAATGACTAAAATTGCAAATAGTGTTGTTTTATACATTTGTGTTTGCGTTATGAAATTTTTATTTATTTTTAACTCTTGAGAATGCTTAGTGATCGGGACTAAGTTAGGGCATGAATATATAGTTGGTTGCAATAGATTGCATATATTCTTAAAAAGTAGTGTTTTGAACATGATAGGGATCTCTGAGATAATTATATCGAGCTTAGGAGTAAATCATAAAAGTGAGTTGTACACCACTTATATATATAAATAATAATTTTAACGTATATATTTCTCAATTTTTATCTAATTTGAGACAGTTACTCTTGAATTCTCAACATTATCGTTTTCATGATTGGTGCCATAACTCATGTTTGGAGATTGGTTAACCAATATCTGATCTGTTGATACTTTAACTATTGATACTCTCTTATAATTATTGGCTATCCTTTCGTGCACACCCTATGTTGGAAGGATAGTCCGTTGGTTTATAATAGTATTTCATTTTGATTTTAAAAAAAAAAGTGGTTTTTTGTTTTTCCTTTTTGGGTGTATGTATTTCTTTGCTTTGTTCTCTCACCGAATGGTTGGAGTAATTCTTTGTACTCTCATCTTAGTATATACTATTTCAAACCAAAAAAAAAAGATTTAAATTAAATATATGTTAATAATTTTACCCAAGTCTTTTTAATCAACCTTACAAGAGCTTGTAAGGTAAAATATGTAATTTCATTTATAAATAAGTTATTTTTTTTGACAAAATTTATAAATAAGTTATGACATTTAATATAGAAGTTTCAATATTCTTCTCACAATTAAACTTAACATATGAGCCTAATCACAATAGTGATATTTTTCTTTGTTACAGTTAGAAAGAAAAAAAAAATTACTACTTTAATCAGTCTCCATATGTTAAGTTTAATTGTGAGGATATTGAAAGTTCTATACTAAATAGAAATATCGTTTTTATATTGATCGTTTTCATGAAGGCATCTGTTTTAGGTGGTGATGCGTATTTTAATGGATGCAGTTTTCGGAGGTGTCTTTTAAGGTGTTTATTTTTTGGTATTCCGCCTATATACAACGTCTTTTGTTTATATTTTCTGATTCACCGATTTCTGTTTGTCTTGAGCAACGATCTTTGGTTGTTAAATAAAATTTGTTGTTAACAAAAAACTAAATAGAAATATAAAATCTAAAAACATCTTAAAGTTTGAATTTTACATGAGTCATACTAACAAAGTTACACACACTTATAATATATGTGGGAATACAACATATTTAGAATGTATGGAGATCTCTTTCAACAAAAAAAAAAAAAGAATGTATGGAGATCTATGACCTACACAAAATTTGCTTGCACCAATCAAATCAAGCAACTGTGTACTAAATTGAGTTGTCTATAGTTTGTGTAGTCACTTCAATTAATGGTACAAAATAAATTGCATCATCCACATTGTGCATTGTAGAAAGCAACCTATATGGGAATACACACACATGCAATATACATACATGCATAATGGTATATAAGAAAGCAACTTCAGCATGATAATAACAAACAAGTTTCTTCCCTTAAAACTTGTTGGAAATCATTATTACAAATACACTTGGCCACATGCATTATTTTTGTTTTTGAAACAACTAAATTTATTGAAAGCACACCCAACACAAGATGTTAATAGGCAGCACAAAGATTAAAGACCTTGGTCACATGCATATGGAATGTATATATATAGTTTATAAATTTATTGAGGATCTCGAGCTTGTGAGGTAAGGATATTGGATCTATGCATGGAGGTGTCCTCTCAGTTTCTCCCAACATTGGAGTTTTTAATTAATCGTACCAATGCACATGCATTATGAAGAAGTGAAGTAGGGGCCTAAGAAGGAAGAGAGAAATAAAAAGAAGAAAGTAGCTTTTGATCTATGGCATAAATGTTATAACTTCATATGCTTGGTTCCAATAGTCCAGTACATTCAAATCGAATATAGCACTATACTGGTTCCACAAACCCAAAAAAAAATACATTATCACATTTAAAATCTTGTTTAGATTGATTTATTTGAGTTTATTTATTTATTACTATTTGAGTTTATCTATGTACTAATTTAAGTATTTGTGAGATTGTTTTAAGTTGAAGAATTTATGAAAACAATTTATGTACATGTTCAAATAAATTATTAATTTTCAACTTATTTTCATGAGTTTGACTTTATTTATTTTTTCTTATATAAATATAACTCATCCACAAGTACTTAAATTATAAACATTATACCATAAGCACTTAATTCAATTTTCTTATATAAGAAGAGTATAATTCAAGCTTTATTTATTTATCTTATTCTATGATCATAAATTGTTTATTTTATTTTTTATAAATGTGTTTATACGTACAAAATACTAATGGTTATTTAACAGTAACCGATCCTTGTAGGGCAAACTTGTTCAGCAAAACTGGATTCTCTGCTTCCAACCTGGTTTCTCCATACGCGTGCAAGGAACTACCTTATCTCCTTGTCTTCTGGAGGTACTTAATTCTACTCATTAAGTTAATAGATGCAATATTAATCTATACTATATATAAAGAAATGATCATGTTAACTTGTACCTTTAGAGCACATGTTAAAGTTAATATAAATTGACACAATTTATGCTGCTTAATTTTTATCTTTGGAACCTTAACTTGTGTCTTTAGAGCACAAGTTAGCATTTTTCATAAAGAAAATATGTTTGTACCCGTGAGTTTAGCTCACTTGATAAGAGATAATGTATAAAACAGATAGAGGCCGGTGAATTTCTCTGACCGTTAGGCTACTTGACAAAAAAAAGATTAAAATACATGAATTTGGACTGACATTTTTGTTACCTATTTTACCCTTCATTTAAACTATTTTATTAACTATTTTATCTTTTAATAATATTATTTTAAATTTTAATTGAAAAATAAATCTCATTAAAATATGAAATATCCCACTAGGAGCAATATTATATATGAATGGATAGAGATTTTGGGCTGATTTTTAATAATTCCAATACACCTATAAACAAATTTTCCTATATTAATGTTATATTAGTGGTGGCATTAAAAAATATAAAGATTTATAATATATTTGTTAAATTATTGTTGTTATTGAAAAAGATAAACATGTTTTTTTGGTTTGTTTCAATTTAAAAGTCACAAATATTTGTAATTTATAATTTTAATCAAAACTCGTTAGAGTCGTTTTTTTGCTAGTTCTAATAAACACTAAAATGTTGACATTTGTTTTAAGAAACCATAATGATTGTTGTTTAATGATCAAATAAATTAGTAATAACAAATTCATTTTGTTGAAAAGAATAACTTTTCGGGCTTTCCATATAGCCTAAACAAAAGTTACCTAAACATGTAACTTTTATCAACACACTTTACCATTCAAATAAAGATCACAATAGATATTGAACATAATCCACAACACTATTCGGTAGGGCACAACGAATATCCAACCAACTCAACACATACTGAAAAAATGAACAGCTCACAAATAAATGTTGTGATGTTTACTCTAGTACACACCAACACAAAAACGTGAGTTCAAATTATATCCTCTCAAAGACAATATATCTTGTTTAAGACTCAAATCAAATTAGTTCTATAAATAAAGTGAGTTCAATAGTTTATTAATAGATATACATGATAGGTTTCTCAGTTGATAGTTATAGTTCTATAACTTTGTATTCATTTTTTTCCACGTAAATACTTAAACCCTTTGTCAATTAATCGTGAACCCTTGCATCATAGAGGCCAAACCCCAATCATATTTGTTGTGAATTTGAACCCTTTGTCCAAAATTGGTTTCTGGAACTGTCAAAATCGGGGTCCGATTTTGCCAGCAGAAAATAAAACATAATTATATTTTTGGGTTTATATTTGTTCTAGTTTTTTGAGGGATACTTTTATTGTAACTATAGACCTTGTACCAGATGAAATCTTGAGAGAGGGGGCTGAAAACAAGGGTTTATAGACATTTCTCTAAGCGGGAGACACTAGGGTCGAGATTGTTTTGATTCACCTTGAACAAAACACTGTTAGGATTGAGTCTCTTGGTCACGGGAAGAGATTGAGATTTTTGGTAGAATTAGGTTTGAAGACCTATTCTTGTAACCCTTTGATATCTCTTTTGTAAAGTTACTCATCATTATAGTGGAACAGATGGTTGCTCTCTCCCTCAGACTAGGTCAATATTGGACTGAACTGGGTAAACAAATTTCATGTGTTCTCTCTCTCTCTCTCTCTCTCAATTTTCTACTTTTGCTTGTGTTTATAACTATTACCCACTTTGTTTTGGTTGCTTGATGATTTTGCTCCACACATCAAGTACTTTATTGGTGTGATTTTTTAACGAATTCACAACAATTGGCGCCCACCGTGAGGCAATGACCAAACGATAATCAAGTATCATGGGTTCGAAGTGGGATTTTGAGAAGTTTACCGGAGGTAATGATTTTGGGTTATGGAAGGTAAAAATGAAAGCAATTTTAATACAACAAAAGTGTGAGAAAGCTTTGAAGGGTGAAGATGTGTTAGCGGTCACCATGTCACAAACGGAGAAGACCGAGATGGTGGACAAGGGTAGGAGTGTCATTGTCTTGTGCCTCAGGGATAAAGTTTTGAGAGATGTAGCGAAGGAACCAACCACGACATCAATGTGGTCAAAGTTGGAGTTTTTGTATATGACAAAGTCTTTGACTCATCAGCAATTCCTAAAGCAACAACTCTACTCATTCAAGATGGTAGAGTCAAAGATCATCATGGAGAAACTTATGGAGTTCAACAAAATCCTTGATGACTTGGAGAATATTGAGGTGCATCTTGAGGATGAAGATAAAGCTATACTCTTGTTGTGTGCTCTACCGAGATCTTTTGAATCTTTCAAAGATACCATGCTCTATGGCAAAGAAGACACTGTTACCTTGGAAGAAGTTCAATCGACTTTGAGAACCAAGGAGTTGACCAAGTCCAAGGACTTGAGAACTGAAGAAAATGGTGAAGGCCTAAGTGTGTCAGGAGGGAATGGTGGAGGTAGAGGTAACCAGGGAAAGATTGGTAACAAGTCAAAGTTTAAATGTTTTAATTGTAACAAGATGGGTCACTTCAAGAAGGATTGTCCGGAGAACAATGGTTACTCCGCACAAATTGTCTCTGAGGGTTATGAGGATGCAGGTGCTTTGGCGGTGTCTTGTCGGAAGGATGAAGAAAGTGACGTTTCTCACCTTAGGAATGATGCCTTGTAGAGCGATGGTCGTCTGCAGAGACGTTAAACACTCAACATCAACCTGGAGAGGCGGTGGTAAGAATACTCATGGTCAGTCTAAAGAGGCGGATGTAAGAATACTCGTGATCCACCTTTGAGGTGGAGTTTCAAGGTGAAAGACATAGTGGGATGTACGCATTTGCTAATTGAGGTAGAGAAAACTCAGCTTGAGGTGGAGTTGAACACACCAGAAATGGTTCGACTATGGAGACCTTGGGTGTTATGCTCTAGTTGTGAGAAGAGAATTCTACATGAAGACGGAAGGCATTCCGGATGATGAAAATTGTATAACATGGCTTGTGGAATTATCCTAAAAGACCAAGGGTTATTGGATGCAAGGAGGTCTTCAAGAGAGATGTTCCGTGGTTGAAGAGGTTATGGTGTAGACTTGTGGGACTACCTAAAATTCCTAGTGTAGTTGGATGCAAATGAATCTTCGAGAAGACAGAAGATATTCCAATGGCTGAAGAGGTTATGGTGTATACTTGTGGAACTACCTAAAATTTCTAGTGTAGTTGGCGGAAGATATTCCAATGGCTGAAGAGGTTATGGTGTATACTTGTGGAACTACCTAAAATTCTTAGTGTAGTTTGATGCAAGGATCTTCAAGAATGCAAAAGATATTCCGATGGTTGAAGTGGTTGTTTGGAAACTTGTGGAGCTAAATGTGTAGTGGGAAGCAAGGGAAAAAGCAACAAGGTGGTTGATGGTTAAATTGACATCATCACTAATTTAGAGTCAAGGTGGAGAATGTTGTAGAAGTGACTCAAAATTGGTTTCTGGAACTGCCTAAATCGGGGACCGATTTCGGCAGCAGAAAATAAAACATAATCGTATTTTTGGGCTTAGATTTATTCTAGTTTTTTTAGGAATACTTTTACTATAACTATAGACCTTGTACCAGATGAAACCTTGAGAGAGGGGATTGGAAACAAGGGTTTAGAAACAAACAACAAACTAGGGTTTAGAGAGATTTCTCTAAGCGGGAGACACTAGGGTTTAGATTGTTTGGATTCACCTTGAACAAAACACTGTTAGGATTGAGTCTCTTGGTCACGGGAAGAGATTGGGACTTTTGGTAGAATTAGGTTTGAAGACTTATTTTTGTAACCCTTTGATATCTCTTTTGTAAAGTTACTCATCTTTATAGTGGAACGGGGGGCTGCTCTCTCCCCAGACTAGGTCAATATTGGACCGAACTGGGTAAACAAATTTCATGTGTTCTCTCTCTCTCTCTCTCTCTCTCTCTCTCGTTGTTTTCTACTTTTACTTGTGTTTATAACTGTTACCCACTTTGTTTTGGTTGCTTTATTATTTTGCTCCACACATCAAGAATTTTAATGGTCTTATTTTTTAACGAATTCACAACAGAACCCAATCATCAAACAATCCAAGCATCAACTAGAAACTATGTGTAAAGCTAATTCACAATCAAAGTAAAGAACAATTATATTGTTAATTCAATTAGTCCAAATTTAACCTACATAAGCAGAAGAGAGCAATTCAGTAATCCACTAAGAATAATTCTTTAGAATAGAAGAGATATAAAGAAATTAGCTTAAATAGCTTTCAAGAGAAAACCCTAATTTTTACCCTTTTCTTAAGTCTTTCACAATCCAGAAGAACATCCCTCTAATGAAATCTCATTATCCAAGGTGCTTAGAATGTGTATTTGAAAGACAAATTCGGCAAGTGTACTAAATCGTTTACAATTAATAAAGAGTAAGTAAAATCGTCTCCACAAGGATTGCTGTTTTAACTCGACAACTAGCGTTACTTATTAGATGCAGAAAATAAAAACAATAAAATACGCACGAAATATTGGAGTGGGTCCTTACTCTCTAAGGGGTAATTGAAACATAGTGAATTGATATTTTTAAATTTTCATCAAAAGGCTCCAATTTCGTCTATGAATCTTAGAAGTTCATTGCATATTCAATATTACTTTAGAAGTTGATATAAAGGCTCCAATTTCGTCTATGAATCTTAGAAGTTCATCACATATTCAATATTACCTTAGTAATTCTACAATTAGGTAGTCATACCTCGTCTACCATACCCGGGGGAGAATAAGATTAATATACAAAGTTCAGAAGAGAGTGTTTGCTATGTTTCAATGTTCAATCATAAGTTCTAAGTATGTCGCACTCCATAGTCCTAGGGAAAGAATTAAGACTTTTGCATAATAAAATTAAATTCAGATTATAACTAATTGAATAAAAGAATTTAATTAAAAAGACCTAACAATTAAATAGAGGTTCATCTTAGAATCTTACCCAATTACAACATTATATTACAAAAGAATATAGACTAAGGATGAGGAGAGAGACTCCTTTGTTGAAGCTCCTAGTGCTCGACTTTCTTTTGAACCGTTTCATTTTGAATAAGAATTTGGGAATGAGAGGAATTGTATTTATAGGCTGATTTTTAAGTAGGTCAGGGTAGAAAAATTGGGTTTTTTTCCTCAAATCTGCAGGAGAAAAACATTAAAAGAAAAAACTACTTTTCATCCAACGACACACACCCCTCTCACGTGGGGAGGCGTACCTCGCGTGTCAGTGCAAATTTTGCTCACTTGGGATGCACATCAGCACACCTGGAGCGTGCCAACATCACTTGACAACGCATTTTCTTATTTTTCTTGGTCTTTTTGAGGGTTTTCTTCCTTGAAACTTGTCTTGGGACTTGAAATAGAATTTCTCCTCTTTCTAATGTCTTTATAGGTCTCTTGAATCATCATTCATTGTCTTTCCAAATCCTTTTGAGATGCTTTGTTTTGCCAATTTTGCATGATTTTGCATTGAATTAAAAAAAAACACCTAAAAACTGTTTGGTTTCAGGAAAATTTGAATTACATGATTCGGAATGTAAACATTACAAAATATGTTGAAAACTATATGCAATTGTTCTAAAACTCCTCTTAATTGGATTAAAACCTAAATAAAATGAATGAAAATTATGCCTAAAATAACAGAAGATGACCTGTTATCACAACCTTGAACTTAAATTGTTGCTTGTCCTCAAGTTTTACTGGTACCCCACCCCAAACTTAAAATGTTGCTAATTACAAAGAGCAACCCCAAACTTAGTTTCAATTATACCAAGTTATGAATATTTTATCTAACTCTTAGAGAAATCAAATAGAAGACATTAAGGTTCAGAACTTGTGACATGACTTGTCACTTACTAACAACAAAAGAGATTATTGTATGGAGACTTAAAGGGGTTAGCAAATAATAATAATAATAATAATAATAATAATAATAATGGTTTGAAAAGGCTCGAGGTACCAAAGAAAATTGTCTCATGTGAAATATAACATGATTAATAACCCATAAAAAATGACCACAAATTCAAGCAACAATAAAATTCATATAGAACATTTAAAATAGAAATAATAATAGTAGAAGAGTGGAATGTATCTTTGACTCAAAGTCTCACTGGTTATGCTATACAGAAAAGAGGTGATGATAATAATGACTATCTTCCGTCGCAAGCCCTAATAGTTGTCGTGCTCTTGAACTTCGCGGGTAAGCTACCCTTATGTTGTAATTGTTCTGAGATAACTTTTTGAGACTAAAACAATTTAAAGTATGAAATGGGAAGGTTATATAGATTATGAAAATTTTAAAATTAAAGATAATAACGAGGAGTACCAGCAATTAACAAAGTACTTGTTTCTGACGGGAAATCTTAAACTTATTGAAAAGGTAAATCGCAAAGAAAGTAAACTAGTGAGTTGCCTCCCATTCGACGCATGTTTACGTCTAGAGCATGACAGATATGTCTACATTGTTAGCGGGAGCCCCAAACCTTCAGGATCCTTGTCTTCATCCCAATCAAGCTGATCATAGTCCTTAACTGTCAGGTTCTCTATTTCTATTTCCTTTGTTGTTGGTTCAGCTGCAATTTTCTCATATGTGTGTCTTTGGATCAATCCTTTAATTTTAAGTCATAACTATGAATGATCTATATCATCATAGTAGTCTTCTCCAACTGGGGGTAGAATTTTGTAGGCTTGATACATGTTGTTTGATATGATGATTACTTCTCCTTGTTCACCGTCTAACAGTAACTTTGTAGTTGCAAAGAATAGTCTTCTTAAGATTATTGGACACTCTATATTTGATTATGTTCTCGTACTACAATTTCGATGATAAATTTGAAACCTCCAATGTTGACAGTTTAGTCATAGATTATTCCCTCTGTTTTTTCAACATAACAATTTGCTAGTACTATCGCTAAATATATAAATATAGGTTGATTTCTAAGTGGGGTTAGACTAAAAAATTGAGCTTTTTCCGCAAACCCGCAGAGAAAAACAGCAACAAGTTATTTTATACCCAGATGTGCACATCCCTCATGCGTGCGAAGGTACTTGATGGTCGGATTAGAAAAGTGTACCAAATCGCTTACCAAGTAATAAAGTGATAAGTAGAGTATCGTATCCACATGGATTGTCGTTTTGTCCAAATAATTCGTGTTACTTATTTGAATACAAAATAATAATAAAAGAGGGGTTTATAGATTTTCAATTTTTATCTGTTGCAACAGAGCAAGTTACCTGTTTTGATTGCAGAATATTAGCGACGGTTAGGATTCTTTGAATCTCCTCTATTGATTTGTCGGAATTAATTAATAGTCATATCACGTTTAATTATTCTATGCAGACTATATAAGTGATGAGTTTGTTGGGACGTTCTAACCTAATCGGGTTGTCACGTTGCACAGGCTGGTCGCACAGTGATCATTACATGCGGGGTCTTAATCTCGTTGATTTCGGTCTATCCCTCCACCTGTTGAGTTGCACCTGTTTGTCATACTGTTATCCTTACGTGTGGGGTCTTATTCCCTTAGGGATAATTGAAACATAGACTTAAATTTGAGTTCCTAGATTTCCAAAGGTATGGTGGCCAGTGTTCCTGAAGGTTTTCCTATCTATGAATCTTAGAAGTACATATCACACTCTCCCTATCGGTAATTCTACAAACGGACAGTCATATCAGTGTCTACCTTACCAAGGTGCGATGAGAATGGAGTTACTACGCAGATTTAAGTCATGAAGTCACTTGTTTTGGTAACATCTTGGTTTCATCAGATTTTACTCGATATTAGTTATGTCACCTCCTAAGTACTTACTTCCAGGGTCTACTCGCTTTCGGTTTCTTTCGCTAGTTACTAACTAATTACTTCATGGTTACACAAATATAAATATCAAAATATAAATATCAATATTGGGTCATGTCACTACCTAAGTGCCTAAATCAAGGTTGCATTCCAAAGGAGACAAATCTTACGCACTGCAATAAAACTAAATAGCGAACAGAAAATAACTAAATAAACGACTTTAAATTAAATAATTATAAAAAATAGAGGTTCATCTTAGAACCCTAGTCTAAAAATATTTAATTAGTCATGGTAACTAAAAACAAATTATAAAAGAAATAAAACATACCCTAGAAAAACATGGAGCGAGGAGAGAGAAACTCCTCCTTGAAAGCTCCTAGTGCTTACCTTCCTCTTGAACCACTTCGCTCTGAATAAGGAATGCGGTATTTATAGGGAGAGTTTCCACCTGAAGTTGGGTCCAAAAACCGGGATTTTCCCACTGAAAAGTAGCAAAAAGCAATTTTGGCCTGCAGTAAGCAGTGCTCAGGGAGCACAAATTAAATCATGCCCTAGGCGCATGAGTGTGGAAAAAAATCATGCCCTAGGCGCATGTGAGTGCGTTCTGAGCCCTAAATCTCAGTTTTTCCGTCCTTTTGGGTGTTTGCTTCCATATAAGATGTCTTGGGACCTGAGAACATAATTTTTCCCTCTGTAAAGTCTTCTGAGGCTTCTTGAATCTTCATTCTTGATCTTCCCAAGGTCTTCACAAATCTTTGGATCTTCACTAATCTTCCCAGTGCAGTTCAACAGTGCGTTTTTGCCTTTTTCTTTGTCTTTTTTAGTGTTTTCTTCCTTGAAACTTGTCTTCGAACTTGGAGTAGAACTTATCCTCTTTGTAATTTCTTCAGAGGCCTCTTGAATCATCATTCGTTGTTTTTACAAATCCTCTTGAGATGTTTTTCTTTTCCGATTTGCGTGAGTTTGCATTGAATTACATCAAAACCACCTAAAAACTGCTTGGTTTTGGAAAAACTAGAATTACATTGCTCAAAATGAAAACATTACAAAATGTCTCGAATACCAAAAGCAATTTATCTAAAACTTCTTTAAATTAGATCAAACCCAAAAATACTCAATCACTAGTCTTTAACTTTATCAAAAGTTCCCTCTTTTGATTTCTCAAAATTACATAAATATAATTATTAAATCAAGACGGGTGCCTCACCCTAGCCGCAATCCACCTTGCGCTTGAACGATCAATAACGAAGGCACCTCACATCTGGTATTGCCTAGCTCATGGGTAAGACAATGTCAGAAGGCACATAAAAGTTGTATGAAATTGCCTCGAAGCCATGACAATAGTTCCCCACATTTCTTTAAAATCGATTGTGATGCCAATTTAACCATCAACCACTTGTCTCTATTTCCATCCTTTAATTACTCTTCAACAAAATTGATCAAGTCCAAGAAATACTTGAACCTTTATCTAGGTAATGAATTGATGAACAAATTTGTTCGATTGTCTTCTAAAGCAACTTTTTCAACACAATTTTCTTGGATTCAGTTGGGACTATAAGAAAGTGCAAATGAATGCCAATATGATGTGTCCTCTCATGATAAATTTGATCATTTTTGAAATAGATGGCACTTTGACTATCACAATTTATCTTCACACAACTTTCAGTAATACCTTTATCCTTTATGATATCATTTAACTATATGGATCATATTATCCCTTTAACAAGGGCAATATAATCCACTTCAGTTGAAGATAATGCAACAATGTATTGTTGATTTGCATTTCAACTAATAGTCATTCCAAATAATGTAAGCAAAAAATCTAATAACGATTTCCTAATATCTACATTCATTGCATAGTCATCATTTATATACCCCTTCAAATCATCTTCCTCTTGAGTCGTTATTGTGCATTTCAAACCGCATTTCAATGACACAACTCACTATCCTAATTGCATATGCTAAGTTTGGCCTACTACAAATAATTCCATACATAATGCTTCCTACTCCATTTGCATATAGAGTATCCTCAATTTCCTTCTTCATCTTCAAATTAAGTAGATCGCATAACATAGAACTTTGTGTAATGACCTAGTAGAGTGTAAACAATCTTAGTATCACTCATTGTAAACTCCTCCACCATCTCTTTAAGCAACCATATTGAGATAAAAACAATTCTCCATTTTCATGGTTTCTCAAGATATGCATTCCAAGTATCCTCTTTGTAACCCAATATCTTTCATCTCAAATGCATCATTTAATTTCTCTTTGAGCTTACTGATATCATCCTTAATAGAACTAGTTATCAATATATCATTCACATATACAAGTTGGTGGAGAATGACATTCTCATCTTTCTTAAATATTTAAACACAACAAACATGCATGATTCTCGCAAAACTAGTCTTCAAAAGAAAATCATCAAATCGACGACAAAACCCATACAAAGGCTACATTAAAATATGAATCTAAGACTTATCCTCGACAAAACCTTATGGTTTCTCCATGTAGGTTATCTCTTCAAGGTCTCCATGTTTAGGCTACATTAAAATACAAATCTAAAACTTATCCTCGACAAAACCTTAAGGTTTCCCCATGTAGATTATCTTTTCAAGGTCTCCATGTAATAACACAATCTCCACACCCATTTGTTTCAAATCAAGATTGTATTGATCAAAGATAGTCATAAGTATCTTTATTGAACAATGTTTCACCACTGGTGATAAAATCTCATTCTAGTCAATTTGCTTCACTTGAGGTAAACACTTTTCTACAAGTTTTGATTGGTACATTGGTTCTTTAATTCAAGGAAAACCTTCATTGTTCTTGAAGATACACTTGCACCAAACCACCCTTTGATTCTTAGGTAGTCCCATAAGCTTACAAGTTTGATTCTTCTCCAATTGGTTAATTTCCTCATTCACTTCCTTCAAGCATTCTTTGTTCTCCTTTCTCTCAAATGCCTTCTTGAAATTATTTGGTCCTTCTCTCCCTATATTTACCCAATCAATAATCATGATTTTGTGTTGGTTATATTCCACTTGAACTTGGTGTCAAAATATGATCCTCTTCATATTCTCTTGTATCATTAAAGGAAATCTCCACCTCAAACCGAGTGTTATCCTCTCCTGTTTTTTAATCTTTCACAACCAAATTGTTGTCCTTCATCCTCATACGGGTCTCATTATAAGTAATGTCCCTACTTATCAATATTTTTTTACTCTTCACTAGGTCCCATCTTCCACAAATTGTAACCTTTCACACCCTCATGATAACCAATGAATACACATTTCATAGCCCTAGCTTCAAGTTTATCTTTCTTGTTATGCACATACGCGAAAGCTTTGAAAACCATCAAATAAGAGTAGTTTGTTGATTCCCCACTCCAAACCTACATACGTGTCTTAAAGTATATTCTTTCATAAATACATGTATTGATCAAGTATGTTGCAGTAATAACAACTTCACCCCATAAACTCTTAGGTACCCAACTCTTAGACTCATGCACCTCACTTTCTCCAAGATGGTATTATCTATGCATTTAGCTAGGTCATTTTATTACGGTGTTCTTGCCACAGCCATATGCCTCTTAATTCACTATTTCCTACAAAACACATCAAATTGCTCTAAAACAAACTCCATAACATTGTCCATCCTTAAAACTTTAAGTTTAGTTTCCACTTGGTTTTTTAGAAGAGCATCCATTTCCTTAAAATTTTCAACGGTGTCAATTTTATGTTTTATAATATGAACTCGTACCCTTATAGAATAATCATCAATCATGGTAAAAAAATAAAATAAAAATAAGAGCCTCCCAACGAGTGGTCACCTTAGAAGGACCCCATAAATACAAGTGAACATACTTAAAGGGCGTACTAGGATGATGCTTGTCACTCCTAAACTTAATCTTGTATGCTTTGCCTTGTACACAATTATAAGTGAATTCTTTCTCCAATTTATTTTTTCATAGCAAACTTTGTTTAGCTAGTTCAACTCAACTCCTTTCACTATCATATCCTACCCTTAAATGTCACAATTAGGTTTTAATGTAAGAGTCTTGACTAGCTATAAATGCATGACCAATAATAGTAGAACCATTTAAGATGTATAAGCCACACATTTTAGATCTTTAATAATTCTTAATGCCCCATGTGAAATTCTTAACATGTCATGCTCAATTATAGTGGAATAACATAAAATATCATACATAATCATGTAAATTATATTTTGAAAAAGAAACTCACACGTATGAAACATATTTAGATGAATGGAACTCATATTTTGGACAATACAAGCTTTGTTTCTTTTAAGGTGAAAGTCTCTGCCTTTTTTCATGTCCAAAGTCTCAACGTATCTAGGTCCATAGTCTCAAAGTATTCTTTGTTTGTACATATGTGATAAGAGAAAACATAATTTATGACTTAACTTTTCTTTAGTTCCCAGCTTCTAATAGCTAGCGCACCAACACTTTCATAATCTTCTTCATCTGAGGCAACCATAACTTGAATGGAAGAACTACCATTTTCGCTTTGTCATGAAAATCCTTCTTGAAGTGACCAATATTTTGACAAATGAAGTCATTTGTACTTCGATTAGTCAATTCCTTTGGAATTAAATTTAGACCTAGATTTTTTACCCTTATAATCTCGTCTACTACCACTTCTTCCTCTTGACACATTTAAACATTAACAATCTTCAACCTTCAAGTCCTTAAACGGGTTACCTCATTGGTTCTTCAATTAGACCTCATCCAAAGTGATAGTGCTCTCTTTTCCATAAAGCATAGTATCATTGAAGTGCTGAAAATGTATAGGTAATGAACACAATAAAAGTAAAGTCTTGTCTTCTTCCTCAATATTCACCAAATGATCAAGTATATTTTAAATTTCATCGGTTTTTCCACAATAGGTTGAGTCCACCATCCTAAATGAATAGAGTTGTTGTTACAAGAATTGAGACAATAGACTTACTCATATACAATGACTCCAACTTGGTTCACATTGACGTCATGTTTTTCTCCTTTGCGACATCCCTCAACATCTTATCTTTGAGGCACAAGAGAATACCACTATTTTCCTTATTAATCATCCCGGTCTTCTGCGATTATGTCAAAGTTGCTGAAATCACAACCTCACCCTTCAAAGCTTATACACATTTTTGTTGAGTTAATATTTCTTATATTGTCACATTCCATACCCCAAAATCATTGCTTCTGAAAAACTTATCGAAATTCCATCTGAAAACCACAAAGTTCACTTAAAGAATTTTACCCCTTGTCGCGCAGTGGTCACCGCTGTTGCGTATTTTGAACCTTAGTCGCTAATTAAACAAGAACAAAGATGTGGTGCAAATAACAGCGGGAACCAATAATTAAATAGTCAAAGCAATCACAAGGAACTATGTTTAAACCAGTTACCTTCAATTCACTATGAATAAGTCTTTAAAAGATATACAGAGAAGTTGCAAGAAATTAGCTTCAAGAGCTCTTAAAAGTGAACCCAAATTTTTATGCTTTCTCAAGTCTCTCACAACCTACGAGAAGAACCTAAGGGAGAAAGTTTAGATCATCTCTCTAATAAATCTCACTACGTAAGGTGTTTAGAATGTATTTCCCAACTCAATAATATTACCCTGAAAGCAATCAATCCCCAATCCTTTACTTTTTTAAAAGTTAACTCTTTTGGTCTCTCAAGATTACACAACATAAGAGAAGTAAAATGCTTAAATATGGTTCAGAAATTGAGACAAACGCTTTGCACCAGCCCAAATTTGCATCGCGCTTCAACGATCTTCAGTGCAGACGCCTTGTGCCCTTTACTACCTGTCTCACAGGTAAGAAGGTTCCAAAAGACACATTAAAGCTCTGCAAAACTTCAACGATCTTATTTTTTTTTTTTTTTTTTTTACATCACAACTTGTTGTCCGTTTGTCTTTCATTTCTCTGTACTTATTATTATTATTATTATTATTATTATTATTATTATTATTTTCAAATTCAATATAATCCCTCCGGTCACATTTATAAGCAAAAAACTACTTTTTAGGTTCATTGAATATTTAATGTATGGCTTAATTGCTTTTTTCGTCCCTTAAGTTTTTTTTTTTGTATCATTTTGGTCCCGTAAGTAAAAAAAGAAGACCGTTTGAGTACTTTATTTTTATCTTTGTGACATATTTTGGTCCCTTCCGTTAAATTAAATAAAAAACATTAAGTGTGGTACACGTGTCATTTTAGCATTGACTCTGGAAATTTAATATCTTTTTTCTCATCTTTTTCATCACCTTGATAAACATTCATCATCTTCATCAAATAAACCTAGAAAAATCCATCATCTAACTTCATCAACTTCAATAATCCATCTTCTAACAACGAATTTTCTCCACCAAAACTCAAATCTAGAATTTATTAGTGCAAAGAGGCAATTAAAAAACTCTTAATTCAAAAAACAATAAATAAAAATACCAGAACACTGAGGGGTGAAAAGAGGAAGAATGGGTTTGAAGAAGAATGGTTCATGCCTCCAAGAACACTTTCCGCCTATTGCAACACAAAAAACCATGATTTAATTCACCATAAACAAATATCCATATTATATTCAATAAAGAACAATTAAATAACAAGCATTTGCTATAAGCAAAGAAAATCATTGATTTTACAAATCAATTAAACCAATTCAAAAACCAAGAAGAACTCAGTTAACCTAGAGAGAAAATTGAAGAGATCAGAGAAATTTGTCATTTGTTAACGGTCCCTTAACTAGGGCTCATCAAATCCCTAACAATTCCTCCGCCGCTGCGAATTCTTCGACCACCGGTGGTTCCACCTCTGCTCCCGCGGAAGAGCAGCTCAAGAGGAAAGAGAGTGAGTGGGAGAACATGGAAGCTGAGATTGAAGTGAAATTCAAAGCTATTAGATCACGTGATGCTAAATCTCATGTTGTTCCTACTCATTGTGGTTAGGATCTGATCTTGCTATCTCAGAACCCTAATTTGTTTGCGTTTTGATTTTTGTTGCTGTGAATGAATAACTTACATGATTGTTGTTAGCTCTATTAAGAAATCCTAGAATGAATAAAAGAGGGAATAAAAACGGAGAAATCTCAGAAACTCACAAAAATAGAATAAACATTTTTAGTGCAAAAAAATTGTGATTGTTATTATGATTATGATTATGATTTTTGGTTGTTTTTCATTTTATTTTCTGGATTTTTCAATTTTTTTTTTTTTAGTTTTGTTATGAATGTATGTATGTAATGATGAATATGAAGAAGAGAATGAAGGAAGAAGATGAAGAAAGTTAAAAAACAAATTAAGTGTTTGTGGTACATAGTTAGACTCCGTAGACAAGTATGATCTAATTCTAATGGTTGTTTTTCCATAAAAAATATCAAACGGTTGAGATTAAAAATATTATTAAGGTTTTTGGTGGACCACCCACCTGAGACATTTGGGGTTAACCTCTTAACAATATTTTTACAATTCTAACGGAAGTTACCAAAAAATGTATAGGAATGAATTTAAAGGATTTAAACAATCTGTTTTTTTACTTAAGGGACCAAAGTAATACTAAATAAATAATTAAGAGAAGAAAATAGTAATGTAATTGGTCTATAATACAGATTCAATACATCATATATTCAATGAATTTTAAAAATAATTTTTTTGTTTATAAATGTGACCGAAGAGAGTATAAGCATTTTGATATGGGATTAGTTTTTGTCAGAATAATACAGATGCGAAAAGTAATGTTGGGTCTATATACATAATTGGGACTGGTTATTATTACGACTTACAAGGGCCTAGCCCTAATCCAAAATAGTTTGCAATTGTCACGTACGGCACAATCACGTACCATTGGACCATTAACCACCTCCACTATCTTGATCACTAAATGTAGATATATATGATAACATGAATTAAAATTATATATGATTGCAGAAAAAACTAACCTAGTTCCCTCTGGCCCCTCTTCTTATACTTATGTTTTAAGATTATTATTTTATGGTTTTTGTTAATGAGTATTTTCAGCGTATTTTTTTAAAGATTATTAAATAAGAAATTAATTTATAAAAAAATTAAATATTTCAATTTTCAATGCATAGATCACACTCGTTAATGTTATCTTCAGCTCAAATCTTTATTCAACTTTTACAAAATAAAAGCAACTTGAATGGTAAAGGATTACCGCTATTTATTTATTTTTTTGACAAAAGGCTATTTATAAATATGTAGGTATGTCATTTTTTTTTATAATGTGAGTTTCTTAACAATAAACTAAAAATATTTTTTTTTAAACAATAAACTAAACAAAATTGTTGATTGAAAAAAAGATCCTTAATTTTTTTTTATAACGAATAATTTATTAGAGAAAATAGTTCTAAATAGTAAACACACCATGAGTCAGAAGTGTAAATGGTACTAAACACACCATGAGTCAGAAGTGATAGTTCTAAATAAATGGTAATAGTTCTAAATACATCATGAGGTAATAGTTCTAAAAATTGTGTAAATATGGTACTAAATACACCATGAGTCCGAAGTAATAGTTTTCTATAAATTAAATTAATGTAAAAAAAAATATATCACTCATTATTTATATGCATATCAATCATTTTTTTTCTGTCAAAAACAAATGCACATCGACTAATTCCTTCGTACTATTAACTCACTATAATTTTATTTTTTCAAGGCTAACTCACTATAATATGGATGAGCAAGAATTTCTAGCCAAACATATTTAAGAAAAAAAACATGTCAAACAAATTAACCCAAGGAAAGAATACGAAAAAAGAAAAAGAAAAAAAGAGTCATATTATAGAGTATATATGGTGCGTGCAGTGTAATAATGCCATTAAAAGGAGTTTCCCAACACAATCTTTTGCTTCTTTTAGTGGTAAAAATGAAGGTGTAGTCTAGTCAATAATAAAAATCTCAAACACTGAAACCATGGAAAGCACATCGTACATGGCCCATATGACAATGATCATTCAAGGCAGCCATTCCAAAGTTATCACCTTCCTGCCATCAGATATAACCTTCTAAATCCTTATATTCCTCATAATTCATTTATTAAATTACAACATATGTACTAGAAAAATTGTAATATTTCATCCTTTAAAAAAAAAAACCAAAACATCCTATTTATTAAGTATATAAAAGCAAGATTAATGTTCTTTGAAGCAGCAAAAAATATTTATCAACAATGGTATAGGAAGAGATCAAGAATTGCATTTTATAGGATTCACCTATAGAATAAGTAAAATGAGGTCTTTAAGTGAAACAAAAACAATTTTGATCATGGCTAAGACATTTTGATCATGGTATAATAAAAATATTCTCATTTCTTATCTCTTAGATCAACCATACGACCGAACCTCAAATCAAAGCTAAGACACTTTGGCCTCCGCCAAAGTTTAATGTAGTCGCACATCCTAGGGCAAAGTTATACGTAGTCGTGCTCCACAACTACATGTTTGAAACAAAGTGTGATTGACATTGAATATGATTCGATCAATCTAGATTGAAATGGCTAGGATGCGCAATGGCATGAAATTTTGGTCATTTCTACCTATGAAATCTAGGTTAGAGGAAATGACTAGCCTTAGTCCTTCCCCATGTAGCTTTTCTAGGGCATAACCTTTATACAATCTAAGAGAAGATGAACTATCCGGATCTAACACAAGTGTTTCATTTACAATGTTTATGAGTGTTGTAAATTTTGAAGTACCGAGTTTGACTCCTATCGATAAAAAAATCTAACATAATATGAGTCAGTTTTCATCAAAACAACTGCAATCACCTCTCAATTTGTATATCGCATTTAAGCCAAACCACAACTAAAATATTTTGAACTAGATTTTCATGCAACATGCATTACGCCTAACCATTTTAATCGATATTGTCATGTAAATAGGATTCCATATATATCCAATAGTCTTCCTACTTTGTTTGATAGTAGATCTACAACAAAGTAATAATTAACCACACTAGTATAAGGTTCATTCCTTATAAAGTATGATGTACTACATGAAAAGCATAAACTTCTTAAATAGAGCTTAATTAATAAGCTTATAGACATAATAATCTTTGCAAGTGGCTCGGTAACACAATGATCCTACTTTTGGTAAAAGACAGACCAACAAGATCAAACCTTAATGAAGTCGGATTTTGTCTGTTAACTAATTTGGTGGCATAATCAAATGCTATTATGGACAAAACAGATAAGGTACATATTATATTCTTGAGAAGCATTTTTAACAGTAAGTGAGACCTAAAATGAATTTAAATATGTGGGTCCTTTTTTATCTGCATGAGATATTTTTATTAATAAAATCTAATGAAAATTAACCTTTTGTTTGTGAGTCTAAAACAAGAGCTTTAATAATCTTACTGTTGCACCGGTTTTGTTGAGGAGTTATATAACACTTCACTATTTATTCCTCTTTCTCTAACTTATGTTAAATAAATATTCGTTAAAGTGTTATATAACATTAGGGTCAAAACCAATTTTTTTTTTTTATTTATCAAATTTCACGTATCAAATTTCTATCTTTAGTGCACAAACATGTGCCCTATCTTTAAGGCACATGCTAGCATTACTCTTAACATTAGATTTTACTTAAAATCACGGTTATCTTAGAGTTTGAGTAATGGTTAACCGCATTTGTGGTGGTAGTATTGCAGATTTTGATGTCTTCAAAGCGGCATCACAACCGCAATTTCGACACTATCAATCGCATTTTCCTACATTTTACCACAATAAAATTAATTTCCATAATAACCACAAGTGCAGTTTAAAATCATGGCTAGAGTCACATACTAGTTCTTAAAAATATTGAGACCTATATGAAGCTTGACCAACTTTCTAGACAAATGATCTTTCTTACACACAAGTCATCGATTATGAAGCACATACACTCTTTAGATTAGGTGTGTCTCAGTGTTGGATAAGTGTCGTGTCCGACACTGACATATATAATTACACTGAATTATATGATTATCTTAAATTATTAACGGTGTTGACGAATCGATGTTCATATCGTATCCAGTATCCAATATCCGTACTCCTGCTGCATAGATCACGGATCAACACCATGTATGATCATCTTTAAACCCCATGTATTTGTCGAAATGTGCTAAACTAATTAAAGAGTACTAAATTGAATGCAGGTATTCTAAAATGGAACATATAATACTTTACCCTGAGAACTGTCCTTTTCTATTTTTATAGTAAACATTTGTCCTATGGTTTTGGACCACAAAACAGTAACAGAAACAGGAATAGGAAGAAGAAACCAAAAGTGAACAGTTTCGCTTTTGTCTGCTTTCTGTTGTGTGGGGATAGAAGTGAAGAGAATGAATTGAGTTTTTTTCATAAAAAAATAAGATCAAAAACCGACTAATACAATAAGTCTAATCTCATAGTACATTTGTGAGGATCCATTTAAAAAATGAATTGAGTTATTACATGTGTATATGTTAAACATAAAAAAGACAATGACATCGACATATATGATTAAATTTAATATATTTTTTAATTATTATCTGTGTCGATGTGTTTGTGTTGTGTTTGGTTTATGTATTTATGCTTTACTTAATAGATTATTAGTAAAAAAAAGTGGAAGAAAAAAAGACAGAAAATGTAAGGAAGCAGTGTACAAACAAAAGGGTCACACCATTGCTCGAGAAAACTTTGAAGTGTTGCTTTCATTAGTGGAAAAAGACAGTAAATCAGAGGAAACAAAAAGACTACACCCCCACCTTAGGCCCTTACACCCCCCTCCACACACACTTGAATTTTTTCATTCAAGTTCTGAAAAAAAATCTAATATTTTTTTCTTCTGACTGATTCTCTCTTATTATTACCACGTATGCATGCAAGGGTCATTCAATTTGTTTGATTACTTCCAAAAGTAGGAGAATCTCAATCTCACTGACCTTATCATATAGTACAATATTATTATATATGTTTTTCAATGTTCTGAGATAAATAGTATATATGAGCAGTGTTGTAGGTGTGGTATATCAAAGGTTTTATTTCATCTACTCAAAAATAGTTATATGGAATCTAAGATGAATAGTTTTGTTGTTGATGATGAGATGTACAAACAAGAAGAAAATCAACAAGAATTGGAATTAAAACATAAAGAAGGTGGTGTTCATGAACATGATCATCAAGAGGAAAATGATGAGATACTTAAGACAAGAATCTCTAACCATCCTCTCTATGAACTTCTTGTTCAAGCTCACTTGGATTGTTTGAAGGTCTTTAATCTCTCTCTCTCCCTCCCTCCCCCTCTCTCTCTCTCTATATATATATATATATATATATATATTTGAACATTACTAGTCAAATTAACTAATATATTAGACTTTTTTGAGAGATATTAGAACAATTTATT
This sequence comes from Medicago arabica, assembly GCA_946800305.1. Lineage (NCBI taxonomy): Eukaryota > Viridiplantae > Streptophyta > Magnoliopsida > Fabales > Fabaceae > Medicago > Medicago arabica. The sequence goes on along the minus strand of OX326966.1, from coordinate 10,032,563 downwards.
GAATTTATTCTCAACTATCTGCCTCCAATTGATAGATATTCAATGTGAATGTGATATAGATAAATAGTATTGTTTTCTTTTCCTTCTCTTATGTAAAAAAGCTTTTTTTTTAAGAAAAATTTACAAAGCATTTTGTTTTGTTAACTTTTGTTAACATTCATTGTTTTGTAAATGTGTTGAATATTAAATAATGATAAAAATTAACAAAAAGATTATCCCTTGGATTGAATTCTATATACCAAATATAGTGATCATATCATATATATGAAGTCTAAATATATATACAATTTGGTAAAGATTAACTTTTTTAAAAATATTTAAATGTATATAAAAGTTGTGATTTTTTTAGGGTTTATAAAAGTGGTGATGATATGAACTTAAGAGTCCAATTTGTTCAAAGAGCAATCATAACTTATAAATGAAGGTTTACTCCTCAAAAAATTCAATCTCTTTAATTTTATTAATTAACTTATGTAATTTATTAATTAATTAACCTATATAGTTAATAACTAAGAGTTTGTTTCATAGTTAAAGCATGAACAAGCTATATAGACTTTTGCTCATCTAAAGCATAAAAACTAACCTTTTGGTACACAATGTATATTAACACATTATATCATGATCCATGTTTGATAATACAAGAGCTCTTTTTTTTTTTTGGTAATAAACTAAAGAGATCATTTATTGATAATTTTTTCCAATAAATTTTATATTGATTAATTTAATTTTAGCATGTGAAACATTTGAAATATTTTCTCTATATGTCATGTTTTTAGGTTGGAGACATTTCTAACTTGGAGATAGAGAAATCAGATAAAAAGCAGACACTGAAGAAACAAAACTTGGATATGTTAAGCCAATCTGAACTTGATCTCTTCATGGTAAAACTTTTCCATTTTTTTCTCTTTTTTGACACAAACACCAATGAATGAATGAATGTTTTTAACAGAATAGTTATTTATATATCTTTGTGATGGATTGGATGTGTCAAGTACTGAAAAGTCAGTCAAATATAACATGAAAGATGACACAATATAGGAAATTAATCCATTGATTGATGGATACTTCATGGTTTGGTTAAAGGATGTGTCCATTCCTAATATTGAATGAGACTCTACACTGTTAAAATTTAGCATAGTTTTTTGTTCCAATTCTTTGATTGTGACATTTTTTCTATTTGTCTCTGTGTTTGTGCATGCTAAGTCTTCAGATATCATATCATGTCTTTTCACATTTACTTTAGGCCGCAAAGGTTTGCAGAGGATATTTAATTTCTTAGTATCCATGTTATAAATCCAAAAAAAAAAAAAGTAATCTACTTCCTTAGTGATAAATTTAATAATTTAATAATTTTCAGTATTGTCTTTTTAGTGTTCTAAATAATTATACTTATAAATAGTCAAGCAATTGAGCTCAATTACTCAATAAATTTCAATTAATTTGGATAAATCATTCAAGAAAATCTTTGATGAAGTGTTGAGTGATGTAATCTTTGGTCAGATTATATTTACCTTCAATCAAATTTTAGATTTATGGAGACCCATTTTTCTAAAAATTAAAGGGTTTAAGACAAAATAGAATACTAATAAATGATTTTACCAAATAATCTTTTATTAACTAGGATGTAAATCTAATTATATTAGCATTTATTTTGTTGAATGGCAACATTTAGTTGTTTTAATCAAAATCAATACATGGAATATTTACTTTTTTTAAACTAGTTTCAAGTTGGGATCTAGTTAGATATTATGTTTAAAATTTTCTAAAGGATGTTTAATATATAGCAATATATCAGAATATTGTGGCTAATGCTGGTCTTAATTAATTATAAAACCATTAGATTTTCAGAAAAGTGTATTATTACTGAAACATTGTCTTTAAGAATGTACACTTTTTGAAACAAGTAGTACTATCTTTAAATAGGCAGCATCATCACTTTAAATTGCACATTTTAGGAGAATCATTTGACTCATCACAACAGCTTTTATGATTTTTGAAACAATTGAGCTCCAAAACCTTAACGTGGTCGATTAGAAAAGACCATCATACTAATATTATAGGTCTATTAGGAAAGAAAAATTTCATTTGTTATTTTTAGCTTTGTTTTACTAAAACATGCATTATATATTTTAGAAAATAAAATTGATGATAAAGTAAAAAAATATATTTACAAGCTATTCATTTTCACTAGCTTCTATATTCATCTCTGCTACCTAAAAACAAGAAAAAAAAATATTTCCAACATGTCATGAATTGAACCAATCAAAAATCTCGACCGTAAATTAAAAGACCTTTTTTCTTTCGTAAAAAAAAAATCTCAATCGTCTAATAAGAATCATATGACTTGTATTTCAAGTTATCAGATCCTATAAAAAAATTAGTTTTATGAGAGATTAAACTTGAATCACCTGATTTTCATCCAACCATAATGACTGACTAATTGAATATGTGAATGCATATATGATTCTCATAACTACAAATCCCTAAAACACCGATATTAGTACTTTCTCATGTCAATCCTATAAAAATGGTAGTTTTACAAATTACAGTATATATTTGTAAAGAAAATTGATTGGTTATTGTAGGATGTGTAATTGATACGTATTAATAAAGCAAATGTACACCCTCAATTGATCATAAAAATGCTGGATCATTAATTAAGCATTTAAATTTTAATTATAGTATCTACTTTAACAATGTGCATGTACAAATGATGATGTATGATTGGTTGACAATGAAATATGTTTTACATGGCAATGAATCAAAATTAATCTCATGAATTTTATTCAACCAATATATGCAGGAAGCATATTGTTTGGCACTTAATAAGCTAAAAGAAGCAATGAAGGAACCCCAACAGAATTCCATGGCTTTCATAAACAACATGCATTCACAACTTAGGGAACTAACTCAGGCAACTTCATCTCAATCTACTGAATCAGCTGCTACTACATCTTCAAGTGAGTGCTCATTCAGAAGAAATCCAACAATTTAGAGGTTGATGACTTGATTTTCAGTAGTGTGGTTGTGCATGTAATATCCTAAGATAGGTTAATTAATTAAGGTTTCAATTATTGTCAAATTGTCATGTCCATGTTTGAAATGTTATTTTATGTGAAATTAATGGGCAATGAATGTTGTTATAAATTAATTAATCTATAGTATTCCCCCTTTTCTCATTAATGACTTGCAGAATGTTATACTTTTTCATTCCCTTAACGTAGAGAAATGCTGAATATTATCTTTATAACGTTTTTTCTAACATTCACTCACCTATTTGGTGAATCCGATTTGGGTCACAACTCACAACACTTTAAGAGGAACTTATTTTCAAAGTGTAGTACTATAAAAGAGTGATTATTAGAAAGTGTTCGATAGAGACGGTCTTTTCTTAGGATAATATTATCCATAGTACTTCTCTTTATAAATATGAGTTACACTGATAAATTTCATTATGTTTAATGAAAAAAATTCGCCGTAAGAAAAATAGATATTTTTCCAGTTCAATACGCTTAACTATTTTTTTTTGTTAAGTTGTTTAATTGCTAAAATTTCACCCATTTAGGTGAATAAGTGAGATTCGATGTTCGACTCCGATCCTAACATATTGCAATACATTATCATCCCAATTAAACTATGCTCGTAGTGATACACTTAACTATTTATTATCTCATTCTATTTATTTATTTGTTATAAATATAATAGTATTTGATAAATGTTTTTGCAATATCTAATATAAGTATTCGAGTTTATTGTATCCATATGAACTTATGTGATATTAATGTCTTTCGATTATTATTATAGTTTTAAGTATGGAAAAAGATAGTAGTTGTTGTTGATATTATAAAATGATCTAGGCTTTTGAAATTCTGACACGTAGGGGACATATGTCGTATACGATGTCGAAGATATCAAGAATATCGAATGCAATGTCCAAGACACGTGATAACAAATACTAAACACAATAAACAATAAACAACTTAAAGTAAAGTGCAGTTAGGAAATAACGTAGAGTATTTGTTAACCCAATTCGATGCAATGTCACCAATATATGGGGCATCCAAGCCATGAAGGAAATCTACTATAATAGTATTAGTTTGAAGTCATATGTGAACAACCTCCGGTCCGCAACCTTCACACCTAATCACTACTTGTGATATTTCTATCTAAGACTCTCCTAAATATGAGATCACATCTCACTTCCTCTTAATGACACGACTCGTGATTACAAAGATTACAAACAAGAAGGAGACACACTCCAATTAACAAAACTTTCTCTTCGCTTAAAAGCTTCAGAGAGATTCACAAATACAACAAAACTATCAGTCCAGCTCAAGCATCAAGGTGATACAAGAGTGACTCACAAATAACAATGAACAGACTAAAATCTTAAATGACACTTTGACAATTATGGCTTCAGTAGTCTTCTTTAGGTTTGAGTCTTTCTTTATATAGCCAGAGAATGCATGGGATTGATGAGGAATGAGGCTAAACAAAACAATTGATCCAAAAGAGTCTTCAGCTACAATCTTCTAAAAGCGTATACAATGTATCCTAAAATGTTTAGGACATTGAATGCTAAAACATCACAATACCTAAACTGAACTTTGCTGCTTCTAGGACCACATGCCTCTTGTTTAGCGGGTTGAATACCTTTTGTAATTTTCCAAAATTGTAGGCTAAGTACTCTTTACATTTTCTCTCCTTTTTCTAATAAAATTTTGTTGTTAAAATACAACTTTAAAAGAGAAGAAAAAACTAAGAACTGTATAAATCTTTATCAAAAAATTATTACAAAATATGTAATCTGGTTACTCTATAAGTAACCATCAAAATATAGCAATTTATCTTCTAATTCATACTTTATCCATTTTTAAATATATGTCGTAGATCACTTTACACATGATAATGCACAACTTTAACGATTAATATTTTTAATTATCTATAAAACAATATAAAAAGTTAATACTCTAAAATTATTTATTGGGATAAATCTGAATAACATATTAGATTGTTTGAATCAAAGTAAATTATATAAACGGTGCATATGATAAGACTGAGACATGCATAAAGTACTATAGTATTATTTTAATATCCACTATTAACTATTTTTCTAACTGGAATATTTTCAATCACATCATCACTGTCATGTGGTATGTGTGTCTGTGTGTGAAGCTTTTCTAACATGGGATGGCATTAGTGGGGTGACATATTGGTCACGTCAGGGGCACTGTGCGGTCATGTATGTCAACCAAAGTCAAGGCAAGACTTTGTATTAAAAAATTTGATACTGTATCAAAAATAAAATTTAAAAAATATGTGTAAAACAGTTTAACACGTTGATTTTGTTCAATATTTTCAGACCTTGAATTGTGCAGGGACCAACTTTTAGATAAATTTTAAGTAATTTTAAAAATGAATCTGATATGAAAAGAAAAAAAATCAATTTCCATAAAAATGTACGCCGTTAATTTTTACTTTTAAATTTTTTTACAGAAGAAATATTTCCAAATTTAAAGTAATCTAATTTTTTATGTGAATTTTTATTATTATTATTATTATTATTATATGAAAATTATTAATAATCATAGGATTTTATGGTTCTAGATCATATCCATATGAAAGATTGTGAGCGTAACACTCTATAGATGTCATTATAATTGATAATACGTGAATTGTACAATAAATTAACTTATTTATAGAGCTAATTGTGTTAAGTAATCTTTTAACCAACACTAACATAATATTTTATTATGTTATAGTGCAATCAATGTAAAATAATTTTACACCGAGGACATGCATCCGGTATAGAAGTATAAAGATAACGAAAAAAATCAAAAGACAATGAGACACGGTCTTTGTTCATGCAATTCGGCCAATGGTGGTTACCTCTGCGACTACAAAGCAATCTGTTTATTTCTGTGTCGAATCAAGACTTATAGTGCTGCAACTAATATATATAGTACTGCGGTTCAGTTTATAATAATACATTAATACCCATGAACCTCCCCCTTGCTCCTCTTTTCTGCATATTTGAGTTCATACTCAACACATTATTGTGGTGCGATTAATGCTCAATTGGAAGTGAACAAATTGGTTTTCGATGGTAATTCAAAAGAGCTTGGTAATGGGGAGAATACTCTTTTATGGAAGGAATTGTGGATAGGAGAGCAGCCGTTGTACATTAGATTTTTTTCAGTTATATCACGCTGTGACCGGACAAAACGATAACAGTTGCAAAGAAGGGAAACCAGAGTCGCGGCAGCTGGGAATTTAATTGGTCTCGACAGAGGGAATTGGAGGCTGCAGAATTATGCAGGCTGCTACTGCACGTTCGACCTCAGGCTACAATGTCGGATTCTTTCGTTTGGTTGCTGGAAACATCGAAAATATTTACAGTTAAAAGCTGCTATGAGTTGCTGTCCGGTTTTCGGGCTGTTGAGGCAGCAGACGGCATTTTCTTGTCAGTGGTTCATCGACTTCGGTCAATATGTATTTTTCGGATCGAGACTACTTTAATACAAAGTTCCAACAAGAGTGGAATTATGGAGAAGAGGAGTGATCAATGACATTCATCAACAAAGTCGAGTCTTTTGTTTCATAGAAACTGAGATGATGGGACATTTGTTAGCGAACTGTGCAATAACGAAGGAGATTTGGAGGTCGATTTTTAATTGGATGAAGTGGAATGCAGTAGGTTGGAGAGAAGAGATGATTGATGATTTCTTGGTTTCCAACTCAGTTTCTAAGGGGAACAAATGTAAAAAGGCATCGCACTTGATTCGGTTAACAACGGTGTGGTGTATTTGGTTGCAACGAAATGACGTTCTCATCAATGGAAAAGTGTCTAATATCTCGGAGTTGGTGGATTGCATAATTCATTTGTCGTAGTCTTGGTTTATTAGCAGGGAGGGGGGAAACAAATACTTTGTTTTCTCAGATTGGTTGAATAATAGCTTAAAAGCTTCCAGTACTGTCATCAGAGAGCGGTTTTTCTGAGTTATTTTCTGCATAGTTTCGCTGAAGTAGACATACGACAATATACATTTTCTGCAGTTTCTGCATAATTCAAGCAGCTGCAAGATTGTGAAGTTTCTGCATAATTCATCAAATGTTGACGTGCTTTAATGATGGAGGTGTGGGGGCATTTGGTTTCACTATAATCATGGGGATTGCATATTGTTTTTGTTTGGTTCAATTTTGTGATATGTTTTGGTAGTACCTCAAGACAAATATGGTACCAAAACTAATCGATCCACCGATAATGTAATTTTTAATGATTGATCCAACAAACGGGAGTTGATTCTAGAGAGAGTTAGATTAGACTCTCACAATGTGGTGAACCAAAGTTCAAATTCCGGTTGAAAGAGGTGTCTACATTTAGCGTCTGATACACTTTGAATAAGATTACCTCCGGTTGAAGGAAACGGATGACAAACCAAAAAAAAAATACCACATAAGCCTTCATAACCGAAAATATATATCCAGCTAAAATCACATTTGAGAATGCCATGAAAGTTGGGGATGATGGTAATCTTCCAAGAATTTTATACACTTTTTTGAGAACACAGTTTTATTACTTCCTAATATAAAACAATTCACAATATTCTTAGAAGGACAAGTATCAATTTATTAATAATCAAAGAAAATAAATATCCTTCATTTGCATGAGCTATATATATAATCATACAAGAAAAGTTTATTAATTTCATTGCATTTTTTCTTTAATTAGAAACCATGCTTTCACTTTCTTTCACAAAACCATCTCCTGTCCAGTCTTTGTCAGATTGCAAGCCTTTCTTTATGGCTTTCCTTTTCTTAATTGCTTCTTGCTGCCTATGCACCAAGTCAGTGTGTGTAGTAAAATATTGAAGAGAGGCCCTGTGATTTTTATTCAAAAATTTTAAAAATAAATAAAGGGGAGATTGGAAACCATATATTTATAAAAGTTTTGAAATCATACCCTCTGAAATCTTCTATTGATGTAAAATTGTGCTTTTTCATGAAGTCTTTTAGCTCAAGAGAAAGCTTCTTCACAAGACCATAGCCATGCATCATAACACCAGTGCACACCTGCAATTTAAGAAAGAGCATCTACTATTAGATATATTCCAGATATAACCTCCTACCAGGGACAATCCTATTCAAGACCGAAGAGCTAAATGCTACGAAGCACTGACATAGACACCAAACATGACACTAACATGTAGACACTAGTAAAAATTTAAAAAGCTCATATACTTTTAGAAGAAATCCACATATATCCTCCTACCACTGACAATCCTAATCAAGCCTGAAGAGCAACAAACAATGAAGCACTGATGCAAACACGACAGGACCCTGGTAATGATTCAAAATAAAAGTGATTCCATGTAACCACATCTGTATGCCTGTATGCACATATCTTCCTCCACTAAGCATGCTTTCGTTAGGTCAATCCTATTGAGTGCAAGAATCTCGTCTATTTGAACCATTTTTTTTCTTTGACATACATTATTAAGCAATTTTAATCAATGTAGACAACTTCTCGAGAAAGCTTTTAACAAAGTTAATCAAAACTTAAACTTGTCTTGATGTTTTTGTCTGAGAGACAGATAGCATGCAAGATACCACTATTCCAAGTAACCAGGTAAAGAACCAGAGAACCCAAGTTCAGTATCAAGGATCAAACAGAGAAGGTTTTCTTTTAACAAGGAAAAAAAGGGTGGACCAAAGCATAGAATATCCTACCATTGTCAGTATCAAGACGGACTTAAAATATATGAAGCACTGATACGGACACCAAGTGATTGAATGTAACCACATGTGTCGTGTCGGTGTCTGAACTGACATGTATCGGACAACGAATACACCTTCAATATAAAGTGTTGGTGTTACAAGGCTAAAAAGTGATTCTTTCATCATACCTGGACAGTATTTGCACCAAGAAGAATAAACTCAGCAGCATCACCACCAGTCTCAACACCACCAATAGCAGAAAGTGAATAGTTCTCGCTATCAAACTCTGACTTCATCATTTTTGCAATACTCATAACCTTCCCAAGTGCTATCGGATGAACTGCCTTTGCAGAATAACCGCCAGGAGTTGAGTACCTAACAACAAGATTTAGACGCTTTATTAAGATGACTGAACAAACAAAGCAAGACTAAGAATTTGGTGTAAGTGCGATTGCATACCCCTCAACACAGGGCTCAGGACGTAATGTATTGAGATTGATTCCCATGACGCTCATGATTGTATTTATAGCAGCTACTCCCTCACATCCTTGACTTAGAGCAACCCTTGCTGGCTACAAACAGAAACATCCTCGAAATAACTAACATGATAATCGTGAAAGACTGAAAGTGTAATTCATATCTACTAATTAAACGGAAATCAGAACAATTTCACATGCAAAAGGGTAGTGAGAAGAACATAAAGCCTGTTTGATTGGGGGATTAAGATTGCCTGCACTCGGCGATCTCATGCAGTTGGCACATCTGTGGTCGTTGGATCGAGATCGGACGTTCCAAATTGTACTGTAGGTTCTGATTTATTTATTTTTTAATCTAAAATATGGAGCTTGAAATCTGGATTGTCTAATCTTGATCCAATGGCAACTGATGTACTAACTGCATGAATGTGTGGCAACCGATCTTAATTTGTCTTTTAGCAGAAACATTTTTGTTGTGTAGAAAGTAATTTTTAGGAATTCTTGAGATATTTGGGTAATCTGTTTTTAAGAATCAGAATCTTGAAATAATCAGTTTCCAACTTATTTTGAGAAACTGTTATGAAATAGTAAACAACTTCACTAAAAAATTGTCTGAAAAAGTAATCACTTTTTTACACAATATTAATGACACATGTTTAAAGTTTAAATGCACAGGCCTTTCATTTTGTGAAAAACAAATATCATTTTTGGCTTGAAAACAGTGTGCATGCCACATTAGTCAGAGTGGCTTCTTAGACCAAAACTTTCAAGTTTTTAAGTATGTGAAATGCTCACATAAGTCAGAAATTCCAGTGATATTATAAACCAAAAGTTTGATAAGTCGACAAGTTTCCACTTCTTAAACACCTTAAAATATGGTTAAAAGGACATGATTCAATACCAACCTGTGAAATATCAGTTATATTGGGAGTCATCTTAGCCCAAACAGGAACTGTAGCTTTTGCATTTATCCATCCACAAACTTCTTCAAGAAGAGCACAATCTTGCCCAACAGCAGCACCCATTTTGCGCTCCGGCATACCATGAGGACACGAGAAGTTTATTTCAATTGCATCCTAAAAGAATATATAAAAATTTAGCCATAGGATTATTGATAGAAAAAAAAACAGTGATTTAAAAACCAAACCAGACAGTTCAACTGGCTGAACCTTGAACCAGTTTTTACTACGTTCGATCGCGGTTTTATCCTTGTTCAGGCCATTTAAAAAGGTTGAACTATAACACGAAGGTCTCGCTGGGTCGATGTCTAGTTCGGTTTTTAAAACATAGGAAGAAACGTTCAACTTCTCAAACTCGACCAAGAAACACATCTTACAACTCCAGTTTGTTCGACTCTATCGATAAGCTCCTCCCATGCGGCTTTATTGTACTCTTCCATGATTGAAGCAATGAGAATTCTATCAGGGTATTCCTCTTTTAATTGCTTAAATTCTTTCAACATTATTTCAAGCGGTCTATCACTGATAAGTTCAATGTTCTGCCACCCAATAATTTCTCCTTTTGCAGATCCATTTGCATTAGCCCGTAGCCGGGCATAACGAGGAGTTACATTTATAACTTTTGCTGCATCAAGTGATACCTAGCAAAACAAATAATCAAATTTTATTGCAATCATTCAAATTACAAATATTAAATAATATTTAGATCAAAATCATTGAAAGTACATTGCTTCCAAAAGCAAACAGAACAGTTGTAACAGAAAAAAGCTGAGATATTTCATAAAGTCTGAAATAGCAACCATTTAAGCCCTTCTGTATTGATAAACCGCTTAACTAAGCACTTAAAGCATAAACGCTTATCATACAAATGTTGATGTATAATCTATAAGCTACCACATAGAGATTATGGAAATAAGCTGAAAACAGCTTATAGACATGTCATAAGATGTTCCTCTAAATATTGTATCACAAGTGTTTATATCATACATAGCTCAAATAAGTCAATCACATCAATTCATTACTTTTATTACTAAGTTCCGTCCACATGTATTACTAATAACAGCACAAAATCACTCCACCAACAAATCAAGCACTCAACTTTTGAATTAAAAACTCACAGTTTTACCAATCACAACACCTAAATTATGAAATTATGAAGATACAATGAAAAATTAAGTTATAATACATTAAATGATAGTACAAATAATTTTAACAAGATTAGCACAATTATTACTAATAATTCACACCGCGAAGACTGCAATCTGCAATGCAGCATACGCAACAGCCGAAATCGCGAAATCCTTAATGTGACTGGTATATAAAACCTTGCCTATGACATTAATCAAGCACTTAAAACAAGTCTATAAACAAATTAATCCAACTTATTATACAACTAACTTATGTATGAATAAAAAACTCACAGTTTTCGCAATCACACCACCCCAGCCTTCATCAAAGGCTCTTTTCATAACAGTATAATTAGTCCCAGGTGGCCCTGATCCAATCACAAACGGATTTGGCATGTGCAAACCATTAACATTCACACTAAGATCAGGCTCTGAAGCTTGACTCTCTGAAGCAAAAACCTTGAACCCAATTCTACTAGGACGTGTATAAACTTTCTTTGACAAATTCAATGAAAACCCAGATGCATAATTACGAGTTTTCAACTGGGTCATCGTTAAATTTGCCATTTTTTAAGAAAAATTTGAACTTTCTGCAAAATCACACAAGGAAGAAGAAAACAGAAGAAAAACAGAGAAAGAAACAGAGGGAGAATAATGGGTGAATCTGAATCTGAGTTGTGATATTAATATTTTATGGATTGTGATTTTATTGATTGGAGAAAACGTGCAATTGTGAATCACCGTTTGGATGAGTAAGCATTTGGAGGATTATCTGAAAAAATTGTAAAGAATTGTTTGATAAGTTGGACTTTTGCATGTGAGGGTGACCGTCACAATATTTATAAGAAGAGAAAGGTTAACTTATGCTCTTAAGACACAAGATAAAGATTTTAAAATAGAATTAAACAATAAATATTGCATTGAAAAGACAAGTTTTTAGGCTTTTAAGGTTATGAATGCACAATTTTCAAAGTTAAATTTCTTTAATTAGTTTCTTAACTTGTGTCCTTAGGGCACAAGTTAACAAGACCTTTATAAGATTATTATAAGATTATGATTAAGGGTAATTTTTGGTTGGAGGAATCACGACTTTATAATTGTAGGTGAGATATGATAATTTTGTTGCATGGATTTGGATTAGTCTACACGCAGCTTCACATTGTAACAAATTTCATCCGTTGATATAAGATTGGACGGTTTAAATTTAAACTCGGTTTAACTCAGGAAAATAATCCAAACTATTTATTTTAATCGGACGGTTCACAGTTGTAACTGCGTGACGCAGTTAAAGCAGAGAATCTCATTTCATATTTTCTTTTCTGATTTTGACATTTAATAATTATAAAAACATTTAATGTATTACTACTATTTTATTTTTGTTTGTTGCAGTTCCGTCCCAATTTAAAGATTGTGGGCAACGAGAAGAAGGTGGAGAATATTTATGAGGGAATGATGGTTAAGTCATGGTTTAGACAAACCTTAGTTGACAGTGACATGATTGTCAAACTCGAGATCCTCTTAAAGATTATTGGGGTATAGAAAGATTGTAGGATCGTAACAAGGTTCGTAAGATCTCACTTAATAGACAAACTTATATAAGAAACTAAGAAAAATAACCTTTTATACAAAAATTCATTAATCATTATTTTCATTGTCTTAAACATCAACTAAAAACTTTCATAAAAAACAAAACATCATCCTAAAATTTCAATTTCTTGAACATCATAGAAACAACTAATTCAACAGGTCATTCAAAACATTCTGATCAATCCCAACATCTTCCATGACATCGTCATCTCCAAATCTTTCAAATTCTTCATCAAGATTGTGGATGTCCTAGTCATTTTTTGCAGAGGCAGCTCAATTATCTCTTTCATTTTGGGTTCCTCCCTCCAAATCTTCACCTTTTATCGTAAGATCCCGAATTTCATTTTCAAATGCATATTCATCATTGTTCACAATCCACTCATCATCAGAAACAATGTCATCAAGGCTATATTCTACCATCATTCTAGCTTTCTTATTCTTTGTGAATTTATAATTAGTCATCACAAACACAACATCATTCATGGTCTTTTGTTTCAATCTATTTCTTCTATTTGCATGCACCTAATAACATCTACCTACATTAGTATATAGAAATTTGATATATTATTTTCACATCTTAAATTTGAATGAAACTAACCATCATAAATGCACTCCAATTTCTTCTACATTCAGATGAGCTACAAGTCAAACCTAGCACACAGATTGCAAATCTTTAAAGTTTCGGATGCTCATCTCCGTATGACTCCCACCATTGTGCTAGAGTTTTAGTTTTAAGAGCAGTCATTGCTACATGATAATTCTTTGCGTCAAAACATATAAAAAAGAACATATAAAAAAGTAGTTTCACAACCAACCAACAAAATATCATGATCTTGTACATCAATGACATTAGGACGCATCAGGGCTGGCCTAAAGGTAAGGCGACCCAAGCCCTCGCTTTAGGCCCCCAAATTTTGGACTTATAATAAATGTCTCATAATAAACAAATTTGTGTATCTATACACACACACACACACTAACAAAGGCATCACAACAAATGAATTATATAACTTTGTCATGAAGCAAAGATGCTAGACGCGAGGCTTTATGACGTACTTACAAATATGGGTTCAACACTTTCTCATACCGCATTACAATGCACACTATTTTTCCATTGGAAGGGTTACACTTCCAGCACTCTCACTTACATAATGCAATATTTATTTCTCTTTTTATTAGTATTTTTTTTTACAAAACCTATGAATTTATTAATTTCTCTCATTAAAAAAGTCTTGTATCATAGTCTGCTTAGGCCACAAAATATGTTGGGCCGGCACTGGGACGCATAATCTATTGTTGAAGTAAATATTTGGGCATTTAAAAATAGAATTCTGCTCTTCACCCAGCACAAAACACTCCCGCCCTGCAGACAAGACGAAAATGTCCCTGCGTTAGTTAACTAACGCAAGTGTAAAACTATGCGTGACTTAAGACACACATGTGTTAACTCTGCATGACTTAAGCCACGCATGTGTTAACTCTGCGTGACTTAAGTCACGCATGTGTTAAACACTGCGCAAGTTAACTCACACACAGATTTAACACATGCGTGAGTTAACTAGCGCACAGAAGAGGCAGAAACCTCTTTTTTTTTTTTTATTTCTTCTTTCATACATTCATTCATTCATTCAATTGCATGCATTTTTCATCATTCATTCAAGCAAGTCATAATTAAATTACGAAAAATAACGGAATAAAATAACGAAAAATGTCATAATTAAATTACGAAAAATAACGGAATAAAATAACGAAAAATGTCATAAAAGCGCCAAATATACGCAAATGTCATAGGATTTGGGGTGAAATGTGGAGGAAATTAGCTTTGAATAGCGCAAGAATGATGAAATTCGGATTTGGGGTGAAAAATTTCGAAGTTGGGAAGTTTGAAAAATGAGGGAAATGGTTGATGTGTTGCTGTTATATGGCTTAAGTAACGTTGCGTGACTTAACATGCGCAGCGCTACTTAAGTTGCGCACAAAATGGCACGTGCGCAAGTTAAGTCACGCAGCGTGACTTAACTTGCGCAGGGGCATTTTCATCAGTTCAGCTGAGCGAGAGTGTTTTGTGCTGGGTGAAGAGCAGAATTCTTAAAAATAACAGTCCATCATTTCCAATACGAAATCACATACGGTTTAATTGCAGTGCCACTAGCATTTTCATCATGTGCAATGTTTAAGCCAAGAATAAAGTATTAAATTTGATTTAAGAGGAAAATGATTCAAAAGATATTTTACATGAATAAAATTAAATAGTAGATTTACACACTCTTTTCAACCATAAGTAACAAGCTTGCTGTGCATTATCATCCCTTGAATGCATTGTTGGAGCTGGAAGAAATGAAGGCAGCAGCTAACCACTTTCACATGCATGACAATGATTTTATTCATTGTTGCTGGTGCACAAATTTTGTCAAAAGTTGCATGGTCATGAAACTACGATTTTGCACCAATGGCTGGTTTTGTGATTGGTCTTAACTATTGTGAAGAATGCTCGTTGTCATCAACATCATCAAGAACATCATCATCTGAATACTGAATCACTCTTTTTAAAAGGATTGGTGATTGAATATTCTCTATACTGCATTCTTGCTTGAATATGTGCATTCGAGTTTCCTTAAAAGTGAAATGGCACGATCGAAAAATCTTATGTAACCTCCACATGGTTCCATTCAATCTTTAAAAGTGCTTCATACAATCCTACCCCACCCTGTAGTTGCAAATCAATTGGATATGTACGATCTCGTTCTATCTCAATATAAGCATGATTAAATGCATCATCAAGAGTGAAGTTACAGCCGTCGGTGAATATAGAGCACTGCTTCCGTTCTTGTTATCCATCCATTGAGTAGTACAAAAGAGAGGAATGGAAGGGATCTTGTAACGAAACCATAAAGAAATTGAGGATCCCTTGCTCTGGTTCTCAAACCACTCTGGAATCCTTGCAGTTTTTGGCAAACAAAATTTGGGGCCTCCAACATCATGCAGTTCCTGTTAGTCACAAATAACTTGCAAGTTTAGAAAGATAAAGTGCGCTATGAAATATGAAGTTAATACGAGAAAAAAATAAAACCTGATTCTGTAGCATGTTTCTACATGACGAACTCCAAGATTCACGACTTAATGCAGACAAGCATTTTAAATATGATGGAATCATTCTAATTTCTTGAAGACGCTTACAATCATCCAGATTGAGTCTTGTTAACGAGCATAGTTCTTTGATGCATTCCACCGATATGTCTAAGTATGTCACATTATCAAACCACTCGAGTGCTATTGGAAGAGATTCATCCGTTAGGTTGCATTCTGTTAGCACAATAGATTGTACATTTGAGGACACCATGGTACTTGGTTTATCAGTTTTTGGAAGTCGATGATAACCATCGACAAAAATGCAAGACAATTTAGGCATCATACTTGGTAACCCAAGCAACGTTCCATGTCCTTCTAGTAGTAAATAATGAAGTCCGATGAGATTTTGAAATGAATCAGGCAATTCTTTAATGGATGTTTCACTTAAAGAAATGCTTCCGATATTTTCCATCTTTCCTAATATTTCAGGAAAGTTCTTAAGACTATAACAAAATGAAAGTCGAAGCTGTTGAAGAGATGTCAACTTAATTGGTGGAAAACTTCTAAGCCTGCTGCAACCTTCAGCGTTCAAGATTTTAAGTTTATTCAAGAACCCAATAGAATCATGAATTGTGAGTAAATTCTTACACCTTCCAAATGAAAATTCTTCTAAATTTTGGAGATATGTCACTTATTTCTGTTAAATATGCAGACTTGTCTAAACGTAAAACTTTCATACCAAAGAACATCTGCAAAAAAGAAAAAGCAACAAAAAAGAGTGAAAAATGAATAGTCAGAAAGTAATGTTTTCGTATACATGACGAGGAAGATGAAATCGTTACCTTCGCCTTCAAAGAGTTAGCCAACTTAAATGATGTAAGGCCACTGTTAGGTAAATTGCATATTGAAAGATTCTTTGGAAGAAGATCAGATGGTACTTCCTGTAAAGGAAATGCATGCCATTCTAATACTCTTAAACTATTAGGAAGATGGACATGAGGGTTGATAAAGAAACTAGTTTTAACAACAAGTGTTTTGAGGTTTTTAATCTTCTTGAATTCATCTCCTTTCCATTCTACTATTTCTTCCGGTAATGCAAAATCCAAATGTATATTTTCAATTTTACTTGTTCCCTACAAAAAGCACAAATCAACCATAACAAATATGTAAGTGTTACAAACTTACAGAGACTTCCTTAGAGAGAAATTTTTATGTTATAAAGGAATAAAGAGTTTAACATGAGCATTAGTAGCACTAATTTAGGAAAACATAGACGGGAATAAAAAAAAATGTCAGATAAGCATTAGTAGCACTAATATTCAAATGAGCTTAATCAAAGTTAAAAATCAAAAGAGGAAAAAAATGTCTATGCTAGTCTTACTGAATTTCCTTCTAAGACTTGAAATATATCTTCATGGAACCACAACCTGCTACGTTTTCTAGGCTCTTTTGGTGATTCTTGTCTCACAATTTCTTTACCCATGTCTTCTATCAAGTCATGTATTGTGACATTGTAATTCCACCCGCAGATCCTTAAAAGAGATTTTTTTACCAACACTCCAATATGATATTTCATGCATCGACCATAATCAGCACGAAGCATATCTTCCACCTCTTTCAATTTATACCCTTTGAAACAACAAGCAATGTCGAGGAAAACACTCTGCTCATCTTCCTCCAAAGCATCGAAACTCACTTTAAGTATCTTTTGAATCTCTTTATTAGGAATCCTTTTATATCGATCCAACAAAGAATACCATTCTTCTATATTCTTTCCAAACAAGTTGGAACCTAATATTTCTAGCGTCAATGGAAGGCCGGAAGCATAATTTACTGCACAGTTTAAAATGTGCTCATAACTTGAATCAACTTGCTTACTTTTAAAAGCATTCCACCTAAGCAATTCAAGAGCTTCTTCCTTATTTAACTCATCTATTTGATATGTTACTTCAATCCCATGTTTTGCTAACAAGTGTTTGTCTCGAGTGGTAATGATCACTATACTACCAACACTAAACCAATCAATCCCTCTAGACAAAGCCTGTAGTTGCTTCATTTCGTCAACGTCATTGAGAATCAATAGAATTTTCTTTCGGTGTAGCCTTTTCTTTATGATTGGAATTCCCTCACTACTATCTCGTAGCTTTATGTCCAATCCAATAGTTTTGGAAAGAAAATCCTTTTGGAGATGCTCTAAACCATGTTTTTCTGAATTTTATCTCACATTGTGAAGAAAACACACACATTCAAATTGATCAGCAATGAAATTATAAACCGCTTTGGCAAGTGTTGTTTTACCCATTCCTCCAGGCCCATAGATCCCTAGCATCTTGACTTCATCATTAGATCTAACTTCTAGAAGTGAATTCACCTTTAGAACTCGACACTGTAGGCCAACGGGGTAATCGACAACATGTAAAGGAGCATGATTAATCTTGTTGTATACATATTTGAGTATTTCCTGAATAAACTCGTATTCGTATGCATTCCTGCCCAATTCGATAAGTTTGAGTAAAATATATGACATTCATATCAATGTATTGATAATTATAGTATATTATTACTGCAATAGTGCAATTCATATTCCTTCTTTTTTGACATACAAATAACTAAAACTTGTTCAATAACAAAAAATTCATTTCTTTCCTAGGTAATCTTTAAATAAAATTATTAGCCAAGGGAAAATAAAGTAAACATCACACACACACATCATAATAGGAATGAAATGATGTACCTAGGATTGAAATGATGGCCAGACAAGTTAGCTGCTTGGTTAAGAGCCATTTTCCATTTATCTAACCTTTTCATGTTGTCGTTGTACTTTTCTTTGTTATTTTGGAACCTTCTTTCATGCCTAACTATTGCTTCACCATAACTCCCAATCTGATGTCACACATGAGAAGGTTCCATGTCATAGAAAATAGGCAAAATTTTGCGACCCTTCTTTGCCTTGAAGCAATGAATGATGTGGACAAGTTCGTCCAAACAAAACGAAGACGAAGCATAGTTGATAGAGAAAATTGGAATGAAAATCCTGGACTCTTCAACGGCTTTGACAAGTGATTTTGTGATTTCGTCACCTCCATGAAGCTCCCTATCATCAATGAAGGTGTGGACTCCACCGTCACATAGAGCTCTATAAATATTGCCAAGTAAAACCATAGCGAGTGTCAATGCCCCTAAAACTGAGGAACACAACATATGTAAATCCATATGAGAATGAAGAGAATGAGGAAGATGATTGGAGCATAGCCATAAGATTAGAAAATAAATGGAAGTAAGAAGAGTGTGTGAAGTAAGAGTATGAAAACTAAGAGTATGGATGAGTGTCTAGGGTCTCAAAATAAGTCAAGAAGTGAAACCGATAAAAAATGGCAACATGTACCTAATAGGATCCATTGACCAAAGTCACATTAATTGTGAAAACTTCCTTTCCATTTCCTATCTTACCAACTTCAAAAGAAAAAGACAAATCGACTTTCTTTATTAAAAACACAAGTGAAGATCCAAAGAAGGGTTATTTAACGCACAAAATTTGACCACAAATTTCAATATCTTTAGATGGTTAGTTCACTTCAAACATGTGATTAATTACATTCAGTGAAAGGTTAATAAATATAACATTGTCACGAACCAATAGCGGAGTCAGGATTATTATAAAGTTTGGGCAAAAAAAATTGCAACACATTTATAGAGGTTTACATAATTTCAAGCAGATAATCAAAAAAATCTAAAGAAATTGCCCAATTTGTAGGGGTTTATATAAGAAAGGGCATTGCTATATCACGCGAGAACTTAATTCGCGGAAATTCACGAAGCAACGTGGCAGCTTGTATAGAACGTGGGCATTTATTTATGAGAGCTTCTACGGTACACCCGCAAATTAAGGTGTATCGGTACTCCTACTTTAAAAATCTTTAAATTAACTGTTATTTTTATGGAATAAAGAGCTAACTGTTGATATTTATATTTTAGAAAATGTCGTTTCATAAGAAAAAACATCATTTCATTGTTTATAAAAATTATACTAATTTTTTTTAAATTTTATTGTAAAAAATAATCAAAATTCTCTATTATGAGTACTAAAAATTCAGAAAAAATAAATTTTATTTCGTTGACGTTTTTGGTAAATAAGGTTTAATTATAGGTGATAGAAAATAATTTTTCTCTTCAAAAAATAAAACATTTAACTATTAATTTATTGATTTGGTGTACCAATACACTCAAATTTTTGGGTGTACCATAGAAATTGCCTTTATTTTATTATTTTAAACAAATATTAAAAATAAAAAGAGCAATTGGCAGAACAACTTTTGTGATATAATTCCGGGATTAGTGGAATACAGGCCGCAGTGGTGTGTTAATCAGCCAATGGAACCCATTCGTGAATATTTATGGATAATTTCTTTCGCTAAACATAGCATTATTCTATAAGAAAGTTAAAGGAATTTACATAAGAAATTGCAAAAAAATTGGGTTGGAGCCCGGGCAACTGTCCAGACTCGCGGGCCTTAAAACCCTCCCTGGTCATAACTCATTAACCAAAATCTTAGAACATATTTTTAAATTTTACAACTTAATTATTTTCCTACTTAAAATACTTCTACAAAAGACAAAAAAAAGTTTTTGAATCAAATGAAAAGATAAGATAATGGAACTTTGGTTGGCTTGTGGTTAACTTGGTTTTCCTCCATGTGGGTTACTCAAAACCGTGTTTTGTTGGAAACATTTCATTATCAGATATATCGCTGTCAAAATCCCGACTTAAATTCTAAAATTCAGGATTTTGCAACTTTTTTTCATTTTCAACGACTCAAATCCATAGTAGAATCCTAACATAGGCAAAATTCATCGATTTTGATTGCGATTTTATGATTTCTTATAAACTATGTCGTTTATAACTATATACCAAAATTTCAAAGTCCTGTTCAAACACATAACATGCTATGCAATGGTTCCAATGTTCTTTACTTTATCCTTCAATTCAATGCTCTTTGCAACAGTTACCCCATCTTAGGCAACCATAGCTCAACCAAAACTTTGCTTAATCACCACATTAGGCCTCTAAAACATAGAAAACTTAACATCAAATCACATTGAATAATAGGATTATAGAAACTCAAATAGTAATAATATTTTCCTTTATAAAAACAACTAGTCACCGACCCCGTGCGTGATGAGATTCATGTAGAGGCAATCTATGGATTTTGTTTGAAAGACATTCAATAAAAACAACGTGAAATATATGTCAAATCAACATAAAAAGGATAAAGAATTCGAAACTTTAGATTAAAGCAAAAACACTAGAGAATTTTTCTTTTCCCACCATACCAACTCAACTCTCACGCGCCCTCCATAATTCCAATTTTTCGTTTGTTTAGATTATATAATCCGAACCAAAAAAACATAATCCAAATTATGTATTCTGAATTTACACTAATTTCTCTCACACCGTCCAAAATTCAAACCACCACACATTTGTCAGTCGTCTTCAGGCAGAAGTTGCACCAGATATGAAGGGTGATGATGAGAAGATGCAGCTGAATCGAGACTAGGTTGTCCATATATATTTGATGTACTTGGTGGGCATCATGCACTAACAAAAGTGTCACCTACATATCGTGACATATTTGAAGTACATTTGTAACCTTGAGTTGGTATACGATTTTGCATGGGGAGCGGAATTCGTAGCTCACTTCTACAAGGAGCTTGAAGTTGCATATCATTATGATACCCATCACCTTGCTATATATGCGACCCTATTTCATGTATAATAGTGAAATTATTATTTAGTTAAATGTTTATCATGTTCTGTGTAGGCATGTCGGTGACATAGGCTAGATGGTCAGTAAAGGGATATATACCTTGTTTCTATATGCTTGTTTCTATTATATGTGAAGATTATGCATTCAATTAGATAAAGCAAGAAGCTCGTACACACCTCTGGTAGTTATCTCTATCATCATCCCTCCCAGCTACATTTTGCAACTGAGTTGCTTTGGTGAGAGGTTCCTTGAATGTTTCTTCAAGCCAAGAAAATTCAATATTAGCACCCTTCATATTTTTGCACTCAGTAGCGGCATTAAATTTGTCAACACCAAGCAAGTCAGTCATAAGAGTACGTAGCACCTTGCTCTTGGGAGATTTTAGTAAAGTGATTGATAAACTTACCATGAATCAGAATGTGTAGAATACATGACACATCATTCATCTTGCTCGTCATCTCCCCAACTGGCAAGTGGAAACTGTTGGTCTCCTTATGCCATCGCTCAGTCAAAACCGTACACTTGAATTAACATTCTTGAACGATGTCACAAGATGTGGGGCAAGACTGAAAGCATGCACATGATTCCAAAACCAATCTAGATGGGTTGTTGAGTATGGGAACTTAGTTAGACTTATCTTCTTGCCATGTCCAATGCATCAGAGTACTTGATTGCGCAAAAAATAATAATTAAATAAACATAAATCATAAACTTGAATGTTAAAACACTTGAATTTAACCATGATAATTATACTTACTTCCCTGTACAAATTATGGCGGCAATATGATGCAAGAAATCAAGCAGTAGAGAGAAATTAAATCAAAAGCCCACCGTCAAATGCCATAGATGTCGGTGGGTCGATATGGTGTGGTGCGAGATGTTGTGGTGGTGATGGAACCTGATGTTGGTCGTCGTCCTGGACCAACCCAATTTATAAGGAGGGTTTATTGAATCATTCACTATGTCTACGCTGCTGGTCTAGGCCTCTCTGCCTAGACTAATCTATGTGGGTTGTCAGTCATATCTTCACAACAAACAATAGAAAAAAATCCATTAAAATTTCTTTAAAGCATTTCATTAAACACTTAGAGTACAAAATAAACATAATATGTCTATAATATCATATCTTATATTCAACTTCACACAATGCACTTATGATAAATCATCAGATACATTTATTGTATAAACAACAATGTAGTTTATCAAGAACTACCCAAAAAAAAAAGTCATCAAAAACAAAAAAAAACTCTAACACATGAGCGATTAAAAAAACATAATTAAAAAACTAACAATGTGTATGAATATAGATATTTTTTCACTTACTCGATTACTTGCTTGTATTTGAAGAAATTTGATAGAGTTTAGAGAGAGTCTGGTTCGTGTTTGAGAGTTTTTGCATATGCGTAGTGGTTTTGTTCTGGTATATGATAAGTGCGAAATGACAACTAACAATTGTTGGTGAACAAACGACAATTAACTACCGTTCAACAGCAATCGATAATTAATTCCTATAGAGGGCATTTTAATCTGTTCAAGGTGCCTGAGAGTAAACCATGGGCGCCTAAAGAGCAATTTTCTCAAAAAGCTCCTTTTACATAACATGAGCCTTTTATTTCTATTGGACTTTTTCTTGGAAATTGCTATTTAACATCCCAAAATTACCTTAATGTCTCCAACGGAAGCTAACTTTCGTTCTCCCCCAACAACAACGTCAATTATTCTAAACCTGCTGGAACAAAAAAAAAAAAAAAAAACCTCCAATGACAGTCAAGTACAGTTGGAGGTTTTTTCAAAACATAGAGTGAGAAAACTCCGAATCCCACGAGTGAATAGAAAGTTGGATCTACATTGGACCTCACCTTAATTGTGCCATCTATCCTCTTTAGAAGATGTTTGGTTTTTTTTATGGAATAAAAAAACATATATCGTCGAATCGTAACTACCTAATACGACCCTAATTGAAATGCACCAAAACTGTGAAATCCTAAAAATATACACACCTAGTTGAGATGTTTGCATCACGATGTCTGATTTCGAATTCAGAATTCTAAACTTTTTTTTATACATTTATGCAAATGTAGTCAAAATAATATTGGGCTACAATATAAATTTTAGATGACAATATTTTTTTTTGAGAAATGTTAACCGGTGTCTTCGGGACACTGGTTAAAGAAGCAAATGTAGTAGTTTTTGTATTGAAATTCAAATTTTCCTTTTTTGGATTCCTTAACCAGCGCCCCAGGGACACCGGTTAACAGGACCCTTTATTTTTTATAAGTTAATTAATTAATCAGTTCAAACACGGTTTAATCGGTCGAACCATAATCTCGATTAATAAATTTAGAGGAGGTTTCTGTCAGGAAAAAAGAAAGACTTAGTGGAGGTTGACAACTTATTTTAATCCAATTAAAGTAACAATTATTAGGGTTACCTATAGACTTAGATTAATGAAACTAACAAATAAAACCACTTAAATTGTTTTTTGAATGAAATAATGCCCCACCAAAATGTTAGTGTTGGATCCGCCCTTGCATGTTGAAGTAAACCATCACTCTTGTTTCGAGTATGAAATTTCAAGGCATGTTCCAAAAGTAAACCATCCTATTCTTTGTTTATACTATCAGCTAACACATTGTAGTAACCAAAATTATATCAAGGTAAGGCATTCCCTTTATAAAGTACGCATTAAATTTCAAATTACCATCAAAATTTTGATCTTAATTTTTTTTTTTTTTTTTTGTGATGAATTACAAGACTATTTTGTAGTAGTTTTGGTTTATTCGTTTTTATTATATGCAAGGTGCAATGCATTTTGCACACTTTTATGCATTCCTTACCCTTTTATTTCCTTTCCACGTTTTGTTTCTTGTCAAGAAGATAAGGCAAACACGTGTGGGTGCCCATAAGGTGAAATTGGTGAACAGCTAGAGAAGCATCCAATCAATATGACGGCAGCCATGATGACATAACAAGAGGTATTGCTCAACTTGGCTGCGTCACAAATATGATCATAATCATAATAATAGGATTATAGGACCACTTAATTTTATTTTTATATGATAATATTAATATTAATAGTAATTAAAGAGCTTTCCACGTTCTTGCTAAACTTCCAAGTTCTAACTTCCCCACACCTAGCTACATCCACATCCACATCCACTTGGTGACTTGGACCTTTTTGTTTGTGTACAGAGACATAAGAAAACTCTTTATTCATGTTATGGCATTATTGTGTTGTGAAAATAGTTACCAAAGTATCAATAAAAACCAATAAGAACTTGAAACATTTTGTCACATTGTGTGGATTTTTTAGCTAAGTATGATGCCAATCACGATTCTTCTTTGTACAATTTAAAGATTTTCCTCTTGAATTTGGAAGATTTTCTTCTCACTGATGCGTCTAGAGGTCTAGAGTGCAGTTCTTAAAACAATAGTCTAGTTTCTTTTTCGTTGTTTTCTCTATGCACCAAAAATAAATCAATTAACATGCATAATAGGTCCACCTTCTAACTTTCTTTTTCTTCCTAACAGTCACTCTTTATGCTCAATGTTTTATTTAAACTTTTTTTTTTTGCAAAGTGGTGTGACAACTCTTCTTCCATATGAAGGATAATTTATTTCACTCCATTCCTGTTATTGAATTTCTTTGTTTGATTTAATCCCATGCTAAAACTAAAATAGTTTCTTAAAAGTTTTTAGAAATTATCAAATCGAAGACAAAAAAGTTAACTAGAGACCTTGTACTGATTACATCAACATTGGTGAACCCTATGTTGTGTTTTTAATTTTTTTTGAGTCATATTATGTCACATTGTGTCGAGGTATATTCGTTTATGCAAAACATTTTCATAATACTTGTGATGTGAATTAATTTACTTTACTCATAAAAAATGAAAAGAGCAATAAGATCTTGAAAAGAAAGAATTCACTTTATTCAGCAGCAATTTTTTGCTTTTAACTGAATTTGGAATTTCCCTTGAAACTGGAGAGAATAATAATGTTCAAAGGTGGAATCATTTTCCTAAATCCCAAATAAAAGTGATAGAATCATGAAGGAAGAATATACATAGTAAAACAAAAAACCTACTCTAACTATATAACTAGTACTAGAGTCTAGACCCGATTAAACAAAAATCTGGGTTAACCCAATTAACAACTTTCCATATCTTTACACAAAAACGGGTGAGTCAACAACTGAGCCGCTGACCACCGTTCACCGGACTCCTTCTTAAGACAACATTCAACAAAATTTCTAAACTCTGACGAAGCTGTCTCAGGGAGACTTGGTGGATCGGAGAAACAAATCGCGCACATAAGCGCAGCCCAATCGGGTCGTTGACCCGATTGAAGAAATGGAAAATGACCTACATAAAGTTCAAATAGGGTTAAACCCAAACTCCATATATCAGCTGAAAAACCGTTATAATTCCCTCCATAAACTTCTGGGTCAAATCTTTCTGGACTCATATAAGCACACGTGCCAACATAAGAGTTACATGCTTCAAGCGTGCGACCCATAAATTTACTGACACCAAAATCAGCAATCTTAACCTCGTTTTTGATGTTTACGAGGATGTTCGAAGGTTTAATGTCACGATGCGCTATGTTACGCGCGTGAAGATACGTGAGACCGTTTAAAATGTCACGCGCCACCGTTGAGAGCTTTGTTTCGGAGAATGTGCCGGTTGTTTTTAGGGCGGTTTCTAGGCTGCCGGAGTCCATGTATTCCATCAAAATGCAAACGTCGCCTGTGGGTTTCTCGAAGGAGCCGTGGTATTTTACGACGTTGGGACAATCGGTGGCGCGACGGAGGATGTTTACTTCGGTGAGTGCACGGCGGCGCGTGGTGGGATCAGCATCGTAATAGTTGACTTTTAGAGCGTAAATGATGGAGGTGAGTTTGTGACGGACTTTGTAGACGGTGCCGCCGTTGCCATGGCCAAGAACGGAGAGCTTTTCAAAGTCACCGGCAGTAATATTGTCACCGCCGGCAACGGAGGCGGTGGTGGTTGAGGTGGAAGGCTGTTTGTAAATGTTTGCAGGAAGAGGGACAGGGAAACGAGGACGGTGGTCGGAGATTTCTGGTAACCGGAGTTTAGGGCTGTTGCGGCGGTGAACAAGAGCCATATGTGGTGGTTAACGGTGGTGATAAAGAGAGAGAAAAAGAGTGATTTTTTTTTTTTGACTTAGAAAACAAGTGAGTTTTTTTGAGAAGGTTTGTCAGGGTTATTTTTGAATTTGAAGAGTGTGAAGGCTTTAGAAAGAAAGAGGAAAGAGGGTGGATATGGGAGTGGGGTCCACTTTTTCATTTTTATAAAATTTTTAATTAAGATTTCTATGTTTGTACCACACTGCTTTATTTAGCATGTGGTTATTTGTATCCAACCTTTTTTCTTACATTGTCACACTTCCAACTTCCCCTTGTTGTAAGATTGTATCTCTGTTTTAGGAAATGAATATTATAGTTTGGATTTTGGAAGCATGTCATAAGATTCAATAATAAGAGTTTACTATTGTGAATCGTTATCTCATGCGTGTAAAAGCATTTTGAATTTAACTTGAGTGAAGTTGAAAAGTACATGTTATTTAGGAGTAAAAATCAATAGCGATATAGTAAAAGATTAGATAATCATTTGATATGTTGGAAGCAAGTTTGAATCCACCATATGCAAAATATATCATATAAATATTGGAAGCAAACTAATAAGACAGACCATTGTTTAATTCAATAGGATGCAAAATATATCATATAATTCTCACCAGTTACAATTCTCTTCATTTTAAAAAAAAATAAAATAAAGATGTAAAAAATCTTGAAAAGGTATATAATAGTCTTATTTATTGAAAATATTCACTATTTTTTCATCGATCATTCTCTAAATTGTATATTTCATTTACTTTTATAAATAAAGAAATCTTTACTCAACAGTCTGATATTGCCTAAAAAAAATATATCTTCAACGAAGAGACAAAAAACAAATATTATTATAGGTCATCATATCCATCATCTTTTTCTTTTGACAGGTTTATTATACTTCTATAGAAATTGGTTTTTTTTTTTTCTTCCTGTATTAGTGTAGTAATTGGCAGCTTCTGGGTTCTTTCCTCTTTTGCTTTTCTTCAAGAAATGTCATTTACCGGTTAACATCCATTACAAATTATGATCATAGATTTTATTCCATCCTTATTTATTAATTTTATTAAATCTGTAGCAATTTAACATAATTTTTCCTCTTAATATGTTGTATTAGGTTAGCAGTAATTTAACCTATTTTAACCTAACAAATTTCATCTTAAAAATGCATTGCACCAATTTCATTCATATATTCTTGCCTTTTTTTTACAATATTTTGTACACTTATTTAATACTAAAAAAATACATCGCACCAATTTTATTCCTATCATGTTGCCTTTTTTTGACAATATTTTGTACACTTATGCTTTTTTTTCTTTTTTTTTTTTGACAATATTTTGTACACTTATGCCTTTTTTGATAATATTTGTACACTTATTTAATACTAAAAAAATGCATCGCACCAATTTCATTCCTATCATGTTGCCCTAAACCGTGGTAAATTTCACACACAACACAATAATCATCTATTTTGATATTTAGAGGTTTGCAAATGGAAGTGTGTGACCTTACAATTTTCTTCTCATACCACTACTTAACCGGTAACTTTGATTCAATTCTGATTATTATTTTTTTCCATTTTTTTGAGATGTTTACACCAATTTTGGCAGTCTTCCTTATTTAATACTAAAAAAAATGCATCGCACCAATTTCATTCCTATCATGTTGCATTTTCATCGATGGGAAGCTAAGTTGCAAGAGATGCATTTCAACGAAGACACTGTATCATTTGCAATGACAATTAACAAAAGTCAAGGGCAGTCACTTAAACATGTTGATGTATATCTACCAACACCTGTATTTTCTCACGGACAGTTGTATGTTGTTGTTTCAAGAGTTACATCCAGAAAAGGACTAAAGATATTGATCACTGATGAAGATGGTGAAGATACCAATGTGACGTCTAACATCGTATATGAGGAAGTATTTCGTAATGCGTGATGAAACTACATGTCAATGTACTAAAAATTTCATATTTCTCTTACCGAATTATTGATAGGATTACCAAATTTTCTTTTATAATATTTTTAGATTTTATACATTTTATAAAGTGTTTTATTTTGTCTACTATGGATTATCACCTGTTATTTTTTCACCATTATTAATTATATATTGTATTTTATTATTCGTATGTCAATCCCTGAAGTATGGGTCAAAAATTTAGTTGATTATTATATTATTTTAGCTAAATAATCACAAACTTAGTCATAACCAAATATTATATGCGATAATATTTTTTTAGAAGATTTGCACAAAATTTATTGCTTACTATGCCTCGTTTTTTACCTACCGCGTCATGGATAAATTAATATGACTATTGTAGCATATACTGCTCCCAAAATAGTGTTGAAAAGTATTTCAAATAAGGGTTTTAAGAGTACTTCATATAGGGAAATTCATATGTCAGTTATGTTATTTGGTGTGTGATGAATATTTGGCAAGTGTACCAAAATCAATCGAAGTAATAAAAATTTGTATCGACGAAGATTGTATTTAATTTATACTTAACAATTTCATTATTGAAAAGGATGTATAAATTTATATTGATTGTCCTAGACAGTTGAGTTGTTTTGTAAGATAAACGTAAATAAAACAATAAAAGTTGGTTTAGAAAATATGAGAGAGGTATGGTTAAGACCTTCGAATCCTTCGAAGCTCTCCTATGGTAATTTGCACTCCTAGTTTAATCAATGATTATCTAATTCAACGACAGATTAACAAATTAACTCTACCCAATCCCTTGACCTAGAGTTCTCCGCAAGTGACAACCTCTTAATCTCTTAAGTGAATTCGAAACCGTTGGAGGTTTTAATAGAACGTTAACCCCTATGTCATAACCTAATAATGATCTATCTCTAGCTTGATTACTTAGGTTAAACCTATTACCTAGTTAAGAGTCAAAAGCCAGGGTTAGTGATCATTCAATCTCTATGATCAATTTGCATATTCATAAAGCTAGGGTTAGTAGTCGATGATAAACATACAAAAAGCATTAAACACAAAGTAATATGAATTAAAACTAGACTTTCATTGATATTCAAAGGAGTTCAACAAATTAGGGTTCCCATAAGATTACATCAGATTCATCTCAGTCTAAACCACAAGAGAATTAGTTACTCATAGCTAAAGTATAAGCTAACTAACATAAGAAATATGATTCATACATGTAATGGATGATTGACTATGAGTTGTGATGGTTGCCCACCAATTATTCAAAGCTTCTGCTCCAAAATATGCTTTAGATCTCAAAATTCGTGAACCCTTAGGTCAAAAACTCACTTTTCTATATATAGGCCACTCAAAATCGGGCCCCGGAGTGTAAAAATCGGTGCCCGAACTCACAAAATCGCAAAATCCATAAGCCCGGTATGCGCGAAATCGGCGCCCGAATTTTTCCGAACCTGAAGGTTCCTTTATGCTCCCAATTTCGGTGCTCGAATGCTCTAATTCGGCGCCCAAACTCTGTTTTTGTGGCACTCCGAATTCTTCAAGTTTTGTGTGTTTCCAGCTCTAAATTCTTGATGAATTACTCTAAAAATTACATGAAAAATGGCTACCAAACTAGTAACTACAGAGTGTCATCAGTGTGTAAGTAACTAACAACTAACTAAGTTGGTTATAATGACTAATGCTTTGTAAGGCCGTTTATAAAGTGTATAAGTAATCACATTGTGAAAATGAATGAAGAAGAGAAGTGCATAGCCATTCTAACAACTCTCTCTAGCTCTCTCTTCTGTTCAGTTCCCTCTCTTCCATTTGTAGTTTTAAATTTGTTTATTTCATCATAGACTTGGTAAAATTTGGTGAAGATGTGACGATGTTGGTTATAATGACTAGTGCTTTGTAAGGCCGTTTATAAAGTGTATAAGTAATCACATTGTGAAAATGAATGAAGAAGAGAAGTGCATAACCATTCTAATAACTCTTTCTAGCTCTCTCTCTTCTGTTCAGTTTCCTCTCTTCCATTTGTAGTTTTAAATTTGTTTATTTCATTATAAACTTAGTAAAATTTGGTGAATATGTGAAGATGTGAATGTGTACTCGTTGCAATGTTATACTTGTATTTCATTATATTTGATGCTTGAATAATTGTGGAGTTGTCGTTTTACTTTCGTTTGATTATGTTGTATTTGTGGAATCTTACCCTCAGTGGTCGTTTGGTTGACCGCCTATACCTTATTCTTATGAATGGATAGACTGACCTGCATGATTAGTTGTTTGATTTGTTGTGAGTATGTTTGAGGCTAGCTTTGGAGTTACCTCGTCTTTTGCTTTGGAGTCGTAGCTTAGGGCTCTGATTAGGGTGTCTGTTTTATTTCATAGTTTGGATGTTTTGATTACTCTGTATGTGGAGACTTGAAAGTTACGTTTGGTGATGTATTTTGATTATATGACATGACTATTTTGGAGACTTGTATTATCTGTTGATGAGATACTATGTTATTATTCCGCTGTGATGTTTTGAAAAATTAAGTATGCATGTTTTTAATTTATTGAAGAAGTAACATCTAAATTATTTATATGATTGTATCATTTGCGTGTGTTATCGCTTTTAAAGTTTAGAGTGTTACGGCCTCACTCGCTCATGACCCATTGAATATACAAGATACACATTTAGATGTATTTCTATATTACAATATGCTATAAATCCAGAGTGTGAATGTTAGATATTGTCGTTTAAGTTTATATATCATGCTATTCATTTTAAAGTAAAAATTCGAAGCGTAAATGAACAATCTCTCATTAGAATCTTATTTTATAAAATTTCAATAATATTGTGGAAATTACAAAATCATCATACAAATGAAAACAATGCAGCTTAATGCTTTAATAACTAAACATCATGATGCAACAAAAAAATATCAGGTTATCGATCAATTATTGCACATAAAAAATATGAAATTGTGAAAAAATGCACTCAATTCATCTCCTCATTTCTTTCCTTGGAAGAATCATTTCTTTATAATCTATTGTCCCATATACCTGCATCAAATTATTAAAATACTAGTAAGAAAATAGACTCAATCTGGTACCAATTATAAGCAAAAATTGACTCATCTACATCTAACAAAATATAAGAAAAAAATATATTGTTTACCGATGTTTTTGACAAACAAGAAGGGCTGATTTTGGTTATTACAAGCAGGATCAAACCAGAAATCCTATGATATGTTATGTATATTGTTTTCAAAAAGTAAGTGAACGTTCATCAAGTTCATAGGTTGCTTTATGAACAAAACGGGGTCTTTTGCAAGAAAAAGCAACTATCTCTCGACAGGGCAAGTAAAAAAAACTTGAAAAAGTAAAAGAAATGTAAGTAAAGACTTTAAAAGTTTAAAACACATAAACTTAAAGAAAAGGTAAATTGCATTAATGTTAAGGTGGTTCGAAAAATCATATTACAAACATTATGTATGACTATTTTCTCTAAACGTCGGTAATACGAGTGCTAGAATTTCTATAAGTGATTTACGACCTATTTTCCATATGGAAAACTACTACTTATACATAGCAAAATAACTTAAAAATGCTAACTCTCACAATCAGCACTTCTTCGCATCGAACAACCTCTTGCCCCCCTCGTCTTCCACTAAGGGAAACTGCTTCTTTTTGGATTCAAATTCCTCCCGTTTCGACGATAACTTCTTGGTTTCGACCAATTTGCATTTTTGCTCCCGTCTTGTTGAACCTTGAAGTTTTTATATCCCTTCATACGCTAAGTCCAGATTATGTCGAGATCTTTATGCTGAAAAAGTCTTTGAGTCAAAAGTCAATAAATGTTGATTGCATTAATTAAGTATGTCGAAAAGGCATGTTAACATATACATTATATATACTAGCAAAAAGACGGGCACTCACGTGTCCGTCTTTCCGCTCTTTTTATTGGGCTAACGTTTAAATTATGAATGGTGTTTTTTTTTTGATATTTTGATTTTGATTAAAACTAAAATTATAAATATTTGTGGCTTTCAAGTTATAACAACTTTTTTTTTTTATAAGGCCAGAGCAAATGATATAAGAAAGAGTGGCTTCCAACTCTAATCTTTTGCCATATCGCATAAATATATTATTAAAAAAAGGAAAAATACAAATAAAAAACAGGGGGACATATATCAAACCAGTTTATCCGTAAAATGGAGATCTACCTAAACAGATCATATGAAAATTAAAAACAACATAAGTGGATTAAAATAGCCTCTTAAGTATAGGTCTAGACCGCGGTGAATGGACCGACGTTAACACGGATCAGATCCATGTACCATCTTCTCCCTGCAAAGCACAACAAGATAAACGCTCTTTCGAGCCCTAAAGTACAAACTAAATCAGACTCTCCTTCCGGTGCAGGGAGGAACACTGGAAGTTATAGCCCAAAATCACAACCACCATCCAGAAACATCTGAATCAACACAACAGTGTGCCCCTTATCAGGCATTGAAGAACGACGATAACCTTGAGGATGACGACGATGGTAGGTTGGGAATCCGAGCTGCAACTTGACTCCGGGGAGGAAACGTATAATCTAACACATCTACTCAATAATTATGAATCCAATTAATCAGAGACAAGTAAAATTTTCCGTCAACACGGAATCAATCAACTTTGCGTCCCCATCACTTACAACGAACAATAAGATTACAGCCACAAATCAACCTGAAGTAGACCATAATCACAAAGCCTTTGCCCTATCGAGCACTGTCCGAAGTGCTGCCCTATGACGGATGTTCCTGAACAATTTCAAAAACATATCCGAAGTGGAAGTCATCCACATACAAACAAGTTTCATAAACCACCAAAAGAAAACCCAAAGTAACTTGCTCCGAACTTCTGTGCAACAGAGCCACCAGGATTAGCGGCGCCGTCTGTGAAGCTTCATTCCCACAGCCTCACGAATAAGAGAGAGCTCAGATGAGACATTTGAGCAACCCAAAAGAAACCGTGATTATCTATTTCAATGACACCAACAATAAAACAAAAAAAATATAATCTTAATTTTTTTTAATAACATCGGCAACAATCTTTATTATGAAAAAGTTGTTTAAAGGTATAATTGGAATAATGAAAAAGTAAGTATAAATATACTCATCTAATTTATTACACTTTTTATATGACAGTGGAAAAAAATAGACACATATATATTTCTATCGTGTTTTTTACATTTGTTTTAATATTTAAATTTATTCTTATCTATTTGTTACATGTGTTATTTGTATTGAAAATTGAGGGCGTTTTTGAAAAGAAAAATTCAACCCAAAAGTGCTGAAAAGGATTGTTTTCTTTATATATATATATATATATATATATATATATATATATATATATATATCAGACTTTATAATAATAATTAGTCAAATTATTTCCCTATAAAAAGTAATACGTCAAATTATTTATGACATTTTTTTTTTCTTGAACATCGCTTTTAATAAAATTATGTTGATAGTAAATTTTTCTTTGTCTCCATTTCACTCATCTTCAAATTCAAACCCATTAACATAATAACTGTCCCATATTAGTTAAAATGATCAGGCCTCTCATTCCTTGCTTTATTTTTGGATAGTAAGTTGCTTTCGTTTAAAAAAATTCGTAATGCAATCAATGTACATGAATGCAATAGGAACTTTTTTTCACCACGTAATGGCAATTCAATTGCAGATCAAGTCATGGTAGCTCAATTGCATATCACATATATGGAATGAAAAATCAAACTTGTTTAAATGCATAGACTCCTGTACGGGAATTAAATCAGTATACACTAAATTGATTTAGGTCGGTTTAAGTTGAATCCAATTCACATATGTATGACTTATACTTAATTTCATGTACAATTTGGTCATAATTTTTTTTTAAGAAGTTAAAATGAAATATATTACCACGACAAGAGGCCCTCTAAGCACAAGATGTGCTTATGAGAAAACGCCAAAATTTCCAACAAGAGTTACAAGAAAATTACAAGGCAACAGCTGAAAACAAAAAAAAACAAACAGCAACAAAACAAAAGCAGACAAAATTAGCCTATACCGAGAATGGTGAACGGACAAAGCCACCACTCATGATAATTAAAGGAAAGTGAAGCAATTTTCATTTTCAACCACCTAAAGGTCACATACTTAATTTTGTCCACCACCTGCGAAATAGAGTTTTCTTTAGCGGTAAAAATTTTGTTATTTCTTTCTTTCCATATTTCCCACGTTGTTGCAAACCAAATCACCTGAAGGATCGAACGCCTTGTCTTAGCAAGATCACCAAGAAAAGAAAATTGAGTAAAATGATCTGCCACAGCCTTCGGCATGACCACCGACACACCTAACCACCGATAAATATTATTCCAAACAGAGCCAAAAAAAGGACAATGCAAAAGTAAATGAGCAGATGTTTCCACCATATCGCACCCTCCTATGCAAATTTGGTCATCAATGTCAAGAACTCGACGACGAAAAAGGTTGTCTTTGGTAGAAAGCCTATCACGGAACAGACGCCACGCAAACAACACCACCTTCAGGGGAACATCCTTATGCCAAAATGAAGGTACCGAAATAGCATTAACAGAAGGAACCTGCTCATTTAAATAATTTACTTAGGATATGTGTAGGGAGTTCAGCTATAATAGTGTGAATTAAATTTAGGGTTAATAGTGCTTTTAGCCCCTGTAATATAGTGCACTTTTGGTTTTAGCCCCTGTAATTTGTTTTTTTAGATTCCGTCCTTGTAAGATGAAAATTCTTCACGATTGCCGCCTAAGCCCATTGACTCAGCAGAATCTACGATGTGGCAGCTAGGTGGCTTTTTCTTTTCCTTTTTTATTTATTTTTTGATTGCCACGCGTAAAAATCAATTTCCACGTCATTAATAATAAAAAAAATCAATCTTTTTTTTTAAAATGAAAATATTTTTAAAAAAAAATCTGAAATTTAATTTTCAAAATTTTAATAAATCCAAAAAATCTGAAAAAATTCAAAATAATTTTTAAATTAAAAAATTAAGATTTTTTTTCAAAAATTAAAAAACATTAAGATTTTTTTTCCGAAAATTATAAAAATAGAAAAAGTTCTTATCTTTT
Source organism: Medicago arabica (assembly GCA_946800305.1). Lineage (NCBI taxonomy): Eukaryota > Viridiplantae > Streptophyta > Magnoliopsida > Fabales > Fabaceae > Medicago > Medicago arabica. Next base: position 9,996,673 of record OX326966.1, on the reverse strand, counting down.
TCAAAATTAAGAAGATATTTGAAAATCAGGGAATTTAATTTTAAAAATAAAAAAAATCAGATTTTTTTCGAAATAAAAAAGTTTTTTTAATTTCTCTACACAAAATAGAAATTCTGGAAAATATTTCAATTTTTAAAAATCTGAATATAAATGTTTTTAAATTCCAATTTTATAATCTAAAAAATTCTTAATATTTTAATTTCCTTAAATCAAAAATAAAAATTCTGGAAAATATTTTAATTTCCTAAAATCTGAATATTGGAACAATATTACAAGATTTTATAAAAAATTTCAAAAAAAAAATCTGAATTTTTTCTAAAATTAAAATTTTCGAAAAAAAATCTGAAGTTAAGATCTTAAAAAGTTTAATTAAAATCGATTTTTTTTAGATTATAAAATTGGAATTTATAACCAGTATTTTAAAAAATAATATATTTTCCAAAAATTTTATTTTTTGTAGGAAAATTAAAAAAAACTTATTTATTTCGAAAAAATCTGAATTTTTTATTTTAAAAATTAAATCCCCTAATTATTAAATATCTTTTTAATTTCGAAAAAGATAAGAACTTTTTTCTATTTTTATAATTTTCGAAAAAAATCTTAATTTTTGAATTTAAAAAAATATTTTGAATTTTTTCAAATTTTTTGGATTTTTTTAAATTTTGAAAATTAATTTTCAGATTTTTTTTTAAAAAAGATTTTCATTTTTTAAAATTTTATTTTATTTTTTAATTTTTTGAATTATTAATGACGTGGAAATTGTTTTTTACGCATGGCAATCAAAAAATAAAAAAAAAAAAGAAAAAGAAAAAGCCACCTAGCTGACACATCATAGATTCTGCTGAGTCAATGGGTTTAGGAGGTAATTGTGAAGAATCTTCATTTTACAAGGACAGAATCTTAAAAAAAAAATTACAAGGGCTAAAACCAAAAGTGCACTATATTACAGGGCTAAAAACACTATTAACCTTAAATTTATGTACCACTATTAAAATTTTGTAGGCAAAGAGCTAAGTGCTATTTCATTATCATCAAATAATATTCATAACATTTTGGGTGTAACTAGAAAAAATCTAATTTCTCCTATTCAATTTTTTTTTTTTAAATCTTTGTTTTTCTTTTCAGGAAAAATGTCTATTATTTAATAGTCTTTCCATGATTATATTGAGTCAAACATTTGATTTGTTGACCATATAACTCTTGACTCATATTAAATTAAAAAACTCTTTTGACTCAAATATTAAATTAAACAACACTTTTGACTCAAATATTGCATCAAAATTAAACTCAAATATAACATCAATATAATTTGTAGATTATTCCAAACTCCCTTTCACATCATGGCTTCAACACCACATTTCTGCATCTTCATGAGTAATGAAGAATTTTTGAAATTGAAGGCTAAAGATCCTATTATGGCCTTGAAACTCATTAGAGAGAGTAACACACTTTCATCTTTTCCTTCTCCAGGTTACCCTAAAGAATTTAACCCCCATTATTTTGAGAGTGCTCATGACGGTCTCCTTCAACAATTGCAAGAAAAGATTTTGAATGTCGATCTGTTTGATGTGCTGGAAAAGGATTCTAACCATGGCTTGGATTTGATTGCTTTAGTAAAAAATCTTAGCATTTCTCAAGAATCTACCACCAATGCCTCTCTTCTTGTTTTCTTAGACGAGTTTGCTCCTCTCCTAGGACAGATAACACAACTTCTTTACGACAAACAACAACTTACCCAAAAGATAGTGGAGCATCAGAATCTCCGTTTGCATCACCTTGAAGGGTATAACTCTTTAGCACGAGAAGCTTTATCTCTTGATATATATGATAAAGAGTCAAACAGAGTGGCACAATCAAAAGCTCTAAAGGCTATTGAACACAATGAAGCAGCAATCAAGCTTGGACAAGATGTCACGTGCTCCACCGTGGAGAAAGAGTCCGTGAAAGTGAAGCTGGAAATTTGTGAATCAATTTATGAAAAATTAAAGGCTAACCTTAAACTTGAAGTTTATTTGAAGTTAGTTGGCCTTTTAAGCCTTAGCTTGTAATGTCTGACATTTTCCATGGTTTTAAACAATTGTCATTTGGCATTAATTTTGGTTTAATCATAATGCCAAGTTTTCTGTTTCTTGTCGTAACTACTCTTGTACTATTTTAAATTCATGCAATATAGGCCTATATTTTTTACAAATACTTGCCATTTATTCTGAATATTCTATTGTCGGAAGCTAGCTCTTCTATCTCATAAGCATCATTTGAAAATACTTGTATAACTTTAAATGGTCCTTCCCAACTTGGTTACCATTTGCCTAAGACTCTATCTCTTTTATCCATAGGCAAAAGTACTTTCAAAACAAAATCTCCAATATTGATAGGCTTTGATTTGACCTTCTTATTATAGGCTTTTGCAACACATTCTTTTTGTCTTAGAAACACTTTCAAAGCTATCAACCTTTCCTCATCTATATCAACCATTTCATCTAATATTATATTCCAATATTGATCTGTCGGAATTTCCATTTGTCTTTGAATTCTGGCTGATTGTACATAAACTTCATTGGTAGAACTGCATCGTGCCCAAAACCCTATGGAAATGGTGTAGAGTTTGTTGACTCTTTTAGGGATGTTCGACAAGCCAACATAATTTGATATAAAGTGTTATGCCAATTTCTTGGTTTGTTCTTCACATGTTTCTAAATCAAATTAATGATAATTTTATTGGCAGCTTGGACTTGGCCATTTTCTTGAGCATAATATGGCGTCGAACTAAGTAACTTAAAACTTGTTTGGTTGGCAAACTCAACCATCTTTCGTCCAATGAAAGATGGACCTTGGTCAGTAGTGATAGTTTTAGGAATTCCCAACCTATAAAGAATATGGTTTTGAATAAAACTAATCACAGTCTCCTGATCATCTTTTGGTAATGGAATAGCCTCGGTCCATTTAGTAAAATAGTCTATTCCAACTAATATAAAATGGTGGCCTTTAGATGAAGCATGATGGATTTATCCAATTATATCTAAAGCCCAACCTCTAAATGGACAAGATTTTATTATGGAATGTAACTTGCTTAAAGGTACATGTTGAATTCCCGCATGTTTCTGGCACTCTTGGCACCCTTTTTCAAACTCGATGCAATCATTCAACAAGGATGACCAATATAACTGTTGTCGAAATATTAACCATTTCATTTTATAACCTGCTTGATGGGAACCACATGCCCCACTATGTACCCCAGAATTAGCTAGGTAAGCCTCATTCTCATTGGTGCACTTAAGTAAAACTCCTTCAGGAGTTTTCTTAAACAACTCATTTCCAATGATTACATAGCTTAAGGCTCTATACTTAATCTTTCGGTTATCTGTGCCTAATGGATTCTCAAGGTACTCTACGTTTGGTTTTCTCCAATCGTTATTTGATGAATTGTCAATGGCAAAAATTTCAGGATAAAAACAATTAGGATAAGAATATGGCTCACTAGAGTCTAATTCTCCTTCTTTACCCACAAGTTTTGGCATTGACTATCCTATCGAAGGGCATTCAATAGGAACCAATTTGTCTTTGATATTTTTTATCAATTCTTGCAATTTATGTTTAGAAACCTTATATCCTGAAGCAAGTTGTGCTAAATCGTTTGCCACTTGATTTTCAATTCTTGGCACATGTTATATAATGATAGATTCAAAATGATTTAATAAAGAATTAGCAGAAACAAGATAAGAAAAAAAAATCTCACTTATGCATTTGTACTCCTTTGTTAGCTGCTTCACAACCAATTCTGAATCTCCTTTTATCGCAACATTCTTTGCCCCCAATCCTAGCAGTATTTCCAATCCCGCTATTAAAAGCTCATGTTCAACCCCATTATTGGAGCAAGTGTCATTGATTTTGTTGGTATATTCAATGAAGATATTATGAAAACACCAACTTCGGTACCATTTTTATGGCTAGAACCGTCAAAATAAAAAGTCCAAGGTTGATTTTCCTCATAACTCTGTGTTGCTTCGACCAAAGAATGATCAACTATGAAATCATCAACAATTTGACCTTTGACAGCTTTGAAAGGTTGATAAGTTAGTGAATATTCAGATAAACCAAAGCCCATTTCCCAACTCTACTATGTATAATTGGTTTTGACAACATATTTTTAATAACATCAAAATGCGAATAAACATAAACAACTACATGCTTTATATACTGCTTAAGTTTGGAACATGAAAAGTATAGACATAGACACAATTTTTGAATAGGACTGTATCTAGTTTCAGCATCATTTAAAACTCTACTAATGTAATAAATGGCTCTTTCGACACCATTCTCATCCTCTTGGGCTAACATGCTCCCTATCATCGAGTCAGATGCTGAAATGTGCAATTTCTAACTTTTATTCATAATTGGAGGCAATAAAATTGGAGACATCATCAAATAATATTTGATTGCATCAAAAGCTTCTTGATGTTTCTGCCCCCAGTTAAAATTGTCCTCTTTATGCAATCAAAGTAGTGGTGAAAATGCTTGCGTTTTTCCACTTAGGTTGGAAATAAATCTTCTCAAGAAGTTGATTTTTCCCAGCAACGACTGAAGTTCCTTCTTTGTTGAAGGAGGCTTAGTTTCCATTATAGCCTTGGTTTTATTTTGATTGATTTCAATACCTTTTTTGTGCACAACAAAACCCAAGAAGTCACCTGCACATACACCAAAGGAACATTTTAGTGGATTCATTTTCAATTCATTTTTCTCATTCTTTCGAATAACAATCGAAGGTATTCTAAATGATCCTCTTCCGATGAAGATTTTACGACAATATCGTCAATGTAAATTTGCATAAATTTATCAATAAAATCATGAAACATTGAATCCATTGCCCTTTGGTATGTAGCACCAGCATTCTTCAGGCAAAATTGCATTACTACCCATTCATAAGTCCCTAATGCTCATGGACATCGAAAAGCTCTTTTTGGTACGTCTTCAGCAATTAAGATTTAGTTATAACCAGAATAGCCATCAAGCATACTCAAGTATTCAAATCCTGCTGCAGAATCGACTAACATTTTTGTTACTCGCATATGATATTCATCCTTTGGTGTAACATTGTTCATATCTCTGAAGTCTATACAAACTCTAAAAGATCCATTTTTCTTAATTACGGAACAATGTTAGCTAACCATTCCACATACCTCGTAGTTCTAATGGACTTGATTTTGAGGAGTCTTTCGATTTCCTCTTTAATCTTCGACATGATTTGAGGTGTGATGAAAGGTCATCTTACGTTATTCTTAACATGTTTTTCAATTATTTTCAATAGGGTTTAGCAGCAAAAAAGAGGAGTATTAGAACAATTGCCTATGATTTCGGGACTTTTGTAATATTTAGGGTTTAACTAACCAAAAATGAAGATTCAAGAGACCTCAGGAGACTAGGAGGAGGAATTATGTTCCCTAGTATTTGATAAAAAAATATACTTTTTTACGATAAAAAATAGTATTTGATATAATTTATTTCTCATCACTAAACAATAACTATGAGACAATCCATCAAAATAAATTGTGATATACATTTAATTGAGTATCTAATATATTTTAATTATTGAATCTAGTAGTTAATTGAATTATAATTATTTATGAAAAATATTTTTCATGAACATCACATCTAATACAATATTATTCGGCTTATAAGGTGTCAACTCAGTGGTACGAGCTTCATTTTGTAAACTGTATGGACAAAGTTTAAAGCTCATATAAGACAATTATAAAATAATTATTAGTGAAATAGAGATAATTGACCAACGGTCCTAACGTTTTGGTGTTGGTCCGGTCCGCCACAATACTTAGAAATATATAAATGAACACGTACACAAAAGAAAACAATAAATTTCAAGAAAAATAAAAGGAAAATTATATTTAGATTCTTATGAATCCACTCATTTTTATGAAGGTCTATTTTAGCAACCAACAGATTTTCACTTGGACACACAGACCCTTATTTTTGTTTTTTGGACCAATTAAAACTGAAGGGTAAAAAGGTAATTTTCATTTAACTTTTAATTTCCCTTTTTTTCTTCCCAGAGAACTTTAAAGGTCACACATTCTTTTCTCTTTCTTCCTTCTCTTCTCTGTTACGTTTTGCTTGTCAAAGATTACCTTCCTTCCATGTTGTGCTTGTTTCCATTAACTTAAAATCAAATGCAACAATTCTTTTATTGAAGAAAAGGTATACTCCCTGCTACTATGTCTTAATTTAACAATTTGCTTTTTCTTTTTCTTTGTTTAACTTGTTACGGGTGCTTTTGTTGATGCTTCACTCAATAGCATCTTATAATTGTTCTTGCCAATAACTAATTGTTTTAAAAACTAGTTATTTTATATTGTTCTTGCCAATAACTAGTTGCTTTTGCTATGCATTCATGTTACGGATGCAAAAATCAAATGCAAATGGTGAGGGACACTTGCAACTAATGGAACTATCAAATCTCCATAATAATTCTTGTATTCATACAAATTTTCACACTAACAGTAATACAATTCGCCACACACTATATGATTCATATATTCACACAAATTTTCACACTCTACTGAAAAGAAACAAAAAAAATGAAGTAACAAAGTAATAGTGCATGAATTCAAGACAGTTTAGGAAAGATAAAACATAAGGTCTGACTTAAGTTATTTCTAGAAGGGTTACACTACATTTCTGCTAGTATCTAAAACTGCACATGTATGCTAAGTTAACTGAAACTTATAGTATAGAAGAAACTGATATAACAATGTGCTAACATATATAGTTAACTCTCTATTTTTATTTATAAAAATTACGGGCATAAGCTATGCCAAATTACATGCATCATTTCAATAGCTAATATAGAATACATCATCAATACAAATAAATAGGTGCCGCATATAGACGGAGCACCAAATACAATCAATACAAACACCCAAAACCACAAAACTCCAAAACAAAAGTTACCCACAACCAAAACTAATCCTAATGCTATTCTATACTAAGGGGTTAATAAGGTAGCTAAAATTGCTTCAACACCAGCTCCCAGTACTCACAATAGGACGCTAACAGCACACACATCAGCTTTTGGGAATAACAAACTATTTATAGAACCAAAATTGCTAATTTCAATTTTCTTTGTTGATATGTAGCACCTAAACTGAATCAAAATTCAATAACAAACCATTTGTAGAACCAGAGTTTCTTCCAAAATTCAGAATTGTTACCAAAATTCACATTTGGTTTTGCAAAGTCCAAAATTGACAAACACGTTTCTGAGAGGACAACATGCAACTGAGATTAGAGATACAAAGGGATGGTAAATCCGAAATCGAAAATCGAAATTCCAAATCAAATTAAAAAGAAGCACACAAAGATTAGAGAAATTGTTTTTTGTCTTTTTGTTCACCAAGAAATTAGAGAGGATCCCAAAAAAACACAATACCCTGTTGTTGATTTTCTGGATATCGGACAACCTCCCCAATCCGAATCACAAAAAGCACGCAAAGATTAATCATTTCGGGAAGAGAAAAATAAACCTTGACCTAGATTGTTCTTTAGATACTGCAATATTCGCATGGCAGCTTCGATATGAGGTTTGCGAGGAGCATGCATGAATCTACTCAATATGTGCACTGAGTAGGTGATATATGGACAAGTAATAGTCAAATAAATTAGGTGTCCTACAAGTATCCTATATGAGGATGGATCTTTCAACAATTCTCCTTCATCTGACAATTTGACATTTTGCTCCATGGGAAAGTTCACAGGCTTAGCTCCCAAACATCCTCCATCTTTTAAAATTTCCAAAGCATATTTCCTCTTCGAAATGAATATACCTTTCTTTGACCGGGAAACCTCCATGCCCAAAATAAACTTCAAGTCACCCAAATCTTTAATCTGGAATTGATTATGCAAAAACTATTTCAGAATAGTCATGGCATTGGGATCATTACTAGTTATGAGGATGTCATCAACATAGATCAGTAAGGCAGTAAATGATTTGTCTTTCTTACATGTAAACAATGAGTAATCTGCTTTTAATTTAATAAATCCAGCACTTTGAATAGGTGTAGAGAACTTGGCAAACCATTGGCGAGAGGCTTGTTTTAATCCATATAAGGATTTATTGAGGCGACACACAAGGTACTCCCCCTGTCGCTGAAAACCAGGAGGAAGAGACATATACATTTCTTCAGAAAGATCTCCGTGAAGAAATGCATTGTGGACATCAAGTTGATGAAGTGACCAATTTTGAGCAGCTGCCAAAGCTAATAAACAACTAATTGTAACCATTTTAGCAGTAGGCGAAAAAGTCTCATGGTAACCAATCCCTTCAAGTTGTGTGTAACCTTTTGCTATTAACCATGCTTTATAACATTCAAGAGAACCATCTGATTTACGCTTGATTTTGTACACCCAACGACAACCAATAGCTTGCTTTCCAGGAGGGAGAGGTGTGAGAGACCAAGTATTATTGGATTCTAAAGCATCCAACTCAGATTGCATTGCTATTTGCCAATGAGATTGGGAGGCAGCTTGTTCATAACATGTAGGTTCAACATCGTTAGTAATAGTAGCAATGAAGGATCTGTGTTGTGGTGAGTAACAATCATATGATATAAAATTGCAGAGAGGATATTGTGTACCTTTACTTGGAAAAGATGACGAGAAAGACAATGATTCGGGAGAACTTACTTGGTTACAAACATAGTCACTCAAGGTTGCAAGGGGAACATGAGTTCTTTGAGAACGACGCAAGAGGACTATTGGAGAAGCAGAAGTGTCAGGGGTAGATTCTTCACGTGTTGTCTAGATGAGTGAGGAATCTAAGACAACAATGGGTATGACAAAATCTGTTTTAGGTGGTGAAGAAGAAATGGATTCATAGGGAAAAATATCCTCGTGGAAAATAACATCACGACTAGTGAAGACTTTATTAGATTCAATATCATATAATTTGTAAGCTTTCTGACCAACTGAATAACCAATAAAAACACATTTGGTGGCACGAGGAGAAAATTTATGGGATACATGAACATTTGTAGCATAAGCTAGACATCTGAAAACTCTAAGGTGGGAATAAGAGGGGATTTTTTGATAAAGCTTTTCGAAAGAAGTTTGGTGAGAAAGCATGGGTGTGGGCAACCTATTAATTATATGAACAGCGGTGGAGACACATTCTGCCCAAAAGTGTAAAGGGAGATGCGATTGAAAATGAAGAGCTCGAGCCGACTCAAGGATATGTCAATGTTTGCTCTCAACCACCCCATTTTGTTGAGGTGTATAAACACAATAATGTTGGTAATTAGTTCCATGTTGTTTAAAAAAATCTCGCATAGAGAAAAACTCTCCTCCATTGTCAACCCGAATATTTGCTATAGTAGTATTGAATTGGGTTTTCACATAAGAGAAAAAATTGGTAATGAAATGGATCAATTAGATGATTTGGGTTCCCACAAGTGGCATGATGATTTGTCCCAATTAGAGATATCTTGCCCACAAGTGGCATGATGATTTGTCCCAATTGGAGATATCTTGCCCCACAAGTATTTAATTAGTAATGAAATGCTTATCTACCTATGCTTAATGATGAATTAGACAGCTAAATTATTCAAGAGAGTAGTTGATGTTGCTTTCCAATCATAAGGACAGTTTGGATGAATCTCTCGAGACTTTTTTTATAAAACATAAATGTTAAAGGAATTATAAAATAATTAAGAGTTTTTAAAATAGCTTACAATTGTGGTATAGTCGAACCCCGAATTTTGTATATATTATATGCATTGTGCCTATTAATTGAGTTAAGCTAACGAGAACGAATTATGGTATAGTTAACATATGCGTATAGGTCTCAACTATTTTGACGAAATAGATCTCAATTTTTTAAATTTGTTTAATCATTTTGTAAGTACGCATAGAAGTCCATTTACTTAATTAGAATAATCCATTTGTTGTTTTTTTTTCTTTTGTTCTAAAACTCTGGTTCTCAAGAAATTATTTCAGAGTTCAAATCATATTCTCTCAATTGATTGATCTTTACCCCAAGCATATTAGGGTAGTTGAAAAAAGAACAAAGCATGTTAACCATCTGTAAATAAAATAAAATAAAATTAAAAAGAAACTTTTATCATATATCAGAAAAGTGATCCGAATAGGTGTTTTTGGATAGAAATTTAGATGCTATGTTGTCTTTTTTGCCGATTGGTTAGAATTCTCTTTGTAAAATAATAAATGAGGCGTCTGAGATTCAAACTTCGATCTCTGCATATAATAATGCATTATCTCTACTAACAGAGGTATGCTCAGAGGGACATGTACCACATTGTTTACAATTTTTTTTTAACAAATCAAAATGAAATTATATTAATACATCGGTAGCATTTTCCAAGCACAAGATGTGCGTAAAAAACTACTACAAAAAAATACAAAGTGTTTCAGAATCGAAAGGAATAAAGAGACTAGCAGTGGTTACCCAATGCCTAAACATGTCATAGGACTTGACCACCACCTCTGAGTACCATAAACAAACATGGTTTTTTTAGCTTTCAGCCACCCTAACGATAACAATTTAATCTTATCCAACAACCTGGGGACATCCGTTACAACATTATTAAACAGGCGGTTAATACGTTCGGTCCACACAACCCATGTACAAAGAATCCAGATTAGCTGCAGAAAAGAACGTTTAGCTTTACAAACACATGTCAAATAAGTAAACTGCACCAAATGATCGGAAATATTATTGGGATCCGCCCTAATGGTGCCTAACCAATTGCGCACCTGCTGCCACAATAAAACAGTAGTTGAGCAAAATAAAAACAAATGTTCGGCTGTTTCAACATGACCGCACCCAGTAACACAAAGAGTTGCCTCGGAATTGAGAACACCACGAGCTGCCAAATTTGCTTTCATAGGTAACCGATTTCGAAGAAGATGCCAAGCAAAAATTGAGACCTTCAAAGGGACCTGATGATGCCAAACTAGCTCCAAAGCGTCGTCCATGAGAGGATTGACGCCCTCCGTTAATAAATCATAAGCTCCTCGAACACCACAACCATTTGTCTAAAACATTGGGCAACAGAGAAACATCAAGCAATAAAACCCTAAACTCCTCTAATAAGTTCTCCTCCCACGCCCACAACCTACGTCTCCAACTCCACCCTCCCCCTCCCTGCTCCCAGCCAAGAGAGAACATATTCGCCACTAAATTGGTTTTGTTCTCAGCTAAGTCAAACAACCTACGGAACCGCTCACTAAAAGGAGCATCACCAAACCACCTATGGGACCAAAACAACGTATCCGCACCATCCCCCACCTTTCTAAGCACACTACCGCCGAACCAACCACCCCCTACATCGCCAACACCCTCACAAATCCTCCCAACTTCCCTCCACCAAGAAGAACAACTCCAGCCCCCAACCTCCCACCTATTTCACCATAACGGGCGACTAAAACATGATACCACAACCCTTCTCTATCCACTAACATCCTCCAGCACTATATCCCTAGCAATGCTAAATTAAACCCCTTCAACTTCATGACCCCCAACCCTCCATACTCCTTTTTAGAACATACAGTATTCCAATCTATCCAAGTAATTTTCCTACAGTCCTCACCCCCCACCCCCAAAAAAAAATTAATTCAACAAAGATTCAATGGAAGAGATTATATCTGATGGAGCTTTAAAGAAGGAAAGAGCATAAACAAACAGAGAAGTCAGAACTGCTTTCAGAAGGATCAAGCGACCACCAAACGAGAGAAACTGGCTATTCCACCCCGACAGTCTAGATTTAATACGATTCACAATAGGGTCCCAAAACGAAAGTCTCTGCGGATTACTCCCAACAGGCAAACCTAGGTACAAAAAAGGAACCTTACCCACTTTACAACTCAACACCGAGGCCGTCTCACTCAACCAAGAATCAGAGATATTAATTCTTACCAACAAGCTTTTATTAAAGTTCACTTTCAAACCTGACATCAACTCAAAAATGACAAGAGTCGCCCAAAGAGCACAAACATTAGCCCAACTTTTATGACCAGGCAACAGAGTGTCGTCAGCAAATTGAAGATGAGAAACAACCACCGGGTTGGCCGCCCCAACCGAGTAACCTGTAAACAGCTGGTTGTCAACCATAGCTTTCATCAAAATGTTAAGTCCCTCAGCCGCAATAAGGAACAAAAATGGGGACAGGGGGTCCCCCTGACGCAGGCCTCTGTGGAGGTAAAATTCTTCCGTAGGGCTACCATTAACAAGAACAGAGGCTGTAGCAGTACCCACACATTCTCTAATCCATTTCCTCCACAACACAGGAAATGACATACGCTCCATAGCCGAGTCCAAATAACCCCAATCAACATAATTATACGCTTTTTCGAAATCCACCTTAAACAACATGAGATCCTTCTTTAACTTTCTAGCTTCATCAACCACCTCATTAGCTATAAGAATACCATCAAGAATTTGTCTATTCTTAATAAAAGCAGACTGAGTTTCGGAAATCACACTGCCAATCACCAATCTCAATCTATTTGCTAGCAATTTTGCTATGATTTTGTACATGCTCCCCACCAAAGAGATGTGTCTAAACTCATTAAGCCTCTGCGGGTTATCCACTTTTGGAATAAGAACAATGAAAGTAGTATTAATACCTTTGGCCAATTTCCCGTTGCGATGGAACTCAGTAGCAAACCTCATCATATCATCTTTAAGCTCCACTCAAAACTCCTTAATGAAACCAAAATTAACCCCATCCGGACCCGAACTTTTAAAACTATCACAATCCCATACAGCGTCCTTAACTTCATTCGCTGAAAAAGGCTTGATCAGACCCCCCTCCCTCAACCAAAGATAGAGAGCGTAATTGAATATTCGACACACTTGGTCGCACCTCATTTTGCGATTGAAAATGGCTCCCAAAATGGGTGAAAACCGCATGTCTGACATGGTCGACACCCTCAATCATCACACCATCAACTAGAATATAGAAAATTGTATTATGACGGCGTCGAGACGACATAATAGAATGAAAAAACTTAGAGTTCTCGTCACCTTCACACAACCACTCTTTCCTCGACTGCTGTCAACATATACTATTATTGAGCCTGGATAAAGAATGAATATTTGCCGACACACTATGCAACTCAACACATTCAGCTTCAGATTACTCCTCGACCTCCCCTTTACCATCTAACTCAACCAGCCAATCTTTCAGAGCCATTTTAATTAACTTGAACTTTTCTTTTAACACATAACCGCCCCAACTATCCACCTGTAGTGATTTCCACTTGTCAGTAACAAATTGCTTTTACCCAGGTGTGTCCGAGCAACATTTCAAGAACCGCGAAGGCCTAGGCCCCCAATTTTCCTCATCGACAGACAATATCAATGGACAATGGTCAGATAAACCTCTCAACTGAGCAACTTGTATGCAATTGGGCCAAGCCAAACACCAATCTTCAGAAATAAAAAATCGATCAATTTGACTCATCGACCTGCCATCCCCTTTGAACCAAGTAAAATTACGCCCACACAATGGTAAATCAAGCAAACCATTTTCCTCTGTGAATTGGTTAAAAGGCGCGTAAACCGTCGCACCACCATAAACCGTCACCAACCTTCTTTCTTCCCTACACCGAACTGTGTTGAAGTCACCGCAAACACAAACCTTCTTACCCCTCAACGCCTGAAGGCGAGCCGATAAAGCATCCCATAACAACTGTCGGGCACCACCATCACAAGGAGCATACACATTGAACAAGTGGAATTCTTCATTTGATGTTATGAACCGGCCATGTATGCTCAAAACATGATCAAAACAGCCCGTCGACCACACCTCTACCTCCGAAGCATCCCAAATAGTTAACAGACCCCCTGACGCCCCTTGGGACGGACGAAAAGAAAATGTCTCCGACTTCCTATTCCACACCGACGAACATACCCTATCATCACACGTATGAAGCTTTGTTTCTTGCAGACACATAATCAACGGATTTTTGTCCTTCACCAAAGATCGAACTTCCCTTCTCTTCTCATGACCACCCAACCCCCTAACATTCCAAGATAACAACTTCATCTCCCACACCCTCACCCTCCCCACCTCCGCCTCTCACTCCTACACGGCACCCTCAACCACCCCCTAACTCAACATCGTCAACAACTGACACCTTCTTCTTCCCCTTCTTCTTCCTCGCTAACACCCCAAACTTGTTATTGCAACCACTAAGACTCACACCAATAGTTTGACCTTAACTCCTCACATCCTCCCTCACCACCTTATCACTCCCATGCAAGACCACCCAATGCTTCTAATCATTATTAATAACAGAGCTAGAAGAAGATGGTTCTTCAAATAAGTTTTTAGATATCATCTTGACCGCCTTTTTAAGTGAATTTGAACCTTTATACTTGCGTGCATTTTTCTTTAGAATCTGCATAACTGTTGTCCGCTCTTTATTAGGAAGCATTGCCACTTTTTTCAAGCTATGAACCGAATGACGCAACAACCCCTTGACTTTCTTGCGCTTATGAACATCATCCTCTTCTAGAGTACGACAAACATTAATTCTCAACCCCTTTTTACCAATTTTCCGAGATGAAGACACAACCCCTGCCTCACTATGATGTTTATAACTTATTCATTCCAAGCTCCAAGGACCAGATACCAATGAACGATCTACTCGGGGAGGGCATGATGTCGTTCGGCGACTTCGTTGCTTCCTTTTAGATTCCGACACACCATCATTAGGACACACATCAGCTTGAATTACTATAGCCACATAAATGTCGCCACTGCCATGATCAGCAATAGCAATACCAGACGCCTCACATCCCCTCAGTTGGTCCACAATCGGCTCTGAGAGGACCGGTTGTAAATCCACCTCGAACAAAGCTTCCTCACACCTGCTCAATTTCGGTGGTCCACCCGCTACCATATCAGATTCAGACTCTGTGCCAGCCAAGTCCATTATATCTTCAATAATTCTTTCATTACCCTTTGATTCAACAATATCCTGCACTATTTTGTCTACCAAAAAATCTGCATTAACCTCATGTTCGTGTTCAATCCGCACGTCTTCCTGATCAGCCTGTTCATCGTTTGACCCATTCCCATCTTCTTCATAAAGGCATGCATCATCACCAATATTAAAACCACACTCCTCTACAATTTTCATTGTCACCATAACTCCATCTATCAAAAGTTTCTCAGAACAATTAATAATCTCATTAGAAGATGTAGCAACCAAAACCCGAGCATAATCAAATCTTTCTTTCTCCACCGTACAAGAATCCAAACGTAGAAACCTACGAACATCAAGAATACATAGTTTGAAGAAGCTTTCATTCCAAGCATGTAACGGTATACCATACAGCCTCAACCATGCCCCCCTTTGGAACAGTAAAACATTCTTTTCCCATCTCACAATATTGTTGAAAAAATGAGAAAGAATTCCTTAGCATCATTCAAAATAGTAGTAACGCTAACCTCAAAAATACTACGAATGAAGACTTTGTCTGCACCTAACGGAATGATGTCAATATCTGTGCTCCCCGCATCCATATTTCTATCTTGAACAACAGGTATACTCTCCCCATTAATCACAGTTCAGTTACACCATTACGGGCCCACTGAAGATCTTCCACACATGACGGATATGTCTGAACCAGCTTTTGGATTGAAGGTTGCCCCCCTACATTTAAATGACTACCAGCAAACTTGGCAGGCCCTCCCTTCCCACTACGGCCCTCTTGATCCTTACGTGACCCCTTAACCAAACGCACAGTAACGTCCCCAACCTGCACATCGTCTGCGGTACCACTCTAGCTTTCGGCAAGGCTACCGTAACCCCATTAGCTTTTTCCTCTAACTCAATTTCCTTACCTCCGCCCGCTTCTGTTTCACCTTTTTTCACAACACCCACACTCACTATTTTAGCTCACTCACCCTCCTTATTAATTCCAACCTCAGTCTTCTTCCCACCCTTACCAACTACCAGCTTCTCTACGCCTCTACCGTTCGCCCGACCCTGCTTTACCTCATTGATACCTCCACTTCCCTCTACCTCGCTAGCTGATGCCTTGTCAAAATTAGCAACTTTTGCCTTGATTTGGAAATTACCAAAACAAACAACATTCACTACTTTCAACAGTTTATAGACATCACGAACATTCGAGCATCTCACAAACCCATAGTGTTCCCCATAAACATTGGACCTACTAGGAACCACCACCTCTACCAGCATACCACAAACCTCAAATCCTTTCCGTAGATAAAAATTTGATAATTGCGGTGGAAAGTTTGTAAAATAAAAAGGGACAAACCGTCGAACCTGAGCTTCATTCGCTGATTCCTTGTTGGTAGAGAGAACTGCCCGCGCATCAAGCTTTCCTCCGCCATCAATATGCCTGTCCAGAACCTAATTCTATCGCGCAGCCCCATCATCCCGACGGCTTGGCTCCCCAGCTCGTTTCCTGACCTCAAACCGATTCCATTCCTCTTCCGATTCCTCAAAAAACCGATTAGAATACCTGTCTTGGTAGTAGTCCGCGTCGCTGCCGTAAAAGACCCCTTGTGAATCCCTGTATCTAGACTGACGCTTGCCGACTTCATCCCAATCCCTGAATCGCTTGTCCTCCAGCTTCCAATTCTGACCTTGATCCCCCTGTCACAGCACTTTCCTCCTCCTAGGTCTCAAATCAAGCCAATCATCCCCATCCCCCCTTTTTGTGGCACCCAGCTTGGCCCCCTCCCCCCCCCCCAAAATGGACCTCTCATCTGGCGATGGAGAACGCCAGTAGTCCTGCCTGCGTTGATGCCGCAAGCGAACTTCTCTCTCAACCTTTTATCGCTCACATTGTTTACAATTATATTATTGGATAAACATAATTTGAGTATAAAAATAATTTGATTTTGCGCCTTTGTGTTTTCAATGCACCCTTCAACAATTATTTTTCATTGAGTATTAAAATAATTTATTTGTCACAATTAGAATATTTGTTTGTATTGTAACTAAAAAAGAATATTTGTTTGTATTATATTTTGTATTATAATTTTTTTTTTTGAACAAGCCAAAATGGAATATATTAAATCACCAAAAGTTGTTCATCTCGCACAAGGTGTGCAAAAGAGAATCACTCCGCACAATACAATGTTAAAATTTTGTTGCCATAAAAAAAATACTACGAAATAATAACAAAAAGAAGACTACACCATAACACCCATACAATGGAGAGGGTGCCGCCACCGGTCATGATAATTGAAAGGGAAAGTGTGCATATTGGCCTTTAGCCATAGAAAAGACATAAATTTGACCTTGTCTGCTAAATGATCCGAATCCAAAGCATGCTGCTTAAAAATCCTGGTGTTCCTTTCCTTCCAAATAACCCAGACATTAGCAAGCCATATTATTTTCAAAAAAGAAAGTGTAAATCACGGTAACCCAGCCATATGACCAAACATGTGCAATAAAAAAAATGTCGAACCACTAATAAAGGAGGTGCCACACGCTGCCAAAAATGTCACACAAAAAAAGATGAAATGCGGTCTCGAAGGAGCCACACCCAATCAATTAAGTTTTAGTTCATTTGTTTATCAAAATATGTTTATTTGTTGCTTCTAACTGCCCCATTAACTACTATATATATTGAAAATTGTAGATAATATCTCATCTCTTAAATGTGTATTTGTATAAAAAAAAATTATCTTAAAATAAATGTCACTCTCAACTATCTTTTTTTTATTTTAAATTAAAAAAAGGGATAGGTGTACTTATATCCTACTATGTTTTTGTTCATTCTTTTTCTAATTGTACTTTTTAATTAACATTATATTCATATTTTTTAAAAGGAAATGTTTTATTAATATCAATGACATTAATGACCAAATTACAATTATTTAGGTGAAATTAAAACTCCGTCTAATGACAAAGCCACTATGTAACCACCGTTTGACACCTTTTAAATATCATTTTTAAATCAATATATTTCACTTTATATTTGTGATAATAACCAATATATATCATTACTTAATAAATCAATTTGGTAAAATAATTATTGTACTTTTTTATAAGAGAGTATATTGTTTAATTTGAAAGGTGGGGTTGAGTACAAACTACTAGACAAGGGTCCATTTGTCATTTAATTCTAGAGCAGCCGGCAACAAGTTGCATCAGATTGCAAAGATGCTACATGTTCACTTAATTCTTAAATTGATTGCAAATGCAACTTGAGAAGTGATAATGCATGCATACATAGTACTATTCAAATTAAAAAGGAGATAAGTGTACTTATATCCTATTGTTTATTGTTGAGGGGTCACAATCTTCATAATGAAGTGGTACTAAAGTTTGTTGGATTTTGCAACAGCCTCACTGCTGCATGATTCTGGTGGAAGTGATTTACATTGTATCCTCATGTTAAATACTTCTTCCATTCTATATTATTATGTGACATATTTAACTCTCACAAGAATATCAATGCTAAAATTTATTCAAACTCCAATGTCTAGCACAAGGAGTACAAGAATATCAATCGCAACCGTGACATGAAAATGAACACACCCACCCTTAATCATATTTTGTATTCTCATAAGTCAAAATTTTTGCTTATATTTGGTATACGGTGGATATATTAGAATCACAATGATTCTAAAAACATCACATTATAGCTTATGCAAAATCGCAATGTATCACCGTAATACTAAACATAGACGATCGTCTTCTTTGATAATATAAGGGGACATGGTTTTGGTTGGAGGTAAGCAGCAGCGGGTTTTTTTTTTTGTTCGAAGCAGCAAGTATTGATTTGAAGTATCTTGTTTGGATTTGGTAGTTTGTTAATTTTGTTATTTTAGCTGTATTTTGAGGTTGTTTTGTAGTATGGGTTGGTGCTAATCTGATGTAGATTGAAGGCCAGCTATGATTTGGACAAAAATAACAGAAAAAAGAGCCAATATTTTGCCAAATATTTTCTTTAAATCGAATGGGACCAACTCAAAGTCCATCAGTTTTTAAAATAAATAAATAACAGAATCAATATTGTTTTTGTGTATAATATTCAATTAATTTCATATATTTAAAAATGTGTGCATTGTTATCCTTTATTTAAAAATGAAGGGATGAATTTCCTCCCGTGAATTTTTCTCCAGATTCATCCACACCCTTAAATGCCTACCTCTCTTATTTTTAATTGTAGTATTTTATTTTAAATGGCGATTTCAATGGACCTTTCCATTCACTAGAAGATTCAATTTCATAGCAATGAACAACTTCATCTCTTTTAGAAAACAAAGAGGATTTCAACTCAATTTTTATCCAGACGAATTGGGTTGAGGCAAAAAGATTACGCTCATTTTTTTAGCTTGATTTTTTGCGACAAAATTCATGGTAACAACTTTTTTTTGGTATAAACATGCTAACAACTTTACTGAGAAGAATAATGATATGTGAACACAAAAGTTAACATCGATCATATATTATATTTTTTGGATCATGCTAACTTGTGTCCTAATGACGCAAAGTTAAAGATCTAAAAAAAGAATTAAAATATAAATTTTGTATTTTTTTGAATAAAAATAAAAGTTTTGTATTGAAAATATAAGTTTTTAAACTTTTAAGACATTAAATACAAAATTTCCAAAATTAAGTTACTACATTTGCCTTCTACACTTGTGCTAGCATTTCCCATATTTTTTTTAGAGAAATGCTAACAAATGCCCATGAAACGGAATACTTGTTAAAAAATTATAAAAGAAAATATTATCTTGGAAATTGTGTATTTTACTTTTTAAAAGTTGAGAAAGTGTTCTATTCAATGCAATTTTTTTTCTTACTTTTAGTGTTTTTTTTGTCTAAGGGATACTTTTAGTTTCTTAATTAGTGCCCGGAGGATAATGATTAGTAAGATCCTTTTATTTGGTCGATCGAAATTTTTAAATATTATGCCAAAGTTGTTGGCATGGTCCACATGATGAGGTAAGGTGTCGATGGTAGAGATGTCATTTTTTGTGATCTACTATACAAGATTTTAAAATACACACTATATCATATTAAATTGAGGTTGTTAAAATGGATAACAACAAATTAAACTATTCATTAAAATGTTAATACATTTAGCAATAGTTTACTTATGATCTATTGATAGATCACATCCGGTTTAGACATAGTGAAAATCAATATTTTAGTCATTGTTGTGGAAACTATTAAAACCAAGCTTAGCCCATAGCTTCTTTACTTACATCACAAGTCATATACTGCCTCTTCAGAGTTGAAATAGGCAGAGACAAACCATAGAACTTAATTGTGCCGTGTCATGTTAAATGACTTCTTTCCTATTTTTTCTTCTCTCGAATTATTTGTTCATTCTAAAATATCAATATAACAAAAAAAAAAATCACTAACATACCCTTATTTATTACATTTGAATCATCTTTAACCACTCCACTAACTATAATTGATAAAGATGTTTAAGTAAATGATACATATTTTATCATTACTATCAATATTATTAATCATTTCTTTAATAACTATGTAAAACTCAAATGGGTCGTCTAATGTGAGACGGAGGGAGTATATGAACAAAGGATCCAACACGATCCTCGTTAGTAAGAAAATATGCATATAATTTTTTAATTCTGCTCTTTACCCGACAGAAATTGCTCGCTCCCAACTGAAATTCCAAAAATACATTTGTGTGAGTTAACTCACGCAACGTGAGTTAAGTCATGCTAGTGTAAATCTCTGCGTGACTTAACTCACGCATGAATTAACATCTCCGTGAGTTAACTCACGCAAACCAAGCTTAGCCCATAGCTTTACTTACATCACAAGTCATATACTAGCTCTTCAGAGTTGAAATAAGTAGAGACAAGACCATAGAACTTACTTCCGTCGTGTCATATTAGATGACCTCTTTCCTATTTTTTTCTTATCTCAAATTATTTGTCCCTTTTAAAATATCAATATAGCAATTTTTTCACTAACATACCCGTATTTATTACATTTGAATCATCTTTAACCATTCCATTAACTATAATTGATAAGAGTGTTTAAGTAAATGATACATATTTTATCATTACTGTCAATTCTATTAATCATTTCTTTAATAACTGTGTAAAACTCAAATGGATCGTCTAAACGGAGGGAGTATACGAACAAAGGATCCAACACAATCCTCGTTAGTAAGAAAATTTGCATATATTTTTTGAATTATGTTCTTTACCCAACAGAAATTGTTCGCTCCCAACTAAAATTCCAAAAATACATTTGCATGCGTTAACTCACGCTAGTGTTAAATCTACATGACTTAACTCACGCAGCGTGAGTTAAGTCATGCTAGTGTAAATCTCTACGTGACTTAACTCACGCATGAATTAACATCTGCGTGAGTTAATTCACGTTGTGTCAGTGCAAAAAAACCAGAACAACCAGAAACTCATTTCCCTAATTTTCTTCATTCATTCATACATTCATTCAGTCAATTGTATCCATTTTTTCATCATTCATTCAATCAACCATTCACTCGTAATTAAAATACGAAGAATAAAGGAATAAAATAATGCAAAATGTCATAAAAACGCAAAAGTGCAAGAGTAAATATATTACATCAAAAACTCCCGAAAATGTCATTAAAAAACTACAAATATGCAAAAGTCATAAAAAAGACCTCACGGTTTACCGGTGTTTTTGGTAAACAATAAGGGTTAGTTTTGATTATTACAAGCAGGATCAAACCAGAAATCCTATGACATGTTGTGCATCGATTTTTAAGGAAAAAGAGTTTGCATTCATCAAGTTCATGGGTTGTTTTATGAACAAGACGAGACCGTATGGCGTCTTCGACAAAAAAAGGTTTTTAAAAGCAGTAAATGCAAAATAAAGGTTGAAAGTTAAAATTGCAGAAACTTAAAAAAAAGATAAATTGCATTGCATTAAAAATAGAGGTGGTTCGACAAATCCTTTACAATATGATTCTTTTCTCTCGCGCCGGTACTTTGAGTGTTGTAGAATTTCGATAAGTGAGTTGCAACCCGTTTTCCCTATGAAAAACTACTATTTATACATAGCAAAATAATTGGAAAAAGTCTAACTCCACCATCAACATTTCTCTCATTTGGACAACCGCTTGTCTCCCACATTCTCATTGAGGAAGCCACTTCTCTTTGAAATTTGGAATCTTCTCGCCTCAACAGGAATTGCTTGGCTTCGACGGTCTGGCATTCCTGACTCACGTCTTGTCGAACTCTAGGGTTTTTAGACCCTTTCACGCTAAGTCTACATCTCGTCGAACTCCACAAGCAGAAGGAAAAGACTTCAATTGCTGCAAAGATAGAAGTCAACTAATGTTGACCAAATTAAATGAGCATGTTGAAATTACAAGCTAACACTTGCATATGCATTAGTTTTCAGTATCATTATGACTTGAGATACATATTAAATCATGTCATTTATATCACAAGGAGAACATCAATTTTTTTTTAAACATCAGTTTTCATCACCAAAATTCATTAAAAATGAATAAGATGCAAACAAAGAAAATGGAACCTTTTGGATGAATTTCCTGTGGAGAAGCATCATTAGCAGTGATGCATTGAATCCTGCGAACCATCGTCATTTGTATCAATTAACAGTTGTTTTAGATAATTGATATTTTAAATCAAAATACGAATAAATTTGGACACCCGTGTATAAAAACATCAAATATACATGTTTGTCCCCTCCTTTAAAAAAAGTTTGTTCCTTAAAAAAAATCAAATATACATGTTTGTGAAATTTCAATGAAGAAACACTTACTATTCCAACATAATATAATTTTGGTACTTCGTCGATTTGATTTGACGATAAAAAAATATTTTTGTTGGTGGAGGTTTATGTAAAGGGAAGAATAAAGGTATGTGAAGGCCATATAAGCCCTCAAACACAACAAAATAAACATATAACATGAATATTGCTTATGAGAAGTAGGATCTTGAGATCTATATTTATAGACTCATGCAATGGCTTTAAGATTAATAATGAAATTCAATTTTTGTTATTATTATTTTTTGAAAAAAAGCTGGGTCAAATATACATTTAATTTTTTTGACTAATCAAATATGCATTTATTGAATCCATAAAACTTTTGAATAATATACTTTTTTTTTAAATTGTTCTTTGTTTTACTTTTTCATGGGAAACAAATCTTTTATATTTTCGACACCAATCTTCTAGAAACATATTGGCATCAAATCTTCCTTTCACAAAATATATTTAAATTAAATTTTCCTTCTAGAAACATATGGTACAAATATATATTTTTCCCATATCTATTTTGAAAATAATTTCGAACACACGACAACTTAAACCGGCGATATTATAATAATAATTAGTCAAATTATATATATATGATGGTACCTGATCAGAAGGTGACTGCTGATGCTATTAAATGTGGTGGTTGTAAGGTAGTAGAATGCGTCAGTTTGAGTACTGGAACAGCGGAGGTATGTACCTGCAGACACTCCGACGCTCAAGTTAGTAGATGTCGATAATTTGAGTTTTGAGATAAGAGAGATTCTACCTTGGGGACTGCGAGGAGTCCTCTTTATATAGAGGTGGGTGTTTGCAGAGCCGTTGTAAGACACGTGTATGCCCGGCGGTTACAAATTCATAGGAAGTGTAACCGTCGGGGAGAGAATCACGGGAACGTGGGAAAGAGATGTTACAGTTCGTTTGAACTAGTCTTTGTTTCTTCGAGAACCCCCCCCCCCCCCCCCCCCTCGCGGAGACGGGTGTGTTGCGAGTAATATTGTCAAATGTAGCTTTTGGGCTGTAGTTGTTATTGGGCCTAAGCAATTTGGGTCTTAGGGCTTCGACCGGTCCAGAATAATATATCGGACATTATAATAATAATTAGTCAAATTATTTCCCTCAAAAAAATTAATTAGTTAAATTTTTTATGACAATTTTTTTTCTTGAACATTACTTTTAATAAAATTATGTTGATGTCAAATTTTTTTTGTCTCCATTTCACTCATCTTCAAATCCAAACTCATTAACATAATAACTATCACATATTAGTTAGAATGACTAGGCCTCTCATTCCTTGCTTTCTTTTAGGATAGTAAGTTGCTTTCGTTTAGAAAAAATTACGTGATGCAATCAGTGTACATGAATTCAATAGGAATTTTTTTCACCACGTAATGGCAATTCAATTTCAGATCAAGTCATGATAATTCAATTGCATATCACATATGTGGAACGAAAAATCTAACTATTTTAAATGCATAGACTCATGTACGAGAATTAAATTTGTATACACTTAATTGATTTAGGTCGTTTAAGTTAAATCCAATTCATGTATGTATGACATAAATTTGATTTTCATGTACAATTTGGTCATAAATTTACTTAGGATACATGTAGGGAGTTCATGTATAATAGTGTGAATTAAATTCATCTACTACTATTAAATTTTTGTGGGTAAAGAGCTAAGTGCTATTTCATTATCATCAAATAATATTCATAACATTTTGGGTGTAACTAGAAAAATTCTAATTTCTCCTATTCAATTTAAAAAAAATAAATCTTTCTTCTTTTTTGAGGAAAAAAATTGTATTATTCAATATTCTTTCCATGATTATATTGAGTCAAACATTTGATTTGTTGGACAAAATAACTCTTTTGACTCAAATATTACCTCAAAATTAAACAACTCTTTTGACTCAAATATTGTATCAAAATTAAACTCAAATATAACATCAATATAATTTTTTAGTAATGCCAGCAAACTTATAGTATTTAATATATAATATTTATCTAAGAATAATTTTAAATTGTTTTAGTCAAGGTAGCTTAATCGTAAGATCTTAACATCGAACCTCAAGGTACCGATTTTTTTTTTGACAAAAACAAAACGATATTCATTCATTCAAATTGATAAAATACATCAGATACAATAGCTTGATGAACATCGTTGAAAACGTAAATGAAGAATCTGCGAACAAACTCACCAAGGTGCCGAATTCAATAGTTGTAAAATGGTCATATTTTGTTTGAATTTAATTAATATACTTTATTGCTATAAAATTGTTTTACACGTGCATTCAGTGATGTGTTCTCATATCAATTAATAAATATAAAAAGAAATTAGTTGTCATATTCATTAATTAATGCGAAACACATTATTTGATACCTGTGTAAAATAATTTGTTGTGTTTTTGAATGTTGATTGAATTCATTTTGTTAAAACAATTTGTTCTGGCAAGATGTGGTACCAGATGTTCTAGCATGTAGTACGACATCTTTGAGTCAAGGTGGTGTACTGTATTTCACATTCTTCTTCCCTTTGCGTAGACCTCCATCAACAAAACTATTTTTTTATCACAAAATCAAATCGACGAAGTACCATATTCGTTCTCAGATTGCATACTTCTACTACTGTTCACAAGCTCTAAGTATCTGGGTTTATTACTGGTTTGTGAGACTTGTTTGGTTTGCTTGTTTTCGGTTGCTAGCTACCAGGTTTGTTTTGTTCCTGGTTGTTGTGTTGTTTGATATCTGTTTTGTTGACTGGTTTGTGGGTGTGTTATCATGGCAAATCCCTCCTCTCGATCAATTGGCTTCGCGATGGTTAGGAAATCATTTGCACAATATTTATCCAACTCGTGCAATATTTCATCTTTTCAACTTTTAAAGTCGTGTTTCAAGGGAGATTGAATTTCAACCAAAATTTCTAAGAATGCATATTTGGTATGGATTCTAGACTGTCAAATGGTACTTCACAGAATGTTCACTTCCAAAGGCTTCCTCTTTGGTTTGAACGGAAGATTAAAAATCAAGAATTTCAAGTTTAGGCAAACAAATGTGCCTTAGATAATCCGGCAAACTATAAAAAATCACAAGTATTAGATTTCAAAAACTTCTTCAAGCTCAGTAGTTGTGCACAAACATCATGTGGCTAAGCCTACCGCATCTAATGTTAAAGCTGAGAAGGTCGCTGAGGTCACACCTTCAGGACTCGTTCCAAACATTGCGGCAGGTTAAATTGTTATAGAAGAGGATCCTCTTCTTAAGTGATATAATAAGGTTCAAGAACACGACATTTACTGGTTATGTAGGAAATATCTTTACTTACCAGATAAATATATCTCCTATCGTTATTAATTCACTTCTTGTGCAACCAATGCAGGTGGAAGACAACTTAGCTCAAGCAGAGAAACAAGCGGGGGATCATCGAATTCCTGACATTTGTATCAATGGCACTTGGAGTGATGCAGTGATAAATTTGGACAATATCTGACAAGACAACTTAAATCCCAACGTCGCTCATGAGTTGGAGATTATGCAGCCATATTGAAAGGCGAAAGATGTTGGTGCTAGTGTGGCTCGGGTTTATAGCGACGAGGAAGAGAGAGTGGAAGCTATAAAATATTTAAAGAATCATTCCACTAGTATGGAAGAGCCTATCATTGAGATAGTTTCCAAGAAAAACAAGAAGCAAAATAGTTTTCCAATTCATTTTACCCGCTCTAGTAGCAGACTTCCAAAATGAATTGCCTTCTCGTTTTGGTTATGTTTGTTTTGTTGTTCCTTTTGTTTTAGCTTATATTTAGGGTGTTGTAGTTGGTTATCCTTCTACACGACATTTGTCTAATATATATATATATATATAAAAATATATATTAATGTAAAAGTCGAATTTTATAAGAATCTAAATATAATCCCCTAAAAAAAGAATCTAAGTATAAATTTCCCTTTATTTTTCTTGTAATTTATTGTTTTCTTTTGCTTAGGTGTTCATGTATATTTTTATTTATAAGTATTGTTACGGATCGGGTCAAGACCAAATCGTTAGGATATATGGTAAATTTTCTCAATGTCAGTAATGATTATTTTATAATTGTCTTATATGTGCTTTAAACTTTGTCCCTACAAGTTATAAAATGAAGCTCTTACTATTGAATTGACATCTTAAAAGCGGAATAATATGGTATTAGATGTGATGTTCATGAAAAATATTTTTCATAAATAATTATCATTCAACTAAGTACTATGTTCAATAATTGTATAATATATTAGATACTTAATTAAATGTGTATCACAATTTATTTCGACGGATTGTCTCATAGTTATTATTTAGTGATGAAAAATAAATTATAATTGAATATTATTATTACATGTGATGTTTTGATACATAAAATTTACTTTTGACTAAACCTAGTTAATATTATAATAGATGCATATAGTATTATCAAATACCAATTTTTTAATTATTGTTTCAAATCATGGTATGCACTTTTGTGTATTAACTAAAGCGTAATAATATTCATGAAAATCTTCATGAAAGTTGTCTGCCAACTAAACTCAAAAATTTCAATCGATCTTTTACTAAGGTTTTGAAAACCCAATCCCTGCAATCAATAAAGGAAAAGAAATTAGTTGTCCAATCAGAAGGCACAAGTTTAATCCATATCTGAGACGCCGACCTGCAATCACAAAGCACATGAAGAACAATTTCATCAGCATTCCCACATGATCGTACTAGTACCTCTCCACCATGATCGTAGAACTGGAAGCTTTGAGCTCTGCGGACCTCAACAAATCCGGAATAGAAATATGAAATCAAAGGTACAGTAAAAACGATACACTTATAAAAACCAACTCAACTCTAGCCATAGAAGAACAACGACAGAGGCTAAGCAGAAGTGAAGAACCAGAGATAAGGCCACAGTGACACAACTCAAACCTGGAATGATCTGAATTCGACTTCAAACTTCAAAACAGATATGGAACGGTGCAGATCTAGCACTGATCCGAAACTCTAACCGACGAACATGATCTGACAGTGAAGCATGACCAAACCAGGAAAAAAACCAACAACCACCGTTGGAGAAGGCGGCGCCGGGTTTCCCATGTTCAAAACTAACGTTCGAACACCAGCTAGAGCAACAACATGGTCATAATGAACGCCGACGGTGTCTAAAGATCCAATGACCGAATCTAAACAGCCCTTGACCTCCGGCAAAGAACCAAAATTCGAACCGGCGATGACGATGGTAAAGACGACAAACTGAAAATATGGAGGGAATGTCGGAGGAAGAAGGGTGCAACAGTGATGCGGAGAAAAGCTCTCCTCGCACCACCATCTCCTAAATCTACATCGTTGTGGTTGAGTTTGGATAATGGAGGTGCGGCGGCTATGGATCAGACGAGTTTAGCAAGAGGGAGGAGCGACGGTTGCGTGTTTCTTAAATCCAATTAAAACAAGACTATCCTGCTACAATAAAAACAATATCATCTATATTCTATATAAAGGGGATAAATTAAGGGGTTATTTTTTATTATCCTAATTATATCCTTAAACAAATTTTTCTATACTAATTTTATATTGTTGATGTTATTAAAAATGATAATTTATTTATTTTATATTTGTTAAATTTTTGTTGTCATTGAAAATATAAACATGGTTTGTTACAATTTGAAAGCCATAAATATTTGTACTTATAATTCTAATCAAAATCAAAATATCATATAAAATACCGTTTTTAATTTATACATATTAACATAATAAAAAGAGTGGAGTATCCGTATTTCCACTGATTAATAATAAGGATATATCTTCATATTCTATCATCAATCAATCAAATATATATCCTATCACTCTCTTTTTTGTTTATCTCTCTTAATGTGTTTAGATTATTGTGGTGTCTTTTTTTTTTTTGAATAAGCAAATTTTATTAAGCAAGGTTAGCGCAAGATGCACATAACCCGTAAGGAGGAAAAAGAGTACAAAAGAGCCGAAAAACGCGGACACCTCAACACCAAACTCGATAAAAAAACCTCCTAAATTATGTTACAACAGCATAACTAAAAACAGCTGGGTCGTGACAGGCCACAAAACCCACAACAACTAAAGAAAAGCAACTCCTAAGCTGATACAAACAAGCAAGCAGCAACATGAGCAATTGCAGGAACCGAACAACATCCAGACAAAGCTGCAGAAAAACACAGGCTACCAAAACAACAACACCTATCGAAACCTTCCACGCCTGCCTCAAAAGCTCAGCTTCCTAAAACTCCCAAACACCACTTAGGATCCCAACACCACTCGTAAAACAAACACGCCTGAATTTTCAGACGAGCTAGGCTCCACTTCCATGACAACAACTTAATATCTTCCACCACTTCTTGAACCTCTACCCCAACATTATTAAAAATTCTATTATTCGTCGCCTTCCAAATCGCCCAAATTAAGGCATGCCAAATGATCCAAAGTCCCCTTTTTGTTTCTTTCGTATTATGCCCCAACCCATCCCAACAACACCAATGAGCAAAGAGGTTATATGGAGTGACAAAATTAACATCTAACCAAAGTTGAATATCAACTCAAATCTTCCAAGCCATCTTACAATGTAAAAAAAGATGACTAGTCGTCTCCAACCCCTCATTACACATCACACAAAGGGAGGTGACATCTCATTCCTATGCGCCAAATTCACCCTAGTAGGAAGTCTATCAAGAAAACCCTTCCAAGAGAGTGCGACCACCTTGGAAGGAGCCGGGCTCTTCCATAGTTGTCGGAACACACGGCACCCGTCCTTTCCCCACACGTCTTGATGACTAGAAGCCTCCGCCAACTTCTTATACATAGAATTGACCGTAAAGCCTCTGGAATCCTCCAAATTCCATCTCCACTCATCCTCCCCTAGCGAGTACTTGAACCCTTCTAGATCCAACCTCAAATTACTAAGAAGCTCGGACTCCCAAACTGTAACGCCCGTTTTATTTAATTATTTTAAGTGGTGTTTTAATATATTCTTGCATGATTTTATGTGATATTGGTGAATTGATATTTTGTTATATGATATTTGATTATGAGGTATTTTTATTATTTAAGATAAAAGAGTAGAAAATAATTATTTATTTGAATAAAAAGGAATTAAGTGGAATTAATAGGAATTAAAAGGGGAGTTAAGTAAAAGAGTAGGTTATGGTTGAAAGAGTAAAAGAAAGGGAGTTAGAAAAGAAAAAGTCAAAAGAAAACAGAACCAGTATCATTTTCACGTACAGACAAAAAGAGAGAAAAAGAGAGTTTTTGAGAAGAAGAAGGGAAAGCTAGGAGAAGAGCTAGGAAGAGAGATTTCAACCTATTTTGCTGTAGATTTTGCTAATTCGAGGTAAGGGTGGGAATCCTTCATTAATAATGTTGTGTAATTTTGATAATTGTTGAAATTGTGTTCTTGAATTAGGGTTTATGAAATGATGAAAATGTGATACAATGATTGTTAATTGTGTAATTCTATGCCATTTTGATGGCCATATGTTATGTTTGACCTGTAAACATGTTTTGTAAAACTTTTGGGTGAATAAGGGATTAAAAATGGGATTTTGGGTTGAATTTGGATGCTGGAATCGTACTGTTCATTCTGAAAATCGTAGCCGTTCGCTTAAGCGAAATGAATCTCGCTTAAGCGAAAATGTCCATGAACCTTCGCTCAAGCGAAATGCAAGCGAGCCGTAAGCGAACTAAATCCTGAGTTACGACATTTGCTTCGCTTAAAGCGAAATGAATCTCGCTTAAGCGAACATGTCCTGTAGTTGCCCAGAAAATGTCCATGAACCTTCGCTCAAGCGAAATGCAAGCGAGCTGTAAGCGAACCAAATCTTGAGTTACGACATTTGCTTCGCTTAAGCGAAATCCATCTCGCTTAAGCGAACTGAACCTAGTATAGTGTATTTTCCAGACTTTTGACGCTTCGCTTAAGCGAACCGTAAGCGACCTCCAAGCGAACCAGGTCCTGTACGACCTTTTTCCATATTTTGTTAAATGCCTCTAGGGACTTTTCTAACCATTCTAAGGAGTTCCTATGAATTTATAAGAATTATCTATAAAGCTAAAAGCGGTGTTTGAATGTTGGATTACGTAAGAATGTTTACTTTTGTGAAATGTTGATACTTTGATAACTTAAATAAGTGTCGGTGTTGTCTAGTTGGGGAGTGTGTCATAAATACTTTAGGCACATATGTTGTTGTTGAAGTTGTATGTAGATATACACAAGTGGAGTCCATATGCATATCATTTTCTGGTGGGGGCTCATGCCCTGGAATGCTAGTCATTCAATCCGGTGGGGGCTTATGCCCTGGAATGTTTATCATTCACTTGGTGGGGGCTTATGCCCTGGGATGCTTTAACCATCCAAATTGGTGGGGGCTTATGCCCTGGAATGCTTAGCATTCAACGCGCGTAGTTGGTACCACATTGCATGATGCATTAGTTGATGTCGGTGTTGCATTGGTTAGGGTGTTGTCGTCGGTGATTAATTGGTGTCTAATGTTGATAATGATTTGGTGTTGGTGATGATATTGTTGTTGAGAATTAACTATGATTTTGAATGGTATATATATATATATATATATATATATGATTATATACGGACTTGATGATTGTTAATGTTTCAATAATTTTGATAAATTATATAGTATTATTATTGAATGTGTTTCTCACCCCTTCTGTTGGAATTGCTGCCTTGTGGGCAAGTGCAGGTTCCGACGACTGATAGGTATGGCTCAAGTGTCTAGGACTCTGATACATATAGGATGGGGATCGTTGCGAATAATTTCCTTAATTCTTATGTATCGTACTTTGAGATTGTATTTGTTGAATGGTTATCTTGGTGAATAACATTTTATGTTGAGAATAAATATCCGCTGCAAGTTTATGACATTATATGTTGGTTTAATTAAATAGCATATTTACTATTTATGGGATTTTATTATTTGAAGTGTAATACTCCGTGTTATGACGTTTACTCTGATTTATTTATTAAATAATACGACTTTTGGGAACGGGGTGTTACACAAACAAACAACCTCATCCTCCAAGTAAAATTTCAATCATTGCCAACCCCACTCTCCATCGCCAAGTCCGCTATACTAGCTTCTTTTTGATTGGAAATAGCATATAGTCTAGGGTATTTAGCTCTAAATGTCATACCTCCCCGCCACTTGGAATTCCAAAATGAGGTGGACATCCCATTCCGCACTCTCCTACTCACTTCCTTATTAAACCAACTCTCTTCACCTCCCCCCCCCCCCCCCCCCCCCCCCCACATCCATTCTAGTAATGTTTTTCCACCACTTCGTAGCGTATGACGGCCAACTACCACCCTCCCCCTCTAAGAGTTCATGAATTAAGTTTCCATATTTAGTAACCAACACCTCTTTCCAGAGACCATTTTCTCCTTGTAAAATTCTCCATCTCCACATGGCCAAGAGACTAAAATTAACAAGCCTTAAGTCCCTAATTCCAAGCCCCCCTTTCTCTTTCGGTTGACAAGCCACACTCCACTTTACCCAATTAATTTTCCGAACACCTCCAACACCTCCCCATAAGAACTCTCTTTGGATTCGGACCAACCTCCTCCAAATCTTCACCGGCATCTTCATGAAGGAAAGATAAAATATTGGAATAGCATTCAACATCGAATTTAGAAGCACAATTCTTCCTCCAAAGCTTAAAAATTTATTCCCCAAGAATTTAATCTTTTAACCACATGATCCAATAAGGATTTTCAAGTCAACGGCCTACCATGATTAGCCCCTACCGGAAGGCCCAAGTACTTAAACGGAAGGTGACTCTCACTACAACCCAAAAAATGACAAGCCATATCCAAAAAATCCCTTGAAACATTTAATCCAATAAGGTTACTTTGGTAAAATTCACCTTAATACCGGAGGCCGCTTCAAACCCTTGCAACACCGCTTTCAAAGTCCAAAGATTTCCAACCGACGCCTTCCCTATACAAATCGTATCATCCGCATATTGGAGATAGGATACCACCAATCCTTCCTCTCTAAACCGAAACCCTTCAAACAAGTTTCGCCTAACCGCATTTCTCATCAACCCATTAAACTCTTCGGCCACCATTAAAACAAGAACGATGCCAAAGGGTCTCCTTGCTTAAGACCTCTTTGGATATTAATTTCTTCGGTTGGGCTCCCATTGACTAGGATTGACATACTCCTTCCATACACACACGCCTTCATCCAAGCCACCCATTTTATGCCAAAACCCAATCTCCCCATCATGTACACCAAAAAACCCCAATCCACCGAATCATAAACCTTTTCAAAGTCCACCTTTAGAACCAAACCTTCCTTTTTAGTTCTCTTAGCATAATTCACCATTTCATTAACCACAGGTACCTTATCCACCAAATTCCTCCCTTTAACAAATGATGATTGAGACTTAGATATAACGGAATCCATCACACGACCCAACCGTCTTGCCAACACCTTTGCTAGAAGTTTATAAAGACTTCCTAACAAAGATATCGGGCGGAAGTCCTTCAAAGACATAGGCGAGGAAACCTTAGAGATAAGTGTAACAAAGTATGCTAATAGACATTTAGGAATTACCTCATTTGCATGAAATTGGTCAAACATGATCCTCACCTCATCCTTCATTAAATACCAAAATTTCTTGATAAAAGCAAAATTAAAGCCATCCGGACCCGGGCTTTTGTTACCGTCGCTTTCTTTCACAACCACTTATATCTCATTAACCGAAAACACCTCCTCTAAACCCATCTTTTCCACCTCCGTAATCTTCTTAAACCACACACCATCTAATCTTGGCCTAAGATCACCATTTTCCGTAACTTGGTTTGTAAAATATTCAACCGCCGCCGCTTAACCTCCACCGGTGATTAAACCAATTCCCCATTAACCTTTAAAGACTTAACGCCATATCCCCCCCCTGTAACGCCCACTTTATTTATTTAATTATTTTATTAGAGTATATAGTATATTATTATATATTAAATGATTTTAATGATGTTTGTGACGTATGAGATGATGTTGTGGTGTGACGTTTATTTTATTGTTTAATAAAATATGTAATGAAAATTAAGATGTGATATAAAAACAAATATTTTGGGAGATGTGGTTGTTTTCATAAATAAGATAGAGTTGTGGGGATAAGTAAGAATAGAAAGAATTATATAAGGGAGTTAGGTTTAGAAACAGTCTGTACGTTCAGACTTTTGCAAAAAGAAGAGAAAAGTGGCCGGAGAAGAGAGAACCTCAACTCTGCGAACATACCAGGTAAGGGTGAGCCTAACTTCAATTGTATTTACTGTAATTCATCTAGTTGTGATTAACATAGGAATTGAAAGAGAGTTTGAGAGATTTCATAAGTTAGGGTTTTGTAGGGTTTATGATGAATTGATGAGAGAATGACGTGAATTGATGTAGAAACTTGTTACAGAACCTAGATTAATCACTAGGACTATAATTCTGAGAGATTAGAAGCATAACATGATGAATTGGACGAGTTTTGGCGAGGTTTTGAGCGAACCCGCAGCCTGTTCTGCGACCGCTCGCCGTGGCGAGCAGACCTACTCGCCGTGGCGAGCAGAACAGTTTCGCTCGCGAAGCGAGCAACATCACTCGCCGTGGCGAGCAACCCTTTAGTGCTCGCGAGGCGAGCAACATCACTCGCCGTAGCGAGCAAGTGGCAGAACACAATTTAAGTAGCTCGCCGTGGCGAGCAGTCCCACTCGCCACAGCGAGCAATGTGGTCTCAGACCACTATAACTTGAGTTTTAGAACTCTGTTTTGAGCGAGGCTTTGAGGGTAGACTTTTGGATAACATTAGAGATGTTTAAGACCTAAATTAGAACATGTAATGACGCTGTAAGATGATTTTAAGACGTTGGCGTTAATCTACGATTAAAATGATTATTAAGTGAGGTTTGTGAACGAAGTACAAATGATGTTTGTGATGATAACTATGTGCTGTAAATATATATGTTAAGTGTGCTGAGATGCTGCCATGTATTGGATAATTGCATGTGTCGATAAAGAGTCGTATTTGATGTCAAGACGTTGTAATAT
This sequence comes from Medicago arabica, assembly GCA_946800305.1. Classification (NCBI taxonomy): domain Eukaryota; kingdom Viridiplantae; phylum Streptophyta; class Magnoliopsida; order Fabales; family Fabaceae; genus Medicago; species Medicago arabica. The sequence continues at coordinate 9,961,804 of OX326966.1, read as the reverse complement.
CTTGTTTAAGAATTAAAGAGTCGAGTCCATGCATTTGCATATTTTGAGACGGTGGAGCTTGTGCTCAAAGCGACGGTGGAGCATTTGCTCAAAGCGACGGTGAAGCTTATTAAAGCTAAAATATTGGTACCACATGCATGATGTTAAGATGTTAGAGTTGCATTTGTCGAGTCTTGGGTCTGAGATGTTTTGAGATGGTTGTTTATGAAGATGTTCTAAGATGATTTGTATAAGTAGATGTTTGAGACGTTTATGTTCTATGTGATGAATAATGTTGTTATTGTTAAGCATAACTATTTGAATTATATGTTAATATAATTGTTGTGAATCTCACCCCTTCTGTTGGAATTGCCGCCTTGTGGGCAAGTGCAGGTGACCAAGCTTAGGTTCGTCGATGTGAGAGGTTCTTGTGGAGTCTTAGGAGCTCTGATACGTAACGGGATGGGGATTTATCAATTGTTTCTATTCCTTTATGTATCGTTTTGACTAATAATGATGTTTGCGACGTAACTTGACTTGAGATGTTTTATGTGGCTTTGAGCCGAGACATTATTTATTTAAGATTTTGAGACGTTTATGAATTCCGCTGCTGTGTTTGATATTGTTTAAGAATAAATTATTATTCAATTTGATTTTTAAGATTTTATGAAATGTGACATCCTGATTTATGTGTTATACTCTGATTATTTGAATGAAATTTTAAAGTCGGGATTTCGGGGTGTTACAATTGGTATCAGAGCAGGTCGGTCCGTCCGGCCAATTAGAGAGTCGAGTGACGGTGTCTTAGAGTTAGAATATTATAGTTATATTATTCTAACTTATGTTTACTTTGTAGAGGAATAAGATGGCTGGAAGAAATGATGCTGCCCTTGCTGCTGCTTTGCAAGCAATGGCCCAAGCTGTGGGGAATCAGAACAACGCTGGTGGGAACGATGGGACGAGAATGTTGGAAACCTTTCTGAGGAACCACCCGCCTACCTTCAAAGGGCGATATGATCCTGACGGGGCTCAGACGTGGCTCAAGGAAGTTGAGCGGATCTTTAGGGTGATGCAGTGCGAAGATGGTCAGATGGTACGGTTTGGTACCCATATGTTGGCGGAGGAGGCTGATGACTGGTGGGTTGGTATTCGACCTATCCTGGAGGAAGGAGGTGCTATTGTGACTTGGGCTGTGTTTAGGAGAGAATTCCTGAACCGTTACTTTCCTGAGGATGTCCGGGGAAAGAAGGAGATCGAGTTCCTTGAGTTGAAGCAAGGAAATATGTCTGTGACGGAGTATGCTTCGAAGTTTGTGGAACTGGCGAAGTTCTACCCCCATTATACTGCTGAGAATGCTGAGTTTTCCAAGTGCATCAAATTTGAGAATGGCTTGCGTCCTGAGATTAAAAGGGCGATTGGTTATCAGAAGATTCGAAATTTCTCCGAGCTGGTGAGTAGTTGCAGGATTTATGAGGAGGATACCAAGGCTCACTACAAGGTAGTGAATGATAGAAAAGCTAGGGGTCATCAGAGTTGACCCAAACCTTATGATGCTCCCAGAGATAAGGGTAAGCAAAGAGTGAATGATGAGAGGCGACCACAGAAGAAGGATGCTCCTGCTGAGATTACCTGTTATAATTGCGGGCAGAAAGGCCACAAGAGTAATGCGTGTCCTGTTGATGTGAAGAGGTGTTACCGATGCGGACAGAAAGGGCATATTACCGCAGACTGCAAGTTTGATGATGTTGTGTGTTTCAACTGTGATGAGCAAGGACATATTGGCTCGCAGTGCAAGAAGCCAAAGAGAGTTAGGACTACTGGAAGGGTTTTCGCGTTGACCGGCACTCAGACTGAGAACGAGGATCGCTTGATTAGAGGTACTTGCTATATTAATGATATACCTTTAGTTGCTATTATAGATACTGGCGCTACGCATTGTTTTGTTGCTTATGATTGTGCTGTTAAGTTGGGTCTTGTTATGTCTGATATGAATGGAGAGATGGTTGTCGAAACTCCTGCTAAGGGTTCGGTGACTACTTCTCGTGTGTGTTTAAGTTGTCCGTTGTCTATGTTTGATCGTAATTTTGAGATGGATTTAGTCTGCCTACCTTTGACTGGTATGGATGTAATTCTCGGGATGAATTGGTTAGAGTACAACCGTGTGCTTATCAACTGTTTTCGCAAGACGGTGTATTTCTTGTCTGAAGAGGAAGAAAGTGGAGCAGAATTTTTATCTACCAAGCAGCTGAAACAATTAGGACGAGATGGAGTTTTGATGTTTTCTCTAATGGCATCCTTATCTATTGAGAATCAAGAGAAGATTGACGAACTGCAAGTGGTGTGTGATTTTCCTGAAGTATTTCCTGATGAGATTCCTGATGTACCTCCTGAAAGAGAAGTTGAATTTGCGATTGATCTTGTTCCTGGAACGAAGCCTGTGTCTATGACACCTTACCGTATGTCAGCTTCTGAATTAGCTGAGTTAAAGAAGCAATTGGAGGATCTGCTTGAGAAGAAGTTTATAAGACCAAGTGTTTCACCTTGGGGAGCGCCTGTATTGCTAGTGAAGAAGAAAGATGGGAGTATGAGGTTATGTATTGACTACCGTCAGTTGAACAAGGTAACTATAAAGAATAGGTATCCACTTCCGAGAATTGATGATTTGATGGATCAGTTAGTGGGTGCACGTGTGTTTAGCAAGATTGACTTAAGGTCGGGTTATCATCAGATAAAAGTGAAGGATGAAGATATGCAGAAGACGGCCTTTAGAACTCGATATGGTCATTATGAGTATAAAGTGATGCCTTTCGGTGTTACGAACGCGCCAGGAGTATTTATGGAGTATATGAATCGGACCTTCCAGGCATTTTTGGATCGTTTTGTGGTGGTGTTTATTGACGACATTCTGATTTATTCCAAATTCGAAGAAGAACATGCTGAACATTTGAAGATTGTCTTGCAAGTATTGAAAGAAAATAAGTTGTATGCTAAATTGTCTAAGTGTGAGTTCTGGTTGAAGGAAGTTAGTTTTCTCGGTCATATTATTTCCGGTGATGGAATAGCAGTTGATCCATCTAAAGTTGAAGCAGTGTCGCAATGGGAGACTCCGAGGTCGGTTACGGAGATTAGAAGCTTTTTGGGATTGGCTGGTTACTATAGAAGATTTATAGAAGGATTTTCTAAGTTGGCACTTCCGTTAACGCAGTTGACGTGTAAAGGTAAAGCCTTTGTGTGGGATGCTCGATGTGAGAGTAGCTTCAATGAGTTGAAGAGACGGTTGACGACGGCTCCAGTCTTAATTTTGCCAAAGCCTGAAGTACCTTTTGTGGTGTATTGTGATGCGTCTAAGTTGGGTTTAGGTGGTGTACTGATGCAAGACGGTAAAGTGGTTGCTTATGCATCCAGGCAGTTGAGGATTCATGAAAGAAATTATCCTACCCACGACCTAGAGTTGGCTGCAGTGGTGTTCGTGTTGAAAATTTGGAGACACTATTTGTATGGTTCGAGGTTTGAAGTGTTTAGTGATCACAAGAGCTTGAAGTACCTGTTTGATCAGAAAGAATTAAATATGAGACAGAGGAGATGGCTCGAGTTATTGAAGGATTATGATTTTGATTTGAGTTACCATCCGGGTAAAGCTAACGTAGTTGCTGATGCCTTGAGTAGGAAAACGCTGCATATGTCTGCTATGATGGCGGAAGAGTTTGAACTATTGGAGCAATTCAGAGATTTGAGTTTGGTTTGTGAAAGATCACATCAGAGTGTAAAGCTAGGAATGTTGAGAATTGACAATGATTTTCTGGAAAATATTAAAGAAGCGCAGAAGGAAGATGTTAAGTTTGTAGATTTGCTTGTTGCGAGTAACCAGACTGCAGATGGTGACTTTAGAGTAGATGATCACGGTGTGTTGAGGTTCCGAGGTAGAATCTGTATTCCGGACAACGATGAGATGAAGAAGGCAATACTTGAAGAGAGCCATAGAAGTAGCTTGAGTATTCACCCAGGAGCTACGAAGATGTATCATGATTTGAAGAAGTTGTTTTGGTGGTCTGGATTGAAACGTGATGTGGCACAATTTGTGTATTCTTGTCTAGTTTGTCAGAAATCGAAGATAGAACATCAGAAACCTGCTGGTATGATGGTTCCGTTGGATGTGCCAGAGTGGAAATGGGATAGTACATCCATGGATTTTGTGACGAGTTTGCCAACTACTCCGAGAGGGAACGATGCTATTTGGGTGATTGTTGATAGGTTAACCAAGTCAGTTCATTTTCTACCGATCAATATCATTTTTCCTATGGTTCGGTTAGCAGAGATTTATATTCAAGAGATAGTAAGATTGCATGGTGTTCCTTCGAGCATTGTGTCAGATAGAGATCCGAGATTTACTTCTAGATTTTGGAAAAGTTTGCAAGAAGCTTTAGGGTCGCAGTTGAAGCTGAGCTCGGCGTATCATCCACAGACAGATGGTCAATCCGAGAGGACGATTCAATCGTTGGAAGATCTGCTGAGGGTGTGTGTACTTGAACAAGGAGGAGCTTGGGATAATCATCTCCCGTTGATTGAGTTCACTTACAATAACAGTTACCATTCTAGTATTGGAATGGCACCTTTCGAGGCTTTGTATGGAAGAAGATGTAGAACCCCGTTGTGTTGGTTTGAGTAGGGTGAAAGTGTGGTTTTAGGACCAGAGATTGTGCAACAAACTACTGAGAAGGTAAGAATGATCCAAGAGAAGATGAAAGCGTCGCAGAGTCGACAAAAGAGTTATCATGACAAGCGTAGAAAGGACCTTGAGTTCCAAGAGGGAGATCATGTGTTTTTGCGAGTTACTCCAATGACCGGTGTAGGTCGTGCCTTGAAGTCGAAGAAGTTGACTCCAAAGTTTATTGGTCCGTATCAGATATCAGAGAGGATTGGGACGGTGGCTTATCGCGTTGGATTACCACCGCATTTATCGAATTTGCACGATGTTTTTCACGTGTCGCAACTGAGGAAGTACGTTCCGGATCCATCTCATGTGATCCAAAGTGACGATGTACAAGTGAGGGACAACCTTACGGTTGAAACTCTACCTTTGAGGATCGATGATCACAAGGTGAAGTTGTTGAGAGGCAAAGAGATACCTCTGGTGAGAGTGGTTTGGAGTGGAGCGACTGGTGAAAGCCTAACTTGGGAGCTGGAAAGTAAGATGCTAGAGTCTTATCCAGAGTTGTTTAATCGAGGTAAGATTTTCGAGGACGAAAATCCTTTAAGTGGGGGAGAGTTGTAACGCCCACTTTATTTATTTAATTATTTTATTAGAGTATATAGTATATTATTATATATTAAATGATTTTAATGATGTTTGTGACGTATGAGATGATGTTGTGGTGTGACGTTTATTTTATTGTTTAATAAAATATGTAATGAAAATTAAGATGTGATATAAAAACAAATATTTTGGGAGATGTGGTTGTTTTCATAAATAAGATAGAGTTGTGGGGATAAGTAAGAATAGAAAGAATTATATAAGGGAGTTAGGTTTAGAAACAGTCTGTACGTTCAGACTTTTGCAAAAAGAAGAGAAAAGTGGCCGGAGAAGAGAGAACCTCAACTCTGCGAACATACCAGGTAAGGGTGAGCCTAACTTCAATTGTATTTACTGTAATTCATCTAGTTGTGATTAACATAGGAATTGAAAGAGAGTTTGAGAGATTTCATAAGTTAGGGTTTTGTAGGGTTTATGATGAATTGATGAGAGAATGACGTGAATTGATGTAGAAACTTGTTACAGAACCTAGATTAATCACTAGGACTATAATTCTGAGAGATTAGAAGCATAACATGATGAATTGGACGAGTTTTGGCGAGGTTTTGAGCGAACCCGCAGCCTGTTCTGCGACCGCTCGCCGTGGCGAGCAGACCTACTCGCCGTGGCGAGCAGAACAGTTTCGCTCGCGAAGCGAGCAACATCACTCGCCGTGGCGAGCAACCCTTTAGTGCTCGCGAGGCGAGCAACATCACTCGCCGTAGCGAGCAAGTGGCAGAACACAATTTAAGTAGCTCGCCGTGGCGAGCAGTCCCACTCGCCACAGCGAGCAATGTGGTCTCAGACCACTATAACTTGAGTTTTAGAACTCTGTTTTGAGCGAGGCTTTGAGGGTAGACTTTTGGATAACATTAGAGATGTTTAAGACCTAAATTAGAACATGTAATGACGCTGTAAGATGATTTTAAGACGTTGGCGTTAATCTACGATTAAAATGATTATTAAGTGAGGTTTGTGAACGAAGTACAAATGATGTTTGTGATGATAACTATGTGCTGTAAATATATATGTTAAGTGTGCTGAGATGCTGCCATGTATTGGATAATTGCATGTGTCGATAAAGAGTCGTATTTGATGTCAAGACGTTGTAATATCTTGTTTAAGAATTAAAGAGTCGAGTCCATGCATTTGCATATTTTGAGACGGTGGAGCTTGTGCTCAAAGCGACGGTGGAGCATTTGCTCAAAGCGACGGTGAAGCTTATTAAAGCTAAAATATTGGTACCACATGCATGATGTTAAGATGTTAGAGTTGCATTTGTCGAGTCTTGGGTCTGAGATGTTTTGAGATGGTTGTTTATGAAGATGTTCTAAGATGATTTGTATAAGTAGATGTTTGAGACGTTTCTGTTCTATGTGATGAATAATGTTGTTATTGTTAAGCATAACTATTTGAATTATATGTTAATATAATTGTTGTGAATCTCACCCCTTCTGTTGGAATTGCCGCCTTGTGGGCAAGTGCAGGTGACCAAGCTTAGGTTCGTCGATGTGAGAGGTTCTTGTGGAGTCTTAGGAGCTCTGATACGTAACGGGATGGGGATTTATCAATTGTTTCTATTCCTTTATGTATCGTTTTGACTAATAATGATGTTTGCGACGTAACTTGACTTGAGATGTTTTATGTGGCTTTGAGCCGAGACATTATTTATTTAAGATTTTGAGACGTTTATGAATTCCGCTGTTGTGTTTGATATTGTTTAAGAATAAATTATTATTCAATTTGATTTTTAAGATTTTATGAAATGTGACATCCTGATTTATGTGTTATACTCTGATTATTTTAATGAAATTTTAAAGTCGGGATTTCGGGGTGTTACACCCCCCACACACACACACACACAGACTCTAGCTTTCATGCAATTATGGAAAAATTTGGAATTCGCATCACCCTCTTTAAGCCACTTAACACGAGATCTCGGGACCACTAGCGAATCTTTAGTCTTTAATAAGTTCCAAAGCATATTGAATTTCTCCTTTCGAATACAAACCTCTTCCTCATTAAGCATCACCTCTTCCCCCTCACATCTGCTTCTTCTATATCCTCCCTAGGCTTGACTATTCTCTCTTCCATCACCCCATATTCCTCCTTATTCCACTCAATAAGCCTTACTTTCACCCTTTTGAGATTTTCTTTTAACAAATAGCCCATCCAACCCGTAATATTATGAGTTCTCCAAACCACATCTACTTTTTCCTTCAACTTACGGTTTTCCAACCAATAATTCTTGAAACAAAAAGGTTTTGGGCCCCAATTCCAACCACCCACTTTAAGCAACAACAGACAATGGTCGGAAACATCCCTTGGTAACACCCACAAAGATGTTTCACCTCAATAGTCATTCCACTCCTCCGAAACAAACACTCTATCTATCCGGCTCATAGCTCTACCATTCGGGTGATACCATGTGTACCTTCTCCCTAAAACACCATGATCCACCAAATCCACATCACGGACAAAAGATTGATATAGACACATATCTACCACTTGACTTAGCGACACATCTCCATTAATGCCTCTTCTTTCATCACTATTTCCTACAACATTAAAATCACCCAAAATACACAATGTCGCTTCCCCAAGGTTCCTTCTAGCTAGTAACAACCTTTCCCATAGTCTACGCTTCGCTTCCGTATCGCACTTAGCATACACATTAATAACAACACATCTTCAATTTAACATTCCCCACACCAAGGAAACTTCTGCAAAGCCTTCACCCATAAAAGTATAATGCACGGTAGAAATAAATTTCCTCCAAATAGAAAGAATCCCACCACTATTTCCCTTCGACGGTAAGAACGCCCAATTAAAGTCCTCATTCCCCCAAAGGCTTTGACACAATCTTGGAGTAATGACCTTCATCTTCGTTTCTTGAATCGCTAGAAAATCCACGTTATTATCTCTAACCAACTCCCTAATCTTGCTTCTTTTGTTGCTTCCTCCCAATCCTCTAACATTAAAGGACACCACAATCATTGTCAATTTTCGGTATCTCCATTAGTTGATTTGTTCCCCTTCACTACCTTATCCACTTCACCCTCCCTTTTTCCAGATCCTTCATCATGAATAACGAAAGAAAACCCCAATTTATCTTGAATGTGAAACAATTTAGAATTCTCTAATTCCTTCATTGGATCCTTTGTCTGACTGGAGCAAGACTCGCCTTGCCTATCACTACATTTACATCTATCTATTAACTTGATGCCAGAGTTAATATTAGACAACCCCCTTCCTCTGCCTACCTCATCGCTGTCCCTATTTTCCGCCACCTCCTCATCCCTCCAAATATCCTCCACTTCCCTAAAAACACCATTGACCTCATGCGAGTCTCTTGTCACTGTTCTTCTAGCTTCTAATTGGATACCCTTTTTTGATGCTTGTGACTACCATTTCCGTCTTCTACGAGCAACCTTCTTCACTTCCCTAAGCGGCATTTCAAGTGGAATTTTATTTGATCCCCCCACATGTGCTTCCCCCTCCTTGGCCTTCTCCTCTTCTGACGCTGCTTCTGCCTAACATTTAACAGTCTCTCCGCCTCCTCCTCCTGATCAGCAACGGAGTCACTGAAATCAGAGATTTCTGATTCATCTTATCAAAAATAAACATGTTTATTTACTTTTGGCACCCCTTATGGTAAAGCTTCCATACTAGCATATTTTGAAATAGATATTTTCTCCAAAATAGGCCTATTCCCATACACTAGCTTTGGCCCAATTAAATTAGCATCCAAACCCAGCCCAATAAGAGTAGGAGGGTTATTATCCAGTTGGGTCGGACCCTAACCCGTATTTCCTATAAAATTGGAGAGAGGGAGCATCTTTCCAGATTCTTGTTCCCCTCTGCAGAGCGTCGCGCGTGTTCCCCATCTATATTGGGATCATTTAATGTTGTAGACCCCACTTCTGCCCCCACAATCTCCAAGCTTCCTATGTCAACTCCCCCAGCTCCAAATGTTTTAATTCTGTTGGCCTACTCAAAATCTCTTCATCCCTTCCTGATTGATGTTGAAGAACATCCAAAAAGTCTACTGGCTTCTCCCCCTCTTGTCTCATTTGTTCATTGGGTGAAATAAACCTATGACTGACTTCCTCTGCACCTAGCTTACTTTGACTGCAAGACGCAGGGCTATCATCTTTCTCCTCAGATTATGACAGAACACCCAACACCTTACCCACCACCTTCTCCTCCCCACGTGAATCTTCTACAGACCTATCATCCCACTCCTCACCACGTCCCCTTCCATAGCTGCCACCGGACTACCTTCCTCTACCACACAAACTTTGAAAATAGCCCCCACCACATTGATCTCCACCACTTCGTTCAGCCACCTCAATCTATCTGTGAGAATTTTCACCCTTGCCACATCAAGCCTCTTCCTATTAATGGTAGAATAATCAAAATTCAGGAACTCCCCGAACTGAGCTCCAAGCGGCTTAAAGGTATCATCCACCCACACATGAAGAGGTAGTCCGAAAGTTCTGATCCAAATCATCCTGTTTTTCGGCACCATATTCGGTTTCCAAAACTTCAGCTCTTTGAAAAACACTTTCCACCATTGATGATGATTATCTGCTACTCTAAGAATCTCCCCTTGGATATCAGACCTTAGCAACACCATATTTCCTCCCATTGGAGTCACCTGTATTTTATCAATCCCTTCTTGCCTCATATTGTGCTGAACCGAATCTCCTACACCAAGCTGGTTTAAGAAACCCACCATACATCCTTCCAAGCTTCCCAGTACCTCATCAGAAGGGTGAATCACCAGAGGTAGTTTTATCTTCAGACTTGCCTCTCCCTTACCTCCACCACCATTTATTGCCATAGCATAAAAAGTTCACTATCTAGCAATCGCCTTCCCATTACCACTGCCATCCCCTCCTCTTGCCAGAGCACTCAGACCACTCTTGACACCGCCGGAATCAGCCACTACCGTCTCCTTAACCTCCCTACCAAACCGAGCCCGATTAACTTTCAGCTTCATATCTCCCCACCACACTTCCTCCAACCTTCTACTCAACCCCTCCTCATCTGAGACCTCCAAAAACTTAACAAACCCAAACCGTCTTCCCTGTATATCCCTCTTCTTCGGCAAGAACACCTCACCCACCCTACCAAACCTGACAAACACTTTCCATAAATCAGTATAATGAAGTTCTTCAGGGAAATGGGTGAAGAAATAAGAAGAAGTGATCTGGTCCCAATGCTTATAGAACCCAATCTTCTTTTTCCACTCCGAACCACCCTCCACCGCCGCTGCAGCACCTGTTGAAACTCCCTTCCCAGCTGTTAAAGTACCGTTACCTCTCTCTGTGTTCCCTATTGCCCCTTTCCCCCTGACTCTCTCTTTAAATCATCTCTCATACTTTTTGATGAATACTCAACTTTGAATTGTGTTTTCGTTGATTGTTGTGGTGTCTAATAAACATTTTTCTTTAATTAATGTACCTGCCATTGATAATATATGAATGAGGCCGTAAAGTTCCTTGAAAAAAATAAAGTGTGATTCTAATTTTTATTTTATTTTAAATGTTATATATTTTTATATCTGTTTTCCCCCTCTATTATATTATTAACAACTTTGCCCACGTTGCATTTACTGATGGACAGCTAAAGTAATCCACAAGTGGCATGATGATTTGTCCCAATTAGAGATATCTTGCCCCACAAGTATTTAATTAGTAATGAAATGCTTACCTATGTATGCTTAATGATGAATTAGACAACTAAATTATTCAAGAGAGTAGTTGATGTTGCTTTCCAATCATAAGGACAGTTTGGATGAATCTCTCAAGAAAAATAAATGTTAAAGGATTATATAATAATTAAGAGTTTTTAAAATAGCTTAGGTTGTGGTATAGTTAACAGACGTATGGGTCTCAATTATATTTAACGTAATAGATCTCAAATTTTTAAATCCGTTTCATTATAAGTTTCGTATAGAAGTCCATTTATTTAAAAATTTAATTAGTATGCTATGTTAATGTATAATTATTTTACAATACATTAACTAATGAATATACAACTCATACGTTTTCATATTCGTTAGTTAACGTAACAATCATTTTTTTTCTTTTGTTCTAAATCTCTGGTTTTCAAGAGAAGGAAAAATGACCAGTTGAAAAACAACTCATCTCTTAAACGTGTATTTGTATAAAAAGTTATCTTAAAATAAATGTCACCCTATTTTATTTTATTTTAATTTTAAACTAAAAAAGATAGAGGTGTACTTATATCATACTATGTTTTTTGTTCATTCTTTTTCTAATTATACTATTTAATTAATATTATATTCATCGTATTTTTAAAGGAAAATTTCTATTAATGACAAACACTAATGATCAAATTACAACTATTCAGGTGGAATTTTAACTCCGTCAATTTAGATGACAAAGTCAAACTCTAATCAATTTGTTGACGTCTCTTGGACATCATTGTTTTTTATGTTGGTCGAGGTTTGAACTCTGAACTTTGCATATATTATGCATTGTCCCTACCAACTGAACTAAGTTCACAAGAACTCTTGGACATTATTTCTAAATCATTATCTTTCGCTTTCTATTTGTGATAATGATAAATTAATATCAATACTTAATAAATTAATTTAATAAAATAATTATTGTACTTTTTTTGTAGGAGTATATTGTTTCATTTGAAAGGTGGGGTTGAGTACAAACTACTAGACAAGGATCCGTTTGTCCTTTAATTCTAGAGCAGCCTGGCAACAAGTTGCATCAGTTTAGAAAGATGCTACATGTTAAGTTAATTAGTTAAGTTAATTCTTAAATTGATTGCAAATGCAACTTGAAAAGTGGCAATGCATGCATACATACTACAAATTAAAAAAGAGATAAGTGTACTTATATCCTATTGTTTATTGTTGAGGGGTCGCAATCTTCATAATTAAGTGGTACTAAAGTTCGTTGGATTTTGCAACAGCCTCACTGCCACATGATTCTGTTCTGGTGGAAGTGATTTACATTGTATCATGTTGAATATTCAATTTTTATTTAACATGTTTCCCTCAAAAAAAAAAAATTATTTAACATGTGAAAATTGAAGAATTACCAATCGGTTAATAACGATTGAAATGAGGACATATATGTGCTCAAAGTATCTCTAAAGTATATATAACAACATCTTCAAAGTCTCTAATATCTTTAGTACTAACTTTTACAAGTAAAGATGATAATTTTGGTGTCTCCTATAAAAATGATGTTCTGAGGGACTGTTTCTTCTATCCATCCTCAGGGTCACTACCTAAATATTCATGTTAATCTTTTTTTCAAACTCCAGTGTCTAACACAAGGAGTACAAAATATTAGAAGAAAAAACAAAATTACAAGAATATCAACAATTGTAACTTTGACATGAAAATGAACACCCACCCTTTATCCTATTTTTTATTCTTATAAGTCAGTTTTTGTTTATGTTCGGTATCACAACCGTAAATATGTTAGAATCACGTTGATTCTAAAAGCTACATTTCACAATTTCTGTAAAATCATGGTGCGTCGTCGTGATTCTTATACTTATCTTAATATCAAACATGATAATATAAGGGGGACATGGTTTTGATTGGAGTTAAGCAACGTCGGTTCTGCCAGCAATGCAACAGGTACTGATTTTTTATTTTTTGGTCGAACCAGCATGTAGTGATTGAACTGAAGTATCTTGTTTGGATTTGGTAGTTTGTTAATTTTGTTATTTTAGATGTATTTTGAGATTGTTTTGTTGTATGGGTTGGTGCTAATCTGATGTAGATCGAAGGTCAGCTATGATTTGGGCAAAAATAACATAAAAAAGCGCCTACCATTATATTTTGTCAATTTTTTTATAATAACATGGTACCTAGTGGTTAGAGCTCATACGATTTAATTGTGGAGAAGTGAAGTGGCTGAGGTTCGAACTCCAACCCTACATATAAAATGCATTATCCCTATCAACTGAGTTAAGCTTACAGGAATCGTTAACAACCTTTTTACTAAGAGTAATGATATGTTAACACAAAAGTTAACATCGACCTTATATTTCTTATATTTTATATCGTCTGTCGGATTTTTTTTAATATTATCCCCAACCTCAGATTGTGTGTGCATAGACATGGTCCCCACGATGATATAAGGTGTCCATGGTAGAGATGTCATTTTTGTGATCCAATAGCACCACTCCACTCATAATATAGAAGATTTCAAAACACACGCTACATCATATTAAATTGAGGTTGTTAAAGTGGATAACAACAAATTAAACTTTTTTTGTTTAGAGTAACAAATTAAACTATTTATGAAATGGTAATCAATGTCTTTGAGGTACTGGTTAAGAAGCAAATATAGTATGAACTGCGTTCGAAATTGTGTTATCAATCTCTTAAAAGTCAACAAAGTGTATTTTTCAATTTAAAATTTTCTTTTTTTGGTTTTCTTAACCAGTGCGCCCTGGAAGCACAGTAACATGACCTTTTATTAAAATGTTAATATATTTAGCAATAGTTGCTTATGATCTATTGATAGATCACATCCAGTTTACACATAGTAAAAACCAATATTTTAGTACCTTTAGAAACTATTAAAACAAGTTAATCTTAACCCATAGCTTAACTTACATCACAAAGAAATTTTACCATTTGCACATATATTTTCTTCGCAGTAGACATGCACCACTGAAGAGTTTTAATCTGGAAGAATAAGCTGATAAAGAATACCATATGCAACATTGCACTTGATACTAGAATCAATTTCAAAAATAACAATGAGTGGGAGATCTAAGCTTCTACCAAGATTGATTATAGTGAAAACTTTGAGATTTTGTCATAACTATCATGAGACAAACCACCATTGACATAGTTACTAGAAGATTTATGGTGAGAACTATCAATATTCACTTCAGAAAGCATACTGGAGGAAGAGTCCAACAAATATTAATACCATGTTGATGCTTAGGTTGCATATTAGTTTGAATTAGTTTTCAACCTACGAAAACTTTGGCTAAAAGGAAAAAAATGGTATGGAAAAGCATCGTAGTAGACCGTGAGTCGCGACATTCCAACTAGATTGACATTTAAAGCCTAACAATCATAGGGGACATGCACCATACCCTTGAAAGGAAGCAAGATAAACATAAACCTGGATGGAGAATATCAAACGATGCAAGACAGTCAGCACAACCATTATCATCTCTGAAAAAATTATAGTATCCAAAATGGCACATAAACCTTATTGCCCTTTTGTTTCTCCTCTGTCTGTGTCACAGCGCAAACATAAATGGTATCATCTACAATGTCTGGAATGGAAACGATGAAAACACACGAATATCAATAAAATCAAGCCAGCACAGCTGCAAAATATAAATCATATAACATCTTTTAAAATAGAATATTATCACATTATTTTCTCATATAGTACTGCTGTATTAGAATTCTATACAACACAACAGAATATGCGAATAAAAGAAAGTGGTATTAAAGCAGACTCTCTTCAAAGTACAATTTGAACAGCTAAAAATGAAAGCAAAACACACACACACACACAGAGAAAGAAATCAAGCACAGACATCATTCCAGGACTTCATAAGGGTTAGCAATATCAAGCTTCAAAATTCATGATTATTAAACTAATCATTTTTAGACATTTGACAAGGACAACTTAGCATTTTATCTATAAAAGGGTGTATGTGTATCATGTATAGCAAGAGAATCGACAGAAGAAGCAATATCAAGCAATCCGAGTTATGCATTAAACTCACTAAGATAGATAGTGTTCGGGATCAAACTGTTTGGCCACTTGGTCATTCAGAACATCTTCGCCCATTCAATCTTGACGCTTGGGACCGTGTTTGGTACCAAACTGTTTCACCACTCGATCATTCAGAACGCCCTTGCTCTTCAGGCTTGAGACTCGGGCTGCGCTCAATACCAAACAGCTTCACCTCTCGGTCATTTAACCAAGTTTGACGCTTAGGGGCTGTGTTCTGTACCAGTATGACAGAGTATAATACCCAAGGCTACTGAAGTACTCGGTCCTTCCTGATGGAATCACTTTGCTAATCTCATTGTCCATATGAACCAACATGGTCCGGCGTTTCTCAATAGTAGAAGGAATATGTTGTCTTAGATTATTCTCTCTATAGCGGTCAGGTCTTTCTCATGCTGTAATTTGTCAGGAGATTGAGCTCTTTGCTAGTATCGCTCTTGGTTTCTAGTTTTGTCTTTTCATTTTGGTGTCTGATGGTTGAGTTTTGTTATAATATACTCTTTATCACAAGCTTTGTCGAATTTACTTATTGGTAAAGTTTTTCGTCTAGAGTGATTGGGATCTATATCCTTTACTTGCAATATATATAGAAAAAAACCAAATATACAAGTAAAAAAATTTCCCGGCATACCCTGGGATCTTCTGCATTTTCTTTTTGGTAAGCGCATTTTGATATAATAGTTCTGATACACTAAATCTATAAGACCTTTTTAAATATTACTCGGTTGTACCCCTTTTTCTTGGAAAGTCTAACATTGGTTGATCGAACCAAGTATCATGCATAGTATAAAAATAATTCTGACCTTTACTCAGCATGAAATTCAAAATCATACTTGATACTTATAAGTGAAGATAAGTGAACACAGTCTTAACAAATGATGTGTTCTTTTACCTTGTGAAAACAAGACTCTCTCAGTCTTTCTGTTTGTTGATGAGGTAGAGGGGAGACCGAGTCATGCTTTTCCCATTACATGAAATGCCTAGCAGTCGGTTCTCACCAAAACCACGATCAGGTCTTACTGTGCCTGGTGGTTGAGTTCTCACTGAGATCACTCACAACGCACAAGTCTTTATGTGCCTAGCTGTTGGGTTGTAGCGTAGATCGTGCTCAGGTCTTTATGCGTCAAACGACTGGGTTCTTGCCTAGATCGCACACAAAAAAATTCCTCCTTCTTTTCGGATCATCTTCATATCAGAAATATTATCTCAAGCCAAAACATTAGCAACTTATAATGTCAATGTTTACAATGTTCATTCCCATCCCCATTAACAAGCCATATGGGAAGCCCTCTTCAAAAAGAAAATCTACACTTCCAGACTTTCTTTAAGGATTTCCATCAATAGCTCAAAAATTACATTAGATAAAATAACGAGACCACAGAATAACAATTATAGCCTAAAATAAATAGCCTTAGATTCATTCTAATGATCCTCCTTTAACTGGGAAGCAAAACACACAAGACATAAAAGATCATTATCAGACATCAGTCATATACACTACACAAAAGAAGGTATACAATGCATGTAAAGCATGAATGTTTGCCAACAGCCTGACACAATGAGAAAAACCTTCTCAATGCAGCTGGACATCAACTTTTTCTATATTTAATCTAATTTTTCATATAAGCATGCCATTCTCAAATTAAACACAAACACTCTGCAGCTTCCAATAAGTAAACTTGTCAACAACCCAAAAAAGAGGTATACAATGCATCAAACTATTGCATTGTTGTTTCACAATCCAAAGAAGTGACTTATCATAGAACAAATTACTACACAACCAAATAATATCATTCAAATAGATAAACCAGGAATGGGGTAAATACCAGTAAAGATCATACAGTGCCAGCCTAAAAAATCAGACACATAAAGCAGCAAGGACTAAACCAGGTACATAAAAAGCACCCAATATTGTGGGGACTCATACTCTCACAGGGCTCGGATACATAATCAGCAATAGCAACATCAATTAGGAATTAAAATCCAAAGTATTGAATCTCTATGCATGTGATAATTCCACCTTTTTTGGTGGATTTTTCATTTCTTTATTGTGGCTGGTAAAATGCCTCATTAAAATACTTCAAATTTTAAGACTGCCTAGTAAAACATAAAAAAGGAGCATTTTATTAAAAATATCTATCCTTTTAAAAATAAAAATGTATGTACTTTCTCTCCCATGTTATTCCTCATCTAAACACACAACAGTTGAGTTTATGAATGATGACCAGACAAAAATTACAGTTGAGTTGATAGTTTTGAATCTGTGGAAACAATATATGTTGATAGAGGATAACTTGAGGATATCTTCAGTCGCAGATAAAGGTGGTAGTAGCATAAACAAAGTGAAGAAAAAATGAATCTTTCAACAGAAAAGAAAAGTACAAAAACAACCAAAATGGGTCTTATTGAAGACTAATTCACCAAATCAATGGTCTGGAAAAGGCCAAACTAAAGTCTATAAAGCAATGCTTTAAAGCTAACAAAGAAGCATGAGTATATTTGAAAAAAAATGGTAGTACAAGATTCTATTCATTATAAAATCATAATATTTTACATCAGAATCCAGTATCACAAACTTCTTATCCGAGTAAATGTCTCACCAGACACTTTCATCATTCCCGAGTTACAAAATGAAGATGCTAATGAATTCCATACAGAAATTTCAGGAAGCTTTCCTTGGCTTATCATGTCCTCCAACCACATTACAGCTTCATATTGCCTACCTAAGGAGCAAAGACCCTCAATGAGCAAATTGTAAGTATTGGCACAAGGCCAATATGATTTAATTGACATTTGCTCCAAAAGTTGGCTTGCCTCAAGATACTTTCTCTCACGACAAAGCATTTCTAGTAAAATGCAATAAGTTTCTTTGTCGGCCATGCAATTCACCTTTTTCGACATCTTGTTCAAGCTTTCGAGCACTAACGTCGAATTTCCTACACTACGCAGGTTTTTCAAGAGAATAGTATACACTCTAGCATTTGGTAGACAATTGACTTCCACCATGTCCTCTTCAATTACCTTGATTGCTTCGTCTACTTTACCAACCTTACACAATGCAGCTACCTTTGCCTCAAAAATAGAATGTTTTGGTTTAAAGCGTCTATCTTTCATTTCAATGATAACTTTATCAGCCTCATCTATCTTACCTTCTTCGTATAGATCAACCGCCATGGAAGTATAACTAGCAGTGCTAGGAACCGAACCCCTGACCAAAGCTTCGTGAATCCAACGTTTAGTAACTTCTACATCTTTACCATCACCGCACTTAGTAATATCAAGTCGGTTATAACATCGCTTCGGAGCTTTCAGTCCTTTCCTCAAAATTTTACCAAGAATTTCCACAGCTTCATCGAATTTTCCATCATTACATAAAGCATCCAAAAGAGTTCTATAGATTACAATGTCCTCACCATTACCTTTCAGAGAGATTCTCCAAAACATTGAATACAACAAATGAGATGCCTCATGTAACCTCTTATCCTGGCACAACCCTTTCATCACAATTAAATAACTTTCCCTATTAGGGTAGCAGTCTTGATAATCCATCTCTTGAAATATCTGCAACGCCAAATCCGACCGACTCTTCCGGCACAAAGCATACAGTTTAGACATAGTGAAAATCAATATTTTAGTTATTGTCGTAGAAACTATTAAAACAAGCCAAGCTTGGCCCATAGCATTATTAACATCACAAGTCATATACTAGCTCTTCAGAGTTGAAATAGGTAGAGACAAAGACCATATAACTTACTCACTCCGTTTCATATTACATGTCATTTTTCCTTTTTTTTTTCTCAAATTATTTGTCTCTTTTATAATATCAATACGACATTTATTATTTGTTTTCTACTAAAATACCTTTATTTATTGTATTTCAATCATCCATAACTATTTCACTAACTATAATTAACGAATGGAGAAATGCTTTAGTAAATATACATATTTTGCCATTAAAATCAACAATATTAATTATTTCCTTAAAAACCGTGTAAAACTCAAATGAGTCGCCTAATGTGAAACAAAGGGAGCATATGAACAAAGGATCCAACACGATATTTTATTCGCAATGCATCACTGAAGAGTTTTAACCTGGAAGAATAAGCTGATAAAGAATACCATTTGCAACATTGCACTAGAATCAATTTCAAAGATAACAATATGTGGGAGATCTAAGCTTCAAGCAAGATTGATTATAGTGAAAACTTTTTGAGAATTTGTCATCACTATCATGAGACAAACCGCCATTGACATAGTTACTAGAAGATTTATGGTGAGAACTATCAACATTCACTTCAGAAAACATACTGGAGGAAGAGTCCTACAAATCGTAATAACATGTTGATGCTTAGGTTGCATATTAGTTTGAATTAGTTTCCAACTTATGAAAACTTTTGCTAGAATGAAAAAATGGTATGGAAAAGCATTGCCGTAGGCCGTGAGTCGTGACATCTCAACTAGATTGACATTTAAAGCCTAACAATCATAGGGGACATGCACCATACCCTAAAGGAAGTAAGATAAACATAAAATTCCTAAAAGTATTGAAAACCTGGATGGGGAATACCAAACAATGCAAAACAGTCGGCACAACCATTATCTTCTCTGAAAAAATTATAGTATCCGAAATGGCACATTGTGTAGTGGATAGATGAACATAAACCTTATTGCCCTTTTGTTTCTCCTCTGTCTGTGTCACAGAGCAGAAATAAATTGTATCATCTACAATGTCTGGAATGGAAACGACGAAAACACACGAATATTAATAAAATCAAGCCAGCACAGCTGCAAAATATAAATCATATAACATCTTTTAAAAAGGGTGTATCGTGTATGGCAAGTGAATCAACAGAAGAAGCAACATCTAGTAATCCGAGTTATGCATTAAACTCACCAAAATAGATAGTGTCCGGGACCAAACTGTTTGGCCACTTGGTCATTCAGAACATCTTCGCCCTTTCAAGATTGACGCTTGGGACCATGTTTGGTACCAAACTGTTTGACCACTCGATCATTCAGAACGTCCTATCTCTTCAGGCTTGATGCTCAGGGGCTGTGTTCTGTACCAGTATGACTAAGTATTATACCCAAGGCTACTGACACAAGGACACAAGGCCCATGAAGATTTATTAACGCATAGTTACCCTCCCAAAATGGTCAGGCATTTCTCAATAGTTGAAGGAATATGTGACGGGTGATCTTTTGGCCCCCTATTTGTTCTGAATCCTAAAAAACAACATTCAGGAGTTGTCTCCTGAAGCCTTTAAAAACACAAAAAATGCCGAATGGTTAAAGCATTTGTGGGGGTTCAAAAGAGCAACCATAAGAATATGTTGTCCTATATTATTCTCTCTATAGTGCTCAGGTCTTTCTCATGTTGTCTAGAGATTGAGCTCTTTGTCAGTATCACTCTAGGTTCTTTGTTTTGTCTTTTCATTTTGGTGTCTAATGGTTGAGTTTTATTAATAATGTACAACTCTTTATCACAAGCTTTGTCGCATTTACTTATTGATTAAGTTTTTCGTCACAAATGATTGGGATCTATATCCTTTTCTTGCAATATATATAGAAATTATTTTTTTCCCAGCATACCTGGGATCTTCTGCATTTTGTTTTTGGTAAGCACATTTTGATAAAATACTCCTGATAGCCTACAGGTATTAGAGTTTTTTTAAGTATTACTTGGTCGTACTTCCCCTCTTTGGAAGTCTAACTTTGTTTGATCGAACCAAGTATCATGTGTGGTACCTTTACTCAGCATGAAATTCAACATCATACTTGATGCTTATAAGTGAAGATAAGTGAGCACAATTCCAATAAATAATGTACTTTTACCTTTGTTAAAATAAAACTCTCCCAGTCCTTCTATTCGTTGATGTGGTAGAGGGTAGACTCAGTCATGCTTGCCTGAGGGCTGGATTTACACTGAAATACTCCACAGGTCTTTTTGTGCCTGGCAGTCAGGTTCTCACCGAGATCGCGCTCAGGTCTTTATGTGTCTGGCAGTTGGATTCACACTGAGAACGCGCATAGGACTTTTTCCTCCGTCTTTTTAAAACATCTGACATATCTGAAACTCCGTCTTTAAACATCTGACATATCTGAAACATTATCTCAAGCCAAAATATTCGTAATTCAATAAGAATCAATAGTGATAAGCATAATTTCAATATTTACAATATCCAATCCCACTCACATTGATAAGCCTTGGATTCACTATTTTATTATGATGATCCACCTTTAATTGGGAAGCAACACATATAAGAAATAAAAGCTCATCATCAGACATCAGTCGTATACACGATACAAAAGAAAGAACAAATATCAAATACAAATATTTAGTTTCCAAAACGCCAAAGTTAGTATACATCAAGATACATTCATAATAGAGTCCTTCAGTGTATGTATATACCAAATGGAATCAAATGCATGCAATGCCAGGAATGTTTGCTGACAGCCTGACGCAATGAGCAAAACCTTCTCAATCTAGCTGGACATCAACATATCTATATTAAATCAAATTTCCTATAAGCATGCCATTCTCAAGTTAAACACAAACACTCTGCAGCTTCCCATAAGTAAACTAGTAAACAACCCACAAAAAGAGGGTATGCAATGCTTCACACTACTGCATTGTTGTTTCACAATCCAAAGAAGTTACTTATCAAAGAACAAATTATTACACAGCCGAATAATATCATTCAAATAGATAAACCAGAAATCGGGTAAAAGCCAGTAAAGATCATATAGTGCCTGCATAAAAAATTAGATACATAAAGTAGCAAGGAATAAACCAGATACATAAAGCAGCGCCCCAATATTGTGAGGACTCATATTCTCACAGCGCTCAGATACATAATCAGCAATAGCAACATCAATTAGGAATTAAAATCCAAAGTATTGAATCTCTATGCATGTGATAATTCCACCTTTTTAGGTGAATTTTTCAATTCTTTACTGTGAGTAGTAAAATGCCACATTAAAATACTTCAAAATTTAAAACTGCCTTGTAAAACATAAAAAAGGAGCATTTTATTAGAGATATCCTTTCAAAACAAAATATACTTACTTTCCCTCCCATGTTATTCCTCATCTAAGCACAACAGTTGAGTTGATAAATGGTGACCTAAGGAAAGTTACAGTTGAGTTGATAAATGGTGACCTAAGGAAAGTTACAGTTGAGTTGATAGTTTTGAATCTATGGAACCAATGCATGTTAACAGAGAATACCTTAAGGATATCTTCTGTTGCAGATAAAGGTGGTGGGAGCATAAACAAATTGAAGAAAAATGAATCTTTCAACTGAAAAGCAAATTATAAACCAAAATGGATTTTACTGAAGACTAACGCACCAAATCAATGGTCTGGAAAAGACCAAACAATAAAGCAATGCTTTAAATCTAATGAAGAAGCATAAGTATGAAGAAAAAAAATGGTAGTACAAGATTCTATTCATTATAAAATCATAATATTTTACATCAGAATCCAGAATCACAAATTTCTTATGCGATTAAATGTCTCACTAGACACTTTCATCATTCCCGAGTTACAAAATGAAGATGCTAATGAATTCCATACAGAAATTTCAGGAAGCTTTCCTTGGCTTATCATGTCCTCCAACCACATAACAGCTTCATATTGCCTACCTAAGGAGCAAAGACCCTCAATGAGCAAATTGTAAGTATTGGCACAAGGCCAATATGATTTAATTGACATTTGCTCCAAAAGTTGGCTTGCCTCAAGATACTTTCTCTCGCGACAAAGCATTTCTAGTAAAATGCAATAAGTTTCTTTGTCGGCCATGCAATTCACCTTTTTCGACATCTTGTTCAAGCTTTCGAGCACTAACGTCGAATTTCCTACACTACGCAGGTTTTTCAAGAGAATAGTATACACTCTAGCATTTGGTAGACAATTGACTTCCACCATGTCCTCTTCAATTACCTTGATTGCTTCGTCTACTTTACCATCCTTACACAATGCAGCTACCTTTGCCTCAAAAATAGAATGTTTTGGTTTAAAGCGTCTATCTTTCATTTCAATGATAACTTTATCAGCCTCATGTATCTTACCTTCTTCGTATAGATCAACCGCCATGGAAGTATAACTAGCAGTGCTAGGAACCGAACCCCTGACCAAAGCTTCGTGAATCCAACGTTTAGTGACTTCTACATCTTTACCATCACCGCACTTAGTAATATCAAGTCGGTTATAACATCGCTTTGGAGCTTTCAGTCCTTTCCTCAAAATTTTACCGAGAATTTCCACAGCTTCATCAAATTTTCCATCATCACATAAAGCATCCAAAAGAGTTCTATAGATTACAATGTCTTCACCGTTACCTTTCAAAGAGATTCTCCAAAACATTGAATACAACAAATGAGTTGCCTCATGTAACCTCTTATCCTGACACAACCCCTTCATCACAATTAAATAACTTTCCCTATTAGGGTAGCAGTCTTGATAATCCATCTCTTGGAATATCTGCAATGCCAAATCCGATCGACTCTTCCGGCACAAAGCATACATAAGCAAGTTCAACGCCTGAACGCGTGACTTCACTTCCCAACCACAAGAACTCTCAACAAAAAGACTATGAGCATCTTCAAGCTTATTCTCATTCACCATTATCTCCAAAAGGGTATTGAAAGACTGTGTCCAATTCACACAGTTAAACTGAGGAATGTTCTTATAAAGAGAGATTGCTTCATCTACTAGCCCTTCTTTGGCATATGTCTTAATCGCAGACACAAAGACTGAATCTTTACATTCACATGAATCTTCTTTCATTTGCTCAATCAAATCACTCATCTCCTTAAGTCTCCCTGATGTTCCAAGGATATTGATCATGGTGGCATATACAGGACCATTGTGGGAATATTTAGGGTACTTTGATTTGGCTTCATTGAAAATTTCCAAAGCCTTTAAAGGGTTCTTTTGAGTTCTTATAATCTGAGTAAGGTAAGTTGGATTCAACACTCTTGGCCACCTTATACTCATGCAGTGATGAAGCTTAAACAAAAAAAACCTGAGAAAACCAAGATTTTTAAAATTTTAATACATAAATCAAATATATATTATCATTTGCTTTGCATATCACAGATGTAAGTTGTAAATTTGCAAAGTAAATATAATTCGCAAAATCACGGAGGCATCGTGATTTTGTAGAAGCTCCAAAGTGTAGTTTGTGCCAAAATCGCAGTGCCACAACATGATTGTGCCAATCTCATAGCCAATCGAAACATATCTTAAATCCTATTTGTTTCTGCGGTCAAAGAAGGCTCAACTGGCGTCGTATCTAAAGCTACAATTCGTTGTTTTACGTTAAATATGCCTCTGGACGCGAGAATTCCACATCTACCACAGTTCCAATTTCCAAACAAGCAATTAATGTACTAGCTATAACATTTTTCATATGCAAAGGAATGTTAAGTTTGCTAAAAATTTCAACATGATACAAGAAAGAAACATATGAAAATCATGATTAATTGAACCCAATTTAGATGATTAATAATGGATTTCATGTCTATTTGAACACCTGAAAATGGCGGTGAATTAAACTTACTGTTCCTTGAGTTGAGGAATGAATAGTGAAGTGAGCAACCGTATACGTGAACGACGACGGTGGCAACGGCGGCGGGGATGAAGTGGGTGGCGGAGGTGGCGGAAGGAGACGGAACGTGAATGAATGAACTGTAGTGTGGAAAATGAAAGCTTGTGAATGAGATAATTGGGCTGGTTTCAGTTGTAACTTGAAAATTGCTCCATATCACTCATACTTTGCTCTCTAGCACCCCGAATGATGACGAAAATACTCCCAGTGGCGGTTAACTATTGTTCGAGGATCTTTTTAACCGATTTAAAAAGTGATAGAACAAATCTAACAATTGTTGAATAACACTCAACTATTATTGTGTGGCAAACGTCGTTAAACTAATATTGTATGGCGAACGATAATTAACTACCATTGTATGGCAAATGACAATTAAGTATGGAATTTTTTTTATTAACTACCATTACCTTTGTATGGTGAATGACGATTAAGTACCGACATTTTTTTTTTTGTATTTGTAAAGCTTCGGAAGATAACTCATGAATGTTCTTTTTTAGGGTTAGAATGAAGGGCAAATAAGGGGCTAAAAGAGCAATCTAACACTGCTCCTCAGATCAACCACCAAATCAATCTAATAAAGTAATGATAGTTATACAATCATTTGTCAATCTAAAATAAGATTGATTTGTATGCACCAACAATGTAAATTATTTTATATGTGTATTCAATCAAAACACACTATAATGTCACTTTTTTTTAAGTTAGTTCTTGTAATTTTTTATACTATGAGTTTAATTTTATTTGAGAGTATAGGTGTTTGAGCATGTTAAGAAAGAAAGGAATACCAATTTCAACTACCAAAAAAGAAAGGAATATGTTGAAGAGAAAAGCAACAAAAAAAATATGGAAGGTGTACAAGTAAAAGACAGGGGCGTGTTTAGTAATTATCAAAATTACTTAACGTAGCCCATAAGAAAAGTATCCAAAAAAATCTTCAAAAAAATAAAAACCAAAATCAATCATACTCACATCATTGAATTCACCATTAAAGCAAGAACAACAACACCGATCGATAATAACGAAGAAACCAATAAACCACCGTTCAAATAAGCGCTTTTTTAAATAAGCGATTTTTTTCACAAGAGATGGCATTGCAGTGGATGATACTCACCTATGTGGTGGCTATTGAAGCTGCTGTAGCAATTCTTCTAACACTTCCTTCACCAAAGCTTTTGAGGAACCGTTTGACTTCTCTGATTTCGCTTATTCTTCAACCTGCGCTTTTCATTGTTCCCTTTGCTGGGTTTCAGCTTCTTGGTAATTTTTTATTCTTTTTGATTTAATGGGTTTGTTTTATTTCGTATGAAAGTTGATGGGTATGCATCAAAATGTTTAATTTTTGAGTTTTGGGTTTGTGGGTGTGTTGAAAATTGATTTGATTTGTTGTTTTTCTGTAATGTGCATCTTTAATTTCGTGTGAAAATTGATGGGTTTGTGGAAAAATCTTTGCTTTTTGCGTTTTGGGTTTGTGGGTGGGTGAAGATTGTTGAAGTATTTTGGGGGTTTAGGAATGATTAATTATCTAAGTATGTGGTTGGTAGTGGAAATTTTTGTTGTTTTGCAATTTGGGATGTAGTTTTTTGGTGGCTAGATTCACTTTTGGGTTGGTTGGTGTGCTGAAAATTTATTCAATTGATAAGATTTTGGGGGTTTTGAGATGATTAATTATCTGGGTGTGTGGATATGTAGCATGGATACACACGACACAAACACTAACGCATCACTAACGCATCGACTCTGATAATAATTTGAGAAAATGACACAATCCAATATAATCACATATGTAGGTGTCATGTCGGTGTCAAACAGTGACACATGCCAGGCACCTTACAATTAGAAGTGTCCATGCTACAGAGTCGTGTGGTTGGTTGTGGAAATTTTAAATCGTTCTTTCAACTTGGGATGAATTGTGTTGGTCACTAGATTCAGAAGTTGAATAGGGCTTAGGAGGGTTTGTTGTTTTTCTTATTCTCTTTTGATTGTGGTAGTATTTTTCTTTTTGAGATGATCCATATATCATAGGGTACTTTTGTGGGATCTACTGGTGGTAATCCTCATTTGTCAAAAAAAGTTTAAATTAGAGTTGAAAAAGGAGGTGTGTTGCAACTTACAATTAGTGTTGGAATTTGAAAACGACAACAGGAAAAGTTGGGGAGGTAGAAAGGAAGACTGTGAGATGCATGGGAGAATGTTCATTGATCTTTCAATTGCCACTGATCTTTGTTTCTCTCAGTCTTCATCCAAGGTATTGTATCAAATCAATCTCTTTTTTCGCATCAATAGTTGATTGATGTTAAAAAAGAGAGACTGATATGATACATTATCTTGGATGGAGAGTGGAGACACAGAGAAACCAAGATCAGCGACACTTGAAGGAGCATTAGACATTCCCTCAATGTGTTTCACAACCTTCCTATCTATTTGAACCGCTTCCCGCTGCCGTAGTCAAAATTTCAATGCTAACACCACCGCTTAGACTCTATTTGGCAAGGCCAAATGTTGAGCTTGTAGTGGATGGCTTATAGCTTATAAGTTCATATGACCAAAATAGACCTATTTGATATTATTTATTTTTCATCAGCTTGTAGCAGATAGTTTAGGGATGATTATTCATTCGGGTATGTGTTTGGTAATGAAAAATTTGAATCTTTTATACACTTGGGATGGATTGTGTTGGTGGCTAGAGTCATAAGTTGGATAGGGCTTAAGAGGATTTTTATCGTTTCTTGCTTCTTTTTTGTTTCTGTTGTTGTTGATTGTTTGGTAGGAGTTCACTTTATCAGAAGATCTGTATATCATAGAATACTTCTGTGGGATCTACCGGTGCTGATCCTGAATTTGTGTAATCTAATTTTAGCTTTTTATTAGAGTGTATTATTTTGAAATACAAATTTCGACATCAATATAAATGGTTAATGTAATCCAGATATGCGGTTATTGCGTTCGATGGATGGTTAATGAATATAACAAGATGTTGAAACTCATTAACCATCTACTGAATACAATTAACCATGATTTTGAACGTTATTAACCATAATTTTGAAGTGTATAATTTTTAACACAAATCATATTTAATGAATAACATGTTTATGTCAACACCTGATAATCATGTATATTTGAACATAATTTGGATGGTTAGTCGATATATATATATATATATATATATATATATATATATATATATATTTTAACACTTGAAAATTGTGATGTTCAAAGTAGTGGTTATTTGTGTTCAGATTAATGAGTTGTGAAACCTTGTGATAGTCGTCAACAATCCTCTGACTGAACGTAATTAAACATATATTTAAACTGCTTGAACTATCAATGTGTTTCCCTGCCTTCCTTTCCACCCAACTCAGCTCATTTTCCATTGCCATTTTGAGATTTGAACGCTAACTCTTAACACCACCACTTTTTTTCAACTCCAACTTAAGCTTGTGACAGTAAAAAATCAAAATTACATTACACGGATCTTACATATATCAGACTTAAGCTTTTTATGTTGTTTGTTTGTAGATATATACTGGAAGGCTGAGCATAGGTTGATGTGTACCTCTGATGTTTGTACTGCTGCTGAGAGAGATCGCTATGAGAAAACTGTAAGTAATTTTACGGATGTCAACATAGCTTATTTGAAGAGTTTATAGTTTGCTTTGTAAATTGATTGTTGTCAATGTACTTCATGTGCTTAATTAACTTTCGGTGATGATAGACCATAGCTTGGATTAATGATTTCAAGTATATCATTTTAAAATTTTGGGCAATTTTATGAATACTTGATTAAAATAAATCTTTGAAAGTAATTGGTGATAAAGGTTTGGGCGGCATGGCTTACATTCTTTGCAAGTTTCTAAGGATTTCTTGGATTCTCAGCTGATCACCAAAGTTTCAATGCACTTTTATGAATGCAAAGTTACAAAATTAATAACAGGAAGCACCAAAATCAAATGTA
Organism: Medicago arabica; assembly: GCA_946800305.1. Taxonomy (NCBI): domain Eukaryota; kingdom Viridiplantae; phylum Streptophyta; class Magnoliopsida; order Fabales; family Fabaceae; genus Medicago; species Medicago arabica. The sequence continues at coordinate 9,933,197 of OX326966.1, read as the reverse complement.
AATGTTGGCCATCATCGCAGGAACCCTGTATATAAGTTCTACTGTTATTATTTTAAACTTTAAATCCTTATGTCCTTACTACTTCTATATGCTTCCTCCGGTCACATTTATAAGCAAAAAACTACTTTTTAGGTTCATTGAATATCTAATGTGATTGGTCTATATTATAGACCAATCACATTAGATATTCAATGAACCTAAAAAGTAGTTTTTTGCTTATAAATGTGACCGGAGGGAGTATATTCTCAACTTTCCGATTCAATCTTCATCTCCTTATTGCTTGGTTTGATGGTAATGTGCCTCAAAAGCAAGAGATGCCAAGTTACACATACCAACACACACACACACACACCATGACATTTATATAGTAAATTAGAGTAAATAATAGACGACCTTGTCAACGTTTAGTTTTGTTTCCAAATTATTGTTTGTTGTTGACTTCAATCTGGTGTTATTAAATAGTGCCTATTCCGTAGTGAAATTTGATAAAATCACTATTGTTCCGTGATACGCTATTTAGTACAAATAACGGCTATAACAGTACTATAGCATTGTTGTGTAGCGGAATTGCAACAACCCGCTATTTTCTGTGATATGTATGCAATTGACAACATTGCTTCAATCATAAAATGTGAAACTCTACGGCCGTGCCATCTCAGTATTTCATATTCATCACACTGCATGACTAGTCTTGAGCTTCCTTTAGGTTTTTACTTTATTGAAGATGATAAATGCTATATTCCTCTTAAAATTATCTACATCGTTTATTTATTGACCATTTTTTTCTTACTCAGACATACAAAGCTCAGAGAAACGTGATACTGTGTATTTCAGCATGCCTTCTCTATTGGTAAAGTGAATTTCTGTGTCTTTATGGAATAGAATAAAGAGCAAATACTTCGAATTTTGTTTTTGGTCTTGTACTCATTTTTTAGTCTCTACAAATTACAAACTACATGTTTTTTTAAGGACACAGTATTGTGATTTGTAGGGACCTAAAAGTGCGTAGAGACTAAAAATGAGAAATATAAATTTTGGGCTGATTAAATACATATTTAACCCTATAACGAAAGTTGGTATTGTCTTTGTTTTATTACTAAATGAAAACATATGAACGTGGTGACAGGACTATATACCGCATTTGCAAGTTCCAGAAGGATATTCAAAGTATGGAGGAAGTTGAGAAGAGAATCAAGTCGAAGTAGAAGCTTCTTTTTACAATCTATATTGTCATTGTTAGTAAAAGAGAGCTTTCGAGGGATCTTTAGTTTGTACGGATATGCCACTATGATGTATGATGTACCAAACCTTGAACTATGGCACACACATCACTGAGCTCTGTATTTTCATGGTTTCAATTTTTTATTGTTGTGGTGTTTGGATGCACTCTTTTGAATTGTGTGTAGTGTAATGAGTTGGCCTATATATAGGTGAAATATTTTTCACTTTTACTTCTATTTTAGTTTCCCTCTCCTCTTTACATGTTTTGTTTCTGTATAGTGCGTGTGTGGTACCACAGTGGTTTTGCCAAAATCACGGTGATTTATCGTGATTTTGCGACTGTGATATCAAATTTGCACTTGATGTTCCACATCGATTTTGTGAAAACTACACTTTGTGACTTCAACAAAGTCGCGATATGGCATCATGATTTTCTCCAGTGTGACAAACAAGATATATAATATGAATTAAAAGTAGACGACTCTATCAAATGTATTTCTAATTAACAACAATGTAATTCTTTGATGATATAAAAATAATCAAGAGGGATTCCGTAAAGATGGATTCTGACACCTTAAACAAGTTGTCAAAAGTTTGATTTTTGACTTTTACTTATAGAGAAAACTCACTTGTAAACAAATAAATTCAACTTTTTGTTTAATACAATTCTTGAAGAAGATTAATCACTTATAAACGGCAATCCATACCTTACACGATAGCATGATTATAAAGAATTTTTTTTAGCAAGAGTCATTAATAACGTTGAAAGACGGTTACTAACATGATTAATCATTATTTGTAGCAAAATTCATTTTTTTTTTTTGAAAGGAACAAGCTTAATGCATTCATTTATGAGAATAGTTTCAATACATGTTGGAATGTTATAGAAAATATGGAAACTAACTTTAGACGGAGCCTCCCTAGCTAAACTATGAGCAGCTTCATTTGCTTGTCTCTTGATGAACTTTACATCAGAGTTCGTTAGATCTGTGCACAGTAGGTGACGACAATCATTGATAATCGCGCTAAAGTCTGACACACCCATCTGTTTTCCATATATGTTGTCTACTACCGTTTTGGAATCCACCTCAAAATCCATATTCCATAGTTGGAGATCCTTTACCCACCTCAAAGCAGTTAGAAGGCCTAATGCCTCGCCGATATCAACCTCGAGAAAGGGAGTGAAGCATTCTGTACGAGCCAAAACAAAAGCCCCTTGATCATCCCTAATACATAGGCCTATGCCAACTCTGTTCAGGGATTCAGAGAAAGAAGCATCAACGTTACATTTGAACCGACCCGGTGAAGGTTTACTCCATTTTGAAGTTTCTTGGGGACTTACAACCGGGTTTAGGACTGTTTTTGCAATTTGAGCATTCGTCCAACTAGTAAGCAGAGTTGAGGCTCTATCACAAACAGACTGACAGGTTTCGGTAGTATCGTTCCAAACTTTATTATTTCTATGCTTCCAGATGCTCCACATTAACGCGCTAAATATCGGATGTTGGCTTTTGTCCAGTCGACGCAATATTCTGAATATATTATGGGAGATGTCTTATGGAGTAATTAAAGCATTCGAAACCGTATTCCAAATCCCTATACGTTGCCAGCATTGTGAGCTTTTCGGGCACATAAACAAAACATGCAAGCTATCTTCTTGCTCATCACAGAAAGGGCATTGCAAAGTGCAATTGACTCCTTGCGCTTGGAGACGCACCCTCGTTGGTAAACAGCCACGAGCAACCCTCCATAAGAAATTCTTGATCCGAGGTGGTGTTTTAGATCGCCAAATCTGATGCCAGTCATCAACTATACGGTTTTGATGCATATTAAGATCTCTCTCCATAATATCTCTGTACGCGTTGCGGACGGAATAATCACCATTTTTCTCAAATTTCCACACTGCCCTATTATTTTGAACCGAAGCAACCAGAGGGGTTCTAGCAAAATTCATTTGAAAAGAATGTTTTCTAGATTACCTTCATATTCCAATTCTACCAAAATTATATAATTCTCAAAGGTAAAAAGTCCAAAATTATTGTCAGCAAAACCTTCAAAATCAAAGGTAACACGTTTAGTTGAAATGTGTGACCTTAAATGAACTTCTTCTAGATTTGGTTATAATCAGTAGTAGAACTAGAACCAACAAAACGGCAAATTGATCCACTAAATTCAATTTTCAAATTAATGTGTCGGTGGATTATATCTTTATCTTTATGTTAATTTGGCCTGCAAATTTGATGAGTTGTAATGCTATTCTTTATTCATTAGGAACCATTATTTTCTAAGTCATGACGCGTATTTTAGGGGCAAAGGTAACAACATTCAAGAGTATTATATTTATATTTATTGATCTACATTTGAGTTGAATTTTGGGACAATGTTAATAGAAATCCAGATTTTATGCCAGACTTGTAGATTCCTTAACATTTACCTAGTCAACAAATCAATGGTTGTTGAGTTAAGATTGAACGATCAAGATTTAAAGTTTTGCATTCTACATTTTAAAAAATCTACAATAAAAGTATTAAATTTTGGGTTGAAGATCGACTCGATTGTAAACTGGTTAGTAAAGTTAAACTTATGTTTTGGATAGATTGACATAATAGCATGGAATCTAACAAATATTAGATAGACTCTGATACCATATTAATTTTTGAGAAGTGTTATATAGTACAGGAATTATTTTCACGGAAATTCACGAACGCTTGAATATATAAGCTACTTGAACGGTTTCTATTGTTATGCACCATGTCTTCATTGTTGTTATGCAATTCAACCAAAGAAAAAGTGGTCAGCACCGTTTGCTTAAGATTAATTTCTAGCAAAAAAAAATAGTGTGAAAGATTAAAGATTGCTAACCTTTCACGACGACAAAAAAACAAAAAGAGTGCTAACTTTAAACTCTCTTTTTATTAATTAAATCACTTACGGTTAAAAAATAAAAAAAAGCGCCACAGTTTAGGCGTCCGTGAATTTTCGTTGCCACAAGTTCCGTACCATTTAGCATTTTTCATTAATTTTTCATATTGAGACTAACTCTTCTTTACAAAACCGACTAGTAAGGTGAAGGTAACATTCACTTATATACTCACGTTCAACCCTTGTGTCATCCAATATGAAACTCTTGACAGAAAGTTAGATCGTCCGATTTCTATCCAACGACGACCTGAATAAGTATCATGTGAATGTTCAAGATCCTAACCGAAGATAACTTAAATATGTTAAATATTATCAACCAACAAGATCTTCGTATTGACAGTGAGAATCAAACTCATATTTTTTTTTTTGAAGAATGAGAATCAAACTCAGATTATCAACGAACTTATTTTGGAAAGTTTAATTTATAAATTAATTTGATTGTTCTGGTTTAATTTGTATGGATTTGATGTAGTTTTGTGGAATGTCTCTTCTTGTGAACGGGTTTTTCTTCACAACTTATTTCGCAGTGTGAACACTAACAAATGTTCATATTTGCACGTATATATTAATTCTATGAATGTACATATTTTTCTTTGGCATATCCTTGAAACCATCTTTTCCCCTTGCAACGTTTGAATCATCACATGATACACATTCTTAACTTTTGCATATAAAACGGCTATGTGAAATGGCAACAGTGATTTGAAAAATTTAGTACTACACTAGTTTTGGATTTAAAAACTCCAGCATCATTGATATTTTATTGCCTTGTCAATTGTTGCATTACACTATGTTTGGTCTTAGTATAATGTATTTATTAATGATTGCTAAGGGTGATTTCAAAGTAGAAAAATAAAAATGGAAATGAAAATTTTCAATGAGAATGGATGAAAAATGTAATCAAAATATTATATTTATTTACTTTGAAATTTGTGGAATTCCAATAAAAATACAACCTATAAAAATGTAAGCCCATGGTTTGGTACAAGAAAGTAGTAGAGCATGCTTGAAATATTTCAAACAACTTCTATTCATGCAAGTCCATGTTGTGCTTTCATAAGTGTCCTAATCAACATTTTCAAAAATGTTGTGTGGCCGCAAGAGTTGCTGCAATGTCAAGATTTTCTTTATGTGTTTGCAACTGAATCACAACCTTAATTTTTAGCAACATTTAGTATATTTTAACCTAATTTCCCACAACAATCAAAGACTATGACTGCAATTTAAAATCTTATTCATGATATAATTGTATGTCTTAAAAGTCCTTAAGGAATGGTCTATTAGTGTGACGTCTGAGGCTGGTGAGGATAGAGTCTGCAAGACATGACCAATGAACGACTTCTAGAATCTTCAAATTGAAAATGACACACCAAATTCACATCAGAATGAGAGTGATCATGAGAGTTGTGTAAGTATGAGGTTGCATATTTGAATGAAAATTTATAAAAATGGTTTGGTATTACCCACACAAACAAGATGCTTTGTCTTTTTGGTAATCTATATTATAAGAGTTTCATAGTTAAGCGTGCTTAACTTATAGCAATTTGTGATGAGTGTTTTGGAAAATTGTCCAGAAAGTGTTTGAGTGAGATCAAAACATGCTGAAAAGACAAGAGTTGGTTTTTGTGGTCGGTTGATAATACTTAAAGTCGTTTAAGGTGTTACAGTCGGTGTCAGCTTCAAACCTCAGTGTGCTTCTCAATAGATTTTCGAATCCCTTTAGTACTAACAATTATTGTCTAAGGCCGATCCGTACAAGGTTTAGCTCTGACTTCAATTGAACCTTTAATCCAACTAATGGATGGTAGAATTAGTTCTTCATATTGATAAGTTCTTGGATCGAATAATGAGTTTAAAACAAAATTGCATGTCCTAAATCTATGTCATTGTCAAGGACCGAAGATCGTTAAGTGTTTGCTTGTTTTAAGAGCTACATGAGAATTTCATGAATTCTCAACAGCTTTATTTTTATCTTCTAGATTAATGTTGCTTGTGCATATCAGCCTTGGCCTAATGCTTAAAGTTTGTTAGTCTATGACTAAAATGTCACCACTCTAGCTTTTGGGCCCCCACCATAGTAGTTAGGAGCTTGTCCCCCGTTTTTAACATGCATTTTGACACATGAATGGATGAGTGGTGATGGTTATGATTAGTTTCCCACTTATCTCGAAGTTGTATATCATTATTAGTACCAGGAGGAATCGAACTTGAGACCTCGAGGAGGAGCACACTCTCAGGTCCCAAGCCAATATCATCAGGTCAATCCAAGTGGATTGGCAATAAAGTTATTATGTTAGGTAAAGTTTAGATTAGCCGAAACATGTATTTTTAAAAATAGCCGAAACATGTAAATTGCCTTCAATTTAGATCATATTTTATGATCCCAATTCAAATATAAAAGCTTTCATGCCAAACATGCCAAGTTTTGTAGGCTAGCTTTTCAATTCAAATACGAAAGCTTTCATGCCAAACATGTCCAAATGTTTCCACACTTCAATCATGTCCTTTTTCTAATTTGGAGAACCATTTAAAACAACCCACTATGGATTTCAAACTTAAATTAGAAATTTAGAATCATAGGACACTAAACCAAAGTTTTTGCTCATCCATACTTTTGTAGCATGATACCTTCATCATGAGGAAACAATTTGTACTTTCTCAATGTCAATGCCATCCCCACTAATAAGAATTGGACCAAAGTTCTTTAGTGGGGCAAATATAAAATTTTACTCAATCATAAATAGTATATTGAAAAGTGTCAAAAAAAAAAATGTAATCAACATTTCTCTTTTCTAATGGAGATTTGCACATGAGGATGTGACTTGAAAGTTTTATATTCATTTTTCTCATCTCATCTTAAACAAATGATATCTATCAATGTTTATATTATTATTAAGAATGAGAATCATGGATCCAAAGTTAACAAGTGTGTTTGATTTTACCGTGTTTAAAATTGATTTTTGTAAAATTAATTTTTGTTAAATGTAAGTTCAAAGTAAAACGATGTATGTTTAAATATATTTACGTAAAAAGAATTGAATAATAAATTTAATATGAAAATCATCTTTGGAGGAAAACGTTAAATCCTAACTTAAAGTCAAAATCAATTATAGAGGTAAAATAAATCCCAATTGAAAATCTCGAAACAAACCAAAATTAATATTAGGTCTTAAGAATCACTCTCATCTCTCCTAAAATAGAAATACAAACATGCACTTAAACATTGTATTGTCTAATGTACATACGCAAGTTAGTCTTGCATCATGCGTTTATTTTTTACGATTAGATTAATAAGTCTCATCATATCTTTGGTTGAATCAATGGTATGACTTATTATTCAATGGTAAAAACAAATTTATAAATGATTCAAGACTTATCTTACTTATATATCATTTAATATCAAGGATGAAAGTATACATGCACAAATATTTCATAGATATGAAAAGATCATGCCACTGTTATTGATTTACAAAAAGAATACAAACTCTATATGTTCATAAACAGATTCTTTGAACCTCATGACACAAATCACATTAATCCATTTGTTAGACCAAAAAAATATGTATACATAAACACAATAATACTATTCATCTAACTATAAAATAAAAAGAAATAACAAACTTAATATGATCTCTTAAGATTCTTGAAATCTGAATCAATACAATCTTCCAATTCAGCCCTATAAGGATTCATCAATTTGAGAAGTTCAGTTGCTTTATCTTTGGTCTCTTCACTGCAACCAACTTGCAATACCAATAATAGCTTCTGAAATGCACCAACTTGAAGTGCTTCAATCAAAGCTTTTCCTTCATAATTTTTGTCACCATATTTGCACATCTTCCAAATAGAAGAAACAGAATACTCTGTAGTCAAAGGTGAAACCCTCAAGATTTTCTTCACTAACAAAGGAATTGTTAAGTCATTTTCATAAGCTTTTTCTCTTCCAAAATCACAGCTTAATAGAGAATCCAAAATAGTTAAAGCCTTCTCACAAATGCTTTTTTCTGAGTCAATAAGAATGTGCAAAATTGAAGAAACCAAGCCCAATTCAACAAATGAAAATTTCATCTTTTCATTGAAATTTGAATTTGATGAAACTAAGTACCAAATTATCCTCAATGAAGATTTTGTAATTATTGGACTAATTCTCTTGTTAATGAACTCAATTAAAAGCTCATTAACACCTTCAATCTCCATAAGTGCTTCTACATGTTTCTCATCACCAAATGAAAGAATCTCTTTCAATGCAATAATAGCTTTTTCTTTTCCCTTAACATCTTGATGCTTCAAAAACCAAACCATGCAATGTAAAGAAGCTTTTGAACCTAAAGATTTTTGAGCCTCTAATTGAAGTGGAAACATCCAATTAAGTGCTGATAAAATCACTTCAAGAACAACAAGATTTCTCTCAATAGAATCATTAGCAAAAGCATCAAATGCTAAAGCCAATGCACTAGTTGCTCCATTTTCAACTATGCATTTTTTGTTCCTCTCACTTTCATTACTCCATTTCTCCATTTTTTGAACCAATCCAATACAACCATATTGATCCAAACCTCTTGCTTTTTCCTTAACTCGAAAAAGAAGCTCGGAAACATCGACCGGACTAATTGGTATTCTTGGAGTAGGAATCCTCTCAACACCATTTTGTCTATTTTCAACACACCAATCTTGAATCATTATCCTAAGAGAATGATTTGGAATCATGTCAAAGTTTCTCACAACTTGGTTTGTGAGAGGACATGTATAGTTTCCTTCATTGAACCATCTTTCAACACTCTCTCTATCATAGGTTATTCCTGTGGACAATGTTACAGGATCTTTCATCAAATCAAGAGTAATAGGACACCTAAATTGATTTGGAACCACTACCTCCATGTTTGGTTTTCCACCTTTGTTGTTTTTGTTGTTCTTCCTTCTTCCCCAACCTAACACCATCTTAAACACTTTTGTAAGAGAAATTAACAAGACAACCTTAATATCAAAGAAACCTTAAAAGAAACTATATTTGTTCTTGAGTTTTTTTTTTTTTTCTTGATCAAGTTTGAAACTTTGGTAGAAAATATTGATGGGTTTTCAATTTGCTAGGTTTATGTATATATATGTAGACAAAAAAGAAGGTATTTTTGTTTTTAGGATGCTTTTTTCTGTTGATCAAGTTTGAATCTTTGGTTGAGAATATTAATGGATTTTGCAAGTGGGTGTATGTTCATGTATTTATATATAGATATAGTCTATAGTATGTATATATATAGAAACAAAAAATACACAAAAGAAACACGTAAAATAATATATTTAAATGTGTCATGTATCTCATGTGTGTTTATGAGGTTTTTGTTACTATTGACTTATAGGGTCAATATTGCTTTTCATACAAAGAGAGTTTCAACTTCAAAGGTTGGACCCTATAAGGAATTATTCTAATGAGAAACATTCAAAATTGAAGAGAGAGAATATGGTTTGTTTAATTTTGTGTATAGTAGAGGAGTTATGATTTGAATATTGACCATTGAAGATTTTTGAGGAAAATTGAGAACACCTCTAGCAGTCAAAGGGAGGAATCGGTAAACATGTGATGGCCTAAGGTAATTGTAGTGGACGTTTGGGATTTGGATACGATTTATTCAACACATCTCCACCCTTGAGTTAGATTTGATTAAGATTGGTTAATTTTGTATGTCGAAATTTATTTGAAACATAATTTGGTGAACTCGAAATATGTCATCTAAAATATTATTGATTTTAGTGTTTGAAATTATTATATTTTAAAATTCAAGATCTTTTTTTTTTATAAACAAAATTGAAGAACTTTCATTTTGTGTGTTTACTTTTAAATTAGAGTCAAAAGTGATTTGAAACACAGTAAATTTTGATTGAGTGATGTCATTTGAAATGATATTTATTTCTAGAATTAATTCATGAAGTTTTTTTTTTTCTATTTTTAGAAAGTTCATACTTGAAATTAGAATTTGTATATTTTGACATAAAATGTAAACTTTACGTTCAAATTTACAATTTAACTTATTTTACGTCACATTCGACTCACTTACAACAAAAATTAAATTTATAAAATCAATTCACTTAAATTAACTTTTGTCAATGCAAGACTAAAGACACAATATTTATTTCTTTTTATCGATTAATTTAGTCATTTAAATTTTCTAACAAGGTATAATATAATTTAAAAATCATTTGAAAATATTTTTAAAATTCATTAACTTTAGAAATTAAATTAATCGTACTTTATGCTTTTAGAAACTAAAATCATAAAAATGAGGATACATTTATTCTAGGAGTGCTTTACATAAATTAGAATATGGGAATTTAATTTATCGTTGTTAGGAAAATGGTGCTAGAGGTTGTATGCAGATCATAATAGTTTGTGATATAAGGTGTTATTTGTGAGGTACGGGGGTAGAAGGAGGTGTGTGAGGGATGGTTGGTGGTATGTGTTAGTGTGGTGGAGGCACTTGGTTGGCGTCGTCCGAGGGGAAGGATTGGTAATGTATAGGTGTTTTGATGATAATTTGGTGAGGTTGGTGGTGATGTAACCAAAATATTTTTTTGTTCGGATGTGAGGATCGAGCGGGAGGGAGAAGGTTGATTTAGAGTAGAATCAGTTGGTTATAGTTGCTGAGATGTATGTTTGGATTGGTGGTAAAGGGGGGAGACTTGAAAATGGTCGCTTCATTTATTTGCTTGGGAGGAGGAGATGTTGGGAGAGTGCAGTAAGCTTTTATCTTACACTTTTTTACAAATTAATGTGGACGATAGGTGAAGTTGTCAGCTCACGACCGATAAAGGTTACATCGTCAATGGGGTTTATCATATGTTGATGGTGGTAGAGCCAAGTAATCGAGATGAATCTTAACAAATCAAAGTGAAATATAATTTTAGGGACCAAAATAAAACAAAAATAGCTTAAAAAATCAAAGTAATACCTAAAATTAACTTAAGGAACCAAAAATATAATTTAACCATTTTTTTAATGACAAATATATATTATAAAAATAAAAAGGAGAAATCTCTTGCTCCACATAATAACAAGAGCGAAAACTAAAACACCAACTGAAAATCATCTAAACTTTCATAGGAGCACTCAACCACATCCGAACAAGAGGAAGACTCCCTCACTCAACTAACATCAAGACAAATCCGCCACAAGTCTCTAACGGTGCCAACACAAAATGGGTTCATGATCTCACTCATAGAAGGAACAAGTGTGACCAAAATGTATTTTTAAAAACCACATTCAAATAAAGAATTTAACCATATCCACCAACTGAAGTACAAACGTCTCCTTCCCTAAAAAGATGTTAGTTTTTTTTTTTTTAATTTTAAAGTTGGATAGTGAAATATAATGTTTATAAAGAGTTATTAAGCAAAATAATTCTATCTGGAATTACTTACTTTTTTAATATCAAAATCCATAATTAATCATTGAATTAGTTAATCCCTCCTCAAATCCTTGAAGTAAATAATGACAAGGTATTTTAACCTCCCACAACCCCAAGTCAGAAGGTTAGTTTGAAACTGTCTAAGGCAGTGCTTTCTTACCTTTGGGGGTGATAGACTTGGTGACACACGCTTTGCACCATGGAGGCATGGACCACACACCAACACATTTTTATTTCTTAAAAGAAAAAAAAAAAAAAAAAAACTACTACTTATATTGTATCTATGCATGTGTTATTAGTGTCATGTTGACTTTTTGGTCCTCTTTGAGTTTGTTTTATTCTTAACGATCTTAAACGAGAAACTCTTACTTGATCAAATGACCAATACCTCACATTTAAGCGTATACTGAAGTTAAAAAATTAAAAAGAAAATGATTAAAGTAATATTGATTGATGTAACTATTTTATTTATCTTTTAATTTTTTTTATTTATATATTTGTATAAATTTTATGTCTAAATGTTTGTGCCTACACAAGACTTTCACACCTTAAACATAGACAAATAGCCTTATTAACTAATGATGACAGATTTAATATATTTGGTTTTTATTTTTCATGTGCTTCTTTCTGACTAAAATAACCCTTTCTTCACTTCACAACTTATAATGATATAATTTGATTGTTTTTTCTTTATGAAAATATCATCTGATTGTAAAACACTTGGAATAACAGATATTTCCAACTGAATAATTGACCGAATAGTAAAACTGAAAGGTTTCAATATGTAATTTAATTTCGTGTTGAATGTGGAGGAATTAGTCTACACCTTCGATGATTGGTTATCATCATAATCTATTGAAATTAACTATTTGTTCAAATTGAATATAGAGAATTTTAAGAAATCATACGTGGAAATTATTCTGTTGTATATTCTTTCTTTGATGTGATACTTTTGTGGCATAAGTTAAATATTCTATATGTTCAATATGAACCAAGCTTTGGATTTAGGATAACTAATGAAGTCCGTGGAATACGCGGGGAACGTATACAAATTTTGTAGAGAGAATTTGATCTTCATGTGTGGTATAATAAAAACAAATAAAATGTTAACAAATGCTCTAATTTTTAAGGGATTTGTTTTTTTATGGAAGAAATTCATTGCATTTTATTAGCTAAAATGTGCCAAATACATGAAGGTACATCCTCTATAATATGCGAGTTAGGATTGGATGAGACTGTCTGAGCTAACTCGTGAGCGACCACGTTCGCTTGCCTCTTGTTGAACTCGACATGAGATTTCTGAAATCTATTAACTAATAATTGTTTACAAGCAGATATGATACAACCAAACTCACTACTATATTATATATGTGAACTCACACAATCAACGTCTCTTTTGAAATCAAGAGCAAAATTCACACCGTAGAATTGTTGATCTGACACCCATTCCAAAGTTGTATGTAATCTGACAGCCTCTCTCACATCTATGTCACACAAAGGAGCAAACCAATCTGTTTTTGCAAGAACAAAGTCACCAACATTATCTTGAAGACACGAACGACACAACAAACAAAAGACACACAACATGTATAACAACATGCAATTTACTTTATTATTGAATTTCTTTCTAGTTTATTAAAGGTGAGGTAAGACACCGTGCAAAAGTTGATTTGGAGAAACACCATGGAATGAGGTGTTTTGGACATTTTGTGCAAATCAAAATTAAGAGAAAAATTTGAATGGTATTATAAACTTGTTCGTCGTTCGTGTAATTTGGACGACATATTGTTGTGCTTTTCGACATTTTTCCTTGTATATTTAACACATTAAGACTTTAAAAAGCAATTTTTTGTATATTAAATATATATATATAAATTTAAGGGAGATGATGTATGACACTATGTCATATTGTTTTATTTTACTCATTTTAATGTCTTTTAGTAAGGTTTTAGGGAGTTTTAGATTTTTTGGATTCTAGAATAGTACACAAGAAAATCAAACTTTGATGCTTAGAAATTGTGCCACGATTTATGGAGATCGTGACGCGATTTTGGAACTAATTGGAGGATTTCAATCAACAAAAAATTGTCATAAGATCCACGGATCGCGCACCACGATTCAAAGGAGTGCCAAAGAAGAGATTTGAAATTTGAAGAACATCATGGCACGATCTGGAGCATCATGACGCAATTTTGTATTGAATATGCTTGCCATGTTGGACAATTGAAGGATCGTGACACAATCTATGAGAATCATGGTGCGATTTGTGCGAACCAGACCTATAAAGGTCTGATATCAATTCTAAGCAAGGGTTAAGTTTTTGGAGATTTGGAAGACACTTTTGCAGCTACAAGATTGAGGAATTCGTGGTGATTCATCATTCAAATCATAATTGGTCCTTATTGCATGTAATGTATTCAAACTGAGTATATGGTTATGCTTTAGCCATGAGTAGCTAATTTGCTATTGATTAGGTCTTTAATGAATCTATTTTCAACTGTTTGAATCATGCAATTGTGAAACTCTATTCAATTCTATTGCAATCATAGTGTTCAAATACCAACTGATTACTAGCCCTAACTGTTGAATTCGATCTAATATATTGTTAAAACAGATTAGTTTAGAGATATTAAATTTCTAGGTTGTGATTTTAGAAATTTAGAGATATTAAATTTCTAGGTTGTGATTTTAGAAATTAACGGTTATAAAACCTTTGACGATTACAAACTCACCGAAGAGGTTAGGGGGTTGTAATCAGAGAAGAGAGGTTTTAAGTCAAGATATTGATCATAACTATTTTGTTATCGTAAAACTTGAAGAATAATTATAGAAAAAATGTGCAATTTATCGAACATCGGGAGATAGAGGATTCGATGACCCGATCATTTTCCTCTAGATATATTTACCAAGTTATTTATATTCTAACAATTCAGTTAATGATTGTGAAACTTATATGTCTAGTGCATTCCCCCTTTTTTATTACATTCTTGTTGATAAACAATGTCATATCTAGTAGAAATTAAAGCAATTCCTAGGGAGACAAATTATTATATTAATTACTCTAACAAAATTTTAGTACACTTGTTAAAAGTTATCAATGATCTTACTTGTTAGACCATAAATTAATGTATATAAAGGCGTATAAAGGGGGAATTTCTAAATGACTTGAGGGGACACCTCAATTGTTGAGAGCTACCACACAATCCTTAAGAACTTTTGTGTGTCACATAGGAGAATCTCATAGTAGTGATACCAAACATTAAGTGTTGAATTATATTGTGAGAGGACTGCATTTGTTTAATGTGATGTGGTAATTAGTGTCATGGTTGGTAGTGTGAATCATAGCGCAAAGACTTCATAGAGTTGTGCATTGAAGAAATATTATAATATACGGTTGATAGCGTGATTCACGTTAAACACATGCAGAACTCTAACAATTTAATCAACGTTTTGTTATGATTTTCGAGCAAATTTAGAGATTTTGAATCCTCACCTAACGAATAATGGTTTTTATTTTAGTTTTTTTTTTTTTTATAAACGTTGAATGTCTCATGATGCTGTATACAGTCGATTATATATAAATCATTCACCAACTTTGAATCACATGTTTTAGCCACTTGAGGAAAGTATGACATATATATAATGTCTACCAAGGTCGGAACAAAAGAAATATGTACACTAATACGATACAGGTTTTAATTTTCATTGGATAAAATTTATATGGAGCCCATTATTTTACGGATTTTCTGTTCACCGCTTTAAGAAATGAATTTTTGAGAGACTAATTTAGTGACAATTTTAGAAAAATAATGTGGTGACATTTTATATCTTAAGGATAAATTTAGTAACTAAATACTTTATAATACATTAGCTAGTAATAAGATACATACCTACTCTAAAAATCAGCTTGAAAGTTTAAACGATTGAAAAAATATGATTAAAATATATGTTTATACAAATGTACAGAAAATTAGTCTCTAAACTATCACTTTCTCATCAATTTCATCTTTAAACAATTTAAATAGTCAACTAAAATATCTTTAAAATATGAAAAATAGATCAATCTAGCCACTAAATTATTAATTGAGTGACTAAATAGTTGGATGAAACAATAGTTTATGGACATTTTAGTTGATTTTAATAATCTAAGGACTAAATTGATGAGAGAGTGATAATTTAAAAATTATACTTATTGTTTATTCATTTTTAGTCCATGTAAATAGAAAAATGTTCAATTTTTGTCCCCCCGATCTTTTCGTCGAAAATGAATTTCATCAATTAAAAAAATTGAAGAAATAATGTGGAGATTTTGACCATTTATTTTCACATTATCAATAGTTAATGTGACTATTAACAATATGGAGATCAATGATTAAGATGGCCGGAAATGCATGACTAAGTGAATGCGACAACGCGCTGATCAGTGTAAATTCATGTCTATTTGTAAATCTAATATCTATCAAGGCTTAGTCTATTGTTTTTTTTATTTGACAAAAGGCTTAGTCTATTGTTGGTGTCATTGAAAAAAAAAGTATATTTTGTTTTCTAAACAAAATAAATATAGTTTTTTTTAGGCAAAAGGAAAATTAAATTAAATAAAAACAAAAAGATACAAAGATTTGGGGCATCGGGCTTGACCTAAGTACAACCCAAACGGGAATACACCGTGATAAAACAGACCAAGTGAACCAACCCTAATTTATCCTAACAAAAGTTCACTAATCACGGATGCAACCCAACGAACCCGCGTACGGGTGCGAAACTAGATTACAAAAAATATGAAAAACAAACATCTGCAAAGAACAATTAAGGTTTAAAACAGACGAATGGATCGATCGTCAACACAGTATCGAAATCCAAGTGCCAACAGCTCCCTAGACCACGCAACAAGCATAAAAGTGCTCTTTCGAACATGAAGTACCATAATGTAGGTAGACATGACGACTTGAAAATATACATATTATTTGCAAAATAATAGTTTGTTATAAGATGAAATTGCAAAATATATATACATATCATTTGAATCAAAATCAAATTTTCATCGGTCAAAAAATCAAAAAAATTTAAAAACTACTATTCATAATTTATATGCATTACCATAATAAAAGGAGAAAGATGTGCTATCTTCACATTTTTTATTTATTTTTCCTATGAAATTTACCTTCTATTAACTATCTTCACATTCTTTACTTTTGTTTTTCTATGAAATTTACCTTCTATTATATTCGTGGTGCAAGGTGTGTTATATGATCACGTTACCAACCGTAGTTGAAAGAAAAGTTCAGGGTGTTATGACTCGTTTGGTCTCTGATTTGACATCTTCAAACCATGCACTTATATATTATTATAAACCATAGCCCTTTTCATTCATAATAAGCCACCCCTTTTTTATTTTGTTTTTCCAAGACCAAAGGCTTTGACTCTTTTTTCCTCTTCAACGTATATTTTATTCCATTGAAATTTTTGGAACACATAGTTTGGATATTTTATTCCATTGTTTGAATATTTTATAACAGAATAAAACTAATTTCTCACCCTATTGTTTGAAAAGTGGATGAAACCAGATGTGTTACAACTTTTTTATTTCATTTTCATCTTTTAGTTTAAAAATATCAATTTGTTTAAAAATTATCATAAAATAGTTGTATAAATATCATTTCTCTAATTTTATATACAATGTATATAGTTAGGGATGGAAATAGGCTAGGCCGAGCTAGGCTTTGCAAGGTCTAAGTCTGGCCTACGGTCTGTCATAAGCTTACTTTTTAGGTCTAAGTCTGGCTTTATGAAAGTCTGATTAGACATGCTAGCATGTTTAAAAGCCTATTTCATATGAACATCTTTAAATTAATAATGTGATTCAAGGTTAAATAGACTAGCGAGCTAATAGATCAATGATATTAAACTCTCGTTCAATATTTAACATGAAGTTTTAGAGAACTTTACTATATATTATATCATATTTCAATTCTAATTTATAATAATACATTTAAATATGTGAAAAAAATAATGTAAACTAATAAGCTTAAATTACTTTAAAGGTCGACAAATTTATAATTTAATTCAAAGTATATAATATAATAATTAATAATATTATTCATATTTACATATGTATGCCGGCCTAATAGGCTTAAAAGGCTTTTTTAATAGCATGTAGTCTGGCCATTTAAACTAAATAGGCTTCTAAAAAAGCTTAGGTCTTCCCTATTTAAGAAAATAGTCTGGTCTATCGTAGGTTAGGTCGTAGACCCCTGTAGACCGGCCTAGCCTATTCTCATCCCTAGCTATAGCCAATAGTTAACCAACTGTGTACCAATGTTGTAGCCACTTCAAGCAACTATGTCATATACTTCCATAAACGTCCACCAAGTTTGGAACTAAAGAAATATGTATATGCACCGGTTACTATGTCATAAGAACCGTGTTGGGAGCAAGCAAAATATAATGGGAGAAGAGCAATATTCATGTCATAAGGATGATTTTTTTTTAATGAGTTAAATTAGTCCACTCAATTGACACCAGAGAAAATCGAATCTGACACCTTGTGAAGGAGCAAACTCTCAGATTTCAAACCAATACCACGAGACCAACCCAAATGGGTTATCATAATGATGAATTGAGTCAAACAATTAAGGATGAATTCAGTGAGAAGAGGAGTGCTAGGAAACTTAAATCTCTTTTTTCAACTTTCCCTCTTTTATGCTGTGAAATTCATGAGACTTTAAGAAATGAATTTTTTAGTTACAATTATAAGAAAAAATACCCTGGTGACATTTTAATCTATAGGACAAAATTTGTGATTACGTTTTTATATAATACTTGTATGATCAAATGAGTAACTACTCTAAAGAATCAACTTGAAAATTTAGATGATTAAAATGTGACTATAATATATTTCTAGACTAATGTAAGTAGGAACTGATCATTTTTTGTCCCAATTTTTAAGTGTCGTATTTTAATTGTTTACTCTCAAAAAGGTGTTATAACTTATAATCACTCTTCTCCCTTTTGTTAATTGAAGCGTTAACATGGATGACAGAAAGCATAGATGATTCTTATATGGCCACAACAATAAATCCAACTTGCACACATATTTTCAATAATAATAATAATAATAATAATAATAGATTGATTATTTTTCTCTATTTCTACCTTTTTTTATTTATTTTTTAGCATGTCTAAACCATTTTAATTTAGAGTTGTGAACCTACAAACATTGCTCGAAAAACAATCCACCACATGTCAAGTCTTCAAATAATTTTCCTATGTGTGCACTTTTTGGACGGTTTGGTTTGGGCTCAAAAGAAGGATGTGTGGAAGCGGCATTTGGAGGATCGGGGGTGTTTTCGGTGAGATCTTCCTATGCTAAGTTGAAAGGTTTGTTTTTGTGGGAAGATCGGTGGAGTGAAGAGGAGAGTAGGGTGTTTAGTAATATTTGGAAGAGTTGGACACCTTATAAGGTAGTAGCGTTCTTTTGGAAGCTATTACTTAACCATATTCCAACTAGACATAATCTTGCCATTCGGAATATCTTACCTCCGGATGTCCCGATTGTGTGCGCTTTTTGTGATAGAATGTCGGGATCGTCCACCCACCTCTTCTTGCATTGTGATATAGCGCAAGGTGCTTGGTTAAAGATGATTGGGTGGCTTGATAGAATGATAAATTCGTTCATTCTAAACTAGGCACTATTATAAATTCGTCTTGAAAAATGTGTTAGTATGATAAATTTGTCTTGAAAAATCATCAAGAGAAATGTAACAAAGCATAATAATCTAAACTAGGCACTTTGCCACAAACAAATGAATGATAAAATGGTCTTAAAATATCATCAGGAGAAATGTAACAAAACATAAGAATCTAAAAGAAGTCTATACGCAATAAACTGCCATTTTAACAACAGAACAATTTCAAACAAAATAAATAGCAGCTTCTACAAGTTCTTCCTCAAAATGGCTTACCACACTGTTTAGTCTACTCAAAATCAAAGCATTGCGTATTCTCTAAACACTCCATGAAATCCATAGATGGATGCTCGATAGCTTTCCTCCCGATACCATCACCAAATGATCCAAACACAACTTCCTCATTGTTGCAGTCAACAGTCTCCGGAGTCACTCGATTCCTCATTGTTTCTCCCCGAAGTGAAACTTCCTCGCCCATTTTGTCAAATCCCCAATGGTAAAATGCAGAACCCAATTCAAGCTTCAGTTTCTTCCTGTTTGCATCAATATGACATCTTACACAGTCAACAGAACCTTGAACATTGCAGCTACACTTTCCTCGTCTTTCTCTCCCAACAAGATCTGTTTCTGTAGTAGGTTTTGAATCATCAATAATAGGCCATACTTGTGTGCCTAAGCATTTAGAGTCACTCTCATAAACTACACCAGTACATTGTGGGAGTTCCGCTTGAAAACGATGACCTACAGATGGCTTAGATTCTTCCTTTTCAAACACAACATCACCAGAAAGTGAAATGCAGCAAGAGCAGGGAGGTTTAGCAGAGCGCCGCCTTTTACTACATCTCAATTTCACTACGAGATCCTCATACATGTCAGGATGCATCTTCTTCACCTTCTGTAAAGGACACCGTTACAGAAGCAAATATCATGGTCAGAGAAGCAAAAGCAAACTAAATTTAAGACAAGTTCAAAAGAAAGTGGGTATCGAACGTAAATTTTTTGATTTGACTTCTTTCTTCATTAAGAAAATGTCTTTTTGATGTGAATTGTAAGAGTCTCACTTTGACGGTGTGTGTATATTGCAAATCATGCAGTTCAAATTCAGGTTTCCCAGTTCAAGTTGAACATGTTAACGGATAACCAGGAGAACTGCAGTGCTAATTAGGGCTACAAAGGTTAGGTATAACCTGGACACAACCCATTTGTTATTTTTATTTTCCAAATCATCCCTCCCTTACACTTGAACTTGTAATTGGAAAACCCAGACCTTGTAATACAGATCTAATAAATTCTCTCGGCTCTAAGTTCAGTTCTTATTGCACACACAACATCGCAGGATTAGGATAGGATTAGAGCATGCAACCTTGCCTTATGAGCTTGTAAAGACTGTTTCCATGACTAGAACCCATGACCACCAATTAACAAGGGAGCAAACTTGTAAAGACACGTTCTCTTAGTTATTGTGAAGTGCCTAGGTTAGAGCTTTAGTTTTGAGAGCAGTCATTTTGTAGACTGGGCCAAAGCTATCCAACTTCCGGTATATTATTATTGTATTAACTCTTGTTGACCTATAGCAATTAGCAAGCTGAGATTTTGGAATTTATGTATATTATTTTAGGAAAGAAACCAATAGATTGCGATTATATCTTTATTAAATACGCAGAATTAAGTACATTGTAATGCTAATCATAAATACAATAAAAAGATAACTAGCCATTCATGTGAAAATATTATGGTTCAGGATATGAAACGCACAAAAAATCCAATGTGTAAAATCATGTATAAAATCATTATGTGCATTGAAATTATACCTTCGATGATGACCCACTGTCTGGTTCTGCATGCTTTCTGACCGACAGAACCTCTCTTGCCCCCAGCATCTGAACTAAAAAGTCCTGGCCACCTTTATACTCCTCAGGATCAAACGGATTTATTGCGATATTCTTCGTCCAGTTTATCATTCCTGATAATGATTCCCTTTTACGTTTGCGAGAATGAAATTCATTCTCAGAAGTTTCCACAGAAGAGGTGGCTAGATCGTCCTTGACACCAGTGCCGAATTTTTCATTGTCATCCTCATTACCATCACCGTTAAAATTTTGGACACCCTCACATTTGTTGTTTTGGTTTTTAGCGTCCAATAAATTACCATCACTCTTGTGGTTAACCAAATCGGTGTGCTCAATGATGTTCCTTGGCTCTAACGGGACAAAATGATCATCTTTGTCCTTTAGATTTGAGCATAAAAGACTTTGTAACTCTTTTTCTAGATCCATTGGCAATGAATTTGAACACCCATTATTCCAATTTTTGAAACTCTTCTCTTCAAAAGTTTTGCTGAGCCAACCTTCGAAATCACTCAGATATTTTTCATAAATTAATTTCACTGAAGCCAAAACATTAAGGTCCAAACCCAGATCAACTATCACAGAGTCCCACGACACTTTTCTCGATACTGCAGCATACCCTCCTTTTTCCTTCACAATGGAGAAAAGTTGGTATAAATCAAGCAATTGACAGTCACCGGGCATCACCGGCACATCCCTCACATTGCCTCTAATACAATTTTCCTCTTGGTAAACCGAAAAAACTTGACGAAACAAAGATTTTTGTTTACTGTGATCAGCACTATCAACACAATCCTCGACAAGACAGTCGCCGTTTCCATGAAACTCAGTAAAAGTTTCAGTTTCAAGGCGATCAAGGGAAGACCTGTTTGCCATGAACTTTTCGACTCTCTACTACTATACTCAATATGTGTTGAATATGATCACAAAACTAGAGGCAAAAAAAAAAAAAAAACTAGCTTGCCCTTTTGTATATGTTGATGGGTACAAACACAGATCAGCAATTTACAGTGAAAGCTGATCAAGATATAACATTAATATATACTGGTGAAGGAGTAATGTAACAAGTATACAAAACAGATAAAAGAGTATGAAGGGTGACCATTTGATATTTTTATTTGCACAATTACATCACAAGATCAAAGTTGAAACCTGAAAATCATTGAGAATTGATGGTGGTGGTGGTGGTGATACTAACTGGCGCTGCTGTTGAATTTCAATGCTGCAAACATCGAACACTAAATACTAGGGTAGTTAAAAACATCAGTAGGCCAGGCCCATTTTAGTCCGGTCCGATAAAGCCCAAATCGATTAGGTCAAGTCAAACCTACGATTAAAAAAAAATCAAACTTAGGGGGATGCACCGAATCCATTTCCTTAATCAAACTTAGGGAGATGTATTTGGTCAGATCTTAAAAGATTATTTTGTCATATGAAAATCTTATATATGGTAAAAGACAATATAAAAATATAATGATTTATAGGATTTTGTAATTTTAAAATGGAATTATAATAATAAAATAATAATGTGTAGAGAAAAGAAAAAAAAAGTATAATCAACACAATTTTTTCCTTATATATAATTTAGAATTTGAGTTGGGCCTAACTCAAGCTTATAAAACCAGGTTGTAAGGTGAGAGCTTCCCAAGCTTTATAAAAACTACACGTGCCATATCTCTAAGCAATGTGGGACTATATCCCACCATTCACATCCAACACAATGAAAGTGTTGGAGGTTGCAAGAAGGCAACCAAATGTCGCAATTAGGCGGCTAGGGGCGGCCCGCGATGAAAGCGGAATTCCGAACAAAATATATTAATCTTTGTTGTATTGTTGATAATATTGTTCAATGATGATAAAATCTAACCTGGTTAGGACAGGTATGCGATAATCAAGTGTAGGAGAATGTATTGGATAAAATCTCAAGATTATTTTGACATAAAAGTCTTATATATTTTAAAAGGAAATATAAACATATAATGGCGTATAAGATTTTGTAATTTTAAACTGGATTTTAAAAGATCTAACTCATACAAATTTATAAGATTTAAAACGATAATAAATTTTGAAATTTTTTTTTGATAGGAAAATATTATCAAGTTAGTAGTCGTGTTCGTTTCTAGGGTTTGAACCCTGAACTTCCTTCTTAAAACTCTTTAGATGTCCCTTGGAAAACAATTAAAAAAAACTCACATTGCATAACATTAGGATGGTAAATTTTGTTGCCAAAAAAAAAGTTGAGTCACCTGCAATGTCATGTGTTCAACTCCCGTTGCCAATGTGAGGACCTCTTTGGAGGGTGATCTACAAGTACCTTTGTTAGCGCTGGACGAGCCTTGAGGCCTGCCCTGACCCTGAGGAGCCCCCGAAACTCAACTCACTTAAACTTTTTCTCATAAAAAAAAAAAAAGATAAAGTATGACCTGGTTAGGTCAGGCATGCAATAATAAAACTTAGGCAAATAAAATGAATAATAAGATTTTGTAATTTTAATCTGGATTTTCAAAGATCTAACTTGTAAAAGTTTATAAAATTTAAAATGACAGTAAACAAGGAAGCATTTTTTTTATAAGAAAATGTTATTAAGATAGCAGACATGTTCATTTCCAGGGTTTGAACCCTGAACTTCATTCTTAAAAATCCGTTGTCCCTTAGAAAATAATGAACAACTCACATTTCGTCGACATTAGGATGGTAAACTATGTTAACAAAACCCATAGAAGGAGACTTATCAGGATAAACATCAGGTAGCTCCACTCTTATCTTCCATTCACCTTCTTGATATGGACCTGCAATGAGTCCTAATAAACAAAGAGAAGAAGAAAAACCCACTTCAATTTCCCCTCTAAACTCACAAATGTGTTATTTGAGCATCAAAATACAAACACTGTATGCGACACATTTCATAAATAAACACAAAAATGAAAGGACGCTTGTTCGACATCAAAATTTTGACGTCAAAAAATCATTTCTCTTGGAGTAAACAGTCATAGATCCTAATGCAATTCATCCTCATTGAGGAAAATGAGCAAACAAGTAAGGTACACAAGACATAATCCATAGGTCAGCAGCAGCTGTTGACTGCTGATCTAAATAGATAACACCACACATTGAATTGAAACTTATGAAGCACGGACACTTCTCTCAGATTAGACATGTCCCGGTATCGGACATGAGTCAAGTCCGACATGACACATATAATTATACTGAATTATACGATTTTCTCAAATTATTAGCAGTGTCCGTGCTTCATAGATTGAAACATATACAATCTATAGTACTAAAAAAAGAACATTTCATTTGGCACAATGAAAAAGTTGTATAAATCATATTCAATGAAATTCCACAAAAAGAGGTTAGAAATTTACTATGTTTAGGTTTCTGAATTTGAACAAAGAACTCTTGTATGCCATTATTGATCATCTCCACCTTCAACCTGATTCACAACAACCCAATTACAAAATTAGAAATTAAGAGGAAAAAAACTGTTTGAAATCAGAAACAAAAAAAAAACAAATTATTTTGTTACAGAGACAGCTTCGTCAAGTACATGTCTCGGCGTTTGCTTGGGGAAGACATTCTCTCTCTTCTCTTTCGTTGGTGTTTGTTATCTTTGCACAATAGACTGAGCTACTCGTTGAAATGAGAAAGCTTTGACTTTTGGTGATGTATTTATAGGAATATGTATGACAATGGCGCGGAGTAGAGATGGGTTTTACCGTCTTCGTCTCTATCGCGGCTGTTATATACTTATATGTTACCCTATTCATAGCAAATAAAGATGTGAATATTTGGTTATTTGATTTGGTTATTTCGACGGGTTTGGATATTCATATCTCATTTTCATTCCTGCAGTGGATCATTTGTTTAAAAAAAAAAAAAAAAATTCAACTTTAACAATGTTGCAATGAATTATATCATTTTAACATTTATTTAATTGAATGATTTAGTTGCTCTATTAAATAGCATTGCAAATTTTATAATATGACAAATATTAATGAGTAATAAAGTAATTTTCTACATACGGAGCGAGTTTGGGTATGAGTTCGGAGTGAGTATCTATATCATATACCCGTGTTTTGAAATCAGATAAAACTCAAACTCATACCCAAACTCAGTCAAAATAGGGAAAATCCATTAAATCGGAGGTTGGATCGGATGGGTATGGGTTTTCCTAACATGCCTAATCAAGAAGATAAGTTTTGTCCGACCAATAATTGTTTCATTCAAAAATAAAAAAAAATGTAACATAGATTTAAGCGTGATGCATAAAATAGAAATTAGAGATTACAATTGAAAAAATAGTCCAACTTTTGTGGAACAAATAGAGTAATAATATTATATTGAAAAACAATATTTATTTTGAGACAGTTTTGTTTAGATATGACACTCATTGTGCGATAAAGAAAATACATTTTTCTACTAATAATAACATTGGATTAACTATCCAAACCAAAGGAAATCGCACTAAGGGAATCATTACATATGAGAATGCCTAATAAAGCAAAAGAAAATTCCACAGATAAGTCGAAAGAAGTAAGGTGACTTCGATGTGCAAGAAGGTTTGTACATTTATTTACGTTGCGACCAATAAGATGTGATTTAAGGTGTGTATTAGGAGTTTGGAGCATGTAAAAGATGTATGCGAGTACAATTGGTGTGGCCACTATGAATCATATCAACCTCCACTTTTTTAATTAACACATATCGCAGGTGTTGGGATTGAACAAGGTGAAGGAATTTCTCATAATTAAGTTGATAAAGTATTTGCAGAGGTAATTTTTATACAACCAGACACATGGTGAGATGTGTATCCACCCTTGTGGAATGTGAGTAACCTCTTATGCTGAAATTTGGGTATTAACTTATGAGTGAATCATCAACTTCGTCCTTGAATTTGCAAGCATCGGCCAAAATCGTCCTTAAATTTTGCAAAATATCAATTTCGTTCCTAAACTTATAAAATGTCAATCAATTCCGTCCTTCCAATTAACTGGGGTGTTAACGGAGCTGACGTGAACGTTAACCTCTCACATGGACTGTCATGTCAGACGCCACACAAGCAGGGACTAAATATATAATTTGGCTGATTTGCAGAAAATGTAAGTATTGATATATCTATACTATATATAAAGAAAACTACTCCTTTCAGCACACTTTTAGAGTTGAAATTTTCTTTCCAAAAATACTCTTAATATTAAATACAAATAACACATGTAACAAATAGATAAGAATAAATTTAAATATTAAAACAAATGTAACAAACACGGTATGAATATATGTATATCTGTTTTTTTTCCTTTATCATTTAAAAAATATAACAAACTGGATGAGTATATTTATACTTACTTTTTCATTATTTCAAATATACTCTTAAACTATTTTTTTCTATAATAAAGATTGTTGATCGTGTCATTAAAAAAACAACAACATTTATATTTTTACTTTTAATCAAAACCAAAATTTCATAAAAAAAAATACCGTTCATATTTTTCAAACTTTAGCGCAATAAAAAGAGTGGAAAGACGGGCACGGAGTGCCCGTCTTTTCACTAGTAAATATATAGTAAATAATTATATTTATGCTCTAAATATATTTTAGCCTACTCTCTAAGTTACTTAGGATATAATATTATGATGAATATTCATTCTATAAATATATCATAGCTTAGGCCCTAAGCTACTTACTTCTATATAATAAATCTTCCGCTGTGCTATTCAGACACACGGTATATTCAACATAGGTCTCTCTTTTCAATCTTATTCAACATTGTATCTAGAGCCTTTTGAGAGACCACCCTAATCTGTGTTTACCCGGTGGACCCACTGTCCTCCGTTGAGAATTTTTTTCGGCAAACCGTGTTTCAACTCCGGTTTGCCCCTCCTCCACTGCCGTGACACTTTCTGGCATCTATATTCTTCACTTTTTTGGTCAGATTGGCTGCTGCTGCTGCCATTATTACCGTTTCCGGTGACTTTTTCGACAATATAACATCACCATCCGCTTCGCATCACACAAATTGGCATGTCTTCAAAATCGCCGTCTCAAACGCCTCTCTCACGCGCCGCATATCCTTCCGACGACCTTCCCCACACGCCGCCCCTTCTAGCCGCGCGTGGCGGCGCGTTCGGCTTCTGTTTCTGCTACCGGTTGTACCTCCATACTCGAAATTTTGTTGTGGTTCAAGATCTGCCCTCATTTTCCAGTTTTG
This sequence comes from Medicago arabica, assembly GCA_946800305.1. Taxonomy (NCBI): domain Eukaryota; kingdom Viridiplantae; phylum Streptophyta; class Magnoliopsida; order Fabales; family Fabaceae; genus Medicago; species Medicago arabica. The sequence goes on along the minus strand of OX326966.1, from coordinate 9,905,914 downwards.
AGCAACAGATATTAGTTCTTCAGTTAATACAACCTCGAATACTTGCCTCGTGCGTGGTTTTTCTCTCATCCAACCTTGCTGTCTGTTGTACTTAGTTACTAGCATGACTTTTGATTATTCTCAGAAGAGACCAATCATCACTCACCGTAAATGCAGGTATTGTCATTGGTTGGGACATACTATTGATCAGTGCTGAAAACTTCACAAGCACCTTCCACGTCCCTATATTTCTCTATTTGATGCCATTCAGACCACTGATTCACCTAAGGTTTCTACGCCAACTTATGAAAATTTTCTCCGATGGATAAAATTTCGTCAAAACTCAACTGTTTCGGGAGCACACATCGGTAAATCATTTAGTTGTAACTCTATGTCACCCTCTCTTAGTCCATGGGTTCTTGATTCAGGTGCAACTCATCATATTACCGGTAATAAAGATTTTTTTATCTCTTCTCTCACTACATCCGGTTACTTACCGAGTATTATCACAACAAATGGTTCTGAAACACAGTCTACAGGCATTGGTACTGTCAGAGTGCTCCCTTCTCTGTCATTACATATGTCCTTTATGTTCCTGGATGTCCATTTAATTTAATTTCTCTCAGTCAATTGATTTGTTCGCATGAATGTGTTGTCACCTTTACTAAAGGCAATGTTACTTTGCAGGATCGGATTTCGGGACGGCAAATTGGCGTCGGGTGTGAGTCTAATGGCCTTTATTATCTCTTAAACCCATCAACAGTATGCCCAACCATAGATTCCCCTCTTACTATACATGCTCAGTTGGGTCACCCAAGTCTCCTCAAACTTCAAAGGTTGGTCCCTAGTCTTTCTAAATTATTTGAGTTGCACTGCGAGTTGTATCAGTAGGGAAACACACTCGTAGTCATTTTCCCGATCGAGTCAATAAACGAGCATCGTCCCCTTTTGCTCTAGTTCATTCTGATGTCTGGGGCCCTTCGCGTCATATCTCCACTCTTGATTCCAAATATTTTCTTACTTTTATTGATGACTTTTCTCGTTGCACATGGCTATTTTTAATGAAAAATAGATCTGAATTATTCTCTATTTTTCAACAATTTTATCAAGAAGTTAAAACTCAATTTGGAGTGTCTATTCGGTCTTTACGTAGTGATAATGCCAAAGAGTATTTGTCTCACCAATTTCAAAATTTTATGTCCTCCAATGGTATTCTTCATCAAACATCATGTGCCCACACACCTCAACAGAATGGGGTTGCCGAACGGAAAAATCGTCATCTCATTAAAACCACTAGAACTCTTTTACTTCATAGTAATGTTCCGTTTCGTTTTTGGGGGGATGTTGTTCTAACGGCATGCTATCTTATAAATCGCATGCCTTCCTCGGTCTTAGGTAATCAAGTCTCACACTCGGTCTTTTTTCCTAATACCCCTTTACACTCACTTCAACCCCGTGTGTTTGGGTCCACATGTTTTGTTCACGATCTTTCTCCTGGTCTTGACAAACTCTCGGCCCGATCACTCAAATGTGTCTTTCTTGGTTATCATCGGTCTCAAAAGGGTTATCGTTGCTACTCTCCTACTCTTCGACGGTACCTCATGTCAGCTGATGTTACATTTTTTGAATTTGTTCCTTTTTTGGGTCAATTAATGTACCTCTTGACCCACTTCAGGCTGATATGCCAACCTCGTCTGATATTGTTCTTCAACCTACTGTGTCTGTTCCGCCCAAATCCACTATTTATGTTCCTCTTCCCGCGGAGCCTCCTACAACCATTCTTGGAGACCCTCCCGCGGAGCCTCCCTCTCAACGGCCTCTTCAAACTTACCAACGTCGTCAACCACCATCAGTTGTATATGTTATGACACTTATTCCACATACTGAGGTCATTCCAGACTCTCCTTCGTCGCCACCGCCTTTACCGGATCTGACCAAAGATGTTCCTATTGCTATTCGTAAAGGTATACGTCCTACTCGAAATCCATCTCCTCATTAGATTGACTTGTGTGATCATCGTCTTTCCCATTTGCATTATACTTGCTTGTCTTCTTTGTCTTCTATTTCTATTCCTAAATCTCCAGGGGAAGCATTATCTCACCCTGAGTGGAGACAAGCAATGATTGATGATATGTGTGCTCTCCAAAGCAGTGGCACTTGGGAACTGGTTTCTTTACCTTCTGGAAAGTCGGTAGTAGGTTGTCATTGGTTTTATACGGTGAAAGTTGGCCCTGATGGTAAAAGTGATCGATTTAAGGCTCGCTTGGTGGCCAAGGGATATACTCAAATTTTTGGGTTAGATTACGGTGACACATTCTCTTCTGTCGCCAAAATGGCATTTGTTAGACTTTTTCTCTCTATTGCAGCTATTCGTCATTGGCCTCTCCATCAACTTGACATTAAAAATGCTTTTTTGCATGGTGATCTTGAAGAAGAAGAAGTATATATGGAGCAACCACCTGGGTTTGTTGCTCAGGGGGAGTCATCTACCATGGTTTATCGGCTGCATAGATCCCTTTATGGTCTTAAACAATCTCCTCGAGCTTGGTTTGGCAGATTCAGCACAGTAGTGCAACAATTTGGTATGATTTGTAGTCAAGCCGATCATTCTATTTTTTATCGTCATTCATCCCAAGGGTGCATTTATCTTATTGTTTATGTGAATGATATTGTCATAACTGGTAGTGATCAACAAGGAATACTCCAGTTAAAACATCTTTCTAATGAGTTTCAGACTAAGGACCTTGGTAAACTTCGTTACTTTTTGGGTATTGAGGTAGCCCAATCCAAGGATGGTATTGTAATTTCACAAAGGAAATATGCTTTGGATATTCTTGAAGAAACAAGTCTATTGAATGCCAAGCGAGTTGATACTCCTATGGATCCAAATGTCAAACTTCTACATAATCAGGGGGAGCCTTTATCAGATTCAGGAAGATATAGGAGATTGGTTGGAAAATTGAATTATCTCACAATCACTCGTCCAGACATTTCCTTTGCAGTTGGTGTGGTAAGCCAATTCTTAAATTCTCCTTTACAAGAACGCATGAATGCTTTAATTCGAATTCTTAAATACATCAAAGGTGCTCCGGGAAAAGGTCTCATTTATGAGGATAAAGGACATACTCAGATAGTTGGTTCTCAGATGTTGATTGGGCAGGTTCACCCATTGATAGACAATCCACTTCTGGGTATTGTGTACTTGTTTGAGGAAATCTGATATCCTGGAAGAGTAAGAAACAAAATGTAGTTGCAAGATCAAGCGTTGAGGCAGAATATAGGGTCATGGCACTAGTAACATGTGAAACCATTTGGTTGAAGTAGCTTCTTAAGGAACTTCAATTCGAAGAAGCATGACCAATGACGCTTATATGTGATAATCAAACTGCGTTGCATATTGCCTCAAATCTAGTGTTCCATGCAAGGACCAAACATATCGAGATAGACTGCCACGTCGTCAAAGAGAAGATTGAATCAAGAGACATCGTCACAAGCTTTGTCAATTCAAATGATCAACTGGCAGATGTTTTTACAAAATCTCTGCGAGGTCCTAGAATAAGTTATATATGTGGCAAGCTTGGCGCATTTGACTTATATGCTCCAGCTTAAGGAGGAGTATTGATATTTAAATATATAGTAAATAATTATATTTATGCTCTAAATATATTTTAACTTACTCTCTAAGTTACTTAGGATATAATATTATGATGAATATTCATTCTGTAAATATATCATAGCTTAGGCCCTAAGCTACTTACTTCTATATAATAAATCTTCCGCTGTGCTATTCAGACACACGGTATTTTCAACATGTCTCTCTTTTCAATCTTATTCAACAGTAAGAATGTCATCTTCCCCTAACGTCTTTCTTCCCTAATGGCTATTTCTTCCCAAAATATATAAAATTGGAACCCTAATTTTACAATCTTTAATCCACACTCCAAAACTCCCAAAAATTCTTCCAATAACTAATGGTAACGTTCTTCCCCAATTGAAATAACCTCAAACCCTAATTTTTTGATTGAATCCCAAATCAAAAAATTTAAAGCAATCGTTAATTCAATTAAAAATATGAAGTCTAATAAAAAAGATAAAATAATTATAGAGATGCAGGTAGTAACTTGTCTCAATTAAATAATAATTGTAGGTTAACAGGTAAAGCAAATATATATATTTTTTTTCAATTTAAGCTGCTCACTTATCAATATATAAGCTGTACAGACAACAAATCACCTCTGAATTTACAACCTCTCAAGCAAATTAGCTTATTTAACATGGGGGAAAAAATAATTATGAACCTGATCAGAAAGATCCTAAGAAACCAAAACAAAACATATTTCACATAGGCCAGTCAAATGACCTCTCGGTCCTTCATAAATGCAATGCTTCGATAAATTCTGTGGAGCGGCGAGACTCGATGCTCGTCATTTTGTATCCTGTCTCAAGGGTTATCAAATGTTGGGAATTCATTCCTGTCTGATGAAAGCAGAACTCATCTCTGTACTGTAAAATGATTCTTCAGGATTGATTTCATACAGTTCATCCTTCTCATCCTCCCATTTGATGATCTCCCTAATGTACTTGAATGCCTCGTCAACTGAGACACGGTCCCGACCACGTGTTTGCCCCACAAACAACTTTTGGCCAGTTAAGGAATAATAAAGCTCCTTGAATCTTACAGCTATATAGTAATATGCTTGGTGTGCTAGTACATGATTGTTGTGATGGGGCCTCACCGGAGCGAAGTCCGAAAACCACTCACAAGTTGACAGGGGAGCTTTGTTTATCTTGTCTTCAAATGCATCATACTTATTTAGCAAAAGCACAAAAGGGGTATCCTTAAAACAAGGATGCCTCACCAAACTCTCGAAAAGATCTCGGCTTGCTAGTAATTTGTTCTGAAGCTTGCCGGTGCTAGTGGGCCACATTTGGTCGTAGTCACTCAGGGCAACACAAAAAATGACTGCCCTCACATCTTCAAACATTTCCAACCATTTGCAGCCATCACGCAGTCCCTTCGAATTTATGCGAATAAGTTGATATCTGAGCCAAGGACAATGCTACCAAGTTAAAAACATTTTCAGAAGTTTACACAAAACGAAGACAAAAGGATATGGAAGAGAAGATTTACTTGGTCTGGGGAGCTGGGTTATTTAAGTTCTCACTGTATATCTCAGACATAGGACTCCTATCATCAAATGAAAATTCCATGAAAGCGAGACCATTGCTTTGCGTAACTCCTTCAGCATATAATATATCCTTATCGGAAGGTTCATACTCGTTGCTTGATATTTCAATTGCCTGCGCAGGACACATAACAAAAACTATTATATTTACAGCACATTTTTAAAATGATTACGATAGACAAATGAGTGATGACAAATCAAAACAATAAAACAGAGACATATCATATTTGAAGTTAGAAAAATCCAATCACATTCAACCTAGGAATATTTTATATCAGAAAGAGCACAAGACAAACATATTATTTTATATTGCACGAGCCAAATTTTGGATAGACCAAACAGTAGGGATTGAGTAATATAACTCAAGATCATGATTTTCAAATTTACCGAGTATTTCATATATTCTTTGGAAGGTTATGTTCTAAATCTTCAATCCATAGCAAAGTAAGCAAACATCGTAACATTGACAAGTAGAGGATATCATCCCAATTGCAGGTTTTCCAAGATGGTAATATCATTATATATAAATCTATATCCAGTGTCTGGTTACGATAGGAACCACAAAATTAAAGAAAGGACCAACACAAGCTGTATTGAAATTAACTCTAAAAGAAAGAAAGTAACTAAAATGCTAGTGAATTGACCTAGCTCCTTACAAGATGGTGACTGAAATGGCAAATAACTATGAATGATGAACCTGCCAGTGAAGAACCACTCTGCCCATCCCCAACCTCCAAACCATTTCCTGATTCTTCCATTCCTGATTTTACACGCCGACCATTCTTATACTCGTCATTCTCTCTCCTTCAATTCAATCAATCCACATGTACCTCCCCTCCCCTGATTAATAATGGGACTCTAAATAATAGCAGGCCTAACAGGTAATTAAGCATTTCTACAATGTCTGACAATTACTAACTTGACTTAAACATGCCAATGAATCTTCTTAAACATGTATTGGACATACCAAATTAAAGATAAATAAAAATTGTATTATTGATTGAAAAAAAGATATAGTACAGAAAGGAAAACTCCATGTATACCTCAGAGCTCTCTGCCCAAGCCTGCTAGGTTCTAACCAAAAATGATTCTCAATGCCTTTCCCTTACCATGCCCTCTCCCTAAATATATGGTTCCACGTCTAACAAACTGTGCACATCAGCAAATGTAACTGATTCCCTATCCAACTCGCTTGTTGGGCTTAGGCCCAAGCTGGGTATCTAACACATACTTTGAACAATTACTCTCTACATCTTATTAGAGATCTGTGGCTCATTAAAAGATAGAAGTACATAATTACTAGTCGACAAGATAGACATACCTCAAAAAATCGTAAATAACATACCATACCAACTAATAACATATATCCACAATCGTTTGTTATGATGAATTAAACGTTGCGTTAATACCTAATAGGCTAATATGGAAGCCATTAAAGTTTTCACAAACTTTCTTTTCCTCGATATTGTTTAATGTTTCATAGATATCAAATTAAATAGGGTAAGGGCCAATCGAAAACGATCAAAGAACATACGTAAACCATCCAATAATGGAAAGCGAGTTTAATATATTTAAGTTTTATGGCTAAATTACAAGTAAAATCCAATGCAAACTTGAGAAAATTCTCAATAAGTATTTACTCAAATGGTAAATAGTTTATACAATTGGGAAGCATAATATGTGTTGATACTAACATATGCTGACAAGGTAAAAAAATCTTTGAGTGGTATAAAATGAAACACCGTGATAAAATCGCTCTAACAATAGTAATATCTAAGTGCAAACATGCAACATTTATTTAGATCCTGAGTGGTATAAGTGAAACCTTGACAAATTTATAAATGTTTTAAACAATAATATATCTATCAAGGCTGCCAGTGAGCCTTAACTCATGTGACGGCTAGGTGTTTATGGACCTCTGCTCTTGAGGTTGAATCCGATTGCAATTAATCATTTTAAACTTCAAATAAAAGGTTACACATTAGGGCCATATCCTTGCGCATGGTACTTTTCTTCTAAACATAATGTCAATATTTAGCACAAGTTTGTAGCTATGCATACATTCCACTATAGTTTCATATAAAAAATAATATTATGTAATGAAACTAAAAACTTCCCCAATTAGCTAAATGTGCTGCCACTTGATTTAGTAAATGTTTAAATGAATGCTACCAAACAATAAACCCAATTTACAGGTGACTTAGATAGAACAGGCCAGTACAAAATCAACAGTTAAGTCCAGAAAACGTTCATTTATTCTAAAGAGCTAACATATTTGACCCATCAATCCCTTTAAATTATTTTCTTTTACTTGATAATAAATGGCCACTTTTTAAGTCCATTTTAAAGGAAAAATTGGTTTCCTCACAAAATAGATTCAAGCTCCTCAGCATACACCTTCTTTTTACTACTCAGGTTTCTTTATGTAACCAGATAAGTTGCAATGCAAGTAGTCAACTGCGGATTACGGCGCGTAGCGGCCAACCCCAAAAATGCCATAGCGGGATAGCTCATAGCGCTCTGACCGCTATTTGATAACTTTTTTGACAAATTACGTAAATAATACTATAAATTATAAACAAACATATATCTAATATAACATTCAAATCTCATGAAACATTCATAAATCTTACAAAAGACCCAAATCTTATGAAAGCTTTTACTCATAAATCATACAAAACACCCAATTCTTATGAAAGCTTTAAAGTCTCCAACATAGTATCGAAAGGCTTAATCAAAATTCAACATAGTAGTCAATCTCGGATAGCGGTGCATAGAGGCCGACCTCAAAAGTGGGATAGTGGTAGTAGTGGTATGACAAATAGTGGTCATCGATATTTGATTATTTTTTGAACAAATTACATGAATAATGTTATAAAGTATAAACAAACTTACATATTTCTAAAAAAAACTTATATTTAATATTAAATTAATTATATAACTCAAATCTCATGAGACATTCATAAATCAAAATGCCAAAAATCAAAAGATAGAGGAACAAATAAAAAAATCATCAAACAAGAGAAACCATAAAACAGAGGAACCATACAATAGAGTCAATTTGGTTTTAAAAATCCCTAAAATGCCCTAAAATAAATTTAGAAATTTGGAAACCATACAAAATGTTTTAAAAATAGTGTCAATTTGAAAATTTCCAACTAAAATCAAATAGCGGCTGAAGCGGCCGCTATCCGCTCCGCTCCACTATAGCAGCTGAAGCGGCCGCTATCTCATTCCGCACCGCTATGACAATTAGCGTAGCGGTTCGTCGCCGCTACGCGCGGTCGCTATTGACTACTATGAATGCAACTATTGCATATATTTGAACATTTTAGCTATTCCCAATGTAACCAAATTAACGAGGAATAACAGGTAAAATCATAACTACAGCAAGCACCGAGTCCTGCTGCATTGAATTTACTCCAGAATGGAAAAGGCAAAATGATGTTTTAGTTGTAATATTAATAAGATTAATAGCTCATATCTACAGGTGAAAGGAAATATAGAAGACAAACCCACACCAAATACTTCTCAAGACAACATAGAAAAAATGAAATGGTAGCAACATACCCGATCTAAGAAATATTTAGCAACATCAGGAAGATTATGCAATTCCTCTCTTCTCTTGTATGTTTCCTGAACAGCAGGATCTTTCCATATCTCGTCCACCATTGGAGCATACTCACGTGTAGCAGCAGGAAAGAAAGCCTCCAAATCCCCCGTAGCCATAATATCCAGCAACCAGTCAGAAAAATGCTTGAATCTTTGATTGATCGAGTAAATGCATGGTTTGTTTTCATCATTTGCTGTTTCTGCTAAATGTATTGCAGAATTAATTAGATTTACTCACAAAACTCAGACTTTACCAAACATTTAGAACTCCAACCAAGAATGAAAGTAACTAATGAAAAAGATATCAGTCCCAACGATTTTATTGAAAAATTGGTCTTTTATAGAGCTCAATGGTCCTGTGCATATTGATCCATGCTGTCAAACCGTCTAGTGAGAATGTGAGATAAACCTTGGTGTTATTGCTGTTATCAGTTATAAGTTTGGATTGTCTTTGTTATAATAAATGTCCATCATTGTCAGACAGAATACAAAGAGTGAACTAAAGTTAAATTTGATAAAGTTAAACATCTGTATAACAAATGACCCAAGAGTACTAACGGTTGATTTAAAACACCCAAGAAACATACAGAACAAATGTAACCATTATTTAGTAAATTGAGATTGAAAACAAATGCAACAAAATAGAACCATCGACTTAAAGAGAAACAGTGAGCCATCAACAAATTAGCATTGAATCAGTGACACTTTAACTTAAGTGAAACAGCACGCACTATCACAGAAAATAAAGAAAGGGAAGAAAAGTAAAGTCATACCAGGTCCAGATCCTTCACCTTCTAATGAAGTAGATTCTTTCTCTGCCAGAACTTCCTCTTCAAACTGCTCTCTTCCTTCAAGCAGAATGCTGAGATACCTGTACATACTGCTTTGAATCATGAGTTTGATGTTTTGCGACTCTTCTGCAGAAAACTTGTTCCCGTATAAAAACTTGGCCTGTTCCAAGGATATGGATGGTAAAATTAAAACCATGAGAACAATTGGTACCAGCTATAGGATAAACACCAAATAGAATTATTTAAAATAATAAAAAATAATAATTGCAAGATGTTAAAGGGAAGTTGGCATTAAGAACTGATGGGAACCCGAAATTGAGAAACATAAGTTAACACAGAGAAATAGATAAAACAATGGAAAATATAATATATTTGAATTTGATTGATGAAGAAAGTAAAATTGTAGAAGGAAATAGATTCTAAACTACCCTAGAGCAAAGCTCCTTGAAGAAAGAGAACACTCTTTCTTTGCCTAACCATAATGGTTCCCAGAATATTCTTGTATACCTACAACCATTCACCCACCTCATTACTTATACTACTTAAGCATAACAAACTTGAAAACTCAGCATCCTAAACCACTCTTTATTTACCATATAACCTTATCATAATCTCCATTACATAATAGCCCTTTTTTCTTATCCCCTCATACTCGGGTCTCTATCAGAAACCATGTAAATTCTAATCATCCAGTTTTCAAATAAAAGAAATTCCTATGACACGTACACAGGAAACAACCATCCAAAATATGCACAACGAAAAAAAGTACCTAAACAGGAAAAGGGGGGGCACTTCGCATCTCCATCCAAAATTTAAAAGAAAAACACACATTCGAAATATTGAAAAAAGATAAAATAAAATTTCTACGCATCCTCTTTTAGAACAATAACTTCTACATATACATTTAAGAGTATGCATATATGCAATCGTATGCTATGAGCATGCATTGGCACATTTTATGATTGTGGAAAGCACACATGACATTTATGCATAGAACTATTACTAATACAATCATATTTAAAATTGATAGCTTGATGTGAATAATATATTAGGTGTTATTTTTTTTTTCTTAAATAGAAAATGTTTGTTGTCACTTGATATTTTGTTAGTGTAGGGGGAGCTGAATTGATGATCTCCTTGTCACTCCAACCCCCATGTTTTCCCGCCTAAAGCACCAAGCCACTACATCAACTGATATAATGGATGTTATTCAAAAGGACAGAACACTAATCTTTATTTACACTAATATACAATACTACTAGAACCTTAATGTTAATCAAGTAAGGAAACAAATCAAGGAACCAATCCGAAAGTAGTGTTAGGCACGAGAATAAAATGGAACAGAACAACTTATTTGATTCCACCGTGAGGAATCAAAATGTAACACCGTTTCAACCTTTGTATTTTGCTATGCTTTTAATATACATCAAACATCTGTCACGTTCTAACCTATCTACCAAATCATACCTAATATTTAATCTAAGTTACCATGAATTATTCAAAAATACCATCAAAATATTATTATACGATAATGTTCATATATTCTAGCAACATTTAAAAACATTAGAAAATAGTCTATTGACTGGGAACTATACTCAGTAGGAGTCTAACAGAATTATTTCCTCTATGAACTGGGCAAATAAACTATGACTCTTCACTAAGTCCTTTATTGGCACAAAAAGGAAAGCTAAGTTATTGATCCCAAACCAGCCACATTGAAGGCATGATACAAGCAACAATTAGACAAGGTGAGTAATATAAAGGAGAAATAGACATGCCTGTTTAAAGAGAGTAGCTGTTCCAGATCCTTCCATGCCAAACAACAAAAGTTTTTGAACTCTACCCTGGTCCAAATACTCAGGAACTGACCTTGTCGAATAGTTACTTGGATTGTCTCTGACCCCAGGAGGATTAGTAGATGGTACAGGCAAAGAGAACAATGAACAGATGAAACGAGTGGACGCCTGCCTACCATAAACCAAACCAATATTGTATAAAAAATAAAAACCAAATCAAGACAGACGCTTTCAAGCTCAAAATACAAAGTAGGTATAAACTACTATTATCAGATAAGAGAGAACCTTTCCCCATATGTTGCCCTTGATATTATTTTGGCCTTCTTCCTCATAAGATCCGTCATCATAAACCCAGAAATGGGTATCTCGCGGGCATTGAACGTTTGCTAGCTGAACAGATAAACAGACAAGTTACACATCATTTGATAATGACGAGTGCAATTAGTTACAAACAGGTAAACAAGATGCAATTTGAAGACTTCCAACGCAGCTAGATACAAAAGATCAAAAGTGAAGCGTCTGAGCTTAATGGTACTTAATTGAATTGAAATCGTATATCCAGGAATAAGAATAAAGCAAGATTAAATATTTCTTTCACTGAACATTGTCAAACTGCATTTAAAAAGCAGAGCAGGAATGTCTACAAGAATGTTCTTGCTATCTTTCTTTCAAGACAAACTTCCCAAGATCTTACGTAGTTTTGCCTAGAAAAGAAATGTTCATCAGAAGATATAAAGATGCGCAGAAGAGGAAACAGGCATTGAAGAAAAAATAGACAGCAGACAAAAAAAAAGGAAGGAAAGTTTACCAAGTAAAGGTAGACACCTTAGATGCAAATTGTGCGTAATAGATGACAAAGAAAAAATCGATTGACTGTCATAAAAACCATGAATGAATGAATCTACTGGATACCAAATCTAAGAGATACCTATGCTATATTTCTGATCGAAGCATGATCATCAACTAATATGATTGTTAATCAATGTATACTAGAATCTTGAAGGGTTGACGATTTTACGCTAAATCTATGAGATAACCTAAGTTATATTTTCATTGATAATATTCTACCATGCACGTATTAAGTAGCTCATTTACTACCTTTTGCTTAAAACATTGTTAGTGTTTGACAACAATTTAACTACAAACAAACCATGTCCAAAAGCTAAATGCTTAGCAGCGGAAATAGCCATAATCCAATTATAGGAGGAAAAAGTTGTATAACCATTTGTGTTTCTAAGACAGCAAATTTCCAAAAAATTGCAAAACTCTACAATAAAGTCAATAATGTTATTTATTTGCACATATCACTGGTGGAAGCCCTAGCATAGAAAACACTCACAAAAGGACATTAAAGAAGTTAGTATCAAACTTTTCTAGTACACCTACAAGCTTTTTCTAGTACAACTTTTAATCTGCATGTTTAAACATTCCATTCTAAATTGACTCCAAAAGCCAAAACGCAAGGAGAAACAAGATTTTACCTTTAACATTCTAAGCTCGATCTTTGTTATTTCACGGCCATTCATGTAGACTCTAGTATTCCCATTGCTTGCTTCCTGTTGAAGCTTCCCTCCAATATTAAGCTTTGAACTTATTATCTTATCCGGCTTCTCTCCCTCCTGGAAACCCAACACTTCCAAATTAAGCAATTAAACAAATAATCCAAACATAGCAATTTCCAAAAACATCCAAATCCATTTCTAAACACTAAACCTAGCTATTTCTAAACATTCAAACACTAAAATTAGTTATTTTTCTCAATTTTACCTTGCCCCATAGTCCAGAATCCTTATCGTACCAATACCTCCCCGGCTTCAACTTCTGAGGAGGAATCGTACAACCCAAAATCTCAGCCAACTCTTCCTGCCTCAACTGCCTGCCATTAACAACAAGCTGCTCCGGCCTCAACTGATTTGCAGCACACTCTTTTTCAGCTCTCATAATCTGATTAATCTCCAAAGGACTACAAACCCTACTCAACATCCTCGAACACTTCCCTAAACTCGATCGCTTACTCTCATCAATTGCTTTCCCAATACAACTCACACACTTCCTCCCTTCCGGCATTGAACCCATTGCCTTCAATACACAGTTATTACAATACCTTGCATCACAAACCAAACACGCTTCTTTCTCTTTTAACCTATTCTTATTCCCACACCTACTACAAACACCTCGTTTCACAAGCGAATTCTTCCTCAACTCCGCCGGTGATCCTACCGGCTCAGTCGCAACCGATCGCGGAGACGAATAGCTATCACCGCCGTCTGAATCATAAACCCTAGGTTCGTTAAATGTTACTACAGTAGGTCGTTTTCCTTCAACAACTTGAGACGGTACCGGAGCTGAATTCGGAACAGGTGGTGAAGAACCGGAAACAGAGCTACCTTCGCCGTTTTCACGGTCGTTCCCGTCGTCACCGCCGTCAACACCGTCAACGGCGGCGACTTCACCGGAGAAATCAGACCGATCGGTTTCGAATTGAGATTGAGTTCTGGAAACGGAAACGGAGTGACGGTCAGCGGTGGCGGAAACTTCACCGGAGAAATCAAACCGATCAACATCACCGCTACGTGAATCAAACTGAGATTGACTTCTAGAAACAGAAGATCTTTGACTATCAACAGGACTTCGAATTTCGCGGTTGAAACCGAAACCGTTATTTGGAACTCTATTAAACCTAGAAAACCGTGAATAAACCGGCATAGCAACAGGAATCGATGAATTCGCTTCATCGCCACGGTGACCGCGATCGGAAAGTACAGAAGCAGTTCGAATCGGAGAAGAAGAAGCGCTGATTTCAACCGGATCGATTCGAGGAACGTCGTAAGGAACCGGAGGACCTTCGTACTCGACGGCGATGGAGTAATCGAGGTGGTCTTCGTCGGGTAACGGTGCGCCGGCGGGAAGCATACGACGGAGGATGTGTTCCCATGATTTGTTGCTGTTGTTGTTGTTTTCTTCTTCGGTGGATTCTGAAGCCATCTGAGAAAGTGTGAGAAAATGCGAGAAAGTGTGAGAAAACGAAGGAAAAGATGAAATTGTAGTGAGAAAAGGGAAAAGAGTTTTTTCGTCAGTGTTGTTGAGTTGTTAGATGATGAGGTTGGTTGGAAAGAAAAGTAAACGGAAGCTTTTTAACAAGATGACGATTTCCGTTACGTCAAAATATTGTCCTTCTTAGGTCAATATGTCTCGACAACGCGATATTGATATTGATAAACCGGACACTTTTACTCGGGTTTGAATTTGAAGTTTCATAGCATGTGTTTGGAATAGTGTTGAGTTTAGCGTACTTTTGGAGCTTCTCTTTACTCACCACAATAATCCATTGAGATGTGTGTTTGTAACAATTCTGGATTTGATGATGTAATAAAGCATGCGGTTTCACGTTGTACTCAATCATAGACGTTGATATAAGATCGAGCGGTTTAGATTACACATCAGTTTTATGATCTTGACCATTAGATCAAATCGGATGATCCTGATGTGTTATAGCGTCCCGTTGTAGCAGGAAATCCAAGTCTGTTGTAACATGCACCATCTAGTCACCATTATAAGTAAAAATTAACATTTTAGATTCATTCATTAAATGATGTATATAGTCTATAATAAAGATCATATATACCATTAATTGAATAAATCTAAAGTGCAAAGTTTTGCTTATAATAGTGATCAAAAGTGTATGTCGTTGAACCAAACAATTTAATAGTTATGTTCGTGAGTTTCAATGTTTGTCAAAATTATTTAGAGATAAGAAAAGTACGGGATAATTTGTACAAGAATCGGGGTTTGAACCCCGGATTGCCCACTTTTTCATATATAATGTGTGTGAATCTAGTCACTAGGCTACCTGAAAGAAAAGAAAAAAAATAGTAAAAGTGTATGAAGACATTTTCAAACGTTGTTTAAAAATTAAAAGGAAAAATTGTCTTTATATCGTAAGTCAAACACATTGTTTTCTAAAAAAAATTGGGAATGAAAAAATTGATTAATTAAATTAATAATATTGGTCTTTTTATAACTATTTTTTAAGGAAATTTGAACTTTATACTTTGCGGTTAGAAAGTCATAAGTCAAATTATTTTATAATTATTTTATTTTATTTTCTTGTCAAACTATTTATCAATAAAAAAAATTAGTCTTTGATTTGTTAGATTCTTGAAGGAGTTCTTGAGTTAAACACTTTGTTAAAATCATAAACACTTGTTACTTATATTTTAACGTCAAGTCCACAACATTATATTTTGATGTATTGTCTACTTCATAAAAAGGCGCATCTTTAAACTGAGAAGTGTGGTTGTTACATATAAACTACTCTTAGCCTCAATTCTCAAACAATTTAAGACTATTTTAGTGTGTTGGAACAACTTTTGTCTCAAGTTATAAGACGCTTTTTTTTTTCTTCAAACAAATTAAAATATGCCATTAAGTTTGTATGCATATAATAAATTATGAATTATTTTATAAAATTATCTTTACTTAATAGTATTAGAAAGAGAAACCTACGGTTCGGTAATGTTATCAGAAATT
The DNA here is from genome assembly GCA_946800305.1 of Medicago arabica. Taxonomy (NCBI): domain Eukaryota; kingdom Viridiplantae; phylum Streptophyta; class Magnoliopsida; order Fabales; family Fabaceae; genus Medicago; species Medicago arabica. The sequence goes on along the minus strand of OX326966.1, from coordinate 9,890,020 downwards.
GTAAATTTTTATTTTCATCTTTTTGTAGAAACTCAAGTGATTAATTTGATATACTTTATTGTGTTGAACACAAGCTGATCAATAGAATATTATAAGATTAAATTTGGGTGGAGGAAATAGAATATTATAAGATTAAATTTGGGTGGAGGAATGTTTTACAGTAATTTAATGTTTTGAATGAATTAAAATGATCCTAAGTGAATTTTATTGTTTGGATAATAATTTGAAGAATTTTTAAAATGATGGAAATTTAAGAAGTATTTTATTGAAGTTAAATTTAGAAAATTTCAAATGGCATTTAAAAGCTAAAAATTTCAAATTTCCTCATTCTTATAATTTTTCACTTTAGTCCTCACATTTTCCAAATTGACCCCAAAAATTGCTAATTTACCCCTAATTTTTTTTTCAAAACTTCTAAATTGACCCCTCGAAATTTTTAAAGTTTACAAATTGACCCCTAATTTCAATTTCCAATTTTGACTGAAAAATTATAATTTATAAAAGTTACCCAAAAATGATGACAATGAAATTTTTTATTACTTTATCCAAACAAAAATATTTAAAAATGATGGCAATTTAATTGAATCATTTGAATTTCTTAAAATTCTAAATTCTTCAAAATTTTCCAATTACCTCATCAAAACACACTAAAGGGTTAATTGTTATGCATCGTGAAGGTAACTTGGACGTATTTTTTGAAATTTTAGGAACTAAATATAGTTTTTTTTCCTTGCTAAGCCAGGAGAATGGACATGCACCAAAGGGAAGCAACGACATTCCAACTAGGTTGGTACCTCAGAGAACCCTCATCCTCTGCCACCAAGCTCAAATAAATTTTATTAAAAAGAGGTGAAAAAATATACAAGAGGAGGATTAGGCCAAAACCCTCAAAACATAAAGGAAAAAGCAAAAAGCAAAAAACAAAAAATATAAACAGACAACAACAACCGCCTAAGCAAAATCGTAGGCAAGTTCACCGCAATGGCAGGGCGAACAATGCTCATATGAGGCTCCTCCTCAGAGGGCACATCGAATTCCTTCAGTGGCTGGTTATCGTTGTTGTCACCCATTTCTGTCTGAGTCTAAGAATGCGACAGAGTTTCGAAAAGTAATCGGCGTCTAGCTCAAAAGTAACGCACGATTTCGTCAACGTAACTGGTTAGATTTCCGACACTTCAGGTTCTTCGCATGCAAAGTTTAAAAGAAGGTGCCTTAGCAACAACTGAGTTTCGATATTGCCAAAATTGGTCCCGACAATGGCGTAACTAAGGCAATTGTACTTTCAATAAATAAAGGGTTAATTGTTCAAATTAACCTTGTAATATATGAAATCTAAAAAATGACTTTGTAAATAAAAAAAAACACAGATTTTAACCCTGTAATTTGAGATTTTTTATACTTTTGATCTCTTATTTTTCTCTATAGACATAAAGTTCAGAAAAGTGATCTAGTAGTTGAATTTTTTTATATTTTTGCAGACATATTAGATGTTAAGATAATATTTACCACATAAAATTAATTTTTCCTACAATAGATGGATTAGTTATGAATATTGAAAGCATAAAAAACCTCATAAAACAAAATAATAGAAATTCCAATCTAGAAATCGACTTTTGAGTTGTTTTTTTAAAACACCTCTAACAAAATATATAGGGATGGTCTGCAAAATTCCATAGCATTCCGATTATTCTTTGATTTATTTTGATTTTTTAACCACATCGTGCAAAATTGCATTCTTGTTCCAAGTAAGCATGTATTCATTGGTCGAAATTTGTTCCTTAGTTGCTTGGACATTGTTAGAACCTCATAAGAACCTTTACCACGAAATTTTGAAGTTTTTAAACGAGGGACGAATTAGTTATGAATTTTTTTAAGAAATTCATAATTACAAGGAATGAAAATTCATAATTAATTCACCCTTCGTTTAAACAATTCAAAATTTAGTGGTCGGGGGTTCTTATGATGTTATAAACACTCTAGAAAAATTAAGGAATAATATTTGACCCGGGAGTACATGCTTAGTTTGAACGAAATTGCAATTTTGCACGTTTTTGTTGAAATATCAAAACGAATTGATGCATAGTCGGAATGCTATGAAATTTGTAGATCTTTTTCGTGTATTTTTATAGAGGTGTCTGAAGGAAAATCGATAATGAACAGAATAAGCAGCGGATAAAAAATCGATTTTCTTTCCTTGGATCATTACGAATTACACATGAATCAGTGATTCGATTGTTACCTCGAAGTGTGAGATCTGAAAGCTGGAAACTGGAAGCACTGTAACACCCCGTTCGCCCAACAATTATTAATTAACAAATTAAATCAGAGTTTTTCACCAAAAACGGAATGCTACATTTTCATTCAAATAAAATCTCCAAATTAACGGATGAATAAATATTCTCCAATAAAATAGTCAATAATAATTAACTCCAAAACTTCGCAGCGGAATTAGTTTAAAACAACTAAACAAGTCTTTGGCACGCAGGCCTCATCAAAAGTTTCATAAATCATTATTAATACGTAAGGAAAGAGAAAACAAGCAACAATTCCCGTCCCGTTACGTATCAGAGCCCTAAGACACTTTGAGCCGACATCTCTACTAATCTTCGTTACCTGCACTTGCCCACAAGGCGGCAATTCCAGCAGAAGAGGTGAGATTCACAAACAACAATAGATATCATAATTCATCAATTAAATTCAACAACATCAGTATAATGAATAATCAATTATCAATTATAATGAACAATTCAACAACATCATCGACAACGACACTGACAACTCAACCTACAACAACAACAACGACAACAGCTACAACGACAACAATGCGACTAATGCAAATGCATGTGGTACCATTTTACGCGCGTTGAATGCTAAGCATTCCGGGGCATAAGCCCCCAACAATTGAATGAAATAACATTCCAGGGCATAAGCCCTCAACGATTGAGTGTTAAACACTCCAGGGCATAAGCCCTCAACGGTTGAGTGAAAACACTCCAGGGCATGAGCCCTCAGCAAGGTATGAGTATGAATGGACTCACTAGTGTATATCTGCATACAACTCGACAACGTCTACGACAACAACATATGTGCCTAATCATTTATGACACACTCCATAACTTAGTCAAAATCTGACACAACAACTCTTACGACAGAATTCATCAACATAACACATATACATTAATCAACTACATTCCTATCAGACCAAAACATTCTTCAAAAAGAAGCAAGTGTGATCAATAAGCCATAAGTAAAATACTCATAAAACACTTCAACTAAATCTCTAATACCTAAGTTTGAAGTTGGGAAACCAACCATAAGTTTTGGACTAACTCAGAATTAGTTATGCTAAGTTTTCTTAAGATTTTATTAAGTACCCACTTGGACTATTTTCATCATAACTCAAAATCTAAAAATCCTTTACACGTCAAACCAAGGCCATTAGAAAGCTAACTCAGTTATCTACAACTTTCATGTTTACACCGAAAGCTAATTCAAAACAGAAACGAGTTAAAAAGACGCAAGAACGCGAAACAGAGAAAGCTGTCACAGTGCAATTTCGCTAATAGCGAAATTCTGGCTAATAGCGAAAATGTTCCAGACAGATTTCGCCAATAGCGAGTTTCTAGCGAGTTTTCCCCTATTGTTACGATTTTTACACCATTTTTCACCCAAAAACCCAAATTTCGACATCCCAAATCCCAAAATTGTTAGGAAACATTGCCTACTGATAATCTACAACCTAAACATCACTTTTTACATCAATTCAACGGATTACCTATGTTTTTGACAATTCTAATTTAACTTAAAAACGTAATTTCTCCACAACAATTTTCAACAAAACATGTTAAATTCAATTTCAGAATTATGTAACCTATAATCATTGAAAGTTAGTCTCACCCTTACCTTAGATTATCTTCCTGAATTAAAAGCAGCGTTCTTCTCTCCTCTTGCTTCTTCTCTCTTCTTCTAGGTTTTTCCCCCTTTTCTTGTTTTCTCACTGTTTCTACGTAAAACTGGTTCTGACTCTTTCTTTCCTTCTATTTCCTATTAAAACCTATTAACTTCTCCTTAATTATAAATAACTCCTATTAAATTATTAAATAATTCATTTTAATCCCCAACCTTCTAATAATTATAATTCTCACCTATTTTAATTAAATAATCGAAATAACTATATAATAAAATATATAACACACCAAAAATAAACATAAATTATTTAAAATCACATAAACTTATTAAAATCAACTGAAATTAAATAAATAACAACTAGGGCGTTACAAGCACGATCACAGCAAAGCAAGCAGCAAGCAGCAAAGCCTCTAGCAAGTCCACACGAACAGTGCTCCTCCAAAACTCGGTGCTAGCCAATGAATTAGAATTTTCAGAGAGTTAAGGGTTTCAAAACGTGTAACCTCAAACTTCAGCACTAGGCTTCTATTTATAGAACTCTTAGTGTGCTCTGCAAGTTCAGAAGTCACTATTGGGCTTCTGTAAGACCAATAACGAGTTTAGTAATTCTGCTAACTAATTAGCATTATTTACTAAACGCACCCCTTATATAAGTCATACTTATATATTTCTCTTTTGACTGTTCTTTGTGTGTGACCCTATAGGTTCTAGTCACGTTGGCAATAATATTAAATCTAATATTTGATACTATAAACAATGAGCGGTATCTAGCAACACATCATTGCTACCCAAGTGACAAGAATGTCAAGTGATCTGACGAAACCTGTTTCCATGATAATACTTATGTATACGATTACTCCTTTGTCCTAATATCTTTATTGATCTCAATGCATAGATTTTGTCACCATTGTGTAGATCAATATTTATATTTCTTGATTCCAAAATATCTGAATAACGAATAAGTCCAATATCCTATATCGACTTAGTTCGGCATGGCCATGCAGTTTTACAGTCATATTTCATCAAGAGGCCTGTAGATATATCTCCTGTTTATGAGGAGGGACAAATCCCATCTAGGACACTCATGCCCCTCAGCATGATTCATCAAGTACCCATCAACCAACGTTATGGTTATCCTTTTACAGATAACGTTAGAATGGCAACAAAGCACTCGAGTCCACATCTAGGGATCATAGTGGTTTCAGGTCAAAGAGCGATGTACACTATTATCATTGTGAGAATATCTTATGACAATCTCATAACTTACTATGTAGTATTCTCACGATGGGTCTATCCAGTATAAATATTACGCCTAACATTTATACCTATGTATAGACTTGATATCTCATATCTATGACCCATGGGATGCGGTCATCAGTCTTCATACATAATAGTCTCGACGCTTTATTATTATCCTAATTCATATTAAAGCTTGACTACGGATACATTTAAGAATAGCGTTCTTTATGATAATGTAATCTCATGATTAAGTCACACTTAATATATTATTATATGAACTATCTATTCTAAGGACTTTATTAACATTACTATAAATATATAATAAAGAGTGTCATATATTATTTAATAATAAAAGTCATGATACATAAGATAAGTTTCACATAAACTATTGGCCTCTAGGGCTTATACCAACAGTGTCTACAAAACACCAACTCAAAATTCGATTTCTAGGTCAAGAATTCCGTTGTTTTGTTTTTTTAAATTTTTGGCGCTTTAAAAATTCATAATTAGATTGTCCTTTGTCGGAAATTTCTAGTTTTATGTGGAAAATCACATTTTAATTTCATACACAGGTGTGCAAAAAAATCTTGGAAAAATTCAAGCCATGTGTCATTTTTATGTACTTTATGTCTATAGTGAAAAATAGAAAGTCAAAAATAGAAAGAATGTCATATTACAAGGTTATAATTTATGTTTTTTTTAATATTTTATAGAGTCCATTTGAACAATTAACTCATTAAATAAATTAATATACAACCTAAATTTAAATCGATCTCAAAGTTGATAAATCTTTTGAAATATATAAAGATGTACTCAATGGGGGTTTGGGTGTTTTTAAGAAAAAAGATACAATTTAGGAACTTAGGTAAGATGTTAATACCAACTTGTCTCTTTTTAATTATTGGTAGGGACCTGATTGCCTCTTAATTCGATCACATGACATGTAGGCAATATCATGATATGGTGCACTAACCCTTTTGATAAAAATATTACATGTTAGCAAAAAAATAAAACAAATTTTCATGAGTGAAGGTTGTTGTCAAAGACATCACATTTTAATCAAACAAACTTATATGTTATTTCAATAAGATACAAGCTAGCTTATTTACCAAATAAAGACTTTATTTTAATCAAACAAACTCATATGTTATTTCAATAAGTTATAAGCTAGCTTATTTACCAAATAAAGACTTAATACTATTAACAAAAAGAAAAGGAGGCAACAAAATAGGGTGGATATAAATCAATCTCGTTAACAAGCTAACAAAATCTAAAGCTATGAAGACCAACTCTATTATATCCCACCAAATCAATCTCACAAAGACAATGTTTGTCATGAGATATTTGATGTTTTGGACCAACTAAAATAATTGTATTTCTCTTTTAATCATATTATGTAGCGGCAGAGTTTGAACAAAAAACTTGGGACGTCAAACTAAACATAAAAAATTAAGTTACAATTTAAAAAAAAAACAAATAAATCATTAATGCATAATAGCATTAGAAGGGCTAGATGTACAACCATTAAAAATAAAGAAAAACATCCATTGTGCATCATAACAATAAATTTAGGAAGCATCACAACAACCAATACAAGATAAGACCACCAACTAATTTTCTCAAAGTGACAAAGCATCAGTACCAATAAACAACTATTTTTTTTTTGTTGATATGGAATGATGTAAAAAAAATAAAAAACTTAAATCTTACTAAAAAAACCAACCATTATAACAATCAATCTCGTCGTGAATCGATTCACAACTTTATTAAATCAATTAACAAACAAAAAACTTTTAGAAATCTATCGAACTTTTTGAAAATATTTGATAAATCACACGCAATTATGTTTCTCTATGTCTCTTGAAAATATGTTTCTTGAAGTTATTTTTCAATAAGAAACAAAAACACTAACTAAATGCATAAACCACAAATATATCGTGCAAAGAATATATATCTTCTTTGTTATTCATGTATCAAATATGACTCTCGAGTCATGCAGTTTAATCGAAAATAACACCACCAACTATATACACAAACCACTGATATATTGTGTAAAGAATACATATCTCACTCACTTCTCATGTATTAACTATGACAATTTGAAATTTGAATCATACTTGTTATGTGAGTAAATATTATATATATTAGAAATAAAAAGTGATCATAAATTTTGACTCCTATTATATTTATGTATTATGTATTTTAATTTAATTTTTGAAAGAACGTATTATGTATTTGTATCTGTCAAATAATTTATATTTTTGTATAGACTATCACATAAAGTTTTATAACGTTCTGTTATTTTATCTGCAAATTATAAATTACATAATTTACCACTTTGTCATTAAAAGAAAATCATTTACCACTTTAAAATTATACGAAAAACATCAACAACGTTAATTATTTATTTAATCTCATTTATTTCATCTATTCATTTGTATTTTCTTCTTTTCTTTGTTTCTTTTTTTCTTTATTTTATTTATACAAATGTATAAAATAAAAGACATTTTTGTGAACATATAAGTAACAAAAAAATTTATCCCTAACTTTCTTTTAAAGGAAAAAATTATTATACCTAACTAATAATCTACAGTATTATAAATTTCTTAATTCCCTTCTAAATATTTATATGTATATGAATTTATTCCTTTCTGTACGAAACCATGGGTGGCCGCTCATCTCAACGTGTTTAGGGCCGTCATTGCACATAGCAGATACCATGATTTGTTAGCATATATCGGCACACACATTATATTTATAGTAAATATGTGAATAAATAAATAAAATACATCATTTTAGTTAAACTCAAACAATCTGCCGAATGATTGTGAAGCTTTCACGACACTAGTTATAATTCTTGGAAGCTCAAAATCAAGTTGTAAGGCTGATAAATATAATAAATTGACAATTTCACAAATTATTAAATTTTAATAAAATAGTATTTTCAACCAAAAACAGTTAAACGCTTCAAAATATATACATCATATAATCAAAGTGTGCACAACTCTATCAAGTGATTAAGCTCGAGTTAATGAACTTCATCAAATAGTTCTTGGCCGGGCTATACATATCTCACAACTAAACTTCGAATTACCATGACCCATTTCTTTGTGAACTTGATGGTTAACACACACACAAAAAATGCACAATTCCCACTCCTACATTATATTTATTATATATATTCGTGTTCAGACGGGCACTGTATTCGTCTGTCCACTCTATTTATTGCGTCAATACATATAAATTACGAATATTAGTTTTTTTTTATTTTATGAAATTCTAATTAAAATTATAAGTATATATAATAAATATTTTGTATTTTCATATTGTAACAAACTATACTTATATTTTTTTAATGATCACATTTTATTTGCTTTTTAAAGAAATGAACACTGAAATAAATAATATTAAGTATGTGTAAGATCCTTAAACATTTTATAAATTTGTTCCCTGTAGACTGAGAACAAATTCATGTTATAGAATATCCTATTTCGAAATAAATTGAAGTTGTTTTTGGGAATTTCCTTTATGTGCACGCACTTTATACCCCTTATTGTCACGGTATTATCATTATGTTAGACGGCATCTCAAGGACAAAGCATTCCAACAACAATTGAAAACCCACCTCCATCACCTTCACCGACGGTTAATTAATGTATCTATGATATTTCCATTTGGAAGGTACTGTTGAGCTTTATTGCCATCATGGTTTAAAACTTGTGTATGAACTTCTCCGTCCAAAGAATGATGTTTCATCCCCATCTCCTCGTTAGAAGCGAGCTATAATGGTTTGAATGGGAGGAATATCAACATATAATGCAGCCTCATCATGTCATTTTTACTTTTTAATTTATTTGATTGTAATTTTTATTGTTTTAAGTTAATATATCATTAACCATAGTTATATCACTATGTTAGTGGTTTCCAATATGAAATTCATCAATCACATAAATACAATCTAAAACTTCAATATAACTATTTGTGGAAACTGACACGTTCATGCTGCATACTCTATCCATCTGTGACATATTTTGATATTCTTGAAATCATTCATCATCAATACTTTGATTGTTATGCTTTCCCATCACCTTCTACTTAAATATCATTTGTCCGGAAGTTGGAAGTGAAGAACATGTCTGCATAATATTTCTGATGATTCAAGTTCTTTGCAAGAGCGGTATATCTACTCGTTTTCTGATAACCATACCATATGTCGCTCTCCATCTAACCGGTGTCGTATTGATATGCTATCTTTTTTTAGTGAATCTTGTTTGGAATAATTGTTTAGTTTTAAAATTTAGATTGCTCACACAAAACTCTTTGTTTTTCTAGTTCCTTATTGGGCCTTATAAGCGATGACCAATGTGTAAGTATAAATAACAATCTTATTATCATTTTTTTAGGACGTTAATAGACAATTTAATATTTTCAATCTTTAATTCAAGGTAGAGTTGGAACTGCTCTTCTAGATTCTTGGATGAATCAAATCTAGATCCCTATCAAGAGCATCTTATTCTTGCGGCAGATCATTCTATTGTATCTTATTATTGTTCATCTTGAATGTGGCGATCATTCTTCCCATTTCTCATCTAATTTCATCTTGTATGTTTTCTTTTTATTCCTCGTTTAGGAGACAATAAATGAAGTTGGTCATGTGTTTGTCAAGACGCCACATTTCTAAATAGTTTTCAAGTTTTGGTTGATATACTTCATTGTACTGAACACATTCTAATCAATTAAATACTATAAGAAAATTCATGTCTAAAGAGTATAATTTTATTATGTGCCATGAAGGTAACTTGGTCATAGTTTTGAGGTTTTAGGAATTAAATATAGATATAAATTTTCACCGAAATCACTGATTAGAATAAATTTTTTGACAAAAAAATTCTTACAAGGCAAAGTCTATTTTTAATAAATAAAATAATAAAGTTCATCAAACGTAATGGATGAGATTATATGCAACCTAAATTTCAATCAATCTCAAAATTGTTGATTCTTAGACTATATAAATATGAGATTAATGGTGATGGGTTGATAGTCTAAAAGAATCTTGCACATATAACTAATCAAAACATTCTGAATTCTCGCGTAAATTAAAAACATTAATTGATGTGACAATTCTAAATATTTTGATTGATTGTATGTGTAAAATTATTTTGGACTGTCCACCTACCACCATTAAACTCTATAAATATATACTTCAATGTAGGTTTGCTTGTTTTTAAAGAAGATATAATTTAGGAATTTTGCTCACCTGGATAGGGACTAACTTGTCTCTTTTTAATTATTGTCATAGACCATATTATCCATTAATTCGATCATATAACACGAACTTGTCTCTTTTTAATTATTGTCATAGACCATCGGACACATTTGATGAAAATATTACATGTTAGAAAAAAATGGAGGTTTAGTTAAGGGACTAAAGTGTCCCGATTTATTTTTATGAAGTAATAAAAGTTGTATTTTTTATTGTGAGGGACCAAACTAAAAGTGTAATACATTGTCATATTGATCCTTGACGAGCCAATTGAAGAGGCTCCACTTAAGCCATCCATACGAGTATGTTACAATCACACATTTGAGTTGATGAAATTGCTTAAGCATAAAAGAGCACTAAAAAAAATGGGTATATAAGATATAAGGTCTTAAGAAAATAAATATCAACCAAAGTGCAAAGCAAGATTTATTGTGCAAGGATTTAATCACAGAAAGAGTATTGACTTTGAAGAAATTTCTTGTTTGTAAATTGAAGAAAATTTTGTAGATTGAAGAAAATTTTGTAGTGGCTCAAGCAAGCCCGTGACAATGGTACAAACAATTTATTCTTTCATGAAAGGCATGAATACGATAAAACTATTGCCGATATTGCGTGTTTGTCAAGAAATTCTCTCGTGAATTTATTGAGTTGAGATCATTTCCATTTATAAAAATAAATGGAGATTGTCTTTATGATAGATACAAAAAATATGTGATGGGTTCTATTGTTAAATGAATCTCACCATCATTAATTATTTTCAAGATTTGTATTTTTATCTTTTCAAATGAAAGAAGTAGAGAAGAGTTTAAATTGAGAGTATCCTAACTTAGAATTTATAAGTCTCTTGTTACATGTGGATGGCATATTTATTGTTTGGTCATGACACTAATAATTCAGCAAGTTATTTCCATTGAATGACTTGATTCTGTGAAGCAAGTCCTTTGCATGAGAATTACTCGTGAAAGGATGAATGGTAAATTATGGTTGTCTCAATACAATTACCTTGAGAAGGTGTTAAAGAGGGTTAACATGGGAAAGTAAAAACATGTGAGTACTTCACCTGAAACCGTGAAAAACCTATATTACTGACCTTCTCTCTAACCTTCAGATCCACGCCGCCTTTCCTCAACTTCCAAATCCATTTCCGATGTAGCTGCAATTAGTGGTGGTGCAACGAACGACGCCTCCGCATCACTGGCAAGACACCGTTTCTCCCCTATCTTGGTGGATTCGAGTGTCCAGTCTGTTTTGAGTACTTGTAATCACAATCGGATTTCCCTTCCTGGGTCATCGTGATGGTTAGACGTAGGCCGTGTTCCCGATTGATGATGGTTTTTCAACCTATAGAAGTCCATCGCGGTGGTTAATGACACTTCAAAGGGTTGATTCTTTAAGAAAATGTGGTTGTTGTCAAAATCCTCGGTGGAGGCAGTTGTTCACGATGAGCAGATGTCCACACTTCAAGTTTTGATTCAGGGTTCTATTCTCAGATCTTGTGTTTGGAAATTCAAAGTTTTGTCTGTTGGTTACATCAAAGCAGATTTCAGATCTGGTATGTCCTTCGGCAACTCCTTGTGTCAGAGGATTCATATGGTTTTGGGCTCGAAAGAGCTGGTACAGTTGATGTGTTATTGCAGGGGCTATTGGGTCGTGAATCCTTCTGTGTTGGTTGTTGATTCATACACTATTCTTAAAAAAAAAGTTTGGTTTGATTATAGACAGGCATGTCTTGGTTACTTTGGTGTCGTACATGTGGTCATGTCTTTGATTTCGCTGATTATGATCCAAAGTTGTTGAGTTCTGCAGATTTCAGAGATATGGTGACGTAACGATGATGTTTGAATATCTATCACAGTCGCAGTCTTTGTGGCTGACTTCAGACTGCTTTGGAATCCTCATCATGCATTGGACTAATTGGATCTGAAAGAGTCAGTGTTGCATGTTGCCTCGCTGCAAGGAGTTGTTGGTTCTTGGACTATGATATGTTGACGGTTGATTCATATCAGGCCCAACCCTAGGCAAAGGCCGAGAGTGCGACATCCATTGCCTAGGGCCCATGCCGGTAGGGGGCCATACAAATATTTTTATGGTGGGAGGTGTATAATAAAAATATTTGGTTTATAAGGGGTGTATATAGCAAATTTCATAGAAAGGCCACAAATATTGACAATGATGAATGGCCGGGCCGAAGCCTGTTAATTTTTTTGCATTTTTGCGCGATATGCTATATATACCCCCTTTTAACACAAATATTTTTATATACATCCTCGCTATATTTTTCTTTTTGTTCTTAATAATGTGCCAAAAAAATTAACATCGAATAAATTGATGATATTGTTTTTGGACCATTTGTTCCTAATAATGTGCCTCACTAATATTAAAAATATTGGTGATATTTATTATCCAAAGAATCGGGATAATTTTATAACAAAACAAATTATATTTTAGTTGAAAATGAGCTTACTAGAGAAATTAATCTTAATCTTGTTTTCAAAGGTTCCAAAAAATTAATTATATAAATATAGTAATGTGAACTTTCTTGAATTGATTGAAAGGATTGAAAAAATTTCAATCAATATAGTTAAAATTTCTTAAGTACTAAAATTTCAGTCTCTATTTTTTAATACAGTAATGTCAACTTTTTTAGGGGCTAAAATTCCAGTCTCTATTTTGTAGGTGCTAAAATTTCAGTTTACTTCGCAGGTCCTATTGTTCTCTACGCCTCCGATATTTTATTTTATTTTGGTGTCTATGGAGTATTTGATTTATTTTCAGATCATGCCTAAAAAAACATTTATTTGGTAGTGAAAAGTGGAAAAAAAAACGAAATGAAGAGCTAATAAAATCAAAACAATGAAATAAATTTTTTTATAACGTATAATGCAAGATGTCCTTTTCTCATATTATGCCTAAGGCCTTGAAAACTCTAGGAACGACCCTGGTTCATACATCAGATAACTGACCTTTGTTTATTAGGATTAATCATTGGAGGCAATCATATGTGTGGCGTAAAATGCTTGTAATGTCTATTCGGGTTGTCTTGCACATTTGTGCGTTTTTACTAGGTTAGATCTATGTTCTTCCAGTTTTTTCTGTATTTTTTTTCTTTTTCTTTTAATAATATATATGAACACTAGACACAAGATTAGAATATAGCTGACATATCATCTATTTTCATTCTTGATGTTTTTATGCTCTGGACTTATAAAAAAAAAATAGTCATTTCAAATTGAGTTAAGAATAATGTTCTGCAAGTGAAGAAAGCATAGAAGATACGAAGAAGGTTTCTTATGCATCCATAGTTGGTAGTTTGATATGTGTTATGCTATGCACATATGTTAATGTTAGATGGCTACCTCATTAGATGTTAATGTTACGGCTACCATAGTTGGTACCTTATTAGAATATAGAAGTTAGTTAAAGTTTATTTTGTTGGTTAGAGTTTTTTTATTAGGTAGTTAGTTAGTTTGTTAATCTTCACAAGGACCTCATTAGTATGGATCTTTTAATCGGTCATTCAGTCTCAATTCTAAGGATTATTCCTTTGTATCAAGCTTTGAGTTTATCTCTTATGAGATGAGATGGATCTTCATCTCTTTGTTAAATCATAGTGATGTTGTTAATCTTCACGAGGACCTCATTATTATGGATTTTTTAATTAGTCATTCAATTTTAATTCTAAAGATTTTTCTTTTTATCGAGCTCTCGAGTTTATCTCTCATGAGATGGATCTTCATCTCTTCAATCCTTTAATTTTATTTTTTTTGGCTTTCGCACCGGTTTCCGACCCATTAAAGGTGGACGACTAATCTGGTTCATACGTAGAGGCATGTATACTGACCAAACGTTGTTCCTTCTGAGAATCGAACCCAGTATTCCCAGATACGTCATTGGAAAGAGCTCCTTGCCACTGGAGCCCAAACAACCTGGTTAATTTGTTAAATCATAGTGATGTTGTTACGCAAAAATTTAATCAATTCTAAAGATAGGTGAAAAATTTAACCTAGAATTGATTAAATTTTTGCGTATCGTTATAATTGTTAAATTTTTGATTTAATCAACTATAAAAACATTTAATCAATTCTAACGATAGGTGATAATCTAGGTTATAGCTTATAAGTTATAATTGATAGCTTATAGCTGAAAAGTTAATGGATTGATATTTGGCAAATTTAGATGTGGTAAATATAAAATAACATAAAAGTACATATTTATATAAATTTAAATATGTTTAATTTATGTATAGAAATTATAACCCTTGTCTTCAATCATTTATATCAATTAATCAAATGTTAAATAAGTTTTTGTGTTTATAATTATATCAAATTTATTTTTAGTCCCTCTAATTTTTTTTTTCAAAAAACGGTCCTGCCAATATTTTCTATTAATAATTTTCTTTACTTTTTTTAAATTAACTCATGTGTACCCTTTAAAATAAATTTCCAGTTATGTTTGATAAATTATATAATTGTTTTTAGTCCCTCTAATTTTTTTTCTTCAGAAAATGGTCCTTCCAATATTTTCTATTATTTTTCGTCACTATAAAAAGTGGTTCAACATCAACTTATGAAAAGATATGTAACAAAGGAAAACAAAACACATAAAAATCTCCATCCCGTTACGTATCAGAGCATGACTCCTAAGACGACACGAGAACTCAACTCACATTAGCGGTTACTCCTAGATATCTGCACGTTACCCACGTAGAGGCAACATTCAAACAGAAGGGGTGGAATTTCACATTCATTAATAATAAGCAACAATTCATAAAGAAGAATTAATCAACATAAAACAACAACAATTAATCATCTACAATTAATTCACATAAAGGAATCAATTAACATAGAACAACAACAACTAATCATCAACAATTAATTCACATAAAGAAATCAATCAACATAGAACAACAACAACTAATCATCAATAATTAATTCACATAAAGGAATCAATCAACTTCATTCAACAATGCAACAACGACGACTCAACAAATGCAACAACAACAACTCAACAAATACAACAACGACGACTCAACAAATGCAACAACAACGACTCAACAAATGCATGTGGTACCAATAGAGCGTCAAGTTCCCTCCGTTAAAGTCGTAATTCGACTTGACAGGCATCAAGCCCCCTACATCAACAGAGCGTCAAGCTCCCTCCGTTAAAATCGTAATTCGACTTGACAGACATCAAGTCACCTACGTTTGACAAATGCTTATGCAATGATACGACTCAAAATGCAACAACAATAACATCGACATGCATCAAACCCCCTACGTTTAACAATCATTATGCAAAGACACAACTTCAAATACAACAACAATGACATCTTTCATATAAACATCATATAAACGACTTTCACATATTCATCATATAAATCATAGAATCAACCATAAATCAACAACAACATATCAATATGATTCACCAATTCATTATCAAAAGAAAACTAAGTTTGATTCATCAAGAGATAGATTAAATACTCTTAAACAATCTAATTAAACTCATAATACTTAGGATTTGAAGTTTGGAAGCAAACCAAAAGTTTCGGGTTGATTTAGAAGTGGTTATGCTAAATTTTCTTAAAAGTCTTCCAAGACCCACTTGGAGTGTTTCTATCATAATTCAAATTCCACAAAATATTTTCAAGTCAAACCAGAGCCATTGGAAAGCTAACTTAATTATCTAAAACTTTCATGTTTACATCAAAACCTAATTATGAACAGAAAAGTCCAAGTTTCTATTTTTGTTATTCCGTTACAAAAATCGACAAGAGCACGACCCTGTTGACCCCTGTGTAGTATTTTAATCATATTTAGAGTTCTAGACGTTTAAATTGAGTCACTCCAAAGGCTAGTGAAAGCTAACATCCTTATATAAAACTTTCATGAAGACATCAAAACCCAGTTCGGAACTTAAACTTGTTAAACCGAGACAGCAAGAAACGCACGGTGACAGCAAAATCACAGTTTTGTTGCGATTTCACTTTTGGGAACCCTTTTCGACTCCGTTCTTGATCATGTACTCTCCAAACTCAACCCTAATATTCACCCCATGATTACACTATCATTCAAACACTAATTCTTTGTTAACCTACTAGATTATCCACTATTTAAGGCTACAAAACTAAATTCATGGGATTATCTATACTTTCATTAATTTAATTCAATTAAAAAACCTAACTTTTACAACATCGAAAATTCAACAACAAGAGATTAAACCCTTTTTCAGAATTATATACTTATGATTAAAGAAAGTTAATCTCACCCTTACCTTAGATTGAATTTCAGAACTCTACAAGCTTCCTCTTTTTCTCTCAAAAACCGTTTCTACGTGCTCTTTTCTGTTTTCTCCAAAAACTGTTTGTTGTAACCCTAATTCTCTAATGTTCTCCTCTATTTATAACCACCATGAGTTTGTTTCTCACTTAATCTTTTTTAACCTAACAAATCCTCCTTATTTCTATCCTAACAAACTCCTCCAATTACCAAACTACCCTTATGCCTCATTAAATCTAATCTAATTAGATTCCTTCACTATTTATATCATAACAACCTACTAATAAATACTAAAAATCATCACATAGCAAATATTCAAATAAAATATTTAAAATAACACTAAACTCAATAAAATAACTAAATAATAAAAATAAGGCGTTACAAAAACATATGACAACGATTTACTGCGACTTGATCTTTATTGAATGGTTTCTTTGCCACAAGTGTATTGATCACTATGCATTTTGTAGACTATGGAAAAAAATCACTCAATTTAAGATCTATTAGTAGTAAAACGATGCTAGATGACGTTGGAGGGAAACATCGCCATGAGGTACAAACAAATCTAGTTATCGTCTACCAAATCGCACCAAATTGAATTGATACCTAATTCATGACTCCATTTAGAAATAATAATCAATCCACTCCAATTGTTGTAGCATAATTGTGAAGAAGAAAGACTGTACGAGGGTGTTAGCATCCTACAACATCGTTTATCAAACGGTTACCTCAAATTAATTGTGCAAACATTTATGTTAACTCTAGTATATTTATTCTCCTTGTTATTAAATGTGAATTAAAATTCATTTAAAAAACAAATGAAAGTGCAGTGTATTTAAATAAAGAGGGTAAATATACTTTTTTATTATTCTGTTT
Source organism: Medicago arabica (assembly GCA_946800305.1). Taxonomy (NCBI): domain Eukaryota; kingdom Viridiplantae; phylum Streptophyta; class Magnoliopsida; order Fabales; family Fabaceae; genus Medicago; species Medicago arabica. The sequence continues at coordinate 9,872,458 of OX326966.1, read as the reverse complement.
GACGAGAGTGGTTTTTTGTTTCTTCAAAAAAGAGTGATCTTTTTGCTTGTATGTATCTCTCAATGTGATATTGAATTCAAAACTATATAGCTCTTGAGGTGAAAAAATCAACTCTATTGGTTGATTTCAAAGAAAAGACCGTTGTTGTGATGATTTTGATAAAAAAATTAATTTGGTAAAAAGAAATTGTGGATTTGACAAAAAAAAATATTGAGTGCCACAAATTGAATATAATGTGTTTGTTTGATTATTTATTGATTTGAATTTAGTTGAAAGAGTTCAAAATCACTAATCTCTCACAACTCATGTGTCTTAGATCAATGATTAAGAAGATGTCATATTTCGCCCAATTTTATTTTATTAAAAAGAAGTTTATTATTTTAGGATTTAGAATCACTAAATTGTCACTAATTCAAAACCAAACAATAACTTTATTGAACTCTAAACTCCAATCAAACAATCCAATGTTAGCCAACATAGATATAAACGTCCATATAAACATACAATAACAATAAAAACAAAAATCACAAAGTTAAGCAAGATATCAGAAAGATAAAAGGAAATGGCTATGCAACCTTGTGCAGAAAACGAGAGGTCTACAAGAAGTGCATGGAAGGGTCAATTTTAATGTTTAATAATAAGTGAACAAAAGAAAAACAAATTAATTACATGAGAGAAAATAAAGTGGTTGTGAAAAGGTTTTGATGTTATTGAAATTAAACTAAAAATGGGTCGATAAACTCCAAATAGAAACACCTTCGTCTCATTTCTTCTCTAGCAATTCATAAACACAACCATTGAAAACCTTCTTCATACAATCTTTCTTCTTATTTGTTATGCTTCAAGAACAAGAGTCGGTGTTAGAAGTTCTACGTTAATGTGACTAGAAAGAATACTCAATAAACTAGATTTTTTTTTGATCTTTTTATACAACACAGTGTTCCACACCAAAACCCTTCGACAACGCTTTACAGCAGATTAAGCTTAAGCTATGATTTTTTTTTTCAGGTGTCTCGACCACAATGCGTTTTGGTCTACGGGAAAGAAACCACAACGTTAAGATCAAGTAGTTATAAAGCGTTAGACAAGCAGTTTTGGTGTGAAGCAAATCGAAATCTATGACCAAGTCGCATCTATTCACACTCATTGTTGATGCATAATGGCGAAGAAGAAAGACTATACAAAGGTGTTAACATTCCACATCATTTAAAAAATGGTATGCCAAACTAATTGTGCAAAAAAAAAATTATGTTAACTTTAAAATATTAACTTTCTTATAATTATTATTATTATTATTAAATGTGAATTAAATTATATATATATATATATATATATATAAATGTAAGTGTATTGTATTCAAAGAAAGAGGAAAATAAGTTTTTGTTATCATTGTGTTTGACAATAGTGATATCTTGCTACTATGCACCTATCAGTGCGATCATTAAAAAAAAACTATCAATGTGATATAGAATTCAAAGCTACATAGTTCTTAATAAAAATTAATTGTGTATTTGTTAATTTTAAAGAAAAGTTTGTTTCAATGATTTTGATAAAAAGATTAATTTGATATTTTTTTTATAGATCGACGAAATGATAATAGTTATTGAAAACTCACACATACAATTAGATGAGTCAAAGTTTGAATCCAGGTCACGGTTTCCAACCAAATAATTTCAATAATTTTAGTTAAAAAATTTGTTTATTTGTCCAAAAAAATATTTGTCCAAAGTTGATTATAGCGAGTTTGTTTGATTATTAATTGATTTGAATTTAGTTGAAATGCATCAACTGTCACAATTCAGCTGTATGGAATCAAGGATTAAGAACATATCACATTTCACCCATTTTACTGAAATAAAGGTTATTACCAAGTTGCCACAACTTAAAATATCACCTAAAAAAGATTAACAAAATATTAGAATGAGAAAAAGAAATAGCGACCTTGTTACCCATTATAGTGCAGAAACGAGGTATTAGGGTTGTTTGTGTTAGGTTTGTAAAGTTTATTTGCATTGAGTTTGAATATCATATCTTTATCCAAAAGTTTATGGTATTAAGTATATGTTTCTTTTCACTTATATGTTGTTCTAAGATCTATGAAAGGTTGATGTGTAGGTGTGAATAATGTATTTATGAAAATGGGGGCTAGGGAAGGTTTTCAAGAGAGGAAAATAAAGGGCTCTTTGTTATTATTTCAGCCCCCTGTGCTCTTTTTATAGATGAACAAACCTAAAATTTTCTTTAGGCATCCTTTAGCATAGTGAACTAGTTGCAACAATTCCTTTTCCATGTAAGATATATTGCTATCCATTTCTCTCTCCTAAAGCATGTATGCTATTTTCCTTTTGGGTATTGTGATAGTGTTGCACTCATTAGCTGGTGCAAAATAAGGAAGAAAACAAAGACTATATGGAAAAGAGAAATTGGTATTACACTCAAAATATGATTGCATGGTACATAGGCAACATGTCTCTTACCAGGGACGGACCCAAAAATTTTGGTCAGTGTAGGCCACATATACACCGATAATTTGACCATTCATCTCATGCAATTTCACATTCTATTTTTACAATATTCTATTAAAGGAAGGTCTTTCTGTTATTGCATTTCGCAAGAGTAATATCAAAGAACTCTATAAGTAAATATACTAGCGATACACCGTATATTTTTTGGTATCAATTAGCTTTATAAAAAGATCGTCAATCCCCCCTATTCTAAAAATTAACGGTTAAAATATACATCTAAAAATAGTTTTCAAGCTCTCAAAAATAGATTTGTTTTCCTCTTCTTCTTAAAAAAAAAAGATGGGGTTATTTCTTGATTTCTATTTCCACTCACATGTTCTTTGGCTATTTATGAGTTATGATAGTATTGATGCCAACATTTTGATATCCAACTGCCTGGAGTAGTTTGCCAACATATTCTTAAATTCAATTGTCTTACATCATATCAGTAATTGGATAATAAACTGTTTTATATCAAGGGCTTTGTAATGTACTAACTAATAGGTAGTATTTTAAAACCACTGCTGGACAAAGTCACAAACACTACCACATCCCAAACATGTAGTATTTTATAATAAAAAATTCTAAACCAAGTGAGGGCCACGGCCCACATAGTGAAACAAGTGGGTCCGTCCCTGTCTCTTACAATCCTTCAGCAAGGAAGAGAAAATTTAGATAATCAAGGTGAAAGCAAAATGGTTTTATGAACACAAATAGCCATACATGTCAATGATGCACTACTATCTCTTTAGGATTTAATATTTTTATTTCATTCTTGTGTTTTTTTTGTCAAATAATCTAATGATTGGGCTCACACATTTTAATGTGCATATGAGGAGAATCCATTGTTCAAACCTCGACCATCGATTTTGAGTTTTTTTTCTTTGCGTTGTAATTTTTTTGTGATTAGATAATCATGGCAAACACAATAAACATTAAGTTATTATCATTTTGTTTACACAAAAATAAAAATAACTTGTTAGCCGAGATCGGCAAACGATCAAAATTAGGGTCAACTGGATTCCCCCTTAGTCGAATGAAGGCTAGTCGAATGCACAAATATCTGAATGCAAGTTAGTCAAATATTTATCAAGTCTATCAAGGTCCACAAAGTTTTTGGGATATTATAATCAATAAAAGCTAAGTAGAACTTCACAACTTAGCTTTTCACTTGTGCTCCATGATTATAAGATCGCTAACTAAAACAACTATTTGCGCGAAGTCATGTTCTGAGGAGGCGAAACACTCGTCAGTCGGTCCTTATATCCAACTCTAGATGAAACCAAAAGGTTTTTGGAATTATTATTCTAAAAAAAAATATCAATTAAAAAAATATGATTCAGTGATTTGAACTTGTCACATCATTAAAACGTATCGCATGAAACATGATAAATATAATAATAAAAAAACACTTTCGAAACATATATATATATATATATATATATATAAAAGGGCATTCAGTGAAGGAAAAACTCTAAAAAAAAGCAGTTATATTGGTCATATTGTTGTATTATCCTCGATGCTCAAATCATATGAAGAAAAAAAAAGTATGTGTACGAATTTAGGTCCGGTGCGCCTTAAAATCCTACATTGTTTGGGAAATCAAGACTAAGGATGATTTATATAAAACACCCACACTCCTCAACTCAAGGAAACACCTTTTTATAAAGGACAAACCTATAAAAGGTTTACACCTAAAGTGAACAATACCTCAGAACACGGTGTGACGTAATCGAGGGTGAAACAGAGCATTGACAACTTCATTTGAGATCGACACAAAAACACCCCCTTGGCCTTGACGGAAGGGAAATTGTTCTGGTACACCTTAAAGTCATGCATTGCTTGGTAATCAAGGTCAAGGATAGTTTATACACAATACCCGCACTCTTCAACCTAACGAAGCACACCTTTTATAAAGGATAAAACCCCAAAGGACTACCCAAAGTGGACAATACATAGAAACACGGTGTGACGTAGAAACTCTCCCTTAGCCTCAACAAAGGACAAAACCATAAAGGACTACCCAGAGTGGAAAGTACATTAAAACACGGTGGACGTAGAAACTCTCCCTTAGCCTCGACTGAGGCAACTGTTCTGGCATACCTTAAAGTCTCACATTTCTTGGAAATCGAGGCCAATGATAGTTTATATACAACATCCACACTCCTCAATAAAAGACAAAACCATGAAGAGCTTGACAAAACCATGACTAATATAGGACAATACCTCCAAACGCGACGAGGCATGCATGAAGGTGGAACGAAACAAATATCAAGGAAATGAATAAACCACTAAATTCATTCACGACATTTTAACTCTCAAATAGATCATTGAGATTATAAATATTAAAAAAACTTACTTTTTCAAATTTTACTCATATTAGTCCTTTTGAGAGTATAGGAGGAGGTGTGTAAAAAAAAGGGTATAGGAGGATGATTTTGAGGGGTTTCAGAAAGTTGAATAAAATTTTTAAATTCAATCTATGTCATTAAAATACTTTTAATAAAAATAAAAATATATTAATAACAATCATTTGTTTATCTTTACAAAAACAGACTCAAAAAAGTGATTTACCGAGTAAACTATTAAAGTCTATGACTTTGGAAGGTACTCTAAAATAGGTCCATGAGATTATGAATATTTTAAAAAGGTCTCTAACTCTATCAACTTTTACTCATATTAGTCCTTCTTAAAATATAGTAGGGACTTAATTGATATAGTAAGTGGTTAAAGATAGAGACTAAATTAATTGTAAGCTGTTGAAATATAATGATCTAATTGATAGTAAATGGTTAAATTTCGAAATCAACTTGACAATTTAACATAATTGAAAATCTTTTTGAAATATTCATAATCATAGAGACCTATTTGATTTGATAATGTCTTACAAAATCAGAGACTAATTTAATAGTTTACTCAGTTTTTTCGCTCTACTTCCTTTCCTCCAAAACCTTCACCTCTTTCTCCTCCATTAAACTTTAAAAAAAAAAACCTAAATGTCGAGCATATAAAAAGCTCAACTCACACATTTTGAAGATAACTTACTTAATGAGACAATTTCCAATATTATCAACAATTTGAGACTTTTGTGTCTGGGCAACACAATCTCACTTTGGCTAATAGTTAGCACTTAGCACATTCCTTACATACAAACAATTTTAATATTATTCATCACAAATGCAAATTGGCTAAGTGTAAATTAAATAAAGTATATTACACTTAAATATTAGCAAAACCTTGAAACTAAATTTCAAATTAATATGGTAGTTTGAAACTAAATTCCAACCTAATTTGGTGGACATGCTCGATCAATTACTACCAATTCCAATCCATGCTAGACAACTAAATAAACTCCTCTATGTTTTCGGTAGTTTGAGCCCTCTCAGTTTCAATGAACAACGACAACTACGTTAGTTTTGATTCAAAACCAAACATGCATATCAAACTTATACATAAGGTTAAACAAAAAATGTAGTATTTGCAATTCCTACGCGTAGCAGACTTCGTGAAAAAGGTGTGAATATGTGGCACATGTGGGATGCTTTTCCTTCTGTAAGTAATTTTTTCACTCAAAACCAAGATGCAAGAGGTGTTATTTTTAATTCGCTACAGGTATTAGCAAGCAATGATGCATCTTTATTTTGTTGTATCTTATGGAGTATTTGGAAGCAACGGAATAACAAAATTTGGAACGAAGTGAGTGATGCGCAGGTTTTTGTTTTTGACGGTGCAAAGATCATGTTAGATAACTGGAATTCAGAAAAATTTATACGGGGAGCTTCATCTACCCATCAACAACCAGAGCGTATTGTAAAATGGGTGAAGCTAAGTCCCGGTAGATTTAAATGTAATATTGATGCATCTTTCTCAGAGGCTTCAAATATGTTGGAATATGAATGTGTATCTGTTAGCCAATAATTTTATGGCTAAGCATTCAATATGATCAGAGCCTTTGACTAGGTTTTATCGAAGACACTGTCTTTATTTCGACAAGTTGAATTTGCTGAAGGCTCTCGATGAGTTTTGATTCGACCGTTATTGGAAATTTTCTGAAGGCAGTTACCTTCGAAGCAATAAAGCCGTTTGGAGATTCGAAAATGGACAACACTTAGAAGTTTATATCAGTTTTAGTTCGAAATTCAAATAAGTAGTTACTTTTTAGTAGTATAAATAGTAGTTTTTCTTAAGGAACAATGGTCACAATTCTATCATACAAAACTTACACTCAAAGTATCCGCATGGAAGAGAGAAACGAGTCACAAGTTGCAATGTATGAATATGTGCACCAATTTACATTTGATCAATGCAATTTAAGTCTTTTTACTTAAATCTCTTTGCTATTTACTTGTTTATTTCGAGTAACATTTTTACAGTTTATTTGTTTACTTTTCAAGCAAATCTTGTTTTCCTTTTCATCGATTTCGAAACAGTGTGGAACTGGATTGATTTCGATTGTTCTCTATTCGTTAAACGTTAAATTTGTTTATCAAAGACATTAAAACTTCTACAGGAAACAAACACGAAAGGTCCTTAAGATTTACTGGTTGATCTTGCAAGTAAAACTTTTGTAAACCAACGATTGTTTACCAAAAATCACTGTAAACAGTATCAGAGATGAAAATGGTACATTTGTTCCGGCTAAACAAGAACTTTTTAGTCCCATTTGTGAGGTGCACGTTGGAGAAGCTTCAGGGCTCTTGTTGGCTTTAGATTGGGTGCATAATTTAAATTTAGGACCTGAGGATTTTGAGCTGGATGCTAAGAGAGTGGTTGATAGTTTCAATTCCCGAAATTGCGATGTCGAGGAATTTGGGAGTATAATTAAGCATTGTAAATCTCTCTGTAGTAATTTTTATGAAAACTCATGTGTCGAGTTTGTGCGGAGACAAGCGAACGAGGTTGCTCATAATTTAGCAAAAGCAGCCTTGTTATCAGCTAGTTTCCAAATATTGGTAGAAATACCATATTGTATTGAACACATTTTAATGAATGAAATGCAATAATTTTACTTGTCTAAAAAAAAAAAAAGCTTCAGCCCATGTTGTTCTCAAAACTAGCAATAACATCATCAATGGACTCTTCCCATGGTTCAACAGCTTCAATCTATGCATAAAATATAGCATTGGAAAGCCGTGAAACATGAGTTTTTAAGTTCATCTCCAAAATCGAAAACATATAATTCTAATTGAGCAATTAAAGGTTTATCCTACCATTGCATTCGTATCTATGTTCAAATAATCTTAGAAAATAAGTATTGTATATATATGGATACATATGAGACAAACCTCCTGACAAAAACCTAAAGTTTGTCTTACTTCGATGGCGGCTTCCTCGTGGTTATCTTTAACCTCCAAAGTGACTGTCTATTTTCAATAAAACATAGACCCTCATGTCATTATTATAAGCAAAATAAATTATATTTTCAACTCCTAACAAATCAGATTGCGGAATAAAGCACAAAATAAAAAGCAAATAAAATAATCACAAGCATAAAATAAGATTTAGCCATCACATGTGATAGTTAAAAACAAATTTGACATGTTTCGCTTTCAACCATCCAATAGATTGCGCCTTAATTATGTCAAGCAATTAAGTGGTGGATAGTAGCCTTTTTCTAATCGAAGATTCTTGAATTTCTTTCTTCTATAAAACCCAAAATGTGGAAAATCATATTAATTGAATAATGTCGCGATTATATTTAGAAAAGCCTCCTAGTGCATCGAATTGAGTGAATTGATAATAATAAATATGGTACAAATTGACCATGACAAAGCCTAACCAATCACAAACATCGATCCAACCTTGACGAAAATTGTCGTAATGAAAACTAGTTGGAATCACCACTCTCTTGGGAAAGTTGTCTTTCGTTGGAAGACGGTTAAGAAGTTGACGCCGCATGAAAAGATTAACTTGCAGAGGAACATCTTGATGCCAAAAAAAAGGTTATCATATGCAATGATGTGATAATTTGTTGATTGTTATAAAAAATTGTAGGCACCGCTGATAGTATAACTTTTTGAAAAATGAAAGCTCCACAACCACATGTCCTTAACATCTTCCTGCAAAATAATAGAATTCAACAGAGCACTACACTCCCTCAGCTCCTCCTCCCATGCCCATAACCTCCTACGCTGCTTCCAAGCCTCGTCACCCTCAGCCTGCCCTAAAAGCTTCATATCACCCACCATATCCATTTTATTATTAGAAAGCTTAAAAAGACTGTTGGATCTATCCTTCAAAAACCCTCCTTCCAACCAAGGATCCCACCAAAATAAAATCGATCTTCCGCCACCTAAATCGCACACATAATGATCATCTATCCAACTTTCCACAATCATACCTATATTAAGGAATAATTATCATAAGAATTAATTGGAGAATTAATAGGAGAATTTTGGATATCAATGTATAGAGGTAACTGATTACTACTCATTCATAGTCAACCCTCTCTTAGCTGTACAGTAGCAAAGCATATCTTTTCATTAATTATAGGTTCATAGAATTGTATTATATATGTAACCTTCTGACTAGTAATATTCAAGCAATTCAAATATCATTCATATTATATTCTCTTATAACCTACACCATGACTTATACCAACTAAATTACTCCACCACACTGATTCCACTTATCACTCTGCATGTAAAAGGCACCCAACCTCCACGATCATGGTTGACAACACTCTACCACAAACTACCACACTCGACCTTTAACCTCCAACACCATTTACCTAACATAGTTAAGTTGAATTCCCTTAACCTTCTAACCTCCAACCCCCCTTTCCCCTTGTTAGAGCAAACAATATCCCATTTAACCCAAGAATATTCGTAACATCCTCACTCATCCAAAAACAAAAAAATAAAAAAAAAATAGATTCAATAGAAGAAATGATACATGCAGAGCCTTAAAGAAGGAAAGAAAGTACACATGAATGGAGGGCAAGACAAGCTTCATTTCACTAAAGAAATATTTCTTCTCTTCCATTTTAACACGTATTTTAACATATCCTTTTTAACATATTCTTTTTGATTGATTAAAATTCACATGAATTTCATGAGACAATTCAATCAAGTAATCGCACTACCATGTATTATTCTTAAGAATTAAGATTATATTACTTTTTCTTTTCCCACTCACTTTTGCTTCTCTCTTTCCAGTCTTATCTCCACCCCTGATGATGAAGTACTTAGTTTTTTTAATTAGTTTATTATCTTACTTCCTTTTAATGAGATATTGACTAACTATTGGTTGTTTTCCTTGTTTTAGGGTCTTCTAAGGTGAGAAAGCCATCAAGTTCCTCATTAGTATACTACCAATAATATACCATAACATCTATAAGGGTCTAGATTTGTTTAAGCATCCAAGATGATTCCTCACTTTGAATAAATCAGCCACATTTGCTACATCATGCCTCCTTTTCTCTTTAGAATTTGTCCATAAAAATGCCAAAAGAGCCACAACAAATGAAGCTGAGTTGCTATTTATATTGGATGAAGATCCTCTCAATTTCTTAAATAAATTAAAAATATCAATTATTAAGCAACATATTTCTCGCTTAGCAATTTGACCTTTATTCATTGTGATGTATTTACCATCTCTTCATTGAGTCACTAAAACCACCATAAATCATTATGGGACTTGTGCTCTTCAAAAACTTCTAAATCTTTGAATTGAATTGTTAAGTGTGCATTTATAAGTCTAAAGTAAATTTTAAATTGAGACATTTTTAAGTGTGTTGATTAAGAAACATAAAATTTAAAACCATTAATGTGTAATTTCATTTGAGGCATGTCAGACATTAAATATGGGTATCGATTTCGATCAATATTCGAATAAAGATTTGAGTGCTATACGAGGCCAAAAAAATATTTTCATTTGACTTATGAATATATATTTAAAGCGAAGAAAAGGATTCGAGAGCAAATTGTTTTGAACTCAAGGTTCTTCATCCTATGATCTTTTATAATTTAAACATATGATCAAATGGGAAAGATACCAAAGTAACTATTTATATCCAGTATGCACAATAACTTCGAGACATTTAATGATTTTCTCAACAATCCAAATTATAGTAAGGGCCACAAAACTATATGAGAAAGAAAAAAAATTAAATAAACAAATTTGACACTAATCAACTAACAAAAAAATTCATACATAAACAAACTATAAACAATACACCGACCATGATTCCTCCATTCAATCTTTAGCGAGAACAAAATTATGCATGTCGTATGTTGAATTATCTCTATTTTAAAAGTACTTTTACATATATCAATGGCACTCCCTTAAAAAATTATATATCAATGGTACTTAAATTGAGTATTAATATTTATAGTAACAATCATGACTACCATGTTTGATATAAAATAAGATCCTAAGAATGTTTAGTGAATAAGTTTAATCTAATCCTAGTTGTGACGTGCATTGATAGCTAATAAAATTGAAGCATTCTTGTCCCTTCTGAGAATTAATTTTTCATTCTGATTGCCGCCAAAGTTTTATTTTAGACAAGTCAACTAAGGGTATTACATTGTACACCTGTTGTGTTGATATATATTTTCTGTTTTAAATTATCCAAAACAAGGTCGTGGGTTATATCCTTGCTAATGCTACTAATATGATTTGGTGTTACTTGGCCTAGTACAAACATAAGTTGTGTTTTAATTTTTTATAAGTATTAATTAAAGATTCATGACTGTTTTTGAGACGCATACAAAGAAAATAAGATTGAAAAATGATTTCAACTTGATTTTTTTTGTCAACCCTTCGATTTGTAGGAAAACAGGACGTTGGTAATCCTGATTAAGAATTATTCCACTCATAAATTGAACTTACATTCTCTTAAATGATTCGTCATTTGATGAAACTTATTAACCACTTGAACCTAATTGCTTGGTTGTTTGAACTTGGATTTTGTTAACATGAAATTTTGTCTCAAGTGAATCCACTTGATTCAACTTGGAATAATTAGTTAAGGTCTAATATAACTTGAATAATGTCTAATAAAAAACAGAAAGGATAACATTTTGATGTTTTTTTAAATGGAGTATAGCATTTTGAAGTTGTCACAACTAAATTATAACATATCTAAAATCAAAACCTTAATATAAGTCAAATATAAGAATATACAGCATGAACCAACCATTAATAAAAAATTGGAATACACAGCATGAATCAACCAAAATACCCTTGAGTGCTATCCCAATCAACAATTAAATAATAAACAAAAGTTCAAAACAAACTTAATTTGAGGGCTAGTCAACTATATACACATCATTAATAAAATTATTATGGCATCATTATATATACCCTAACATACTTATCCTAAACATAAATCATCATCTAGTTAATTAGCATTTCCTTTGCATAAAACTCTTCATAACCATGAAAAGCCTTTTAAGTTTTCTTTTACTCATAGCAATTTCTTTGTTATCATTCTCAAAACCTTCCCTCACAATCTTTGTGAGTATCAATTGTGGATCCTCTAAATCATTCACTGATAAAAACAATATAAGATGGAGTGGTGATGATGATTACATTCAAAATGGAGTACCTCAAGAGGTTATTTCATCAAGTTCTAACCCATTAAGCACTCTAAGATATTTCCCAACTAGAAAGAAAAATTGCTATTCCATCAAAGTTCCAAAAGGTGAAAAAATTCTTGCTAGGGCAAGCTTTTATTATGGAAATTATGATAGTAAATTATCACCACCAGTGTTTGATCTTCAATTTGATGGTAACTATTGGGCCACTGTTAATACCACAAATTATTATTATGTTGATTATGAAGCAATATATGTAACCAAAGGAAATTTCACTAGCATATGTGTTGCTCAAACAAAGGCTACACAAATTCCTTTTATATCATCACTTGAAATAAGAAGCTTGGATCCTACAATGTATAGTCATTTTGATACCAATCATGCTTTGATTTTGCAATGGAGATATGCTTTTGGTGGAAATGAAACTATCAGGTATTTCATATTATTCTCTCTCTATCTTTTACTCGTCATTTTGAAAAAAATTGTGATTTTTTTTTTTGCGTAAATGGTATCATCCGCGCGTAATTGCGAAGACTAATTCCTTGAATATTGACTCAAATGAACTACAAACTATCTCTAAATTTTTTAATGTTACTGTATGTCTAAAGTTGAATTCGAACAGAGAAATTTGGTTAACGTACGCTATCTCATTTAAACGCTCTTAGATAGAAAATTATGTTTCTATTTACATGTTCTTTTTAAAGTTTAATTAATGCAATAGTAATTATTATTTAGTCAATAATATATTTATTGTATAGATAGAAATTGGTAGAGCTGAATAGTATTATAAAAAAAAGATAAATAATTTTTTCATATATGAATGTTCAATTTATCAAATTTTGATACTTCACATCATTGTTTTAAATTGCGGCCTGCGACTGCAATTGCAGCCCCGTTATAAAGGGTTTTTAAAGTCTATGTAACGTACCTAAAAAAAGTCGAAAAAGTCTATGTAACAGTATTGCAACCGTAATTTCACTTTCATTCACATCAGCCACAATATAAAGGTTCTCAGCGTAATTGCAATTGCAACTTAAAACCATGTTTGACGCTATTGTTGGTTCATTGATTGGAACAAACTAGGTATCCAGACGACATTTACGATCGAATATGGACACCGGCATACGGTATCCTACTTTCCGAAGTAAAAAGCGAGGAATCAAGCTTTGACATTACCACAGCAGAAGATCATCCACCAGAAGCTGCATTAAAAAATGCTATTGTTTCATCAAGCACAAATGAATACATGCAATTTATCAATAGGCTTCCAGCAGAGGAAAATGATGTTTATATAAATGCTTATTTCTCAGAAATAATGGAAAGTGCTTTTGGAAAAAGATCAATTCAGATGTATATAGATGACAAGCCATTTTTAAGTGCTATTGTTCCTCCTCTTGGAAGTGTGAAAGAAGTGTATATAACCAATATTACAGCTTCAGCAAATACTACATTTGTTCTGCAAGCTTCAGAGTCTTCTACTCTTCCTCCTATACTTAATGCTCTTGAAGTTTTTACTATAAGTGATGCATTCAATGCAGGAACTGATAGCAGAGATGGTAAGTGACTAAATTCTGTTTGGATGAACACTTTATAAATTAAGCACTTATAGTTTAAAAGCGTAGCATATAAGTGCTTATGTATAAATTATTTTTTTAACACAATAAAATAAAGTCAACCGGTTATATTAGCTATGAACTGCTATCATAAACTAACTTGAAGAGTTTTTGAAAATAAACTGAAAATAGCTTAATTAAATAAGATATGACTTGTAAATCTGTGTATAAATGGTAGATAATTTTTACCTTAAAAACCGATTTTTATCGAGTCAATCCAAATTTTAAGATGATATCAACAATAATATAAGATCTCTTTGCCCACTCACACAATCCAATTTATGGTTGAGATGTCATGTTGTGGGCATAAAAGGGATGTCTTGGGAGTCTTCACCTTATAAGTCAAATATTACATATTATATGCAGGGGTTAAAGTTCGAACCCCGAACACCTAACTTCTCCACATTTAAAAGTGTGAGCGCTAGCCACTAGAAATAAAACTTATCTATACTAATTTACCATGAATTCTTTTTATTTTCCAATTAACTTTATATCTGTGTTTTATTTTATCAAATTAGTGGAAGGTTTGTTACAACTTAAGTTGGCATTTGAAGTACTTGTGGATTGGAGTGGAGACCCTTGTCTACCATATCCTTATAGTTGGGATTGGATACAATGTACCACTGATGCCAAACCTCGTGTAACTGCATTGTAAGAAATTAATATCATTTTAATATAAATCTAATAAATTATGTACATAATATTATAACTACTAATAATTTGGTACGTGACTTAAAAAATATAGGTATCTTAGTGGTTATGAGTTGCAAGGCACTCTTCCAGATTTCAGTTCCATGACTGCACTTGAAACAATGTAAGATATATACTTAACAAAAAAAAGCTTTGTTTTAATTTGTTCTATCTATTTTGAAATGATTAACCAATAATTTATTATATTATATTTTATATTTGATATACTAAACTTTTATGTGTTTTAGTGATTTTCAAAATAATACTATTGAAGGACCTATTCCTAATTTCCTAGGCCTTTTGCCTAATCTCAAGACATTGTAAGTTTCATTTTATTCACATTTTTTGTTTCAACAAATGCAACACATTATTTGAGTTCAATAAAATGAAAACTCTTTTCTTTGATTCATGCAGGAACTTGTCTTACAATAGGTTCAATGGCACCATTCCTGCATCTTTGGTGAATAAGAAAATTGAAACTGAGTAAGTTGAATTTTTCTATTATTTTTCCATTGCTTTAGAAAATGGAAGGAGGAAAGTTGGTTGGAGAAAAATTGAGAGGAATATGTAAGATTAAATGATGAATCTATTATATGAAATTAGAAAACACTTGCTTGTTGAAGCCATGATCGTCAACAAATTCTAATTTTATTAAGTAAATATGTTCTGATTTTCTATAATAGATCATCGTTACATAAGTAGTCCTGAACAAAGTGTGATCTAATCTTATGTAACATCCTTTGATATTTTTTACTTCCATTGTCGTTTTTTTTTTTTTACATAATACTTCCATTATTGTTACATAAGTAGTTTTGAATGCCACATTATCATCAAATATTTTTCTTACTAATTTTCATCTAAACTTAAAACATTAGATATATAGATCATTTTGTTTATAATTTATATGGCGCTCAATGGTTTTTAACAACTTTTCGATTTATATAGTTTTTAACTTTAATTAATTTGGTTATTTTTAGCACAACAAATAATTGTCTATCGGGAATGAAGTGTGAACCTCTCAAAACATCATCACCAAGTAAGCAAACATCATCGCCGCCACCACCACAGCTTATTTCAGGTGATGAACCAAATATAATTGGTTCACCACCACCACCTCAACTTATTTTAGGAGATGACCCAAACATAATTGATTCTCCACTTTTGCCAGAATTTCGTTCAGGGGATGCAAATGGAAGCTTGAAGGACAACAAACTAAACATGTTATTCATACTAGTTGCACAAACTTTGCTTCCAATGATTTTCACAAAGTTTATATGAAACATATTTTTTGTTTTTTCATGTATGTTTTTTTGCATGACTATGAATATTATCAAGTAAGTCATGTATTGTGTGACTCTTTAAAGATTTAAAGTTGTTTCCAATTAATTTCCTTATGTAATTTTTACACACACGTGTGTGTGTGTGTTGGAATGATAATGTGATGCTGCAAGTATTTTGTATGTCATAAGTTACAGGTTAATGTTAAAGAATGCCCTGCAATATTTACAAATTTAGGACTATGTTATGTGTTAGTCCAGGTGTATGATAAGCACATTTATTGGAATTAGTACTCATAAATAAATATTTCTATCTTGGATTAGTTATTACTTTTTAAAAATAGCGGATAATGTTTTTAGGTGAAAAAGAGTAGATATTAACCGATAATTTATAGTGATGATTCATTCAAAAGATTTTTTTTTTATAGTGATGATTGATGGTTTAAAACTTATAACTGACAATGGATGATGATTGATGACTAATAAAATAATTGAAGTGTTTTGTAAAATTAAAGGTTTAAAATTAACTCATAAATGTAAAATGATATAAAAGAGTATTGTTTTTTTTTTTGACAATCATATAAAAGAGTATCGTGCACGTGAAGAGGAGGAATCTTTCATGCACTGTACACGTGACTGCAGATTTTCTAGTCCGATTTGGCAGAAATTTGATTTTTTTGATACAAATTTCTAAACTTCCATTTATGCGCATGATTGGATAAAAGGCAACACCAATGGCCCCTGTGCTATCATCTTCCTTGCTTGTCTTTGGTGGATTTGGAGACACCGTAATCAAATGTGCTTTAGCAGCGACTCTTGGTCCCTCACTCAGTTATGCAGTTATGCAACAACATTCAAAATTCAGTTGTTAGAATTAATCAGAGCTTTCAGCCTGCTGCTATTTCTTCTAATTCTGACAGGCTGGTTCGATGGAACAACAACAACTGTAACTGCTACATCCTCAACGTATATGGAAGCTGTTTAGGCACTCCTATCTGAGCCGACTTTGGTGGTTTAATCCGTAACAACGCGGGTTTCTTCCTCTCGGGTTTTTCCGATTTCCTCCAAGACTTGACGTGCATTCTCCTCGCTGAGCTCACAACCATTCACAAGGGTTTACGTTTAGCATCAGATATGGGTTTGGAAGATTTCGTCTGTTATTAAGACTCTCTGCTGTCCGTCAATCTCATTTCAGAAGAGGTTTCGAAGTTCCACGCATATGCAGTGTTAGTTCAAGATATCAAGGACATATTAGCTACCCGCAACTACACTGTTCAACACACTTTCAAAGAAGGGAATCATTGCGCCGATTTTATGACCAAGTTAGGAGCTAAGTCTCACATTGAGTTTTGTAGACATTCGTCCCCTCCTCATGATCTTATCGACATGATAAGGAACAATGCAATGGGAGTTTATTTTCCAAGAGCTTGAACCTTTATGTTTTTCTTCCTGCTTTCTTTTTGTTTGTTAATTTAGCTCAGTAACAAAAAAAACAAGTATTGTTAATTAATATTGAAAAATAGAAGTTGTGAGATGCAAAATATATTAAATTAGTCTATGTTATGTGTTACAACGTTGATGTAAAATAATTAAATTCTAAACAATTTCTAAAATTTTCAAAATAATTTAAATGCTAATTTTGTTTATAGTTTGTTTCATATATTTTTTTGAGGGGTTTGATTCATATTTTGTCAATTAAGAAATTGTGGGATACATGTTTGAACTAGGTCCCTTCAATAAAAAAAATGTTTAAACTAGGTCAAAGACTGCTTACATGCAAATCCGTCTTGCAGTCGAAAATGACTTTTTGCCATAAGCTGAATTATTTAATAGTGCACAAGAACGTGGAATGCAAGAACAGGTAGTTGTTTGATTTTTATAATAATAATAAGGAAGAGTAAAATAGAACAACGATCATTGTATAATATTTTCATTCTAACTAATTTGTTAATGGCCTTAGCCTACACCAAAGTCAGATATTTTAGATGCCTCCCAGGAAGACCACATAATAGTAGTTTCTGTGTTCTTTCACACGTTTGGGATCCACAAACCAAACATTTAGTAGAATATAGAATAATGGATATTCCACAAACCAATTGAAGAAATGAGCAAGCTTATGTTAACTAAAGAGTGTTAGATATTTTTTCTGATAAATACATTTAGTAAATACTAGCGACACATATTTTAACACATATTTTTTTATTGGTTAAAATTAACATGGTCCCATCAAATTTGGTGGGTCCCATGTAAATTTTAACAAATCAAAGAAAATATATTAAAATATGTGTGTTAAAATGTGTGTTGCTAACATTTCTCATACATTTGGGTTGGTGGCTCCCATATATATTAGGTCGAAGTTCAAATTTTAGATTCTTCAATGTCTAAAACTTTTTTTTAAGAAGTTAAAATGAAATTTCGACAACCAAACTTTCCAAACTTATTTACTTGCCTCGCACAAGGTGTACTAGAGAGAACTAAAGAGAAAAATCAGGTTACATGAGAAACAATTAAGGAAGACCTAAATGGAAGTGAAAAGAACCATTAAAAGAAATTTAAAGGATTAGTCCATCATGAATGATAGTTAAAAGCAAGATTTTGTACTTCGCTTTCAACCAACCAAAATATCAAGTGAGTGGTGACTAGTATTTTGTGAATTTTTGAAGAGTTGAGTCAAATTAGATGATCGAGTCCAAAATCTCATCCCGTTCCGTTTAGTGACGAACAAACAAGTTGGCAGGTCGCCCTGTCAAAAATTAACAAATTGTTGAACTCAACATCATACTTAATCGCAAAATAAGAAAAAATCGCCAACATAAAACAAATCCAACAACCAAAATAAATCCAAAATAATAAAAATAACTCTAAAAAATGAAAGAAAAACCAGTTAAGTGGGCTGACCCGCCCCACCTTATTTTCTCAATGATTTAAGCGAAATGAGCCAACCATGTGATACAAATTCAAAACTTCAACTCCATCAAAAATTGCAGATTAAACGGACCGGTCCTGAATTGATCCGTTTTGCCACCCCTAATTTTGATGGAGTGTGTTACGGATGACATTGACTGACGTCGACCAACCATAATGTCACAAATATACAAAATAACAGAAAAATCTTAATGAAAAGAGAGAAGAAATACACTTGCGATATCGTGGTTTATCGATGTCATCAATATCTTTCATTAACCACAATATCACCTAAATATTACTCTGTTTTCTAGTATTTTATAATTTTTGTTTTAACTTAACAGGTTCCGACCATAATTTTGTTTTACGCCCCTGACTCTTACTACACCACTTCACCTTTTTCTCTCTCTCTCTCTAAAATCCAATCTCTTTCTCTCTCTCTCTCTCTAGGGTTTCATCATCATCCATTTATTATCTCCCTCATTTTCCACAGACTACGCTTCAAAGTCTTCATCTTCATTCTCATTCGTGCATTTTGTTCCTATTTTCTTCATTCAACGCTCATTTGCTTTTTATCACAGTTGAAAATGGAAGCCACACGCACGGCGTTAAACTTCACGGCAACTGTTCTTCCTTCATCTGCACGGCCGTGTAAGCCGTCAATGTTCGCCGGAAGATCAACTGTCTCGCTTTTCCGTTCCAATTTACCGATGTCCTGTAAGGTATCGAATCATTTCTTCGAATTTTTATTTATTTATTTATTTTTATTTTTTATATTTTATGATTTGTGATTTTTATGAATGCATGTTCTGTTTTTTTTAGGGTTGATGTGAATAGTGATTTGATTTTGATGAATTGCATGTTGAAATTGATGTTTTTTTTTTGTTTGTTGTCTTATTTGCTTATGCTTGTTTATTAATTTTGAATAATAAGTTTGTTAATTTTGAAAAAATAAGTATGGAGAAGTCTTTGATACACTGAAGTTTGGTTGGATACTGGTGCTCGAATAAACCATAAATTTTGCCTCTAAAAGATCACTCGTTGCACTGACACTTCTGATTGGAGGTGTCCGACTCATGTCTTGTCTGACTCCGACACGAGACCGATACTTGTGATCACATCGGATTATTTCATTTTCTCAAATTTTTATCGCAGTTGATGTGTCAATGTTGTGTCCATTGTCCATGTTCGTGATTCATAGCTCTCTCACCAATTCGGTTCATAAACTATTAAAATCAACTAAAAATCCCTAAGTTATACTCTCATCCCTCAATACGAGAGTCCTTCAATTAACTGGTTCAAGGACTAAATTGATGATTGAGATTACATTTTAAGAACCTTTTAGTTGATTTTAATCGTTCAGAGACCAAACAAAATTGGTGAGAGAGTGATGATTTAGGGATTAAATTGATTGTTTATTCGAGTACTGGTACTTCGTACGAATTCACTTGAATGATGTAAGGGATTATTTTGATAATAGATCAAGATTGAGGATAGAATGTGATTAACATTTTGCAATTCTAGGAACCTTTTTGGAATATTGGTAATAAAGTGGATGAAGTTGATAGTTGTTCCGTTCCAACATAAAGAACGCTACACCACCTTCTGAGGTATTGTCCTCTATAGGTGTATGCCCTTCATGGTTTTGTCCTGGATATAAGACGCCTCGTTGGACTGAGGAGTGTGGGTGTTGTATATAAACTTCTCTTTGGGTGCAAGTCCTGCACGGTTTTGTCCTTGATAAAAGATTCGAATACTTTTCACAATTGTGAAGTTTCTTTTAGTCTGAAACTAATCCAAACTTGGCCTTGCTGATGATGTATTGGATGAAGAGGAGCTTGAAATTTGATTTGAAGCTGATGCTGCTTGTTATGTTATCTATCATTTGCTTGTTTGATATGAGAACAAGAATAATAAGTTATCTAATAACTTGTTTTAACATGTTTTTATAATATTTTGGTTTTGTGGTACTGCTCCGTTTTTTTATTTAAAAATTACTGTTGATGTTCAATTTGAATCTTGCGTGAAAGCTGATTTTAGATACTTTTGTTTCTCCTGTGAACAAGTGATGATTGACACCAGTTCTTTATTGCATTTATATTTGATTGGAGTTATTGTCTTGACAAACAGCCACGGTGTTCCTTGTGCTCCCACTAAATTAATGTATTTTATTTTAATACACGAGATTTGAGGGATTATTTTTTTGCTTGCTGATTGTTTTTGGTGGTTGATAGCTGCACACTTCTGTACCTAACTCCAAGCAAGGCAATGGGAGGAGGTTTTCTATTGGAAGTAGAAGGGGTTTTGTAGTTAGAGCTGCAGCATCATCTGCAGAGTCATCTGGATCAAGTTCTAATATTGCCCCACTAAAGCTCGAGTCTCCAGTAGGGCAGTTTCTCTCTCAGATTTTGGTTAGTCACCCACATCTCATGTCTGCTGCAGTAGAGCGGCAGCTAGAGCAATTCCAAACTGATCGTGATGGTTATGAACAAAAGGAAAAGCCTTCTGCTTCAGGAACTGACTTAGTTTTGTACAGGTTTGGTCTTTACACGATGATATCTGATAGTTTGCTTTATCACCATATATGTTCTTAAATTTGAGAAAGTTAGTTTCTTGCCTTTTTTTTTTGGTTTGAAGAAGCTAAATTTGCCCAAGTTGGCACCAATGAGAATCGAACCTGAGACCTTGAGGAGGAGGAGCACACTCCTAGGTCCCAAGCCAATACTTAGTTTCTTGCTTATTAATAAAACTAGGTCCCAAGCCAATACTTAGTTTCTTGCTTATTAGTAAAACTTAGATAAAAGGTCTTCAACTGATTCCTTGATTGATAGATGCTACATTTTACATAAATATTTTCAAAGTATGTTTGAAAGTAGAATCTTGGCTATTAGTATGCCTATCAGTGGCTATTTTATCATGACAAAATATGACCAGCACTATTATTTTATCATGACATCTAACTTGTATGTGAGGCTTAAATATTTAGTACATTTTTTTAAATATATTATGTTGCTTTTGTTGTATGCATTTAATTGTATTGGCCTATTAGAGCTATATTTCCATAGAGTGGATTGTGAGTTCAAAATGCAAATGGAAATAATGCCTAATGGGTGAATGCTTAGTATATCAGATTGTGTTTGAAGTCTGTTAGGAAATGCACAAAATATTTTTAATGACTGACAATATGGTAAAGTTGTATATTACTAGAAAGAACTATAAAAAATCATGCTAAATTGTTGTAAATAATGTATCCTACATAAACATATTAGCGGTTGACTGGTTGTACAACTTGCAATAGCGTCCAACACAAATGTGTTTATATAGGCTATTCTAACCTAATGGGTCTTACTAAAGAACCAATGGGGTATACAAATTACTTTTAGTAGTAGTAAAAAATACATTAGTTACAACATAACAGAATTACATCAATAATAAGGAAATGTAAAATAAGCGTATTTTTTACAAAGTAAAAGCTGTGGAATTCATTAGATGAATAATAATATATCAATAGATAGATAGACTGAGAAGTTCACATCAGTTGGTTTCACTTAATGGCTATGTAAGACTTATATGTGTCATAGTAATTATTGTGAAACAAAAAACTGTGCAATCCTTACTTTCACCTATAAACAGGTTTCAAGTGATATACCTGCCTCCTTTATAAAGTTTGCATTTCATGTATGTTTCAGATTTCATCAAATTGTTTTCAAGTTAGCGTTTGGTGGAGAATGTCATCTGTTTCTAGTCTCATGAAATGCACAATAAGTTGTCAGTGGAAGTTACTCTTTATGCACTATATTTTATTGATGCATTTGTTGATTCAACCGTATTTACTATTTAGGTTGAATCCATCAAAAAAATAAGATATTAATAGAAAAATACTAATATCAATGAATTTTATTTTATCTCACAAAACAAGAGTATATAATGGTTTTTTGTTTCTATTTTATTGGAAAGTTTTTTCATAGTTATAAAGCACAGATGCTTTACCAAAAGTGAAAAAAAGTGAGGTGCTGACCATTTTTGCTGGGTCCCAAACTTTTACAGGAGAATTGCAGAGGTAAAGGCGAAAGAGAGGAGAAAAGCGATAGAAGAAATAGTGTACACATTGGTAGTGCAAAAGTTTATGGATGCCAATGTTTCTTTAATACCCTCCATAACGCCACATCCTTCTGGTCAAGTTGATTCATGGCCAAGCGAAGATGGAAAACTTGAGGATCTTCACTCGCCTGAAGCCTATGAGTTGATTGAAAGCCACTTGGCTCTTCTTCTTGGTAACCGATCAGGGGATTCGAAATCTGTAGCTCAGATCAGCAAACTAAGGGTAGGACAGGTCTATGCTGCGTCAGTAATGTATGGATACTTTCTCAAGCGTGTTGTCCAACGGTTCCAGCTGGAAAAGACAATAAAAAATCTACCTGATGCAGCAGAAGAAAATACTATTAGCCAAACTTTGGAAGACGAAACAAAATTTGCTGGTCTTGAGTTCCCTTCTCAAGTTATGTCCCACCCTGAAGTCCCTGCTTGGCTCGAGAGTGGCATCAGTTCAGGTGCAAATGGTCAGGAGATAACAGTGTCTAGGTTGCGATCCTATATGATGTCCTTTGATATCGAGACATTACAGAGATATGCAACGATTAGATCCAAAGAGGCCGTCAGCATCATTGAGAATCATACTGAAGCATTGTTTGGTAGACCGGAAATTGTTATAACACCTGAGGGGAAAATCAATTCTTCGAAAGATGAAATCATCAAAATTAGCATTGGTGGTTTGAAAAGACTTGTTTTAGAAGCTGTTACTTTTGGTTCTTTTCTTTGGGATGTTGAGAGCTATGTTGACTCAAGGTACCATTTTGTCCTAAACTGAGTTCTGCTCACTTCATGCATTCCAAGGGGGGAAATTTATCCTTATGGCTTGGTACTGAGTACTACTGACCAATTTTTATTGGCACAATTGAAGTCCAAATACTTTTCACTGATTGGTGTTGTATATAGTGGATTTGGCTTTCGATGAGAATGAAAAGCTGTCTACGAAACCGGATATTTGCTTATTTATTTGTTAAGTTTTTGTTCGCACATCAAATACTTCCTCACAAATAAATTCACAGCTTTTGTTAGACGTGATTTTATCACAGTTTATCATTAGTTGTTTCATTGCATTCTGTTATTTCCTTCTGCTAGCATTTCTCTCTCACACACACACACACACATATATATATATATATATATATATATATATATATATATATATATATATATATTCCGGAGGGTCACTCTTTATTTCTATTATTTATCTGCATATCTATGGTACCCTTGCTATGCATAGCCGGTCCTAAGCCTGAGTAAAAGGAGAGAGTTGTGTTAGGCTTCGATAGTAATACAAAATTTTGTCGAATCTTTAGCTGATCCTCACTTAATAGGATAAGGCTTGGTTGTTGTTGACTAAAATAATGTAAATCGGTGCCACGTCAACCAATGAAATAACTGAAAATTTTGGTAAAAATGTATCAAATATAAGTAGTTTTGAGAGTGAATTCTGTAAATTTTGGTAAAAATGTATCAAATATAAGGAGTTTTGAGAGTGAATTCTGTAACGTTCGACCAAAAATGAGGGAGTCGTGTAAATATTTGATTTGTCCCTTTTCGTCTCAAAGTATATCGATAGATATTTCTTGTAGAAATGATATTAGAGATTGCTTTCTCATCAATCTATTGCTGGCTTGAAAATGTTTTCCTTATCCAATGTGTAAGTAAGATCTCCATCTACTACAATCGATCTCCATCTTTACTGTATAAAATTAAACACTTGTTTTTATGAGAAATATATATTTCTTTCTTCCTGCAGTTCGGTTGAAATGAGTGTTTACCAACAAAGGTTAAATCCAACAGTAAAGATAAGACTTTTTCAACCTGACGAATCAACTACCAAGATAAATATTCACATTAAGTGTTTGACACATCAAAAATTAACCCATGTTTATTCCGTATGATCTTTCAGCTCTCCGTTTTGATTGATGGGATGTGATTTTTTTGAATCGGGAAACTCTTTCATTAAAATTGCGTGATTTTGCTGAAACTTGAAACTCTTTCATAAAAATTGCGTAGTTTTATCAAACTCAACAAAACTGAGTTCCTTAAGTTTACCCACATTTAATTACAGATGCAATGGCTTCACCACCAACAACAAAAAGATGCAACAAATGTTGATAACAAGAAATATTGGCTAGCTAGTTTATAAATAAATGAAACATTTTATATTATATTGCCTCAAGCAAAATAAAAGTATGCCTCAGCTATATATTGCCTCAAGTGCTTTTTCTCAATTACAGCCCATAAAATTGACCACTAAATTCTGGCTCTTCAACATTTTCTTTGGTATAAAATTCCATCATTTTCCCCCTTCATTACTTAAACTAATTTCACACTCTAATATTCAACCATTGAATTATATCTTCAGTGATATCCTCTCTTTCAGGTTCAAATAGTAGATCATGTGAAAATCCTTCATACAATTTGATACTTTTGTCACTTGACGAAGCTTCTTCATACAATTTTAATGAGGCAGCTGGATCAGTCACACAATCACCAGTGCCGTGTAGAACAAGAAATGGAACTTTCACTTTTCTTAGATTTTGCTGCAAGTAGCTTGTAATTCGAAGAATCTCATAGCCGGTTCGTACTCGAAGCGGTCCTGTGCATACTAATGGGTCTGAATATTTCGCAATAAGAGCCTCCGGATCTCGAGAAACCGGCAACCCTTTCTTGTATGCAGAATTACATTTTAGTGTTGGCAGCAATAATGATGCTATTGGAGCAAGTACCTGTAAAGACGAAAGTATAAAGATAAATAGTCGTTACATGAGTTTGACTGTTATTTATGCACTGACAAAGTTTTATACAACCATCTAATCATGTTTTACCATGTAGATAAACACAACTTATTAATATGATGTATATTTGAACACCTTAATATTTTAGTTACTAATGTTTAAAATCGAGGTTAATTACGCCTTCGATCCATTAACTATCCGCAAAACATAATTAATCATATATTTAAAACGTGCTAGCCATCTAAATTGTTGACAAATATGTGTCAAAGTATCATTTTGTATACCATCATTGTATAGTTACTAAACACTAGATATATTCTGATATCTGCATGTATGTACTATAATCACTTAAATCAAAAAGTTAGACGCAAGCTGCCGTGTATGCTTACCACCAAAAATGGATGAGAAGTCTCAACTCCAACTGCAGGTGATGTGAATGTAGCACCAGCTATGCAAGCTTCAATCTTTGGGTCAAGAAGTGCCTATAAGATGTATTGTAATGAATACATTAAAATCAATTGGTTGTTGACATTTTTCTCCCATAGTTAAGTTTGAAATTTTTTATACCTTAAGAGTAATTGCTGCACCTGTTGAATGTCCATAGCAGAAACATGGAAGACCAGGATTCTCGGTTAGAATCTTCTCAATAAATACTTTCTGTTCATAAAAAGATTCAATAATTTTTATCAGAACAAAGATAACTCAAGCAACAGCATACAGTTGAAACTTAAACATAAATCACAATCCTTATTAGGCCCTGTTTGAATAAGCTTATATATATATATATATATATATATATATATATAGTCATCCTGTTTTCATAGCAAACGATAAAATAAAGTCATCCTGTTTTCATATAAAATATAAACTATTATCATAAGCCAACCTGAAGAGCTTACGGAAATAAGGTAAAAACAACTATGAAAACTGTTTCCATGTAAGAAGCACCGACAGACATCAACAGGCAGGCATGACACTAACACTGACACATCGAAGCTGGTAATAATATGAAAAAAAATGAATGAATTGAATATAACCACGAGTGTCAGTATTGTGTCAGTTCAGCCATTAATACGTGTCAGACATTGAACACGTCTTCAATTGTTGTGTTGGAGTCTCAAAGATTTTTAGCGTTATCAAACCGTCTCACAGGTACATATGTCAATAGATAGACTCGAATAAGTCAATCCAAACAGGGCCTTAGTTATAGATTGTCCAACAAAATTCCAGGAGGTTCATCAACATACCAAATCAGAAACCGCGTGATCAAGAGAATGGACATATCCATGCAGACCATCACTGCCACCATGACCTAAAAGATGATGAGCAGACATCAGTTAAACAAAATCAGGTTTGAGCAAAAGTGAATGGAACACAATCTATCCGATTAGACAATAAAACATACAAGGTTTCAAAACAGACTTATATACATCACAAAACATCCAATGTTCATGAAACTGTCATATCATGTTCTTAATTATGTTTTTTTTTTTATAGGCAAATGTTAGTAGTTATGTTAGTTTCTGGGAATCGAACCCGGGACCTCTTCCTTCTAACTCTTTCTATGTCCCTTAAAGCTAGAATTTAACTTCGACAGCCGAAAACTAAATCAATGTTTTTACTTCACTTTTGGAGGAGGAAAATTGATTGCTCAGTGTAGAAATGATTTCAAAATGTTCTGATGCTATCGAGTAGACTTATTTTTTTTCTCTAGAATCGATTCTAACTTGAAGCTTTTTCATATACAATTGATTTTTAGCCTCGAATATATTGTTCAACCCACGTTTACATAAATATATCCAAACATAAAACACTTTACATTCAGCTCACTTTTATCCATAATCAATTTTACAGAATCAAGTCATTCAAATTTAATTGTCACGGCAAAACCAAACATACGAGCAAGTACCCCGTCTTCATTCAAAGCCAATTTTTTTTCTAGTTCTTGAAAACGAAAGCCTCATCTGTGAGGCACCTAGGTAGGTTAACTAGGTTAATCCTATGCTCTTTCTAAAGTATAAGAAAAGCATCTACACATGCTTTTAATCAAAAGACGACATAAACCTAATGAAACACCAAGAAATGTTCAGATAAGAAAGTGAAAGAACACTTATCTGTGTACGACTCATAAATTTATTAATCTTAAACATATGAGTCAGACACAATTCACACAGATGATAAGCTTACTTATATACAGGAGCTTCACATGTTACTTTATCGCACAAATAGGCATCTTCCTGCAACATCCAAATATAGATGCATGTTGAAGAATGTTGGTCACTAAACTATTAAACAAAATGACTATCATGTAAACAAAGGATGACATAAAATTTGTATTGTTTGGATTAACAGCTTAATTTACTGTTTATAACATAAGTGCTTAGAAGTGCTTATGTCTAAGTTATTTTTGTAACAAAAGATCAAACGAAGTCATCTTTTTAATATGGGCTATGAACTATTTTCATAATCTATCTTGGAGAGCTTATGGAAGTAAGCTCAAAACAACTGATGGCATGTCATAAGCTCTCTGAAACAGTCTCAAAGATTATGCCAGAAGATAAGCTAGCTCAAGTAAGTCAATCCAAACAGACCCTTAAAAATAGGCATAACTTCAAAGACAGACAGATCCTCTAGATGTTAAAATGCTCAACATAACACCGAAACTTCAAATGGAAGGCATGTCTGCTGTTACACCGATACATGTAGTTACATTCAATCACTTTTATTTTCTTAAATTATTGCCGATGTACGTGTTTGTGCTTCATAGAAAATGCTTTAATGGGTTATAAATAAAAAATCTAGTATTGAATTATACAATGCACATGAATTTTGCAAATTGAAATTAGCCAAACATGTACATCCATTTGCACAATGAAGAATCTCCAAGAAAATTGCTGGCCACTCTCTCTAGTACTTCTCTATCCTTAATTAACTAAAAACACAAACCACCGAGTTCTAGCGCAAGTGATTATTGCGCAGTGTATGTGGCTGTTGTAAACTACGAGGGTAACGAAATCGATTCCTACTGATCAAAGAACAAATTAACTAAAAAGAAAATTCGAAAAGTCTACAGTAGAAAATACACAAATATTGGTCAATGAATCATCCTCAATACCAAATAATGTAAACGTCATGTAATGACAAGATCATGCAGAATGTAACTCATATTAGTAAGATTCATATAATCTTCACTATGTTAGTACAAGGACAAGGACATGAAATTAGTCTTTAGCCTAATAGAGAAACAAAAGGATATAGTACCAAAAATAATTATAATTTGGTTCTTACTCACCAATCCAATCCATTCCATAAACCTTGTAGCCATTAGCATTGAGCTGCTTTGCAAAGTTACTATATCTTCCACTGTTAGAGAATAAAGAAAATCACTTCAGGAAAACAAGAATCAATAGAAAAAACGGAATGACTTAAGAACTAGAAATTGTCTGAAATTACGAACCTGTGTTCATTAAGACCATGCATAAGAATAACAAGTCCCCTGCACAAAGTTGGTGATGTATTAGTCAATATTGTAAAATAGCGGCGCTAGAACACTTTAGTATATAGCAGAATTTGAACTAATTGCTATTGTTCTGCAATTCGATATTTAGTACAAACTGTTGTCAACAAGTCAGAATATCCAATCAACATGAGACATTTACAGATACTACTTATCAAGGTTTCAAAAAACGGTCCACAACTGCGATTTTGGCTATGGTGTCAAGATTTTTTTATGTCACTATAACTGCAATAACAGCAGCATCACCTATACTGGACCACAATAAGGGACCATGACCTCAATTAAGGTAAGGGACCTCTCAAATAATTTTACCTAAAAGCAAGGACAGAAATTAAAATCTCTAGAAACCAACAAAACAATAAAGAGATAAACCATTATGATTATTATAAGAAGTCTGAAATATACACAGAAACAGAACATTCACCATGAAACAAACAAGGCCTTATTTTTCCTGATTTTATAGCTTTCACAAAACTTTTTTCTTTCTTCTCAAATCATATATCTATATCCCTCTATAGATAAATAAAAAATGACTCAAACTATGAAGCACATATACAGACACGGACACTAACATGTCGACACCGCTAATAATTTGAGAAAATCGCATAATTCAACATAATTATATGTGTCGGTGTCAGTGTCGGATAAGACACATGTCTGATATGGAGACAAGCCTGAATGTAATTATGTGTCGGTGTCGTGTCGGCGTCGGATAATACACATGTATGATACGGAGACAAGACAAGCCTAATCCGAGGAGTGTCCGTGCCTCGTAGCTCATAAATCATAATTTTTTAAACACAAGGTCAATAGAATCAAACAAGATTATTTTGATTATCATAATATAATGATAAAAACTATGATTGTTGAAGAATCAAAATCTATAAACATACCTAATCTTAACAGAAAGAGGAGTCCAACATTGAGTGAAAATTGTATCACCCCTTTTAGTCCCAAAAAGCCAATACTCCCTCAAACATTTCTCATCACCATCCTCCAAAACTCTTCTTATAGCCAATTCCCTCCTCATCATATGATCCACCCCCTTCATAGCAACCATACCAACACCACCACCACTCTTCCATGGAACAATCTTTGCCGGAACGCGCACCACCGCGCCTTTCCGGTGATGATGACTACACTCATGATTTTGTATCTTCTCCTCTTTTTCAACAGGAGATACCCTTCTTCTCCCTCTAAATGGTAACAAAAGTACCATAACAATAGCTGATATCAACACAAAAAGACTCTTCAATGCTCTTAATAAAAAATAGGCGCTTTCTTTTAACATAAATGCCTCGGTAGCCATTTTTTCTTGTTGATTCAATCACCCTTTTGAATTCTCTCAACAATTCCTTCTTCAAAATATTTTTTTTCTTCTTCCAAAAAAATTATAAAAATATATAAAAAGGAAGAAAACAACAACAGATGTTTTTTTGTTGTTAGGTTGTTATTATGGTTAAAATAGATTTGCTGTTTTTACCAAATATAGTAAAACCTAAAACTTGATTAAAAAAAAAGTAAAACCTAAAACTGGATATTAGGTATTTTCAGCTGAAAAAAAAGCTGGATATTATATTAATATTAATGAAGATGATACGGAACAAGAACGTAAGAGAAGATATAACTATAGAATAGAATCAATGTTTGTGTTTGTTTTGGTTGATGAAAAACCTATGTTTATGTTTGAAGATGTTCCTGTCTTTTTTTCTCGTAAAATATGATATGATTAGAATGGAAGTGTTTTGAAGGTGTTGTAGAATGATGATGATTGGTTTGAGGGAGTGGCACATGTGATGTAAGGGAGAAACGTTGGAATGAAGAAACTATATGAAGATGACACATGGAATTCGAGAACATTTTTTGAGGAGAGAAGATTGAGATTAATATGAACCAGTCAAATATTATTTTTATAATGTTTCATCTAGAATCATCCATGAATTATGGGGCGAATCGGTTATCAATTTTGTTTAGATTTGTCTCATCATATCACGCTTTTTTTGTCCAAAAAAATTGCACTCCCATGTCTCAATCACATTATCATTTTTTGTGGGAAACAATCACATTATCATATTTTTTTTTTTAATTTTTTTAACTATCTCATGGCTATAAATCTATACAATATATAAAAGAAAACTATCTCTATACTGTATATAAAAGAAAATTATCCCTTTCAACACACTTTGGTTAAAATTTTCTTTTTAAAAATACCCTTTAATTTTAAATACAAGTAACACATATAACAAAAATAGATAAAAATATATTTAAATATTATAACAAATGTTACATGTATATCTGTTTTCTTTCTTTTATCATTTAAAAAATATAACAAACTAGATAAACATATTTATACTTACTTCATTATACCAATTATACCCTTAAACAACTTTTTTTCTATAATAAAGATTATTGTTTATGTCATTAAAAAAAGCAACAAACGTTTATATTTTTACTTTTAATCAAAACTAAAATTTTATAAAAAAATACCTTAATAATTTTCAAACATTAATAAAAAGAGTGGAAATACAGGCACGAAGTGCCCGTTTTTCGCTAATTCACCTATAATAAATGTGGTATTGGTCGAACCCGAGTCCATATATATTATACAGTATATATATATATACATACACACACAATGTATCTATCTATCAACTAAACTTAAATGAATTTTCAAATCACCGATTTAATGGATTTAAAATTTCATCGATTTAACAGTTCAAATATTTTTCTCATATATTTATCTCTTTTATATCTACTAGCATTAAGGTATCCGCCCTTTTTGAGAAGCAACATTTAAATACAAAAAAATAATTAAGTGAAAGATAAATTTAAATGAAAAAATAGTACACTAAAATTATACTATTTTTTATATAAGGGAAATTAATTTTTTATATTGTCCAATATTGTTTATATTGTTGTGATTATCCTATTGCTAGTTAATAGCTAAACCAAAAGAGAAGGATCTCTTTTTTCTTTTTCTCTTTTGTGAGCCGTGACTAAAATCCTAGTTCCTTCTTCTTGATCCTTCAAAAGAGGGTGATTTAGGATCAATTTTTGACCAAAAATCACCTCTTTAACTCGTTTTTCTCTTTTCCTTTTATTGAAATATGTGATTTTCACATCTATTTCGTTTTTTATTTTGTGATTTCGAGACATTGGTTTGTTCGTCGTCTTTGTGCGGCGTTGTTTGTTTGTCTTTCTTGTTTCGTTCAGGTATTTGTTCGATTTAGATTCTCAGACCAGTTTTGATCTAGTGCAGATCCAATCAATGACTTTGGTGTCGTCCACGTTGCAGATTCGAAGACATTGGTATTCCGGAGACTTGAATATAATCATATGTGTAGCTTTTGTACTTTGTTGTTTTATGCTATTAACATAAATGTTTTGAGTTTGTTCGCAGATTCATGTTTTTTATTATTAGAAAAATTTGCATTGTATTAATGTAAATCAATTGGAATGAATGAATATCATTTATTTGTAAAAATATAAAATCCTATTATATGTTCTTATTTTAATGACATTTAAACTAATTTTTTAATTGATAATTTAAATCTATCTATACTAATAGGCTAGACACATGGGTTTAATAAACTATACTTATCTTTTTCAATGTTACCAACAACATAACGATATAACATAAATTCTTATTTTTTTGAATAACACCAACAAAATATCATTATATAATAAAATTTGCTTAAGGGTATAATTGAAAGTGAAAAAGTCAGTCCAAAACCATGTATTCTCTTTATATATAGTATAGATTAAAATTATACATATAGATAATAGTTATTTTGCACACTTTCATATTTTAAGAAACCATACTTATCTTCAGTAAAAACAATGATATCAACAATATAACAAATATAATATATATTATTATCTTTTTGAATAACACTAACAACATAACAATTCTTATATCAATTTTTTTTTACCGAACTAAAGTTAACTATTGTCATTATCATTAATCAACTAATGTTCAATACAAGGAGGATAAGAATAATAAATACGATGACTAGATCAAGAACAGAATGCCATAGCTAAAGTATGAGCAGTCATGTTTGCTTTGCTCCAAACATACTTACCTCAAAGTTGGAATGTAAAGATAACTGATAAATAATACTAGAAAACAATAGCATAGAATTCCGAATCACCATGGTCCGAAGACAACAAGGCTTGCACTAGAGTAGATGAGTCGGACTAGAAGACAACTCGGTCCTATCTATTCGCATCAGCAAAGTGAAGGGCCTCGAGTAAGGCTACTGCCTCCCCCTCCAAAATTGTCATATTTGCTCGTTGACATTTCGTTTGAGTCGGAATAAATTGCCCACAAGAGTCAAAATTAGTTTAATTGTATAATTGAAAGTGAAAAAGTCATCCTATAACCATGTATTCTCTTTATATGTAGCATAAATATCGCACCAACTGTCTTGTCCTTAGCGGGTTTTGACTAATTTAATTGAAAGTTAACCCTTATTTAAGCGATCCAGTTCGACAATTCATCGGTTTGGTTATCAATTAGACTAATCCGCCGACTAGGTCTGAGTTTTAAAACTATGATATGATAGGAAACTTAGGGGGTTGGAATAAATATGGAAACCACAAACCAAACAGTGCAAATAAATAAACTTTAGAAAAGGTTTAAGGCTAATTTGGTACTTATGTTACATATAAGTTACATGTGCAATTTATGATGCCTTGATCCATGGCGTTGGTGGCAATTACAAGGTTACTAAGGAACTAAAACATAACTTTTTAATATTAAATTAATCAAGAAAATGCTTATGGACAAACTATCCAAATCTCAGAACAGATTGATAGTATTGTCAAACACGATTGCATTTGAACTACAAGGTTGGTTAGGGTACTTTGAGACTCTGAAGGGTCATACTCACATAAATCTTGTGAAGGACTTCTGGTTGAGAGCACATTTGGTGGAAATAGAAGACATTGAGAAGGAACTTGCAAAGAAACAAGTCGAGTCTGAAGAGAATAAGAATAATAGTGATGAATAACCGTGTATCGGAATGATTACAGAAGGTATCAAGAACAAGTGAGAAGAGTGTTTATGCTCAACAAATTAAATAGAATATGCTCACAAAGGTGATAACATTGGAAGAACAAGAAATCTGCACAACATTTACAAGCTTTTCTTCAAAGTCATACTTGAATGTCACAACCAAGAGACTCAAGTGCTGTTCAGATAAGCTGGGATTAGAGACATGTCATCTACTACATAGCAAGATAGAGGAAGATTAACTTTCCCTTCCTTATCTTTGATCATATGAAGGAAAATATAAAGGATTCAAAGAATGGAAAAAGGAAATTTGTTCCTTATGGTAGAATACTGTCAACACTATGCCATCAGAGCTGACTGATCAAGACACTGCATGACTATGGAGCCTCTGATGAGATGTACATAGAGTATGGAAAAACTATGTTATCTGCTACCTTGGTCAACATGAAGTTTCTATAGAAGGTAGGTGTTCAAGAATCAAATGTTTCTTTCTCTATCAGAAAAAGAAACCCTTATTTCATGGTGGACTTCCCAGTGATCGCCTTGACAGAGAATATGGAAGTGATCCAGAACCAGATTGAGGATCACAAAAAAGAGGGAGTCACCATCAGAATGAAGGATATTCCATAAGGGTCTCCTGATATGTACAGAACCCCCAAGAAGAGGAAAGCATCGTCAACGACTCAGAAGGAGCCTAAGCAAAAGACACCTCTAAAGGTAATGATGGCAAAATTCGGCAAGTACACCAAATCGTATCAAGTAATAAAGTGGTAAGTTATAGTCTTCACATAATGTTAGAAAATATGAAGTTGTTCCAGAGTTTTAATTGTCCTGCCCAATGCAAGATTAAGTTTCAAGATTTAGAAGTATTAGGACGATTAGGGAATCCTTGAATCCTGCTTTCGTGTTTGTTGGAATTAACTTGGTTGTTTATTAGTTTATGACTTGTCTTTTAATTTAAGAAATTAGAACATGACCATGAGATGAATCGGTGGAAAATTTATCTTAATGTTGTCGTAATTCAACTAATTACAATTGCGGCGCTCCTTTAATACGAGTTATAGCCCTAAATTCATACTTAGATTCAATTAAAAGAATTTAATTTAGAAAATAAACAATTTACTACTATCGAGTTTGAACAAAATTAGGGTTGTCAATCCTAATATGTTCCGTCTAAGATGTGGCATATAAACGGACATATACAAATGAAATTAGACACTTGAATCATAAGTTGAAAAAAAAACTTTATTAATTGAATCCAACAAATAAGAAGGGTTCCTCGTAAAACCCTAATCAAAGAGGCTTAGTTGTACACGACAAAAAACATCATTACAAAACAATAGAAAAACATACCCTAGAGAGAACAAGGGGAGGATGGAGATACTCTGTCTTGAAGCTATGATGCTTGACCCTGACCTTGCACCTCTAGATATTTGAACGAGTAAGAGTGTGCTAGGGTCTCTATTTAAAGTACATCATTACTTAGGAGTTAAGAGAAGAAAACTAGGGGTTCTCCACTAAAACAACTTGAAAAACAAGAAATCAGTACCTTCTAACTGCAATTATGCGCGCATGAAGTTATGTGAAGGGGCACATGTTCTGTGCGCAGGCGTGCACCATCTAGCAGCTCCTGCGCGAATTTTGTAGTTTTTGTCCTTTCTAAGAATCATTGATCTTCAATCTTCATATCCTCAATCCTATACGTGGTGTCTTATTTTGCGGACTTACATGATTTCTCACTAAAAAGACTTAAAACACCTATGGAATTGCATGATTTAGGATAAAACTGAATTACAACGACTCAAATGAAACAATACAAAATGTTCCTCGAACCATCGACAACTGCTCTAAATGACCTCTTAATTTCCTTCAAATGCAACGAAAATAACTAAAAACATAAGCTAAAATATCATATGATGTTCCATAATCACAATCCCAAACTTAAATCGTTGCTTGTCCTCAATCAATAAAATAGCAAGAAGTTAGAATTTACATGAATTTAAGAATTAGAACATACCTTTATGAAGATGCTGCTCAAATTGTTACTCTTCCTTCTTCAGACTTGATTAGCTTACCACTTTTACGCAAGCAGGACATGCTTATAAAAGACACTCTTAATTTCAACCACTTACAATTACATGATACACATATGTACCTCACAAAGCTAGTGGGGTTGATCAAGACATTTACCACACTGCAGTTGTCATATGGTTGTAATTGGCTATGTGATTGAAGCAATTCTAAAAATAGATTCAAGATACATATTATCACACTGTTAGCTGGTATTTTCACCAACCTCATTTAATGTGGTCACCATTAGTTGACTTTTACTTTAGCAGGAGTCGAAGCCTTTTCCTCAATTAAAGGAGTTTCGACGAGATGTTGAACTTAGCATAAAAAGTCTCAAAGCCTTGAAGTTTGACAAGATACAAGTCAAAAAGTAAAACCGTTGAAGTCAAGCAACTTCCTTTGAAGCGGGAAGATTCGAATTTCAAAAGAGAAGCGGTACCCTCAAAGGAGAACGTCGGAGACAAGAGGTTGTCTACATGGAATGAGTGCTGGTCGTGGGATTAGTTTCTTTCCAAGTTATTTTCTATGTATAAATAGTAGTTTTCCATAGGGAAAACGGGTCGCGAATCACCTATACAGAATTCTAAAACACTCGAAGTACCAGCGCAAGAGAAAAGAGTCATAAAGATTGTATGTAAAGGATTTGTCGAACCACCTTTATTTTTAATGAATTGCATTTTACCTTTTCTTTAAGTTTCTGCAATCTAAACTTAATTCATTTACCTTGCTTTTAAAACCTTTTTCTGTCGAAAAATGCCACAAGGTCTCGTCCCGTTCGTTAAGCAACCTACAAACTCGATGAACGAACAAAAACAAAATACACAACATGTCCTAGGATCTCTGGTTTGGTCCTGCCCGTAATAATCAAAACAATTCCATATTGTTTACCAAAAACACTGGTAAACAAATTGGTACGCCCAGTGAGACCCTGTTTGTGCATCTTTTTTCAAAATCTTGGGTAAAAATTTCCATTGTATCTTTTAAAACCTTGGAAAGAAATTTCCATTGTAGTCTCTTTCAAAAACCTTGGAAAGAAGTTTCCATTGTACATTTTGAAAAACCTTTGGAAGTAATTTCCATTGTGCATTTTTCAAACAAAAAACCCTTAGGAAGAGATTGCCATAATCTTCCAAAAATTTTCAAAACTTTTTTCTAAAAAAACTTGTTTTTCTAAAACCTTTCTTGTGGAAACGTTTTTTTTTAAGATTAGCAACCATTTTCAGTAAAATTTTCTTAAGAAAAATCCACATTTTTGTGCATGAATTTATGAAGTGGTAAAGCTTTGAATAAAATGACCAAATCCGCCAATACTGGTGCTTCTATGTCATCACAATCCTCTTCACAAGCACAAATTACACGGACATCCGCCCTTGCAGTGGGTGCTAGTGTATTGACGACCGTGGAGGCAACCATGACCATGCCGGTTTCGACAGAAACGGGAGTAACCGCTCCGACTATAACCGCTCAAATGACACAATCAGAAATAGGGACTTTGTGCCACAATTTACTTCTAATGTACCTGTGTCCACAAGTGTCCTTTCTTCTCCTAGCCCTCAAGTCAGGACTAGATTTGCTGATAGGGTCACAAATACACAAAACTTTTCTAAGGACCAACCATATGATATACCAACTTCAATGATGGAAAATTTGCATAACAATCCTGTAGTTACAGAACATGCAAAT
Source organism: Medicago arabica (assembly GCA_946800305.1). Classification (NCBI taxonomy): domain Eukaryota; kingdom Viridiplantae; phylum Streptophyta; class Magnoliopsida; order Fabales; family Fabaceae; genus Medicago; species Medicago arabica. The sequence goes on along the minus strand of OX326966.1, from coordinate 9,834,814 downwards.
CCATTTACACCATTCAACTCACATAGTCCTTCAAGTTCTAGTGTTTTTGGCAGAAATGCTCCACTAGCCTTAACTACAGAATCTATGATGTTGTTTAGGCCACAAATGGATGAGAGCAATAATGAGATGGTTAATTTGTTGACACAACAAATTGGTACGATGTTTAACCCTTTGATTCAAAATGCGAATCAGGGTTACCAAGCATTAGCCACTCAAATGGAGAGAATAACATATTTCTTCGCCCCTCCAAAAACTGTCTATCAATGGATCCCTCAGATCCAAAATATCCCTCAAATCCAAAATACTTAACCTGTGCAAATTGTCAAACCTATAGTTCAAAGACAACAATCGGTACCTCGACCTTAACCAGTCAAACCAATGGTACAAGCACATCCAGAAGAAATTTTGGTGGATAGAAATCATGATGCAGACGAAGTTGCTAGAAATGTCCAACAACAAAATATCGGAGCGCATAATAACATAACCATTTTGGTTGAAAATATCATGGCTCAGAATGGCTTAAACGTGGGTTTACATAGGACAAACTTTATATCTCCCTTGTCGGAATATGTTATACAAACTGAACTTCCTAGGGGTTATAAAATTCCTAAGTTCGCAACGTTTGCTGGTGATAGTAGTGAATCCACTGTCGAACATATAACACGTTATTTGACAGAAGCTGGAGATATTGCAAACAATGAGAATTTGATATTAAAGTTCTTTCCACATTCTCTAACAAATAATGCTTTTACGTGGTTTACTACGCTTGCACCGCATTCCATTCAACATTGAACTCAATTAGAGAGGCTATGTCATGAACAATTTTACATGGGCCAATCTAAGATAAGTTTAAAAGAATTAGCAAGTGTTAGGAGACAATCGACTAAATCTGTTGAAGATTATTTGAATAGATTCAGGTTGTTAAAGGAAAGATGTTTTACTCAAGTGCTTGAACATGAGTTAGTCGAAATGGCTGCTGGTAGACACTCAATACTTAAGAGATATGACCCAACTGGCCGATAGAGTTTGACAGGTCGAAAGACTGAAGGCTGAAAAGGCTAGAACTTACAAGTTCTAAAGAGAAAATATTGCTTATGTTTATATAAACTAAAGTGACCGAGAATTCAACATAGCGTATAAAGATGTTGAAGAAGGCGAAATAAACATTGCTGAATTAAATCCAGAGCCTCCTTTTACATGCAAAGTGGTGAGGCCATCAGATGGGAGAAATCATTTTGAAACACAAAGTGATAAATACACTCCTAAAACTTACACGTTCGATGTAACCAAATGCGATGATATTTTTGATCTCTTAGTTGCTGATGATCAAGTGGCGATGCCTAACGGTTTTAAAATTCCACCACTAGAACAACGTAAAAAGAGAGGGTTTTGTAAATATCATAATTTTTCGGGTCATAAGACTTTACATTGTGTACTTTTTAGGGACTTAGTGAAAATAGGTCTAAATGAAGGCATGCTAATGTTTGGAGACAAAACAAAGCCTCAAATGCAAGTGGATGTGGATCCATTAAAAGATGTCGACGCGATGTACACTGAAGTTGCAAGTTGTAAGGTGGTGGAAGCCATTGCAGACGCTGTTGAAAAACTATCTATCAAAGTAAAAGATGATGTTGCCGAATGTCAGATGGTAGAAGTTTCTGGAAGTCCCAAAGACGCTTACAAAACCGTTTCAGAACTTCAGCTTGAAGAGAAGGAAAAAGCAGCTTATCATATGGCTGAAGAGGAGCTGATTGATTTCCTCTATCGTTGTGGATTGATGAACTCTCAGGTAATGTTGTGCCTCAGATGTAGTTTGGTATTTGACAAAGAGGCTACTAAAAGCCTTGAAAATTTTATTCCAGAATCCAAAAAGAGAGGAAAATGGTCTGCCGATCATAGACCAAAGTTCTCTTTCACTAAGAGTTATATCCCTTTCATCAATAACTCTTCGACCAGTAATTATGTTAACAAAAATTGTCAAGGAAAAGCTTTTGTCCCCTATGCTAAGGCACCTGTACAGAAATGGGTTCAATCAACCCATAAGAATGTTCAGTATGGGAAGAATAATGTGGTGAAAGGCAATACTAGTATTGCTGTTACTAAAAATGTCGCCCCTGATGCTGAAAATTTAGACGACTCGAAGAAATATGCCTATCGTAACAATTACAAAGGAAAAAAAAAATCCTATGATGCGCACTCAATGGAGAAGGTATCAAAGATCCAAAAAGGGTATTGCTGCAAGAGCTAATTGTAAACTGGTCGACCCTAAAGGAAAATGATGAGTCAATAATTAGTGTTTTTAATATATTATTTGAATATATTTTATTTAGATTTTATATGTTTTTATTTCCTTTTTAGAGCTATTTTACGTCAATTGCAAGTTATTTAATTTCAGGAACAAATATTTGAAAGATTGAGTCTTGGAGCAAAAGAAAGAAGATTTGGAGCTGATTCGGGTTGAAAATACAAAGATTTGATGCAAAAATTTGGCGCCTGCCAACCAGAGAGCTTGGCACGGCCCGTGCCTCCAGTGGCACGGCCGTGCAACCACCACATCACTCCTTTTGCTTCTCCGACAAGCTGCGTATTTAGTTTATTTTTGACCTAAAGCCCGTGGTTTCTTGTGGAACATTCTATTGATGTATTTATTGAGGGTTAAGTAGTTGTAGAATACAAAAAGAGTAGATAGCAAACATATTGAATCATCTTTTGTTCTTGGAAATTAATAAGTGACAATTGTTTCTTTGAATAAAATTTGCCCTTTTTATTTATTTGCTTTCATGTTCTTCTTCTTCTTCTTCTCTTCTTTGTCTACAATGAACATGAGTGAGTACACTCTTCTTGTCTTGGGATTGTTGGATGAGTCTTTAAGGCCGAATACCTTTCTAATCTTTTGTGAATTCTTGGTTAGATGTATTGAATGGTGATTCCTTTGTGAATATTAACCTTGAACACTATGTTTATGATGTGAGCTTGGTGTCGATGTTATATGTCGTGTTTATATTGATGAATTATAACATGATATATATATATATATATATATATATATATATATATATGAGAATGGTGAGAATGATCATCCACCATTAGATTAAAAATAAATGGTTGAGATTAAAAACACATATGCACCTCACTTTATTATATCAATTCTCATAAACTCATTTCCTTTTTCATCTTCTTCTCTCCACAATTAGAATTTCTAGTTTTCACACTTATTGTGGGGAGGAGAAGATGAAAAAGGAAATGAGTTTATGAGAAATGATATAATAAGGTGAGGTGCATATGTGTATTTTTAATCTCAACCATCTATTTATAATCTAATGGTTGATGATCATTCTCACCATTCTCATATAAGTTATTCATTCTCATAGTATACATCCTATATATATATATATATATATATATATATATATATGTTGTTGATGTGTTGAACTTGTACATGTTGAATGTCAAAGTTGAATGCGGTGATTTCATGTATAATGTTGGAGATGATTATGGTGACAAGTTATGTGAATATATGCATTTGTGTTGTATCATATATTCATGCATACATGTGTTGAGGGATGAATTTTATATATGTGTTTTGGGATGGTGCCTTTGTGCATCGTGAGGTGACGACTGTTGTCGTAGTTGACGGTACCGTGTGCATATAAAAGTCGCAACTAGGTGCATAACATATCATGACATGAGTCCAATGGTTGTGATATTTGGTGTTTGATATACATGATGTTTGATATGCTTGGTGCTTGATTTGATTGGTGACTTGCATACGTGTAATGTGATGAATTGTTGACGTTTGCGATTGAAGTTGGATTATCTCTTAAATTGAATTATTTGAAGTTTAATTTGATGATTATATATTCAATTGTTTATATTTGGTTATGTTGATGTGAAGCTAACCCTCAATGATCTGTGGTGGACCGCCTACCTATTTGTATGAATAGGTAGACGGTGTGCAGGATTAGTTTGATAGCTTGCTTGTTGAGTGCTTGAGGATAGCGAGAGCTACCTCTGATGTTATCCATAGCGTCTTAGATAAGCTCTGATATAGGATGTTATCGTTTATGATATTCTGGATTTGTTTTTGTTGATGAGATTTACCCACGTGTCAGGTTTAGATTTTATGCTTGTTGATGTTCTCATGAGTTAATGACATAGTTATATTAGAGATGCACGTTATATATATATATATATATATATATATATATATATATATATCCGCTGCGACTCTTGAGAAATTTTAATATGCATGTTTGTGATCTTTGAGGCGTGACGTCTATTTCTTGAATATTTGGATTATTCGCCTGTTTTATCGCTTTAATAGAAGTAGGGTGTTAGTGTTACACTTTGTCCCGCAATAGATGACCCATTTGAAAATGTACAATTTTGACCTAACTTACTTTGACCATATTTTTCTACTAATATACAAAGATAAATAATATCATATAAGATGTCGTTAGATTCGTCTCAATGAGTATTTTCAAAATATTAAATTTTCATAATTTTTTCTAATATTATTCAAGATATTTAAGCTCAAAATTATGCATTGACATGTGTAATAGGGTCAACCGTGTCATGTATTATAGGTGAATTATGAGTCAATTTTTTTTCTTCCAGTAATAGTAATTTTTGTTTAGAAATAAAATAATTAAATCACAACAACATTTGTGGTCTACCACAACGACGAAAAACCGTTGCAAGATTTGAAAAAAGCGTTGTCGTTATCTACCAGAACGGTTTCCCGTCCGTGGCAAACCAAGGCGTTGTCTTATCATTAGACAACGCTTTTGTTCACATACAGCAACAACGTTAGAAAAATCGTAGTAATAGGCACCATAAGAGAACGCTTTTGTTCACATACCGCTATGAAATTTTTAAAATGATGTCTTTGATACCCTATCAAAACAATATTTTTCAATAATAAAATTTGTCGTTGTCGTAGAGCTAAAATGTTGTAGTGAATTGACCAAAAATAAAAAGTGATCGGAGCTGGAGTATATAAATACTATTATGGGTGAATTAAAAGTCATTTATAAGTTCAAGTTTCATAACAAAATGAAGATGAATCATCTCATTATTTGTATCTTTTTTGCCATAGCAAATTTTTTATGTAATGCTGCTAAGGAGGCTTCAATTGCAAAGCCTTTTCTACAATCTCCAACACAATTCCTCCCATCAGCCTTAGACGAACCTGATGTAAGAAAAGGTAGGAAAAAGCCTCCACGACAACCTCGATCACCACCCCCACCACCACCACCTCTTACATTTGACCACTTTAAACTGGCCGAAACTTGGCCACCGACGTTTTGTAAGATTAATACTTGTATTGATGATTATAGGCCAATGAAGTTTATTATACACGGACTTTGGCCACAGAAAACTGGCATTGATTTAATAGATTGTGACAAAGATATGAAACCAAATTATGAAGAGGTAAGCTATATTTTATGGAAAATTCTATGGTGAAGTCGTTAAAATGACTTTTTTGGTGAAGTCATTAGAATGACTAATCATAATGCATTTGTGTATTTAATATATGCCACATCAAATTATACTGTGTATTGTACATTAACTCATATGGTGTACTACTATATTTTTACTTATTGCAATTGTGTCCTTGATTAAATCAAAATTATACAATTTTATTATTATTGTTTATTTTTTATTCTGAAAACTTATGCATCTAAATTAAGCGTCTTCCTCATTCTATCACTGCAGCATCGCCACCCCCATTCTCTCAACTGCAGCAGCGCCACTTCCACCACCACCACGTGCGACCCGCTCCCTTGCCTCTTTTTTCTCTCTCGCGACCCACTCCATAACCTTTTCACTCCGTCCACCACCTGACTCTCCAAGCCTCAGGTTCGTTTTCTAAGACTCACCAAACAATCTGAATGAATGAATCTTCTTTTTCTTTAATTAGGGTTTTTTGATTTTGGATTATTTTATATGAATGTAATAGTGTTTAATTGGTTGATTGATTATGAAATTTGGATTATGAGTAATATATTAATGTTGTGAAACCATTGTTAGGGTTTTGATGTGGCCAAAATTTGGGATTTTGTGATTATGCAATTGGAGATTATGCCAAAATTTGGGTTTTTTTGTCAATACCTTAGTATGAATCCAACATACAAATCAACACTATGTAGGCAGGTGACTACATAGAATTTTCCAACAACAATCATTGAGCATTGTTTATTGTTTATTTGGTAAAAACATTCGTTCTAAAATTATTTGTTCTTTTACGTAACCATCAACATAATAATGTACATAGTCATGCATGTATGTTAACTAAAGGAATAATGTACATAGTCCTTAGCAATTTGCAATGTTCCGAAGAAAAATAAATGGAAGCAATTCATTTTCTCTGCAAAATGCCACATAACTAACCCCAGGCAATTGCTTATTTGCAAAATCTGTTTCAAGCAGAATGTGTAATTAGAAGTAAAATAAAAATACAAGTTAAAATACTACAACTAAGAAGAAGCATACAAAGAAATATTATACTGTAACAAAAGCATACATGTTTGATTTGAAGCAAAAGCTTGGATGTCATGAAATTTGAACATACACAAATTGAACAGAGACTAAATTTGGTATTGTTGCCTTCCAATTACAGTTAATATGGTACTAATTTGTTGTTATTGTTGTTGATATGACTATGTTTGACGGTTGGTGTTTTTGCTCGTGATATGCCCAAATAAGCCAGATTATTTTAGTTCATTGTGTAATTCAAGGACTGTTATTTCACTTTTCATATCAATCTTCTGAGATTGCAAAAGCACTTCTGATAAGACACCAAATTTGTCAGTTGTTCCTTCATTGCTCACTGCAAGAGGATAGAGGATAAATCTTAAAGTGGTAAAAGAATGATGTGATAGTGTTTCAGTCTGATTAATTGATGCATATTTGCTTTCTGTTCAATGTTAATTGATACATATTTGCAAAATTCCCAGAACCTGTGTTGTCAACTCACCTGCGTTTGATTGAGAGTGATGCTGCCAGGATTTACACAGCAGAGATCTTTAAGGAAGTTAAAGATGAAATTAATGATGCTGGTGCAATAATTTTTAAGGACAAAAAATGTGTGGGGGATACCATGGTTTATACATTGCGAAAATATCGTGAGAAAAGCATTGAAAGAGAGGTTGTATACAATGCTGCAAGTTTAGAATTTCAGTGTTCGTGTTGACTATTTGAGTCACGTGGGATTCCATGTTATCATGTCTTTTTTGTGATGAAGGAAGAGGACGTTGATCACATACCAAAATGTTTGGTTATGACACGTTGGACAAAGAACGCAAAAGGTGTGTTCCTGAATAGCGATTCCAATGGGGAAATAGATGCTAATATGATTGAACTTGCTCGATTTGGTGCTTACTGTTCTGCTTTTACTACATTCTGTAAAGAAGCCTAAATAAAGAATGGTGTTTTTAGGGACATAATGGATGAAATTTTGAATCTTCAAAAAAAGTATTGTGATGTTGAAGACTCTACTCGGTCTAAAAGTTTTACAGATGATCAGGTAGGTGATCCAGTCACTGTGAAGAGCAAAGGTGCTCCAAAGAAGAAGAAGAACGCAACAAAAAGTGTCAGACATTGTTCAAGATGCAACAATACAAGTCATACCGCAAGGCATTGTTCGGTAATTTATCTATATATGATCTGATGAATAATATGTCCATGAATTATGAATTATAATGTGCATGATAAAATACGTAAGCATTTTTTGTTTTGCAGGATACACAAAACGTTGAACTTCAACATAATGAAGAATTGGTTTCTATATCTATGGATGATTCTTTAAGACAAAAAGAGAAGGTATATTTGTTTGTTATTCCTTTTATGCAACAATATTAGATCACAACAATTAGTGTATTAACTTATATGTCATTCACAGAAAAAGAAAAGAAAACCTAATGGAAATGCTAGCACAAGCAAGCAAAAGAAATGTAAAGAGGCAACAAAAAATCTAGAGATTCCGGAGACGACTGATTCGCCAGTTACAAATGTAGTTCAACCTCCTGTGAATGTGTTGAAGCCTAGTATAATTCCAATGCAAATGCAGACAATTTACCCCAATTATGGACTTCATGGTGGTGAATCATCAACTTCATGTGTTGGGCTCTTGGCACAAGTCATGAATTTTGCTGGTTATGGACAACAACAGTCATCAAAGTCTTGTTTCTACCCTGCTCAAACTGATTGAAGCTGACTGCTGATATATTTTGTTTCCTATTGTCTTATAATTTTTGGCTAGCTGATTTAAATGAGATGGATGTTCACTGAGTGAAACTTCTAATGTGTACTTGAAATTTTATGTTAATTTGCATAAGTTCTGTCTTAGGGAAAGTACTTGAGATTTACGACTCAATAGGGAAAGTTCTCTCTGTTTTTGAAAAAGTTCTCTGATATTTTAATTTGCATTTTATAGATACAATTCATGTAACTTAATGGTTCCGTTTGAGTGTTACTTATATTGTCATATGTTATCAACATCACCATGACAGGGTAGATTTAGTTTACTTTCCATCTAAATTGTAACACATGGTAGCCACAATACTTGGTTCAATTACGAGTGTATTTAATACGCAATTAATATATACATTTAAATAGCATTTTTATGCCCTTTATTACCATTGAACACCGTTTTCCATAGGAGGTTCACTATTATGAAGAAAAAAAAAAATTGAAATTCGAAAAAAAAATTAAATTGAACCATCGAACCATGTAAATGTAAGTGAGATTAAAGAAAGGAACCCACACCACTGCACCATCAAATTATGAATTTTTTCATAGTAGCTATGAGATTCCAAATGTAGCAAAAGGAAATAATTTAAAAAGTTTATTTGATTTCTATAAAAATCACACGAATTTTTTATTTATAGAAAGAGAATAATATGTTGACATGTGCCTCATAAATTCATATGAACATGTGATTAATTGTTTTTGTTAGATGTAACCATAAATTTTTGTTGTAGCAATACATAAATATAGTTGACTAATGCCTGAATAAAAATAAATAAAAAATACTGTGTTGGTTTCAATGCTCGGCGTCGACAGAATGGGAAAAGTAAGTACATGAGCTAAATCACCAACCCCTTCCCCACAAAAAGAAACAATAATAGGTTCTGAAAATATCTAAAGATCTCTATAGCATAGCATGATGCTTCACATGTCATTCATTCATCATAGCTAGAATCTAAGCAACTGAACAGTGCAAACTAACCTCTAGAAATGTCAATGTGGAACGAAGTGAATTCACAAAAAACTTAGCCTCAGATAGATCCATGGTCCTGCGTTCCTGTGATCAGATAAACATAAATCTCCATTAGATTGAATTAATGTTTACAATCACAGACCGCGAAAACTAGCAGTATATTCAAACTCCACTATAACAGCTATTTGACACCACTTTGTACTAAATAGTGTATTGTGGAAAAATAGCAAGTCGTTCAAAATCTGCTATGGTATAACATTATAGCGCCGTTATTTGAATGACAACGAGAATCTATTACGGAAGCGAATAAATTGTCTAACAATCGCCTTTAAGCATTTCAGTCATTTTCCTTTTAAGATTTAATAACAAAAAAAAAAGCAATTAACCTTTAGATCAGCCCCAACACAAAATACCCCGGGAACTGAACTGCGGATCAAAGCAACATTAGCATCAGAGTTGTGATTAATCAATTCAAACACATTAATTAAACCATGCAGCATCTCTTTCCCTATAGGATTTTTAGCTTCAGGCCTGTCCAAGCTAACCTCGATAATCCCTGCAAACAAACAAAAATTCAAGCTATTCTTATATCCCCAATCACTTTACATAGTGATCAACTTGTAACGAACATAACAATATTCAACTAATTCTTGGTGATGATCCTTCAGGCAAAATGGAGAAATGAGGAGTTGTTGGATTAAAAAAAAAAAGAACAAGGAGGAGTGAATGATACGAACTGGTTCAAAGCGAAATTGGATTTCGATTTCAAACCACATGATTTCGATTTTGAATGGAAGAATTGGATTTCAAATGGATTTCGATTTTGAGATGAGGAACTCAAGATTCTGAATGGATTACAATTTCGATTTCGATTTTGAATTGGGTTTGGAATGATTTTTGTCAGTGATGATCATGTCTTCAATTTTGGGAAGAAGATGAAGAAAAATGAAAAATATGCAGAACATGAAGAAACGTGGAACAAATTGAAAAGATGAAGAATAAAAAATGATTTTATTTTAAATAAAATAAGTTTTTTTTAGAAATTTTAAATAAAATAAGTTCATAAATCAAATGTAATTAATTTTTTGTTCGAGGACTGATTTGTAATAAAGTAAAATTTAGTCTTACAGTGGTCCATCACAAAGACATCAGCTGACATGGCATGAACAATTATGCTATTGGTTAAAAAAAATGACTTTTTCAAAAAAGTCAGTTTCCTGACTTCACCATAGAAGCGCCCATATTTTATTTGTTCACATTTATTTTTACTTTAACTTGCATGCATGATCAAGAATTAACTTATCTTTATTTTTTGATTTATTTTACCAGCTTACTGGAATATATAGTAAACTCATTGAAGATTGGCCAAATTTACATAAAGTTAAAAATAAGTTTCCAGTGGAAACTAACAAAGAGTTATGGTTTTTTGAGTGGTATAAGCATGGAACTTGTTCAGCCCAGCTGTTCACCTTTCCTGAATACATGGGCGTGGCAATAAACCTCTACCGTAATATAAGCATAATATAGTGTGGATCCTTCGAAATGCAGGAATTAAACCTGGTGGAGAGTATTCTCGAGATGACATTTTTGATGCGATAAGCAAGCACATTGGATTCAACCCACAGATTCAATGTGTGAAGATTGGAAAAATTTCTTATTTATTAGAAGTAAGACTTTGCTTCACTGCAAACAAAGATCCACAGTACAAAAATTATGATGAACATGGTTCTCTTTTCGGTCAAGATTGCGAAACTCAGGTGTATTTCTGAAAATTTAACAATAATATATAAATAAAGTGCTTCAGTTCCTTTCTATTTCACATGATCACACAAGTCTTTTTCATATTTATTCAGGCATGCACTTTCAATCCAGTTATTGACCCGTTTGCTACAGCTTTTCTAATGGTTGTCTTTTTTATTTTACAAAAAACAAACGGTCTTCTTTTTCCATGCTATGCTATCAGTGGCGGAGTTAGAAATAATACTCTGGATGGACCAATTCTTTAACATAGTAAATTTATATTTTCTTATTAGTTAATTTGAGTGATTATTAATTTTTTTTATCTCTGAAATATTATTTAAACCGGTGTTTTAAGAATATTTTAACAGAAATATCATACAATTTTTATTATATTACACATATATTGTAAAAAGAATCGTGCTTTATTCACACAAATTGTTGGTGAAAGGGTTATGATTAAATATATTATACTTTAAAACAATACTTGAACATAGAAGGTTGTTACCATGGTGGAAAGGTAATCTTTTTGTCTTCCACCGTGCACCGGTTCGAACCCTGATGACCGTTTGTTTTTTGATAAATTTAAAAAAAAATGCATAAGAAATTAAAAAAGGAACTTGCAAGAAAAGAACTTGAATCATGAAGGCTTAATAGACTTATGTCTAACCGCTGGGGCACGCTACACAATTGTTTTAATATGTGTATATATATACCTATAAAAAATTATTTTTTTGAGGGTTGGGGTGGGTCATGGCCCACCCTGACCCATGAGTGGTTTCGCCACTGCATGCTATGAATTTCTCGAAATTTGTTTTTCACACACATAAGAAGGCTGAAACATACATGTAAAAGACCGTAATACCCCTCGACAGTAAACTGCCACCGGTTTCACTATTCCTCGGCAATAAAACTCATACAACATTTATACTCAGTCATAAACAAGAAAAATACATTATCTTTTACCGTTGTTTATAATTAATTCAATCCGACATTTCATTAAAATTACACGAATGTTTGTAATTCATCAAAACATTAAAGAGTGTCCATAATTAAACAACATATTCCATATCATTAAATTAAATCTCTACTGACATTCTATGCACTTGCAGATGGAACGAACACACATATATAATATATTATCTTTAACCATGTTCCGAAACATAAATCCGACGCCACTATCGTCACGAATAAGCCAAGGCATATAGCTCGTTGTTTTCCATGCATGTTCATCTTTATCTTCTCCTAGGTCCGTGCAAGGCATTTTAGCAAATAAGTGATGTGTATATTGATTTTCACCAAGATGCTCAAAATATGTGTTAAGTTGTGCATTCAAATAATCAAGAGAATCGATGGACGTTATCATAACCTTAACTGTCTTTTTGAAAGAAGAGTAGCAAACACGACCTTCAATTTTTGCAACCTCAGACATGTTTCACTTCACAAAAGCTTTATGAAAAAAATCATACATTAGAATAAAATAAAATGAAACGTAATAATCAATAGAAATGTATATCAAATGCGTAAACATTAATAAGGAATAAATAAGTATTGCACTAGTTTCACCACATAAAAGTCATATTTTCATATATTTATATAAATTACATAATTTTAGTTATATATTGGACTACCACAGAAATGAGATTTCACATCAGTTGAAATCGACATTTCACCGCACCCGATGTAACTAAAGGTGATGTTGTAAGTTCGTAGCTTTTCACATCTGGCAGTGAGCCGTTGTGATATATGCTTTTCCACATCGGGCAGCCAATCACTGATTTGACATATGATCGATTAAACCAAAAATAGAGAATTTCACATCGGTTGACCTATAGAAACTGATGTGAAATATACATATTACACATCGGGCATATTTTCCACCGATGTGAAATCGCTACCTTTAAGGAAAAAAAATATAATTCAACCCTCAAATGAAAATATATGTTTTGAAACAAATTAACCTGAAACTATAATCTTTCATTTAATAATAAAAATATGCATATTTAGAAGACTAAACCAGAACCAAATCACATTATAAACAAAAAACAAATAAAAGAATTATAAAAAGCTATTACCCATCAAAAGTAGTCCCCTGCAATTATAGAGACAATCACAAATTGGATAATAAATAAGTTATAACTTACTCACAAAAAGTAAGAAAATTTAATAGTTGTCCACGCAATATATATCTACAAAATTTCCTTCAATTTTTTTTTTTATATCTACAAAATTCACAAAGTTAAGCTTAATCAAAGACCCATCTCACATATTTACAATTAAATAAAATTACCCATCATTATTCAAACAACAAATCACACAAATCTTATTATTTTTTTTCCTATCCAAAAACACATAAAAAATTATAAAAAATTAGAGAGAAAAAATACACGGTCTTTACCTTCTTCTTTCTTTTGTTCGAATTAAGCAATATCACTTTCTCTAGGACGTCACTACTACAGAAATGAGATTTCACATCAGCTGGAATCGACTTTTCACATCGGGTGGGACCCGATGTGCCTAATCATGATGTTGTATGTCAACAACTTTTCACATCGGGTGTTAAGCCGTTGTGATAAGTTATTTTCCACCTCGGCAGTCAATCACTGACGTGATATTTGATCAATTGAACAAAAAACATAGGTATTCACATCTGCTGTACAGTTAAAACCGATGTGAAATATGTATATTTCACATCAGGCATCTTTTCCACCGATGTGAAATCTCTACCTTTTAAGAAAAACATAATTCACGCCTACCCACTGTTGAAAATTTATATATATGAAACCAAATCAGCCTATGACTATATTATTTCCTTTTATATTAAAAACATGCATATTTAGACGACAAAACCAGAACCAAAATACATTATAACAAAAAACAAATAAAAAATAGAAAGATGAGAATAGCTTGTGTTAGGATCTCTCCATTTTCTTTCTCCATTTATTCTCTCCACTAATAAGTTTTAAATATTGAGAAGTTTACAAAAGATTGGACTCATTTAATATCACTTTGTTATATTTATATTTCCAAAACTATAGTAATGGAAGAAATTGAGAGAATAAAAAATGGAGAGAATCCTAACCCGGATAGCCTATTACGCTAATAAACTAAGAAAAGCACGTCTAGCTAGTGAATGATAGTTAAATCATATTTTTGTTAAACTAGTGTTACAAGTATTATTTTGTTTGAATCAGCAAGACAATTTATTAATCACAAATAGCCTAAAGCAAGCAAAACCACCTACTATGTTTGTTATTTGTCTCTTAATTATTCCTCTGTCAACGAATGTAAACACACACAAACAGAACAAACCAGAATTCAACTACAGCTAAAACAACCCACCCAAACACCAGCAGCTACAAATCAACAACATATCTATGCTAGTCCTATATATGGCAGCCAATGAACAATCACTTTACTTGTGTTAAAGATTCAGCATCAACCAAATATGAATCCTATAAAGATTCGGAATTACAACAATGATTCAATAAATGCAAACAAAAAATTATAAATACTTTATAACATACTTTTAACCAACACAAAACATAGAGAAGGGATCTTATTTGTTTGTGTACTTGGAACTTACCTCATCGACATACTTTGAACCACCATCAAACTTCTCCCCAAATTTTGAATTTAACTTCCATTTTCAAACCATTGTTCTTCATCTGCATTTAGTAACAACAAAAGAAATTGTAAATGTCCAAATAAAATCAATCAATGTAAAGAAATTAATCTAAAGACTAAAATTGCACATTCACACCTTTGCGGCCAAAATCGCACAAATTCCCAGATAATGGACATTCAAATATCTACAAAAAAAAAATGAAGTCACTGATATATTTTTTTTACAGGTAATTGTAGATTATATCAAATTTCTAGTTTTTTTTAGAGGGAATTGTAGATTATATCATCATTAATATAACCACATTGAATGAAATAACTATAACAAATTGAAAGCACATAGATAACTTTCACAATTGATCTTTTGTGGCAACAAGAAAAGGTAACAGTGATATTTTACTAAAATTTTAAGAGATGTCAAATGAAGTCACTAATAACTCAAAACTAGCTACAATGTCGAAGTTCATACCACTCACTAATGAACAATTTATATCACAATGCTAGCTGCAGAAGTACCACCACACATGCAATATTCAATACTTTCAACAAGTTTTTCCATTATACAAAAGACATAATATTCTCCACAAACATGTACTAAATAATTTTTACAAGACACGTAACCCAACTAGTCATAGAAATGTTGAATCCTTAAAGTAAAGGGTAAATATTTTATAAGCTAAACTGTGTAAAAAGGTCTTAGAGGAAATAGCATTTTGAATACACATCATCAACGTGCCACTTACATTTGTGGCTATCTCATTTGATCAGAATTTGTGTGCAATATCCTAATTTGATCATACCTCAAGAAGATGAATGAAATTTTCAAGTACAATTATCACAAAAAATATGAAGAAACAAAGAATACTCGTAATATAAATATCTCTTAAATCTCAAATCCTTAATCCTTAATCTTGTTGGTTATGTTTTCAATCTCAAGTGGTAATTATGGCTTCCTCTTGCTTGGCTCACCTGATTACAAGACCGATAATAAATCAAGGAATAGTAATTGTTTCTCTAATATTCTCATTCTAATCATGATAACTTATATAACAAAGTAATATTCTCATATATATATATATATATATATATATATATATATATATATATATATATACACACACACACACACACACACACAGTGACACTATATTTATGTAAGACTTCCGCAACCATTATTGACAAACAAGACCTTTAGTTTTAGAGAACCATTGAGCCATTGACAGCAAACCATGTTTACCACAATCCAAAAGAGTTGATTACACTATCAGAGATGATAAAACAAAACTAAACAGCCAACTATGAAAAAGAGAAAATATAATCAATGTCATTTATGTGGGATAGTAAATGTAGTCAAAATTTCAGCCTAGAAATGGGCATGATTCTGCATTGTTACTAATAAGTAAAAAAGCGGAATACACAAGACTAGTTCCAACACTAAACTTTTTTAGCCAAAAACTCTACTACTTCATTCTCAAAACTACTTTATTGTACATAATTGATGATCCCAATTCAGACACCCCATGTTTGTTTACCTTCCTGTAACAGCAGATTATCTTACTTTTTTCTTGTAACAAAGCATGTCAATAATGCATGAATTCCTAAAACGGATGAATCAACTCATAACACTTTAAAACAAGAAACTCATTTCCTTCCCCACTAGAGTGGTTGGTCGACACGTCTGTTCATTTTATGTCTCCGCGGTGCCAATGCAGAAGTGGCAGCAACTTGAGCATCACCACCATTTCCACTTTTGACTACCGCACCCTCTGAAGGCTCATAATCTCTTTCCGACCTTAACTATGAAGGTTTTCAGACATTTACAACTTGTTTAAAAATCTGGCATGCCACTTGATTATTTTTTTTAGCGATGAAACATCACTTGATACATAGCAAGCTGTATAAACAGACCATATACACAAGCATGTCAATAACTAGTTCTAGTACAAAATAGCTTATTTGTAACTATTATTCCTAAGACAACTTTGTGGGAGAAAAATAGCACTACGATGTTTACCACAATCTAAAACACTTACACAAAAACAATCAAAAACACAAACACAATACCATAATCCTAAACACTAACACAACAACAATCAACTTTTCTCATCATATCATCATTGCACATTCTCTATTCCACCAAAACACAAACACACTACCACAATCCAAAACTATAACACAAGACTCGATAACCCTTTTTTTTAATATATATTTTCTTAGAAATTTTTGCATAATCTATAAACCATTGATAAAATCAGGGAAATATAAATCTAAAATTTAATGAACACAAACAAAATTACCGAGTGACTAGTGAAACTTCAGTGACAGAGATCGATCCAGTTTGTGAACGAGTGAGATCGACCCAAAATCAAGCGAGAGAGTGATGAACAGTACTGCGACGAGAGCGACAGAGGTCACAATAAGCTCTTCTGGCAGCGAGAATTGACAACTTTTTCCGACAGGTTTCAGAGAAAAGGGTTTCAGAGGACGGAACGGGTGAGATCGACCCTGATTGTGAAAAGAGTTTTCCCGCGGCGAGAAGGCAGAGGTAGACGTAAGACACTTTATCGACGGTCTATGTGAGATCTATTGTGAAGGGTTTGTGAGAAAAGGGTTTCTGTACTGATAGAGAGAAGAAGCGATTGTGTTTTTTTTTTTGGGAAAAACGCGATTGTGTTTTTCATAGAAGAGGGATGTTTTTCCCTTCAGCCATTATGCCCCCGTAGTGAAATCTAATTCATCATAATTACATTTTTGCCACCGTATTTCTTTTCCCTTCAGCTATTAATATGCACCGATGTCAAGACATGTTATCAATTTCACAATAATTACAAAGTTGCCACCATGTTGCATTTCACCTCAGGTATAGGTCGACCTTCAAGTAATTTAACCTATTGTTCTTGGCAAGGTCTATCATTAGGAATACCAGGATCTTTCTCAACCTTCTTATTACCGCTTAATTTTGAAAGGGTGCGCTACGTCATAATAAAAACAAAAGCCGATCTTGTCAATGACGAGCCAATATTTTTTTTAGAAATTTAAAGCATCATGTGGAATTTATTTATGCAATGACTCATAATAAAAAAAACCCCAAATCAAATAACCCTAAAAAAAAAAAATCCTAAAAATGGAAAACAGAGATACATACATCATTGTTCTTACTCTGTTGGAGGCCGAACCAAAGGCTGGAGTGGTTCAATTCGCTTCGATTGTGGTAGATGGAAGAGGATGATAGTCCCATGAGAGATGGAGAAGAGGTGAAGATGGTTGCGGCCGTGAGAAACGAAGAGGTGTTGTGAAGAAATAACGATGAGAAATGATAGAGGTGGAGAGGATTTCGTTGAAGTGGTTAGGGTTTGTGTGAAAATGAAAATTATCGTTTGTGTTTGAGAAAATGGAAAAGGAAAGTTATTGAAGTAAAAGGTTGTTTCCCCTCATGTAGCACGTGGCCGAAGTAAAATATAATTCATCATAATAACAAAATTGCCATCACGTTTCTTTTTCCCTTCAGCTATTGTATCCGCTGATGTGGAAAGCCTCTATTATTTTTCTCCCCCCCCCCAGTTATTTTTTCCACTGATGTCAAAATCTCTTATAAAATACTAAATAATTTCGAAAATGCAACCGTATTAGTTTACACGAATGTTTGAAATTCATCAAAATATTGAAGAGTGTCCATAATTAAACAACGTATTCCATACCATTAAATTAAATCTCTACTGACATTCTATGCACTTGCAGATGGAACGAACACACATATATAATATATTATCTTTAACCATGTTCCGAAACATAAATCCGATGTCACTATCGTCACGAATAAGCCAAGGCATATAACTCGTTGTTTTCCATGCGTGTTCATCTTTATCTTCTCCTAGGTCCGTGCAAGGCATTTTAGCAAATAAGTGATGTGTATATTGATTTTCACCAAGATGCTCAAAATATGTGTTAAGTTGTGCCTTCAAATAATCAAGAGAATCGATGGACGTTATCATAACCTTAACTGTCTTTTTGAAAGAAGAGTAGCAAACACGACCTTCAATTTTTGCAACCTCAGACATGTTTCACTTCACAAAAGCTTTATGAATAAAATCATACATTAGAATAAAATTAAATGAAACGTAATAATCAATAAAAATGTATATTAAATGCGTAAACATTAATAAGGAATAAATAAGTATTGCACTAGTTTCACCACATAAAAGTCATATTTTCATATATTTATATAAATTACATAATGTTAGTTATATATTGGCCACAAACAATTGTCGTTTCAATATCGACCCCAAAAATTTTGTTGGCGTAATTTCTACCAAAAAAAAGGATTAACACCGACCAAAAATCACTCATATCAAATCAAGTGAAATTGAATCACATGCAACGACTCAGAAGTAGCCTAAGCAAAAGCCACCTCTAAAGGTAATGATGGCAAAATTTGACAAGTACACCAAATCATATCAAGTAATAAAGTAGTAAGTTATAGTCTTCACAGAGATTGTCGTTCAACTTGGTAATTAGAGGAATTTATTTGAAGTAAAGAATTTAGAAAAGATGAAAATTTTGCATGGTTTTAATTGTCCTGCTCAATGTAAGATTAAGAAATTAGAAAATGACCTCAAGATGAATCGGTGGAAAATTTATCTTAATATTGCCGTAATTTAACTAATTACAATTGCAGCGTTTCCTTAAGATGGGTCAATATCTTTAAATTCATACTTAGAATCAATTAAAATAATTTAATTTAGAAAATAAACAATTTACAATATCGAGTTTGAACAAAATTAGGGTTATCAATCCTAATATGTTCCATCTAAGATGTGGTATATAAACAAACATATACAAATTAAATTAGGCACTTGAATCATAAGTTGAAAAAAAACATTATTAATTGAATCCAACAAATAAGAAGAGGTTCACCGTGGAACCCTAATCAAAGAGGCTTAGTTGTACATAATAACAAACATCATTACAAAACAATAGCAAAACATACCTTAGAGAGAACAAGAGGAGGATGGATATCCTCTGTCTTAAAGCTATGAATTTTGACCATGGCCTTGTACCGCTAGATATCTAAATGAATAAGAGTGTGCTAGGGTCTCTATTTATAGTACATAGTGTTAGTCTGTAAATTTGACAAGCTCATTTAATATGGTCGGCATTTGTTTGACCTATAAACATTGCAGGAATCGAAGAGCTTTCGTACACAAATTGAAGAAGCTTCGACAAAGCATCAAGCCTGAGACGCATAATTGGAGTTTCGACGAAGTAAGGCTGAAAGAGCAGTTTCCCGTCGAAGACAGGCAAAAGGGCGGGAAGCACAATTTCAAGAATTGAGACGGTTTCCTTTTAGTGGAGAACGTGGGGCAAGTGGTTGTCTAAGATGGAAGAAGTGCGGATCATGGAGTTAGTGGTTAGCCATCTAGGTTTTTAGTATAAATAGTAGTTTTCAAGCCAGAAAGTGAGTCGCAAATCATATATATAATTCTACAACACTCAAACTACCGGCGTCTAGGGAAACAAGTTATACAGAATGTATGTATACTGATTTGTAGACCACCCCTTTTATTTTAATGCATTGCATTTTACCTTTTCCTTGAGTTTACGTACGTAAACTTCCTTTTATCTTGCTTTGCGTTAAGCTTTTAATTGCATTCTCAAACTTGTCGAGAGTCAGTGCCTTTTTATATCAAACCCGTCCTACTCTCTAAGCAACCTGAGTGCACTTCGTGGCCTTTTTTCAAACTCTTTTCCTATAAAAAACCTTTGCACAACGGTCTTGAGATTTCTAGTTCGATCTCACTTGTAATAATCAGGTGGGACCCAGTTTGTGCAATTGATTTTTAAAACCTTTTTTCAAAATCAAAAATTGTTTTCAATTTTTTTTTCAAAATCCATCTCTTTGAAGAGATCCATTTTTAGGATTTTGTTACCATTTCCAGGTAACTTTATTGCTAGAAACACCAAGTTGTTCGTGTATGAATTTGAGAAGTGGTAAATCTATGCCTCGTGCCGGTTCATCATCTTCACAATCTTCTTCACAAGCACAACCTATACAAGCGACCTCTCCTTTAGGAGATTTAAACGTGTCGACCCCTGTGGGGGCAACCATGGCTATGCCAGGCTCGACGGACATGGGAGTAACCGCTCCTTCAACTGTTTCTACGTCTGCTCCATTGATACGACCAGAAATGGGAACCGTTATACTGCCATTCACTTTTGGTGTTCCTTCGATTACCAGCATGCCAAGTACTAGTGTTCCTTCAAACAGGTCTTGACTTGATGATCGAAATGTAAATATGCAGAATGTTCTTAGGGAGCAACCAAATGGTATCAGACATAAACAATGGTTGTATCAACTTATACTTAATAAATTTCAATAGCAACACCAATTTTACTTCTTAGATTAAACCATAAATTGAACACATAACCCAAAGCTTCATCATAACAAAAAGCAACCCTTGCCATTTTCATCATACAATACATTGCTATTGTGATACAAATAATATTTTAACTTGTTAATTTTGAGTGCTCTCAAAGCTTTCACTAGTTACTACATTATGTACATTATGTCCCAAAACTACTTTACAATTTATTTTGCAGTCAATAATCCTACGCACATTCAACTAGTTTGTCATTTGTCAATGAGAAAGCTTCAAATTCTCCATAGTGGTTTGTCCTTGGCCAATGAGAAAACTTTAAATTCTTCACAGTAGTGTCAATACATATTTGGCTTTCTGTAGAGAAATCTTTGCCCGTCAACAATATTGAGTGTACTTGGTTTTAACATAACCTGCATTAAACAAAAGAAAATCAAAACAATAAAGTGATAAACTACTCACCTAAACAAGTTAATATTCGGATTTTCTATCAGAGCAATACACAAAGCTTCCATAACAAACATAACCCAACAAGTTCAGTGTTGAAAACAAATTGAAATAATACCAAAAGAAATTCAATATCACATATTGCCTTTACATTATCTAGCATAGCTTATCATAAACACACTAAGAAAATCTCACACATTAGACTGTTACACCAAACTCATGATTTGTGACTGATGGTAATAAAATGAGAGGTGAATGATATTTACTGTTTGACATGAAACAAACTAACCAAAAATAATATGTCCTTAACCACTTTTCAACAAAGGCGTATCCATATTATTTTCATTACAAGTTTGTCTCCTTCTTGCTATTTCTTCACAAACCTAATTCCCTTTCAACCTAGTAATCCATATATTAATTCATAACTTAATCTTGGAGAAATTTACCCAAAAACTTAAACTACATTACTGTCTCATATAAATATGTAACTCATATACAATATGAAGAACAAATTTCAATACACATAAACATATAAAACCCTTAATGAAAACCCCCAACGTAGAAGTTAAAGAATTTTTTTTAGATGGAACTCACCTTCAAGAATAGAGAAAAAGCAGGTGATTGAGAAATGGAACTGAGAGAGAACATGGATGGTTTGGAGATGAAACGGAAAGAGAGAGAATGGGGGATCTGTTTTTTTTTTTTGTTTTTTTTGTTTTTTTGTTTTAAATTAAAATTAATTGAATTTCCACCCACAAAGTTTGCAACAATAAAAGTAAAGAATTTGTGAGAGGGAGTGACTCTCTAAAATAAATGACAGAAAACAAAATTTATGTGTTGCCTCCAATTCAACATTCAACACATGTTTAGCGTCACAAGCTTGACAATTTTTTCTAAGGTGGCTTGGGAGCCCCAAGTCTTCAGGCTCCATGTCTTCTTCTTCCTCATATTCCTCTTATGTTTCATCTGTCGACTCTTCTTTATACCCTCAAAAAATTTCTCCTTCTAAGATAGTGATATTTTTTCTATTTAACGCCCCTTTGAGAGCGCACCAGTTCTTCAAGCAACATATCTCTAGCAATGGCCATCTTGAAATCGTGTCCGTAACATTATGACACATATAATCATAAATTAGTTCTCCTTTATCTATGATCTTCTTAGAATGATTTCACATTCTCTAGGATTATCAATCTTCATTACCAACATATCTATTAGAAACACAAACTTGTCAACTTTCACCGTCATATTCCTCACCATGCCTTCGATTTTTTCTGTTCACCCATCTGCTATGCCTATCTTAGTTACAACTGATTTCAACTTCAGCCCCCTATTTTGTAAAATATTGAAAGAGGCATGATGTTCACACATGTTCCAAGATCGCATAGATCCCCTCCAAGGTATAAATCACCAATGGAAACCGATACATTAATGCATCCAGGATCACCCAGTTTTGGTGGATATTGCCAATCGAAACAAGTTCTGCAACTTTTGGTTAAAGCTACCAATTCTCTATTAGAAGGACTTGTCTTCATCATTAAAAAGTTGTTAAGGAAACTGGTGCAACAAGGCTTTTGAAAAGTTTTTGATTTTTTTTTTTATGCTCTGATAAAGCCAACACAGTTCAACCCCCATATTTGTGATTTTATCACCTTGAACATGACCCCGTGATGTATTGGTGGGAGTTCGAGTATTTATGCTCATATAAAAGCTATTCTTGCGACGTCCCCTTAAGCTGAATCATAACCTAATAATCCTAATTATTGATTTCATTAAAAATAGATTTAATTTAGAAAATAAGCAATATACTACTATTTTTATTCGGGCACCGGCATGATGGTCAAGTCTTATACCTTCACTTATTGATCCAGACAACCGACAATTGAATATCATTGAGATTAGAACATTTACAAATGAAATCAGACAATAGAATCATAAAATGAATAAAAACTTATTAACTGAATCCAACAAATAAGAAGAGTTCATTGCGGAACCCTAATTAAGATTGGTTTAGTTACTCATGGTAACTGACATCATCGCAAAACAAAAGAATAACATACGCTAGAGAACAAGAGGAGGATAGATATCATCTACCTTGAAGCTCTGATGCTTGACCCTTACCTTGTGCCACTAGGTTTCTGAATATATAAACGAGTGTGCAAGGGTCTCAATTTATATTGCATCATTATTTAGGGGTTAAGAAAAGAAAACTAGGCTTTTTTCTAATAATCTAGTTTGGAAAGAAAACAAACAACACTTTCAATCCACAACCAATGTGCGGGGTGCATGACAGCACACACAAGGGCGCACGAGACAGCCCTGGATGATGTCTCATGTGAAGGGCACATAGCCTATGCGCAGGGGTACATTAGTTAGTAGCCTATGTGCAAATTTTGTAGTGTATCATGTATTGTCTTCAAAAACCTTCTAAGAATCAATGATCTTCATCTTTCATATCCTTGATTGTTGTTTACATGGTTTCTCACTAAGAAGACTCAAAACACCTATCAAGTTGCACGATCTAGGATAAAGATGAATTACAACGACTCGAATGAAAACAATACAAAATATTACACAAACCATTGACAACTCCTCTAAATGACCTCTTATTTACCTTCAAATGCAAAATAAAATAACTAAAAACATAGTCTGAAATAACATAAGTTACTCCTTCGTCAATGCCCATAATATTAAAAAGATTAAGAGGTTAAGTAAGATTAATTATAAAATTTTGCTGGAGTACGATTTTCTCATAGTAGTAGTAGATTTCTATACAAATAGTTGGCTTCCTAAAACGACTAGTAGTACTATCGTAAAGAGTCATATTTGTACAAGTCACCTCGAAAAAAAGGGTATAGACAAATAATAAATTGAAAAGAAATTTTATTTTTATTTTAACTTGTAAAATATTTTTCATATATTTTTATTTACATGGAAACTTAAATAAGAAGTCATATTATAAGTTGGATTATGCTTTTTAGTTGTATTTTGTGTCCGGGATTCGAACTCCGAACCTTGCATATACTATGCATTGTCATTACCAACTGAGCTAAACTCACATATGCTGCTTTTTATGTTTGATATTATATTCTCTTTTTTATTCTACAAAAACTTTTTTTCTATAAAATATGAAAGTGAACTTTATTAAGTTAAAAGGGTCATATCTAAAGTGGATATGTCTAGAATAACATCATGGATTTCTTAAATCTAAATCCAGTTGTGATCTTAGACATAGTAGAGTCAAGGGATGGACCTTCACTTTTTTTTTTCTTTCTTAATTAAACATTCACTTTGAAAAAGAGTTTTTTTGACCACATTAAACTAAAATATAAAGTGCAATGCTTGTAAATCAGGTATATGTAGTATTTCATTATAAGAAAAAAAATTATGAGTCAAAAAAATTGAGTCAAAAAAATTGAGTCAAAAAAATTGCTAGTAGTCGTAATTTTTGTTTAGAAATAAAATAATGAAAAAGGAAAAGTGATCGGAGCTGGGAGTATATAAATACTAGCATCAACATAAGCCATTGATAAGTTCAATTTTCATAACAAAATGAAAATGAATCATCTCATTATTTGTATCTTTTTTGCTATAGCAAATTTTCTATGTAATGCTGCTGAGGAGGCTTCAATTGCAAAGCCTTTTCTACCATCTCCAACACAATTCCTCCCATCAGCCTTAGAGGAACCTGATGTAAGAAAAGGTAGGAAAAAGCCTCCACCACAACCTCGATCACCACCCCCACCACCACAACCTCTTACATTTGACCACTTTAAACTGGCCCTAACTTGGCCACCGACGTTTTGTAAGATTAATACTTGTATTGATAATAGACCAATGAAGTTTGTTATACATGGACTTTGGCCACAGAAAAATGGCGCTGAATTAACAGATTGCGACAAAGATAAAAAGATGAAACCAAATTATGAAGAGGTAAGCTATATTTTATTTGTTCACATTTATTTTTACTTTAACTTGCATGCATGATCAAGAATTAACTTATCTTTATTTTTTGATTTATTTTACCAGCTTAGTGGAATAATTACTCAACTCAATGATTATTGGCCAAATTTACATAAAGTTAAAGATAAGTTTCCAGTGGAAACTTACAAAGAGTTATGGTTTTTTGAGTGGTATAAGCATGGAACTTGTTCAGCCCAGCTGTTCACCTTTCCTGAATACATGGGCATGGCAATAAAGCTCTACCGTAAACATAGTAATAGTATAGTTGGTATCCTTCAAAATGCAGGAATTAAACCTGGTGGAAAGTATTCTCGAGATGACATTTCTACTGTTATAACCCAACACATTGGATTTAAGCCACAGATTCAATGTACGAGGATTGAAAGTATTTCTTATTTGTCAGAAATAAGACTTTGCTTCACTGCAAAAAAAGATCCACAGTACGCTAATTGTGATGAACATGGTTCTCTTTTCGGTGGTGACTGCGATAAGGTTGTGCTGTTCTGAAAATTCCATCATTATAAATAAATAAATATGGATCCATATGATTTGGTTCCTTTCTAGTCATGATATTGTATCCCTCCTCTTTTTCCATATGGTTTTACAATCTCTAAAAACAAATAAACGAATCAAACATATATATAATATATAAAATCTGAAAGGAGTTTTGGATAGTTGTTTTTGGATTTCTAAACTGTTGTATTTAGATTTTCAAATTTTAATTGAAAGAGAATATTTATTGAAGTGGTTATTAGGTTGAGTTACGACTAGGTCGTTATCCTCAAGACATTTCGTGGCACTATTCAAAATTATGCAAGACAGACTATCAATTACACCGTCTACAAGATAAAACAAGCACATCTATAATATGTGGTTAACTATTGCACTGTAGAAAACCGTTCGAGATTTACACCTCAAATATGGTACTAAAACCACTCTTTTAATACCGAAACCAATCAATTATGGTACTATGAACACTACTATGGTATTGTGACCACTCAAATATGGTGTTACAACCATTCTAACCTTTAAGTTCTCTAAAATATGAATATGGTACTACAACCACTCTGAAGGAGAGAAAAACACAAGAAGGGGGTTGAATTGTGTTACCTTTCTCTTCTCTTAGAACATTGTTCACTGATCAGAAGCTGATAGAGTTCAGGTTCTGATACAATGTTCAAAATCTAAATGCAACAGATAAGTAAAGAGAGAGAAGAAAGACACAAAACAATTATAGTGGTTCGTTCCACAAACCGGAAGTAGTCCACTTGTCCTTGCACTTCCAATAAGAGTTCACTGAAATCAATATATGATTACAAATGCTCAAGCACTAAAGCAAGAGACTTCAAACTACTGAAGCACAACTGCAAGAGGTTTCCTATGCTCAAGCACAAACGCAAGAGACTTCCTATGCTCAAGCACAACTGCAAGAGACTTCTATTCAAACACAATTACAAAGAAAAATGTTTGAGGCTGAACACTTGATATACAACATTTAACTAACTTCAGCTTCAAGACTTCATCTTTTGATGACCTTCAACTTCTGATGATCTTCAGCTTCTGGTAGACTGCTTCTGATGAGACTGCTTCTAATGATCATATGATTTCTTGCAACACAAGCTTCCTTCATATGCTTTCTTGCAACACAAGCTTTCTTTTTGTAGATTTCATTATTCTCAATTTGTTCTTCAAGAACCTATGCTTGATTTAAAGACACTTTAATTTTTGTCTATGGTCCTGCACACTTGAACAAATATTAGCATATCCAAATGGGATTTTTTAATACCTTGTTATCATCAAAACTCAAAGTGGTATTGTCAAACACATTTTGTTCCAACAATCTCTCCCTTTTTGATGATGACAAACACTAGTATTAAAATGTTCAATTGTTGTTAATCTAATTAACAAGTTAACTTTTAGGGTCTGAGGTTTGTAAGCTCCCCCTAAGTCCAATAGCTCTTTAAGGTGAGGTTTGTAAGCTCCTCCTAAGTTCTATTCAAGTTAATTAAATTCAATTTAAAACCGTAGTAACACTCAGAATAATCTCTCATGACATTAAAGATTAAGATATGAGAAGCAGATTCTCCTAATTCAACTTATTTAGAATTAAATTAATGAGGCTCAGAGCCTAAATAAATACTATACCTACTCCCCTTTTCGTCATCAACAAAAAGTAAAAAATACATAAAGACAACAAGGATAAGAGAGAAAAAGAGCATGACATAAAAAAAATATAATATGGATAAACAAAGACTAATATCACATAAAAGATTGTCATAAGTAATAACAATGTATCAGGGCTGTAAGAAGAAGAAGTTATCAGAAGCTAAACATAAGACATAACAGAAATGAAAGAAAAAACAAGATTTGTGTGCAATCTATTGTTTGGCTTGTTTCTTCACCATTTCCATCATTTCACTCATCATATTGATCATATTCTCTGATTGCTTCTGCATTGCTTCATTTAGCTCACTGTATCCTCTAGCTTGAGCTTCTTCTCTGACTCAAAATTCTTCTCTTTGTGCAGCCATATTCCTCTTGAGATTCTCACACATCATCTTCTGTTCAAAGAGTTCTTTTTCAAGTTTCTTGATCCTCTGCTCTTGTTCAGAATCTCTTTTCAGCTTCTCAAGTATCGGAGCATCAGATTGAATATTTAACTTTGTTAACCAAGACAAGTTAATATCTTCAGTATGAACACTAGAAGTAATGATTGATGAGGCATCCATATAGATAGGAGTATTTGAGATATTCAATCTGCTTCTGACTTAATTCTTGTTCATCTCCACTTCTTGCATACTTCTTGCAACATCTTTGAACCAGTTGTTGAGAGTCTGAATCTGAGCTTCTTGAGACAACTTCTGAAGTTCACACATAACATAGTCTACTCTTTCTCTAAGAGCATGCCATTGATCTTCATAGTTCTCTGTGGGAATGATATGATTTCTAGCCTCCACAAGCTTAGTCAGATCTTCAAAGATGTTTTCACATACCTCTTTTAATACAATAGAATCTAGTAAAATGGTAAGTGAAGGTGAGATATTTGTGGTTAGAGGTTGAGGAATGGTTTGAGTTCAGGAAAAGGTTCATTTGTGCTTAAGGTTTCAATAGGAGCATAAAGATTTGGTGCAACATAAGATGGGTCATGAACATATTCTAGAACAAAAGGTGAAGATGAGTCTAAAACAGTGTTAGCTTGAACAACATGCTCATCTTCAGCATCAGAATCGGATGTGATTGTAAAACCAGGTTCAAGAGTTTGTTCATGAGAGTGTTGAGTTTCAATGTGAGTGGATTCAAGAATGAATGACTGCTTGTTGGCTAGGTTTCTTAGTGCAATAGCAAAAGAGAAATTAGAATGAGTAGCACTAAGATGGTATGACTTGTAATCAGGATGAATGATCAGTTCAAAACAGGTGTTTGTAGCCATTTGTGAGTTTGGTTGTTGTTGTTGTGGACTTTCTGAAACAACTCTATCAGGAGCTATTTTAGAGGCTTTCTCTGAGTTTGGCTTAAAACCACGTAACTCACCTTTATAGTGATTTGACAGTTCATCAAGAACAAATGAATAACTGGTTTGGTTTGGATGAAATGGTTGAGATGATGTTGATATTGGAATGTCAAAAGCTGCCTGATTAGGTTCACTAGGAACTATAGTTTGTAGAGGCCTGGCAAACTCAGGAAAAAACCAATGGCCAGCAAGCAGATTCTTACATAATCCAAGTCTCTGAACTACCAAAGAACTAATCCTTTCATCAATGGATTTAGGTTGTGATGTATCAATATCATCAGGCTTTTTACTAGTTTTGGTAGATGGTGATGGGGCTAAAGCTTTGTCTAGAGTTTTGTAGACTTTTTTCAAGGGAATAGTGTTTATATCAGTTGAGGGTGAGGATGAGATTGAGATTGAGTCTAGATCTATTATACTATCAGAAGTATTGTGAGACTGACTGTTACATCTGGTAGCTTCTGAAGCAGAAGCTTCTAAACCAGCTTGCTCTCTCTTTACCTTCATTGTGGCTTTAAGCTGATCACCATCCTTCTGAGTAGCCAAACTCTTAACAGCTTATGCATACTCTGCAACTTTCTTATCATCTTCAACAACTTTCTTCTTGACAAGTTGAGAAGTTGTTGTTCCCAAATCCTTTGCTAAGTTTATAGCAGTTTCCAATTCAGTAACGTCAACTCCCACTTGACTTAAATGCATCTCAGCATCAACGGCTTCTGGCTGGGGTTCTAAGGAAGATTCTTCAATTCTCTTGTCTTTCATAACCTTTTTCACTAGAGCAATAGCTTCTACAATACTTGCATGTTCTTCATCTTCATCTGGAGTCAATTGAAGCTTCCTAATAGTTCTTCTTTTCTTTTGGACTGTAGGTAGAGATTGAATTTGAACAGCTTCTGAGGTTCCTCCTCTGGTTCTCTTGTCTAGAATCTTGACAGGTTCCA
Source organism: Medicago arabica (assembly GCA_946800305.1). Classification (NCBI taxonomy): domain Eukaryota; kingdom Viridiplantae; phylum Streptophyta; class Magnoliopsida; order Fabales; family Fabaceae; genus Medicago; species Medicago arabica. The sequence continues at coordinate 9,805,000 of OX326966.1, read as the reverse complement.
GATCAGAAACTTCTTCTTGTATAATAGGAAGTGATGGTTCAACCATAACATTCAGCTGAGGTGCCTTCTTAGATTGCTTCTGCTTGTTAGGCTTTGGTTCCACCAATTGTATCTAGTATAGAGTTGAGATTAATGATCTCTCTAGTTTCTTTGTAGTGCCTAGTCACAAACTCAACCAAAACCACTTGATTGTATTTCTTTGAAATAGGTGGAAAATCAGCCATTAGATCAGACACGATCATTAATTCCTTCAAATCAGTTTCTAGTTTTTCAAGTTTGTTTATCAACTTCATTCTTTTCAAAGTATTTCCATTGATGAATTTTCCTGTTACTGTTCCCAAGTGTTGATCAGAGACCTCACCTGAATATTTGAGAGCAGTAAGAAGTCCTCCTTGATAGAAGATTTCTGAAAGTAGTCTCCCATAAAGAATGAATCTCCTATCATCTTCTTGAATTTTCTTCAAAGCCCAGACCATGTGATGAAACATGTATCTTGGCAAGTTTAACTTATCAAAGTTTACTAAAAAGTAAAGCAACGCCTTATGTTCCAGAGATAAAGTGTCATTTCCTCCTCCGTTAGGTAAGAAGCATTCTTAGATTAGCTTCAGAAGGACCTTGTTCTCTTTTTGCATGTCCTTGTACTTGTCAGAAGCATTATGTTTGTACAAGGCATCATATGTAGTTTGAATCCAGGAGTTTGTCTTCTTGTTCAAGTTTCATTGAAATTTGCCATTAACATCACGTCTTGCTGCTTTTCCAATGACCTATTCAGTAATTGTAATAGGTATTCCCATTACATTGGAGTGAATTTTAGTTATAGTAAATTCCTTCAATCCCATTTCTGCTATGGTTTTACCTTCCAGACCGGGGTCTTCAAGAATCTTATGTTCTTCTTCTAGCTTAGTAGCATCCTTGTCATAAATTTTAGCCCTAACCTAGAAGTACTTCATTAGTTCCTCATACGTTGATCCATTCAACATACCAAAGTAACCATCCAGTTGTTGGTGAAGAAGATAGTTGGAAATATCAACCTTGTGATGTGCCAGTGAAACGAAATCCACTGGATTTTCAACTTGCACAACCAACTTGTCTTCTCTGATCTTCATAGTTCTAGGCTTGATCTGGTAAGATTCACCAGAATCTATTTGCATGGGGAGAGCTTGACTAGAACTTGACGAAGCCATGATGATTTGATGAAGATTTTAGTGTTTGAAGGTGATTGATTTTGAAAACGAAGAGATGTTTGTACTGAGAAATCTTAAAATCTAACAGTGTAGAAAGTTTTGTGAGTAGTGTGTGATTTTTGTCTAAGTGTTTTTAGTAAAAACGTTTGCAATGGAGACAAACAAACACAGACATTAATGACATTGGGGGCGCGAGATAGTACATTCAAAGCAAAAATTCATCATAGCCCTCTTAAGTTATACACCAATATAAATAAGCCACGTCAGAGTTTCTCAGAGAACTGAATGCACTAGTGGGACAGATGTCACAAAAAGTAACTTCCACCTATTCCACTTATGTAACTATCAGAAGAAATAAATCCATATTTTTGGAGTTCAGATGCTGATGTCATCAGAAGCACATTTTCCTCAGAACTTCAGTGAAGCGCTTCTGATGGACTATAGCTTCTGAACAACTTCAAAACCTAAATTCCTATTCAGAGGCAAGCATTTAATCAGACATAAAGTGCATGTTCAAATTTTTCTTAATAAAATCAAATCTTTCAACAGCTAAAGGCTTAGTGAATATATCAGCCCATTGATGATCAGTATCAATGAATTTTATATCCAAAATTCCATTTTAAACATAGTCTCTAATAAAATTGTGTTTGATTTCAATGTGCTTGGCTCTAGAATGTAAAATTGGATTTTTTAACAAACAAATAGCAGCAGTATTATCACAATAAATGGGAATACTGTTTTCATTAATCTGATAATCCTCTAACTGATGTTTCATCCAAAGTAGTTGTGTACAACAACTTGCAGCTGAAATGTATTCTACTTCTGTTGTTGACAAATCAATAGTTGCTTGTCTTTTGCTAGCCCAAGATATTAGATTCTCACCAAGAAACTGACAGTTTCCACTGGTTGATTTTCTTTCAATCCTATCACCAGCATAATCAGCATCATAGAATATAATCAACTTATAATCTAAGGATTTCCTATAAAGGAGTCCAAGATTTGTTGTTCCTTTCAGATACATGAAGATTCTCTTAACAACATGTTAAATGAGATTCTCTAGGATCTGACTAGAATTTTGCACACAAGCATACACTGAATAAAATATCTGGCCTAGATGCAGTGAGATATAACAAAGAACCTATCATACCTCTATGCAGCTTCTGGTCAACTTTGTTTCAGTATTTTCTTTGCTTAAGGTGCAGGTTGGATGCATTGGTGTGTTCATATCTTTATATTCTTCAAGCTTGAACTTCTTCAGAAGCTCCTTAGTATATTTTGACTGATGAACATACACTCCATCTTTGCATTGATTGATTTGAATTCCTAGAAAGAACTTCAATTCTTCCATCATGCTCATTTCAAACTCATCCTTCATTAACTTAGAGAATTCATTGCAAAAAGATGCATTAGTAGAACCAAATATTATATCATCAACATAAATTTGTACAACAAGAATGTCTTTCTCAAGAGTTCTTCTGAAGAGCGTTGTGTCAACTTGACCTCTTTTAAAATCATTTTCAATGAAGAAATTACTTAGTCTATCATACCAGGCTCTAAGAGCTTGTTTAAGACCATATAGTGATTTATTGAGCTTATAAACATGGTCAAGATGCTTAAGATCCTTAAAACCAAGAGGTTGGTTGACATACACTTCTTCAGATATCACGCCATTAAGAAATGCATTGTTGGCATCCATCTGATATAATATAATGCCATGATTTACTGCATAGGATAGAAGTAAGCTGATTGCTTCCAATCTTGCAACTAGAGCAAATGTTTCTGTATAATCATTGTCTTCTTGTTGACTGTAACCTTGAGCAATAAGTCTGGCTTTGTTTCTGACTACTTCACCCTTCTCATTAAGCTTGTTCCTGAACACCCTTTTTGTTCCAATAATATTCTTGTGATCAAGTTTGATTACAAGATCCCACACATCATTTCTTTGAAACTGGTTGAGTTCTTCTTGCATAGCTAGAATCCAACCATCATCTGAGAGAGCTTCATCCACAGTAGCAGGTTCTAACACTGATAACAATTCCAACATAGACTCTTGTCTGAAATGTGATCTTGTTCGTCTGGGACTCTCTTTGTTTCCAATGATTAGATCCTCTAGATGTGAAGACTTGTACTTTAAAGTGTTCTTGGATTGATTAGCTTGTTGAGAACCATTTTGAGCTTCATCAGACGCTTCCTCGATGTGAGCTTCTGGAGTGAGATCAGCTTCTGGACTCTCTTCAGACTCTTTAGTATGGTCAAGTTCTGAAGCATCTTCAGACACATGTATATCTGCAAAACTTTCAACTAGCTCTGGAATTTTACTTCCAGGCTCCTTGTCATCAAATTTAATTTGCATTGATTCTTCAACGCATTGTGTTTCTGAATTATACACTTTGTATGCCTTTGACCTTTCAGAGTAACCTAGGAAGATTCCTCTTTGGGCCTGGCATCAAATTTCTTTAGGTAGACTTTGGTATTCAGAATGTAACAAGTACATCTAAATTGATGAAAGTAAGAGATATTAGGTCTTCTTCCTTTAAAAAGTTCATATGATGTTTTGTTCAATATGAATTCTATTTTGAACATAACATGTTGTGTTAACAATTTTTGCCCATAAATGTTTAGCCAAATTGTTTTCATGGATCATGGTTTTTGCCATTTCTTGTAAAGATCTATTCTTTCTCTCTACAACATCATTTTGTTGTGGAGTTATAGGAGAAGATAATTCATAGACAATTTCATATTTTTCACAAAAGGTTTCAAATGGCCCATTTTCAAATTCTCCACCATGATCACTTCTTACTTTTAAAAGTTTCATTTATTTTTCAGGCTGTATTTGAGTGCAGAAGTTTCTAAACACATCATATGAATCATCTTTAGTTATAAGGAATTTAACCCAAGTACATCTACTATAATCATCAACAATGACTAATCCATATTTACTTCCATATATAGATGTAGTGTTAACTTGTCCAAATAAATCAATATGGAGTAGTTCTAAGGGCCTGGAGGTTGAGACAATGTCTTTTGTTTTGAAAGATGATTTAACAATCTTCCCCTTCTGGCATGCAAACTGATGTGTAGACCACTGATGACAGTACGTCAACACTAGTTTTTTAGTCATGATTGTGTTCTTTTTGTGATGTTTTGAGAGTCAAATGTTTGTACACATGGTTAAGCAAGATCAAGATTCATAAAAGATAAGTTTTGCACAAATTGGAGAAGAATGCAAGAAATTGGAGAAGAAATCGTGCCACGATGGACCTGAATCGTGGCACGTTTGAAGCGTGGAATTTACCTGAAGATACTGGAAAAATCGTGGCACGATGGATGTGTAACGTGCCACGATGGTTGAGTAAATTTGCTGCCACGTAGGATTAATGAGCAAATCGTGCCACGATGGTTTCGAAACGTGGCACGATGGTGGGCTTTTCTGAAACCCTAATTCTTTATCTATAAAAGCCAAATGCGATCAGAAGCTTAGAGAGCGATTTTGGAGACCTAAATAGAGCATAGACGGCACCAGGAAACCGCAGAACACGCAGTGGATCCACCAAACTCATAGTTGGTTTGGATTTATGTATGTTCATCATTTTCTATGTATTTGATTGTTTAGTTATGAGTAGCTAAACTTTTAGATTGATTAAGTCATGAGATGAATCTTTGTGATCTGTGATGGTGTAATTTGTTAAGAACTCTCTTTAACATCAATGAAAACCTAGTCTTTATTCAGAATTATTTGTGTTTAATGCTTTTCTTATGATTGTTTGTATGACTACTAACCCTAGCTTCTTTCAACCATATAAATTGATCTTAGGAATTGAATGACTACTAACCCTAGCTTTTAATCCTGAAATAGTAATTCTGTTTAATTCAACATAGGAACCTAGAGATAGGAAATTGAGAGTTATGACTTATGAATTAACGTTATCACCGTGCTTCCGCAGTTATTCAATCGGTTTAAGAGATTAAAAGGTTATAACTTTGGAAAGGGTTTTGAGTCAAGAGATTGATCAAAACCACTTAGTTAATCCGTCGTAAAGCTAGGGTAATTTCTTTGAGAGTGAAGAGAGCCAAATTACTCACAGTGAGCAATAGAGGATTCGAAAGGCTTGATCATCTGTTTTAATCCAATTATCAAACCATTTTATTTACTTTGTATATTTTCTAACTGAATTTATATTTTCTGCGTGAATCTATATTTTTTAACAAAATCTTTATTTTATGTTATTTAATTTTATGCAATCAAATCAAATCTTCTACTTATATTTTACAAAATAATATATACATCCTAAATATTTACTTTATTGCCAAATTGAGATTAACGCAGTCCTCGTGGATACGAATTTATTTTATTACTTCGATGCATTTTTATTACACTTGCTAAAAGTTTATCAAGTTTTTGGCGCCGCTGCCGGGGACTGTTAAATCATTTCAACTTGACAATTTTGTTTTTATTTAGGATTTCTGTCATTTATATTTTCCTTTATATATAAAAAAAAAATTGAAAAATACTATGATTTATGCTTTTGAATATATTTCTTTGTGTTGTGCTACTGAAAGGTTTCTCTGAGTTTTGTAGCAATGTTGGATAGTCGATCATTGGTAGATTCTGAAGAGATTGAAATCCTACGTTATGAAAAATGGATGATATCTCTACATATAAAGGATTTGGAAACAAGATTGAGTATGTGTTGCGATTTTTGTGGAGGTTATCATTGTAGTACCTTTTGCTAGGAGCAATACATAGTTAAAGAAAAAGAGCAGGAAGTGGTAAACATAGATTACAATACTCAACTTATAAATATTCTAGATGATTTCTTGGTGTCAAATCAAGTTTCATTTGAAAAGTTTGAGGTTCAGTGTAGTGATCTTGTTGAGAAAGCATTTGAGTGTCAGAAGAAGTTGGTTCAGATGGAGACTAATTGTCATGATATTGTGGTGGAAGAAAATTCATAGGTAAAGAGTAATGGTCTTTTTTCTGAAGTTTCAACTAACAGGGGTTAAAGAAATAACTCGTGTGCAAATGGATGCATGCCCTTCTCTAAGGTGGGAGAGCTTAAATTCCCAAGGATTAACAGTGAGTGCATGGGAGTATCTGATTTTTTATGCCAAGTTCATGAAATTCCTGCCAAACAAGAGGAAGAAGAAGGATGATATATTCTTTCTATCATTTTTTCCGCCCTAACAGTGGTTGAAGCGTCAAGCTCAATGACGTAAAAGAAAGCGTTTGGTGGGAGGCAACCCATCCTTTTTATTATGTTTTTATTTTCAGTATTTTATTTCTATTGTTGAGTCAAACAATTTTTCTTTAATTTTCTCAGTTATACCCTTCTGTTATGTAATTGAATCTGAACTTGTTTATTATTGATGAATTTGCTTGTTTGTTGACTTTTTCCAGTTTAGTAACAATTGTTTGTTCAAGTGGTATTCCAAAAGTTCAAAAGGAGGAGTGGCTTGTATTCAAAGGCGAAGTGTACGGCAGTTAAAGATAGGTAGTCACAACTCCCAGAAATCTAAACACTATAAGGTTCATGACCAAATTTTATTTTTCCAATTTACTTATATAAGAGTGCTCCATGCTTTTACATTTTTAGAACTTGCATTGTTTCTCTACTGTCGATTGATCTTTGTCATTAGCACACTGAGGCAAAAGTGCTTGGTCCTGTGAGCCTTTTGGAAGCCTACCCTGTTTTTATTGAATTTATATCCTCTTTTTAGCTAAATTGAGCCGGTAGGTTTAGAACTTTTTGTTCGGTGACAAACTACATTACAAGCTTAGAGACTTTTAGGATTTATCCCAATTTGTTTTATCTGAGTTGGGCATTGTAGAATGTTGCTAAATAATAAGTTTGGGGTTGCTATTGGAATTTGCAACTAATTAAGTTTGGGGTAGGAGTACTAGAGAACAAAGAAAGAACTGTATAAAAAAAATGAATGAAAAATACACACAAAAATGGTGTATAAAAAAAAAGAATGAAAAAGGGACATGTCATTGAAAATCCGAGTAACTTTAAACTCAATCGTCCCAAATAGTTACAAATGTTCTCTAGTACCTTTACAAATTGTTGTTTCAAAGGTGAATTAAGGGATTGAATCCATGATATAATTTATGTAGGAGTGCCTAACTCATAATTTTGTGTAGCCTACTTATCCAAATATTATCCCACCTTCACCTAAGCCCCGCTATAACCTTTAAAGACCTCAAAGTGTGCATTGACATTGGTTTGATTGACGTTTAGAAACTCTTCAAGCGTATGGTAATATGTAGACTGCATGTCGACTGTGTGTGAACCTTATTCAATTTGTTGCGTGGAGTTGTGAATTGGTGGATGCTAACAAGTCGAACTAGCTCATCTTTAGCTAGTCGGGAGTTGAACTTTTGGGTACTATCTCTTGTTCAGGTAATTGTTATTTTACTGTCGATTGTCAATATTGCAAGTAAATTCCTTGAGGACAAGGAATAGTTCAAGTTTGGGGTTGTGATGACAGTACGTCAACACTAGTTTTTTAGTCATGATTGTGTTCTTTTTGTGATGTTTTGAGAGTCAAATGTTTGTACACATGGTTAAGCAAGATCAAGATTCATAAAAGATAAGTTTTGCACAAATTGGAGAAGAAATCGTGCCACGATTCAGGTCCATCGTGCCACGATTGAAGCGTGGAATTTACCTGAAGATACTGGAAAAATCGTGGCACGATGGATGTGTAACGTGCCACGATGGTTGAGTAAATTTGCTGCCACGTAGGATTAATGAGCAAATCGTGCCACGATGGTTTCGAAATGTGGCACGATGGTGGGCTTTTCTGAAACCCTAATTCTTTATCTATAAAAGCCAAATGCGATCAGAAGCTTAGAGAGCGATTTTGGAGACCTAAATAGAGCATAGACGGCACCAGGAAACCGCAGAACACGCAGTGGATCCACCAAACTCATAGTTGGTTTGGATTTATGTATGTTCATCATTTTCTATGTATTTGATTGTTTAGTTATGAGTAGCTAAACTTTTAGATTGATTAAGTCATGAGATGAATCTTTGTGATCTGTGATGGTGTAATTTGTTAAGAACTCTCTTTAACATCAATGAAAACCTAGTCTTTATTCAGAATTATTTGTGTTTAATGCTTTTCTTATGATTGTTTGTATGACTACTAACCCTAGCTTCTTTCAACCATATAAATTGATCTTAGGAATTGAATGACTACTAACCCTAGCTTTTAATCCTGAAATAGTAATTCTGTTTAATTCAACGTAGGAACCTAGAGATAGGAAATTGAGAGTTATGACTTATGAATTAACGTTATCACCGTGCTTCCGCAGTTATTCAATCGGTTTAAGAGATTAAAAGGTTATAACTTTGGAAAGGGTTTTGAGTCAAGAGATTGATCAAAACCACTTAGTTAATCCGTCGTAAAGCTAGGGTAATTTCTTTGAGAGTGAAGAGAGCCAAATTACTCACAGTGAGCAATAGAGGATTCGAAAGGCTTGATCATCTGTTTTAATCCAATTATCAAACCATTTTATTTACTTTGTATATTTTCTAACTGAATTTATATTTTCTGCGTGAATCTATATTTTTTAACAAAATCTTTATTTTATGTTATTTAATTTTATGCAATCAAATCAAATCTTCTACTTATATTTTACAAAATAATATATACATCCTAAATATTTACTTTATTGCCAAATTGAGATTAACGCAGTCCTCGTGGATACGAATTTATTTTATTACTTCGATGCATTTTTAGTACACTTGCTAAAAGTTTATCAACCACCCCTTTTATTTTAATGCATTGCATTTTACCTTTTCCTTGAGTTTATGTGCGTAAACTTACTTTTATCTTGCTTTATTTTAAGCCTTTACTCGCATTCTCAAGCCTGTCGAGAGACAGTGCCTTTTTATATCAAACTCGACCTGCCCTCTAAGCAACCTGAGTGCACTTCGTGGCCTTTTTTCAAACTCTTTTCCTATAAAAAAACCTTTGCACAACGGTCTTGAGATTTCTAGTTCGATCTTGCTTGTAATAATCAGAACTAGCCCATGTTTGCCAAAATCACATAAACGTCAAAATACTTCGAATATCATTTATAGACTTCAAGATACTTTAAAAATCAAGCATTCCTTAACAAAAAAAATCAAGTAAAAAACAATAATTAACAAATAACATAAAGCATCTTTAATTCAATCAAAATCAAAGATAACACCATGACAACTAGGAGGTTTTAGATCCCTACCATATTAACTAACAATGTGATTTGGGATAAAGAGAAAGATACGTATTGGTGAAGGGTATTTTCATATCACATTGTGATATATATCGTATATATTGTAGGATATAGGGTGTCTTTGGATATATAGTAACATACATATCGTGAAGGGTGTTTTCGTATCATGTCGTGATATGTATCACATGATACTTGCATCTTTGGATATTTGAAGTATAATAAATTGAATTCAGACAAAACCTACTTAAAATTGCAAACAGTTCGATAAAGGGCAAAACATGATTCTAGCCAATATACAAACCACATCAGCTTGCAAATATAAAGAGAAACAACTTTCAATATAAAATTGATAATAAAGCAAGGATGGTTGACAAACCCTTTTTATTAAACAAGGTAAAATCCAGATAAAGACAATCATAAATCTCTAAGGTAAAAATATGAAAAACCAATTAATGGTTCATTCCTCCAATCAAGAGACGGCTTTCCTTGTAAATCGAAATATCATAAAAGTTTGTTCCTTTAACACCAAGTTCTTTAGTCTCTTGGGTACTTAAATCAAAACATACTAGTTGGCCATCTTTTTTATGGAAGAATATATCACCATTCTTTCCCGCTCCGATACAATGCTGAACATCGAGCAATGGTCCAACAATGAAGAGTTTAGTCCACGATTCTTTTACGCCAAGTTCAACCAAAATTGAGATGTGAAAAGTAGTTTTACTAAAATACCATGAGATTGAGGCAATGGATCCATTTAACACCACCAAGCGTTTCACAGGTATAAGATGAAAGTTGGTATCTATGATTGAAGGTATATCTAAAGGCATAGGTGTTGTAAAAAATATCTCATTGTTCAAGTTAAACGATGCCATCAAATATTCATCACAATTTTCATTATTAGCCCACCAGTGACATATTCCATCGATGCACAACGAATCATATGGTGCACTAGAATTCCAACAAGGCATATTCATATCAAGTTTTCTCCAAGAATTACACCTTAGGCTATAAATTTCCCACACGGGTTCATAGGATATTTCATCCCATGGCACATCTTCCTTCCTCACATTTAGAAGTCGAAGTTTCGACTCACTTATTCTCTCAAATTGTATATACCTAATAATCTTAAAGTCGTCTTTCATATGGTTGTAACCAAACCCGTAAACATCATTTGAAGATGTCCGATAAGGTGGTACAGACTGAGTGGGACTGGGAGGAATGGCCTTGAACTCATGTGTAGCTGGGTTCCACAACAGAAGTGTGTCTTCCCATCCCTCTTTAAGGAGAACAATTCCAGTAAAAGCAGCACAACCAAAAAAAGTGAAGACAGGGTTTTCCTCTTGAAATGGATTTGGAGGTTGTAATTTGAGTTGATTCTCATATCTCTCACCAGATAGTAAATAGTAAGAGTCATGATGAGTCCAATTACGAGTATAATCACTATATAGGATGAGAGATGTATCATGGTAGCAAGGTTGAGGATTAGATAAGAAATTATTGCGGAATTTGTTCACGAAATTAGAGTTTTCAAATAAGCGAGACCATGTTTTGTTTACACATCCAAATCGTTTCAAAGATTTTAAAGAAAGTTTTGAAAGGATAAAGAATGCAAGATCATTAGGTATGTGATTCCTAACCTTTCTTTTACTCCCGATTTTTTTCCCCATAGCACAACGCAAATGAGACAGGCGATGAAATTTGATACAATTTTCCTCTGGTTGTTGGAGAAAGTTCGATAGTTTAAAATAAGTACGATAAAAACACTTAAATAAGAAGTATCATTAATAATTTGGATTTTACTTTATCTTTTTATTTCTTTTGAATGAGTTTTAAATTATTTTGACTTCTTTTACCTTTATTACCAACCTCTAGAAGATACTCTTTTGACTGCATTTAAACTACAATTTTATGATGACCGACTAATCCATTTTAAATATAGGCTTAATTACATAAATTATCCTTTAACTTATTTGTTATTTTTCGATTTGGTCCCTTAATTTTAAATTTTTCCAATTTGATTCCTGATGTACACCTCTGTTACTACTATTGGTCCTTTCTGTCAATTGCCTCACTTTTCCGTCAATGAGTACACACGTGGCCAATCCCACGTGGCACTTATATAAGGCAGTTTTTTTTTGGAATCCAGATTTAATTTTTTTTCCTTCTTGCTCCTTCTCTCGTCGTTTTCTCCATCTACATAAATCATACCCAGAAAAACACATAAAAAATGCATGAAATGCATTACATACTTTCTCAGCATCACAGAGAGAAAAGAGAGGTGACACTATCTTCCTTTCTATCACAAAAACTCAATAGCAACCACACACTAACATCCCACATCCAATATTTAACCAATCATCCTCAAAATACCAAAATACACACACAAAACAAAGAGAAAGGACTAATGTTACAAAGAAAAGAAACAAGATGAAGAAAAATAAGAAAGTATAGATGAAAGCATGACTCACGTACAACAATAACATTCAACAACAACATCACCACTTTCAGTAACCCATAAACATAATTTCAATAACTCAATTAATTAATCAATAACTCATGTGAAGGTGATAAAATCACAAGAAGGGGGGTTGAATTGTGTTTTCTTTTTCACGTCTCTAAAAAAGAATGATTCTGTTTTCCAGGATTAGAGTCTGAACAAGTTCAGGGCCTGATGAAAATTCAGAGTCTGTTGCAGCGGAAAATGTAAAGAGATAAGGGAAAGAGAGAACACAAGCAATTATACAGGTTCCTTCCACAAACCGGAAGTAGTCCTGTCCCCCTTGCACTTATAAGGAGAGTTCACTAAAATGTAATAAACAATTACAAGTTGCTCAAGCACACATCAAGAGACTTCCAAATGCTCAAGCACGCAGGTGTCGTACCCTAATTTTTGACCGATTTATTTTATTTTTATTCGTACGTTGTTTGTTTTCCAGTCGTCTGTTTGCGCGCGAATTTCCGTAATATCTACGTTTGTTCGTGTTTGCGGTCGTGGTTTATTTTTCGTGCGTCGTTTATATTTTAATATCGCGCGCGTATCGTTTCCGTTTTTTTACTCGCGTTCTGTGCGTTTTTTAGCGTAGCGTAACGTTTGCGTTCGTAAAATTTATTTTATTCACGTCGTTGATTTATCGTTTTATTTAGCGTAATTAAGCCGCGTAATCTCAGTCGTATCAGACGAAATTTCGGCAGAGAGGTATTTTAAAATACCTCATTTTTTGGTTCCGACGGGACATTTTTATTTTTATTTATTTAATTTTCGTTTTCCATTTTTAACCATTTATTTAGTCATTTATTTTTTCATTTTACTTATTTATTGTTATTTATTTATCAGATTTATTATTTATTTTAGTTCTTGTCCACATGTCATTGTATCATTGGTCCAATCCAACTTTTCCTCCAAGAAACTGCAGGGGTACTTTGGTCTTTGTTATGGCATCAGTGAACAGTACTATAAAAGTACTGTTCACGCGTCAGTTTGGTCCCCCAAGTCAGAAAAGTCACAATCAAGTCATATCAGTCAAAAAAATCATCAAAAACACAAAATAATTTTCTCTTTCCAAAATTTTGGATCAAACTCACAAATACTCAAGAACATGAAGAACATCATATGAACTTCATGAACTCTAAAACTCAAAAATCATCACAACAACCATCAAACCATAGATTTCGGCCAATCATCACCATAACAACATAGTACCAAACTCAAAAATCATCAAACACTAACATCACCACAAAATCCGAAAATCATCAAACACTAACATCACCACAAAATCCGAAAATCATCAAACACTAACATCACCACAAAATCCGAAAACCATCAACCAACCAACACACATAACAATTTTCGGCCAACACTACAACCAAGCAAATCCGGCCGAAAACGCTAACATCACCACAAATCCGAACCACAACTCATAAAACAACAAAAATCCGAAAGCTCAAGGACTCAAAACCGAGTCCGAACCGAACAAAGGCAAGGCAAGGCAAGGCATACACGAAGAAGAAAGAAAAACGTGTTCAAGGGTGAAGAAAGAGGAAACCGAACGGAAGAGAGAAGAAGAAGCAAGAGGTATTTTGTTCTTGACTTTTTTTGTGTGTTGTTGGATGAATTTATTTTTGTAGATCTAGAGTTGTTTGTTTGTTTTTGGCAAAAACCAAAGTTGGATCCGGAAAGAGGAGAAGGAGGTGAAGGTTTTTAAAAAAATTTTTTTAAAAAAAGAGGTGTTTATCGCTCCGACACGGTGGCGCTCCGGCCGGCCACCGCGTCGGAGCCCTCCGGCCGCCGTCTAACTCGCCGGAGAAGATGAAGATCATCCACTCCGGCCGCCACCTCCTTCTTCCCTTTTTTTCGGTTTTGGCTAGAGAGAGGGGGGAGGAGCTTTTGTTTTGTGATTTTAGAGAGAGGGAAACAAGAGAAAATGAATGAATATGGGTAAAAAAATCTTATATATTCATTAATGGGAGCTGGGTGGGTCGACCCAGTACCCATGCCCAGCTCCATACCCATGCCCAACCCATTTGTTTCTACTCATTTGCTGATTTTACCCCATCTTTGTTGCCAGCACCCCCTGTTGGTTCTTTATTATAGTGATTTTGTTTTATATAAATTTCATGCATTATTTTTTATATTTTATGTCCCATACATTATTAATTAGTGTGTTAGCTTTTATGTCATGCATTTTTAGTTCATGTAATAATTAAATCTCTATTTCATATGATGTTAGTTAAACATGTTAAAATCTATTTCCTCTTTATTTTAAAACTACTCCTATTTTTTTTAGTTTGTTTGTTTATGTTTTTATTTATTTGTTTTTTTTGTGATGGCATTTCTATTACTCATCATCTTATGCATAATTTTTTTTTGTTGTTCCTCATCATTTATTTCATCGTCATTATCTCATGCATCTTTATCTCTTCTAATTTTATTCATCTTGCATTTATATTTATTTCCTATGTTTGCATATTATTGTCACATTGTACTAACTTGTTTAAATTACATTTTTTAGTTTATAGAATTAATTCTCATTAGAAATATTATAGGTTTGACTAAATTTCTTGTCAATTTATTTTCGATACTTAGTATGTAATTAGGGAATTAATGTAATTTATTTTCGCGCATTTTTCTTCTTTTTGAGACCATAGAATGTATCTAGGGTATGTAATATGTAATCGGCACACGCACTGACACGCGCACCGACACACCACTTTATTTATCGCTTTACGCTCTTTTATTTTTTATTTTTTTTCCGTCGTTACGCGATTTCGTCGTTAGTTTAGAAAAAATATTTTCTTCAAAAAAAATCAATCAAGTCAAATTCAAATTTCTTTCAAGTAAACCTTGGTATGTAATCCAAGTGATTTTCTTTTTTTTTTCCTTAATCAAATGTTAATTAATTTAATCTCCACATTAGACATGGATTTCGTACAATTAAAATTGACCAACTTCATCGTATTTTCTTCTCATGCCTTGAGGCCTCTCATCTCTTCTTAAAACCTTTCTTTCAAAAATATTAAAATCAATTCAACTCATCAAATAAGTTCTTAAGCCGAACTACTTGATTTTGATCCCGATTTATTTGGGTAAGTAGGCAAAGGGTTTCGACCCTTCCAAATCAATAAAAATAACCAAAAACATGCTTCTTCTTTCTCCCTTCTTTCACTTTAACTCTTAAACTTTTTAATAAGTAAAACCAATTTAGCGCAAGATTAGAGAATAGGTAGAAGGTTCCTATGGGATACCATAGTCGGTTCGGGTGCCTAACACCTTCCCCAATCGAAACCAACCTCCGAATCCAAGGTCTATAAGGGTTTTCACTCACTTTTTCCCTTCCCGCGAATAAAAGTTGAGAGTTCAATGATTCAAGGTTCGAATCTAATCAATGATTTTGACACCCGAAAATCACGAGCACAGAAATGGCGACTTCACTGGGGACATTTTGAGGGTTAAGCCTATTTTATCTTTCTTTACTTTTGCGCTTTATTTGCTTATACTTTTGTAAATACGTGTCTAATTGTTTACTTTTTTTGTGAGTGGCGAGATAAGTGTCCCTACCCGGACTTGAGAGGAAATTAGGATAGGATGGTGGTATAATCATAGTACCTTACCAAGAGTGATTTTTGGTTTGTGGTACATGTGATAACCCCACTCAACTAAGGAATCTTGGAAGTATAATTTGTCAACATGAGTATTCATGTTTGGCATGCTATTTTCAAGTGGCCGTCGAAGTTGAGAACCTAGAGTTACATTTAACCCATCTCAGCCTTTTAGGATGTAGTGCGGTGGCTAAAATCATGAGTCAGTCTTGGTTTAGTCGTTACGCGATACTACACTCAAACTAGACTTCCTTGTGAATGTTATGGGACTAGGAGTATTTCTAGGCCCCAATATATTCAAAAGGGGGGTTGTAATTTGGGAACTTGGTAGAACCCGTGATACAGGTACATTTGAAACCATAGTCCTTACCTATTGCGTGTTTTACCCTCAGCTCCAACTTTGTGGACTTAACCCCACCATGTTTTCTATGTTCTTTAGCATAATCATGCATACATGCATTCATCCATAAATATATTTTTGCATCCGATGAAATATCGAAGGACTTATGTAAACTTTTCTTGTAAACATCTTTAGATATGGACAAAGTAAGGAGGTGCACCAGGAAGTATGTTTTCCACAAGCCGGATGTTTTAAAGCTAAGAGATTTGGCAAAGAAGGTAACTAGTCAGGAAGCTTTTCACGAGCGTCATGGGAGATTGTTGGGTATCCTCAAAACAGATGTTGAAAAAGGAATCTTGGAAACTTTGATCCAGTTCTACGATCCACTCTACCACTGCTTTACTTTCCCTGATTACCAGTTGGTCCCCACCCTTGAAGAGTATTCCTACCTAGTGGGTCTGCCAGTGCTTGATGAAATACCGTTCAGTGGCCTTGAACCCGTTCCTAAATTCGCAACTATTGCCGCAGCTCTCCACCTTGGAGCCTCTGTCATAAAAGCCCACCTCACTACCAAAGGAGGTCTTCTAGGCCTGTCTACTGATTTTCTTTACCAACAAGCTTCGACCTTTGCCGACGCATCCAGTAATGAGGCATTCCATTCCATTTTAGCTTTGCTCATATACGGCATTGTGCTTTTCCCAAACCTCGACAACTTTGTCGATATCCATGCTATCCAAATTTTTCTCACCAAAAACCCTGTCCCTACTTTGTTAGCCAATACATACCATTCTATCCATGACCGAACCCTCGCAAAACGTGGGACTGTCTTTTGTTGTGCGCCTTTACTCTACAAATGGTTTACCTCCCATCTACCTCAAACTCACTCATTTCAAGCCAATCAAGAGGGTCATCCGTGGTCCCGAAGAATCATGTCTCTAACTCCATCCGATATAGTCTGGTACCGTGCAACTAATGATGTGGAAGCTATCATTGTCAGTTGTGGTGAATACTCCAGTGTACCCCTTCTCGGTATACACGGCGGAATTAACTACAACCCCATTCTAGCCAGACGTCAGTTTGGATATCCGTTGAGAACTAAGCCGGATAATATTTATCTAGAGAATGAATTCTATCTCAATAACAAAGATCACCTGAACCAGAGAGGGTTGTTTGTGCAAGCTTGGCGTGGCATCCATAGACTTAGTAAGGGTCAATTAGGAAGAAGAGAAGGTTTTGTGCATGAATCCTATACCCAATGGGTCATTGACAGGGCTGCAGACTTTGGAATGCCTTATGTTTTACCGAGGTTCCTATCTTCAACTGTACCAGCACCGATCTTGCCTTTACCTCCTCAGACTGCGGAAGAGTATCAGTTACGTTTGGCTAAGTTAGAGCGTGAAAAGGCTGAGTGGGAAGGAAAGTATCAACTAGCTAAGCGTGAGAATGACACCCTCATGAATTTGCTAGAAGAAGAGAATTGGAAGAATCATAAGAAAGATCAAGAGATTGCTGAGTTGAAAGAGCGTATCAGGGTGAAGGATGCTATACTTGAACAGGTTCCCAGGAGTAAGAAGAAACGCATGGATTTCTTCGCTGGTCCGCATTCAGATTTGGAGGAGTAGTCTACTTCAAGAGCTTGAGATTTCCACTTTTTGTTTTCTTTTATTGTATTTTCTTAAGTTTTCTATTATATACTTTGAAGTCTATCCCTTGGCTCAGTTTGTTTAAAAGGGAATTATCTTGTTTTTGCTTTTTATTCTTTGTAATGAATGTTTAGGATTGTTATGTTTACAAAAGATTGTTTCTATAAGTTCTTCGATGAATCAAAAAATTGCATTACTTTTGCATTTAGCATATCATGCATCATACTGCATCCATAAACTGTCAAAACCAAGTCTCATAATTCTCTCATTTCTGCCTCATTCAAGGAAAGTGGCCCGGCGTATTCAGTACAAGCCTTCTCGCATCCACAACACTCGGGAAATTGTTAAAAAGAAGATGGATTTGATAGAACAAGAGAACAGGGACCTCAAAGAACAGGTTATTACACTCAGGGAGGGTATGAACAAGTTGACGGTTATGATGGAGGCTATAATGGCCAATCAGGCGCAAGCGGCAGCTACCCAGCCGATTCTTGATGTTATCCCGGTTCAACCAGTTCTTGATGCTCAGCCAATTCCTGTTGTTACGTCTGCTGCACACAATTCTCCTATGGTTGTTTCGTCTGCCCAGACTGGTCCTACGCAACCAATCCTTACTGCCACGGCTGCTGGCACTGCACAGCCCACCCCGGCTGGTTTTTCTTTTGGAGATGCATCGAATATGTACAATGAAGGTCTTCGTCCTCCCGGTTTTGCTTATCACCCTCATAACTACATGTCCAAAGAGTATCCTTGGAGTATGCCTCTTACAGCTAATGAAGGTGTACGCTTTGCTGGCCCAGAAATGCCAACTCCTTATGGACAGCAAGCAACGCCACTTTTTCATCATGGACAGTTATTCCCTCAAGCTGTCATGAATCATACGGCACCCATTGTGCATACTGCTCAGCAGGAGGAAGGACCAATTTATCATTCGGGTAGTGTGGTAGGAGATGACAGAATGGTAAGTCTGGAAGAGAAGTACGACGTAGTGCAGAAAGAACTAAGGGCTCTTCGTGGTAAAGACATTTATGGTCAGAATGTGCACGATCTTTGTTTGGTCCCAAATGTGGTACTGCCTCCCAAGTTCAAGACTCCGGATTTCGTCAAATATGAAGGGAACACTTGTCCCCAGAGCCACCTGGTTATGTATGTAAGGAAGATGACAGCCTACAAAGACAATGAACCTTTGCTCATTCATTGTTTCCAAGACAGTTTGACTGGTCCCGCACAAATATGGTATATGAATCTGAAGGGGATCACCACCTTCGAAGAACTGGCCAGGGCTTTCATACAGCAGTACAGGTATAACATACATCTGGGGCCCACTCGAAGGGAACTACAAGCTATGACTCAAAAGGATAAAGAGTCTTTCAAGGAGTATGCTCTCCGCTTTATTCAAAAATCGGCCCAAATCCGCCCTGCTCTGAAGGAAAGAGAAATGGTTGATCTATTCTTTGAAACTTTGAGTCCCTACTACTCGGAGAAAATGATTGGTTGCGCATCGCAGAAGTTTACTGAGATGGTTGATGCGGGGGTTCGCATTGAAGATTTGGTCCGTAAAGGAATTTTGGCCAAAGAAGGTAGTGTGTCAAGTGCTTCGTCAGGTGGGTCGTCTAATGGACCCAAGAAATTTGGAAACAGTTATCCAAAGAAGAGTGCTCAGGAAGTCAGTATGGTAGCCCAGGGGGGATCCCAGCCAATATATCCAAACTACCCATTCATCGCCAATATCCCACCACCTTTTCCAGCTCCACAAAATCAACATTACCACCCACAAACGCCCCAAAGGCCTCCACCATTCTACCCGCCACTATATCAACAACCGTATCCACAACCTTTCTACCAACAATCATATTACCCACCACCACCTCAACAACAACAACCTCGTAATCGAGCCCCACAACAGCCAAATCGCCTACCCAGAAAAGAGTTTCCCCCCATACCCATGTTGTATGCAGACTTGCTACCCTCTTTATTAGCAAGGAATCTTGTGCAGACTAGGCAGCCTCCTCGCCTGCAGAACCCACTACCTCCATGGCACCGTGCTGATCTTACTTGTGCCTTTCACCAAGGGGCACCTGGGCATGATGTTGAGCATTGCTACCCGCTCAAAGAATAAGTTCAGAGATTGATTCAAAGCAAAGAGTTGTCCTTCGAGGACACCAATTCCAATACTCAGAATAATCCTTTGCCATCTCATGGACCGGCTGTTAATATGATTCAAGAGGATCAAGATTTGAGTCTAATTCTCAGGGCTCAAGATATCAGAACTCCTTTGGTCCCGATTCACGCCAAGATGTGCGAGGCCAACATGTTTGACCACGATCATGATGCTTGTGAAGTGTGTTCTATGGATCCCCGAGGGTGTGAGAAAGTCCAGGAAGATATACAAGGACTGATTGACAGAAGAGAGCTGATTGTCAAGAAGGAATCCAGGAATGTTTGTGTTATTACTCCGGTGTTTAAGAATCTTGAGGTAGTCCGTGATGGTGCGAAGTCAGACGTAACTCCTCTGGTGATCCGCTTGCCAGGACCTGTTCCCTATACTTCTCAGAAGGCCATACCCTACCGGTATGAGGCAACTATTGTGGAGAATGGTAAAGAGATCCCTCTGCACTCTGCAGATGCTGTCATAAATATAGCAGGTGTGGGCAAAGTAATGAGAAGTGGGCGTATTCTCCCCACTGTTGTGCGCAACGAGAATACTGCTCCGAATGTGCCAGTGCAGAATCTTGACAAGGGTAAAGGTGCCAGCCAACCTGAGGGGATCATTCAGGAAGGTAGTGATGAAATTTTGAAGCTGATCAAAAAGAGTGAATACAAGATAATTGATCAGTTGTTGCAAACTCCGTCCAAAATTTCCATAATGTCTTTACTTATGAACTCTGGAGCTCATAGGGACACTCTGATGAAGATTTTGGCTCAAGCATATGTGGATCCCGATGTTACCCTGGGGCAATTCGGGAGTATAGTGGGGAATGTAACTGCGTGTAATAACCTGAGCTTTAGTGATGAAGACCTCCCGGCGGAGGGAAGAAACCATAACTGGGCTTTGCACATTTCCGTCCTTTGTAAGTCAGACTCGATGTCGAATGTGTTGATAGACACCGGTTCCGCCCTCAATGTGATGGCAAAAACTACTTTGGAAAGGTTGGCATACCGTGGCGCCCAGTTGAGGCCAAGTGCAGTGATGGTAAAAGCATTCGATGGATCTAGGAAGTCGGTGATTGGGGACATAGACTTGCCTGTCACGGTGGGCCCACATACATTCAAGGTTACATTCCAAGTCATGGACATTCAAGCTTCATACAGTTGCTTACTTGGACGACCGTGGATTCATGAGGCTGGAGCAGTGACCTCCACTCTTCATCAAAGGCTGAAGTTTGTAAGTTGTGGAAAGCTGATAACGGTAATTGGTGAATCAGCCTTATTGGTTAGTCATTTGTCTGCTTTCTCCTATATTGGTGCTGATGATGTAGAAGGAACTTCTTTTCAGGGGTTCTCTGCGGAAGAAGGAGCTGCTAAGAAAGGTGAGACTTGTATGGCCTCCTTGAAGGATGCCCGAAAGCTTGTACAAGATGGTAAAACAGGAGGCTGGGGTCAGTTGGTACAGCTGCCTGAGAACAAGCGGAAAGAGGGTCTCGGTTTCTCCACCAGTCAGTCGAGCGCCAGTTTCAAGCCAGTTGAGGGTATTTTTCACAGTGCTGGGTTTATTCATGCTCCACCAGAAACCAATGCTATTCTCGAAGATCAGTCGGAAGAGGTTGCACCTATCTTTGTCACACCTGGAGGAGCCTGTTGCAATTGGATCGCTGTGGATATTCCTTCTGTGATGCATGTGTCTAAGTAATATGTTTGTCTACTTTTTCGTTTTTTTAAGAAAACTCTTTTCGTCCTGCCCCAGACGGAAATGAACTCTTGTAGGGCTTTTGGTTTTATCTTCAAGTATTGTCGTTATTAATGAAAAAACGTCGTTTCTATCATGACTTGTTTTATTTTTTATTTACTGCTTTTTCTGGAAAAATGGTAATAGAAAAATCCCAAAAAAATTTCATTCTCTTTTTCTTTTTAAATCAATCAAATTTAAAAGTCTGCATTTACTCATTTACTAAAATCAATCATAAATCATGTGCAGACTGAACATACATAAGCCCGTTGAACACAGTGACCCTATGCTTCTGCCCAACTTTGAATCCCCTGTTTACGAGGCTATGGTAGAGGATGATGTTGAGATTCCTGATGAGATCAGATGGATGTTAGAGCAAGAGAAAAAGATCATTCAGCCTCATGAGGAAGATTTAGAATTGATCAATCTGGGTACTGAGGAGGATAGAAAAGAGATCAAGATTGGAGCGTCATTGGAAGTTACTGTCAAAGAAAAGGTAGTTGAACTTCTCAGAGAGTACGCTGACATATTTGCTTGGTCATACAAAGACATGCCAGGATTAGATCATGAAGTTGTAGAACATCGCTTGCCGTTGAAACCTGAGTGTCCTCCAGTCAAACAGAAGCTCAGAAGATCACATCCTGATATGGCCCTCAAAATCAAAGAAGAAGTACGGAAGCAGATTGATGCAGGCTTTCTAGTTACATCCGAGTATCCTCAGTGGTTGGCTAACATTTTGCCTGTTCCAAAGAAAGATGGTAAGGTCCGAATGTGTGTTGATTACCGAGATCTGAACAAGGCAAGTCCGAAGGATGATTTCCCTCTACCTCATATTGATGTATTGGTTGATAGTACTGCTCAATGCAAAGTTTTCTCCTTCATGGATGGTTTCTCTGGTTACAATCAGATCAAGATGGCTCCTGAAGATAGAGAAAAGACATCTTTCATCACGCCGTGGGGCGCTTTCTGCTATGTAGTAATGCCATTTGGTTTGATAAATGCTGGTGCCACTTATCAGAGGGGTATGACTAAGATATTCCATGATATGATGCACAAAGAGATAGAAGTTTATGTGGATGATATGATTGTCAAGTCTGGTACTAAAGAAGAACATGTTGAGTATTTGTTGAAGATGTTCCAACGTTTGAGAAAGTACAAGCTCCATTTGAATCCTAATAAATGTACTTTTGGTGTCCGATCAGGGAAACTTTTGGGCTTCATTGTTAGTCAGAAAGGCATTGAAGTAGATCCCGACAAAGTCAGAGCCATCCGGGATATGCCCGTTCCAAAAACAGAGAAACAGGTCAGAGATTTTCTCGGAAGACTGAATTATATCTCCAGGTTTATCTCTAATATGACTGCTACTTGTGGACCGATATTCAAGTTACTCCGCAAAGATCAAAGGATTGTTTGGACAGAAGATTGTCAGAAAGCCTTCGACAGTATCAAGGAGTATTTGCTTGAACCTCCAATTCTTGTCCCTCCAGTTGAAGGAAGACCGTTGATCATGTACTTGATTGTGTTAGAAGATTCCATGGGTTGTGTACTCGGACAGCAGGATGAAACTGGTAGAAAAGAGCATGCAATCTATTACTTAAGCAAGAAGTTCACAGATTGTGAATCCCGGTACTCGGCACTTGAGAAGACTTGTTGTGCTTTAGCATGGGCTACCAAACGTCTCCGACACTATATGATCAATCATACCACTTGGTTGATATCCAAAATGGACCCAATCAAGTACCTCCTGGAGAAGTCTTCGATATCAGGGAGAATTGCTCGTTGGCAGATGTTATTGGCCGAGTTTGATATTGAATACCATACTCAGAAAGCAATCAAAGGGAGTATCCTGGCGGATCACTTGGCTCATCAACCAGTTGAAGATTATCAACCTGTTAAGTTTGATTTCCCGGATGAAGAGGTTATGCATTTGAAGATGAAAGATTGTGATGAACCGTTGTTTGGGGAAGGTCCAGATCCTGAGTCTGAATGGGGTTTGATTTTTGATGGGGCCGTTAATGCTTATGGCAATGGAGTTGGGGCAGTCCTCGTCACACCTGAGGGTACTCACATCCCTTTTACTGCAAGGCTACGATTTGATTGTACAAACAATATGGCAGAATATGAAGCTTGCATCATGGGCATTGAAGAAGCAATCAATATGAGGATTAAGAATATTGATATATGTGGAGATTCAGCCTTGGTGATTAATCAGATCAAAGGAAAGTGGGAAACTCACCATGCTGGTCTGATCCCGTACAGAGATTATGCAAGACGGTTGTTAACTTTCTTTAACAAAGTGGAGTTGCGTCACATTCCCCGTGATGAGAATCAGATGGCAGATGCTTTGGCCACCTTGTCTTCGATGATCAAAGTAAATCGTCACAATGATGTGCCATTAATCAGTGTCCAGTTCCTTGAAAGACCCGCTTATGTGTTTGCAGTTGAGGTACTTGCTGATGGTAAGCCATGGTTTCATGATATCAAGGTTTTCCTTCAAACTCAAGAGTATCCGCCTGGGGCATCTCGCAAAGATAAGAGGACTCTGAGAAGACTGTCTGGTAATTTCTTCCTGAATGAAGATGTATTGTACAAAAGAAACTTTGATGCAATGTTGCTCAGGTGTGTGGATGAACGCGAAGCAGATTTATTGATGCATGAGATACATGAAGGTCCTTTTGGTACTCATTCCAGTGGACATGCAATGGCTAAGAAAGCATTGAGGGCAGGTTATTACTGGATAACGATGCAAAATGATTGTTATAATTATGCCAAGAAGTGCCACAAATGTCAGATATATGCAGATAAGATCCATGTACCACCATCTATGCTCAATGTTATCTCTTCTCCGTGGCCTTTCTCCATGTGGGGCATTGATATGATTGGTCGGATTGAACCAAAAGCTTCTAATGGACATCGCTTCATACTAGTGGCTATTGATTACTTTACCAAGTGGGTTGAAGCAGCATCCTTCGCCAACGTGACCAAGCAGGTAGTGGTTCGGTTCATCAAGAATAACATCATCTGCCGTTATGGTATTCCTAACAAGATCATCACGGATAATGGTACAAATTTGAACAACAACATGATGAAAGAATTGTGCGATGATTTCAAGATTGAACATCACAACTCTTCTCCATACAGACCTCAGATGAATGGTGCGGTTGAGGTTGCAAATAAGAATATCAAGAAGATTGTGCAAAAGATGGTGGTTACCTACAAAGATTGGCATGAGATGTTACCCTATGCTTTACATGGATATCGTACCTCAGTGCGTACTTCAACAGGGGCAACCCCTTTCTCTTTGGTATATGGCATGGAAGCAGTGCTCCCTGTGGAGGTGGAAATCCCGTCTTTGAGAGTCTTGATGGAGGCTGAATTAACTGAAGCTGAGTGGTGCCAGAGTAGGTATGATCAATTGAATTTGATTGAAGAGAAACGCATGACCGCTTTGTGTCACGGACAACTTTATCAGTCAAGGATGAAACAGGCGTTTGACAAAAAGGTTCATCCCCGTGAATTCAAAGAAGGAGACCTTGTGATCAAGTGTATCAAATCTTTCCAACCGGATCCCAGGGGCAAGTGGTCTCCGAATTACGAAGGTCCTTATGTGGTCAAGAGAGCGTTCTCTGGTGGTGCTTTAATCCTTACAAATATGGATGGAGAAGATTTACCTCGTCCTGTGAATTCTGATGCAGTCAAGAAATACTTTGTCTAAAGATATATGAAAGAACAGCTCAGTAGGTCGAAAACCCGAAAGGGCGGCCTAAACCAAAAAAGAGCGTCTCGGTAAGTCGAAAACCCGAAAGGGCGGCTTAGGCAAAAATTAGAGACACAAAAAAAAAAAGAGAAGAAAAAAGAATTGAAAAAAAGAGTTTATCCTGATAGGTCAAAAACCCGAAAGGGCGGCCTATGCAAAAGTTAAGGATTATGACAAAGTAACTGCATCAGATCAAGCATCACCCAGTTGGGGCACCTTAGCTGTCAGAAGTCCTCCGACACTAAAGCATCTAAACAATGGTTCAAAGTTGTTAGGGAAAGTAGTGGTTATTGTGTTCAATGTACCTTCCCATGTAATTACCATTTTCCAACTTTTGTAATCCGTGGAGCCATGCCTTTGGCCGGTTACCACCCTATTACATTAATTTGAGCCAGTGCCCTCTTTTGGAATTCTTGTTTATTCTATATGCAATTTTCTTCTTCCATTTTAATGTCAATACTTGACGTAAAAACTTTGAAAAATTCTTTTACTTTTATGTTTTCTTTTGAAAAAAAACAAAAAAAATGACAAACGTATTATCTGTAGGTTCATATATCATGGAAACATATGTCAACATCCATTCGAACACAGGTGAATTCAACAGAGTGGATCATAGTCTTGCAAAAAAAAAAAAAAAAGTAGAGAAAAGAGAAAAGCTCGCTAAGTCGAAAACCCGAAAGGGCGGCTTAAGCCAAAAATGAGCGTCCTGGTGGATCGAAAACCCGAAAGGGCGGTCCAGGCAAAAATTAGGGACATACAAAAAAGAATATATTCCCGGTGGATTGAAAACCCGAAAGGGCGATTCAGGCAAAAGTTAGGGATTTCAAAAAAAAAAAAAAGAGAAAAGAATACAAAAAAAGCAATGACTATGTGAAGCACAGTTTTGAGAAGGTACTTTGGTTCAGTTCAGAAATGGCGACCTCAGCCAGGTTTTTGTGTTATGTGGTCCTTACCCAGTTTCAGTTTGGTTAACGGGTGGTACCCCGATTGTGGTTTGATTCATCTCCAGTGATATTATCCCCAGTGAAGAATGCTAAGTGTTGGCACTGTAATACCGGGTCACTATCCTTACGACCTGTCCAATCTTGTCTCGTCAGTTTCACCAATACATTTTCATACATGTTCATTCATTCATGCATACATATCATGCATACTGATATCATTCATATGCATTTTACCTATGTGTCGTACTCTGTGTGTATCCAGTAAAATTTGTCATCACCAATGTGTTCATTTTGGTCTGTTTACCATTTAAGTTTCTTTCAAGTGGCAGGTCCCACCTTTCATTTTCCCCAGTATCTCGTTGAAGCATTCGTACGAAGAGTATTCGTTTGAACCCTGATTTTGTTTGGCTAAGTTGCCTCTGTAATAGTAACGCATCACCAGTATTTCTTTTCGTATGTTTGTCATTACCCCAGTAAAGGTAATTGACAGTTTTACCCTTTCGTATGATCGTCATTACCCCAGTAAAGGTAATTGACAGTTTTACTCTTTCGTATGTTCGTCATTACCCCAGTAAAGGTAATTGACAGTTTTACCCTTTCGTATGTTTGTCGTTACCCCAGTAAAGGTAATGACCAGTATTTCTTTCGTATGATCGTCATTACCCCAGTAAAGGTAATTGACAGTTTTACTCTTTCGTATGTTCGTCATTACCCCAGTAAAGGTAATTGACAGTTTTACCCTTTCGTATGTTTGTCGTTACCCCAGTAAAGGTAATGACCAGTATTTCATTTCGTATGTTCGTAATTACCCCAGTAAAGGTAATTGACAGTTTTACCCTTTCGTATGTTTGTCGTTACCCCAGTAAAGGTAATGACCAGTATTTCTTTCGTATGTTCGTCATTACCCCAGTAAAGGTAATTGACAGTTTTACCCTTTCGTATGTTTGTCGTTACCCCAGTAAAGGTAATGACCAGTATTTCTTTCGTATGTTCGTCATTACCCCAGTAAAGGTAATTGACAGTTGTACCCCTTCGTATGTTCGTCGTTACCCCAATAAAGGTAATTGACAGTTTTACCCCTTCGTATGTTCGTTGTTACCCCAGTAAGGGTAATGACCAGTATTTCATTTCGTATGTTCGTCTTTACCCCAGTAAAGGTAATAGACATACTTTTTCTCTCCCCAGTAACACTTCACCTGTTTCTCGAGTTAGTATTTTCGTCGTCATTGCATTCGTACTTGCATAACAGACAACTCATATCATCACATCCATAGAGCTTTCTCGATTTCTGAGTTGGTCAAAAATTGGTGTACTTGATATTTAAGCCTCTCCGACCCGTCGTTTCAAAAATTTTCGTCTTTTTAAACCCTCGTGACGGAGAAACTTAAATAGGGGCATCTGTCGTACCCTAATTTTTGACCGATTTATTTTATTTTTATTCGTACGTTGTTTGTTTTCCAGTCGTCTGTTCGCGCGCGAATTTCCGTAATATCTACGTTTGTTCGTGTTTGCGGTCGTGGTTTATTTTTCGTGCGTCGTTTATATTTTAATATCGCGCGCGTATCGTTTCCGTTTTTTTACTCGCGTTCTGTGCGTTTTTTAGCGTAGCGTAACGTTTGCATTCGTAAAATTTATTTTATTCACGTCGTTGATTTATCGTTTTATTTAGCGTAATTAAGCCGCGTAATCTCAGTCGTATCAGACGAAATTTCGGCAGAGAGGTATTTTAAAATACCTCATTTTTTGGTTCCGACGGGACATTTTTATTTTTATTTATTTAATTTTCGTTTTCCATTTTTAACCATTTATTTAGTCATTTATTTTTTCATTTTACTTATTTATTGTTATTTATTTATCAGATTTATTATTTATTTTAGTCCTTGTCCACATGTCATTGTATCATTGGTCCAATCCAACTTTTCCTCCAAGAAACTGCAGGGGTACTTTGGTCTTTGTTATGGCATCAGTGAACAGTACTATAAAAGTACTGTTCACGCGTCAGTTTGGTCCCCCAAGTCAGAAAAGTCACAATCAAGTCAGATCAGTCAAAAAAATCATCAAAAACACAAAATAATTTTCTCTTTCCAAAATTTTGGATCAAACTCACAAATACTCAAGAACATGAAGAACATCATATGAACTTCATGAACTCTAAAACTCAAAAATCATCACAACAACCATCAAACCATAGATTTCGGCCAATCATCACCATAACAACATAGTACCAAACTCAAAAATCATCAAACACTAACATCACCACAAAATCCGAAAATCATCAAACACTAACATCACCACAAAATCCGAAAACCATCAACCAACCAACACACATAACAATTTTCGGCCAACACTACAACCAAGCAAATCCGGCCGAAAACGCTAACATCACCACAAATCCGAACCACAACTCATAAAACAACAAAAATCCGAAAGCTCAAGGACTCAAAACCGAGTCCGAACCGAACAAAGGCAAGGCAAGGCAAGGCATACACGAAGAAGAAAGAAAAACGTGTTCAAGGGTGAAGAAAGAGGAAACCGAACGGAAGAGAGAAGAAGAAGCAAGAGGTATTTTGTTCTTGACTTTTTTTGTGTGTTGTTGGATGAATTTATTTTTGTAGATCTAGAGTTGTTTGTTTGTTTTTGGCAAAAACCAAAGTTGGATCCGGAAAGAGGAGAAGGAGGTGAAGGTTTTTAAAAAATTTTTTTTAAAAAAAGAGGTGTTTATCGCTCCGACACGGTGGCGCTCCGGCCGGCCACCGCGTCGGAGCCCTCCGGCCGCCGTCTAACTCGCCGGAGAAGATGAAGATCATCCCCTCCGGCCGCCACCTCCTTCTTCCCTTTTTTTCGGTTTTGGCTAGAGAGAGGGGGGAGGAGCTTTTGTTTTGTGATTTTAGAGAGAGGGAAACAAGAGAAAATGAATGAATATGGGTAAAAAAATCTTATATATTCATTAATGGGAGCTGGGTGGGTCGACCCAGTACCCATGCCCAGCTCCATACCCATGCCCAACCCATTTGTTTCTACTCATTTGCTGATTTTACCCCCATCTTTGTTGCCTGCACCCCCTGTTGGTTCTTTATTATAGTGATTTTGTTTTATATAAATTTCATGCATTATTTTTTATATTTTATGTCCCATACATTATTAATTAGTGTGTTAGCTTTTATGTCATGCATTTTTAGTTCATGTAATAATTAAATCTCTATTTCATATGATGTTAGTTAAACATGTTAAAATCTATTTCCTCTTTATTTTAAAACTACTCCAATTTTTATTTAGTTTGTTTGTTTATGTTTTTATTTGTTTGTTTTTTTTGTGATGGCATTTCTATTACTCATCATCTTATGCATAATTTTTTTTTGTTGTTCCTCATCATTTATTTCATCGTCATTATCTCATGCATCTTTATCTCTTCTAATTTTATTCATCTTGCATTTATATTTATTTCCTATGTTTGCATATTATTGTCACATTGTACTAACTTGTTTAAATTACATTTTTTAGTTTATAGAATTAATTCTCATTAGAAATATTATAGGTTTGACTAAATTTCTTGTCAATTTATTTTCGATACTTAGTATGTAATTAGGGAATTAATGTAATTTATTTTCGCGCATTTTTCTTCTTTTTGAGACCATAGAATGTATCTAGGGTATGTAATATGTAATCGGCACACGCACTGACACGCGCACCGACACACCACTTTATTTATCGCTTTACGCTCTTTTATTTTTTATTTTTTTTTCCGTCGTTACGCGATTTCGTCGTTAGTTTAGAAAAAATATTTTCTTCAAAAAAAATCAATCAAGTCAAATTCAAATTTCTTTCAAGTAAACCTTGGTATGTAATCCAAGTGATTTTCTTTTTTTTTCCTTAATCAAATGTTAATTAATTTAATCTCCACATTAGACATGGATTTCGTACAATTAAAATTGACCAACTTCATCGTATTTTCTTCTCATGCCTTGAGGCCTCTCATCTCTTCTTAAAACCTTTCTTTCAAAAATATTAAAATCAATTCAACTCATCAAATAAGTTCTTAAGCCGAACTACTTGATTTTGATCCCGATTTATTTGGGTAAGTAGGCAAAGAGTTTCGACCCTTCCAAATCAATAAAAATAACCAAAAACATGCTTCTTCTTTCTCCCTTCTTTCACTTTAACTCTTAAACTTTTTAATAAGTAAAACCAATTTAGCGCAAGATTAGAGAATAGGTAGAAGGTTCCTATGGGATACCATAGTCGGTTCGGGTGCCTAACACCTTCCCCAATCGAAACCAACCTCCGAATCCAAGGTCTATAAGGGTTTTCACTCACTTTTTCCCTTCCCGCGAATAAAAGTTGAGAGTTCAATGATTCAAGGTTCGAATCTAATCAATGATTTTGACACCCGAAAATCACGAGCACAGCAGGCAAGCGACTTCCAAATGCTCAAAGACATAACTAAGAGACTTCTAATGCTCAGGCACACAAGCAAGAGACTTCTGACACAATTTACAGAAAATTGAATAAGAGTTTGAACACTTGATATACAATCAGTGGTGTTCCAATTACAAAACAATAAGACTTTGTTTTGTGTAACACTTAAAGATTCTAAGATAAACAAGTTTGGATGAATTCTCTAAGTTGTTCATGTGTTTGTTTGACTCAGGGAGAATAACAAAATAGCGTAATAGCTCAATAGTTCATTCAGAGTCAGTAGTCTATTCTCCAAGTCTTCATTCCTTTATATAGACGTTGTAAAGAGACGTTGAGACAATCCAACACATCACAAATTCATCTAGAAGCTTGATCAAATATTGTTGATTTATTGCTTGATTCGGTAATCGACCTTCAATACAGATTTTGAATTCCATTCCATTTGAAGCGATAATACCAGTAGACACAGCTGCCAGTAGTACAAGGTAGTGGAGTAGTGGAAACAGAGTTTGTACACAGTACTCTGTCCTTTTCCTGCATTCTTTGTTGCAAAGCATCCCATGCTTAAGTTGACTTAGAAGATAGCCGTTACTCCATATGAACGTTTCTTTACACTCGAAATGCCTTCAGAGATTCATATAACCAAATCCTTGATTTGCAATCTTCAGACTCTCTGTAGAACTTTTAGATTATGTTGAGCTTCAGACTCTCTTCAGCTCCTTCAGACTCTCTTTGTTCTTTAGATGCTCTGAGTCTTCAAAACTTCTTGTTTAGCATTTCTTCGAAACAGCCTCTTCAGACTCTCCGAGTCTTGTACTTCTTCGATACAGCTTCTTCAGACTCTCCAAGTCTTCAGAACCTCTCGAAACAGCTTCTGATGATTCTTCAGGCTCTCCAAGTCTCAAGAATCACTTGCAACAAGCTTCTTTAGGATTTTGCTCTTCATTTGTTCTTACAAGATTCTTTCTAAGAGTAAAAACTTTGACTAAGATCCTGCACAATTAAACAAATATTAGCATATCCAATTGACAATTTTTAATACCTTGTTATCATCAAAACTAAAAGTGGTATTGTTAAGCCCATTTGTTCCAACACCATGATCTATTTTGAGCCACAAAAATTGCTTCTTGCACTGTTTTTTTCTTCTTCTGATTCTATGGTTTTGTGTGTGTATTTTCACTGTCCCTTCATCTTCAATTTCGCCATAAACTCTTAAAAGCTTTCACCTTTAACCCTTTTCCCATTTCATAAACCTTAATTGATATTTGATTCTGCTTCAAATGGGAATACAAAACGGTGGTGGGTGTAGCCGATCTTGGGAAGAAGACATTTATTGACACATTTTCAATTCATTCATTTCACTAAATTTCTTCGCAAATCGTTCTCGTCGGTAGTCTCTCTGCTGTTTCATCTCTCGTTCTCTTATGATCCCCTTTTCCTTGCTCTCTCTTTATAAGTTTATGTCTCTTTTCCAAGTTGTGTTCATCTTCAAGGTTGTTGCAGTTGCAGGTGAAGATATTAGGGGAAGAGAAAGCGAAAGAGAATGACGGAAAAGAAGAAGCAGTACCGGATCTTGCGGTTTCCGGCAAGGAACGAAGAGGATTTTTTTTTATGGAAAATGAACAATTGTGAAGATGAAGAATTGTCTGAAAAAGGATTATGAATAATTTTCTGGAAAGTGAATGAAGCAGGACTTAATCTCTCATATTCGAGTTTGAATTTGTGTTTGAAGCTGATTTGATTTGTGCATGTGTTTGTGTTTGAAGGAGAAAACGATGAGAGAAGGAGGAGAGAAGGAGGAAGAAGGAAAAAAAAACCTAGATCTGCAATCTCCAAAAAATTTCCCTTATATATGTGCCATGTGGAATTGGCCATGTGTGCCTCACTAACGGGAAAATGACAGAAAGGATCAAGAGTAGTAACGAAGATGTACATGTGGGACCAAATTGAATTTTTTAAAAGATAAGGGACCAAATCGAAAACAACAAATAAGTTAAGGGACCGTTTATGTAATTAAACCTTAAATATATCATATTGTGACCATATTCAATGTAAAGTTTAATATAATTGGCTTATTCAAATGACTTTACTATTTTCCTAAAAAAAAAAAAAAAAAACTCTAATATTGTCTCAAACGGTTATCCTTATTCTTATTATCTAATCCTAATGTACAATGTAAACAACTAATGCAAAACCCTAATTCTAGATTATGAGCGGGAAAATGCTCACTTATTGCAGATTTTGAAATTCAAATCATCACATAAATGCAACCTAAATAATCAGGCCCACCAACTAATTTCACACGTTTTCCTCAGTGTTGAGCCACTCAATAAGCGCTACTCAATGCATTGAAGGAAACAAAAGAGTATGCAAATTTTGGATTATCTGTTCTTAAAGCTATTGAAAACAACAAACTGAAGTTTACACTTGAGGTGAAATTCTGTTAGATCTCAGATTAGTCGTATTCAATTAATGGTATTCTGACTTATGAATGGGATTAATTAAATTGTTGTTTTCTTTGTAAGTTAGGAAATGATGGATTCTTTTGTATTGAAATATTTTTATAACATAGTAACTTCAATAAAATTTATGATTTTGGGAAACTTTTTCTTATGTACGTGTGGTATTAGGAGACAGTTGATTTCTGGTGTGTAATAGAATTGTTCTGCTAATAAGTTTATTTTGTTGAGTGTTGGTTTCGAATTTCATTTGTTGTTCGCTGCGAACATTTATATTGCGGTAAAAAGTGGATAAAGGTGGTTGCGGATACCTCTAAAACCAATAACATTACAGCTCTAATTGTGGTTGTGGAACCTCAATTTAAAACTATTTGAACTTTCACAATTTCATACTTGATTGAATCTTCGGTTCTCATGAGGTCCTCTCTTCAAAGCCTTCTCAAGGCTTGGTAATAATGGACTGGAAAAATCAAACAGGTAAATATAATTTCCATCTTCTCAATTAGAAAATGATTTTGCAAAAAGTTTCATATAGACATTGGTCATTTTCTCTAGAACCTAACAAACCCATTTTTTTAGATCACTATAGCTCAGAGGATCAAGAAGCAACTTGAAGATGGTAAAGTTTTTTATGCACCCAACTCATGGAGTGAATTCGAGTCTGATTTCTACTAGCAGCAAATATGAGGTAATTTTCATTCAACTTCTATTTATCCCATAAAAGAGTGCCCTTTCTAACCACAATGTAGCTTCGACACATCAAAGTGTTTGTGTCTGTCATTCATAGCTCCTAATTAAAATGCATTAATTTTTTTGTTCAATATAGGATTTTTACAATGAAGTGGTACTCCAAATATCATATATCGACAAGGACGAGAGGTCTTCTACTCTTGGTGGTGATGGCGATATTGACACTTTACTAAATTGTGTTGCAAGGAAGTTAAAGATCATCCCAAAGATTGTCACACAAGTCTTTAATTATGTAACCATGAATAAAAAATTGTTCTAACCCAAGTCTTTAATTACAAATCGTTGATTTTGATATGTGATGGTGTGAATTATAGCTTTTTCTTCATTGTTTGAATAGGTTTGGCTAAATAAGGTAAAGGTATGGCCAACAAAAGGGAAGATCTCATCTGGAAAGCTTAGTGTGAAATATGCAATCCTCAACCGGATTGGAGCCTCTAACTGGGTTCCTACCACTCACTCATCAGATATTGCAACAGGTTTGGCTAAATTTATTTTTGCTACAGGAAATAAAGCTAAGATGGACTTTGGTAGGTATATTTTTGATCAAACTGTGAAGCATGCTAAGATTGATGCAGTCAGACTTCCCATAGCTTTTCCAACTCTGTTGTGTAGCATTATGTTGGATCAACATCCTGGACTTATCACTGCTGATGACCTGCCTAAAAAGAGGGAATCACCTCTCACCATTCATCACAAACTCTTTGGAGATAATCATGCTCCAGTTCTTGTTGGAGCATCTGGTTCCACTCCTGCTGCCAAATCTATGACAAAGGGAGAGATTATTCTCGCTCTGAAGGACACCTGTGTGATGCTGAATGAAATGAAAGTTCAATTTGAACTCATGATCCATGCCTTGGAAGAGGAAGATGTTGTTGCTGCAGATGAACAAAAAGATAGTAAGGAAGAAGCTGATTATGTTGGAAATGAGAAAGAGCATGAGGAAGGATCAGGAAGCAGCTCTGACACTGCTGAATGATTTGTTGTTGTCTGTTATATAATTTAAGAACCTAATTTGTGTGGCTTATGCCCTGAATATTTTTGTGCACCTTTGTGTGCCTATGGTCTGTAACTTTGCAAAATTACTCTGCTTCTTTTATGGTTTGTTTAATTTTATGCCCTGAATTTTCTTTTGGAATTAATTATATGTTTGCTGTTTGACATATTTTGTGGCTAAAAAAGGGGAGTAAATGGGACGGTTCTAACAGGTTTAGCTGTACTCCCTATGGCCTGATGTGTGTATGTGTGTATAATGCATTTATTTTGCATTATTCTTGCATACTGTTGCATTTATTTTGCAACTATTTTTTTTGTACTCTTGTATGTTGTTACTGATGTTGCAGCATCTTATTTGTTCTAAGAGTTCTCTAAATCTCAGTATTTTCTTTATTATGTACATGTTTGCTGCCAATGTCCTATACGATGTTGGAACATATATGTGTCACCTTTAATTGGTCTGCTAGCTTAGTGTGCTAGCTGAAGAATATTCCATAAAAATTTAGGTGGTCATTATCTGAAGAAATATTTGACCAGACCCTGAAGGTTCTCTATCTATGTATTAGGAATTCTTTTGGTTCTCAATTCTTCCATATGCATGTATTTAGGGGGATAGTGGAATATTTCTAGTAGTCACTCATAAGGTGTTATTTTGCGAGGGAGTGCTACTATATTGTGTGCTTGAAAGTACTCAAGATGTTTGACAAATGTTGAGTAGAATGTGTCAAACATCTAACTGTTAGCTGTCAGATTTTTGCAATTATGGGAAATTTATTTTTTTCCCTTACTGTTATGTGAGAGGTATTCATGTCTGATGTGGTGTAGGATGTTGGAACATCCTTGGGAATTTATTTTTCCCTAAACTGTAGCAAAGGAATTTATTTTTCCTCTACTCTATTGAGACTATGCTACTTTCTTATCCGCTGCTGCATGTCTCTGACTTCTGTAATACCTTCTTATCTCTTAAACTTTATTGATTAAGAGTGTGTTACTTTCTCTCTTCTTATCTGGTTTGCTTAAAGCTATGACTGAAGATGGTGTAAGGTATGCTTTTGTTTTGTGCACACTTCTGGTATTTCTTTAGTGATACTGCATGATTGTTTCTTCTTCTTGAATATGTGTTCGTGATGACTTGAGGAAGTGCATCTAAGGTATCTCTTAGGATTCTGTGTGCTGGTTGTTTCTTCATAGGTGTGGTGTCATGCTGATTGAGGAAATGGATGTGTTTTGTATCCCCTCTGTTTTATAAGAATTGGTCTTAATTTGTTTTAGCCAAAAATTTGCCAAAAGGGGAGATTGTTGGGTATTTGTATTGGCTGCATTGTTGCTAAAACAAATATCCATTTATTGTGTGGTTGGATACTATGTTCCAACATGGTTTAGGCATCCATATGAGATGTTGGACAGAATGTTCCAACATCCTGGCACGATTCAGTGTGCCTGAGTTTATGCATATTTGTACGCGTGCCTTATCTTTAAAAGGAAACAACTTTTCCTTATCTTGATGTCCAAGCAGCGTTACAGAATCAGTTTGATTTTATTGCCAAAGGAGCAAGAATATTTAAGGGAATATTTGAAGATGTTTTGGACGTTCCTAAAGATGTTCCTACATTTTAGGACTTTCCTTATTTGTCTCTGATTCTGTTTTGTAGATCAGATCGATCTGCAATTTGTTACTGAAGCCCAACAAGGTTTGTTAGCTCATATTGCTTCAGTATAAAAGGAAGACACCAAGACCTAATTAGGTATTCAATCTGTCATACTAAAAAGTTTAGCTTTTAGGATTTTGAGTCTGTGTGTTATACTCTTGTATCGTTTGATGCAAGTTTAGTTCTGTTTTATTTGTGAGCCTTTCCTATATCATCTTGATACTTGTTAAGGACTGTGTGTTTGAGTTGTAAACTCGTTGTGCTACACCAAAGCTTTGAAGCAAGGTTGTAGTTTGTGTTTGAAGGTAACTTCACCAACAATTTTGTTTGAGGTCTGATAGGTCACAGGGGCTGTGACTGACCATAGGATAGTGAGATGAGATCTCGGATCTAGGAGTTCCTAGGTTGAAGTCTAGACGGGTAGGTCCTAGGTCATAAAGTGTAAACGAGGAGTTTGCTGAGAGCTTTTGAATAAGGACTACACTAGTGGATTTCCTTCCTGGTTTGGTTGCCCCCATAGTAGGTGTGTTTGTCGCCAAAATGGGTCAACAAAACTCACTGTGTCTTTACTTTCTTGTCATTTATTTTCTTGTTTTTATTTCTGTTTACGCTATGATGTTGGAACATTAAACGGAACATCGCAGACGATGAAACATCTTACAGAACATATTAAAACAAGTACGCTAGAATTTCAATTGGATTTGGAGATTGTAGTATGAGTCGATTCTCTTATTTTTCACCGGATAGTAAATGGTAATAGTCAAGATGAGTGTAATTATGTGAATAATCACTATATAAGATGAGAGATGTATCATGGTAGCAAGGGTGAGGATTAGATAGGAAATTATCGCGGAATTTGTTCATGAAATGAGAGTTTTCAAACAAGAGAGACCATGTTTTGTTTACCCTTTCAAATCGTTTTAAAGATTTTAAAGGAAGTTTTGAGAGAATAGAGAATACAAGATCATTGGGTATGTGATTCCTAACCTTTCTTTTACTTCCAGAATTTGCCATCAAACACGTTAGCAAATGAGATGAGATAGTGTGATCCAAATTTGTTTACCTTTGGTGGTTTGGTTTGAGAAAGTTCAGTAGTTTAAATATACCCATTCAAGAAAACTTAATAAGTATCATTAATAATTTGGATTTGAAATTCCCTTTTTTTTTTTTTACAAATTCTTTTAATCTCTCTCTTAAATGATTTTATATTTTTTGACATTTTTTTCCCTTTATTACCAACCTCTAGAAAATTATCGTTGTCTAATCCTTTTAAACTGTAGTCAAAAGAGCAAGTAAAAGAGCATCTTGTTATTTCTACTATCATATAAAAAATAAAAAAAAAAATCATATTTTAGAACATCATTAATAATGAAGGCGTGTTTTATATTGTATAGTTGAAATGCAAATCAAAAGAGCATCTTGTTATTTATACTATCATTAATAAGAAAGGCCTTTTTTATATTGTAGTTGAAAATGAAATCAAAAGAGCATCTTTTTTTTTTTTCTTGTTTCATTTCCTTTTTATTACATCTTGTTATTTTTTCTATTATAATAAAAATACTAATTTAGTTTCTATCTTTCAATGGATCCTTAGTACCCCGTGGAAAATTTTGAGTCGAAACCTATAGCCTTAGAGATGGACTTGTAAAAAGAAAATAAATATAGGATAATGAGTTTTTATTTGTGGAGAAAGTTCTTAAACCACCAAGTTAATTATCACTCAAATGCTCAATTTATTTTACTTTCTATGTAGATTTCTATTCTGAATTATACCATATATAGTTTTCCTGCAAATTTTTATGGGTTTATGTTGGTAATCAAGGCCGGTCATGTGTAATTACAACAAAGCACATTGAATAAGACCTCAAAAAAATAAGGGCCTTCTTTTTTTTAATTGTACCTTATAAAATTGCTCTTTATTTATGTAGTGTTTGCTCACAAGCTCATCAAAATTGACTAAAATATCTTCAACAACAATTAACTATCATTCGCTAAAAAATGGTAGTTAATTGTCGTTTTTAAAAGCGGTTGTTAATTGTTGTTGATAGGATTGACGGTTAAGTATGAGTTACATGGAAAAACACAGTGCAAATGGAAAAATCCAACTTGATGTGTAATTTTGGACACTACTTCACACTACGTCCATTCATTCAGTCCTTCATACGTTCATTAATTCCTTCATTCATTCAATCGAAATATTAGACGCAAATCACCGGGAAGTCATTCATTCATTCTTTTGAAAGTGCAAATACTTGTTATCGTAATAGTCTACCAACATTCATCGTTTACATAAAAATGCAACAAAAATCATGGGGAGGTCATCCTCGTTTTTTTAACTTTATATTGAGTGGCCAATAGTGTTTCATCATCATTCCTTGATTGACGTACCATTTTTTAAACCATCCATGGATGGTCCTAACATTTCTGATCACCTGCAGTGTATCCAGAGTATCCCTGACATGCTCCTCCTCAATTAGAACCTCCACATTTCCCGGCCTAGGTGGTTCTCCCTCGACTGGCCGGGTAGTACCTTTTGATGAGATACCCTATATAACCAAGACATTTAACCCAAAATATTTTGCTTCATCCCTACTGAATTGCTAGAGATAAAGGTTTTATCAAAGGTGGAGTTGCATGTTCATTCGAGTGCTTGTGTATACGTTGCAGATAGCTAAGGCTGGGAGTGTGGTTGGTTGGCACCTCAATCATGAAATTCGTATATTGCTTGCGTTGAAGTGGGAAATTAAAGTGTTTAATTTTGTATCGTGAGGCAAATTTGTGTGCATACGCTA
Organism: Medicago arabica; assembly: GCA_946800305.1. Lineage (NCBI taxonomy): Eukaryota > Viridiplantae > Streptophyta > Magnoliopsida > Fabales > Fabaceae > Medicago > Medicago arabica. Next base: position 9,765,867 of record OX326966.1, on the reverse strand, counting down.
TTGCGAACTTGGGTTGCGAGCATGCTTCTGGGTTGCATATGAATGAATAGAATCCTACTAGTTTAAGCTCCTTGAATTTAGCTAATGTTACGAAGACGGTGATCTATAGAGTCATCTCTATCTAGTCATTTATTTTCATGGGCTTAGGCCCCTTTTATTCCAAGAAAAAAAAAAGATACAGGTATACATTGCTAATCGTATATTTCAATACAGCTGGTTTATTCAAACGACTAGTAATACTATCATCTCATATGTGGACATACCTTCGGTCGGCCAAAGAAAAATGATTAATTAGTTATATTTTTAAGTTAATCAAAAGATGTAATTGTAAAATATACTTTATATTTTATATTTTATTAAATACTTTATATATATATATATATATATATATATATATATATATATATGTATGTGTGTATGTATTCTAGATAGCCGTCCTGATCAAAGTTCGTCTCCTCAGGTCTTGGAGATAAAGAACTTGTGTGGCCCACTTTCCCCTCTATCCAACCCCATCCATTCCTTTTCGAAACCTAACTTTCTCTCTCCTCCCCCTCATTCCAAACCACAACCGTACTTCTTCTCCTTCTTAATTCAATCAAAATCAAATGTAACTCCATGACAACTAGGAGGTTTTAGATCCTTACCATTACCATGTTCACGTTCACGATGTTTTGGGATATAATAAAGATATGTACAGTGAAGGATGTTTTCATATCATATTGTAATAGATATTGTATAGTAGGATATAAGGTGGCTTTGGATACATAGTAACATACATATCGTGAACGGTAGGGGATGGAATAGGCTAAACCGTCCGTCAGAGGTATATGGCTCTACCTATTAAAAGTACGGCTCGGCCTAGCTCATTTAATAAATAGGTTAAACTTGAACTTTTTAAAAAGCCTATTAATTAAATAGGCCGAACTTAGGCTTATAAAAAAGTCTATCAAGCCTATCAGGCTGACACATATATAAGTATATTATATTTTACCATATTTATTACTTATATTTTTATATATAAAAAAAAATTGAAGGAATATATATCAAAAAGAATTATTATTCCTTCAAATTCTCATACCACAATTATTATTATTTCAGGTTTTTTTTTTTGTATTTGGGATACAACTCCACAATTCTAAGGCTTGCTACTGATATGCATAAGCTCAAGTCTTGTTATTAGATGAAGTTTGAAATCATTGTTGTTATCAGACATGATTATTTTTGAGTTCCTATCCATCTATAAATTTTATAATTATGTTTTGTTAGTTTAATTTATATCTAATTAATGTTTATCTTTATATTAAGTATGTTGCACAAATTGAAAGGAAAAAAATTGATGAATAAACTCTACTTGAAATTTGTAACAAACTAAACTTTTAAATAGGCTAATAGGCCAGATCAATCTTTTAAAAAGGTCAGGGCAGGCTTAAAATAAAGTCCTTGCCAGGTAAAAGGCCATGGTTTAGACCTTAGTTTTTTCAACTAGGTCTGGCCTATTTAAGCAAAGTTCGGTTCGGCACAGCTCATTCCCACCCTTAGTGAAGGGTGTTTTCATATGTTTTGGTATCATATCGTGATATGTAATGTATCACATGACACATACATTTTCAGGGGTAGAGATCCTCTCCAATGTAGTTTTTGTTCAGTGAAATATGAACCCCATGTTTTCGCTGCAATTAGCGTAGTTCTAATAATTAAAAAGAAGTGAATGGTGTGAAAGTGCATTGGACCTCTTCCAATAAAAATTTCACAGGAGAGAATACATGCCCTATTTTTTTATATTTGAAATATAATAAATTTAATTGAGACAATTTGTACATAAAATGACAAGAGTTCAATAAAGGGCAATATATGAGTGAGATACAAACCACATCAGCTTTCAAGTATAAAGAGAAACAACTCTCAATATAAAATTGATATTAAAGTAAAATATTCAGTTATCTAATGGATTCTAAATTTTTCATATCTTTGATAATATTTATGATAAGGGTGAATGACTAACCACTTTTTATTAAACAAGGTTGTGCTCGTGATTTTCGGGTGTCAAAATCATTGATTAGATTCGAACCTTGAATCATTGAACTCTCATCTTTTATTCGCGGGAAGGGAAAAAGTGAGTAAAAACCCTTAAGACCTTGGATTCGGAGGTTGGTTTCGATCGGGGAAGGTGTTAAGCACCCTAACCGACTATGGTATCCCATAGGAACCTTCTACCTATTCTCTAATCTTGCGCTAAATTGATTTTACTTATATTAAAAAAGTTAAGAGTTAAAGTGAAAGAAGGGAGAAAGAAGAAGCATGTTTTTGGTTATTTTTTATCGATTTGGAAGAGTCGAAACCCTTTGCCTACTTACCCAAATAAATCGGGATCAAAATCAAGTAGTTCGGCTTAAGAATTTATTTGATGAGTTGAATTGATTTTAACATTTTTGAAAGAAAGGTTTTAAGAAGAGATGAGAGGCCTCAAGGCATAAGAAGAAAATACGATGAAGTTGGTTACTTTTAAATGTACGAAATCCATGTCTAATGTGGATATTAGATTAATTAACATTTGATTAAGGAAAATAAAAAAGAAAATCACTTGGATTACATACCAAGGTTTACTTGAAAGAAATTTGAATTTGACTTGATTGACTTTTTTTGAAGAAAATATTTTCTCTAAACTAACGACGAAATCGCATAACGGCGGAATAAAAATAAAAGAGCGTAAAGCGATAAATAAAGTGGTGTGTCGGTGCGCGTGTCGGTGCGTGTGCCGGTTACATATTACATATCCTAGATACATTCTATGGTCTCAAAAGAAAAATATGCGAAAAGTAAATTACATCAATTCCCTAATTATACACACTAAACCAAAAATAAAAATAAAACAAAATAAATGACAAGAAATTTAAATATGCATATGATATCTAATATGAGAAATATTCCTATGAACTAAAATGCAATTTTAAACACATTAAAAACAACAAGACCCTAAAATGCAAATATATGAAATAACCCTAAATGCCGAACAACAAAATTAAAAGGAACGAAAGTATATGAAATGTTTTTAGAATATTTAAATGAATAAAATTTATATGAAAGGGAAAATTAACTATGAATTAAGCCAAAAAATATGCATGATGTTAACATTAAGACATTAAAGAAATGCATGAATTATGGTTTAAAATCATATGGACTAACTAATTAAAATAAACGCATGAAATTATAACATGTTCTAATATGCTTACTACAAAAATAAAGACAATCAAAAAAATAAAATATGCATGAGATGGTGATTAAACAATTAAAAGATGATGCATGCATAATAATTAAAACATTAGGCCAAAATGAAAAAAAAATATGAAATGTTACTTCATAGCCTAAAATGCATTAAACATAAGTGATAAAATAAAATAAAATGCATAATGTGTAAATTAAAATACTAATGAAGATGCATGAAAATACAATATAACACTTAAATGAAATAAATTAAGAGGCAAGCACATGAAATTAAAAGAAAGAACAAAAAATAACAAATACTACACCAAGCAGGGGGGTACAAACAGCATTACTGGAGGGTGAAAATAGTAAAACAGTAGAAACACAAGAACTGGGCTGGGTACAGGAATGGGTACTGGAGCTGGGTATGGGTACTGGGTCGACCCATGGGTGACCCACCCAGCTCCAATTAAAGAGTATAAAAGCAAAAACCCTCCTATTTTTCTCATTTCACACACTCATCCCTCTCTCTAAAAATTTCAAACCCTCCCCCTCTCTCTCTAAGCCTGGCCGAAAAAGGATGAAGGTGCGGTTGGAGAAGATGAATACTCATCTTCTCCGGCGAGCTTGCTCGCCCCGGCGCGGTGGCCGGCCACCCTAGGGTGGTGGCGCCGCCGCCGGAAAAACACCAATCTCCTTCTTTTTTAAATTTTTTTTTTACCCATTCTCTTCATTTCCCTTTTCTGAACACGGATCCAGCCTTATAAAAACGAAAACAGACCTAAAACTACCTAGATCTACACAAACAGAAATGAAAAAAAGGGTTACCTCTTTAATCTTCTTCTTGTTTCGGTTTGAAACTTCTTCTGCTTTAGCCTTGCGGTTCTGTTTTGTTCCTTGTATCTTCTCTTCTTTTGTTCTTTCCGGCTTTGAGTTACTCCATTCGGTTTTGTTGTTCCTTTACTGGATTCGGTTTTGTTGGATGTTGATGGTTTGCTCTTGTTTGGTTCGGATTTATGATACTTGTTGGTTTTGGTACGGATTTGATTTGTGAGTTTGGATTTGTTAAATGTTGTTGGATTTGTTGGATTTGTGAATTTGTGGGTTCGGATTTGGTGATTAAGGTTTGGATTTGATGATTTTGGTTGGTTATGGATTTGTTGGTTCTGGCCGAAATGGTTTTTTTGATGGCTAGGGTTTGGGATTTTTCTCTCTTCTCTCACTGATCTTCTGTGATCGGTGCTTGAGTTCGTCACCAAACGGTGATGAACTCGCACTTGAATTGCAGAGGAAAAGATTCAATGATGATGGTTCTGCAAAGAACCACTGAGAATCATTTTTTAAAAAAAAAATTTGTTCTTGGTGTTCTTGGTGAAAAGAATTTTTTTGATCTGTTTTTTCTAACTTTTGATTTCTGAATCTGTTTGTGGTCTTGGGAAGTGTGACTGACTGATTTGTGTGATTCTGACACACTATGTACCTGATGCCCGGAAAAGACCCAATTACCCTTGCTCTTTCTTGGAGGAAAAGTTGGATTGGACCAATAGCCAAGTGACATGTGGACCAGGACTTAAAATAAATAATAAAAACTGATAAATGAACAATAAAAAACAGATTTAAATAAATGGACAAATAAATAATTAAATAAATAATAAAATAAAAAACGAAAATTAACATAATAAAATAAAAAAATGTCCCGTCGGAACCAAAAAATGAGGTATTTTAAAATACCTCTCTGCCGAAATTTCGTCTGATACGACCGAAATACGCGGCTTAAATACGCTAAATAACGATAAATCAACGACGCGAATGAAATAAACTTTACGAACGCTAACGCTACGCTACGCTAAAAAACGCACAAAACGCGAGTGAAAACTACGAAATTAAAACGCGAGCAACATTAAAACATAAACGACGAAAAAAATAATCGCGACCGCAAAATACGAATCAAACGCAGATATTACGGGAATTCGCGCGCGAACGGACGACTAAAAAAACGATCGACGTACGAATAAAATAAAATGAATCGGTCAAAAATTAGGGTACGACAGATGCCCCTATTTAAGTTTCTCCGTCACGAGGGTTTAAAAAGACGAATATTTTTGAAACGACGGGTCGGAGAGACTTAAATATCAAGTACACTAATTTTTGACCAACTCAGAAATCGAGAAAGCTCTATGGATGTAATGATATGAGTTGTCTGTTATGCAAGTACGAATGCAATGACGACGAAAATACTAACTCGAGGACCAAATAAAGTGTTACTGGGGAGAAAAAGATGTCTATTACCTTTACAAGGGTAAAGACGAACATACGAAAAGGAATACTGGTCATTACTTTGCTGAGATAACAACGAACATACGAAAAGAAATACTGGTCATTACCTTTACTGGGGTAATGACGATCATACGAAAGGGTAAAACGGTCAATTACCTTTACTGGGGTAACGACAAACATACGAAGGGTAAAACTGTCAATTACCTTTACTGGGGTAATGACGAACATACGAAGGGTAAAAACTGTCAATTACCTTTACTAGGGTAATGACGAACATACGAAAGGGTAAAATGGTCAATTACCTTTACTGGGGTAATGACGAACATACGAAAGGGTAAAACGGTCAATTACCTTTACTGGGGTAATGACGAACATACGAAGGGTAAAACGGCCAATTACCTTTACTAGGGTAATGACGAACATACGAAAGGGTAAAACGGTCAATTACCTTTACCAGAGTAATGACGAACATACGAAAGGGTAAAATGGTCAATTACCTTTACTGGGGTAATGACGAACATACGAACTGAAATACTGGTGACGCGTTACTACTACTGAGGCAACTTAGCCAAACAAAAACAGGTTACAAACGAATACTCTTCGTGCGAAATGCTTCAACGAGATACTGGGGAAAATTGAAAGGTGGGACCTGCCACTTGAAAGAAACTTAATTGATAAACAAACCGAAATGAACACATTAATGATGACAAATTTTACTGGATACACATGGAGTACGACACATAGGTAAAATGCATATGAATGATATCAGTATGCATGATATGTATGCATGAATGAATGACATGTATGAAAATATATTGGTGAAACTGACGAGACCAGATTGGGCAGGTCGTAAGGATAGTGACCCGGTATTACAGTGCCAACACTTAGCATTCTTCACTGGGGATGAAATCACATGGAGATGAATCAAAACACAAACGGGGTACCACCCGTTAACCAAACTGAAACTGGATAAAGACCACATAACACAAAACCTGGCTGAGGTCGCCATTTCTGAACTGAACCAAAGTACCTTCTCAAAATCGTGCTTCACATAGTCATTGCTTTTTTTGTATTCTTTTCCTCTTTTTTTTTTTTTGAAATCCCTAACTTTTGCCTTGATCGCCCTTTCGGGTTTTCAATCCACCGGGAATATATTCTTTTTTGTATGTCCCTAATTTTTGCCTGGACCGCCCTTTCGGGTTTTCAATCCACCGGGACGCTCATTTTTTGCTTAAGCCGCCCTTTCGGGTTTTCGACTTAGCGAGCTTTTCTTTTTTTCTACTACTTTTTTTGCTTCTCTTTTTTTTTTTTTTGCAAGACTATGATCCACTCTGTTGAATTCACCTGTGTTTGAATGGATGTTGACATATGTTTCCATGATATATGAACCTATAGATAATATGTTTGTCATTTTTTGTTTTTTTTTTTTCAAAAGAAAACATAAAGAGTACAAGAAATTTTCAAAGTTTTTTTACTTCAAGTATTGACATTAAAATGGAAGAAGAAAATTTTGCATATAGAATGAACAAGAATTCCAAAAGAGGGCACCGGCTCAAATTAATGTAATAGGGTGGTAACCGGCCAAAGGCATGGCTCCACGGATTACAAAAGTTGGAAAATGGTAATTACAAGGGAAGGTACATTGAACACAATAACCACTACATTCCTTAACAACTTTGAACCACTGTTTAGATGCTTTAGTGTCGGAGGACTTCTGACAGCTAAGGTGCCCCAAACGGGTGATACTTGATCTGATGCAGTTACTTTGTCATAGTCCTTAACTTTTGCATAGGCCGCCCTTTCGGGTTTTCGACCTATCAGGATAAACTCTTTTTTTTCAATTCTTTCTTTCTTTTCTCTTTTTTTTGTGTCTCTAATTTTTGCCTAAGCCGCCCTTTCGGGTTTTCGACTTACCGAGACGCTCTTTTTTGGTTTAGGCCGCCCTTTCGGGTTTTCGACCTACCGAGCTGTTCTTTTCATATATCTTTAGACAAAGTATTTCTTGACTGCATCAGAATTCACAGGACGAGGTAAATCTTCTCCATCCATATTTGTAAGGATTAAAGCACCACCAGAGAACGCTCTCTTGACCACATAAGGACCTTCATAATTCGGAGACCACTTGCCCCTGGGATCCGGTTGGAAAGATTTGATACACTTGATCACAAGGTCTCCTTCTTTGAATTCACGGGGATGAACCTTCTTGTCAAACGCTTGTTTCATCCTTGATTGATACAGTTGTCCGTGACACAAAGCGGTCATGCGTTTCTCTTCAATCAAATTCAATTGCTCATACCTGCTCTGGCACCACTCAGCTTCAGTTAATTCAGCCTCCATCAAGACTCTCAAAGATGGGATTTCCACCTCCACAGGGAGCACTGCTTCCATACCATATACCAAAGAGAACGGGGTTGCCCCTGTTGAAGTACGCACTGAGGTACGATATCCATGTAAGGCATAGGGTAACATCTCATGCCAATCTTTGTAGGTAACCACCATCTTTTGCACAATCTTCTTGATATTTTTATTTGCGGCCTCAACCGCACCATTCATCTGAGGTCTGTATGGAGAAGAGTTGTGATGTTCAATCTTGAAGTCATCGCACAATTCTTTCATCATGTTGTTGTTCAAATTTGTACCATTATCCGTGATGATCTTGTTAGGAATACCATAACGGCAGATGATGTTATTCTTGATGAACCGAACCACTACTTGCTTGGTTACATTGGCGAAGGATGCCGCTTCCACCCACTTGGTGAAGTAATCAATAGCCACTAGTATGAAACGATGTCCATTAGAAGCTTTTGGCTCAATCCGACCGATCATATCAATGCCCCACATGGAGAAAGGCCACAGAGAAGAGATAATATTGAGCATAGATGGTGGTACATGACTCTTATCTGCATAAATTTGACATTTGTGGCACTTCTTGGCATAATTATAACAATCATTTTGCATCGTTATCCAGTAATAACCTGCCCTCAATGCTTTCTTGGCCATTGCATGTCCACTAGAATGAGTGCCAAAGGGACCTTCATGTATCTCATGCATCAATAAATCTGCTTCACGTTCATCCACACACCTGAGCAACATTGCATCAAAGTTTCTTTTGTACAATACATCTTCATTCAGGAAGAAATTACCAGACAGTCTTCTCAAAGTCCTCTTATCTTTGTGAGATGCCCCAGGCGGATACTCTTGAGTTTGAAGGAAAACCTTGATATCATGAAACCATGGCTTACCATCAGCAAGTACTTCAACTGCAAACACATAAGCGGGCCTTTCAAGGAACTGCACACTGATTAATGGCACATCATTGTGACGATTTACCTTGATCATCGAAGACAAGGTGGCCAAAGCATCTGCCATCTGATTCTCATCACGGGGAATGTGACGCAACTCCACTTTGTTAAAGAAAGTTAACAACCGTCTTGCATAATCTCTGTAAGGAATCAAACCAGCATGGTGAGTTTCCCATTTCCCTTTGATCTGATTAATCACTAAGGCTGAATCTCCACATATATCAATATTCTTAATCCTCATATTGATTGCTTCTTCAATGCCCATGATGCAAGCTTCATATTCTGCCATATTGTTTGTACAATCAAATCGTAGCCTTGCAGTAAAAGGGATGTGAGTACCCTCAGGTGTGACGAGGACTGCCCCAACTCCATTGCCATAAGCATTAACGGCCCCATCGAATATCAAACCCCATTCAGACTCAGGATCTGGACCTTCACCAAACAACGGTTCATCACAATCTTTCATCTTCAAATACATGACCTCTTCATCAGGGAAATCAAACTTAACAGGTTGATAATCTTCAACCGGTTGATGAGCCAAGTGATCTGCAAGGATACTCCCTTTGATCGCTTTCTGAGTACGGTATTCAATATTAAACTCGGCCAATAACATCTGCCAACGAGCAATTCTTCCTGATATCGACGACTTCTCCAGGAGATACTTGATTGGATCCATTTTAGATATCAACCAAGTGGTATGATTGATCATATAGTGCCGGAGACGTTTGGTAGCCCAGGCTAAAGCACAACAAGTCTTCTCAAGTGCGGAGTATCGGGATTCACAATCTGTGAACTTCTTGCTTAAGTAATAGATTGCATGCTCTTTTCTACCAGTTTCATCTTGCTGTCCGAGTACACAACCCATGGAATCTTCTAACACAGTCAAATACATGATCAACGGTCTTCCTTCAACTGGAGGGACAAGAATTGGAGGTTCAAGCAAATACTCCTTGATACTGTCGAATGCCTTCTGACAATCTTCCGTCCAAACAATCCTTTGATCTTTGCGGAGTAACTTGAATATCGGCCCACAAGTAGCAGTCATATTGGAGATAAACCTGGAGATATAATTCAGTCTTCCGAGAAAACCTCTGACTTGTTTCTCTGTTTTTGGAACGGGCATATCCCGAATGGCTCTGACTTTGTCGGGATCTACTTCAATACCCTTCTGGCTAACAATGAAGCCTAAAAGCTTCCCTGATCGGACACCGAAAGTACATTTATTAGGATTCAAACGGAGCTTGTACTTTCTCAACCGCTGGAACATCTTCAACAGATACTCAACATGTTCCTCTTCAGTACCAGACTTGACAATCATATCATCCACATAAACTTCTATCTCTTTGTGCATCATATCATGGAATATCTTGGTCATACCCCTCTGATAAGTGGCACCAGCATTTATCAAACCAAACGGCATTACTACATAGCAGAAAGCGCCCCACGGCGTGATGAAAGATGTCTTTTCTCTATCTTCAGGAGCCATCTTGATCTGATTGTAACCAGAGAAACCATCCATGAAGGAGAAAACTTTGCATTGAGCAGTACTATCAACCAATACATCAATATGAGATAGAGGGAAATCATCCTTCGGACTTGCCTTGTTCAAATCTCGGTAATCCACACACATTCGGACCTTACCATCTTTCTTCGGAACAGGCACAATGTTGGCCAACCACTGAGGATACTCGGATGTAACTAGAAAACCTGCATCAATCTGCTTCCGTACTTCTTCTTTGATTTTGAGAGCCATATCAGGATGAGACCTCCTGAGCTTCTGTTTGACTGGAGGACACTCAGGCTTCAAAGGCAATCGGTGTTCTACAACTTCATGATCTAAACCCGGCATGTCTTTGTATGACCAAGCAAAAATATCAGCGTACTCTCTGAGAAGTTCAATTACCTTTCCTTTGACGGTAACTTCCAATGACGCTCCAATCTTGATATCTTTTCTATCCTCCTCAGTACCTAGATTGATCAATTCTAATTCTTCCTCATGAGGCTGAATGATCTTTTTCTCTTGCTCTAACATCCATCTGATCTCATCAGGAACCTCATCATCCTCCTCTACCATAGCCTCGTAAACAGGGGATTCAAAGTTGGGCAGAAGCATAGGGTCACTGTGTTCAACGGGCTTATGTATGTTCAGTCTGCACATGATTTATGATTGATTTTAGTAAATGAGCAAATGCAGACTTTTGAATTTGATCGATTTAAAAAGAAAAAGAGAATGAAAATTTTTTTTGGGATTTTTCTATTACCATTTTTCCAGAAAAAGCAGTAAATAAAAATAAAACAGTCATGATAGAAACGACGTTTTTCATTAATAACGACAATACTTGAAGATAAAACCAAAAGCCCTACAAGAGTTCATTTTCGTCTGGGGCAGGACGAAAAGAGTTTTCTTAAAAAAACGAAAAAGTAGACAAACATATTACTTAGACACATGCATCACAGAAGGAATATCCACAGCGATCCAATTGCAACAGGCTCCTCCAGGTGTGATAAAGACAGGTGCAACCTCCTCTGACTGATCCTCAAGGATGGCATTGGTTTCAGGTGGAGCATGAATAAACCCAGCACTGTGAAAAATACCCTCAACTGGCTTGAAACTGGCGCTCGACTGACTGGTAGAGAAACCGAGACCGCTTGTTCTCAGGCAGCTGTACCAACTGACCCCAGCCTCCTGTTTTACCATCTTGTACAAGCTTCCGGGCATCCTTCAAAGAGGCCATACAAGTCTCACCCTTCTTAGCAGCTCCTTCTTCTGCAGAGAACCCCTAAAAAGAAGTTCCTTCTACATCATCAGCACCAATATAGGAGAAAGCAGACAAATGACTAACCAACAAGGCTGATTCACCAATTACCGTTATCAGCTTTCCACAACTTACAAATTTCAGCCTCTGATGAAGAGTGGAGGTCACCGCTCCAGCCTCATGGATCCACGGTCGTCCAAGTAAGCAACTGTATGAAGCCTGAATGTCCATGACTTGGAATGTAACCTTGAAGGTATGTGGGCCCACCGTGATAGGCAAGTCTATGTCCCCAATCACCGACTTCCTAGATCCATCGAATGCTTTTACCATCACTGCACTTGGCCTCAACTGGGCGCCACGGTATGCCAACCTTTCCAAAGTAGTTTTTGCCATCACATTGAGGGCGGAACCGGTGTCTATCAACACATTCGACATCGAGTCTGACTTACAACGGACGGAAATGTGCAAAGCCCAGTTGTGGTTTCTTCCCTCCGCCGGGAGGTCTTCATCACTAAAGCTCAGGTTATTACACGCAGTTACATTCCCCACTATACTCCCGAATTGCCCCAAGGTAACATCGGGATCCACATATGCTTGAGCCAAAATCTTCATCAGAGTGTCCCTATGAGCTCCAGAGTTCATAAGTAAAGACATTATGGAAATTTTGGACGGAGTTTGCAACAACTGATCGATTATCTTGTATTCACTCTTTTTGATCAGCTTCAAAATCTCATCACTACCTTCCTGAATGATCCCCTCAGGTTGGCTGGCACCTTTACCCTTGTCAAGATTCTGCACTGGCACATTCGGAGTAGCATTCTCGTTGCGCACAACAGTAGGGAGAATACGCCCACTCCTCATTACTTTACCCACACCTGCTATATTTATGACAGCATCTGCAGAGTGCAGAGGGATCTCTTTACCATTCTCCACAATAGTTGCCTCATACCGGTAGGGTATGGCCTTCTGAGAAGTATAGGGAACAGGTCCTGGCAACCGGATCACCAGAGGAGTAACATCTGACTTCGCACCATCACGGACTACCTCAAGATTCTTAAACACCGGAGTAATAACACAAACATTCCTGGATTCCTTCTTGACAATCAGCTCTTTTCTGTCAATCAATCCTTGTATATCCTCCTGGACTTTCTCACACCCTCGGGGATCTATAGAACACACTTTACAAACATCATGATCGTGGTTAAACATGTTGGCTTCGCACATCTTGGCGTGAATCGGGACCAAAGGAGTTCTGATATCTTGAGCCCTGAGAATTAGACTCAAATCTTGATCCTCCTGAATCATATTAACAGCCGGCCCATGAGATGGCAAAGGGTTATTCTGAGTATTGGAATTGGTATCCTCGAAGGACAACTCTTTGCTTTGAATCAATCTCTGAACTTCTTCTTTGAGCGGGTAGCAGTGCTCAACATCATGCCCAGGTGCCCCTTGGTGAAAGGCACAAGTAAGATCAGCACGGTGCCATGGAGGTAGTGGGTTCTGTGGACGAGGAGGCTGCCTAGTCTGCACAAGATTCCTTGCTAATAAAGAGGGTAGCAAGTCTGCATACAACATGGGTATGGGGGGAAACTCTTTTCTGGGTAGGCGATTTGGCTGTTGTGGGGCTCGATTACGAGGCTGTTGTTGTTGAGGTGGTGGTGGATAATATGGTTGTTGGTAGAAAGGTTGTGGATACGGTTGTTGATATAGTGGTGGATAGAATGGTGGAGGCCTCTGGGGCGTTTGTGGGTGGTAATGTTGATTTTGTGGAGCTGGAAAAGGTGGTGGAATATTGGCAATAAAGGGGTAGTTTGGATATATTGGCTGGGATCCCCCCTGGGCTACCATACTGACTTCCTGAGCACTCTTCTTTGGATAACTGTTTCCAAATTTCTTGGGTCCATTAGACGACCCACCTGACGAAGCACTTGATGCACTACTTTCTTTGGCCATAATTCCTTTACGGACCAAATCTTCAATGCGAACCCCCGCATCAACCATCTCAGTAAACTTCTGCGATGCGCAACCAATCATTTTCTCCGAGTAGTAGGGACTCAAAGTTTCAAAGAAAAGATCAGCCATTTCTCTTTCCTCCAGAGCAGGGCGAACTTGGGCCGATTTTTGGATAAAGCGGAGAGCATACTCCTTGAAAGACTCTTTATCCTTTTGAGTCATAGCTTGCAGTTCCCTTCAGGTAGGCCCCAGATGTATGTTATACCTGTACTGTTGTATGAAAGCCCTGGCCAACTCTTCGAAGGTGGTGATGCCCTTCAGATTCATATACCATATTTGTGCGGGACCAGTCAAGCTGTCTTGGAAACAATGAATGAGCAAAGGTTCATTGTCTTTGTAGGCTGTCATCTTCCTTACATACATAACCAGGTGACTCTGTGGACAAGTGTTCCCTTCATATTTGACGAAATCTGGAGTCTTGAACTTGGGAGGCAGTACCACATTTGGGACCAAACAAAGATCGTGCACATTCTGACCATAGATGTCTTTACCACGAAGAGCTCTCAGTTCTTTCTGCACTACATCGTACTTCTCTTCCAGACTTACCATTCTGTCATCTCCTACCACACTACCCGAATGATAAATTGGACCTTCCTCCTGCTGAGCAGTATGCACAATGGGTGCCGTATGATTCATGACAGCTTGAGGGAATAACTGTCCATGATGAAAAAGTGGCGTTGCTTGTTGTCCATAAGGAGTTGGCATTTCTGGGCCAGCAAAGCGTACACCTTCATTAGCTGTGAGAGGCATACTCCAAGGATACTCTTTGGACATGTAGTTCTGAGGGTGATAAGCAAAACCGGAAGGACGAAGACCTTCATTGTACATATTCGATGCATCTCCAAAAGAAAAACCAGCCGGGGTGGGCTGTGCAGTGCCAGCAGTCGTAGCAGTAAGGATTGGTTGTGTATGACCAGTCTGGGCAGACGAAACAACCACAGGAGAATTTTGTGCAGCAGATACAACAACAGGAATTGGCTGAGCATCAAGAACTGGTTGAACCGGGATAACATCAAGAATCGGCTGGGTAGCTGCCGCTTGTGCCTGATTGGCCATTATAGCCTCCATCATAACTGTCAACTTGTCCATCCCCTCTCTGAGTGTAATAACCTGTTCTTTGAGGTCCCTATTCTCTTGTTCTATCAAATCCATCTTCTTTTTAACAATTTCCCGAGTGTTGTGGATGCGAGAAGGCTTGTACTGAATACGCCGGGCCACTTTCCTTGACTGAGGCAGAAATGAGAGAATTATGAGACTCGGTTTTGACAGTTTATGGATGCAGTATGATGCATGATATGCTAAATGCAAAAACAATGCAATTTTTTTGATTCATCGAATAACTTATAGAAACAATCTTTTGTAAACATAACAAACTTAAACATTCATTACAAAGAATAAAAAACAAAAACAAGATAATTCCCTTTTAACAAACTGAGCCAAGGGATAGACTTCAAAGTACATAACAGAAAACTAAGAAAATACAATAAAAGGAAACAAAAAATGAAGATCTCAAGCTCCTGAAGCAGACTACTCCTCCAAATCTGAATGCGGACCAGCGAAGAAATCCATGCGTTTCTTCTTACTCCTGGGAACCTGTTCAAGTATAGCATCCTTCACCCTGATTCGCTCTTTCAGCTCAGCAATCTCTTGATCTTTCTTATGATTTTTCCAATTCTCTTCTTCTAGCAAATTCATGAGGGTGTCATTCTCACGCTTAGCTACTTGATACTTTCCTTCCCATTCAGCCTTTTCACGCTCTAACTTAGCCAAACGTAACTGATACTCTTCCGCAGTCTGTGGAGGTAAAGGCAAAATTGGTGCTGGTACAGTTGAAGATAGGAACCTCGGTAAAACATAAGGCATTCCAAAATCTGCAGCCCTGTCAATGACCCATTGGGTATAGGATTCGTGCACAAAACCTTCTCTTCTTCCTAATTGACCCTTACTAAGTCTATGGATGCCACGCCAAGCTTGCACAAACAACCCTCTCTGGTTCAGGTGATCTTTGTTATTGAGATAGAATTCATTCTCTAAGTAGATATTGTCTGGCTTAGTTCTCAACGGATATCCAAACTGACGTCTGGCTAGAATGGGGTTGTAGTTAATTCCGCCGTGTATACCGAGAAGGGGTACATTGGAGTATTCACCACAACTGACAATGATAGCTTCCACATCATTAGTTGCACGGTACCAGACTATATCGGATGGAGTTAGAGACATGATTCTTCGGGACCACGGATGACCCTCTTGATTGGCTTGAAATGAGTGGGTTTGAGGTAGATGGGAGGTAAACCATTTGTAGAGTAAAGGCGCACAACAAAAGACAGTCCCACGTTTGGCGAGGGTTCGGTCATGGATAGAATGGTATGTATTGGCTAACAAAGTAGGGACAGGGTTTTTGGTGAGAAAAATTTGGATAGCATGGATATCGACAAAGTTGTCGAGGTTTGGGAAAAGCACAATGCCGTATATGAGCAAAGCTAAAATGGAATGGAATGCCTCATTACTGGATGCGTCGGCAAAGGTGGAAGCTTGTTGGTAAAGAAAATCAGTAGACAAGCCTAGAAGACCTCCTTTGGTAGTGAGGTGGGCTTTTATGACAGAGGCTCCAAGGTGGAGAGCTGCGGCAATAGTTGCGAACTTAGGAACGGGTTCAAGGCCACTGAACGGTATTTCATCAAGCACCGGCAGACCAACTAAGTAGGAATACTCTTCAAGGGTGGGAACCAATTGGTAATCCGGGAAAGTAAAGTAGTGGTAGAGTGGATCGTAGAACTGGATCAAAGTTTCCAAAATTCCTTTTTCAACATCTGTTTTGAGGATACCTAACAATCTCCCATGACGCTCGTGAAAAGCTTCCTGACTAGTTACCTTCTTTGCCAAATCTCTTAGCTTTAAAACATCCGGCTTGTGGAAAACATACTTCCTGGTGCACCTCCTTACTTTGTCCATATCTAAAGATGTTTACAAGAAAAGTTTACATAAGTCCTTCGATATTTCATCGGATGCAAAAATATATTTATGGATGAATGCATGTGTGCATGATTATGCTAAAGAACATAGAAAACATGGTGGGGTTAAGTCCACAAAGTTGGAGCCGAGGGTAAAACACGTCAATAGGTAAGGACTATGGTTTCAAATGTACCTGTATCACGGGTTCTACCAAGTTCCCAAATTACAACCCCCTTTTGAATATATTGGGGCCTAGAAATACTCCTAGTCCCATAACATTCACAAGGAAGTCTAGTTTGAGTGTAGTATCGCGTAACGACTAAACTAAGACTGACTCATGATTTTAGCCACCGCACTACATCCTAAAAGGCTGAGATGGGTTAAATGTAACTCTAGGTTCTCAACTTCGACGGTCACTTGAAAATAGCATGCCAAACATGAATACTCATGTTAACAAATTATACTTCCAAGATTCCTTAGTTGAGTGGGGTTATCACATGTACCACAACCAAAAATCACTCTTGGTAAGGTACTATGATTATACCACCATCCTATCCTAATTTCCTCTCAAGTCCGGGTAGGGGGACTTATCTCGCCACTCACGAAAAAGTAAACAATTAGGCACGTATTTACAAAGGCATAAGCAAATAAAGCGCAAAAGTAAAGAAAGATAAAATAGGCTTAACCCTCAAAAAGGTCCCCAGTGAAGTCGCCATTTCTGTGCTCGTGATTTTCGGGTGTCAAAATCATTGATTAGATTCGAACCTTGAATCATTGAACTCTCATCTTTTATTCGCGGGAAGGGAAAAAGTGAGTAAAAACCCTTAAGACCTTGGATTCGGAGGTTGGTTTCGATCGGGGAAGGTGTTAAGCACCCTAACCGACTATGGTATCCCATAGGAACCTTCTACCTATTCTCTAATCTTGCGCTAAATTGATTTTACTTATATTAAAAAAGTTAAGAGTTAAAGTGAAAGAAGGGAGAAAGAAGAAGCATGTTTTTGGTTATTTTTTATCGATTTGGAAGAGTCGAAACCCTTTGCCTACTTACCCAAATAAATCGGGATCAAAATCAAGTAGTTCGGCTTAAGAATTTATTTGATGAGTTGAATTGATTTTAACATTTTTGAAAGAAAGGTTTTAAGAAGAGATGAGAGGCCTCAAGGCATAAGAAGAAAATACGATGAAGTTGGTTACTTTTAAATGTACGAAATCCATGTCTAATGTGGATATTAGATTAATTAACATTTGATTAAGGAAAATAAAAAAGAAAATCACTTGGATTACATACCAAGGTTTACTTGAAAGAAATTTGAATTTGACTTGATTGACTTTTTTTGAAGAAAATATTTTCTCTAAACTAACGACGAAATCGCATAACGGCGGAATAAAAATAAAAGAGCGTAAAGCGATAAATAAAGTGGTGTGTCGGTGCGTGTGCCGGTTACATATTACATATCCTAGATACATTCTATGGTCTCAAAAGAAAAATATGCGAAAAGTAAATTACATCAATTCCCTAATTATACACACTAAACCAAAAATAAAAATAAAACAAAATAAATGACAAGAAATTTAAATATGCATATGATATCTAATATGAGAAATATTCCTATGAACTAAAATGCAATTTTAAACACATTAAAAACAACAAGACCCTAAAATGCAAATATATGAAATAACCCTAAATGCCGAACAACAAAATTAAAAGGAACGAAAGTATATGAAATGTTTTTAGAATATTTAAATGAATAAAATTTATATGAAAGGGAAAATTAACTATGAATTAAGCCAAAAAATATGCATGATGTTAACATTAAGACATTAAAGAAATGCATGAATTATGGTTTAAAATCATATGGACTAACTAATTAAAATAAACGCATGAAATTATAACATGTTCTAATATGCTTACTACAAAAATAAAGACAATCAAAAAAATAAAATATGCATGAGATGGTGATTAAACAATTAAAAGATGATGCATGCATAATAATTAAAACATTAGGCCAAAATGAAAAAAAAATATGAAATGTTACTTCATAGCCTAAAATGCATTAAACATAAGTGATAAAATAAAATAAAATGCATAATGTGTAAATTAAAATACTAATGAAGATGCATGAAAATACAATATAACACTTAAATGAAATAAATTAAGAGGCAAGCACATGAAATTAAAAGAAAGAACAAAAAATAACAAATAATACACCAAGCAGGGGGGTACAAACAGCATTACTGGAGGGTGAAAATAGTAAAACAGTAGAAACACAAGAACTGGGCTGGGTACAGGAATGGGTACTGGAGCTGGGTATGGGTACTGGGTCGACCCATGGGTGACCCACCCAGCTCCAATTAAAGAGTATAAAAGCAAAAACCCTCCTATTTTTCTCATTTCACACACTCATCCCTCTCTCTAAAAATTTCAAACCCTCCCCCTCTCTCTCTAAGCCTGGCCGAAAAAGGATGAAGGTGCGGTTGGAGAAGATGAATACTCATCTTCTCCGGCGAGCTTGCTCGCCCCGGCGCGGTGGCCGGCCACCCTAGGGTGGTGGCGCCGCCGCCGGAAAAACACCAATCTCCTTCTTTTTAAAATTTTTTTTTACCCATTCTCTTCATTTCCCTTTTCTGAACACGGATCCAGCCTTATAAAAACGAAAACAGACCTAAAACTACCTAGATCTACACAAACAGAAATGAAAAAAAGGGTTACCTCTTTAATCTTCTTCTTGTTTCGGTTTGAAACTTCTTCTGCTTTAGCCTTGCGGTTCTGTTTTGTTCCTTGTATCTTCTCTTCTTTTGTTCTTTCCGGCTTTGAGTTACTCCATTCGGTTTTGTTGTTCCTTTACTGGATTCGGTTTTGTTGGATGTTGATGGTTTGCTCTTGTTTGGTTCGGATTTATGATACTTGTTGGTTTTGGTACGGATTTGATTTGTGAGTTTGGATTTGTTAAATGTTGTTGGATTTGTTGGATTTGTGAATTTGTGGGTTCGGATTTGGTGATTAAGGTTTGGATTTGATGATTTTGGTTGGTTATGGATTTGTTGGTTCTGGCCGAAATGGTTTTTTTGATGGCTAGGGTTTGGGATTTTTCTCTCTTCTCTCACTGATCTTCTGTGATCGGTGCTTGAGTTCGTCACCAAACGGTGATGAACTCGCACTTGAATTGCAGAGGAAAAGATTCAATGATGATGGTTCTGCAAAGAACCACTGAGAATCATTTTTTAAAAAAAAAATTTGTTCTTGGTGTTCTTGGTGAAAAGAATTTTTTTGATCTGTTTTTTCTAACTTTTGATTTCTGAATCTGTTCGTGGTCTTGGGAAGTGTGACTGACTGATTTGTGTGATTCTGACACACTATGTACCTGATGCCCGGAAAAGACCCAATTACCCTTGCTCTTTCTTGGAGGAAAAGTTGGATTGGACCAATAGCCAAGTGACATGTGGACCAGGACTTAAAATAAATAATAAAAACTGATAAATGAACAATAAAAAACAGATTTAAATAAATGGACAAATAAATAATTAAATAAATAATAAAATAAAAAACGAAAATTAACATAATAAAATAAAAAAATGTCCCGTCGGAACCAAAAAATGAGGTATTTTAAAATACCTCTCTGCCGAAATTTCGTCTGATACGACCGAAATACGCGGCTTAAATACGCTAAATAACGATAAATCAACGACGCGAATGAAATAAACTTTACGAACGCTAACGCTACGCTACGCTAAAAAACGCACAAAACGCGAGTGAAAACTACGAAATTAAAACGCGAGCAACATTAAAACATAAACGACGAAAAAAATAATCGCGACCGCAAAATACGAATCAAACGCAGATATTACAGGAATTCGCGCGCGAACGACGACTAAAAAAACGATCGACGTACGAATAAAATAAAATGAATCGGTCAAAAATTAGGGTACGACAAAGGTAAAATCCTAATGAAGACAATCTAAGGTAAAAACATGAAAAACCAATTAATGACTTATTTCTCCAATCAAGAGACGGTTTCCTTGTAAATTGAAATATGATAAAAAAAATTGTTTCTTCAACACCAAGTTTTTTTGTCTTTTGGGTACTTAAATCAAAAGAGACTAGTTGACCATCTTTTTTTAAAGAATATATTACCATTCTTCTCCGCTTCAATACAACGCTTAACATCAAGCAATGGTCCAACAACAAAGAGTTTAATCCATAATTCTTTTACGCCAAATTCACCTAAAATTGAGATGTGAAAAGTAGTTTTACGAAAATGCCATGGGATTGAAGCAATGGATCCATTTAACAACACTAACAAATATTCATCACAATTTTCAATTTTAGCCCACCAATTAAGGCTGGAAATGAGTCGAACTCGTCTGAGCTCGGTTCGATAAGAATTGATTCGGCTCGAAACTCGACTCGAGTTCGAAATGAACCATTTTCTTGGCTCGAGTTCGGCTCATTTAAAGTTCACGAACAACTTGGTTCAGCTAGTTAGGTTCATTTGCTCGAATCACATAATTTTAAAATTTATTTTTTTATTTAAAAAATTGTATATTAAAAGAAAAAAAAAACTAAGGTGAATAGGACTACAACCATCCCACAATCATGAAATAGTAGATCGCCCACCATGATATAAAAGAATAGCAAAGCCGCTTCTTTTATAGACAAGTATTGTTGTATCTACCTCAAATACTTTCGATGTGGGACAAAAACAAAGTAGGGCACTAGTGCAGCTTTGCTAAAACACCATGGCAATACAAGCAACATATTTCCATTGCTAAAAACTACCCAGGTCCACTCTGTTACTATTATTCTTTTATATTGCTATTAGTTAAATACTATTACCTAGCTTTTATGTGTGTGTGTATATATATAATCGAGTCAATTCATGAATCAATCAAGTCGAACTATATATAACTCAAGTTCAACTAATTTATTTAACGAACTTAATCTTTAGTTCAAGTTCGGCTCGTTTGGTTCATGAACCAAGTTCAATGAACTAATTACCGAATCAAGTTCCGAACTTTACTTGAGTTGTCTCGGTTCATTGTCAGCCCTACCACCATGACATATTCCATCGATGCACAATGGACCATATGGTGCATTAGGATGCCAACAAGGCATATTCATATCAAGTTTCCTCCAAGAATTCCGCCTTAGGCTATAAATCTCCCATAAGGGTTCGTGGGATATTTCATCCCATAGCACATCTTCCTTTCCGCACATTGAGAAGCCGAAGTTTCGACTCGCTTATTTTCTCAAATTGAATATACCTAATAATCTTAAAGTCATCTTTAATATGGTTGTAACCAAACCCGTAAACATCATTTGAAGCTCCCCGATAAGGTGGTACAGACCGAGCTGGGCTGGGAGGAATGGCCTTGAACTCTTCTGTAAATGGGTTCCACAATACAAGTGTGCCTTCCCCTCCCTCTTTAAGGAGAACAATTCCAGTAAAAGCAGCACAACCTAAAAAATGGAAGACCGGGTTTTCCTCTTGAAATGGGTTTGGAGATTGTAATTTGAGTCGATTCTCATATTTTTCACCGGATAGTAAATGGTAAGAGTCAAGATGAGTGTAGTTACGTGAATAATCACTATAAAAGATGAGAGATGTATCATGGTAGCAAGGTTGAGGATTAGATAGGAAATTATTACGAAATTTGCTCATGAAATGAGAGTTTTTAAACAAGAGAGACCATGTTTTGTTTACGCATCCAAATCGTTTCAAAGAT
The DNA here is from genome assembly GCA_946800305.1 of Medicago arabica. NCBI lineage: Eukaryota > Viridiplantae > Streptophyta > Magnoliopsida > Fabales > Fabaceae > Medicago > Medicago arabica. Next base: position 9,743,639 of record OX326966.1, on the reverse strand, counting down.
TTCAAATGAAGTTTTGAGAGAATAAAGAATACAAGATCATTGGGTATGTGATTCCTAACCTTTCTTTTACTTCATTCGTCATCCAACGCTTTAGCAAATGATATATGAGATAGAGTGATTCAATTTTGTTTGCCTTTGGTTTGAGAAAGTTCAGTGGTTCAAATAAATCCACTCAAGAAAACTTAATTACGAAGTATCATTAATAATTTGGATTTTACATTCTTTTTTTTTATTTTGCAAATTCTTTTAATTTCTCTTAAATGTTTGTATATTATTTTGACATTTCTTTCCTTTTATTACCAACCTCTAGAAAATCATTGTTGTCCTAAATGAAAAGAGCGTCTTGTTATTTCTACTATCATTAGGAAAAAAAATCCTAATTTAGAACATCATTAATAAAATCAAAAGAGCATCTTGTTATTTGTTCTATCATTAATAAGGAAGGCCTTTTTTATATTGTAGTTGAAATTCAATCAAAACAGCATCTTTTAATTTATTTCTTTTCCTTTTTATTACATCTTGTTTTTTTTGTTGAGAGGATTTACATCTTGTTATTTGTACTATTATAATAAAAATCCTAATTTACTTTCTAGTTGAGATGGACTTGTTCTAACTTAATAGGTTTTGTGTACTATTATGGTTTTGACACCCTTGTAAAAAAGAAAATATATGATAATGATTTTTTGTTTGTGTAGAAAGTTCTTAAACCACCAAATCAATTATCACTCAAATGCTCAATTTATTTTGCCTTCTATGTAAATTTCTATTCTGAATTATACCATATATTGTTTTCCTGCAAATTTTTAATAGGTTTGGCCTATAAGAACTCAATATATTAAAATTGACCATTGGTAAGTTGCTCTATCAGACAGACCTTATTTATACATTATACATGATGATGACATGTATCGCTCCCAATATGAATAGTTTCTATGTTGCCACATTTTTTTACTACTACGCCAAATATTATAATCACCAATTTTGTAAATTGTAAAGATATTCAGATCATCGTTCCAGCCCTACTTCCCATAGTAAAGTATGCACGAAGAAACATTATGGTAGCACCAGTATTTATGCACAACCAGAAAAACTAAAATTGTAATTATGCACCAACGATGAATGTAAAACAGATTAGAATGTGACAGCAATAATGAACGCAACAACATATGCACAAAACCAATTTGCATATGACAGAATTGCAATAACAGTGCAACAGCATAGTTTGCATTTGATAACCAGAGTTATTCTTTGATAAACGATCACTCTTAGTCAGACTCAATAAAATTTGATCAATCCTTTTTTCTGTCATTAAGGTAGAGAACTGAACCATGAATTCCCTTTCTTTATCAGCAATGAAATCACTGTTCAAGATCCAGGATTCTATTTTATCATCAACCCAATCACTATTCACATTTTTTCTTTTTCTTATCAAGGTATAGATCGCTTTACTTGTATGACTTAAATATCTAGTATTTCTCAAAAACGCGATTCGATTCATGGGATTTGGTAGAACCCTTATGAGATCGATGAGATTCAAATCTTTCTTCTTCGAACGTGCAGAAGCCGAACCTCGTCTTTCTTCTAGAAAATTTCCTAATTGTTCCAGAAACATATCCTTTATTAACCTGAAAGAATTCAGTTCTGATATAGGATACCTATCCAGAAGTTTTTCCAACTCAATCATGTATGATGGAATCATCAAAGATTTGACTTCTTCGAACTCTGTTTGTAACTCATTAGAGACTCGAGAAATAAAGAAAAGATATGTATGAACGAGATATCCGGTAACAAGAAGAAGGAGAAGGATTAAAACGAAGAACTCTTCCAGAGATGTGTCGATATCAATGGTGACTCATTTTCCAAAATATCTTCGCACACGTGCACAAGAAAAGTATGTAAACACTTACTCAAAATCTGACTGATAGGATTCCGTGATGAAAGATACAAATTTTCCCGAAGAATTCGCTTGGATCCATCCCTAATATCATGAAAAATGGATACAAATTGTTGAAATTTAGGACTCCTACGTAGTATCGTCAATAGGTCTAAAAAAGTCTCTAAAAATATTAACTTTAGATCTTCGTGTCCTGTCCGGGTAAGTAACAATTGTATTATATATGGTTGGAATTGCTTCCATTTTGAGAGAGTTGAAAAAACACTCTTTCTTTGATAGTTTCTATACATCGGCCCTTTTTCAAAGCATTTTTTGAACCAAGGACTGTGTTATTAAACGGTAAAGTGAATAAAAATTTCCAACTTAATGGGCTATTCCTAAAGGGCCTAATGAATTCTTATTATTAATTGGAATTTTAGTATTTTTTTTTATCCCATTGTGATATTTAACATTGTTGAATGGTCTTATTTGAAAACAATTAGATGATGACAAAATTATCCAAGATCGGCATTCCTTATTTCTATTCAACGACATACGAATAGTTCCGTGATTTTGGCGAAGTGATTTTTGAATTTTTGCCTTGGAATGAATAGAAAAAAATGGATTGATATTGATCCGATCCGATTCATTATCCGCGATCAATCTTAAACCAGATGGGTCATTTCTTTTTCTGATATATGAAGTATTAGCTTTTACTAAGTCAATTCTTAGAAAATACTCAATCAAACCGTTTGTACTTACTTCAACAAAGGAAGAGGGGGCCTCCTCAATAAAAGGACTTTTTTTGCCTTGATCCCAATTCAAGAGTAAACAAGTCCGAACTAATTAAATCCTTGTGTCGGAAATTCCCCGAATGGATTTTCCATTTCCATAAAGAATATAATTGACAACTTTGAGTTCCAGATTATCCCTTTCCTGGAATAGATCTTGGGGAAAAGGTTTTACAAAATCGATATTGCCCGGTATTTCATATAAAATGACAGGTCGAACCAAAAGCATTACTTACTTATATTACTGGATATTACGGAGCCTATTCATGCAAGATATGATAAAGTCTGATCATAGAAAAGATTCTCTTCAAGCGAACCGGTCTATCCTCCATAGGGGACTGGCGCAGTGGTTGGAAAAAGACACATTTAATTGTGAATTCAAATGTGGCAGATAAGATCAAGTCATACTGCACGGCCCAATCAATAGTTCAAGTCACACACTCCCATAATCCATTATTTTTTCGAAGAGTTCCCTTCCACTATTCAAATAAAGAATGCTATTTATTTTGTTAAGTGGAATGGAAATATCCAAATACATGTCTTATTTTTTTTTTAATAATGCATATTTGTAGCAATGAAATACTATTCCTCCTCCCCAAAATGATTTATTACAAATATCTATGATTCATATTCTCTATAAAGGACCGGAAATGCTTTGCTTACGTATCATTGGAAAGTGCATTAACATGAATACCGCAGTAAGAAGAGGTAAGACCATCATACTTGCCGACCATCGATGAACTGATCGGATTAACCAACAAAAGTTAGCCTCAGTCATTATATATTGAACATAAGCAAAAGCCTCCGTAACGGTCGGACGATAATAAAAAGTCATAGCAAAACCCGTCGCGACTTGGACTAAAAAACAAGTAAGTGTAATTCCTCCTAAACAATAAAATATATTGACATGAGGAGGAACATATTTACTAGTTATATCATCGGCAATCGCCTGAATCTCAAGACGTTCTTCGAACCAATCATAGACTTTATTGAGATAGGTAAACCAAAGGACCCCCCTGAGAACCGTATATGAGAATTTCATCTCGTACTGCTCAAACAAAAATACTAAAATACTATTTATTTGGAAAACGGATATGTGGAATAGAAAGTTTTAAACTTCTGAACTTAATCCTATGATTCCAATCTTTTTTGAAGATAAAAAAAATGGAAATCCAAAAGGTATTCTTTGTGTTTATAATGCCAAAATTTCAAGTCGGCTCACTCGTCTTTTTTCTTGATCCTTACGGGCCTCTTGAATATTCTATTATTCACCTCATTTTTTTCTGTATTTAATACGATTTTACTGTTGTTTTTTTTATTATTATTGAGAATTGATAGGAATTTTCTTGTTAAGACCCTATAGAATCAATTCAAAAACCTCAGATTCATACCAGAACCACGATGATTTCCAAAAAATCCTTTAATCCAAGTCCAAAAATTCCCTGAGTAAGAACTGCTGGATCATCACTTATTCAATGAATAGATATAATGAGAAAAAAAAATACAAAAAAATTATTAGGATCGTCCATCGATCAAAATAAAGAGAAGCGGCGGCAGTTTAAAAGAATAAAAAGAGTTCTATTTTATTTTTTGAAATTTATTATTCTAACTCTTTTTTAATTTTTTTCTGTCCGGTTGCGAGGTCTAAATATAAATATTAAGTATGAATCATAGTTCTAATACTTTAGAATCTATTTCTTTTCTATATTCCGTGCTTCAGATATTAGAATAAATATCTGACGGGGTAAAGCAATCTCTATCAAGATAAGAAAGATGACGTATCCTTTTTATGTTCTGTACTATCAATAGGATCAATTGTAACAAGTCACACACTCATATTCTGGAAATACAAAAACAAAGAAGTTTCGCGGTCGAACTACCAAATAAAAATGGAATGGTCTAAAAATCAAGGACCTAAATTCTAAGTTAAACTTTACTTTCTATTGAAAAACTAGTTAGTTGGTTCTTGTGAATCTAATTCTCTAATTAGAAATTTGGTCCAGTAAAATGGACGAATTATAAATCTCTAAAATAATAGAGAGAAATACCGCAAATAGAGCCATTGCAATACCCATCAAAGGGGTGGTTCCCCATCCCCGAGCTACTTTACCATATTCTGAATTCAACAGTTTCAATAAATCTCCTACAACAGTTCGTCTTGGACCAGATCTAGAACTACCCTCAACGGTTTGTGTAGCCATAAATCCTATTTTTTTTCATTGAGATCTGTTGACTTTGTATACCATTCCGCTGTAAATTACCCTATAGATCCATTGTAGTCTTGATATTCTAGAATCATGGAAACAACAACCCTAATTGTCATCTCTCTATCTGGTTTAATTGTCAGTTTTACTGGGTATGCCTTATATACTGCTTTTGGGCAACCCTCTCAACAACTAAGAGATCGATTCGAAGAACATGGGGACTAGTTGAAGTAATGAGCCTCCAATATTACAATATTGGAGGCTCATTACTTCAATTGAGGTAATTCAAAATCATTTCGTCTTTTTAGTTGGAACTATAGGGGGTTCTCTAAAAAAGATAACGAAAAAAATGATTCCTAAAGTCGAGACTAAGAGGAATGTATAAACCAATGCTTCCATAGATTTGATCGTGGTTTACAATTATAGCTTTCATACCTGTTTTGGGGGATTCTCTCCTGGACGATATTTATATAGTTCCCTATATAAAATTCAAATAACAACAAAAAAAGTCGAATCGAACAGGAACAAACCAATTTCTATCAGACTGCCTGTTTTTTTATAGTTGGATCTCCAAGTTTTTGGAGATCTATTCTATATCCGATAAGTAACAATACGCAATGGTGGTGGGGGGTTACTTTTTTTTATGAGTGTTTGTATTGGATATGTCGTTTATATCAGTGAATCCAGACATATCCAAGAAGGACCTATTCGTCAAAACTTTCCTTTCTTCATTTAGTGTTCTTTTTTTATTTATGTTATCTCCGAAATATAAATAATTTTTAACAAAATCAACTCATTCTGTCTCCTTACGTTCTCACTCCAAAGAAAAGGGAGATCGATCTTTTTCTATTTCATGCCAATTGGTGTTCCAAAAGTACCTTTTAACCTTCCTGAAGATGATGAGGCATCTTGGGTTGATTTATACAATCGACTTTATCAAGAACGATTGCTTTTTTTTAGGTCAAGAGGTCAACAGTGAAATATCAAATCAACTTGTTGGTCTAATGGTATATCTCAGTCTAGAGGACAAGACCAAAGATTTGTATTTGTTTATAAATTCTCCGGGCGGAGAGGTACTATCTGGAATGGCAATATTTGATATTATGCAAGTAGTAGAAGCAGAAGTACAGACAGCATGCGTAGGATTATCCGCTTCAATGAGATCTCTTCTTTTGGTCGGAGGAGAAATTACCAAACGTCTAGCATTTCCTCACGCTTGGCGCGAATGATTCTTATTTTATTCATTTTTCGAAAAGAAAACAAAAAACTATGCCTAAACCAATATGAAGTAAAAAAAGCATGGCACTTCGAGTTCGATATGCAAAAATAATTTTTTTTTTTCAAAACCATTAGATTATATATCGAAAGAGTCGTATGAAAAAGGGGTATTTACAATTTTATATAAGTATAATATTCTCTTTTAGTCTCACAATTCCTTTTTTTTTTATTGCAGAGACATTTAACAGAGACATTTAACAAGAACATTAATTATTTTAATTGAATTTGAAGACAAAAACGAAACTTTTGGATTGCTTCATTTGGATTGCTGAATAAAAAACTACACTAAATAAGAGAGCAACGGAATCATCATATTCTTTCAATTAAATAAAGTAAAGATTCTCAAACAAAAAAGAAAGGTGATGATTCTATTAAGGTAGATTTCCTATTTATAGGAGAGCCGAGCCGTGTCCTTTGAAGATATTGATCGGTCCTTTTGTTAAAAAAAGAGTCTTCGGTTTTATCCCGATGTACTTTGGACCGATCAGTATCTACTGGGGTACTATCAACTTGCGTCCTTTCATAATGGCATTGATGCGTGCTTTAATAATGCACTTGCGTGCTTTAATACTGCACTTGCTTCGTCCTCGATTGGATTGGCTTTTGAAGCCACTAAAATTATTAATACTAAAAATGACTACAGTGAAGTTGTTTTTAATACTAAAAATGACTACATTAATAATCAAGTTGTTTTTAATACTATATCAAAATAACTTAATAATTGATAACTTAATCCTTTATACCAGTCAATTAGAGTTGGTACTAACTTTTCATAACATAAAAAACAAAAAGAACAGCTTCCTTTTTCTAAATTGCATTGCTCTCATTTGTTCTTCCTGAACCTATACTTGAAGTAAAGACTAATAACTTTTTTTTTATTGTCATGCGCACTTGAACAAATATTAGCATATCCAATTGATATTTTTAATACCTTGATATCATCAAAACTCAAAGGTGGTAGTGTTAAACACTTTGTTCCAACATACGAAAATTTACAAATCCTCTATATGAATTTTTATAGGGGTATCTGCAAAAAAAACAACTCCAAATTCAATCTCTAGGTTGATATTTTGGTGTCTTGAATTTTAGGCACGTTAAAAATTCATATTTAATCTGTACCTTGTCGAAAAATTCAAATTTTTTGTGGAAGATGTTCATTTTTTCGTCCTAAACATGAGTGCAAAAAATCGTGAAAAAATTCAACTTCTATGTCCCATTTCCGGACTCGCACTTCGAAAAATTACGATTTCGACCGTTTTTATAGAGGTGTCTGTAAAATTTCGTAGCATTCATACTATGAGTCAGCAGGAGTTAACTGCAGCTTGGAGTCGGCGGTAGTTAACTGCCTTCAAATTTACCAACAGTAATTAACTACCGTTGGGGACAAATTCGTAACTTTCATATGTTATTAGGAAGTTATTGAAGTCAAAAAGGAAATTTTCTACATGTATAGGAAAAAAAACACGTGTATTCTAAAACAAACACGTGTATAGAACAAAAACAATAATTAAAAAAAACAAAGACTTTCGGACTCAACAAATCCAAAGACTTGGCCTGGCCGGTCAAAGAATACATTTTCAAAACACTTATTTAAAAATAAACAAATTAATATCAAGTATTTGCATTAATGAGCATATTTTTGTGTTGTCCAAATGGTATATTTTTCATACAAGTGTCCAATTAATATCAAATATTTTCATGACTTTTGAGTTGTCCAAATGGTATATGTTTCATAAGTGTCCAAATTAAGATCAAGTATTTTCACGACTTTTGAGTTGTCCAAATGGTATTTTTTTTTCTTAAACCAAATGTATGTTTTACTAGTAACTGCGAGCATTAACCCCATTAAAAATATACTAAGATCGATTTATTTAAAATGTTGACCTTTTTCAACAAATGTTTTTTAATACGCACCGATCATAAATTCAATCCTAAACCAAATAGTTAATTTCATAACATTTATTACTTATATAAACACAGAGGTTTTACATAAAAATCGAACTCGAATTTTCCTAAACGATTCGTCTATGATAAAGTTCAATAACCACTTAAACCGATTACCGATTGCTAGATTAATTTCAATTGTCTTTGTTTACACTATAATAATTGCATGTTGTCCAAATGGTACGTTTAGCTGACAGATACTCATTTTCTTTCTATTGGTTAAACAATTATTGCATTTCACACATCATTGTCACTTTTTCCTTTTAAATCTATCTTGTTTCTTTCTTTCTTTTCTATCTCTTTTCTGTTTTCAAAGAGAAAAGGAAGAAGAAAAAATGGCTACACTAATTGTACCTCCAATTCCTCCTTCTCCTAGAGATGATGCCATGCAACTTTACCGTGCTTTCAAAGGTACCATAATTCTCTCCTAACTTGTGCTGATCATGTTGTATATATGCTTTTAATCATACCTTATAGATATAGCTTATGTAAGCTTATACATAAGTTCTTATCATAATAAGTTCTTGTGTTGTAAGCTGTAAAATATGTTGTTTATCCAAACAGTCTTAATATATGTTTGATTCCATTTTGGAGGAATAAAAAATGATTATAGAGGTGTTGAATTGATTTTGACATGTTTGTTTGTACTCAACTAGAATTGATTTTGTCTCTAGAATTGATTTTATCTTGAAGCAAAAATCTAGAGTTTTTGCCTCTAGAATTGACTTTTAGTCTGGAATTGAGTATGTTTGGTTTTGCGCCGACAAAAATTGGATTTTTGATTGAATTGATTATGTAAAATTGATTTTGTCTAAAAGTATTTGTGTTTGGATACATTCATTTAAAAGTGAGTTTAACTATAAATTTGAGCGTAAAGTTTAATTCTATAATCAAAAGCTACAAATTTTAGCTTTACGCAGAAGTATCAATTATAGAGGCAAAGTCTATCATACTCCAAAGCAACTAAACATATAAAAATCAATTAACACATCTAGAATCAATTTTGGCTCATAACATACACTTATTAGTCTTGTAGAATTTGATTTAAGCCTAATTAATTACTTTCATAAATTTGGATTGTAAAGTGATGATTGTCCGTCGCTTCACCATTGTTCAACTCGCCTTCCTTACACCTATGATTGGATATCTAGAGCGTGACTTAGACTCAGGTGGTTCGATGACAAGTAGCCCCAATAGTCTATGATAAACTCTATTGTCTTAGAACTTAAGTTTTACCAAATTTAATCTAACAAAACTGACTTGAGATTTGAGGGTTGCCCCTCACTTTATAACCGCTGTTCACCTATACCAAAATCATTACAAAATTGAAACTTTTGTATCATTGACAGTATAATTTTCTCGGAAAATTGAAATATATGCAGCTACTAGATCTACGTTTTTAATCATATTATGACAAACTAGGGGAAAATGTACGTTGGAAACTTGTAAGAGAGTAAAACTTGAATGGTTTCATATTTGATAAGAGATAATAAAATGCGATGCATGATGTTCAATTTATAAAGAGCTCACTGCAAGACTAAAATGTGATGCATGATGCTCCTAATAAGTATTTTATGTCTAATTTCATTTTAGAAAAAAGTGTACTGTAATATCTGTACGAATCTTTGTATAAAGAGATTACTTATGAGTCTAATGATATTCCATACTTGGAACCATTTTTTCAATTCTAATTCTATGGTTTTACAGGATTCGGGTGTGACACAACTGCTGTGATCAATATTCTTGCTCATAGAGACGCTACACAGCGTGCCTACCTCCAACAAGAATACAAAAACACATATTCTGAGGAGCTATCGAAACGCTTAGTTTCAGAGCTGAAAGGAAAATTAGAGGTACTAATTTACTTATTTAATAGCTTATTGTAGAATGCAAAATCAATCATTCCAACACAACGTTGAATTGAAAGATCTTACAAAAGTAGATAAAGTTTTGAATAACATAGAATTGCTTTCTTTGAATTTCTACTGATTGTGTTTCTTGTAATGTTTCATTGTTTATCTTACACTTTTCTAATTATCAGACTGCAGTTCTACTTTGGTTGCATGATCCTGCAGGACGTGACGCAGAAATCATTAGGAAGTCGCTAGTTGTGGACAGAAACCTTGAAGCTGCCACGGAAGTAATATGTTCGCGTACTCCATCCCAACTACAATATCTAAAACAGTTATACCATTCAAAGTTTGGCGTTTATCTCGAGCATGAAATCGAATTAAACACTTCTGGGGATCATCAAAAGGTGAGGTTTCTATGTCTAAAATTTGTAAATGCTGTTTATATCGAGCATGAAGTTGAGTTAAATCCCTATAGGGATCATAAAACAATTGCAGCTTCTCTTGTTGATCTTGTGTGTGGATTTTAGGTATGAAAAACCACAGCTATCACATCACAAATTAGTCACATTAAGGGTCCTCCTTTTAGGATTGTTCATAGTTCAATTCAAGGAAGAAACCAAATCGAACTGATATGTTATATTAGTTTGGTAAAACTGAACCGAATTGTTTATGGTTCGTCCCATTCCAGGCTGGTATAAAGGTTAGGTGCACATCCACTGGTTCTGTGATTCCGAGTCGTACGAAAACTACATTTACAAAACATTGAAAACGTAGCTTTTTTAATTGAACTGATTCTATGTGAACAAAACTGGACCAAAATGCTATTATTAACTGATAAGTAGGTATTTGTAAAAAAGCCAAAAACTGATCCAACTCAAATATTAGAACTGTTTAAAAAATGGTTCAGTTCGTTAATTGTCAGTCAGCGTTCGGTTTTTTTCGTAGCGGTTCAGTTTGCTTCTGTTTTTTGTTTTAGAACAGTTCTACCCCCTATCATCAAAGGAGCTGTAACAACTGAAAACTAACCACTTTATGTAAAAAAATTGTCAAGATCTTGCTTAGGTATTTAACCACCCCTCGACACGAAGGCCTCGAGGTTAATAGAGAAATCGCTCAAAAGGATGCAAAGGTTCTGTACAAAGCAGGGGAAAAGAAACTGGGAACTGATGAAAAGACATTTGTCCAAATATTCAGTGAACGGAGCAGCGCACATTTGGCTGCCGTCAGCTCGTATTATCATGACATGTATGGTCACTCATTGAAGAAGGTAACTTGATCACTTTAATATTATCAATTCAATTTCATTTATCTATTGAGATATTCAATTTCAAGTTGAATTCATATCAGGCAGTAAAGAATGAAGCATCTGGGAATTTCGGTCTCGCACTTTTGACAATAAGTGAATGTGCTACTAATCCTGCAAAGTATTTTGCAAAGGTATTCATTCATCTTCACTTCAACTTTAGGAAAAATACTTCCTTTAGGGGTGTTTGACAGTCTGTGCTTCATAGCATGCGATGTCACCGGCAAATGTGGTTTTATTCAATCACGTATTAGTTAATATTATTACCGATGTTTACGTGTCAGAGTTGTATACGGTGTCAGTGTTTCATCATAGATTTAGGAATATTATAGAACCTTTTAAATGTTTAAACTTTCAATTACACACAATTTGTATATTCACACTTTTGCCTCGATGCAGGTGTTGTATAAGGCGATGAAAGGTATGGGGACTAATGATAGCACACTCATAAGGGTCATTGTAACAAGGACTGAGATTGATATGCAGTATATCAAAGCTGAATATGCAAAGAAATACAAGAAGACACTGAATGATGCAGTTCACTCTGAAACATCAGGCAACTACAGGGATTTTCTTCTCGCACTTTTGGGTCCGAATCACTAGTCAAAGATGTTCAATCATGTTTCATTTTGGTTATTTTTCAAACTATGATGTTTAAATGTTTAAAATTTGGGTATTTTGTTGATCTTTGTATGGCATTTGTAAGCATTATCATTAACATACATTCCAATTTCAGTTTGGAAGTTGTGTGCTGTGAGCTTAATTCACAAATTGAAGGTTGTTATTTCTTGCGTATGAACATAATCTGTCTGACTCGTTCATTTTCTATGCATAGGAGCTATGCGAAAATATACTATTCCCTATCTAGACTGTCATAATCATTGTGTTCACTTTATGTCTATATGTTTGAGAGTTTGATATATGTTTGAGTACATGGGAATTTGAAACCGTGTCTGCGGTTTGACATGTAATGAGCTTCAAACTGTGTCTTCTGGGATCTCTCAAGAGTCGGAGATATTTGTTTGCGACTTATGATTTCTTCGTTGGGTGGGAGATCGGGAGTTGGCGATGACGCCTAAGTTGTTTGATTTATTTTCAGTAATTTGCTCCTTTAGTAGTGGTTGTTTCTCGGCACTCGGCACCAACTTCAACTTGCTCTGGTCTGGCATTCTATGGTGTGAGCTATGTTGAAATCGCAAAATAATGCTATTTTGTCCGAGCTATGGCGGTGGTCTGGTAGACATAATTCAGTTATCTTTTTAGAAATGGTTTTTTTACAAGACCTCTGGATTCTCTTCTTGTACTACTTTTTATGACTGGATAGTGGAACTGTAACCCTCTCTATGTTTTCCCTAGATAGCACTTCAAAAGCCTTTGTGGCCAATTCATTTCTCAGGTGTGTTTGTTTTTCAGGTTTGTAATATGATTCCCGGAAATGTGACATTGGAAATGCAATATTCTAATGTTTGTTTCAAGTTTTGAAAATTTGCTCCCAGTAACGCTATATTCCCAGAAATGTTATTTACACATGATTTCTTATATTGTTATTCCCATACTTAAAGGATGAGAATATAACATTCCCATCGGAATACCAAATACATGGGTAGAAATGTTATTCTTTGGAATATTAATCCTAGAAATATCATTCTGAGGAATGTAATTTCTTACTTTGAAACAAACACACCCTTAGTGTTTGCAATTTCAAAGTCTTTCCCACGTTGTTCGTTTTTTCTTTGGTTTTCCCTTTCTTTCTATCTTGATGTGTACATTGCCACCTCGTATGTGGTTTGTATTGCCTCTTGGTTTTCAAAGGTGTTTTGTTGTCTAATGAACTTTCGATGTAATGGGTTGGACCTTTTTTTGGTGGTCGGGGTTTAAAACCCTGACCTTACACATATTATATATTATTCATACCAACTGAGTTAAGTTCACAAGGATAAATAATGTAGACCTTTAATCAGATTGATACATTTACATATGTGTGCATTGTTGCTAATTAGAAAGTTCCTATTTTGGTCGTATATTTGAAAACATTTATTTTGTTAATCAATTCTTTTTTTAGTGGATATTTATTATGTCATTTTGTCTCAAATATAAGCGCATACATAAATGGTTTAATTAATGTTGACAATATTTAAATAGTTTAAAATAAAAAAGTTATAATTGTTCTAACTCAACTGATAAAAAATGTAGAAATCGTTAGACTGAACGCCTTGATCGTGGTTCAAACCTCGACTCTTCCATTTATATTAGTGACTTTTCAATGTTACTTATCATTTCATCAATCTAGAAAATAATTATAATCAAGTCCTCCAACAACTATATAGTTTTTTTTTTCTGATTTCCTACGACGTTGCTTGCTCTTGAGCAAGAGGATGTGGTTGTGGCCTTTCAGGATTTTCTAGTCTATGTTCTTGACCAGGCGCATAGGGGTCGGCAGACAACGGCAAGGAAACTGTGGAGGTATGAGGAGGAGTACATCAGATGGTTCTACCATATATCTCATCCTATTACGAGCGACCTTGTGCCCGTTGCTGAGTACACAACCCATGTCCCTCCTTATGAGGAGGTTATTGTTCAGCAACTGTGGGTCAGACATCTTCCTGACCCACTCCAAATTATTACGAACATCTAAGATAGAGCGGATAGTGCAATGGAGTATCCTGATGTGTTTTTATCTCTAGTCTTCTTCGGAGGATGACTATGAGCCATAATTCATAGGAGTAAGTTTTTTTTGTGTGTGTTTTTATGACATTTGTATATCTTTAGATGTTTTTATGACAGCTTGACGGATTTGATGTAAAATATTTACACTTGCGCCTTTGTGTTTTTTATGACAATTTCATTAATTTTCGGTTTTATTTTGCGTATTTAAATTTTGAATGAATGAATGTATGTATAAATGAATTATTGCATGAATGGATGAATACATGGATGAAAATGAAGGAATGGATGTATGTAAGTATTAACGAACAAAGAAAAATAGGGGAAAAAGCAAATCTTGTTCAGCTCTTTGACACAACTAGAACGTGAGTTAACTCATGTTGACCTATAAGCTGCGTGACTTAAGTTACGTTGGTGCTTCCGAACATAACTTAAGTCACATTAGGGGTATTATTGTTGAAACACATGGGAATGAGCAATTTTCATTGGGAGAAGAGCAGTTTTCAAATTAAATAGCATTGTACTCTACGAAATGAAAACAACAAATTTAGCCGGTCATGTAGATAAAACAAAAACTTTGTAAAAAATACATCTTCAATGCACTTATTAAAAAATTTGTTTAAATTATTTGAAATGAGTACTTATTTTTTGAGAGGGAAATGATTACATTTTTTTAGAATCCGTTGCATTATAAATTGCATGTTATACAAATGGTAAGTAATGGGGACATGTTTATTAAATACTCATTCCATTTCTATGGTTGAGTGGTTGAACTTTAACCACAGTTGCATTTAATTACGAGAATTTCTTGGTTGTTTCTTTGTTTTGTTTCATTTCTTTTCTTCTTGTTTTACACTTTTTCTGTTTTCATTGAGAGGAAGAACAAAGAAGATGGCTACACTTGTTGTACCTCCACTTCCTCCTTCTCCTAGAGATGATGCCATGCAACTTTACCGTGCTTTCAAAGGTACTCTCTCTCTCTCTCTCTCTCTCTATATATATATATATATATATATATATATATATATATATATATATATATATATATATATCCTAGCGATGTAGCATGCATGCTTTTAATCATGCTTTATGAATATAGATTGAGACACTGGTTAGTAAAATGTTTGAAACTTTAAGTAATGTTTCTAAAAAATTTATCCTTCTTATATTATGTATAGTATACTCTTTGAATTTGATTTTACTTTTTACCAATAAATAATGATTTGACCTAATTTAATTTCACAAAATCGGCTTGTAAAGTGATGATTGTTTTTGAGAGTATAGTTGGATAAGATATGACCTCGACATGAGTTTATAAGTGAAGATATTTCTCACCTTATAAATTGGTTTTGCATGTAAGGGTTGATTTAGACTTAATTCAAATTTTAATATGGCATTAGACCCTGTTCAAGATCCGCTGGACTATTTGCTATCCGGTCACTAATATTAGGCCACTTAGGTAAGTTGATGGTGATTGATGTGTCAAGTATGAGTGAAAAGTATCACATTGAATATAAGAGTAGATTCTAAGCACCGGATAAGTGAGAAGAATCATATACCTAATATTTTAACGTGTTGGATGAAGATGTGATTTCTCTTTGTCCAATGTGATGATCATGCCTAATGTTGCTCCCCCGAAAGTTGCAACAAACTTTTTATAATGCATTAGCAAACTAACAAACTTTTTTCAATAACACTACTAACTCTAGCAAACTTTTATTCTCCTAACAAGCATTTTTCACCTAATTTCATTTTAGAAAAAATTGTACTTTTGATATGGTGTTATACAGGATTTGGCTGTGACATAAGTGCTGTGATCAATATTCTTGCTCATCGAGATGCGACGCAGCGCGCTTACATCCAACAAGAATATCAAACAACATACGTGGAGGAGCTTTCTAAACGCTTAGTTTCAGAGCTGAGCGGAAAGTTAGAGGTACCAGTGATCATGTTATTCAAATTACGTGACTTTGCATCGTCTACTTTATACATTTTTCGTTGTTTGTTTATTTTGCTGAATGTCAATTTTGTAGCCTTATAGGTAGATAACTTTGTAAAAAGTTAAGAGATCAATCTCTTACATTACAAAATGTAAAAACTTTCTGTAGATTCAAAATCAAGCAATCCAACCGTTGTGTTGAAAGATCATACAAAATAGATCAAGTTTTTAATAACTTAGTACTTCTCTCTTTGAACTTTTGAATATTTGAGTGGTTGTTTTTCGTAGACAGCAGTTCTGCTTTGGATGCCCGACCCTGCAGGACGTGACGTAGAAATCATTAGGAAGTCTCTAACTGTTGACAAAAACCTTGAAGCTGCTACTGAAGTTATATGTTCGCGTACTCCATCCCAACTACAATATCTAAAACAGATATACCATTCAAAATTTGGTGTTTATCTCGAGCATGAAATCGAATCAAACACTTCTGGGGATCTTCAAAAGGTGAGGTTTCTGTGTAAATGCTACTTACATTGAGCCTTAGTTATCACATCCCAAATTAGTCACATTAATGGTCCTACTATACTATTTCTTCTGCCGATTATAGTGTATGCCATTATACAGTACTAGTAAAAGTTGAAATAGCCACGGAAATTTAATGAAAAATGTGAAATTCATCTCTAATTACGTCAATAAGTATTAGTGGGTGGCCAATTTTTTTTTCCATGTCTAACTTTTGTCGTTGTTTAAACTTTTTCTGATCGTGAGCTAAGCACTTTTAAATGCTTATATTGTTCTAGACTCGAAATGTTAAAAGGTCAAAATTCACTATAGTTTATAGGTTTTTCTCATAGAGTGCAAAAACTTTGTCACATAAGATTACATAATGTTTCTTAGTTCATTGTCTTCAAGTTAATATAACAAAGGAGGTGCAATTACTGAGAACTAATCTGTTTATGCAAAAACCTTGTTAAGATCTTGCTCGCATATGTAAGCACCCCTCGCCTGGAAGGCCCTGAGGTTAATAGAGAAATTGCTGAGAAGGATGCAAAGGTTCTCTACAGAGCCGGGGAAAAGAAACTGGGAACTGATGAAAAGACTTTTGTCGAAATATTTAGTGAACGAAGCGGGGCACATTTGGTTGCCGTCAGTGCTTATTATCATGACATGTACGGTCACTCATTGAAGAAGGTAACATGATCACTCTCATCTTGTCATTTCAATTTCATTCATCTATTTTGGTATTCAATTTCTAGCTGACCTCATATCAGGCAGTAAAGAATGAAACATCGGGCAATTTCGGTCACGCACTTCTAACAATAATTCAATGTGCTCATAATCCAGCAAAGTATTTTGCAAAGGTATTCCTCTGCCCTTCAACTTTAGAAAACTGCTTCTTCTATGATCGATACAATTTCCTTTTTTCCCTTATCTTATTTTTATTAAACAAGAACTAGAATATGCTATGCATTTCAAATTTAACTTTGTTTTATTTTTGTTATAGAAATGGCATATGGATAAGCACTTATATGATAAGCACATATGCTATAAGCACTTAAATAAATTGTTTATCCAAACATCGCATGAATGACTTTACTTTCCTATACAAAAAAATATGTATATTCATACTTTTGCCACCATGCAGGTGTTGTATAAGGCGATGAAAGGTTTAGGGACTAATGATAACACACTCATAAGGGTCATTGTAACAAGGACTGAGATTGATATGAAATACATCAAAGCTGAATATGCAAAGAAATACAAGAAGACATTGAATGATGCAGTTCACTCCGAAACATCTGGCAACTACAGGGCTTTTCTTCTCGCACTTTTGGGACCGAATAATTAGTCAAAGATGATCAATCATGTTTCGTTATGGGATATTTTCAAACTTCGTTGTTTAGATGTTCTCAACTTGGTAGTTTTATGTTTTATGTATTGCATTTGTAAGCATTATCGTGAACTTGCATTCGAGTTTTAGTTAGGGACGTGTATTGTCAGCATAATTTACATATTGAAGTGTTGTTATTTCTTGAGTGTGAATAATATTTTCAAAACCTACCGAAGATCAAATTGGTGACACTTTCAAGTCATGGTTCAATCGATTGAACGACAGTTTGATTTGATTCCGAGTTCTGACAAAGTAAAAACCATCTATGAGTTGAACCAATCGGCGGAGTCACTGGTTCAAGTTGAACTAACTGGTCCAATTTTGAAAATATTAGTATGAACATAATCAAGAGACTTGATTCACTTTAATTGTGGTTATTTAAAAATGTCATAATATATGATTTTTAGTTGATTTTGCAATTGTTATTGAGATTCATTTTGTTTAATATTTTCTGTTAATATTTTATTGTTAATCACAAAAAATGGCAAATACTAACATAAATTTTGTAAATTTATATTAGTATTTGAATTGTTTTTTTAACATAAATGTTTTTTTAACAATAAAATATTAATTTTGTAAACAATTCTAATACTAATAGTGTTAGAATTTGAATTGTTTTTTTTTTAACATCAAAATGAAATTTTTAGATGATAGTGAGAAAAATATAACGAGTACTCCCAACCCACAACCCAAACATAAACGTGAGTTGACATTTGCTGTTTTTACGTCTAGTGTTTCTTGGAAACACATGAAAATGATCAAAAAAACTCAACATTAGTTAACTACCGTCGGTTTTTTAGTTATAAGTTAGCGATAGTTAACTATTGCTGGGATGTTTTTGGTCATTTCCATGTGTTTTTAGAAAACATTGGATATTAGAAGAGCAATTGTCATGTGAGTTTATATGGTCTATCTGGAGTCCAGCCAAGCTAGCGTATCACACACTAAAGTTTATGAAAATTGTTGTTCTGACATTCAATACTTCCTAATAACATATTGAAAGTCTTTAAATGTCTGCAGCGGCAGTTAACTACCGTTGAGCAATCCGACAGCAGTTAATTGCCGCTCATTTGTTATAAAAGCGGTACAGGCATAGGAGTTTCTAAAACTCCATTGTTGCGGATTGAAGTTCAAGAGGTGCCAAATTTCCCAATTGTTGCAGATCCAACGTCAATTGTGCTCACAAAATCAAGTAAGTTATTAGCATCCTATTACATTGTTATTTTGTGATTCATTTGTTAGTTTTTGTGGTTAAATTGTCACATAATTTGGTTTTGTTGATTTTATGAATAGATGTTAGATTAGAGTTGAATATAATATTGTTGTATAATTGTTAGAATTGTTAGGTTTAGGTATTGATTTTATGATAGTTTAGGTTTAGGTTAGAATTGTTGTTGGAATTGTTTAGGTTTAGGCTTAGGTTGTTATGAATTGTTAGAATTGTTTAGGTTTAAGTTTTGATGATAGTTTATGGCATTGTTGTTTAGTTTAGGTTTTGATCACCAATTTTTCTATGTAGATATGTCTCAGAATCAGGTTCAGTTGAACAAAAAGGAGTGTGATGAGAAGAAGAAAGAAAAATCACATATGAAATGGCACGAAATTGATTGTGATGGTTCCGTAAAAAAGAAGGATTCGAAGGTGTCGATGTACAACCATTCCAAGCTGAGGAGGAGCAGGAGGACATGCTATTTTTGTCCTCAACCAAAAGTAGGTGCCACAGGGACTGCCGAGGACAACCCAATTAACTTGTGCGACAAAGAAGATGACTGAATGTAATGGCTTGTAATGCCTAATTGTTTTAGTTGCATTTTTATGTTTTTTTTATATGTACGTCGAGCGCATTTTGCTACATTTTGTTTGACATTATGGTACTTTGAATAAAATCGCGTTTTGAATAATTTCGATTAAAGTCGTGTATTGAATAATTTCGATTAAAAATTGCGTATTCGAATAAAGACTAATTAAATCTAACGTGAATTTGAATAAAAACTGCGTAATGAATAAATAAATTCGAAAAGTGAATAAACAAATTATTGTTCCATTCAAAACAACATGTATTATAAAGAATCAACTATATATGTTATCACATCGAATTCTCTCATATAAGACAGGTCATCACATAAAAAATGAGGTTCGTTCTGTGACACTAATCTTATATGAACGAACTCGATATCATAACTTAAAAGTTACATTACATTACATAAAGTTCCTAAATATGTCCTATCATTATATTACATTACGTTCCAGTTGCACCTTCCAACTACAACAATTATCTTACCTTTGAAATGGTAAATTCAAACTGGCTAAACACCAGGACTCAAGCATTCACCCAGAAGTTTTATTATTTCATTCAAAAGATTAAATTTTTGTTAGGATTGATTTATATGACGATATTCAAGTGTCAAAAGAATGAGTTTCATTCCTTGACACTTCAATACCTTCATCTAAACCAGCCTAACAGGAATTTAATCTTTTGAATGGAACAATAGCACTGCCGGGTGAAAGCTTGGGAACTAGCGTTTAACAAGTTTGAATTCTCGTTTCAAGGTAAGACAATTGTTGTAGTTGGAAGGTGCATTCCCTACCTAATCACGATCTCTACATAATCACGATCTTCTGGGGAAATCAAACTGTTGATAATATCTTCAGTTGATCTCAGCAACGTTACTAGCATATCGATCCACTAGAACATTTTGTGCTCCCAAGACATGCTCCTCACGTTTTCGTCGTTCGTTAATTCCACCCAAGTGAATGATATTCTCCCCTCATCGAGCGTTGGACATTTATACCGAATATATTCCACCCTTCTTGTGTCTCCAGGGTTGACTCCTTGGTTGAATTCATTTGTTGATCCTTGAGACCTCTTAACGTTACACCAAGGCACCGAACCTTCAACCTCTGAGGTTCTCCACCATTGAATTGTGTATGAACGTCGATCCACCTAGCCATTGTTTCAAATCTACACAATAAGAAATTAAAAATAATCGATGAAAAACTCATTCAAACATTTCATCAAACACTTGTAGTGGAAATTTTACATAAACCCTAAAAATCCTAAATAAACCCTAAAAATTTTATAAAATTTGAAAAAAATATAAATTTAAGCAATATAACTCCATTCTAACAAGTATTCATAATATTTGTTAATAGCATTTCAGATCTACAACATAACTATATTAAAAATAAATAAATCAAAAATTAAAAATTAAACTACAACTAAAATTATAAACATATATACTAACTAAAAATTATGACAATAGCCAACGTGATTACTTACTTGTGATATAGTGGAAATTTTTTTTGGATGATTTGGTAGAGTATTTTAGAGAGAGAGTGAAAGAAAATTGAAATTTTGAGAGTGAGAGAGAGTGATGAAAGAGTGAGTGTCTGGAAGCTGGGTTTTGACTTGAATATGTAACGAACGCAACGACAGTTAACAACTATTGACACCAGTGGTAGTTAACTGTTGCCGAATTGCGCAACGGTAGTTAACTACCGTTGGGGGCTTTTTTGGAATTTTCATATGTTATTAGGAAGTATATGAAGTAAGAACAACAATTTTCAAAGTTTATATGCTTAAGAAACCTCTTAAGATTTTATCTCTAAACCTTGTATATTTTATAACTTCCTAATCCGTCCCCAAAAATGTGGAGTGTTGTCGGAAGCGTGTTACCGGTAGAATATTGAGTTTGGGTAGATAGCATATAATGAGGTGGATTTCAAAACCGTCCACATATTTCGGTTCAACCTATTTTGACTGGTCTACATTTATACATGAGCTATAAGAAACTAGACCGTGATCTACATTTATACATGAACTATACGAAACTAGATCGTTGACTCTTACTGTACATGTCAATGATAAGTCAATAAATTAATAGGTGAAGTATAATGTAATTGAAACTTTGTTACAACATCACGTGAAGTAACACTATTTACATGACACATTAATATATATCTTCCATAAATGTGAACTCTATATGTATTTGATATGATGAGATAGTTAAATAAGGTAAGAGACAACATGGTAAAAAATGTAGATTGATGATGGTTTTATAAAGGAATATTTTTGTTTGTTTCTTTCATGAAAAAGAGAAAGTAAATCAGAAGAAGAAATAAGATAAAAAGGGAATTTTACCCGAGAGAAATTATATGAGAAAAACTAATAATCGTTGTTTTACCTGTGAGAGTACATAAAATATATTGAGTTGTCGGTAATTTTATGGATTTATTGAAGATGTTAAAGATTAATGGGTAATTATGCTACCAAAATATTAGATTAAAAATATACATTAATTTAAAATGTCTAATAAGCCTATATTTTGTCAACTAGGCATAACATCTACATTTGTTTCATTGTTAAATCTTGTTGGTGATTTCCAAGTTAATGGAATCACTTTAGAACCAAAAGTTGTAACTCTTCACCAAGAGTTGTAACTCTTCATGGGAATCATTCATGTACATTGGAACATTATTATTTATTGATAGATAGTGAACCATAACATTGATTCAAGTAAAAAATCTAATGTATATGATCATAACCTTTGGCAAATAGGTGATTTCTCTCAAGTGAAGGGTCATATAATGCACTATAAATGCTTGACATTTGAGCATCAGTTTGGATATGATTTTTGTTACAATAAAGCATAATTCTCCCTCATTCTTTTACTATAAACCATCCATTAATTCTATAATGCAAGAGTGAATTGTTGGAACCATAAATTTGTAAAATTCGCTGGTCATTCCTATTGCATACAATATACAGTTATTGGTGGGGACGAATCGAACCTAAAGGTTAGCATGGAAACCTCATACACTTTGAGCTTTATGTGCATAACCATTAAAATTTTCATTCAAGTGCAACAACCTCTTCCTAACAATCAAGTTATACAACAAATCTCACCAAAGACTAAAAGTGAATTTAAAATAATAGAGGTTGATTAAAAAAAAATGCATGAAAGCGAATGACATCCAAAAATTAAAATCTAAGATAAAAAATACTATAAATGAATCCAAAAACTAACAAACAAATCATCATAATAATGAGCCTTTTGTGGAAGCCTACAATGGGTTGTGTCATCACACTTGACTAACACTAACCATAGAAGTTAAATTAATATCATCTGAACTCTCAAGGCATTAGATATATGAGTCACCTCACTAATATGTTGTTTAACATTTATTTTGCATACATTGTGAAATTTTTACTCGGACTTGATAATCTAACAATTCTCTATTAAGTGTTACAATCTCGATATCCGTGATCTACCACTGCTCGCCCACGATGTTGAACCATGATATGATACCATCGTTGGACCTTCTGAAGGAACCAACATTAGTGTGGATCGACACATTGGAGAAAGAACACTTGCACAAGTGAGAATGATACAACATCTTTATCGAAAACTTTAAGAGTGTGTTTGGATAAGAGAATGTTTTGAGGTAATGTAATGTTTTGAGAGAATACAAATACTTTGAAGTGAATTCTGTTGTCTGCATAATAATTTGAAGAATTTTCAAAATGATGGAAATTTATGAAACCTTTTGTTCAAGTTAAATTTAGAGAATTTCAAACGACACCTAAAAGTTAAGAATTTCAAATTTCTTTATTGTTATAATTTTTTCAAATTTTACATTTTAGTCTACAAATTTTCCATAATTTTCAAATTGACCCCAATAAATTTCCAAAAAATTGTAAAATAATTTTTTCAAAAATTATAATTTGACCCCTCAAATTTTTTGAAATTTACAAAATTGACCCATAATTAAAATTTTTAAATTTGTCCGTAAAAATAGAATTTATAATGATTGCCTAAAAATGATAGACAATAATTTTTTTATTACTCTATCCAAACAAAAATATTGAGAAATGAAAATAATTTAATTGAATCATTTAAATTGTTTAGAATTCTAAATTCTTTAGAATTTCTCAATTACCTCGTCCAAACACACTCTAGAGATTAAGTATGAATATCTTTTTTTACTTATTTGTTTTTCAACTCCCACCATTTTATCTAATATTTAAATTTAACTTACACTCAATACATCATAATATTCTCACCTTCAAATATGATGATATTATAGTCCACGGTATTTATCCTAGTTTTGGTAACATTTAACGTAACAAACCTGCACGAAAGCACACAAGTATTTGCCTAGTGGAATTTTTTATTTATTTTTTAGATAAGTATCTGCCTAGTGGAACTTGAAAGCTAGAAAGAACCATAAAATAAAATAAAATAATATGGAGTCAGATTTAATAATCATATGGACCAATTAAACAACTAAAATGTCTCCTGATATGTGATCATAATTAATGACTCAATTGTCCCACACTGCATGCATTGGTAGTTCAGTTATATACGTTATGAATTTAAGGTGACGGCCAAGTCACGCGTCTCTGTCGTATCTACAAGTGTATATATCCAATTTTTTAAGTTCCGTTTTTGAAATAAATTTTGCAGTTCATTTTTTTTTACAGAATTTTTTTTAGTTCATATGACTATTATGTCCGTCCTCGTGAACTTAGCTTATTTATAGAGGCAATATAGTTTAAACCTCAGCCACAACACAAAATAAATTATTTTGGCCATCTTAAATAATATATTATTTTAGCAATTTTACATAAATTAAATTTCTTGATTAATATTATATAAAAAATAGAAATTATGAATTACTATTATAAAATATTCCTTTTTGAGGGTATAGAAAACATGCCTATTCAGGTGCTACCATCCAGCCCATTCTTGAAGAATGTTGCATAAAAAGATCCCGAGGGTCTTCAACAACTTGAGGGGTGGGGTGTGTTAAATATAGAGGGAGTATAATATTCTACCTATTTTAAAAAATATGGATTTTAATATTTTTGATGGTTAAAAATTTATATTCAATTTATGTTTTGTTAAAAATCAATTTATTTGGAGGAATTTCTACAATATTCTACATATTTTATTAAAAAATACACGAGTTGATTTAAATATAGGGACCAAAAATTGTGATTGAAAATTTTATAGGAACTAAAAATCGAAAAAAAAATTTAGAAGAACAAAATCGAAAAATTAAATATTTATAGGGACCAAAAACATATTTAACCTTAATTAGATTTTTCATCCCATAATTTTCTAAACTCAATTGCTACTAAGAAAAATATATGAAATATTTGATTTATGCTTTTTGAATAAATGAATTAAATGGTAGAGATTTTGTGTCAAATAAATTTTGACACCAAGGTAAGAACATATCTCGATTGGTAACGAATTCAGTTTAAATTGCTTGTTAATTTAATGTACGAACATCACAAGAGTGTAAGTCGACCAAAAACGGATGATAAAATTAAAAAACACACAAGTATATCAATCTCTAATTAATTGTAAACTAATTAAAGGTCTTTGATGAAGTGATTGAACCTTCAGTCAACATTGAGGCGACGACCCTTTCTGGCCCCACAGTCTAAACCAAACAAAGTGAATGGCGAATCTTGAGTTGGCGTATGAATCGTCTACCAAGACAAAAACCATTCAAGATCTATCAATTCCCCCAGCCATTTACTATCACAATAGACATAAAACTTTCCCACTATTGCTGGCCATACAGTATGAATTCAGTCACACGACCAAACCGACTTTGAAGACGATGACGACCACAAACCCAACATACTCCGATCAACTCTCAACACGAATACCAAGATAACCGTAGATCTCAACAAATATGGAAGAATCAGAAATCAAGGATTGCGAACAAACCAAGTTTGACGACGTAAATGAGGACGTGAATAGAAGCAGAAGAACCACCTTTGCATCAACCCAAGACCAGGGTGATGTGTCAATAACCTAACAACATTCATGACAACATCTATAACCACCATCAGCTCTAGAACCGATCAGATTAATACCAACAACCACCGCCAAAAATAGGGGCTTTATAAGACATTACTTATTTTAAGAGAACCGGACGTAAATCTCATATCATAATCGATACAAGCTCATGTTTCAGAGGAACAAACAACCACAACCAGCAACTCGGTTGACGACGACCAACAAAGACAACCAGGAAATCAACCGTTGTGAGTTCTGGTTTGGGGTGGTGTAGGTGGCCAGCACCGACCATCACTCCACCCTAAGCTGCGGCTACTTCTGTGATAGGGTGAAAGGGAATGCCAGAGATAAAGGAAACACCACGACTGAGAGAGGAAGAGGGAAGTTGTGAATATGGGTAAACCTTACATGTCTTCATCAAATGTGTTAGCATACAAATGTCAATCAAAGTTAAGGTGAAGCTTAAAATTATGTAAGAAGATCTCAACTGGCCCTCAATTTAGTTTAAGCTGCTGGTTAATTTAATGCATGAACATTACATGTGTTGGATACGGTGAATGCCTTCACTCAAATGTGTTAGTCTACAAATCTCAACCTCCAAGTTAAGGTGAAGGAGTTAAAAACATCTTAATTGGTTGTAAATTCAATTTAAGTTGCTTGTTAGTTTAATGTATGAACATCGCATGTGTCTCATATCTTACATGTTTTCAATCAAAATGTGTTAGTCTACAAATGTCAATCCAAGTTAAGGCGAAGCTTAAAATGATGTAAGAAGATTTCAATTGATTGTTATTCAATTTAAGTTGCTTGTTAATTTAATACATGAACATGACACGTGTTGGATACGGTGGATGCCTTCACCCAAATATGTTAGTATACAAATGTCAACCCCCAAGTTAAGATGAAGCAGGTAAAAACATCTTAATTGGCCATGCATTCAATTTAAATTGCTTGTTAATTTAATGTATGAACATCACATATGTCGATGTTGGATGCCAGACAAGTCTTCAATGAAATGTGTTAGTTTACAAATGTCAATCCAAATTAAGGTGACATCTCCTATTGAAATAACCTCTACAAATGAAATGTGTTGTAATAAGCTTTACATGTTATTAAGTAAAATATTTTTCATTAAAGATGCTCTAAAATTAGGTAAGAACATATTAATCGATCATGAATATTCAATTAAAATTGTTGGTTAATTTAATGTAATCATATTTATCGCATACTATATATATATATATATGTATATATCTTCCATCAAATGTTTTACTTTACAAATGTCTACCCGGAGCTTTGAATATGCTTCACTTAAGGTTACAGCTGTTGGAACTGATTTTTCCATCAAACATCAAGTCAGTGGATTAAGCATATCTTAAATCAACTAAAAGGTATCCATTATTAGTAGGGCATTATGCAACCCACAATCACAACATCAACATGCTAATCACTGTGTAAGGCAGCGTGGATAATTTCAAGCCATATATATCTTGACATTTTAAGCACAATTAATATCTGCTTTTCACATGAATGATTTGGTCAAAAGATGTTGTTTTACTCATCAAACAAATATATTCTTCATATCTTTCACACCCATCACTGCTTTCTAGATATCCCGTGTGTACAAGTCAAGCATAAATTAATCAATTAGGAATAAAACAATACACACACAAGATTTTATGTTTTCATCTATGAAACATTCACACAATCACATCAATACCAACCATTTAAAAAAAAATTAGTTAATTAAAAATAATTAGATATGTCGGTGTCGTGTTAATATCTGACACCAACGTATTTTCGTACATCAAACATGTATTCCATTAAAAATATCGATGCATACATATTTTCATACATAAATCAATCAAGCATGCATAATGAATTTTAGAAATATAGCTATTAAAAAACAAAAAAAATGGAACTCGATTGTTAAATCAAACTGAATCGCACTAAAATTGAACTGTTGCTAACGGTTAACGATCAGAATTGAATTAGTTTGGTTAAGTTCAGTTCGAGAACTATCTATCACAATTCAGTTCTTTTAGGTCAGTAGTTCGATTCAATTTTTCATATTTATAAACAGTCCTAGGGCTTTATTTGGTTTGATTTTTTCTTTTTCTTCAACAATCCTATTTATTAGTTAATGATATTAATTTGATACAGTTTGATTCACAAATAATCAATTCAGTTCAAAAAAGAACAATTAGAAAACACAAGACCAATGGGTTGACCTCTATATCAACAAACCATTATCAATTCAACTACCAACTATTGTAACGATTAAGTTGGGTTCAGTTTAGTTTTCTTGCTGAACCGAACCATCAACAGTTAGACCAAATATCATGAGCCACAAAAGTTATACAAATATGGACAAATCAGTAGGAACCTAGGGAAAATAAAGGACACAATTAACAAAAGCATTATAATACATTTGATTCCTTCTTTTTTCAACTTTTACTTTTAACAATCAAACTTTATATATCACCACCTGATAATCTTTGGCTAAAAAAAAGCATATACAAAGTTTATTGGATGTATGGAAAGTGACATCTTCGTCTTCACAAAAGCATTACCTAACTAGCTATTTATATATATCTGTGCACTGATTTTTTTTTCTATGGCTAGTAGAGAGATCCATGAATCATGTAAATCACTAAAGTTAATTCATCTCCCTAATGTGAACTCCAAGTTTGGATTAGGGCAGTCTATGTTTTGAGCCTTGGAACTTCTTGATTGTATACAGTTGCTTCCCTGCACAAGTAAGCTATTAAGTCATTTCGTGAACATCAAAATACAAACATCATATATATGAACATCAAAATACAAACATCATATGATACGGTATACTTTTTATCGAAATCTTTCTTTTACTTTTTATCTTCTACATTATACATTCATTTCACATATATATATACATACCAAAGTCAAAGGAAACAACCGTATTTGACATTAAAATTTTGATGCCGAAAAATCATTATTTCTCCGGAAAAGTAATCACTAGGAATCAAATTTAGAGTGAACGATGTATGTTACGGGTGCATATTATATGAACCTAAAAAAAGGTCTTAAGTTAGACCTTGTCATTTTTAATAAAATGTTACATCATTTCCCCATTTCTAAATTTACTAAAAATAGTAAAGGTTCACTTTAGACTGTTTTTAGGTTAATATTAGAATGTCGAGATATTTTGCAATATCTAAGGATTAATTCATGTGGAAACTTATATCTGGAGAATTGAACTTGAGATCTTGAGGAGGAACTGACTTGCTTTATATTAATATGTTGTACCAAGTTAATCTCAAATGTCCAGTTTTGAAATTATCTTTTTAAAAAGTTCAATATGTTTTTTATTTTTGAAGGCATGCATTTATTTGACAAAGTAATTAAGTTTCCTAGCTATTATATTTAGTATAGCATAAGTGAGGATTAGGGTTTAAACCTGAGGAAGCTTTCCAATGTGCTGAGTTGATAAGATTTCTTGTGTGCTAAGTTCCTCAAAATGATCTCCAGAACTACCTTGTGTCCATGTTCCATTACTGCCAGTCATTAATATCAGGGATCAAAGATCATGTTGACAGAAGTGACCCATCATATGTCATTGTCATATGTAACTTCTAATATCTTCTTCTATAAAAGTAATGCTAGAAATACAAGCTCAAACCCATACGTAGAGAGAGCATCAAAGAAAGATTACAGACATACATACAAGGAAAACAGTAGAGCTTCATGCAAAGTAATGTGAATTTGTTTGTATTAATTACACTCATTAGGATTAGTTTGTTATCCTCTTGTATATTAACAGTCTTCAATAATGAATAAAATCAGAATGTGATTTCAGCCTTTTTTTACAAACACATGTTCTCTATGATTCTTAAACTACTTAAAGAAAACAAAGAGTTGTTTAATATGGGCTCGATCTAAAGATGGACCGTACCATCTTTAGTAAAGTTTAAACTATTTTTGAGAGGTTTATATTAAACAAAAGTGAAAAAAAAAACACAAATAAACTACTTCCTAGGTCATCTTTTTTTTTTTTGGTTTCAAATAACTTAAAACAGAACTCACATGTACACAAAGTGTAGAGGTGTGAGAAATTGCAGATTCGAACTCACATTTCAATATATATAATTTACGTACATCATTTTACTATTTTGTACCAATGAAAAACAGACAACTATATGTATTCTATATTATCTTATTCTAATATCTTTACTAAGCACGGTATTTTCTTCTTTCATGTTGTAATGAGTTTAGTGGCGACCCTAATCATGTTTAGGGTGTGTGAGTCCTAATTTTCTAGGAACACCGATACTATGTTTAGTTAAATATTTATATTATTGAAGATTTAATATGTAATGAGCTTTAGAGACCCCACTTTTTTAGCAAGAGTAACATAAAATGTTAGCAAAGTGGAAGTATCATTTGCTGACTGATATTATGAATCCTTTGGAAAGAGTTGTTGATTTCTAAATATGGGAGGATTGTGGTTAAAGTTATGCCTATATGATGATCTATTTGTTCAGTTTAGTTGCTTAACTACTACTGAGAGAGGTAAAAAGGACGAATATGTCCTAATATGGCACTCCTTTGTTTGGACTATTTGGCATCTCAGAAGTGGATGCATCGTTTCCAATGCATACCTAGAGGAGATGAAATTTGTAGAGAGCATAAAGGTTCAATTTTTTCTGTCTTTGAAACAACATAAAGGTTCAATCTTGGAAATGGGCTCCAAGCCTATATTATTCATTAAACAGACCACGATTTTCTATGGTCAATATTTTAATGCATTTTCGTAGTGGTTGTTGGCAGTCGTTTGATCAAAGTTAGACGGTTTAGATTTGAGCTTGGTGTTTTAAAATATAAAACAAATATTTTGTGGACAATCAGATTAAGATAAGACGGTTATTAATGACTCGACTACGTGAATGCGGGAAATTTTAGACCGCAATGAATCCAATTTCATATTTAATATGTAAATTTTAGAATGTAGACAAAGTGTGGTCAATATTTTAACGCGTTCAAGCAGTGGTTATTGGTAGTCGTTTGATAAAATTAAGATCAGACAGTTATTAATGACTCTGACTATGACTACGTGAATGCGGGGAAATCCGGACCGGTGTGAATCCAATTTCATTATTTGTGTAGATCTTAGAATAATGTCTACATCGGCTTTAAGAGATTAAGTTTAGTCTAAGATTAATTATAAGTTGACACCATTTTTTTTTGTACCATCCTTGTACACCCTCATGTGGCACTAGGGAGAACAGAGAGTGGGAGATAAAGTTGGTAAGTGTATGGGGTCACGTCGTCACGTGTCACTTTTATGTGTGGAGGTACAAGAGATGTATGTCACATGGAATGGTCAACCTATTATTGCTCTTATTCTAAGACATGTATCATGATCCATTTTAGACACACACATTCTATCTTTGCTTCTACACAAACTCCAGAGTCTGGCCACTACAATCACTCCTATCTATCTTAAGTGTGGTTGAATGATTTTTGTACGTTGGGTAGGCAGGGGGAGTGTGTGCAGAAGAAAGTGGGTACTGGTTTCTCAATTCTTTTTCTTTCATCAATCTCTAAAACAATGTGGAACCTTATTTACGTAAATTTTAATGAAATATCATATTTCTTTCACTTATTGTTTTAAAATTTACTATTTGATAAAAATGATAAAGGTGTAATTTTAGCAACAATATGATTTTATTAACATTCCCTTAAAAAAAATTATTTTATTAACATTGTTTATGTGTAAAAGCACAAAAAACTCAAAGAGTGTCAAGATGATAGATGTCTAACTAGTATGTTACCTTAATCCTTTTAAGAAAATGATATCTTAATTAATCTATATTTTGTTTAAAAATGCATATTAATAAAGGTTGTCTAATATGAATCCGATTCAACGGTGGACCCTTTTATCTTTGATAAGTTTAAATAAAATATTCTTTTTTATCTCAATTTATTATTATAAGATTTATTTACTACTAAAATTGGGAATGGCCCATCTTTAAACTATTTTTTAGAAATCCTTATTAGATTGATCTATTAGTAAACCATCTCTTAGTTTTGCATTTTACTTTAAAAAAATTATTTCTTAACTATGTAAGATAAAAATTTATGCATTTATAATATTTATATAGATGTTGAGTTGGTTGAGTCTTAGACAGCCCAAAGACCATAGTTAGGTTAGATTTAGGCTTAAATCAAGAATTCGGTCAAGTTCAACAAGTCCAATCCAATACAACTGGACCTATATATCAACATATTTTAAAACAATAGGTAGGTATGTATAGGATTTATGAATCAAAATGAATTATTAACTCTCTTGTTTTTCTAACCCCGGTTTAAAAACTACCCCATAATATGATAAAAATGAACTCTTATATATCTTAAAAAATCACATTCTTACCCAATGGTGGATTTATAATATTTTAACAAAATTTGAAATATAGAAATTTTCATTTTAAAATTTTTATCTACCTAAAGGCATAAATAATCTTTACTCCACACCTATTTTATCTTTTATTTTCTGTGCTCATCTGTATTTATGAAAACACACACTAGCTAGTAATAAAGCAGTACGAATAAGAGACAGTATATTGAAGATTACTACCTGTCTTTCTGACTTGCAAGGAACCCTATTGCAGAAAAATAATGTGGAGACTGAGAGCATTTTATTTGCATGTGATAGTCAAAACTGACATTAAGCCAACTCAATTATGAATCAACATTATTACTAGGATTTAGGGAACCTATAAAAGTGTGAATATGTGTGATACTTTATACTCCAACACTAATGTCTTTGCATTTCACTATTGTTAATGTTAATGTTATTTCCAAAAAATGGGATATCTTATTGTATATTATCCATATTGTAATCACAAAGACCAAGATACATGTTTTAGATCAATATAATAGATTTTGATTATTTGAATAATTGACGTTCTCCATGATGTGTTCGTATCGCTCCGTGGTGATAAGAGTTTTAACTTTGTAACATCAAGAGATAAGTTCGAACCTAATCAAAACAGATCTTGGTATTGGTTTATTGCATCAAGGTGTTTTGTGTTGGGTTTTTCAAATTATTTCAAATTAGTATATTGTTTGTGTGAAGCATCTCATCCATTCATAATTTATTTTTATAGTTGTTGCACATTTTGTACAAATTATATTTTGGCTTAAAAATATTATCTAGGCATGTCTATAAATTTGTTTACAAATTTCAATTAACACCTTTAGTTAAACTAGATATTAAGACACTACATAATATTTTTCTAAATGATCTTATTAATTTTATTTTAGTGGTTAGCAATCATTGTACGAGTGTTTTTACCTAAAATCCTACCCTCTAATTTGTCCCATTAGGTTGACTCAAAATTTGAAAAACTATAGTACCAAAGCATTCACCTTTCATGAAGCTAAAATACAAAAGGTACTACTTCACAGGAAAAAATGACTCCCCCTTCAATTGTACGTGTACTTTGTAACGGTATACAGTATAATAAAATAAATATCTTAATTATTAAGATTTTCAATGATAGATAGCTAAAAAAAGTAAAAAAGTAAACAAGTAAATATAGAGAGGAAAATCTGTTCTGCTAAAATTGAGTAAGTTAATCCATAGAAAGTACTCAACAATAAAAGTTAGGCCCTGTGTATTTTTCTCTTTTGATAACATATGTTCATTGAGAATTCATCTAGGTTAATAATTTTTTTTTTATCTTTTCTACATTTAAAGAACTTGTACTAAAAAGGGTTATTACACATATGAGGACTAGCTACTTTGATCTTAGAAAAGCAGAATTGGTGAAGTTGTATGAAAAAAGCTAAAGTTGTCAGGAAGAAAGCACTTTTGTGTTTCACAAAAAGAATGGATGTAACCATGCATTCATGCATATTATATATATATATATATATATATATATATATATATAATTTGTCAAATATTAAAAAATACTAAAGCAAGAAATTAAGAAATGGTACCTTGAAGAAGAATTAGCCCATAGAGTGTTGGAAGTGTAGCCAATATCATGATCTAGAGATGCATTATAGTTCTTATTTTGATCATGAGGTTGTGTTAGGGACATGAAATTCTCATCTCCATCTGTTACATTGCATATATAATCATTAAAAAAATCTAGCATTGTAGACAAATTTGGAATTGAAATAAATGTTCACTTAGTTGTACATTTTAATAACTAACTATATAAAGAAAAAAATGTTTAAATATGGATGGATTAATACAGTGAGCCATAAAGTTTTGTGAGAGGAATCTTCACAGGAATTAAGTAAAGTGGACTTCAAAATTTTGGAACAAAGACCAAGGAATTAATTAGTATAAATTACATTAGATATTAGGTAAAATACTACTAAAGTAACTTGGTAATTTCAATATGAATTATACCTGAAGAAGCTGCTGGCTTGTCAGTGTTTTTAACAGTTCTATACATCTGCAGAAGCCAAAAGAAGAACAATTAAGATTAAAATATATAAATAAATAATAAATGAGAAAATTGTGCAGTTAGTATGTGCTGTTATCAATTATTTCAGTCGTTTGATCTTAAATCAATGGTAGAGATTGCTTAACAATAATTTAGTTAAAGTGCAATGTGAATCTATCGATCTTAACTCAATGACTGAGATCCAATCCAGAGTGTCACCGTGAGATTTTTTTGCAACGAGAGATCTAGGTTCCAAAAAAAAATTGTATATTGAAAAGATCAAGAAGAATGATACATGTACGCCTCTAATTTCTTTTTTAATCATTCAACACATCATTTTTATTTCAATCTTTCTCTTTCTATCATATCAAAAACATATCACATCGCGTTCTATATATCTTTTGCTGTCAAGATGTCAAAAGGTTTTGGATGTTCATCGATTTTCTCCAAAGATAAAATATAGAAAGAAAAAGAAAAAATAATAAAAATAATGAAATCAGATGCTTCTTTTTCCTCTAGGGGTTTGTTTAATTAAATAAAAACAATAAGGTTGATATGTTTGGTAAGGTAAGTAATTGGTTCTATTATTGAGAAATGATGGCTACTTTTCTTACTTTCTTTTTCTAACTTTTTTCTCTCTCTCATGAAAAGTAGAACTTGTCTGGTTCTGTGCATCAAAACAAACAGATTCAACTGTTCATCTCATTCAATCACTGCATGCCTTGGCTCTTGTGCCTCTTAGAAGATAGAGTAGACTTTGGACAATCTCACTTCAGTCACACACATAAAGAGAGTGTGTGTTTGTAATTTTGTTTTATATGTGAAGAAAAATAGGGTAAGATAAGAATTAGTTATATACCTGTAAATGACTCTTGACATGAGCTAGTGTTAGATCTTTCACATCCATTAGCTCCAAAACTGACTTGGGAGTAGCTCCTACCATCCAAAATTGAAAGGAAAAAAAAATATGAGAGTTCAAAAATTTACTTTATATAGATATATATGAATAGTATTCACACTCACACGCATATACATCTTGTACACTCAGATCCAACGACACTGAGATCGATAAAGTGTATGTTTAGATTAACGGTGAGATAGATGAAATCAGAGTGAAGTGTTAAGTTTCTTTTAAAAACTTCACTTCACAGCTTTAACCTGAGATTTTGTTAAATTCACCGTCAATCTAAACATACAAACCGACAACCCTGTTGTATCAGTGAAGATGATCTATATTCATATTAAAAGGAAGAGATTTAACAAGAGAAGAGATTCACTTTCATGGCCGCCGAGAAGCTCAACGGCGTGAACAAATCGATTATGAAGCGAACTAGTCCATCGCATTCTCGGAGCCCTCATGTTCCTCTTATTACTTTGTTGCCTTGGAATCATCATTCTTGACCTCACAAATCCATTTCCAAAATCAGAATTTCCAAACTGATTCACCTTCTGCTGTTGTTGATGCTGTATAAGATGTTGTTGATGATTCATATATTGAATCTTTTGAGGTCTTAAACTCTCTATAGTTATTCCATTAAACCTTGAAATTCCCTTAACACCCTCAAAACCATTATGACCACAAAAAGTTGAAGAACTAGCTGAACAAGAAGGATATAGAGAAGAGTTTGAATCTTTCTCTACTATAGAAGGATTGTTATCACTATAAAGAGGGATTCCATTGAAGGGTCTTAATCTAACTAAGTTTTTTCTCTTCCAAACACTCTCAGCTTCAGAAAAAGTAGTTGTTTTTGTTTTGGAATTTGATAATGAAAGTTCTGTATCAGTTTTTTGTAGAGTACTATTTCTTATTGAAGATGAAAAACCATCACTATGAGATTTGAAACCTTCATGAGTAGTAATAGCATCATTAATATTTTTCCATATATCAAAAGGTGAATCTAAATCATCAACTTCATTTGTTGTGCAAATTGATGAAGAACTATTTGGTAGACTAATTTGAAGTGAAAGATCAGGAATCTGATTCTGTGGCATTTTTGTGTGTGTTATTTTTAGAAATGATTAATTAATTTCAACCTGAAACAAACAAAGGAGAATTTAGAATTAAAATATGTAACAAAACATAGACATAGGACAATCAAGTTGAGGATGTTTGTTTATTTATTCCTCTAAAACTATATAGTAAAAGAAAACCCTTAAAAAATTTATATTTTTGGTAAACCCTTTAGAGAAAATTAAGCAATAAAGAAAGAAAACAAGAAGATAGAATATATCTTAATTAAGGTGATTAATTGTAAAGAGGTACTTTGGTCAAAAATAAAATTTATATAGAGGTGGAAATTGATGATGAAATTATAGGTCTAACTTTTTTTTTAAAGAAGGGTTTACTAATAATAATAATGAAATAAAAAACAATACCCTTTATCATGAGCTTCATAGAACAGACATCCTTCAAAGACTCATGAAGAGAGAGTGAGAGAGAGAGAGAGATTTTTTTTGGAGAGAGAGTGAGAGAGATGTGGTGCATAAATAAACACAAAAAAAATGGAAAGGAGAGAGAGAGAGAGGAGAGATGAGGTTTCTGGCTATAAGTTGAGTTTGAGAGTATATATAAGAAAGTGACACTTCAACAATTCCTTTATTTTTCAATTCTATCATAAAATTCTTCTTTTCTGAATAGTCAAAACACGTAAACACTGCAAAGTTTGGACAATTAATATTTTATTTCTCCGGAGACAACGGGGTGAGTTATATATACATTATTGACTGTCTAGTGTAAGCACAGTAAACATAGACTGATAGTACTATATACCTTGTTAATCTACCTGGTTATATCTCCTTTTGAGAAACGAGTTTTTTACATCAAAATTTGACGTTAAATATGTTATCTTATGGTTTTTATGTATATGTTTTTAATTTGATGTTGATGAGTTTGATCTATATATGATCTACACTAAAGTATTATAGTATAATTTGATCTGTAAAGCCGACTTTATTTAATGAGATAATATTTTATTGTTGTTGTTGTATAGAAATTGTAAAAGATAAAATATATGTTTCATTTTTTTTTTCCCTGCTATTTCACTTCTCCTATTTAATACTTCATTTTTTTTTCCTGCTATTACTTCATAAAACTGTTGTATCTATCATGTTACTCTATTTTTCTCTTTGTTTTAAGGTGCAAACAACCTCAAAGAGTGTACCCAACATTTTTCAAAATAAAATACATTTCATATATAGTATTGTATTTTGATGTTCAAATAACATAAGTGTTCTTTTTATGTTTTTAATAGCTTTTCACACGACCTAACCCAATATATACTCTCCTTTCCTTTTAATGCACGACTAGGTAGAATAATCTCTTTATATTTCTTTTTTGTTTTTAAAGTTTAATACAACATTAACTATTATTTTGATAATCTAATAAATGTATGTTAAAGAAAAATAAAAAAAACAAATTTAGTAATAAACGAAAAATGAAGATTTGAGCATGAAGAAAATGTTGGATAATTAATCCAACATTGATCTTATATGTGAATAATTATGTATTGTGGACTGTCATTTAAGTTAGGTCCAATTAAAGTGATCTAATAAGGTTGATAATTGCTCTTCTTGCATCTGCTTTTGCTTATTCTTGTTTAACGTGAGTTAATTCACGCTGAAAATACACATATATGAGTTAACTCACGTTGAAAATGTACATGCGTGAGTTAATTCACGCTCGGCTATTTTGATGGGAACGACCAAAACATATAGGAAAAGATTAATTATCAATAAAGTTTGGCTAAAGTGGGCTTATGAATATCTAATAGGGTGTGGGCCTTTAATGTGTAGAGACTAATAAGTAATTCTATTTGAAAATTGCTCTTCTCCCATCATGTTTTTCTCATTCTCATACAAATTTTCGAAAATACCCCCACGTGACGTAAGTCACGCAGGTTTAAAACACAACATGATTTAAGTCACGCTGAATTACAACATGCGTGTGTTAAGTCACGCTGAAACCCTCACAATGTGTGTCCTTTAAAAGATCAGACAGTAACTCATTTCCTCATTTTCCATCTAAAATCTCCAAAAACTCTCTCAAATCAACCAAATCTCTAATTTCTTCAAGTTCAAATCAAACAACACTCCAATAACAAGTAAGTTTTCATAATCAAACACCTTTAACATTTTATGTTTATATGTTAGATTTTTCATCTTAAGTTAGAAATTGTTTAGTTTAAGGGTTTGTTTAAATTTTCATTTTTCTGGCAAGAAATGATACAATGTTTACATGTAAATGACTTATGTTGATTAATTGTTTAGATGTTTGCATGTTTATGTTGTAGTTTTGAGTTTTAGGGTTTATGTATAATTTGCAGTCCAAGTATTTGATGAAATATTTGAATGAGTTTTTCATTGATTGTTTAATTTCTTATGGTCAGGTTACGGTTAGGGTTAACAATTTTAGAATTCTCAATCTATCTC
Organism: Medicago arabica; assembly: GCA_946800305.1. NCBI lineage: Eukaryota > Viridiplantae > Streptophyta > Magnoliopsida > Fabales > Fabaceae > Medicago > Medicago arabica. Next base: position 9,705,210 of record OX326966.1, on the reverse strand, counting down.
ATCTTCATAAATAAGCATGGGTGCTAGATTCTAGAGGTTTATAGTTAGATTATTTTGTGATGCTTTGGCCCACCACTCTCCTTCAAAAGATTGTAATCTTGTACTAGCTCTATTTAATCTATCAATTTAGTTTTCCATGTTTTCATTTATGTTTATTTTCATCTTCATCTCTGTTGTTTAACTCACCATGAGCTAAACCCCTTCTTGTGGTTTAGACATGATGAGGTTATGATGTTTAAAGCTATAGTGTCGAACTTCTTTCTAACAAATTGCTTTAACTCAAAATCTTTAGATGTAAAATTTGATCACTTTTATTTTTGATGTTAAAGATCCCTGATACTTAACCAGTATGGGAGTGGAATATTTTTGTTAGACAATTTTTCCTTAAGCATCGAAAGGTGAAAGGATCAAGAGAGACTGCTTGAATGTTAACTTGAACTTAGAAGAGCTTGGAAGCTATAGGAATCTATATCTAAGTGTTAAGTTCTTCGTATGACTCTTGTTATAGGCCAAGGAGCTTAATGTCCTGAATACTCTTCATGAGGAAATGGTAAGTGCCTAACCTAGCAATTGATGCGTGTTAAGTTCTGTGTAACCATACCCCGAAAGATGTGTCGCTACGACCTTAACACGATGGACGAGGTAACACTCGCTAAGACCAATTGGTTTCCAGGAAACCAAAGAGAGATATAGCTCCGTGAATCTCAATAACTTAAGATGCTAATAGACGGATATAGCTTTGAGAGACACAAAAGTTATACCAAGTTATAACTCTGTAAATCGCAGTAATGTTTTGCCATAGCTGAACCTAGTTTAAACCATATTTTTCATCTTGAGAATTTCTAAATATTTTAAAATTTTTTCCCAAACATAACCTTTTATATTTACTGTTGTGACAAAGATTTATTTTATTTACTTGCAAACAAGTCCATGTGGGATCAATATATTTTTATATTATAATTTGGACAGTGCACTCAGTCTTTCCACCTTAAAATACTCATAGTGTTTTGGGAGACATCATGAGGCTATATATAGAAATGACTGACAAATGCAATATTTTTCGGCAAAATCAACGCATTGAAACCGAATAAGGTAAAGAGTGATTCGTATCAAACATGTGCAAATCAACAAATCTGGAAATATGAAGATTGATATGAATCATTCAATGTGTGATTCAAATCAGGACAACCCATATGAAAGTTGATACGAATTAAAAAACTGTGATACGATTCAACAAGGCAAAACACTAAGAGCAGAAAGAATTAATGATACGAATCAAGGTATATTGGTTCGATTCATCTATGATATGATTCAAAGAATCATGAATCGAATCAAACTCAATGACACAAAAGAAACAAAGTAGAGAATGACTGATACGATTCAAAATAGTATGAATCGAATCAATAACCTAGAATAAAAACATTTTACCACTCAAAAAGGAAGATTTTTACACATAATAACACACTTGACATCCAGGAACCACATGACACAATGAGGCAATGATTGTTAGGTGCTTTAACATAGTATAGGCTATAACTAACATTATGTAAATATCATCAAAGTAATCTAGCTAATAAACATTATCAAAACACAAACCTAACAATATAAGCAACTTCATAAATTCGACCATCCATGAGAAGATGCTAGCTCTATAGCATGTAAAAAACCCAAGAAAAGTTGCCACGGTGGTCCCTAAAAACCCACCACAAGCAGCATTGTTTCCGATAACTGAACCATCAGTATTGACCTTAACATGCCGAGAAGTCGGTGGCTACAACACAACCGCAACAATATCCTTCAGACGCCTATAGCGCGCATTGACCTTAAAATCTTCTAAAAGAGACGTATATGAAGCGAGGCAAAAACTTGAAGATAAATTCCCAATCATGGCAACGTCTGTAACAATGCTTGATCTAAAGGAGTAGATACTAATATGACTGTTATTAAAATCGAATGTTGTTTCTAGCGATCTGAATGACATGTAAAGTATGAACCACACTCGACAATGTAATATCAATAGCTTGAGAACTAATTTGGATAGGAATAATAGACAAAAGAGAAGTGATAGATGAAAGGTCAAAATGACAGTGTAACAACTCACCCAACCAAGTCTAAAGGGCTACCGCAAAAGGGAAATATAGGAAAACATGAGTCGTAGATTCCGCTGCAACAAGGCATAACACACATACCTAAACAACATGGAAGTCGTACGCCCATACATTCTCATATGTTGGCAATTTGAAATGGAGAGACCGCCAATAAATAAAAGAATGAGACGGAGGAATGCAAGGTCTCCATGTGATTTTAGCCCATTCAATCGGAGTAGGAGCCGAATTCAGAATCGCAAAAGCCAACTAAGCAGACAGTGAACCATCCACTGAAGATAACCAAACTAACTTGTCCGTCAAAGGAGAGGACGACATAACAATCTGAAAAAATTTAGTAACCAAGGAAGCATCACAAAAAATAATGGGAGGGAGCGCCCGAGTACCATTACTTTGGGTCCAAAGGGGGAATTAATAATCAATTATCCCATTAATTAACCTAAACTAGACTTATAATCTCTCAAATTTGATGAGTTTAACACTAAATTACTTAAACTCATAATAATTCTTTACCCTCCAAATACTTTTCCTCGTTCATTTCACTCTACCATTCACATATATTGTGTTACATTTTTTTTATAGGAAAAATGTCATATTTTATGTCATGTTTACTTTTTTAGCAAAATATGTCATATTGATTAATTTTTAGACTGCCATATTTACGACATGAGAGTTTTTTTTTGTTAGATACAACACAAGAGCTTTAATAACGCTATAAAATTAATTTTGGATTAATTTAGATAGTGATACGAGATCGTAGTGATATAAATTAGGAGAATGCTAACTAGTGTCCCTGAAGCATTGGTTAAGCATCCAAAACAAATAAATTTTTATGAAAAGTTGTGTAATAAATTACTTGATCACAAGTAATATCTTTTATTTCCAAGACAAAATTTTTATTTGTAGATTCCTTAATCATTGCTCTCAAGACACCAGTTAGCAAGACCCTATAAAATAATTAATAGCACAAATAGAAATTAATTTCCCGACTGCAATACTTACTTTTATATTATCATTTGAATTAAATAATATCCAATAATAACACAAATTTAAAATTCATATTTATTTTGAATGACAACATGTAAGTTTGATTTATACACACTCCCAGTATACAAAAGTTTTACACAAACTTTTAATGATGTGTTTAATTAATCGGTTTTTGTTAAAGAATTAATGAGTTAAAAATACACATTTTATCATACTTCATTAATTATTGTGGCAACACATTATTAAACATTTGTGTAATTTTTTTGAAAACTAACGATGTATAAAAAACTCATAATATATATCATGTTGATTACCCCATATCTCTATTTATTATCTAATTTCTACTATTTTATTCATATTTTCATTTTTATCAAATAATGTCCAACATTTATTCAAAGTTCACCATGATAACATATATCAGTTATGTGCATGATAAGTGTAAATTTAGAGAGTTTGATTTGAATTTTTATCATTGTGCTTTGAGTATTAAAAAAATTATTATATCAGAACATAAAAATTTGGTTCCCTATATATAAGCACATAGAACTCGCAACAGACGCAACACAAATATTTAACGAAGTTTGTCTATAAATAAACAAATATTTTAATGGATGAATTTTAAGATACTGATGAAAATAAACAATTATTTTATAGAAATGCAGATGAATTTTAAAATTTATCCAGACATTGACTAGATTATATCCAGACATAAAATTTATTTCTGTTTTTACAAATATATACATATAAAATATGCAATGAGCGCCGTGTAAATATTTAACGGTTTTTTACATGAAAATAAACAATATTTTATTGAAATACTAGATGAATATTGATATTTTTATATATTTTTTGACGGTCAATATTTCTATAATACTTATAGATTTTGTTCATTTTATAATATCAAAAAGCAATAAAAAATGGAGAGATTGTTATGAATAATAAAGTTGGTGGATGTTCATTCTTGACCTTCCAAGTTCTATAACTCCCATTAGTGAATGAATTGTTAGTGCTCTTTGATGTAAAGATACACTTGTGAAGAGAATAATACAAAAACTTTCATCATCTTCTTCTTCGATCTTGTGCTTTGAATTTATTTCATAACACGTTATCAGCATGAACCTCTAACAATCCGAGGCGAAACATAGCGTACAATTTCTTTCAATCTTGACCAAGTAAGTATTTCTCTTCAATTTAAATAGTTTTTGCTATATATATGAATAATCGGACAAGATAAAGTATACATAATATGTACTCACATGATCAATTTAATTGTTTCATTACATCCAATCTCATCCAATCCCAATTCCATAGATACCTAAGTAACTTATGTTCATAGATTTCTAGATAGCCAAATAATCATGGATGAGGGATTTTGTTTAATATTTATATGAAGGCTTCATTGTTATCATGTTCATAAGCAACAAAATATTAGTTTGTTAGCAAACCTTGAGACTCTTTTTTCACTCTTTTTTTACGTCAATTATTTTGACTCTTTTTCATGTCAATTGTTAGAAAAATATCCAATATGATTTTTTTCTTCATGTCAATTATTTTTTATTTTGCACATTAGTTTTGTTGAAAAAGTTCTTTTAATTGTATAATTAGCATACCTTTCTTTTTTATTCTTGTTAAATTCCGGAAGAAATTAACATTGAAGTATCCTTACAGGATTGTTCAAACAATTAAGTTCTTTTGTGATATAGTTCTATAAGAACTATATTTTTTCTTTTAATATTAAAGCATTTCCGAAAGTTTGCTCAAATAATGAATTTACTTAACCAATATTTATGAATATTGGTGGTATAATTCTTGAAGAACTTATGACACCAAAGAAGATCATATTTTCAAGAAGTCTATAAGTTCTCTTTGATCTTAGTATTAAATTCAAAAGAAAGAAAAATTAATACTAAACATCCTTGAAGGATATCAATCAAATTTTTATCATTGTTTACGAAGGTTTGAGATATATATAGTTCTTGAAGAACTAAATATTTAATATCAAACATCCTCGAATGATAACAAAAAATATGATCTTCCTTAGTGGTGATAGATTTATGGTTGAAAATAAGATTTACTTATCTTTGAATATTAAAGCATCCTTGAAGGATTGCTCAAATAAGGAAATTTTTTATCATTGTTTATGAAGGCTGGAGAAATAGTTCTTGAAGAACTGAATTTTAATATTGAATCATCCATGAAAGATTACTCAAAGAGTGAAAATCTTTTATGATATAGTTCTTGAAGAATTATTTTTTCCGTTGAAATGATTGCTCAAAGAATGATTTGTTTATTTTTTCCGTTGTTTATGAAGATTTGAGATATAGTTTTAGAAGAACCAACAACTTAATATCAAACATTCGTGAAAGATTGTAAAATAAAACTATTGTGATTTCCTTTTTGTCATTGTCGATAGAGGTTTGTGGTTGAGTTCTCGAAGAACTAAAGCTTTAATTACAATTGAAATATATAAGATCTATTTGATCATAGTATAAGTTGGACGGAATAAAATTAAAGAAATAAAAAAATTGCCCTTGAATCGGCTCCTGAAGTAGCAAGACATTGATATAGTTGACATTACAATGGATATAATACATGTGAAAGTGGTAAAAGTTTATTATTTATGGGGTTATGATGATTATGATCTTTACTACTAATGAGTTCACACAAGACATCTAAAATTAGAGGTAATGTAATCTCTTTACATATTCGATACTTATAATTTATGCTCCATATTTTTTGGGTAGAATGCTCCACATAATTGCTTTGCTAACGGAATTTTAATCAATTTGGTTGTGAATGTGATGTTATTATTTATTTTTATTTTTTATTTTTGAAAAGATTAAGTTTAAAAATAATATTGTTTTGAATTGAGATTGTTAGTTGCCAGAATAACTATAAATGAGATTTGTATTATTGATTTCTTCTAAAAAGTATGCATAAACTATTTCGAAGTTGGGAGCAAGTATTGCTCCTAAAACTTGGATTTACTAAGGAGCACAATAATTTTATGTATATTTTGTTAAATATTGTTTGTAAATGAAAGATTTCTTATGCAAAAGACTATAAAAATATTTAGACGAGTGATACAAAGAAATTAATTTTATTATTACATTTGATGGTAAAAAAAATATTGAAGGCTCCATGAGAGTAAATATATTGTTATATGGAGTAATAGAATTACGCACTGAGAATGCATTATATGATATCCAATAGAGCATTATATGAAACTAATTTCATAGAAATTTATTATGTTTCAAGGATATCATTCTAAATTGATATCATATTGAAGAAGAAAAATGTTAAATATCTCTATATTACGAGATATACTCTAGAGAAAATAAGTGTGGTAAAAAATAATATTTTTATCTCTGATTTATACTACATTATATTAATGCAATGGAAGAACATATTATTGTAAACTTGAAGTTTACATATTATATTATTAGTGCAATGAAAGCACGTATTATTGTAAACCAGAAGTTTACAAATTGTATTAAATTTATTGTTGGTAAGACCGGTTGGGTTATCCCTGATCTATTATGATGCAAAAACTAGTTGAAAAAATGGATATATATTGAAGAGCCAAACGATTCTTCAATCTAGTAACTATTGCGTGTTACTAGTTCCCAAAGAAAGTTGACAATTTAAAAGAATGAGTCTCCCTCTCCCACTTATATAAGATGATATTTAAATTAATACATTGATTATTTGAATCGTTTGAATATTATATGATTTAAATCAATGCATCAACTAAATGAACATATGTATATCCACAACCAGAAGTTTGTGAGATTATTATGTCAACAAATTTGACTAAGAGTTTATTTTCTAAACTTTTCAGAAAGCATTTGATAAGTATCATTTGTCAATTGATATTGAACAACTGGTAGCATATGCTTATAAAAATGGACATGAAGATTCATTCTTTAGACGTCTAAAATTAATTGTATAATTGATACTTATCAGACCATACCTTATAAACTCTAGTTTGGTTAGAGACCATGTCTTATAGACTTTATTTTGGGAATCAATAATCTTGTATGTTGAGATATTGATCTGCATCAAGCCAACACATTACTATATATATATGTCCCCCCCTTTAATCTATCATTGGTTTTAGGTTAACAACCAAACATTTCTCATCTAATTGGATTTTGGATGTGTTGTGTATATCACAATTGCTCCAATATAATGCACTATGATAAATCTTGTAAGAATATTGGAAAAATATATTTGATATGAATATACATCTATCATTAGTTGTATTGAGCTAACTTATTTACATCCCAGTAGGTTGATTATCAATTTCTGGATTAGTTTTCCCAATATCGGAGGGAGATAATAAACAGCTGAAAATGTGAACCTGAAGTTCAAATAAATTATTTGAAAGAAAATATTATTGTCTCGTCTTGATCCTCAAGATATAACTAATTTGCAAAGGAAAATAAATCATATCGTTGGATATTTGTATGTTTTCCCCATTTTTGCTAAAAAGCAAGATGTTGGATACGATGTTCCAACGTGTTGGCACAGTTCAGTGTGCCCTGATTTTGTGCCTTGTATCGCTTTCTTGGATGTTATTTTTGCCTGAAATCACTGAAGATTCTATGAAGATTGTATTCACGTGACTTATGGTCCAAGAGACGTGTGTTTCTTGAAGATACAAAGACGGTTTAGATTTGCTTTGTTTCTTAAGTATATTGTTGCAACATTTAAGAGAATAATATATTTGCTTCTAGAATATTGTGAGGACTGAATATATGATTTGGTCTGCTGATTTTTTAGTCTATGATGAAAATATCCATGCTGCTGAATGACTATATAAGGAAGACTCAGACCCTAGTTTTATTCACCAATTCATTAGTACTGAATTGAGTCTTTTAGGGTTTCGACTTGGTCTTTATTTGTGAGCCTATCTTTGTATCATCTTGATGCACTAGACAAGACCTGTAGTCGAGTTATATTGGATCAAAACCATCGATTGATAAAAGAGACATTATTAGGGTTTTTGAGTCCTTGTTATTTATGAATCTCTCTGAAGCTTTTAAGCAAAGAGAAGGTTATGTTTATTGGAGTGTGTCTCTATTCTTGTGTTAAACTTTATTTAAATCACAGGGGCAGTGATTGATTGATTGGAAGTGAGATGGGATCTCAGATCTAGGAGTTCATAGGTTGAAGTCAATACATGTAGTGTCTAGGTGATAAGTTGTAAGCTTGGAGTTTGTTGAGAACTTAGAACTAGGACTACACTAGTGGATTTCCTTCCTGGTTTGGTAGCCCTCAGATAGATGTCTTTGTCATCGAATAGGGTTAACAAACCAACTATGTCATTTATGTTTCTGTCTTTTATATTTTCCTTGACCTGTTTTTTTTCTGCTAGCTCGATATTTAAACATTAATCTCAACATTTTGTTTGTGTCTGATGTTGAAACATCGTATAAAACATTAGGAAGCCAACGTGCCAGAATTTCACAAATATCAACTGCTAATGCTCCAAACGAAATAGATGTCCATGTTGGATAATCTAATATTGCAAATGAGTCTCAATCGTGCCTGAAGCATGCTAGATCAATCAGTTCCAAATATAAAAATCATTGAATAAGAAAAGGAGCTTCAAGGAAAGATAACCCAAACAAGGATACATAAACTCTAAAAGAGTTGTATGACATAATTGTTTTTTTTCAGTTCTAGAAGAACTTATCAGGTACCTGAAACTTACGAAATATTAATAAATTATGTCATGAATGAAAGATCTCAATAGAATTAGATGAATCCAAAATGAAGTTAACATCGACGTGTTTTTGGATATAATATAGCGCTATACATGATAAGTAATAATGAGGATCATGAATTCCAGTCTATTAAAGATTATAGAAAAAGAAAATATCTGCAGATGAAAAGAGACAATTTCAATGAAATCAAACTCTCTTTGTAAAGCTGAATTTTTTTTTGGACTGTAGTTCGCACACTCTAAGATGTGAAGTTAATTAGATATGTATGATTTTTCGCGCGAAAAGAGAATTAGAATGGTAAAACACACACACACACACATATATATATATATATAGAGAGAGAGAGAGAGTATGTTCACATGAGTGAATTGGTAACTGTCTACCATTTAGACACATATTCACCTGAAGTGAATTAATAACTTTTTCATACTTATATGAAAGATGTGCTACAATATATTTGTATGGCTCACTTGATAGTGATATATGAAACTCCGTGAAGGATTTTATTTGCGTAATAGACACTATCAAAGTTATTGAAAAGATGACATCATTTATCTATTTTAAGGATTTGAAAATGAATTCGTTATAATCGATTTTATGATTATAGTATAAAATATTATTAGAAATCCTAAAAAGATTCTAAAATATGTTATTATATAAATGTTGATATGGACAAATCTAATTGATTATGTACTAGAACGATTGTGATGTCACTTAAGGTGAGTAAAAATCATGCCCTCAAGAAAATTATGAACAACTTGAATTGATCAATTAAGGACACTAATATATTTTGCTTATTATATATATCATGGTATTTTAGTTTTGTCAATACAGATATTGCAGCAAAGTCAAACATACAATTTATACCTTGAAGAAAAAACAATATCACTCAATCGTTTGAAAATGCTAACACCACATCAAGGAAGTGGAGAATGCTCTTTATTAAAGATTATTATTTTATACATACAAGAAACTTGTGGTTTTCTAATTTTAAAAGGAGATTATTCACCAACTCAATATGAAGATGTCTCGAGAGCCGCTAATTTGGAGAAGAGTATGAAGATAAATCATATCTTTCTACAGAGTCACCGCCAACTAAAGATTTTAAGTAACCAGTATAAGAGATTATTTAAATTTCTTCGTTGTCTTTGTGATGGGGAGACAAAAATTTCTTCTGCATTCTTTTTCCCTTAACCATGGTTTTATCCCACTGGGTTTTCCTGGTAAGGTTTTTAATGAGGCATATTATGACACAAAAGGATGTTGTACTATTTTTCCTTCACTAGAATTTTTTTTCATTAGGTTTTTCACTAATAAGGTTTTAATAAGACATATCTTTCTAGACATTCAACGGGAAGCGTTATGAATAATAAAGTTTGTGGATGTTTATTCTTGATCTTCTAAGTTCTATAACTCTCATTAGTAAATTAATTGTTACTGCTCTTTGATTGCATGTGAACATTCACATGCTCTTTGACATCCTATAGAATAATACAAAATCTTTCATTATCTTCTTTTTCTTTGATCTAGTGCTTTGAGTTTATTTCATACTCCCTCCGTTGCTATACGTAACCCCCCTTTGCTTTTTTCACATTTCTTAAGAAAAGTTGTCAGTGTAATTAATGTGTCTGTTTTGTGTATTAATATTACCAAATTGTCCATTGTTTGTATGTGTATTAAATTTGACTTTTCAAATTTCAAAACAAGTTAGTAGTATTAATTAAGGGTATGTTTAGGAAAAAAGTAATAAATGCTTCTAGTAATTTGAAAAAGAGTTTACAATTAAGGACAAAAATAAAATCAAATGGGTGTTTAGATATAGGGACGGAGAGAATATTATTTTAACAGGTGCATGCTTTTTATGATGACACATATGCTCGATTCATAATAATGCAATAAGCAATTAATATTAGGTGACTTTATCATAAGCAATAAATGAACGGTGGTTATGATAATTGTGATAAAGAAACGTTGATTTTCTCCTAAAAAAAGAAACGTTGATTTTCTTCATAAATAAATGTTGATTTTTATGGTGGACCTGGACCCATTGACCAGCTTGTGTGAATGGACATTGGGACACATAGAGACGGAAAATGAGGGCCTAAAGGGTTATTTGTTTGCTTCTATATTTGTCATTGTAAACCCTATAATTAAAAATTCTTTTGTTAGTTTCTTAATTCCTTTTCATTCTCCCAAATATTCCCTTCTAATCATCCCCCAACAACTTGTCTAGTATTTATGTGTTTTCTTTTGTCATCCTCACATGTTATATCCCTCACCCCTAACATAGATTTTCAATACAATGGCCCATGCAGATTAAGATAGTATTCATACTCTAAAACAGTTTTTTTTTTACAAGATACTCTAAACAGTTTTTCTTGACTACTATTTTTCAGTTTCTTTACTGTGACCCTATTCAATATATTTAGATGTTCTTAAGTAGATGTTTCTAATCTTAATTTTGATTTCATCCAATATACTTTATATATATATATATAAAGTATATTGGATGAAATCAAGAATTATTTACACTGAACAGAAGATAAACAGATAACAAACTGTGTCGTTAGATCTTTTTGAAGGCAAAACCAATCTTCGTAAACACAATATTCATGGTCTTAGAAGACATGATATTGCTACGCATGACTCTTTGAACTCTATGTAGAAGGTCAACAACCTCTGGTGTTAAAAAGTTGAAAGCGTAAAAAACAAATGATATAAAAGTATGTTGATTGTAAGCACATACTTTCTCATGTTTGTCCACTTTGTTTAACTCAACTTTCAAGGTTGTCTCTCCAACCGTAAAATCACCGACCGCTAATCCAACAAATGGTGAAACCCCAATCAAGTCCACACATGCATGTTTTCTTCCTACCCATTCGTATATGATAACATCCACATGTCTAAGTGTCTATCTTCTATCTAGTGTGTCAGTTAGAAAGTTCACATGCGCCTCTTTCTTCACTGATACTCCAGTACGTCTGAATATACTAAATGGGCATCTCTAACAAAATCATGCCTATACTTAAAGTCAGAAAACCCTTACAATAAACGGCATGCTACCCAAAGCAACCATATACTTGATACTATCCAGGTTTTTTTTTTTTGAAACTCAGTATCCGATCTAAGGACTGACTAATTCGAAGGGACCAATCCCACCGCCCACTTGCGGGGGCCCCGTTCTAATTGTTCTGTATGGACTTGCCCACCGAAATTGGCTTCAAAGAGAATCGAACCTGAAACCTTGAGAAAAGCACACTCCAAAATCTCAACTATTAGACCAACCTCAAATGGATTGATACTATCCATGCTCTTGATGCTAGAATTTTTAGTTTTTACCTCAACAATTAATTTTTAGACTTCAATGTATTTGGGCAACTCACTTTTACATAAGAAACATAAATTATATCCGATCATCATCGCATCTCATTTTTATAAATCCATCAATTTCTAATTTTTCCTTTTTGAAGTAAATATATACTGTTTTTTGATTATGTGTATCATTTAAAAAGTATCATCTTCTCAATAAGTAGTTTTTTGTGAAAAATATTCTTCAGTGTTTTCTTTTGGTCCCTCCAATATGGATTGGTCCCTCTAATATTTTCTTTGGGTCCAAATATGTCAGACCTATATTGGATTGGTCCTCCTAGAGGTCACATATAATTGAAACCATAAGTGTAGTGCAATCACAAGTTTGGCTAGTCGCAAGAACGTGTACCTATATTTTTTTACTAAATTTACGTGGATACAATACGCTCACGAGTTAATCTAAGGTGAATATTCTAGTATATAGGGTAGTTTATTCGGAACGTAACCATCATGTAATTATTTTTCTGTCAAAAAAAATATCATGTAATTGTTTTATATCACATCTTTATAGGTCTATTTGAATTGACATATCGGAGTTCATCTATTCATATAAGTTTCGTGTGATTGTTTTGGAGAATTTTTGAAAAAGAATTTATGACAATTTTGCAAGATTTTTCAACTTTATTTCTAATATAGCCTATTAAAATAGTGTATAGCACTTGACCAAAAATAATTTGTGTTCAGCATATAAAAAAATAATTTAACTATGTTCTATCTTTTCTATAAAAATGTAAGATTATACGTAAGCGATTATCACACTCTATGATTATATGTAAGCGATTATACGTAGTGGATAATTTTGTTCTTTTTATTTTCGTAATGTTCAAACTCTATGGTTGATGTAACTTTCCCACTCTAGTACATCTTGTAGTTGGAGATTGATTTTATTATCAATATATTTCATCTTGGTTTCTTTAAAAAAAAAGATACACATATATTGTTTATCAAAATAGATTTTGGACTAGTTCAATTCGACCCTACGAAGAACAAACGTCTACGCTCTAACAGTCTTGATGTTTGGTGGAATGTGGACTGATATGGAGGACCATATCACATGGAATCTCATATACATTGACTATTCAACATGTACAACTCAGTTTGATCGTTCAGGTCACATGAGCTCCACTTACTTTGCTCAGTTTGATCGTTCAGTTCACGTGACCTCCACCTGCTTAGCACAACTTGAACGTTAAGGTCACGTGAGCTCCATCTGTTCGGCATGCTCAACTCAGCTCTACCATTCAACATGCTCAGCTCAGCTCTACTCTTCAGCATGCTCAGCCCAGCTCCACTCTTCAGCATGCTCAGCTCCATCTACTTAGTTCAGCTTGAACATTCAGATCATGTGAGCTCCATCTATTCAACTCAGCTCTACCCTTTAACATGTCCATTTCAATTCTACTCTTCAACTTGCTCAGCTCAGCTCTACCATTCAGCATGCTCAGCTCAGCTCTACTGTTCAGCATGCCCAGCTCAGTTTGATCTTCAGCATGCCTAGATCAGCTTTACTCTTCAGGTCAACTAGATTTCCACTTCTTCCTCACGTTATTGTCCAAGTGAAAGTTGTTGTCCTCATAAGAAGTGTTTCATTGTGTGTCACGCGTCCTGCAGGGACAAGTTACGTAAGTTGCACGTGCTCCAACTCCACGTATCCTGTACGGAGGAGATGCACATAGAAGGAGTAGTCAATTCTTCTAATGGGCCTGAACATCCAAAGAAATGCCCATTAGATCAAGAAAGTGATAACTATAAAAGGACACTTAGAAAGCAAGGATTCAGTCATTCTAACCTACATATTTGACTTTCACCTTAGTCATTTGAGAGTATTCATGGAGCTCCTCATAGACAGCTCCACTAAACATCTCATTTATTATAATTCATGTTTGAGATAATGATGATGATGTATTTTCATGTTTACATACGTGGACATATTCTATTTTATATTTAGTTATTTTAAAAGAAATTTAAAAAGCTAATTGCACCAATAAATATCAATATCAAACGAAACAAGTTTTCCTTTTATTGACTAGTATATTAATTGTTATATTACTTTTTTTTTCACAATATGAACTCTGACTCTCAAACTCCATAGTTCTTATCTCAAATAAGTTGGATAACCCTTAAAAAAACTTAGTTAATGCAATACTGATATGAGTTTTTGTTTTCTTTTGTTTTTGTTTTTTGAGGAAGCAATACTGTATAAATTACATCCTCTGATTATCATTATAAGTAAAAGTCAATTTTTTAGGTCCATTTAATAAATGATAAATATTATATATTACTATGTACATGAATTTTTGCCTATGATAATAACGGGATGATTTATTGGCATCAGTTTTTTCAACTTGTTTAACTACGTGTTGGACCCACCTATTCATCCTAACTGGCAACTGCCCCATGCAAATGAGTCATCTTTGACATCTTAATTATATCCACATGCTCTGAACATTGGTAGTTTACTTGAGACATGATGGAGTGGCCAAAATACGTACGATTGGGGTACCATATTCATTATTCAAAAACAAGAGAAACAGAGAAGGAGCCTTCAATAAATTGTGTTAAAAGAGTCAATTCATTTCGACTTAATCAAGCTTAGTGGTGGGTAAGAGGTGTGATTATTTTCATTTTTCAAAAGAAATAGAGATGTTTTTCATTTATTTTTTTAGAAAAGAAAACTTATATCATTTCATTATTATCATATAATACATGTCGGGATTTAATCAAATATATGAAAGCTGGATCTGTCTTAGTTAATTCATAGGCAACTCCATTCACTTGTCTCCTAATACACTTAATATGAGAGTTTGTTAAATAAGAGTTACAAAGTTGGATACAACTATCCATAATGAGATTAAATTTGGTGACATCTCTCCCTCTTCTATTAAAGTAATCAGCTACTGTCTTCGAATGAACTTCAAAATCAATCAAACTGTTGTTGAAATATTTTATTATTTAATTATATTCCAATGTCATTATGTGAGCAAATATTTTTATAATAATTATATTAGCTATTTATCAATTGAAGTGGGAGCCTTAATTGATTAGTAATCGAATTAAGTATTAAGGCTAATTAGATTTTTATTTGAATAATTAATTATTTAATTAATTGATATGGACTCAATATGAGTGGATGTCTGGATGCATTAACAGAATAATGGAAAACCTCAATGGTCATCATACTATAAGAGGCTATGATCCTCAATACACAGTAAACAACAAACTTTCTCTTCTCCCCTATCTAAAGAGAACCAGAGGCATAAAGATACCGGTTGAGGAAGAACTGTTATCTTGTGTATTTTAGATTTCTCTTTCTCCTCTCTGATTCATTGTTGTTATTGAGAGGGTTATCATCAAAGCTTCATTCAAGTATTCCTAATACCTAATTATTAATATCCTTAATAAATCAAACATGTCGTAGGTCTGATCATAATTATGTTCAATGTTTTGTTTGCTTCCGCTATTGATAAATAATGGTCGAACATGTTTAATGAAATATGCTTTTATTTATACCTAAATTTCCAACAATCGCATGATAAAGACTCAAAGCCTCCCCAATATCAATTGAACATAGCGGAGTAAACCACAGTTTGGAAGGAACATGCTAGCCTCATGCATCTCTTATACAATTACATATACCTACTCTATTACGAAACTTTTTTTCCTGATAAGCCAAGAGATAGGGAAGACATCTAGGAGAGGCAGAAACATTCCAACGAAGTTGACATCTAACCAAGACTCCATCCACTGCCGCCTACTCAATATATATTATTAAAAAAAGGAAAAAATAAATACAAGAGGGGAGCCAACCAAAAAAAAAAAGGGACAGAAAAACAAAGCAAGGAAAACAACCTAGAAAAAAATAGGCAATCCAAAGCGATCTCTCGAAAGTCGGCCAATAAAAGTCGAGGAAGAGCAATGAACCAAACCGAACCAGAAAGAGTGTGACAACACTCTTCCAAAACCAGGTAGGATTATAGGCTCCGCAAAACTAATCAAGAAAAGCATATAAGTAATGCAAAAATCTTGAAGAACAATACAAATTGCCTACATTTCCCTAAAAAAAAACTACATTATCCCTTATATTCCAATAAAAATCCTTCATTGAGAGGAAGATGGGGAGGACCCTGAAACGAGTATGATAGGTTGTTCATCTTATTCCAATAAAATTATTTGTTTATTTTTTAATTCTGTGTCAAGCAACTTGTACAGCCTTGAGAGGGGGCCATATTAGAAAGATACTGGTGCAAATTCCAAAGCATTGCAAACACACACGAGAGAAGTGTAGTGAGAAATGATTTTGCAATCAATTGCTTTATGATTGAAGACTACTTATAAAAGGTTATAAAAAAGATGCATAAAAGCAATTTCTTTTTCTTCAATTCAAACAACTTTTTGACACATTAAAAAAGAGTAGGGTATCGCATCAAAACCAATCTTTCAGCATTTTCATAAAAATAAATAGTGGGATGTTTTTACTTGTGCCAAATAAATCAAGCATTTGCACTTCTGATTTTTTTTTTAACTTTCCTTTATTTTTTATTCCATTTTTAGTACGTTAAGATGGTACAATATTATTAAAAGTTAGTAAACTTTTAACGTTCATTCAATCAATATAGATAATTACACCGAAAGGTAAACGAGTAACAAACCGTGTTTCCAAAGACGCACTTAGTGTCAATAGCTTGAAAGGATTAGGATTGTAGGAGACAGAAAAGGAAGTGTTTGTGTGAGAGTGATGTAGATGCAAACTTTGTTGTCACTCACCTTTCCCATCTCCTTTGAATTGCTAAGATTGGATGAGGCCTTTGCATGGCCAATTAGTTATTATTCACACACATGACGATGCAATCTAAGCAAACCACATAATTATTCCTTACTTTATTCACCTTTAATACCCAGCATAATATAAGTTCTTTTGTACTGCAGTAAATTTTTAAAGTATCTCTACAAATTTCGGTCCTTTAAATTAGCTATGAGAAACTAATTTTCAGTTAGATACTTAGATCGCAATTTAAAACTTTTTGTCTCTACTTTGTTTAGTAAGATTGAACGTACAGTCCAATCCCACAAGCTCAATTGCTTAACCAATCGATCGAACTACACTCATTGAGTATTCTAAGTTATCATTGAAGGTGTTAGGGTTGAAGTTGTATATGAGTCTCATATTGCCAATGTAACTAGGTCGTTGGATGTGTGTGTGCGCACATTTTGGCACTTGTATCCTTTGAACCGACTTTTGGGAGGAAGATCCAAACGACTTAATAGTGTGTAACACTTAGAATTAATTTGGATATAAACTTATCTATTCACACCCATAAATTTTCTAAAAAGTGGAAAACAAAAATAATTTTTTTGTAAAGGAGAAAATACTAACATAACAACTAACATATTAACATTTGTCGTTAAAAAAAAACACAAACATAAATTAGTACGTAAAGGAGCTTATAACAATTATGAGTTTGATCATGCCAGTGACTATATTCCTGAAATAACAGGGCATCTTATTAAAGTCAAAAAGAAAAAGCAATGTGTCATGTTTAATATCAAGTACAATTATTAGTAAATATATAGGGGGAAAGGGTAGGAAGAAAGTTGATCAAGTCTTTTGGATCACTAATATGTCATTCAGCAACTTTGCATTTGCTTGCAAGAAAATTATATGTGATGGGAATAACCTTTAATCACACTGCAAACGATTCTTTATACATTAACATACACACATGTATGCACAAATATATGTGTGACAACGCATGTTGGTCGAGTTGTTAAAGAGTTGATTCATACTATGCAAGAACCTGGGTTCAACTTCCACCGCCGGTGTGAGAATTTTTTTTGTTGATAATCTACGTGTCTATGTCTGAGCTCAAACCCTCAGGACCAAACTCACCTAAACATTAGATTGAAAATACTTGTATATTTTAAAAGTGCTGAGTATGAACACAAAATTTCCAATTCCCTTCAACTATATATTCTTTCTTGGTGTAACTTGCGGCACAAGGAAATCTTTCTTGAACTTGTAGAGGAAGGTGTTGAGCTGTAACTGGTGTCACCTTTCTAAGGCTTGATCTCTTTGATTTCCTACTTAGATTCTGATGAAATGTATATTTGAGGCTAAAGGAACTTATCCTAATCACCTAGCAATTGCATTTGGAATTTCTAAGTTTGAATGCTTATGTCAACTTGGACAAGATATTGAAGCAATGATACAAGTTAAGCATAATTGTCCCAAAAATTCCTATCATTGCGTAAAATAGCCATGCTTGAAAATGATTTGGCCCTTATCCATCTTTTGATTCTTTATCTTAATAATTTTCTTCTTCAACAAGATAAAAAAAATAAAAAATAAAACTTGTGATTGATGAAGCTTTCACTCTAGCAATTGTCTAACAAATAAATATGATCCATTTTTGAAGAATTTGATACCTTTTCAATCCTAACAGAATAATAAACTGAAACTGATGAAATGGTATTTGATAATAAAACTCAGAGGAGGAATCCTCTATGATTGATAAGAGAATAACTTCAAATATTTTCTTATCCTCTAATCACAAGTTAATGGCATTGTCACATGTCCAATTGTTATAGCTTCCTATCTCCTTTCCAACAGTTTCTCCCTATAATCGTTGTTTTTGTCTTGTGCCTATCACTACTTAGTGTAAAACCAAACACTAAGTTTTTGTCGATATTCGGGTCTAAAACGAATCGAATCAAACCAATCAAATCTGATCTCTATTAACCAGATGTTTGTTTCACATATTTTAAAACCAAACGTAGGGTCATGCTAATCAGTGTCTCTGGGACACACTAGTTAAGGAAGCAAAAAAAAAAGAAAATTTAATGTTAAAAATGTCACTTTTTAAACTTGAGGAATAAACTGCACAACTTGCAATATAATATTAATATATTTGATTTCTTAACCAGTGTTCTAGATAATGATTAACATTTTCCTTTATTGTATTAATGTATTTTTTAATCATTTTTTATTATTTTTCTCATTGGAGCCTAAGTACTCTTTTATTGGTATGAAAATGATACATCATTAGAATCAACCCAAACCATGTTATTCTTGATCAATTTGATCTTATTCAGATTTTGTGAAGAAGAAAAAAAATTATAAAAGCTAAACCAAATCGAATCCTCTCGAGGACGGTGGTGAAATGACCATTAGTGTCAATTTAATCGATAAAAAAGTTATATATCTAAAAATTATATAAGAAATTAACGAAAAGTATGTTGAAGAAAATTCTAAAACGATATAATAATAGGGTAAATAGTAAAAATTACTCAAAAAAATAGTAAAAATATATTTACTTTATAAACTAGCATGTGATCTTTGTTTGATTGAAAAATATTTGTTTACTACGTATATTTATTTTAACACAAGAGTGTTTCAATGATATGATTTATATCTCTTCTAACTCAACCAGAGGTTCTAGTTCGAATTAAACATTGAGAATGGAGCAACATTAAAACTATTAATTAAGAGTTTTGGCACTTATTGTAGTCCTGCCAAGCTTGAGCTACTACTCTTTACAATTGTGCGTAAAAAATATCCAATTTAAACCCAAAAATATAAAATATTTTGGGAATGAAGATTTAAAAGTTATTGGTAGGAGGGTGTATAATAAAGTATGACGATGTTGATAGCATTTTCCACATCTTTTACCAAAATTGGGAAGAGCTCAGAACAGTGTCCACAAAACAATGAGACTATGTTGCAGCCCAAAATATCAGGCCCATAATGTCACCAACAAATATAAAACAGCAATTTCTTTTTCCACCCTACCTTTTTTTCGAGCTATTTAATCGGATTGTCCCAAAAGTTTCAAAAAAGATTTCTGATCATATAATTCGAACTGAGATATTTTTGAAATATAGTAGTGCATGTGAGAAGAGAATATTACCAAAAATAATTAGCACTTGGTGTTTTCATTCAACATTTATTCTACATAAAAAAACAAAGCATTCATCGGTCCTTTAATATTTTAATTCATTGTAATCTAAGAAATGAGGAAAAGTGGATGAATCCTAAAATTATTTGGATTAGGATTTTGTATAGCTATATATTTTGATTATTCATACTCTTAACATTGTGAAAAGTAACAAAAAAAGATGCTCTTAACATTGTGACTCTCCGAATGCTACCTCTTAAATATTTTAGCCTTAACTGCAGTTTTGATCCCTCTATTTTCACCATTTTGTAGAATTGGTCCTCCTGTTTTAAAATTCGACAGTTTTTGTCTCTCCGTCATATTTTTGAACTATAAAAATGTGATGTGATAAATTTTAAATATCGTGGAATATGACTTGAAGATGGAAAAAGATAAACATCGATGAAATTGTAACAAAATTCTCTTGAAAATGTCATTTAAAACATATCATATCACAAATATATTAAACAAATAATTGATAGAGGGACCAAAATTGTTGAATTTTAAAATAGAGATATCAATTTCGTAAAATAATTAAAATAGGAGGACCAAAACTGCAATTATGTCAATATTTTATAACATGCCAATTTAAGAGGTCAACTATTTTTTTTCTTTTTTCTTTTAATTGATGTGGACTCGCACTTGACGAGATATCCACTATTATATATTCTTTGATCATATAATCTGGCCTCTTAAGTATTTTATGGCATGCCAATTGAGAGATCAACGTGGACTCGCACTTGACTATAGATCCACTATTATATATCCAATAGGTTTATTTTTATTTGATGTGAGGCTATCACTCCTCTATATATTTTTGGCATATATATGTACATATATGGCTTGAATTATCATCCTAACATTCTACCTCACATCAATATACCACTCATACACTCTTGTATAGTAACAAACTTGCATGCTTCATATTTCCCGTTCGAAGAATGGACAATAGCAATAGTAGAATTACCTATAGATTATTTGGTGTAAATTTTTTCACCTAAAGATTACTTTCCTCTAAAACCATCCAAAACCATCACCAATCGCAAAAATAACATTTATCTTTCTCTCCTTTTCCTCCATAAGTACACTAATTTGGTGTTATAAGAATGTCTTGTAAATCTCAATTAATATTGATCCCTTCTTCAATATAAAGATTTCGCATATAAACATCGTGTTCTAAAGGTTCGATTTCTCACCCCAATTTGGCTTCAATTTCATATTGATCCTATGAATCATTTATAAGTATCATAAGCATTCACATTACATTATCCACCTTTTTTTTTTGCAAGATCATATGTATTCGAGAGAAGAGATTATTGGAGGTTAGAATTAGAAGATAGTTTTTAAATGCTTTCTCTTATCAAATATATAACCAACATTCCTATTAAATAGCACTTGACTTCTAAGTTTGTCATTGAAGATAGAATTGTGAGAATTTATTTAGGAGGATAAATCTTTTCAAGTCTATATATATAGGTTTGTAAACGTTCTTTTCAATATAATATGCCTAATGTGATATTCAAATTATCTACTAGACATGTGATGGCTCACATGCCATATCAAACTTTGTTATCTACTAGACATTGGACCCTTTGCATTATACGAGTATTTAACAATATTATTTTTTGACAAGTATAAACCATGTGCATGAGTGCATGCACATATTATAATTATTCCCTCCGTCATTGTGACCAATCATTTGACAACAAAAGTCCTGGTACATTTTATTTTTTATGTATCCGATAGAAGATTTTGGAACAAAAGGAAAATAGTGTTTATTTATATATATTTCTTTCATCTCTATTAGTGTTTTTAAAGAACTTGTTAGCTAGAAATTCATCCAGTAAAATGAATAAGTGGAAAGTTTAGGATTCGAATACCGGTCAGGGGCGGACCTGGACTAGGTCCACTGTGGCAAGTGCCACACTAGTCCAGACCCAATTATATATTTTTTAAATTTTTTTTAGTTAAATATTATATTATATAACTCAAATTTTGTAATTTAATTGCATATGTATGGTGTTATCAGTGGCAAAGGTGTGTTTCTTTTACCAATGGAATCTGGGTTTGATTCTTGCAATGCCTATTTTAACTTTTATTTTAACTAATAATACCATAAAAAAATGTAAAAAACAAGTGTTGAGGCAAAAAATAAATTGTGCCACACTGGTTTACTTGTCAACTGACAACCAAATTATATTCATGGAGACTCTTTCATCTCTATTTATAAGACTTCTTAACACTTTTTTTATACAAATTAAGAAATTTTGATAGTGTAATTAGTGTGTGTAATATTATAATATTTGTCAACTATTATTAAACTATCTTGGTTTATAAATATATTTAATGTTGATTTTTCATGTTACAAGATTTGCATTAATACTTTAAAAAAAAAAAAGACTAATAATATATCATTTTTTCATATTGAAGTTGAAATTCTAACTACTTCGCACAAAAGTAAATCAAAAAATGTCTAATAGTTATGGATAAAGTGTATTTTTTATTTGGATGTAAGAAACCAATTATGTAGAAGTAGAAGAAAATTTCAATTTGCATGGCCAGAACATGATGTAACGTAATAAATAAACTAGTATAATTGAATTGAAAAAGAGCATAAGAATATTCTAATACATATTCCTTCATTAAACTTTACCATGCATAAAATGAAAAAGAATATGCTATAGCATTTAGCATATGCCTCCTAAATCAACTGTAACACATACAACTGCACCCATAATATCCACTAGTTTTCTTTTGTTGCAACTTTTGTTTGTGAAACAGAGAATATTGTGAGAAACCCATCACTATTTCTCTTTCATTTCTGACATATTTAAGCCATTTGCAAAATTAACTGACACATAAAAAACATAGAAGTGAGTTTCATTCAATCTCATAAATTATTTACATATTTTTTTATCTATTTCAGAAAATTATATTTGTTCTTTAAATGTTGTAAAGATAAAGCTGATATTTTAAAAACCGTATCGAACCAGATTGTTAAACATAGAATCCACCATTTTGTTTTTCGTTGTTGAATCTTGATGCATTCTGGTTGAATCGGGTTGATACGCAGTTACTTCTTGCAGTTTTACTTTTTCATTTACTTATTTACATTTATATATATTTTTTTATTTGTCATTTGACGTAAGCGTGATTGAATTAATTGAACCATGATTTTGATATCTAATTATGATATCCAATTCAATCTTCGGTTCAGTTTTTAAAAATTGAGTAACATATACAATTCCTTCACAAAATACTAGTTTATATTAGTTTTTTAAAATCTATAACAATATTTTACACTTTCATTTTATTATTATATCATATCATATACATGCACATTATATATAACACTGTCTTATTGATTATAGGAGACACACCAACAAGTTTGAATCAAGTGCAATCAACATCAACTAGAGCAATGGCAAGTTTCAGTGCAAAATCCATGACTGTGTTCTTTCTCTTCACAATTATCTTTGGTTTTGGATTTCTTCATGCATCTGCAGAATTGCAAAGATTTACACACACACCGAAAACTGATGGTTCTCTTAGTTTCTTGGTTATTGGTGACTGGGGAAGGAAAGGTGAATACAATCAATCGGACGTTGCTTTCCAGGTTTGATTAATTTTTTTTTCTTCTTATCTTCGATTTAATTTATATGTGTGTATCAAAATTAAATTGCGAGTTTCATTCGAGCATATAAATTATATAATGTTCGATAAACAACGTAACAAAATATAAACAAAAATGAAACCACGTGTATCTGGTCTAAAATTTTGATCAGATACATGTACTTTTTTGCGTATATTTTTTAAGGGGGAGTATTAAATAAGTTTTTATCATATAAGCTATTTTTATAAGTTATGATCATTCATAATCATAAGCACTTACAAAATGAAATTTCTTTGGTTGCAGATGGGAGTGGTTGGAGAGAAGCTTGACATTGATTTTGTAATTTCAACTGGTGACAATTTCTATGATGATGGCTTAACCGGTGACCATGATACTAAATTTGAGGAATCATTCACCAAAATCTACACAGCAAAAAGCCTGCAAAAGCAGTGGTACAGTGGTAAGTTCCGGTCTATGAAACACAGACACCAGACATGACACTGAAAGTGACATACATGTGTCATATATCGGGTACGCTGCATAAGTTTGTTGCAGTTAAGCCTCAATCTTTGATATTGAGGACAAATGTGAAAAAATTGCAGCTGCAATTACGGTTGTAAAAACCTTAAAATCTTTACATCATTGCTGCAATTGTATACCGCAATTTAGGACTTTGTATTCTTAACATGGTTAATGATTTGCATGCAGTGTTGGGAAACCATGACTACAGGGGTAATGTAGAGGCACAATTGAGCCCATTCCTTAGACAAATTGATAATAGGTGGCTTTGTTTAAGGTCTTTCATTGTAGATTCAGGTATTTTCTTGTTTATAGTAAATATTTCTTTGTTGCATGTTATTGAAATGCTTAAAAATCATGTTCATGTTCATGTTTAATGTATATTTTTGTTCTTGTGTAGAGCTGGTTGAGATTTTCTTTGTTGACACAACCCCTTTTTGTGAAGACTACTTTACTGTACCAGAACACCAGTATGATTGGAATGGAATTAACCCACCAAAGACTTATATTTCCAATTTACTAAAGGTATGAATAGATTGTTTTTTCACATCTAGGTATTTATATTAATGTAGCACCGACACTTAAGATTAAATATGAGTATATTGTTTGACATGTGTCAGTGTCGGACACCAGCGCGAGACAGATACATATAGTTACATTCAATTTCTTCTATTTTTCAAAATATTATCATTACTATCATTGTAATATTTGTCGTTTTAAGGATCCGTATTTGTGTCGGTGCTTCATAAACTCGTATTATTCTACATTGTGGAGCAGGGCACATGATATCCAAATTTTAAATTGATAGCGTTTCTGAAGAATCATTGGTTCCTAGTTTACTTTGTGATGCCATTTTATTACATCAATTGACTAAAAATGGTAGATGGTGCATTCATATGACATTAGTGGTAGACTATGAATTATTGATACATGACATAGGCATTTGACATGTCACTGACACGTAGACACTATTAATAACTTGAGAGAATGAAAGTTACTTAAATGTAACCACATGAGTTAGTGTCGTGACACTGACACGAGTCAGACACCAGACACACCTTTAATCCAAAATGTCGGTTCTATATAGTAGATTAGATCAGATAGATAACAATATTTTGGATTATTATGTTCCAGGATGTTGAAATGGCATTGAGAGAATCAAGAGCAAAGTGGAAGATTGTTGTTGGTCACCATGCAATTAGAAGTGTTGGTCATCATGGTGATACTAAAGAACTTGTTAACCTGCTTCTTCCAATTCTTCAGGTAAAGATAAAACTGAGATTAAGATGAATGAATACCTTTCTCTGTTCTAATTTTAAACACTGATGAATTTCCTATCAAATTTCAGGCAAATCATGTTGATTTTTACATGAATGGTCATGATCACTGTCTTGAACATATCAGTGATACAAACAGGTAAACATTAAATGAAAGCATATAAAGTTTAATTTAATTTTGATCAATCAACTATAGATCATCTTGTGCATTATTTTAAGGTAGTTAAGAACAAAATTAAATAATTTTTTAAATTTGACAATTATGCTTGATCAAATATTGTAAACTTTTCTTTATATTGA
The DNA here is from genome assembly GCA_946800305.1 of Medicago arabica. Taxonomy (NCBI): domain Eukaryota; kingdom Viridiplantae; phylum Streptophyta; class Magnoliopsida; order Fabales; family Fabaceae; genus Medicago; species Medicago arabica. Next base: position 9,679,377 of record OX326966.1, on the reverse strand, counting down.
CGATTCATATGAACAAAGACCGCGTTTGGATATATATATATATATATATATATATATATATATATATAACCTACTTAAAGTTCTTATAGCATATAAGTGCTTATGTATAAGTTATTTCTATAATAGAAGATAAAATCAAATCAAACCATTTAGATATACAGCTATAAATTGTTTTTGTACACTCTCCCAAATAGTCTCACAAGTCTTCGTATCAATAGATAAACTCAAATAAGTCGATCCAAACAGACCCTAATTTCGTAAAATATTTATACAAAAACAAAGTTTATAGATTTGTCTAATATAGGAGCTTGTTTTGTTTGCAGTCCTATTCAGTTCCTGGTTAGTGGAGCAGGATCAAAGGCATGGAGAGGAGACGTCCGAGAAACCGGAAACGATGTAAATTTCTTCTATGATGGACAAGGTTTCATGTCTGTTCAATTGACTGGAACAGATGCAGACATTGTGTTCTATGATGTTTCTGGCATGGTTTTACACAAAACCACTTCATCAAAGCAGCTACATTCTTCCATATAAAGTTCAGAACATGTATAAGACAGAAAGAAAATGAGATTAGAAAAGTTTTGGGGACTATAGGATTGGTTTTCAAATTCAAGTCACCAATTCTATAATGCAATACTATGACATGTATATATATATTTGTGTTGTTTAAGATTTTCATGATTTGAAAAATTGGACTTGTAAATATGTTGAGTTTTACTAGAAGTTCATGTGTTTTATTTTGGATTTTAGAATTACCAATGTAAGTGTGTATTTTCAATAAAATTGGCATAACAATCACCATGTCAAGAAGTTTTGTCATAATCTTAGTGTTCTAAATTTTGTATAGATCAAATCAAAATTCAAATATATATCATTATTTTAGATGAGATGAGGTATCATTATTTTTCTTTGGAAAGTAATTACATGGTCACATTTGAACCATCTGAATACTAGAAATTATAACACATTTTGTGTTTGTTGACATTGTACATTTGTGTTGACATAAAGCGGCAAATAAAAATTGTTTGCACATTTGTAGAGGTCAAAAGAGCAACCATCTTTCTTTTAGGTGATCAATCTATTTTATGGTCAAGGTGTTGAGGTATTTAGCATAAATGTTATTAGCGCTCGTGATAGAGTGTGGGGAAGCACCGCATAAGACGAATCAATTTCGATTGATCTTATTGTGACTTGATTAGTTGTTGAACCATGGATGGATTGTGATTTCCTTATTGAGTTTGGAAGAAGTCAAGAATCAAGTTTAGGGGGGACCAATTTAAAAAATATAACTTTGAAGGAAAAAATAAATTTTCAAATGCATAACTAATAAAAGAATTTTAAGAAATTATAAGATATACCAAAGTTAATATTGTCAAATAAATATAAAAATTTCTTTTAATAAATTAATTTACATGTTTGTTTTATACATTTTTTTTGAAATAATGTTTGTTTTATACATAGTTTGGTTAAAAGATTTTTATGTGTCATTTACCATGGTCTTTTGATAGCCAAGGAACATAGATTTCATTAAGCCACTTAGAGGGGGATTCTCTCTAGGTCATTCAAATAATTGAAGATGATGTGAGTGTTTGAAGTATTTTGATCATTTGTTATCTTATATTAAGTCGTTATGTACTATGTTGTATGTTATATATTCGTTGGCAACAAATTTATCATGAAGCTAATAATGTGTTTTAAGTATGGTCTTGGTCAATTTGTTCCTTTAAACTGTTTAATTTAGTTCTGGATATCCTGCCTTTGTTCATCCGTGGATATTAAATTTGAATTTCATTTCCTAGTGCTTTCTTGTTTGCTTTGAGCCTCTTGCTCCTTGAAAATAGTTGTTCCCACATCAAAGGAGTCTAGGAAACACCACGAAATTATCAATATAACTTCATTGGCAGTTAACTGCCGAAGGATATTAAACCGTCGATGAAAATTAAGGTTAAATTATCATTTTATGAAATAGGATCGTGCAACTTTAACTTTGCTACATTCCCGTAGATGTGTTTGAATTCAAGACAAATGGTTAAGTTGAAAGTGATTGCAATATTAAACTATGTGATATTTCAATACTTAAATCTATTTCAATATTTAATTGTTCAAATAGTAGTAAAAGCTTACTTGTACCAAAGTGTTGTGCTTTCAAAACTCGAATTAAAATGCTGGCAGAATCGACAGATATATGGTTGTGATCAGACCCCAGATGAGGCTCCATGTAATGCACATAACTAATGTTGAAGTGAATATTTACAAATGCAACGAAGCCTATGAATTACAGTTATAGACTATAGCATAACAAATTAACTTGGGGCGACAACCACCTAAGTGAAATAAAAGGCAATTTCTATGGTACATCCAATAAATTTGGGTGTATCGGTACACCAAGTCATTAAATTAATAATAAATGAGTTGTTTTTTTGAAGAAAAATCATTATTTTTTATCATTGACAACTATAGTAATTAAATTTTATTTATCAAGAGCTTCGACGAAATAAAATTTAACTTTTACAAATTTTTATTGCACATAACAATGAATATTGATTATTTTTTATGACAAAATATAAATTCTTTAATATAATTCTTATAAACAATAAAATGATGTTTTTTCTTATTAATGATGTTTTCTAAAATATAAATACTGACAATTAGCTTTTTATTTCATAAAAATGATCGTTATTTTAAAAAATTTGTGAAACAAGAGTACCGGTACACTAAAATTTATGAGTGTACCGTAAAAGTCCCTTTAATAAAAATAGAGTATATAGTAGTTATTTTAAAAAACGGTTATAGATAGAGAAGTAGATAAAAGGAAATGTACACCACCGATGTAAACTAGATTTACACTAACGTTTGATAAGACTGTGCAATTCTTGATATAGTAATCGTTTTTATCGCGCACATAACGTTCGTAAGTCTGTGGTGTCAAAATTGACGATAGTGTAAATATTTTACACTATCATTGTACCCTCGTTAAACTAAACAAAATATTTATATATGGTAAGATAATGAGTTCTATTTGGATGGTGGTGTAAAACTATTTTACACTTCAAAGACATTAAACTCTTCATAAAAATGCACCATTGTAGATGCTACACATCATCAAACGGTTAGACATTATTACCAATTCGTGATCAAAATAATATGACATGACCATAGATGGAGTTTTCCCTACACCATGTTATTGCACTTGATATTGTAATTATTTTTCTACTTTAGCTATGAAATTGAAGGCTGAGGAGCTCTTGAGTAGACAAGTCACTAATATAGGTTTGTGTTTTTTCCATCTTGTCAAACTTGATTATAAATAGAGTGATTTTTCTATTTCATATTTTATTGACCTATTATTTTTTTAAAATGTGTCAATTGATACTATTTTCAAGAGAAATGCTAAAATGTCCCTCGAGTATTTGTTAAGCAAACGAAAATAGGAATGTCGTGTTAAAAATGGTATATTCAACTTTTTTAAAAAGTAAAAATATTGTGTTTGATACCGAAAAACATACAACAATGTGGAATGAGATAAACTATCTGAATGAGTTTTCAAAACGGGATAAAACATAGGAAACATTTCCTTGAGGGAAAAAAAAGCATTATCCCTTTACTATTTTACACTTACTACCATGCCTTACTATCTATGAAACATTTACATCCATACTTACACTTAGACCATATGTTTTCATACTTGTTCTTACTTATGTTTTCTCACTATATTTTTCATATTCATGAACTAAGTATATCTTAAAATTCCTTACTAATGTTGCCTAGTTGCTTAATTACACAACTAGAAATCTTGACATTTTATCATTTGCTCGTGGTTTGACACCTCCTATTTGCGTCAACGATAACACATTAACATAATTTATTGACCACCTCAAATAAAATTCTAAGTATTGTAACCAAACCAAATATATGCACCAATATATAAAAAATTATGCATGTGTCGATAGAACAAATATCAGTTGAAAATGACAAAGTTGAGGAGGACTTGGTAGTTCAACAACTTGATGCACTTGGAATAATAAATTCTCTCTTTCACCTATCTAGAAAAGAAAGTATAATTATTAATATTATTATATAAGTATGGTATGAATCTGATGATTAGAAGTCGTTTTCTTATGGCATGATATAGTGTCTATACATAAGCTAGGTATAAGGAAAGGGTTTGAGTGATTGTGTCATTCCCCATAATCAAGACTTCCCCTTTGTCTTGTATATAAAGATGTGTATGGTCCGTCCATGTAGTTCAATTCTATCATATATGAATTTGTTTACAACATAAAATATTGAAATAGAGCTCTTAGTGTGACATTTGCACTTAGAACATTCGATAGCTAGAATAATGAGACTATGATTCGTGTTCAATAATTTACTATTATATACTTTATAATTATATTAGAAGCAATAATCTACACCTAACATGGAAGGAGTCACACTTTTCATGTTAGAGAAATCACTTTTTAAATCTTTTTTTTTAGGTAGCACATTAAGTCTTAACAAAATGGAAATCCGTGATCTATAGTATATAATAGAGGTTATATACATTGTTTTTAAGCAACAATTTGTTGTCCCAAGAGGAAGGACAATTGAAATCAAAATTATAAAATGATCGTTAAATTATGATTAAAAGTCGAAAGGGAAGGATATATTTATTTATTTTTTGGGTATTTTACCATGTATTCCAACTCAAAACATGACTCTTACAATAGCACTTTATTACAAAGTTTCTACTTAAACTAATATAGATTTCACATTGAATATTTTGTTTATAAAAATCTAGCATTTGGGGTGGGTGGGAATCCTAATTAACCTGATCATAAATATTGGCCAGATCAATTCTTAATTTAAACCCAATAGTCATCTTAGAAACATAGGTTGTTAATGTTGATCAAGTAATAAGTATACTACTTTTTAATGAAAACTTAATTTTTTTAGTTGCTTAACGTCTTAACCAATACCTCTAGAGCATTATTTGCATTCTCAAACCTTTCCTTTTCATGATGTAGACATGGCGGTGGGTGGTGTGATGATCGGTGTTTTGCCATATGAACCACTACGACACCAGTTCTTTTAGTGGATGTGTCGGTGGTTCCTGGTGGGGGTTAGTTCTTGTTCTGTCTGTCATCCTTTTCTGCCCAAATTCAAGATTGCTTAAGTGGGGTTCACGTTCATGGGCGCTGCTGGTTCGCGATCCAACGACAGGACTTTGAGGAGGTGGTGTCCATCGCTTCTGGTTGTCTTCACTTTGGTGGATATGGTTAGGTTTTGAACGACAACCGTCTATTCGTGTACAACGCGGATTAGCGGTGGGCTTAGATATACCCGAGTCACACTGTGTGGCTATGGATTGTTGGGTTCTATGAGCTCGGATTCAGGTTTTCTCAAGTTTGAGTTGTTGATTGAAACTGTTGTTTGTTCTTCCCACGATCTGGACTTCGATCAATACTTTTTCTGATATTAGTCCTACACGTTGTTCACGTCCGGTTCTAGTAAAAGATTTGGTTTGTTGCATGCGAGGTTTGTTTGACTCGAAAAAGCATCAAAGCTTGACGTGTTTTGAACATGGGGTTGTGGTACGTAAACCTATTTGTGTTGACGGATGGTTCATTCACCTTTACAAATGCAGACACTCACCAAACATTTTTATTTTGCTATCAGGTTTCGCGCCCGTACGCAGGTTCGCTGGGTAGTGCATGTGGATGTTTGTTTAGAAGTCTCTTTCATTACCCGTTTGAGTTGCTTTTAAAATCACTTTTGTTGTAGTTGAACTTTATGCTTTATTCCCGTTCGAGTTGTTTGATATGTGATTTGTCCGGTCAGGTCTATGTCCTCAAATCTTTGTAACCTTTGTCTTTTTTTAATATATTTAGGGTTGCAAACGGTTTACTATCTGCCCCCTTATGCTTAAAAAAAAAAATTTAGCATTCTCCATTATTAATTAGGATGTTAATTCGGCATTTTCCTTAATGCTTTTTTTTTTCAAATAAAGAAATGGATTCTCCCTTGGATTCAATGAATATGAGATTTGTGTTCTTCTGTTCGAATTGTGCATGTTTCTTGAATAAATTATGATTAAGGATCTTAAATCTAAAACCAAACATATGTTTGACCAATTAAAACCAAACACATCATTAATTATATCATCATAAATTATGATTTGAAGATTTTTAATGTAAAACCACATTAATCATTGATCATCTCGTCATACATGAAACTCCGTATGTCATGGTTAGGCAAATGTAAAATAAATTAACATTAATTTACTTTTCCCTCAAAAAAAAAAAAAAATTAATATACTTAATCTATAAGTACTTTTCGGCTTAATCATAGCTTTAACATGAGCCTATGCTTGCTACCATTCAAATTCAAATGGGATTTTATCTTTAGGATGAATTTGATCATTTTTTGGGGTATGAGGTATGAATATTTATGCTAGCTTGCACATGGGTCAGAATTCAAAAGAGTATAATGAAAATTGACCAACAAATCGATGTAAAACGCCAAATAATCACCAGAGTCTAGTTCCACTGGCCTTAGGTGTGGCTATGTGAGTTTAAAAAAATTATATGCAAGTGAGTATGAATCTGAAATGACATTAGTTAAAAATATATTGGAAAAGTTTGCCACCACTACATATAGTTGCATGTGAAAAAGGTAACTTGACATCGTAACATGATTGAACTTGCAATTGGTTTCATCATTTCATGCTAGCAAATACAAGACTAGTGGAACATGGGACTTGAAAGAAAATATTGATTTGGCTTCTTATAAAGGTAACTCCCATATATAGACTTCAATGAAAGTAATGTATATATTAGACTATATTTGTTTTAGTCACAAAAAAAAATGTTAAGCTATTAAATAACAAGGAATAATTAAACTATTCATAATTTTTCAAATAAAAGGATTCTCTAACATTAAAGAAAAAAAACCACCTACATTTCTTTCTATCATTCATCTCATATTTTCTCTCTCATCTTTTTCTTCGTATTTCTCTACATTTTTCCATGTTATCTTTTCATTTTTAACCTAAAGTAACTCTCATGTTTTCTCTCTCATATTTTTCCCATATTTCTCTAAATTTTTCCACATTATCTTTTCAATTTTAACTTAACACGTAGTTAGAGAATCTAAATATATTGAATAATCGAATGCTATGTCAAATAATAACATTGTCATTCCATTGTTTATACTATCATGTCATAATTATTTCACTTTGATAAAAGCATAGTAGTGTAAAATAATTTTACACAAAACAAGAAATATTCAAACAAGCATATGACAAACATTCCTCCATAGACCAAACAAGCATATGAAAACAGACATCAGGTTTTTTCTGTTTGTCCCTAGCTAGATAGCTAGCTAGACCCTATAACTTGTCATAAAAAATTGTCAATCAATTCAAATTCAATCATGATAGTCACTTGCATGTGCCTATAAATCCCTTTCCTCCTCCATTGATCCATTCCTCTTGATATCTTGTGCAAGTCTCTTTCTTCCTGGCCATTCTTTAGTTTGGTATATACATTTATTTATTGTGAGGAAGTAAAGATTGCTATTGACAACAAGTAAGTATCTCTTTTCTTCTATATGTCTTGTTTAGGTAGTATTTACATGATTCGGATCTTCTCCCACGATGCAGCGATACAGGAAAAAAAAAGTGGATACACCGCTGCAGTGTGAAAGAAGATTTGAATTTGTCTTTTTAGTGTTAATTTCTTCCTCTTTCTATTTTGGTTTTTATTTGTATATCAATGTTTTTAAAAACTAGACCGAACCGTCCAGTTCAACCGTTTGAACAAGTAATTGAATAATTTGACAGTTGATTTGATTTCAGTTACATTCGGTCTAATAGAACCGAATTGGACCAAAGTTGAACCAGATTAAACCGGTTCAATTTGCTTCAACCGGTTATCAATTTTTTTACATTCTTTTTATTTTTTAATACGCATTTATTTATTTATCATCTGGTTGAATCGCGATTGAACCATGAGTCAGATGTCTCTTCAATTCGGTGTAACATTACTATATAAATGCATCATGAGTGTATACTTTGTCCAAAGATCATGCAGGGCTTCAACTTCAAGCTAACTGAGAGCAAGGTCCTAAGGAAGATATTAAGCAGGAATTCATCAGAGACCAACCAAGAAACTACTGGTTTGAATCAAGCATCTGAAAACTCAACAAGACAATTCTATCATCAAACCAAAAAGTATTTGTCCATATGATTGTAAACATTCTTTTGAAGGCAACACTGATATGATTGTCTAATTTACTGCCACAAAAGCAACACTGATATGATATGTTTATAATTTTGAATCAGGATCTTTGTTAGTTCCTGGAATGTTGGAGGCATTGCACCACCTCAGAATTTGGACATTGAAGATTGGCTTGACACACAAAATGATTCTGCAGATATTTATGTTTTGGGGTAAAATTTTCTTCTATTACTTTACATTATTTGTAAGAATCAACTTCATCCTAAATTGTTGGAAGGTTGATTCCTTTCCCAATCAGATCCTATTCAAGTCCTTCTGCGTCTTCGACAAAATTCTAACCTTTAGATTAATCTAATAGCTCAAACAGTTGGATTAACGGTCAAGAGATCAACACACTCATCCGATTCTAATAAATCTAAGCCGTTAGATTAATCTGATGATTAAGATTTGGTTGGAGGATCAAAGCGTATAAATCTATCCTTTTGATTAGGGATTTAATTTGATATAGTGACGAATCTCACTCGTTCATACAGTCAACACATCGATGACCGTTGGACCAAGATCACACGGTCCATATTTTAAGTTCAGTATTTTAGAGTTTGATTTTTTGAAAAAACTATTTTTGAGTTAAAAAAATACAAAATAGTTTATTTTTACACCACCCGATCTTGATCCAACAACTATTGATGTGTTGACTTCGTGAATACATGAATTTGTGACAACAGAAAATCCAAATGTATTGACTATTTTATTTTAGTAGTATTTGATTTGATGTGAAAAACTTGTAGCAGGTTCCAAGAAATTGTACCTCTAAATGCAGCAAATGTATTAGGTCCTCAGAACAAGAAAATTTCCATGAAGTGGAATTCCCTTATTGGGGCAACCCTTAACAATAAAAGACCTATGAAGGTAGTTGAAGAAGATAAAAAGGCAGAACCTCAAAAGATATATCCTTTGAAGGAACAAACTTGTGAAGAGGTTGAAAATGTTGATGATTTTCAATGCATTATAAGTAGACAATTGGTGGGAATGCTCATTACTATTTGGGCAAGATGTGATCTTTATCAATCTATCAAGCACTTGAATGTCTCATCTATTGGCTGTGGAATTATGGGTTGCTTGGCAAACAAGGTTAATTTTTTACATACTATAGAGAAATCATTTATTTAAAATGGAGCCAAATCGGACGATTCAACTGACTAAAATGTGACGATTCATTGTTAAAAAAAGTGTGACGATTCAAATTGAGTATTTTGAACCGAATTCGACAATTCAACTGATAAAATTGTGAACTGGCACTATCTAAAGTAGTTGAAGCATGACCTAGAGGTCCCGTCAGTTTGATATCCGATTCAGTTCCTAAAACATTGAGAAATAGAAAGCATATTTTGATTATTTTTTTAACTAAATAAATGTTTGAGAATTTAGTTGCTAATTTTGAAATTTGAAAATAATTTTTAATTCTTTTGTTGATCTTAAAATGCAGGGTTCTATATCAATTAGATTTTTCTTGCATGAAACAAGCTTCTGCTTTATATGCAGCCATCTAGCTTCAGGTGGGAAAGAAGAAGACAAGAGACAAAGAAATGTTAATGCAGCTGATATTTTGTCCCAAACAAACTTCCCTACGGGTCCTCTGCATGATCTGCCTCAGAAAATTATTGACCATGAGTAAGATATATATTTGAATTATATGCACAATTTGATATATTGAATTATGTACAATTTGAAAATATCATTTAAATTGAAGGAATATGTCACTAAGACCATTTCCAATGGACTAGTTGAAAAAAAAAATCAACTATTGAATGCATGCAATGGCATGTTGAATCACACGTTGAAAAGGATGTGGATTAGTTGTGGTAAAATGTTTTCAAAAGTGGGGGGGGGTGGGGGGAGGGGGGTGGGGGTGTAGGGTCAAATGGTTGTTGTGATTTTCAGATTTTTATCTAATCCTAATTATTTGAGGTCAATTATTTCATAGTAAATTTTGCTTTGTTTTTTTTCTCACCAAAATTCATCTTTTTTTTTTTTTTTTATAAATAGAGACTAGATTCATTTGATTTGGACAGGGGGTGTAGGGTCAAATGAATACACTTGATAAAATTCTATTGGTTGTTGTGATTTTCAGATTTTTATCTAATCCTAATTATTTGAGGTCAATTATTTCATAGTAATTTTTGCTTTGTTTTTTTTCTCACCAAAATTCATCTTTTTTTTTTTTTATAAATAGAGACTAGATTCATTTGATTTGGACACAGATAAAAAAAATGACATTTTTCCCTTTAATTTTTTTATTTAGTCTCCAATAAACTCTTGCTTGTAGCTCTAAACATCTTTTTAGTGAAATGGATCCCAACAATAACCTTTTTAACACCCAAAATTCTACTAAAATACCCTTTCAACTACCCAAATCCCAGCATAGATTTCAAAATGAATTATATTCAAGCGGTAAGAGTGGGCATTTCAGTTTAATGTCAAAATGGCTCGCTGTCCGTGATCAACCACATTATGATAGTTAAGTAGGTGGAAATATTGGCTCTGGAAGTAGTGGATCTAAGAGAGCCCACGAGAGTGATGCAAGTGATTCCAACAACGTAGGATCTAGTGTGCACCCAATGGGGAGGGATTTAGCTAAAAAAAAGGGTTAAAAGAAAAGCAAGGGTGCAGCTTTGGAATCGGTCGATGAAGAGTAGAATGAATTTAAACAATATAAGGAGAAAGAGTTGGAACAATTGGACAAAATAGCCATGAGGCAAGAGGAGGCTAACCAATTGTTGAAAGAAAGTACTGAGGCTAAGAAGATGAAGATGTTTATGAAGTTAAGTTCAAAGGAGCATCTCGATGACCGGAGCAAAGAGTTGATGGAAAAGTTGGGCCACATCTGTTTGAAAATTAAATGCTGTCAAGTCGTTGTTTATATTTTGTCACTTTGTATCTTATCTATAATTTAACTCCATTACAATATTTGTTTGGTGTCCGTCAATTTCAATCTGATTTCTATCCTTATCTATTGCTTAACTATGTTGTCAAGTCGTTGTTTGTATTTTGTCACTTTGTGCCTTATCTATTATTTAACTCCATTGCATTATTTGTTCGGAGTCTGTCCATTTCAATCTGATTTCTATCTTTATCTATTATTTCACTACATTGCATTATTTGTTTGGAGTCAGTCCGTTTCACCAACTCAATTTCTTATTTAAATGGACGCTCATTCTTCCATTTTTGTACCAATACCAAAAATCTCATATTACTAGAATGAATTTGTTTGATTACAATGAAATGTTTTCATTTCACTTAATCATCTAGTTTTGTTGAATTTATTACTGTTGCAAAGTATTTATTGTGATAACAAAATCTTACAAGCTGTAACCTTTTTATGATTTCACTTAGTAAATTACTTAGTAAATATTTGAGTTGACGGTGAGTTTGTCAGAATCATGGACTTCCATCCTAAGTTTGACAAAAAATGTTGGAGTTTCAACAAAATCAGTGTCGCTGTAATTTTACTAAACTCAGATTTAAACATTCACTTAAATCATTATTATAGAAGTTTAATAAATATATTTGATTTGAATATTTCATAGAACTTCATCTTAAATGGGTACTTGGTAAAATACAGCCGAGTTGTGTGGCTAGGAGACTTGAACTACAGGATAGATATGCCACACTCTGCCACACAGTCATTAATCAAAAAGAGAGAGTGGAAAACCTTATTGAATCATGATCAGGTAAGGTTTATAAGTTTTGTTCTTGCATAGCAATATTTTTAGATGGGGCTGTCTTCATGATTTAAAACTCTTTCCAAATTATATAGCTGAAGATGGAGCTGAAAGAGGGTCATGTATTCCAAGGTTGGCACGAAGGAGCTATAGAGTTTCCACCTACATACAAATACCTGCCAAATTCTGATGATTACATAGGTTGTAATCAGCAGCACATGAGCAAAAAGAGACGTTCCCCAGCGTGGTAATCATAGTAACATATTTTTAATATATGCATTTTTTTTATCAGCTTTAGTCTAACTTAGGTTTGAAGGCATTATCATTTTGCCTAGCAGTAATTGTTCCTGAAATATCAAGGTTTGAGTAAAGGTTCAGAAGCTCTCCTTTAAATCTCCAACAGGTTGATCTGCTTTCAAAGACAAACAGCCTGTTTGGAGTCGCGGTCGTAATGGCTTGACGAACGGTGGCTATGAAGCTAATAGTTGTAGCTTCCAAGTGAAAGTGAGTTGTCACCTTGGTTTGTTACTTTTCCGAACACATGCTAAGTGTATGTTTGATTCTGAGTTCTACAATCGTGAAAAAAACGAAGCTAGATACATGTTTTGTAAAGCTACATTTTTGTAACTTAAATGCTTGCAAATTTTCTTGTATAATTATTTTCATGTACGAAACGGATTGTCTTCTGTATATATTCACGACTACCAATCCATTGAAAGCTTGAAGGAGAGCTTTTTTGCCTTTACTCAAACTTGTGTGTTTCATGAAGAAACAATATTCAAACATTGGTATTTTATTCGAGAGAAAAATAAAATACATTACCCTCCACAGTGAAACCAAACACATAATAAACAATTTCTACTTCAAATGCTTTCATTTGAACTAATACACAAGGATATACTCTAATCACATGAAAGTACTGCAGGTGTGATCGAATAATATGGTTTGGCAAAGGAATGAAACAAATCAATTACAACAGGAGTGAGTCAAAACTTTCAGATCATAGACCAGTACAAGCAAAGTTCACAGCTGATATCAAGGTGAGAGCAACGAATTGTGAATGATTCAAAGTACTACAAAGGCATTTCATCCAAGAGATTTTAGTTCTCATTGTATACCATTCTTGAAAGAGGTTTTAGGATTCAAGAAAGGCATGTATATGGTAGCTGAAATCTTTGAGTGATGCGATTCTTTTGCCTTTCAGGATAAACATTAGTATTTGTGTTTTCCCACTTCTTGTACTAGAGAATACATACGGAAGCAGCAGAAAGAATGGCTTGCTCTATTTTTTGAGAGGATTGTTGTGATTTATGAAGCATTCCCTCAAATTGTTACTTGGTGATGCATGTGTTTTACATGAATGTAAGAAGTTCTGATATCAGAACATTAAATTCATCAAAATTTAATATCCTTATGTAGTATTAAAATGTAAGATGTTCTGGTATCAGAACAATAAAGAGCATATTAAAAAAAGTTAGCAGTAATGCTCAGAAACTGCAGACACTTGTATGAAAATTGTTCGGCCGAGCAAGCTCAATCAGACTTCAATGCGAATTGTTAAACACCACAAACAGAAATAAGATAGATATCAATAGCTCCTCTGCTGTTGCAAAAGCAAAGTGTGTTGTTTCAATATCACATTGCGGAAAATCTTAACATGTCATTAGAAAAGTGAAAGTATGATCTGTGTGAACGTCAAGGGATTGCAATTGTCGACAATCACAACGAGTGAAAAGTTATCTTCATATCTTTCATGTAACAGGAGTGTTGTCAATCTAACCTATAACAAAATAAATACAAGTCTTCCTAATCAATAATTAATACTGGTCGTGGGGAAAATCCATGCCAGCTTACTACTTACAACATCTGTTGGCTGCATGTAACAGGAGTAGGTGGCTAAGAAGTAGGTTCAAATGCAGCTTGTTGATGCCAAACGCCGTTGAGATTAGACTGCCATAATCGGACCATTCCATCGTTACCTGTAGTAGCCAACGTCATTCCACTCATATCCCACTCCATCTGCCACACCTAAACAACATTTGATGAAACTTTAATTCAAGCATCTATATGATGTATAGACGATGTGTAAAGTAGACCTGAACCAAAAAAATAGAGTCAGAATCATACCTCGCCTTCATGACCAGATAACACTGCAACTCTATCTACTGGAAGTCTTCCATTATGATCAGGATTCAATCCTAGTTGCCATATTGCAATTCCCTTGTGAGTTGCGACAGCTATGATCTCATAGGGTCTACAAGAAATTCATACTAGTAAGTAACAACTCATCTTTCTTAGACTACATAAGAAAATAGTGCTAGACTTAATTACTGCCTATGCAGTGCATAACTGCATACTCGTGTTAATGTCTAATTGGTTTTACAATGACAAAAATTTATTTAAACAGAATTGATTTTGGCGAAAAGTGACTGGAATATAAACTGGTTTATGTGTAGATACATTCATATAAACGTGGGTGAAACAATAAATTTGAGGTTAAAAATTCTAGCTTCAAATTAGAATCAGGGCCCGTTTGTTATAGATTCTAAAAAAATGGAGTTTCCTTTGTATTTTTAAAAATAGATTTTTTGGAAATTTACTCGAAAATAGTATAAGTTATTTCAAACTCATTTGTTATAAGTTAAAAAAGATATTTTGACATTCACTAACCTAAATATTCATTGTTTGAGATTTTACATAATGAAAATCACGTATTTTTTCAAAATGATATATTTCAAAAATGATTTTTATGAAAAGCTATTTGAAATAGCTTTTTTTTATCGAGATTTTTTCAAAATTTTTGTATCTAAAAAAATTATAACAAAATGATGAAATATCTAGAATAACATTTTAAGATAAGCTATTCAAACCGATTTTTTATTTGAAGCTTTTCTTAAAAATTTCTTTGTTAAATTTTTTTTAACAAAAATATGTTACACTACAAGAATCTATTTTATAAAAAGCTATAACAAACGGGCCCTCAATCCCTGAAGGCAAAATTAAATTTACACCCCTAGAATCCATTTTGCCTCCACTTAACTGACACGAAATCATGTCTACACAGCAATACAACATTTTGATGCTGGCAGCAATGCTATATAAGGAAGTGAAACTAATAGATTTGACAGAAATGTTTCTATATTTATGCAAATTTTACCTGCCAATATTTGGTGCCCATGCGACGGCATAAACCTGATCGCCCTTGTCCTCGGGCAGTGATAATTCTGCCACGGGAAGCCATCTTTGATGAGCTTGGTCAAACTCCCATACCTGCGCAAAAAAACGTACTATACGTCAGAGATATGGAAATAGCCCCAACCTAGAAAGAGAACGATGTGAAGAACACTCTTTGGGTGTTAAAACACTGAAGTCTTCCGTATTGTTTAAGACAGTAACACTTGCAAGTTCAGACTTAACATAGATGGAGAGACAATTCTAGAAGACAATAACCATACCATGGAAATTTAAAATAATGCAGCTCAAATCAAAATGAAATAACCAGTGTTATCAATCGCGGAAAATAGCAGTTCATTCGAATTCTGCACACTAGTGCTATAATGCCGCTATAGTCGCTATTAAACAACATTTTATACTAAATAGCATATTGCGGAACAATAGTGATTTGTTTAAATTTCGGTACGATGTAGGCGCTATTTGACAACACTGGAAATAACAGAGACAAAATTGGATGCGGTTACCTTGGAAGAATTAAGCTCTGGTGTATTTGAATTGAAACCTACAAGGAAGCAGGATTCCTGGCTTCCACCCTTTTGTGGATTCAGAGTTATGGACGCAGAGAGACACAAAGCCTTTCCAAATGAAGACACTGATTCAATAACGTTTTGAAATTCAGCCTACAAAGAAAGAACAGAACGAAAAATAATATGTTAGTTTTGTTGTAGGAAGAACATAAGTATCCACATATAATGAATTGGAGAGTGAAGGTAGAAGAAGCCAGTTTCACCTGAAGCTGCCAGTTTGTCAGTTCCAAAGGATCCAAGAGCTCAAAAACTCGCATATGACCATCTGAATATGCAGCAACCTTTGGTGTTCATAAAAATGTAAATCAATAGTGTTTAGTTTCAAGCATTCATACAGGATTTCATAGACGAAAAATGTTACAATGAATCAAATGTATATTATTACTAATGAGTAATGGCCATTGGGCACATTTGAAATTCAGTTTTTCTAACTTAACCATTTTCAAACGAGTAGAGGAGATTCCAAATTGTACATCAAGAACTTTGCTAGCACTGCTTCCTAAGGTTTTGCGAACTTTCCACTGAAGAGGCTGTGCCTGTGAATCTATATAAACAATTTTAAAAATTACATTTTCAGCATTGACTGAATAAAACCAATGAAAAGCTGTGAGCTTTTAAATGAAGAAACCGAATAATTGATACCTTCCACAATCTCTTCCAACAATGAAACAATTCCATCAGCGGAAATACATGCAACTGCATCACCATACTCTGGTGGAAGCCAAACTATCTTCACAATGTTTCCTTCATGAACCTTCACAGTTTAAGAAGAGAAAAACATGTGATTACATTCTAGTAATTCTATCAAATAAATAAAAAAAAATGGAATTGAATATGAAAGTAACCTTAGATTTGAAAGTAGAGCGAAGAGAGTTAGAAGAAGAAGAAGGAGGATCCCTAAAATCGAATATTTGAAAAGTGGCATCAGTTGAACCAGTAGCGAGTCTTGTAGAAGAGTAATTCCATGATGAACAAGTAGTGCCATTATCAAGACTCAACAATTCCTTCGCCATAGTGAACAACAAGGTTCGCAGTTTGGAGGCTCAACGGTGCAGATTTTGAAAAGGGGGTTTTGGTTTTCGGTTGAAATTGAACACTTGAACTGAGTTTGTGAGAAATGGGTCAACCCGGCCCGAGAATATTTTATTGGAGTTTCGTTTTACATATTTTTTTTAGAAAAATGTTATCACGCGATCACACACTTTTTATTATTGATTAAATTTACGTGAGACCTGTCAAATTTATATAAGATGTAATTTGATGGGATCCATGTGAATATTAACCAACTAAGAAGAGTATGTTAAAATGTGTTGATAACATTCCTCTTTGTTTTTTTTTTTTTAATTAAGTAAATCATCTTATAAATATCTATAATTTTGGTTCGTTCTTTTTAATTTGTAACATTTTTTTTCTTCAGTATTTTAGGGATAAATAATGTTGAGGAAATATTTTACAAAGATTCCCTAAAAAAATGTTGAGGAAATTTTTTACAAATATTAAAAATACCGTTGGAAATTTTACAAGGATTAAAAAAGTGTGATTTTTTTAAGACTAAAACCAAAATTTTAATAATTCTTTTTTCATTTTGCGGATTCATGAAAATATTTTTTTTGAATTGATCCATTAAAACTGTTTTGTCTCAATTTTACCAATTTGGAGTTTTTTTTTCCGATCTAAAGAGGAGTAATTTAAGTTCGATGAATAAGTGAAAGTGTCTTAGAAAATAAGAAGTTAAAAGTGTGTTGTCCATACTTATTGTATGAGACTGAGAGAGTTGTATTTTGTTAGATAAGTGATCAAATATCTCAAGGCATAATCATGATTGAAATCATTATAGAGAAAGTCAAACAACACTTCTGTAGATACAATAGCAGTTTTGTTTTTGGCCAATATGTGGAGACAATCCATGAAGGCTATTAGTAAGCAGATAGACTAAGCATAGAAAAATCAAATAATTACATAACAAATAGTATTAATCAAGTTATCTAGAGAGATTTAGAATTAAATAGTCTATCTATATAATACTTGTTACAGGTACATCATTTTTAAGCCACGATAACGATTCCATAAATTATGCAATGCTATCAAAATCTGCTTCATCAGTTTATTGAGAACATTAATCAAATGCATGTTCACTTGAATAGTAAGCATCCAATACATAGAGCAATGGAGAACTTCTTTTTCCACACTGCCTCAATAACTTGTGAGGAAAATCACAGTTTACAAAGTTACAACCATGACTTGTAGTTCACAATGTTAGGAAAGCAGATGTTCTTCAAATACAGTTCTCTGTTACAAACTATAAAAATAAATTCTCAAAATTGGCATAGCTGCTGAAGCTATACTTGTTGCTAGTTATACCGGAATAAACATGAGAGCAATAAGATGCTGTTAAACATCATCAGAAGATGAGTTTTGCTTCTTCCATTTGTAACTTGTACGAAGCTTCCATAATCTTGCAATTGGTTGTCTAGATTTCCTCAGGGGATAGATAGTCTATAAATTCTTCAAGTCTGCAAATCAAAGTGAGAAGAATGAAGTAAGAAGCAAAAAAATATTGCAAAAAACGCTGTTGATTCACAATTTGACAGCAAGGCATAGAAAACTAGTCATCATGCCTAATGTCAAATGTATTATGTTATGTGTGAACATAAAATTGGGATCACATACATCTGGCATGCTGAATGCATTACTGATTTTGTTTTTGTTCTGACAAGGTTAAACTCTCCTCATCAATTTCTGTCAAGTTAAGGATTTAACATCTTGGATCGAACAAACGGTGGCACATTCTTGACCAGACACCATCAACTAATCATTATAGTATTATTAACATCTCTTTCACTCCAAAACACTTGCCATCTCTGTAGGAATTGAGACATTGAGGAAAGAAGCTAAATGGTCCTTGTCAGCATATATGCTGCTTTGACAAGTTTTTAATTACTTTCTTCTTGGTGAGTAACTGCAAAAATGGACCTAATTAATTTTTTGTTAAAAAAACTACAATTAGGAATTGGGCCAAAAGCTGAAATGATGGATTTTCACCTTTCCTCAATGTATTTCAGCTTCTTCCCTCTAATAAGGGCATTGTTGCTCAAACTTCTTGGAAAGAGGATCATCAGAGGGTCTTGGGGTGCATAGCCAGTAATCAGTGAAGAACGAATCCAGCAGTGGTAAGAGGGCAGGTTATACTCGGCAACATTAGATACTTTATCCGAGGGAAATTTTTTGACGGCTATGCAATCAAAATATCTCCGTGACTAACATATTTCCTGGTAGTAAAAGACATAAACATTAGATAACTTGAAAAAGAATAGGGCAAAGATAAAATAAACATTGTCAATTTCTACTGGCTTGTTGCACTATTAATTATTGAATTATGCTAGCAACACACTCTCTAATTGGTTGAAAATCAAATGAGACCCACTAAATTTATGTGGGGCCCACATGATTTAGTGGGACCCATTTGAATTTCAATCAATTAGAGAGTGTGTTGAAAAAAATTATGTTAAGAGAGTGTGTTATCAACACTCCTCTTAATTATTTATTCGACCAAATAACAAAAGGTTACTTGCATCCTATTCAAATAGAAGAAACACTAATCATGGGTATGTTAGTAATACACTGGAAATGAATAAGGATCAAAGTTGTGTCAAGCTTAAAAAAATTAACAGACAACATTAACAAAAAGTCGAAAACACACTTCAACAATATAAAGGTCATTGCGGTCCAACTTTTCTGATAGACGGAAAAGAAGCATTTGCCAACCATTCTAACCTATGAAGCACGGACACTCCTCGGATTAGGTGTATCCCGTGTCCGACACCGACACTTGTAATTACACTAAATTATGTGATTTTTTCAAATTATTAGCTGTGTCAGTGTTGTGTCCGGTGTCCGTATCCGTATCCG
The DNA here is from genome assembly GCA_946800305.1 of Medicago arabica. Lineage (NCBI taxonomy): Eukaryota > Viridiplantae > Streptophyta > Magnoliopsida > Fabales > Fabaceae > Medicago > Medicago arabica. Next base: position 9,659,766 of record OX326966.1, on the reverse strand, counting down.
TATCCGTGCTTCATAGATTCTAACATATTCAACATTAACCACTATATTTGATATCAAAACAAAAGTAAATGACCTCATTGTATCTTCTTACATTACCTCTAGAGACCAATTCATGAATAAGTTTCTCTGCTTAATATTCTTATTTTGTTTTTCAGAAGAGCTAGAATTACTTTCTCGAAATTTTTTAGCATTTCAGAAGCAGACATTTTTCAACCTTTTAAAGCATGGCCATTGCTTCATTGGTCATAGTGTCTATCTTTTGACAGCCAAGGATTTATAAAAAAAAAACCTAGTTCCTACGGAACACAACACACACAAAGACATATCCATTGACACCCGTAGTCATTCGCCTAGAAGAGTATTGGTTAAAAATAGCATTGATTTAGCTCATCCATTTAATATTTCTTAAATGTTCTGGCTCTCTTTCCTCGAATGGATGGTGGATACACTAGTATAGATTGCCCATAAGTGTAAAGTGAGACTCGGATCATCATACACAAGTATATGGGCATAGTAAGAGGAAACTGATATCAATATTAAGCTTTTATTTGCACTATATCATTACATAAAAAAGGAAATAGCCGCCATAGATACTGATAGCTCATGTAACATGGTATTTACGCATACTACTAAGCTTAATATCACAAGGACTATTACATAATAAAAGGAAAAGGAAACAACTATTTTAATACTACATATTTTGAACTCTAAAGTAAGAACCAAAAAGTACCTTTCATCGGAAAAAAAATTGCATATGCTGCACTAAGGTGATAATCATAAAGGCCGAACTGGGTGAATAGCCAGACAGTGCATATACATCATTTCCATTGTCGCTTTTCTGCATTTGTCAAACAGATACTTACAAATATGAAGCTATGATAAAAGATTAAGCAATGTCAAAAGAAATGACTATCTGATATTAGATGTAGTATATCGAACCCCAGGCATGTGTTGACTAACTGATGTCTGCAGAGCTCCTGCGCAAGATTCGAACTCCTTCAGAAAACTTTCATCATTTAAAAAATGGAAGACTTTAACAGCTCAAAGATAACAAAACACTAAGTTTTGCATTGTTTTCAATTTGTGCTGCATTCTTCAAACATTTATCTAGATCTGGAAAAATCACCTACATTCAATAACAGGCTGCTGTCAGAATTGAACATAGCAAAAAAGCAGGATGCTTGAATCATACCAGAAAAAAAAAAGGAGTTATAGAGCCAAATTAATAATAAAATATGATTTGAGAAAGTAGGAAGAACCCAATGGCAAGGCATATAGCATGTGGATCCTATAAAGAAATGTATAGTATTATTACAAAAATAAAATCAAATGCAAAGGAAGGACTTATAATGTAAAATTTACAATTGACGAAGTGTGCAATTTTCCTATCAAAATAGTTCATTTAAAAAATAAAATTGTTGCAAGTCCTTAAGTTACATTACATATGCAACCAAACTTCAATGGTGCTAAACTTTATGTGCAGAGATGGACCACTCATTTGACATCAACTATAACTGGAATAAACTTATGTGTCCCTACATGTTTGTTAACTGCATTAAGCATGTATGGAAAATCTCAGTACGGTATTTAGTATGACAAGTTGACAACATCCTTCAATCAGAAGATGCGTAGAAAATCATGTGCACTATATAATCCAACTTCATACATAAAATCAGTAAGTATAGTTAACTGTACTTACAATAACAAATTCCTTTGCTAACAATTGGCTGAAGCAAGGTACTTGTAGTAAAGATGCTCAGTTTTGCAAAGTGCGGCTAGGTATTTGGTGACACGAGGAGGTGGATTAATGTCATGAATCACATTAACAAACTGCCATGCATACGAGTTGCTCCCAGATTTGAACACAGCATTGAAAAGTATTGTGTAAGTTACAATATCAGGAACCAAATTTTTCATATGCATTTCTCTGAAAACATTTATTGCTTTGTCTATTCTTTCAATCTTGCAATATCCATCAATCATGATAGTATAACACATAACGTCAGGTTCCAAACCCCTTTTAATCATTTGGTTAAATAAGAAAACTGCCTCGTCAAGATGTTTCTTTTTCCATAAAGCATCTAACAAGATACTGTAAGTTTTAGTATCTGGGGGTGGACCTTTAACATGCATCTCGTTAAGAAGACTCCATGCATTCGAGATTCTCCCAGATCTGCACAAGCCATCAATAAGACAACTATAAGTTACAATATGAGGAACCAAATTCTTAAGATGCATATCTCTCAATAGATTCACGGCCTCACCCATTCTTTGGCTCGTGCAACACCCATGAATCAAAATGGTATAACTCCAAACATCAGGTGTCAAGCCACTTTCAACCAGTTGATTAAACAACAAAATCGCTTGGTCAAGACGCTTGCTTTTACACAAACCATCTAACAAGATACAACAAGTAACAATGTCTGGCGTCAAACCGCTCTTGTGCATTGTCTTTACAATCTCCCAAGCACCCGAGACTTCACCAGCTTTACACAAACAGTCAATCAAAGAATTATAAGTAACAATGTTCGGAACCACACCCTCACGACACATTTCATCAAAAACTCTCACAGCATCACGCACTCTCCCAACCTTACAATATCCATGAATAAGAATATTATACGTCCAAACATCACGCTTAAAACCCCACTCACCAATTGCATCAAACAACTCCCTCGCCACATCCACATTCCCCTTCAAACAATACCCACCCATCAAAGCAGTACACGTTACGATATTCGGCTCATAACCTCTCTTAACCATCTCATCAAACACTTCACGCGCTTCCACCAACATCCCATTTTTACACAACCCATCAATCAAAACAGTAAAAACATAAACACTAACATCCAAACCCCTTCTAATCATCTCATCCACCAATCCAAAACCCTCCAAAAAATTCCCAACACCACACAATCCACGTATCAACGAACCATACGTAAACTCATTCGGACGAACCCCATTTCCCACCATCTCATTATAAAACTCAAGACCCTCATCAACAAATCCATTCCTACACAAACAATCAATCACAATACTATACATAACAACATTCCCTTTAACAAAAAAACAGTTTTTTTCCTTTTCCTTCTCAATCATTCTCAACAAATTCACAGCTTCATTCACCCTCCCATTTTCACATAACCCATTAATCAAAATCCCATAACTAACCTCATTCAAACTAAACCCATTATTCACAATCTCATCATGAAACTCCAATGCTTTCAAAACACCACCATTAACACATAAACCTTTAAGAACAGTGTTTAATGCCACAGTATCTAAACCATAACCACGTTTATGTATCTTACCGAATATCGAAAAAGCAAAAGAGACATGACCCAGATGGAAAAAACAAGTGATAATAATAGTGAGAGTGATAATACAAGGTGTAATGAAGTTATTATATTCATTCTGGTTGAAAACTGCAATGGCGGTTGAATGTTGATTGGTTTTCATTAAGCATGTAAGGTGTTTGTTGAAATGCGTGAGAGAAGAATGAGAATGGAATGAGTTTATGAAGCGTGGGATTGAAGTGGTTTTTGTGGCGGTTGAACGGTGAAAGAGTGTTGTGTGGCGTAATAACATTCTCTTCATGTTTTGGGGAAACATGAAGAGAATGGAGAACGGTTTTATGTTACCAGTGGTTGAAGAAGGAAGAGGATGAAGATGAGTTTGAATGATTCGGCGGCGGGGTGGGGACTTGGAAGGTCTCTGTTTCCATGGCTGGTTTGTGGGTTTTTTACAGCTTATTTTCAACTTAGTCACTCAAGTAGTACTATTACACATTTTTTGAAAAATTTACCCATTTTTTAGAGTGAATCTTTTACCCTTTCTTTCTGATTTTTTTAACTAGAGATTAATTTATTTGTTTTCTTTTTCTTTTCCCTTTTGTTTTTTTATCTTTGTAACTAAAAAAAATTGGTTATGAGTTGAGACACTTCTTTTGAAAGTAAGTATTGTTATCGATACATGTATAAATTTCATAAGTTCAAAGTATATTTATTTACAAACCAAATTATTAAACATAACGATTAAATTCTTTCGTATATTGTCAATAGTCAAGAATATTGAAAGATCTATGATCTTTAATCGCATATATTTTTGAAGAGAAAAAAATTGTTGGCGATGTTTGTTAATTTCGACTATATATGGTTTTTGAAATGACTAATTCAACCACATATTGACAAGTTATTTGTAAGCCTAAGATAATGTTAAATTTGGTGATAACCAAAGTAAGCTTCTTACTCAAAATATGGTATCATAAAAAAGAGAGTCATTCATTGACATTTCTTCAACCACATGGCGTACAAAAAATAATTGGTCGAAAATGAAGTACAAACTTGAAGTAAATTAAAAATTACATTAGAACACAAACAATGAAACAAAAACAAGAAAATCATAAAAACTTCAACACGATTATTAGATCTCAAATCATGAAGTGATGAAGTGATCAAAACACAATTTTCATGGTAGCTTTATAAAAGGGTGCTTGGAGGTTCTTTCTTCAATTGAAGTTGCGGTTACATAAGTCAAATATGAGATGGTGGATGACACAATGGCTATCGTTGAAATAACCATGTGGAATGGTTGTCATGGAGTTGATGTGGGTTGACATGACACAATGGTTGTCGTCGAAAGAATTAGGTGGAACAAATTAATATAATCTTTGGCAGATAAACGAAATGACAACAGTCACTGAAAAAAATAACACAATGCAAGTGGAGAAACCAGACTTCAAAACTCATCATGAATCTCCAACCTAACAATTTCTAATATTTTTACCAATTAAGCTATAATTTGTAAACAAATTAACGCAATTTATGCAACTACAACAAACAATTTTATCACAAAAAAATGATTACGACCTACTCAATGCAAAATAGATAAACTTGTGTTTCAAAAAATAGCATGTAAAGAACAAATCTAAATTTCATTTAATTTCTATAATAGAGCTAAAACATGTGCTCCATTATTTTGATACCCTGATTTAATGGAATTGAATTTCAGTCATTTAGTTGCTCGCTTAATAAAGATCAAGATAAGGCAATCCATGGTTGTATTTTAAAGTTGATTCATTTAAGTCATTTCTTTACAACAAGGAAAATACAAATAAAAGAATAGAGAAACATGATAGTTTGAGACTCAAGTCTCTGCTAACCAACTAATCGTCAAACAACCAGATTTTCTATCCCGCCGCCTAATCTCTATTTTCTAGCTATTCAATTAGAAGCAACTTTTCCCACCCCTACGTTTCTACAAAAACACATATGATTCCAGAAATGTACTTCTGGCAATCAAAACAATTGTGTGATTGTGTTTATGTCTGAAACTACACATCCTCCAAACAGCAAAAAAAAAAAAAATTGTACCTTGTTTGGATTTGTACTTCCAAAGTGACCTTGGAGTGGGAAAAGTGGTTTCATACAGTTATAGTCTCGTGCTCACATGGATTAATTCCTCCTAAAATAGGTTCTCATGATCGGAGGTCAATTACTAACATATTGTCACTTTGTTACATATTCTTATCAATGCAACCTATATTGCAAGCACATTCAACAAAAGTAACATAAAGCTACTAAGCATTTTTTATTGTGCGACAGTTTTATCATTCTTATGTCCCAATGCAGTTAACATGAGAAGCTACAATTTACAGCTTTAGCTTGAACTTGCAGTAGTTAGACTTTGCTTCACAGCGATATCAAACATACTATAAAAAATTGTCTCCTTGGGAATTTGAGATAAACCCAGAATAAACAAGCACTAAAAGTGAAAGTACAAAAAAGAAAAAGAAACAAACAAAAAATAACCGGATGTAAAGTAAAAGTGCAAGAAACAGGGCCACTCAATAATGCGACGAAGGAGCCATAAAAAATGAGACAAATAAGCTGAGCATTCTTTCTCCAACTCATTCACTATCCTGCAAACAAAACAGAAGAGGTTCTATTGGGAACAACTGATGAATGACAGATGGCGGTGAAATTTGCGTAAGCGAAAAATTTCAATTTGCATTATATTTAGGTCACTCTACTAGAGTCAATTGAAATACTATCATTTAAACGTGTTGAAGTTTTACAGAACATAAATCTTAATGTGATTAATGCTTGTGTTGTGCTGTGCCTAAACAAAGTGAAGGACATAAAATAGCTACCTTCAGCAATGACATCATTAGCTTAAGAGCTCTCTTCAGGAATTCCGAAATACATCCTATTGGCTAACTTCCTCATGTCCGTTATTTCAATCCTGATATAAGAATCAACAGATAAAGAATTAGAAACAAAGGCAAAAATTAAATATACCCTCAACCCTATACTCTGATAAAAAGTACTACAAAAATCAATGCTAACCTTTCGGCATCGACGTCATCATCATCTGACTAAAATAAAAATGAACTAAGTTACTCATCAATTATATCACAAAAAGTGCTGTAAAATAATTTTAAACAAAAACATTAGCCTAGATGATCTACACAAATAGCTGATAGGGCAATATGTTTTATGGAATTCAGTGCAGAATGAGAGGATAAAACCTTGAAACCTAGAAGAGGTTTTATGAAATTTATTGATCATATCATAGATAATCAATCTAATGGTGCACTGAGTGCTTTACCTCAAAAATTGTTTTAGTTTCATCATTCAATGTTCTGCAAAGAATTTCATAACTCTTCTCCATCTGCATATAAGAACGGAAAAATTAAATTGTGCATAGAATTTCATAACACTTACGATTTTGGAGGGGGGTACATACCATTGGATAAACTTTAGAAGGTGATGTGGCTGATATGATATATCTGTAACAGAAATATTTCATCCGTCAACAAAACGAAGACTAAACATAAAAAGGGAGGGGAAAAGTAATATAATAGAAAAATCTAGAAAGTAATTAGGATGATATCTTGATAGATAACCTGGGCTAATACCAAATATTATGAGAATTATGAAAGTAGAAAATAGAAGCAGTTACAAGACCTGCAAAGGTCCTTAAATTTTTATTATGAGAATCAAGATACAGCAATAACTCTAACGATCACATTGTTATTACTTCAAGTTCATGTATAATCATCACATATAACAACTAACATTATCATTACATATTTAGAAATTGAAATTAGAATTGTAACAATGATTGACATGTCGAGGATTTGTGCAAATAACCACGTGATGCTAGGGTAAACATACCCTTATATATAAGTCTATTACACATAGAATATAGATATATATATGTGGATTTCATAATAAAACTAATGAATCATTCTCTTTTTGTAGACATATGCGGTTCAGGAATGCCTGCTCAAACGCAGACACATATTTTCTGGAATGCATTAAGGTTGAAATACAATTAATTAATAAGGCTTATACGAGCAGTTAGGGATATAACATACTTTTTTCCCTTTCATTCATATCAAACTTGACATGTACTTTTCGTAAGCGATAAAAAAATTCAATGATGGCATACATATCTGAAAATGTCACCTTAGTTTACTTGTGTAAAAATTCATAGCTGATAGGTTCGTCTTTTGAACGGTTAACACGACAGCACCCATGCAGTTCTACAAGAAATGTTTAAAAAAATCAGAGACCATGTTAGATGTGTCGTCATTAAACTCAAAAGCCTGTAAATAAATCAATAAATTGAACAGTATAAATCAATCAATAAATAAATAAAACCAAAAGCCTGTAAATAGATCAATAAATTGAACAGTATAAATCAATCAATAAATAAAATTAGTTTCTTCAAAGATAACAAATCCAACAATTCATCATCTTTTCCTAGACTACAAGCTGTGTCCTTTGCAACATAGCAATAATTCTCTATTATCATCAAAAGTCAGAGTAAGTTAAGAAAAACACTTAAGCACCTTTTGGGCGATAAGCTCAATAAGTTCCATTAGAAGCTTTCCCAATCCTTTCCCCTGGACACGAGACTCGAGCTGTAGCTCATACACATAAAGTACCGGTACCTCTTCTTCCAAAACAAAGCGGTAATGTACAAACCCAACCAAGGGACCACTATCTTCTTGACGACTAGTTGAAGGGTCTTCCTCAGTGAACAATGTTGTCTTCTCATCAGCATTTGAATTATCAACCTCATGCACAAATATATAGAGTGCTTCGGGATCAACCATTTCTATACGCTTCACCTTTTCTTCCTTTTGCCACTCAGCCCCATATGGCCCTTCCATGTTAAGCTGTAGATCGAGACAAGTTAAGTTTTTTTTGTTAGCCCACCCATTTCAATGAATAAGCTAACATGGGCATATCATTAACATAAAAAAGGGAACAGCTGTTCTGATTTATGATAGTATAAACAAAAATAAGACGGCAAAGTGTGATCCACAAGGTTTAAAGGCAAAAACCTTACCGTTGTGCCAAGGCTTGCCCTCATGATAGCATAAACAAATGAAAAAACAAAATTCAAAGCTTTGATTAAATAATTGTCTATTTCTTCTTTCTCTTACAATGAAGATCCATTTTTGGAACAGAACACAAACCAAATAGGACAGTCATGAACAAAAGGGAAAAATGATAGATATTTCTCGTGACTCATGGGTATACAGCAAACCCAACTCTACACAAACAGATAAATAAACGCAGACAAGAACGGCAAATTGTGCCTACATCTCAGACAGCAGAACGACTGTGTAGTTTTCCAATAATGCAATGCTGGAAGCTACAGAACACAAAGCTGTGTCTAAATACTACACTCTAATTTAAAATTTAACCCCTAAACTGTACCATGGGAGCTTTGCCCCCGCACTCTCAACCCTCGTAGACCGTAGTCATAACCCTATGAATGAGCCAAGCTCAAAGGCATGACCTCTCACTCCACTACGTTGCACTTACAGATCTACTCACTATGCTCGAGTGTCTGGCCACTTATCCGTGAATCTGAGCCATACTCAACAAGTATAGTTGTAATTTGTTTAAACATATATACATTTCAGTTAACTCTAGTATTGTTTGGCTTCTTAAAAAAAAAGTGACTCTAGTATTATTTTTACCTTAAGAAGTCTCTGTATATATTGTTTAACAGGAGAGGAAAGTTTAGTGCCATGTCCTGACTTTAAACACACTGAGAGACCTGGAAATAAGGTCAAAATTAGGCACTTACTTAGAAGCAACAAACAAGAATTTCAAACACGAACATCGATATCATCACATTACCATAATTATGTTGAAATATTAATGATTATTATAGTCTTATAAACTATTCACTCCTGTAATTGGTAATGTAGTTAGTACAAGACACTCATCATTTAGATTAGTTATAAGTAGATAGAAAATCAGTTAAGTTTCTTTATTGAATTAGCGGTTTGTTACTGTTCAGTTAGAAAGTGAGACGCTCGTCATTTTAGGCTCTGGTTGGCAAGGCCAAACTGCAAACTTATAGCGGATAGTTTCTAGCATGAGTTTATAGTGTTTTTTAAGATGCTACACCGAGTAGTATTTGAGCTTATAGTTTATATGAGCAATTTTTTTCTCATTTTCACCCTCATTATCTTAATTGAAAACATAATAATTCGTTAACTCATTTTTAATATTAATTAAAAATATTGTTTTAAATTTATCAACTAAGTTAAACGCGATAGTCATAAAAAAACCAAGTTAAATGCTAATTTTACCAAACACTTCAAATTCAATAAGCTAGTTTATCTACTATCAACTAGTTTATCCACTATCAGCTAGCTTATCAGTTATCCACTATTGTTCACCGAACACTAACAAAGCCTTAGGTCCTGTCTGGATTAGCTTACACACTTGTGATATTGTTTTGAAGAACTTGTGAAAAACAGTTTACAACATGTTTATAATTTGTTTCCAGCTTATTTTCATAAGCTCCTCATGATATCTTATGAAATTCAAGTTCAATGTTAATTTTACCAAACACTTCAAGTTCAATAAGTTAGTTTATCCGCTATCAACTAGTTTATCCCCTATCAGTTATCTGCTATTTTTTACCAAACAGTAACAAAGTCTTAGGACGTGTTTGGATTGGCTTATGTGAGTCTACTATTTTGAAGAACTTTTGAAAACAGCTTACAACATGTTTATAAGTTGTTTCCACCTAGTTTTCACAAGCTCCTCATGCTAACTTATGAAAAACAACTTATAGACTATACAATATCTTGTGTTATAGAAATAACTTATTCATAAGCGATGATAAGTGTTTATGCTATAAACCGTGCAAAATAAGCTGTTTATCCAAACAGAGTCTTAATGCGTAACTAACTGCTGAGTGAGAAAATAACATAACTGATTCTAACTGCATTTAACAAACTGAAAAGCGGTTACCGTTAATTTCGAAGCGGCGATAAACGGAAAAAGAAGCGAGGTGATCCTTTATGCTATATGCTGCTTTGATGAGTTGTTCATTGGCGTTCTTCTTTGCGAGTACCTGCAAAACGGAAGGGTTTAGTTCGAATTAAAAAATACTCTGAAAATGAAGAAAGTTTTGAACTTACTTCGCTGCGTGTTAACCTTCTTCTCTCTGTAACGACGGTGTTGTTGTTTCTTGCATTGGTTCCACGGTGACGTTGGAGCGTCTCGGAGTTCATTGCTGGTGAATAATTGGGGTGGGTTTTACGATCACTTTTTCAAAACACTATACTCTTTGTTTACTTAAATACTTAAATAGAATGCTGTAAGAATTAACTACGATAGTCCTTCATTGTATCAAAGTTTTAAAATAGTCTATGCAATCCGTTAATTAAAATAATATCTATTCTTCATAAAAAAAAAAATTAAAATAATCTTTGATATTAAAATTTAAAATATTTCGTTAATATTGTCATGTTAGTCCTTCAATATACATAATATAAGTTTTATATGTATATATTTGTTGTTATTTCAGTCCTTATGTGAAAAATGTTATCATGAGCATTGACTATTAAGCGATTATTTTAAGGTCAGTGATTGGTTTGATTAATAAAATGCATAATCAAAAACTATTTTTGAATATTATTACATTGATGGACTATTCTAAATGCTCTTTACACATTTAAGGACCAAAATGGTTATCACCTCATAGTTAAAGTTCATTAAACTTTAGGTGTAATAAAAATAACAATTTTTTTGTCAATTATCTTGATGGCTAATATTCATCTTAAAGAGTGAATAAGATTGATGTTGGGGGTTCGAACTTTACTTCCTATCTATTACAATATATTGTATTTATCAACTAAGTTATGCTCACGTGATAATAAATTAACAATTACATGTAACATTAATTTATGTGTAAATTCACTTTTTTTTTTTTAAATTCAAAGATTGTGATATGTCTTATGTACAAAAACAAATGTTTTAAGTTTGGAGGTTTTGTGTTGGAGCTCTCAACTCAAATGGGTATATGTAATTTTTTTGTAGGTTTTTTTGGACTTAAAACTAATCATGGTCCAACTCCAACCATTACTACAAGGCTGCTCTGTCCTCCAATCATCATAAGTTATATTTTTCCTCTCTGACGTTGTGGTGTCATGTCATTTACGAAATCTTCATTTGTTATAATCGAACTCCTAATCTAATTGGTCGTTTGTCCCCACTGAATTTTATTTCTTACTTTGTTTTTCTCTGCATCGATACTAGTTTGAAGAATTTGTTTACCCTCTTTGAGTAACTCTTATGTAATGGAGGGAATAAAAACATTCTCATTTTGAAACGATGCATACTGGTTGATGGTTTAACCATGCTTTTGAGGAGGGAAAGAGCATGCAGTGTTGTTAATTATTCTCTAACACTTTATTATAGTGATCTATCGTTCATGACAATGAGTCCAATCCTTGGCGTCGAACGAGTTTTATAGGTTCCAAATAGTAGTAGAATGAGTCGGTCTTGAAATATGCTTAAAAACTTGACATATTAATTGAATCTTCTATGGTATTTGATATCAACATTAACATCGTGTTTATATTAAATATATTTTTATTTTATATGCAAATTAGTGATATTAAAATATCACAAAAAATGAGAGAGAACAGAACATCGAAACCTCTCTCTCACTCTTCGCCGTACCGCAACAACTCGTTACTAAGAGCGATTCCGTGTTTGCGATTGACTACAACTTATTTTCTCCATTAAACTAAACTATGTCAAGTTCTGTCTCAGAAATTGATAAACCACAACCCTTTGTGTTTGCTTCTCCCGACGCTAATAACGGCGGCAAGGGAAGCGAACCTCTTAGTAATGGTGTAGCCAAACAGAATAATGTCAAAACAAAAAAAAGAGAAAGTAGTTGAATCATTGCAGTTATACAATTCCATGAATAACTTGAAGGAGGAATTTAAGCCTATAGTACCTGGTAAGGTTTCCATGTATGTCTGTGGAGTCACAGCCTATGATTACAGTCTTCTGGGTCATGCACGTGCCGCCGTTTCTTTTGATATCCTCGTTAGGTATCCTATCACTATCCAATTTCTCTCTTTTTGTTACATTACATATTAATAACAATAACTTGCAGCACAAGCAATCTAGTTAGAGGGCTTTTAGGTCTTTTTGCTTCACTGTTATAGATTGTTCTATGTTAGTTGGTTTATTCTTGTATAATAATCAATAATGAGAATTGTCCTCTTTCATTCATTTCATATTGATATTATGGTTTTTGAGGGGTAACTTTGGCGCAACTGTTAAAGTTGTTGTCATGTGACTGAAAGGTCATGGGTTCAAACACTGGAAACAACCTCTTGTGTAAAAAAAGAGTAAGGCTACATACAATACACCAAATGGTGGAACCCTTTCCTGGACGCGGAAGCTTTAGTGCACCGGATTGCCTTTTTTTAGATATTATGTTATTCTAGATATTTGAAACATAAATTTTGTCGTTGTTTGTACTTTGCGTAGTTTATGTCGTTGTTTGTACTTTGTTTAATTGTGAAAACATGCAGGTACCTTAAACATTTGAAATATGAGGTGACATATGTGCGGAATTTCACTGATATTGATCATAAGGTGAGATTAACATGCTGCTCTAATTTAGTTTGCTATCTAATCTATAAAGCTCGATTTGGATTCACCGACTTTGTAGCAGGAAAGTCTTGGCGATTTTAGTGTAATTTACAAGAAAGATGAAAGGGAAATGATAGATAAGATAAGAGAGAACAATATAGGTGAGAGATAGACACACGGTCGCTGTGACTTTCCCACCTTAGAGTTGGCAAATCCGGATGACTATAAAGCTTACTCTAGTTTTCAATCCTTCAGAATTTATGTTCATTTGGAATGGAACCTGCAAATGTTATACGAATATAATTGCAATATGAGTTTGTAACACTAACTATACGATAATGGTTGAAATGATATTTTTTTTGTTAATTAATTATAACATCTTCATTTAATAGAGTGTGTTTAGTAGTCTCTTTAGTTTGAGCAGAATGTAAATGGAGATGGCTGCATGGGTTGAGATGTTGTGGAGTGCTACAAATATATAAAGAATCATATTATGGTTGTCCACATTTATAATGAGTGCATTGCTCATATTTATTAATATATTGCCAATTATGGTTGTCCCTTTTGAATTATAGTTTGAACGAGAAGCCGGTTCTTAACAATGTCAGTGTTCCCGCTTGATACATGAAAACTCGTAACTGTCAATTAATGCTACAAATTCATTTGTCCCTTAAAACTTGTATGCTGAACTGCTACTGTTTTACATGAGTTCCTCATATGATTCTTGTGTGCTTATTTGAAACTGCTAATATCACCATTGCTGCAGATAATTAAGCGAGCAAATGAGAAAGGTGTGGATCCTTTGGAGTTAAGCAGACATTTTTGCGATGAATATAATGTTGATATGTCTGATCTTCTTTGTGAGAGACCGACTAAGGTTTTACTCTTCCATTTTGATTCCCTTCTTTTGCTTTTGTTCGAAAATTTAGAGGAATTGCCAAAGTGAAAATATTTTTTTTCTGCATCACTTTCATTTCAATAGAATGCCAATGTTGACAGTACATTTATAATTTGTTAATTACCTGATGATAGGCCACTTTTTTTATGAAATGATATATATATTCTATGCTGTGTCATTTAATTTTTGTTAATGAACATATATTGTACTCTGCTCATTGCTCTAGAGATATTTAATTTAAATTTTCTGTCTTCCTCCTCAACCCCCTTAAATTATTGTTGCTTTTTGCCCTAGTGTGGCATGTTTTCCTTTAGTTTGAAGGAAATATTTAAGCATTTGATAGGAGGTTAATCATTAAGGTACTTTTCAGATTATCAACAATGACTATGCTTACGAGGTTGACGGAGATGTTTTCTATTCTGTTGAGAAATTCCCAAATTACGGCGCGCTGTCTGGGCAAAGGCTAGAAGATAAAAGAGCTGGGGAACAAGTTGCTGTCGACTCAAGAAAGCGTCACCCAGCTGATTTTGCACTGTGGAAGGTGCAAGAACCCTTGCCAGTTTTGTTAACATATTCTCCGTTATAATTGGGATATTACTCATTACATGATTTTAATTGCAGGCTGCTAAGCCAGGAGAGCCCAGCTGGGACAGTCCATGGGGTCCCGGAAGGCCTGGATGGCACATTGAATGCAGTGCAATGAGTGCGTGTTATTTATCTCATAAATTTGATATTCATGGTGGTGGAATTGACTTGATCTTTCCTCATCATGAAAATGAGATTGCTCAAAGCTAGGCTGCTGACAAAGAGAGTGACATCAAGTATTGGTTGCACAACGGGCATGTGACGAACAACAATGAGAAAATGTCGAAATCATCAGGAAATGTCGTTTCTGTTACAGCGTATTTTCTGCGTTTTGTTACTGCTACTACTACATTGTTGTTGTGATTCTGTCATATGCAAATTGGTTTGAGCATATGTTGTTGGGTGCGTTATTTCTGTCACATTATGATCTGTTGTACATTTAATGTTTGTGCATAATTTTTTATCACAATAGGATTTAAACCGTAGAAATCTCTAATATTATTATAGTCCCGTCCATTTTAGATATGGCCCTTTTAGCTTAATAAAATTCATTTTTAATTTAAAACCAGCTTTTGTAAAATATAAAAGAGAATATAAAATTGAACATCAAATGCACTATCCATCTTATGAATGAAAGTATGAATGAAGGAATCAATGAACCAAGTATGAAGTAGTGCTCAAAATTACACATCAAACCAAGTTTTTGCACATACGTAATTGTCGTTGCTACCAACGACAATTAACTACCAATCCTAGAAATCACAATTAACTATCATTTTTTAGCGAATACTCCCTCCAGTCTTATTTATAAGAAACAATTTACTTTTTAGATACATTAAATAATTTATGTATTTGGTTTAGGTTCTTGATTAGATACATACATTATTCAATGTATCTAAAAAATCAAGTTTCTCTTGTAAATAGAACCGGAGGGAGTATTAGATTTCTTTAACTTCCATATTTCTTGATAATTAAACTATGGTTAGTTAGTTGGTTAGGTAGTTAGGAGTTAGTTAGACTAACTCACCCCTATAAATAAGTCTCAACTATTGTACTATCATTAATCTTTTATCAATCTATTCATTCTATAATGAGTTTCTATGAGTACTCTTATGCTTGCTTTCTTGCTGATCACTATAATCTTTATCCTTGGGATTCCATGATTACTAACATTGTTAGCATCTGGCTTATACATATTTGTGTTTGAGCTATATTAATTTGATACAAAACGTAACTAAATTTTTTGACAACAATTTGGGTGGCATATAAATCATATATCTCTCCTGACTCATGTCATATGTTGTCTATCTAACCTATAAACATATGAATAATTGTATTACAAATAAAAAAAAATCGATTTTTTTTTTGAATGCCATTTTTCAATTTTTTTAATTCAAAAATTAATTGAAATGCCACGTTAACGTCACGTGGCAAAGAGTAAACATCACGTCAGCACCAGACGGTAGGTGACCTATTCAGGTCTCCAACCGAAGATGGGACCGATCTATCTGTGTGTGCTATACCTGTTTACGTGGCATTAAACCCTTTTGGACCCTTTGTGTAGTGTTTTTAAGCTATATGATTTTTGAGGTTCAATCCCATTTTCTATCCATTCATGCTTCCCTCAAACTGTAACTTTTTTTTTTCTTCTTCTTTTAATGCACTCACATTGCTTTATAGAAATTACATGGAAAGAGGAGGTAGAATGGTTATTTTATAGAAGATAGGAAATAGGAAGGAAGTTTCTCACATGCTAAAAGTGAAGAGCCAAATAAAAGCACAAGGTCCTACTATAATAGAAGGAAAACTATATGGGATTTATACGAAAAATATGACATTGTTTTTGTGTATTTTGGAAATGTGTCGTAATTATACAAAATAAAAAGTTAGCGTTTTTAGTGTTTTGCATGGAGTTGATATGGAAATGGATTCCCAGAAATAACAGCACCAATCTAGTTCGTCCGGTTTAAATCCACAGTTGAGAGGGATGGAAACTAAATTAATGAATCTGTAATCTGAACCATCTGATCAGAGATTAATAACTGCATAAATCTGTAGACTTTAAATGCATGGAATCAGGTCTCTTGTTGGTGCAATGGAGCTTCATTTTGTTTATTTTTATATGGATACGGTAGTAAATGAGTTTAAGTAACATTTGAATGGGGTATTTAACATGTGGTTACAAATTATTTGAGAGGATTTGAGTAACAATAATTTCTGAATTTGATAATCTATGTGGTTAAAATTTAATGAAGAATCTACAAGAGGTGAATCAAACTCCAAATATAATACAAAAATGTTACTAATACACACAAGAGTGTGTTAAAAAGTCGGTTAAAATTGATGCTTAGCATTTAACTAGATGGGCTCCTTATAGGTTATAGCATTCTACCCAATTTAAGGAGACAAATAAATTTACCTTTTCTTTTTCTTCTTTTAAGACATTCATTGCTTTACAGAAATTACATGGAAGAAGGATGAGATGGTTACTTTACATAAGATAGGAAATTGGGAAGGAAGTTTCCCACTTAATTGGTAAAAGTGTAAAAAACCAAATAAAAGCATGTGACATAAAATTGGGGACATAATATTAAGCTTATTTTATGGGTTTAGTAAATAGCTTTTTATAAGTTATGTTAGTACAGTTAAATAGCTAATTAACCATATAGCGTAAACACGTACAGTCATAATTGTGTATGCATGGTTAATTTGCAAGCAAATTTCATAAAAAGTTCAATATATATAGTTTAATTTATCAATCAACAGCGGAAGCAATTATTGAACAAGTTTATGATCAGATACAACATGTTTGATTTACTGAAATTTAAAGTTCAAGGTCATAGGAATACCTGGATCTATGACAAAAGAGTTTTCCGACAGCAGTGATCTGAAACAAAAACAAAGTCAACGACGGCTGTTTGGTTCTTCCTCAACCGGTACCTCGATGCCCTAATGCGCTTCAGATGGGGAGAAGAGCGGTTTTTGCAATTGTACTATATTGAGGACCATAGCCTCTTTATATTTGATGACCATTAGGGTTTCCTATTATTCCCTTAATAGACCATCCGGACATCCACCCGATCCAAGCCCATATCACATAAATAATTAATTATTATTTTAATAGAAACCTAATAAGCCTTTTTCATTTTATGATCACTAATCAATTAAAGCCCTTAAAGATAAATAGCTAATATAATTAAAATAGATATATATGCCCATATAATAAATATTGGAATATTATAATTAAATAAATTATAATATTAGTGGTAATATGGTTGGTTGTCAATGACATGCAAATCCACAGGGTTGGTAGTAAAATGTAAAGCCAAAACTTGAGAAAATAAATGGACAAGAGAAAATAAATGTTAAGTAACCTAATCTTGTTGTTAACTAACTAACTAGTGGTTAGTTTAAAATGAAAAATACGATCAGAACTTTTTGATGTATTCATTACCAACTTTCTTTAATTAGATGTTTGAATGGAAGAGCTTGCATTTATTTTAATTTCATGTAATTTAACACACTGATTAATTAACTAACAAAGTGAAAAATTACATGCAACAGAAGAATAAAAGCAGTTGAAAACTAAAACATGTTAAAAGTCTTGTAGTACACTGATATTTATTGTATGATTGGTCCACACTGCTATAGGAAGTGGCCAGGAAGTTTCACATACTGTTACTCATCAAAGACTTCACATCAGTCATCACAGACCACAAAAACTTACTCATCCATATTTTGCATTCTCAAACTCTTTTTTCATCCAATTTCTCACAATTTTCATGGCTATGCAGTCACCTTCCTCATCCTCTTCATTTTCCTATGGATTCACTTATCAAGTGTTCCTCAGTTTTAGGGGCCCTGACACTCGGTATGGTTTTACGGGCAATCTCTACAAGGCTCTTATTGACAAGGGAATCCATACCTTCATTGATGACAATGATCTTCAAAGAGGAGATGAAATCACACCATCACTGATCAAGGCCATTGAAGAATCTAGGATTTTTATTCCTGTGTTTTCTATCAACTATGCCTCTTCTAAGTTTTGCTTGGACGAACTTGTTCACATTATTCATTGCTACAAGACAAAGGGTCGCCTCGTCTTGCCTGTTTTCTTTGGTGTGGATCCTACTAATGTACGCCATCATACAGGTAGCTATGGTGAAGCATTGGCTAAGCATGAAAAAAGGTTTCAAAATGATAAGGATAACATGGAGAGGTTGGAGCGATGGAAAGTGGCTCTGAGACAGGCTGCTAACTTGTCCGGCTACCATAATAGTCCTTCTCGGTACACAACTTTACTTAAATCCTATTTTTCCCCTTTATATTTTATTTCTTCAACTTCAATTTCACAATAATTAATCTCATCTTAAAGGTTAAATGGGAAATTCCTTTTTTATATACGTTTTTAAACAAGTATTAGTTATTTATATGTCGAAATAGTTAGAAATGTATAATGTATTATGAGTACATGGATGTGATTGTGATGTTGTTACATACTAACTTATCTTATTGGACATGAATAGATATGAATACAAGTTGATTGGAGAGATAATCAAATACATCTCCAACAAGATCAGTCGTCAGCCCTTACATGTTGCCAATTACCCTGTTGGTTTGCAGTCTCGAGTACAAGAAGTGAAATCGCTTCTTGATGAGGGACCTGTTGATGGGGTCCATATGGTTGGAATTTATGGCATTGGAGGCTTGGGCAAGTCAACACTTGCAAGAGCAATCTATAATTTTGTTGCTGATCAATTTGAAGGTTTATGTTTTCTTCATGATGTGAGAGAGAATTCAGCTCAAAATGACTTGAAACATCTCCAAGAGAAGCTTATTCTAAAAACAACTGGATCAAAAATCAAGTTAGATCATGTTTGTGAGGGGATTCCAATCATAAAGGAAAGGATGTGTAGAAAAAAGATTCTTTTGATTCTCGATGATGTTGACGATATGAAGCAACTACATGATTTGGCAGGAGGACCTGATTGGTTTGGCCGTGGAAGCAGGGTCATCATTACCACTCGAGACAAACATTTACTAACCTGTCATGGGGTAGAAAAAACATATTCAGTAAAAGGGTTGTATGGGACAGAAGCTCTTGAATTGTTGAGGTGGATGGCTTTTAAAAATAACAAAGTACCTTCAAGTTATGAAGACGTTTTAAATCGCGCCGTTTCATATGCTTCGGGCCTTCCCTTAGTTTTAGAAATAGTGGGTTCCAACTTGTTTGGAAAGAGCATAAAAGAATGGAAGGGTACATTAGATGGATATGAAAAGATTCCCAATAAAAAGATCCACGAGATACTTAAAGTCAGCTATGATGCTTTGGAGGAAGAGCAGCAGAGTGTCTTTCTAGACATTGCTTGTTGCTTCAAAGGATGTGGATGGGAGGAGTTTGAAGATATACTTCGTGTTCATTATGGCCATTGCATAACACATCATGTAGGAGTGTTGGCTGAAAAATGTCTCGTTAAGATTAGTACTTGTTACCATTCGGGATCTATTGATGCTGTGAGATTACATGACTTGATAAAGGACATGGGTAAAGAAGTCATCCGACAGGAATCACCTAAAGATCCTGGAGAACGAAGTAGGTTATGGTGTCAAGAAGATATAGTTCATGTTTTAGAAGAAAACACTGTGAGTAAGATTGATATTTATGTTCAATTTGTTATTTAGTTTTTATACGACTTTTCTCTTTTTGGATGAAATATGATTATCTCATACTAGTATTTCTTTTCACTTAATTACATGTCAATTTCTCCATATCATATTTTTATTGTGGCTGATTCATGCGTTTTCTTTTGTTAAAAGGGAACTAGCAAAATTGAAATGATATATATGAATTTTCACCCCATGGAATCTGTAATAGAAGAGAAAGGAAAGGCCTTCAAAAAGATGACAAAACTGAAAACACTTATTATTGAAAATGGCTATTTTTCTAAAGGTCTCAAGTATCTTCCAAGCAGTTTGAGAGTATTGAAATGGAATGGATGTTCTTCGAAGTCTCTGTCATCTTGTATTTTAAGCAAGGCAAGTGAAATAACTTCATTTTATAAAAGTATATATTTATAAATTTACAATGATTTTGTTTCCGTTAATAAAAACAAATCACTATGAGAGTACTGTGTTTGGTTTTAAATTTATTTATTTGTTTCTTCCTTGTGTTTATGCAGAAGTTCCAAAATATGAAAGTCTTGACATTGGACGATAATGAAAATTTAACCCATATACCTGATGTCTCAGGTCTTCAAAATTTAGAAAATTTCTCGTTTCAATATTGTGAGAATTTAATGACAATTGACAATTCGATTGGACACCTAAATAAACTTGAAAGGTTAAGTGCATTTGGTTGCAGCAAGCTTGAACGTTTTCCACCATTAGGGTTGCCATCTCTTAAAGAATTGAAACTTTCTTGTTGTGATAGTCTCAAGAGTTTTCCAAAATTATTATGCGAGATGACAAACATAGACAGTATCTGGTTGAATTATACTCCCATAGGAGAATTTCCATCTTCATTTCAAAATCTGAGTGAACTTGATGAGTTATCAGTACGGGAATGTGGAATGCTGAAGTTCCCAAAACAGAATGATAAAATGTATTCTATAATGTTTTCAAATGTGACAGAGCTTAGTCTCAAAGATTGCAACCTCTCAGATGAATGTCTCCAAATAGTTCTTAAGTGGTGTATTAATGTTGAAGAACTAGAGTTATCAAATAACAATTTCAAAATTATTCCTGAGTGCCTTAGTGAATGTCACCATCTTAAGCATCTTGATTTGTCTGGCTGCACATCTCTTGAGGAAATTAGAGGGATTCCACCAAATCTTGAAGACCTTTCTGCTTATGAATGCAACTCATTGAGTTCCTCAAGTAGAAAAATGTTAATGAGTCAGGTTTGTTGTTGTTTTTTATTGAACTAGTATTTGACATCTTTTATATATATATATTTGATAATGTGTAATATATATTTGTATTTCATATAAACTAACAGCAACTACATGAGGCACAATTGACCTATTTTGAATTCCCAAACGGAACAGAAGGGATACCAGATTGGTTTGAGCACCAAAGCAGGGGACTCACAATTTCTTTCTGGTTTCGTAAAGAAATCCCTTCTATAACTTGTATTTTTATTCTTCCGGAAGGCAAAAATGGAGTGGTTGACTCAGGAGTCAATTATTTTGTGAATGGATATGAAATTAAGTTAGATGGTTATTTTTACCGCTTTAGCTATGTGCACTTGAAGCATACAAATTTGTTTCATACCCTGAAATTGAATGAACTTAGTACAAAACAATATGAGTGTGATATAATGGACAAAGTACTTTCGAAAAATGAATGGATCCATGTGGAGCTTAAGTTGGATGATTGGAGTTTGAATCGACTTAGTGAGGAAGAGATGAATAAAATATTAAGGAGTGCTCAAATGGGAATCCACGTGTTAATGGAGAAAAGTAACACGGAGGAGAATGTGGTATTCACTGATCCTTATATTAGAAAGACAAAATCAGATGAATATCTCAATGCTTCATTATCATTATCACAAGAGAAAATGAAACGAAAGAAAGTTTCAATCCGTATAAATCTTCAGGTAAAGATTTGGGTGGTTCGTAAATTCAGGGCTAGGTTCAGAAAACAAAAAGCGCACTGGAGCTAGATTCTCTCAATGGGTTGCAGGTTTGTCGTTTGCTGTTTACGCTTTACATTATTACCATTAAGATAAACGTTGATCGATTTATGTATTTGTGCAGTCTAGAATATTGTTTGAGTTTAATGTGGAGGATGTTTTGTAGCACAAACACTACTCATAGAAGCATGTCTGGTGCCCAAGATGTGTATAACACGCATCAACACATGCGATTACATGTAAGTGTCGAGTCCGGTGTCGTGCTTCATAGGGAGGATGGTTTTTCATATTTGGTTGGTGGAAATTATGGTTAAAACATTTTTACGCATAAATCTACCAACTTTTATTTATTTTATTTTCTACCTGTTCATATGGTTCAAAATTTTGAATTTTAATCAGAGTTTGCAAGTGCTTTAGTTCAATTAGTAGACTGTCTTATTGTAAATTGTAGCCACTTTAAGCTTATAAATTTTAGCCACTTTCCTATTGATTTTTTTTGGAGTTATTGTAAAGGTTAAGAAAGCTTAGGATTGACTTAGTAGACTAAATGCTTGGATTTTCCAAGTCATGCAGATTTATTTTGTCGGGTAATTAATGTGAGTCGTTTCTATTCAAGCATAACTGTATATTGTGTTACTTATGACATCTATTTGAATTCTTTTGACATGCAGAAAGGAGAATCCGTAGGTATCACATGAGGATGCTGAATCCCTATGGTCCAGAAAGAATGTAGTTACAAGTAAGATCCTTATACTTTGAAAGCATAAATGCTTCTAATCATAATCTTTGTAGTATATTTATGAATATGCATAACTTATCATTTATTAGGGAGTATGCATGAATACTGTTAATGTATATGCGCAGCTTTTGTCCAACAGGTCAAGTTAAACTTCATCTTATATCATAGTTTTTATCAAGTTAAAAATTGCAAAAATTGTAAACATTTATGTCTATGAACTTTATAGTATAAGAAAATCACATTAAATTTTATTTTGGGTTAATTAAGTAAATGATCCCTGTAAATATTCGGAATTTTGATTTTAGGTACTATAAAATAAAATCACATTTTTTAGTTCCTGTGACATTTTCCTTTAGCATTTTAGGGACCAAAAATGCTGACGTAAAATTTTTACAGGGACTAAAAATGTTGATGGAAAATTTTACAGGGATTAAAATTGCTGACGGAAAATTTTATTTTGTAGATATTAAAAATGAAATTTTGAATATTTATAAGGATTATTTACTTAATTAACCCTTTTATTTTTTATCTAGCAAATGGAAGATTAAAATCAAAATTTTGTTTTATGAAATTTATGACTCAAAAGTTTTAGTTTTGTACCTTCAAGCATTACCTTCAAGTAACTCAAAAGATTAAAATCTTCATTGTACATTAAGAAGAAATAAAAATCCTTTTTCCAAAATATTGATATACTTGTATCTGGTGCACCTTAACCTTTTTCTTACAAGCATTTCTTTTGCAGTTCATACAAATTGGTTCAATATTTCTTTTCTCATGCTTTAATATTTCCCTTATTATCTCATTTTGACTGCACATTCCCTGTTTCTATGACATATTTTCTTTTCAGAACTTAATGAAATGGTGAACTTAATAGAAAGAAAATTCTTTTTCCAAAATAATGATTTACTTGTATCTGCTGCTCCAGAACCGTTTTACTTGTAATGAGTGACAAATTGGTTGAAAATACCTTTCTAATTTGCAGGAAGTAATGCGGGATAAAGAACTCATGAATCTGAGAACCAACATGAATCCAATCCTTTGGCAAGAGTCACGACTTGTGTTCTCGAGAATACAACTGCAGTGCTCTGGTCTTGATATGGTGAGACCTGATGTAAGGTTTTGTGGTGCGGATATTGTTTGAATTTGATGCTTTCGTTAAAATAGGAATACAAGCATGGATTAGCTTGTAGAATCAATACCATTGTAGAAGTACATGTAAATTCTAGAGGCCAACTTGGATAATGTATTTGAATATTTTACGTGCTTGTAAATTTGTACTGAATTTTTTTCCAAAAACTACACTTATCAATACCAAGGGTGCGCAGAAGGATAGAGAATAGAGACGGCAGGGAAAATATTCCAAAACTTGTGGCATGCCTTGTTGTGCTACTTAAAAGCCTTACACACTTTATCCCCTAATTCATTATGTAATATTTCTTATGCTAAACTAACAGAAACTACACGAGGCTAGATGCACGGATGTTTGATTGCCAACCGGAAGAGGGGATTCCAGATTGGTTTGAGCACCAAATCACGGGACACACTCTTTGCAGTGTCGTAAAGAAATCCTGCCTATAACTGAAAAAAATAGTCAATTTGTCTTTCAATAGATATTTAAAATTAGTCTGAAAGAAACATATCTATTTGATGTGATCTGAGAATGGAAGAAACTCGTGTCTGAACTGAACGAAGAACTTATAAAAATCGAATGGATTCATGTTGAGCTTAAATTGTTAGAGAATTGTTCAAATTTCAAGTATCGTGACTTGTGCAATGAGAAAAGAAGCATGGAGGAGAATGCATTTAGTTTGTATGTCGGCATATAAAAGCTAAATAAAGACAATTTAGGATTGCAAGCTATTTAATGTAATGTCGTGTGGTCACACAGATATATATCAAAACTTCAAATGGGCCAGAATATATAACCTCAAAAATCATTAGGAATAATATGGTATGGACCTGAATATAAATAATATAGACATGAATCAAATTGTGGATAACAGGAAAAAATTGTGACTAAAGCAAATTTACTGGTTGAAAATGCAGCAAGGACAAACAATACATTGTGATTAAGCAACAGAGGAGAATAACTGAGACAGCAATTGCCTGTGTGTTTCCCACTTACATATGCTTCTGCGAGATGGTATTGCATCTGTTTGCAGCAAACATGCACAGTTCAGGAAATAGAAACTGATCGGTTGGTTTCCCTCCCATAATTCATTCCAAAGTAATGTGGTTTCACCATTTCCTATCTCAAACCATTTTGGTTCAATGTCAATATCCCTTCCAATTCTATTGGTATAGTACTTTTGGTTCAAGGCAATATCCCCTTTACAATATAAAGTCGATTACTTATTATGGTAAAATACACTAATCGATTATGTGCTAAGGGTTTTATAGTTGATCATCTGAATATTCATTTATATCTTCTAATAGTTTCTGTCATTATATATTGTAATTACTTAGAATATGGAAAGTATGTGTTGTATTTTGCCTTCAAATTTGTGAAGTTGGGAATGATCAGAATCGTGACACGATTTAAAAGGCGTGTCACGATTTCGCAAGGTAGTGAGCATATTTTTGAGATGGGAAATCGTGACACGATTTGGGAAATTGTGACACGATTCAACAACTTTCTCAACAAGTTTACCTAAAAGGGAATGATCACAACGGTTGGAAAGCACAATCGTGGCACGATTGGACCAAATCGTGATACGATTTGAGACGTTTGTGACTAATATTTAAGTGATTTCTGCAGTTTTTGAAGGAGAGCTGAAGCAAGAGGTCTAGGGTTTACAAAGGGGGGAACTTGAGGGTTGAGTATCTTTGTAAGGAGGGTCTCTTGGATTGGAAAACATTGTAAACACCTTGGGTGAGTGAAAATCATTGAGTATCTTGTTCTTTGGTGAGATTGGAAAAATGGATAGAAATTAGGTTTGTACTTTGTGAGCTTGTTTAAGCTAATTTCTTGTAACCCATTTGTATCTCTCTGTAAGAACTCTTTGATAGTGGATTGGAGAGTTAAATCTCTCCTCCAGAGTAGATCATCTTGGATCGAACTGGGTCAACAATCTTTAGTGTGTTAGTTGTTTTTTTTCTTGCTTTCTTATGCTTGTGGTTTAGAGCTTTCTACTTTGATTCCTAGATTAGATCTAGGTGTTGTTATTATTGTTGTTGCTTGTGTTTGCTTTGAAAGTGGTTACTATTTTCCTTTGCTCCACACATATTTGTTATTCATTGGTGTGAGTTTTGAGTCCGAATTCACAACAGTATGGATAGCATGTGTAAATCCAGCTGTTACGGGTTTTTTGGCTCATGAATCTATATATGGTTAATTTCGACATTAGTTTTCCGGAATTTAACGGTAGGCGCCTGCTCTTGTATGATCTGATGAGATCTCTTGTAATATTAGGAGGATGTTTGTGCAGTCTAAAATATTGTTGGAATTTGATAATTGGACCTGAACAAATGTATATATATTTTCGGGGAAGGTGCTTAAAACTAGGAGATAAAGGTTTTAAATAACGGTTGCGGTTAAGGTGGCGTATAGGATTTCGCAATTTCGGCCATTACAAGTGTTACAATACGAATTGCGGTTGTGGTGGTGTGAATTAAGCACAACATTGCACAACTCTTAAATCATAATAGTAACTTAAATAATTTAAACTAAAGAAAGATTTGGAGTTCTAAACTATATAAGGAGATAATTTATGTAATTTATGATCAAATATGTACTAAGAATATGATTTTCATCTTTCTCGATTAAAAAAATATCCGGATTCTATGTCTATTGTCATAAACGGCAATATTTTGCGGCTATAACGGTGTTTCGTCGCAGCTGTAACGGGGTTTCATCGTGATTTTTGTTCACTTTGTAAAAATGGTGAAAAACGGTAAGTCCGCTACCTATACCTTTTTGTCGCGGCCTTTTTCTCTCGGTAACAGACCGTTTTTTAAAACCTATTAGACCTTAGAAGTGAACAATTGTGATAATTTTTTAATATATCCATAAATGCATAATCTCTAATTTGCTTAATTGTGAGTATCATATCCATAATCCATCAGTGTGTACTATTCTTGTCAAAAAAAACTTGTTTACCTTTTTTTTCTTCTTCTTTAAGATAATCGCATTGCTTTATGGAAAGTAATGGTTACTTTACTGAAGATAGGATAAGGGAAGGAAGTTTCCCAGTTGTTAAAAGTGTAGAGTAAATAAAAGCACAAGGTCCTACTAATAATAGAATGAAAACTTGAGAAAAAAATGGGAGAGAATATTAAGCTTTTTTATGCATTATTTAATTAACTAACTAGCAAGTTTAATATGTGATATATCATAACTTTTTGACGCATTAGTTATTAACCTATTTGATTTTATATACTTTTTGATGCCTAATCTCTGCCTCCATTCTGATGTGTATTTTTATTCACACATTTATATAAGTCAAATTTTTCAATTAAAAATATGAAATAGTATTAGGGGAAATTATTATTAAACATAAACAAATTTGATTTCAAATACGGTATCATTTGGTTTGTGTATTTTTTAAATATGTGTAGATAGTAGAAAATAAAAAGCAACTGTTAGACATGTAAATCTTCATTTATTTTAAGACGAAAGATTGTAGTAGTAAAAGAAAAAAGTTTAAGAAGTCTAATAAGGTGCCACGACTATATACTGTATATTAACAAAACAACAAAAATATTGGTTTTGTGTGGAGTTCCACTAAAGAAAAAGTTGAACAATAATTGATCATTTTAGCAAGATGTGAGGTGGAAGGAAAAAGGAGGTGCTACAATAATTTACGTTCCCATTTTTATACTTTTACATACACTTTTGAGTACTCTCACTACCATTTCTTCTAATGGCTCCTTCTTCTTTCTCTTCCTCCTCTACTGATTTCAGCTACGATGTGTCTATTAGTTTCAGGGGTACCGACACTCGACATGGTTTCACCGTCATCTCTATAAAGCTCTTAGTGACAAAGGAATCCGAACCTTCATTGATGACAAGGAGCTTCAGAGAGGTAATGAAGTTACACACCTTCGCTCCTCAAGAGCATTGAACACTCGAGGATTGCCATTATTATATTCTCTGAGAACTATGCTACTTCTTCATTTTGTCTCGATGAACTTGTCCACATCATTCACTACTTCAAGGAAAAGAGTCGCCTTGTTCTTCCAATTTTCTATGATGTGGAACCTTCTCACGTACGACATCAGACTAACAGGTATGGTGAAGCACTTGCTGAGTTTGAAGAAATTTTCCGAAATAACAAGGAAAACATGGAGCAGTTGCAGAAATGGAAGATATAGCTCTTAACCAAGCTGCTAATGTCACGACCCAAAAACACTAATCGTGGCCGGCGCACGAACTGGAACATCCTAGTCCAGCAAGCCTATTGACGACACTAGACAGACTATAATTTAAACAATTTACAAATTGAATTTCACTTAAAATGATATCCACTAAAATTTCGACAGAGTATCCTCTGTATTTTCATCACTTCCAAGATTTTAATCCAGTTTATGAACCTGTATTCTCATCCAGAATTTCAAAATGACATATTTACATCTTTGTACATCTCAGAATAAAACATTTCCAAATAGCTGCAGATACTCTGATTCAACATATGCATAAACAAAAGAGACATCCATCAAGGAAACCTACCCCAGAGAGTGACACAGATGAACTTCAAGTCTACTAGCAGCTTTCTACTTAGCTGCATGAGAATCTGAAGAAAAAAAAATAGAAAATGAAATAGTAAGTCACAAGGACTTAGTGAGAGATAACAATCACCACCAACTAGAAGGAATACACACAAGGGCACGATTATTTACTTTCTCAAATCTAATGTCAATTTACAAAAATAGTAACAGTATAAAATTCAAGTAATTCATAGTTGTTTGGACGCATGAAAATTCACAACCAAGAGTATGCATGAAATTCATAAAATTTTGTAAATTTATTAAACCAAATAAGACTATATCGAAATTCCAATGTCGTAAAAAGGTGAAACCAAATCCACAATTTTAAAGGAAGTATAGAAATCGGGTATACCGAAAAGGAATCAAAATAATCAAATTCAACTATAATATAAAAATCGGATATTATGAAAAAGAATCAAATTAATCAGCTTCAAATAGAATATAAAATCAGACTCAATTTAATAATACCAAAATAACCAACTTTAAATAAAGTATAAAAATCCAACTTTAGTGAAAATAATCAAATGGGTGAATCGAGAACTAACTCCATCTCGTTGATAGCCCTCTCCTCCTAATGGTGGCCTTCCCATGGGGCGGCTCCATCTAACGGATAACTCTTTTCTCCCGACTCAAAACAAAGTGTAAACATTTTCAATTAGGGAGTTTACATCTCATTGATAACCCTCTCCTCCTAATGGCGGCCTTTCCATAGGGGCGGCTCCATCTAATGGAGTAACTCTACCTAATCGAGATACATACTAGGTGCACCTAGATCATCATCATTAAAACCATAATTTTCAAAACAAATTCCCAAAACATCTCAAACCATATTTTTCAACATATCGGATCAAAATATGTATCATCAAAACTTAATTGAAAATCTACCACTTGTAGTCATAAGTAAATCCAAATAAAATCCACGTCGAGTACATATTGATACGAAAATCTTCGAAATGAAACACAATTTTCAAAACCATGCTTTAGAACATATCAAAACTAGTTTTTTTTTTGTCAAAACTTGTGCACAAAATATATGCAATCAAATCCAAAACTTAGTAAATCATAAGTGGCGTCAAGGTGAGTGTACATTAATATCGAAAATTCTCAAAAACATATATCTCAAAACCGTATTTCTCCATATCTCAAAACTCATGTCATAGTATATGCAATCAAACCTCTATTTCAAATCATTTGCTTAATAAATAATAGATAAATCCAAATAGAGACCATAATAATATCGATGACTTTAAACATAAATATCAATGAGAAGAAAAATGTTCAAATGGTGTGATCCCCATTTTTATAAACACTTTAACATAGAAAATTATCAAAATATATATCAACAATATTAATAGTGAAAATATGTGATAATGATCATTATCAACTCACAAATATGACGAGTCAACTCTGTTTCTAACAATGCCTTTCGGAATGACCACTAGAGCAATTTCCATCGAATCTGAACATCATATAATAATTCCAACTCTTTAGAAAATTTATTTTAAGACCACTAAGAACAATAGATAAGGAATTGAACAAAACCCCCAAACTTGGCAGGCTTATGGTTGTAAAGGGACTATTTTACTATCAACGGTAGTTTCACTAATCATCCAAAGCTAGATATCAACTCTAAAATTATGAATCATAGAATTTTACCTCAAGGATCACCAAAGAGCACACCTTCCATGAGTGGGTATTCCTATCCTTTCTTATATCACACACCCAACTCAAAATTCTATCCAAAAGCACTTGTAAGAGTATGAAATAAAAGTTTCCATTGAATGTATGGATTTTTCTTAAAAGTGTGTGAGATAAGGTTAAGATTTTATGGCTTGAACAATATGAAGTAGAAGAATGGCATGGAGGAGGAGGATGGATCGGTTAGAAACAGAGAGAAAAAGGAGAATTGGAAAAGGGATTTGAATGAGAAAGAAAAAATAACAATAATAAGGAAGGTTCTCGATACCCCTCACCTGTTTTATTTATTTCATAATTTATTATTATTAATATTAACTTAAAATAAATAAATTATATATATATATATATATATATATATATATATATATATATATATATATATATATATATATATATATGAAACGGTGCGTTTCAGCTAACTTATCTGGCTATCATTTCAAGTATGCCTCTTCATTTCACTCTTATTTTGCTTTCTTATGGATATTGTTTGTCTGTGATTTCAATTGACAATTCATTTTATACTTAAATGTTAAAGAGGGAATATATGTTTATAGAGTTTTCTTTCATGTTTAGAAAGTTTGTTCTTTCTATGTTGAAACAATTTGAATTGGGTGTCATTGTTCTGATGCATTTGCTCAAACTTGTCTGATTGGGCGCAGTAAAAAGGAATATGAATATGAGTTTATTAAGAAGATAGTTACAGAGATTTCCAACAAGATCAAACGTGTTGACTGTGATAATGAAGTCTGTGTGATAATGAGTCTCAATAGTTCTTTTTACACTTAATTACATGTACATGTTCCAGCTCTATATATATCTTATTTGTACTGTGGTTGATTAATTTTTTTTTTGTTAAAAGGGAACTTTTGAAATTGAAATGATAAATCTGAATTGTTCCTCAATGGAACCCATCGACATGAATGAAATGGCCTTCAAGAATATGACAAAACTCCGCACACTTATCATTGAAAAGGGTTGTTTTTCTAAAGGTCCCAAGTATCTTCCAAGTAGTTTGATAGTATTGAAATGGAAAGGATTTACTTCGGAGTCTCTATCATCTTGCTTTTCGAACAAGGCAAGTGAAATAATTTCATTTTCCAGTTGTGTATATTTATAAATTCACTATATAGTGTCTGATTTTTATTTGTTTGTTTCTTCTTTGTGTTTATGCAGAAGAAGTTCAACAACATGAAAATCTTGACATTGGACTGTAGTGACTATTTAACTCATATACCTGATGTTTTAGGTCTTCCAAATTTAGAAAAGCTCTCATTTCAAAATTGTAAAAATTTAACTACAATTCACA
Source organism: Medicago arabica (assembly GCA_946800305.1). Lineage (NCBI taxonomy): Eukaryota > Viridiplantae > Streptophyta > Magnoliopsida > Fabales > Fabaceae > Medicago > Medicago arabica. Next base: position 9,628,263 of record OX326966.1, on the reverse strand, counting down.
ATTCAGTTGGGTACCTATATAGACTTAAAATCTTAGATGCGACCATGTGCAGGAAGCTCAAGAGTTTTCCACCCTTACGGCTGCCCTCTCTTAAGATATTCGAACTCCATTTTTGTAGGAGTCTTGAGAGTTTTCCAAAATTATTATGCGAGATGTCAAATATAGAAGAGATTTGGTTATGTGATACTTCCATAGAAGAATTGCCATTTTCATTTAAAAATCTCATTGAACTTCGTGTCTTCGTAATAATGGACAAAAATTTCAAAATTCTTCCCGAGTGCCTTAGTGAATGTCACCATCTTGTTGAAATCAATGTGAATGACTGCGAGTTTCTTGAGGAAATTAGAGGGATTCCACCAAATCTAAAAAACCTTTATGCAGAAGGATGTAAATCATTGAGTTCCTCAAGTAGAAAAATGTTATTGAGTCAGGTTTGTTTTTATTTTATCTTGCACTAGTATTTGATATTTAGTATTTCGTTTATTATCCACACTGAGATACTATATCTTATGCCAATCTAACAGCAACTGCACAATGCTGGATGCAACAATATTGTTTTGCCAACCGGAACAGATGGGATTCCAGATTGGTTCGAGTATCAAGTCAGTGGACACAACACAATTTCTTTCTAGTTATGTAAAAAGATCCCTTCTATAACTTGTATTATTCTTATTCCGGAATTTGCGGCGATTAAAAAATTCAATTTGTTTTTCAATGGCTGTGAATGTATTGGTTATGGCTATCCATTCTATTTTCGCGGAGAAGTTCTGCCGTCGGGACATTCATTTTTGTTTGATCTGAAACTGGATGACCGTATTGATGAGAGTTTTGCAAATGAGCCTGCACTGTACGAAGCATTTAAAAATAATGAATGGAACCATGTGGTGCTTAATTGGATCACGAAGGAGGATGATCATGTTAGTGGCATGGAGATTAAAATGGGAATCCATGTGTCACGGGAGGGGGATGAGTTTAGTGACACGGAGGGGGATGTGATATTCACCGATCCTATATATTGAGAGAAGAGGAGAAAGATGTGGGGGTACATTCCTTGATCTAGGTGCACCATAAAGTTAACCTTCTTGTTGTTATTCTCTCAATCTCATCGTTGCAGGTTAGTGGTTTGCTGTTTACACTTGAAATCATTATCATTATTATATATGTTGATTAATTTCTGTATATATTACATTGAAATATAATATTTTTCTCAAATTACTATCAATTTTGACGAAAAATTGTTAGTATCGAGTTCGGTTTCCGTGTTTGTTCCGTGTCTATAGGTGGTTCACACCACAAAATCCATGGGTTGCTCGAAAGGGAATTGGGTAATCATATGCTTTGCATCTCAGTTGTACTTTGGCGTTGCCACATTGGGTATTGAATTGAACATTTCATGTGATCTTTCTGGAGCTCGACCTATTTTCTTTCGTTCAATCCATGCCTTCCCCTGGTGAGGACTTGTATTTGGAATATTTTCTCTGACGTTCACAAAATGTTCTGTTTCCCCAAAACCGTGGCAAAAACAATAGCTATTTTATAATGAAATGTGTCAACTGTGTAGTTTCTATATTGTAAGTTGCAGCTATTGTTATTGTTCTTTGATTTATTTATGTAAATGTATATACGAGGTTGAAATGACTATGAGATGATGGATTTCTCAAATTAAACTCTGTCCTTACTGGAAAGGAGCTTTCAGATCTTCAAGACGTAATGAGGGATAAAGAAATAAATCTGAGAACTACATCTATGAGATCCTTTTGCAAGAGTCGTGACTCTTGATATGGTGAGTTTTTAAGCAGGATGTTTGTGCTGCAGACATTGTTTGAATTTAATATTTTTATTACTGTACGTTTAGAAGCATGCATTAGCTTATAGAATCAATACCATTTTTTAAGTACATGTAAATTCTTGTAAATATGTACTGGAATAGAAAGAAAAAGCAAATATCAGGAACTTAGATGTTGCTAATTTTTGTTGTTCAATGATTGTTGGTTTTCTGATTATACAAATGATGTTGCTAATTTTTGTTGTTCAATGATTGTTGGTTTTCTATTCAAAGTGGTTTGAGAAATACTATCCACGTAATCATCTGATTTTACCACTTTATATTCGTTTCCATTGTTGCACTGCAGGAACATTTGTTAATAGTGTGTGAACTACTCAAAGCCAACTTATACGAGTTTCATAAATTTAACAGAGTATCAGGAAGGGAAGTTTACTTCACAATGCCAAGATTGCAGGTTTGTGGAGTTCTGCTCACATTCTGATGTTAGTTTTCATATTGTTATTTTTATTTTAGAGAGAGTGGGGCTAGCACCTATAGTCGAAAATTTGGTAGAAAATAGGCTTAAATGGGTTGGGCATGTAGAGAGAAGACCCGTAGATGCCTTTGTAAGAAGAGTAGATCAAATGGAGGAGAGTCAGGTCAGAAGAGGTAGAGGATGACCTAGGAAAACTATAAGAGAAACCGTTAGAAAAGATTTAAAGGTCAATGAGTTGGATCCAAATATGGTGTATGATAGAACACTATGGCGTAATTTGATCAATGTAGCTGACTCCACTTAATGAGATAAGGTTTGGTTGTTGTTGTTATTTTTATTTTAATTACGATATTTTTAATTCAAGAGTCAATTAAGGTTAGTGTAGATTTGATTTTTAGATTGATTTGAGGATTTTATTAGATTTGATTTAAAATTAGTTAAGGATTAAGATCAGATTTGAAGTATAAAATGTAAATAAAATAGTTTAAGTGAAGGATTAAGATCAGATTTAAGTGAAGGGTAAAATGTAAATAAAGCTACAACAAACTTTGGTATTCACTTAGATTCTACTACTGTCTCATTAGAAACTTCTCTTGATTTGTTATTGCAGGCAATTAGCATTCAATGTTTGGAAGCACTTCAATATTTACATAACCTTGGACTAATACATTGCGACTTGAAGGTCATTGATCTTGGAAGTAGTTGTCACCTTTGCTCATATGTTCAGTCCAGGTCCTATCGTGCTTCTGAGGTCATTCTCGGACTTTCATATGACAAGAAGATTGTTTGAGCATTTTTGGAATAGTGATGGGGCTAGAGTTGGAGAAGAATGGGCTCTCGAATGGTTGCAAAGTTAATGACAATTTGACCTAGAACAAATGAGCAGAAGAAGAGACTTCTAGAGATTGTGATCAGTGTTGGGTCATTGGGAGAGCTCGGGGAACCGTCCATATCAAGGCTAAAACAACCTCCACAAGCAAGAGAGACACCACACTCTTACCCAAAACCTTAAGGCAATGGTTTTATGAGACCTCTTACTTTACTTTTCTATCTGATGTGGGACATATAACTCACACTTGCTCACAACAATCAGTGGATGCCTGTTTGAAGGAAGTCATGTAGGATTTTCTCTCTAGATTCTTTACTATACTTCTTTTGACATTTATTTAGGCTCGCATGTGTATGTTATAGGCTTTTCTTTGCTTATTTTCTTTTTGGGTCTTGCTAACCATTGCCTTCAGGACAATGGTTAAGGAAGCCAAAAGTAGCATGTTTACATTGGTTTCAACAACATTTTGACTTTTATTGAAGATATAGTTTAGTTTCATATTAGTCTTAGTATATTGTAGTATAAATAGTGTGTAACCACCCCATTAGTGGGTAACTTTTCATCATTTGTAATTTTCTATTCTCATCAATACAAAGAGTTTGTTACTTTTCTCTCCTTCCTTTCATGGATGTCATGTTTCATAACATGGTATCAGAGCGATACCCTAGGGATGAAGATGATGATGCTTCCGCTTTCGAGTCAGACATCGACGAAGATGAAGAATCTGATGATGTAGTTTTAGCAACTTCTGCTTCTGTGTTTCAGGATACTTCAGCTTCCTTTTCGGCAGTTTTGATTCTCCAATCAAACCGGTTTCTAACCTTTCAATCGAACCAAAATTCGATGGATTTTTCATCAAAATTGGTGAAATTTCTTGCGTAATCGTCGATCCTTGCCGCAACATCGTCAAAGAAGACGATTGTGTGTTCGTTGATTCGCAAGAAGATGAGAAATTGGAGGTTCTTGAACATAAATTGAAGAATCGCGACTCTGATTTCGTTATTTCTGAAGCGTCGCAAGAGTTCATCACAGCTTTACCGATGAGATTGAGGAGCTCTGTTTACGACGTCGCCGCTGTGAAGCCTTTGGCTTCGTGGTTGTTCGTCGGAAAACAGACTGAACCGCTTGTTTCATCCGACAACAATCATCTTTCGTTTTTCACGTTACATGACGAGTTTATTGTGGAATTCGATCCCGGCGGAAGAACGCATTTGTCTTCGTTGTTCTCTACTTTTACTGTTCTCTGATACCGTTCCTTCTGTTTGTGGTGGATACCTTGGGAATTGGGATATAGGAAGGAAAATAGTTATTCACGGTGGCACATTTTCGACACAGGTTTCGTTCTTTCTGATACTCGACACAACAAGATTTGAGCCTTTTGGCGTTCGTCTTCTTCTTCCTCTCTACATCGTGAATTAGCTCTCTAATATGAGATTCCTTGTTTGCGGCTTCGTATTGTTCTCTGATATCGCAAATTAGCGTTTCAATCATCTCAGATTCATCATTTCAGTTTAAAGAAGCTTTACATAAGCACATTTTGAAGAAGTTATTTTGAATCAGATTTTGGAAAAGTACTTTTCGGAAGAACGCGTTTGTTATAAGTGGTTTTGATTCAGTTCAGAATCGTGTTTGGATAATCACAAGAATCATAGAAGTGCGTTTCTGAATTTCGATTTTGGAAAAGTTGTTTTCAGCATCAATTTGTAGAATCGTGTTTTAAGAAGAAACAAGAAAAGCGCTATTGAGATAAGCTGTTTTTGAGCAATTGTGTTCTGCACAATCATTATTTTTGGAAAGCTGGTTGAGGATTTTTGTTAAAGAAGAAGAAGCTAGAAAGCGTTTCAAGTTGCTACGCGATTCTCAAAATTTCTCACCTTGAGTTTGAGGGGGATTATTAGACTATAGTTAGTTAGAGTGTTTGAGAAGCTTTGTTAAGAGTTAGTTACACAACTAAACTCTATATATAGGAACACTCATGTATCATTTTTATTATCTTTTATCAAATTTAGTTTACTCTACTATGAGTATCTCCTACATGAATACTCCTATGCTATATTTCTTGCTGATCATTATGACCTTTATCCTTGAAATTCCATGATTACTAACAATCATTAAAAGTTTGATTGGTTGCACTATATGATTATGTACATTTAGATTTGGCTGTTACAAAGGTGTATGGAAAGGTAGAAGAATAGAGAAGGTAGGGAAAAATGTCAAAATTTATGACATGCCAATACGAGGGGCAGAGCTAGGACTTTGGACCAACCTTTATTAGCATATACCTTTATAATTTTTGTATTGTTTTATTTATCATTAAAACTTAATGAAGAATCTACAAGAGGTGACTCAAACTCCAAACATAGATATCGTTACCGTAGAGTACAAAATAAATTGGAATCTAGTTTTGACTTAGAATAACAGCTGGAAATGTCAGTTTTATAGATGAATTGGCCCCAAACTATTTTACTCTATTTTTATCACCTTGATTAGTCTTACTAAATCTGTTTTATGTTCAAATATATACAAAGAGGATACTAATACTCAAAAGTGTGATAGAAAGTCTTTTAGAGAGACTCTATGCTTTCATAGTATCAGTGTGCGGTATTCTTGCTAAGAGACTTATTCACTGTTATTAAGCTATATGATTTTGGAGGTCCAATGACATTATATGTCTCTCCATTCATACTGATGCATCCCTTAAACTTTTACATTTTTTTGTTTTTCTTCTTTAAGACATTCACATTGCTTTAAAGAAATTACATGGAAGGAGGATGTAGGAAAAGTGATGTTTAGTTTCCAGAAATATGAAATGGGAAGGAAGTTTCCCATTTGGTAAAAGTGTAGAACTAAAAAAAGCACAGGGTCCTACCAAGAGTAGAATGAAAAAATGAGGCATAAAATTAGGGGGAGAATAATCAGCTTTTTTATGTGTTAACTAAATAGCTAGAATTTTTTTTTACATATATATATATATGGGTTTTGCTAGAAGACACCTTTTATGAAGGTGTCTTTTAGCAAAGTTATAACTAAAAAGTGGAAATCACACCTTGAGGCGTGAGTTGCTAAAAGACACCTTCATGGATGACTTCTAATATATATACACATATATATATATATATATATACACATATACATATATATATATATATATATATATATATATATTAAGCTGCTTGTAATAAATATCATATCATCACCTAGTCTCAACCTTTCTTTTTCCAACATTTGTAAGATTAATATAGTTAGTACAATGTAAAATGAAAATGAAAAATAGGACATTGTTATGTTAGTACAGTTGGATCATCATATAAATGTAATATTTCTCAATCATATAAATGTAATACAATGTAAAACTAAAACGAAAAATAGGACATTGTTATGTTAGTACAGTTGGATCATTTAATTAACCATTTGGTTCTCAGTGATATTATTGGATGATGAGAATACCAATACAGACTTGGTGGTAAACGTGTAGACTGTAGAGCCCAAAATTAAGAAAATAAAGAGAAAAGAAGAATAAAAGCAATTGAAAGGTCCACACGGCAAGGAAGTTTCATAGAACATTTTTGTCTTAAGTTTTCTCCTTGGCTTGAAGTTACATATCACGTACCACATAAACTTACTCATTCATATTTTGCATTCTCAAACTCTTTTTTCATCCAATTTCTCTCAATTCTCATGGCTATGCAATCACCTTCCTCATCCTCCTCATTTTCCTATGGATTCACTTACCAAGTGTTCCTCAGTTTTAGGGGCACTGACACTCGCCACGGTTTTACAGGAAATCTCTACAAGGCTCTTATTGATAAGGGAATCCATACCTTCATTGATGACAATGATCTTCACAGAGGAGATGAAATCACACCATCACTCGTTAAGGCCATTGAAGAATCCAGAATTTTCATTCCCATATTCTCTGCCAACTATGCATCTTCTTCATTTTGTTTGGACGAACTTGTCCACATCATTCATTGCAATAAGACAAAGGGTCGTCTCATTTTGCCTGTTTTTGTTGATGTGGATCCTACTGATGTGCGACATCATACAGGTAGTTATGGAGAAGCATTGGATGAGCATAAAAAAAGGTTTCAAAATGATAAGAATAACATGGAGAGGTCTGAGCCAAGCTTCTAACTTGTCCGGCTACCATTTTAGTCTTGGGTACCCCACTTTACTTAAATCCTGTTTTTCCTTTTATGTATTCTTTATTTAATTTCAATTTGCCAATAATCTCATCTTATAGCTTAAATGGGAAACACATGTTTTAATTATGTCCGTAAACAAGTATTAATTAATTTTTATGACATGATGTGATTGTAATTGTAGTGTACGTACTAACTTATCTTATTAGACACGAATATATATGAATACGAATTTATTGGGAAGATAGTCAAAGACATCTCCGACAAGATCAACCGTGATATTTTACATGTAGCCAAATACCCTGTTGGATTACAGTCCCGAGTACAACAGGTGAAATTGCTTCTCGATAAGGAATCTAATGAAAAGGTTAACATGATAGGACTTTATGGTACTGGAGGCTTGGGAAAATCAACACTTGCAAAAGCAATTTATAATTTCATTGCTGATCAATTTGAAGGTTTATGTTTTCTTCACGATGTGAGAGAGAATTCAGCTAAAAATAACTTGAAACATCTCCAAGAGAAGCTCCTTTTGAAAACAACTGGATCGGAAATTAAGTTAGATCATGTTAGTGAGGGAATTCCAATCATTAAGGAAAGACTATCTAGAAAGAAGATTCTTTTGATACTTGATGATGTCGACAGACTGGAGCAGCTAGAGGCTTTGGCTGGAGGACTTGATTGGTTCGGATGTGGAAGCAGAGTAATCATTACCACGCGAGACAAACACTTACTAACCTGTCATGGGGTAGAAAGTACGCATGCAGTAGAAGGGCTATATGGGGAAGAAGCTCTTGAATTGTTAAGGTTGATGGCTTTTAAAAATGGCAACGTTCCTTCCAGTTATAATGACATTTTAATTCGTGCACTTACTTATGCTTCTGGCCTTCCATTAGTTATAGTAACAATAGGCTCCAACTTGTTTGGAAGGAGCGTAGAAGATTGGAAGCGTACATTGGATGAGTATGAAAAGATTCCCAATAAAGAGATCCAAAGGATACTTAGAGTAAGTTATGATGCTTTGGAGGAAAAGGATAAAAGTGTCTTTCTAGACATTGCTTGCTGCTTCAAAGGGTGTAAATGGATAGAGGTCAAAGAAATACTTCATGCTCGTTATGGCCATTGCATAAAACATCATGTTGGAGTGTTGGCTGAAAAATCTCTCATAGACCATTGGGAATATGACGGTGTTGTGATATTACATCTTGTTGGAGTGTTGGACGGAAAATCTCGCACATGCCAATATGATGTTTGTGTGACATTACACGACTTGATAGAGGACATGGCTAAAGAAGTTGTCCGACAAGAATCACCCAAGATTCCTGGAGAACGGAGTAGGTTGTGGTTTCACGATGATATAGTTCAAGTTTTAAAAGAAAATATGGTGAGTAAAATTAATATTCATGAACAATTTGTTATTTTAGATTTAACCATGACTTTGATCATTCTAGACTTATATATGACCATCTCATACTAGTTGATTTTCTTCACATAATTACCTATTTATTATTTGTATTGTGGTTTATTCTTTTCTTCATTTTTTTTTGGTTAAAAGGGAAGTAGGAACATTGAAATGATATATTTGAATTGTCACTCAACGGAAAACGTAATAGACTGGGATGGAAATGCCTTCAAGAAAATGACAAATCTCAAAATACTTATCATTGAAAATGGTCATTTTTCTAAAGGTCCCAACTATCTTCCAAGTAGTTTGATATTTTGCAAATGGGAAGGGTCTCCTTCGAAGTCTCTATCATGTTTTTCGAACAAGGCAAGTGAAATAATTTCATTTTCCATTTGTGTATATTTTTATAAATTCACAATGAGTATATTGTCTAATTTTTATTTATTTGTGTTGCTTCTTTTTTGTTTATGCAGAAGTTCGAGAATATGAAAGTCTTGATACACCATTGTCAATATTTAAGGGGTATACCCAATGTCTCAAATCTTCCAAATTTAGAAGAGTTTTCCTGTCAAGATTGTAAAAATTTAATTACAATTCACAATTCTATTGGGCACTTGAATAAAGTTGAAATCATAAGAGCAACCGATTGCTGCAAGCTCGAGAGTTTTCCACCCTTACTCCTGCCCTCTCTTAAGAAATTGGTACTCTCTGAGTGTTCGAGTCTCAAGAGTTTTCCAGAATTGTTATGCAAGATGACAAATATAAAAAATATTTTTTTAATACATACTCCCATAGAAGAATTAACATTTTCATTTCAAAATCTCAGTGAACTTCATGTCTTACAAATATATATAGTTAGAATGCTGAGGTTCCCAAAACATAATGATATAATGTATTCTATAGTGTTTTCAAATGTGACAGAACTTACTCTCTTCAACTGCTACCTCTCAGATGAATGTCTCCAAACAGTTCTCAAGTGGTGTTCTAATGTGAAAAATCTAAACTTATCGAGTAACAAGTTCAAAACTCTTCCTGAATGCCTTAGTGAGTGTCACCGACTTTGGAACCTAAATGTTGAGTGTTGCTGGCTTCTTGAGGATATTAAAGGGATTCCACCGAATCTAAATTACTTTTCTGCATTGAAATGCAAATCATTGAGTTCCTCAAATAGAAGAATGTTATTGAGTCAGGTTTGTTGTTTTAGCTTACACTATTATTTGATATATAATATTTCATGTAATCTATATTGTAATATATCATATGCTAAACTAACAGAAACTACATGAGGCTGGAGGCACCAATTTTCGTTTCCCAAATGGAACAGAGGGGATCCCAGATTGGTTCGAGCACCAAATCAAGGGAGACACAATTTCTTTCTGGTTTCGTAAAAAGATCCCTTCTATAACATCGATTCTACTTTTTCCGAGATCTATGCAGATTCCAAGAATCAATTTGTTTGTCAATGGCTATAAATTGGAAGAACAAATTAATTATTTACTGTGTGGTTCTGGCATGATGGGGAATTTGGAGTCGGAACATGCATTTTTGTTTGATCTGAAATTGGAAGAACAGATTAAATTCGAGTTGGAAATGAACAAAGCACCTCTAAAAAATGAATGGATTCATGTAAAGCTGATTGTGGACAAGGTTAGTTACACGATGGTTGATGCTTTTAGAGAGGATGAGATTCAAATATTAAGGAGTGTACAAATGGGAATCCACGTGTTGAAGGAAAAAACCAACACGGAGGAGAATGTAATATTCACTAATCCTTATAGAAAATATAGCAATACTTCATTATCACAATTTGAGCCTTCTCTGAAAAAGCAAAGATTGGTGGAAGTTGGAGTTTCAGAGACTGAAATTTTACATCAGCAACATCTAGCAGCTTTATTGTCAGGAATGCAGAACTTGGTACTTACTGAAACAAAAGAAAAGTAACACCATGGCTAAATTCCTTGGTCCAGGTACATCATTATCATATAATAAACTGATTAATTGTTTCTATTTGTAGAAGTTTTTCGAATGAGATGTGTTTAGTCTCTGATGTGTTCACATCAACACCGATACATGTGGATTCCCATTTTACGCATAAAGCTTACTCTTAGTGAGTATATATGTTTCATGAACCTTTCTATTAATCTAGTTAGTTATGATTCAGATTTAACTTTGATGTGAAGTATATAATGTGATTGCAATTGAAACATGATACTTTACTGTAAAATTAACACATGAGGTTTACTGTGAGCTAAATGCATAGATTAGGCAGGTCATATAGAAGCTTTTTGTCTGTTCATCAATGTCGTTCTTTTCTATTGGTAGTGATGCAATGTTTACTTGTGCATGTTAATGTTTTTATTTTTTCTAATTTATTCAGTGAATGTTTTAAATTCAGAGGCAATCTTGCTCATGTAGAATCGACACAATATTTGAAGTGCTTGTAAATTTAGGAAATGAAATGTTCATATTTGACTGAGCTAATTGTTTGTTTTTTTGAAATAGTCATTAAGAGCCAATATCTCAGACGGGGCTGTTAGAGACAAAGTCTAGAAACAAAGTTTAGAAAACATCGTATTAGATGGGACTGTTGTCTTTGGAGAAGTGAATCAATCATGATGGTAACCCGATCTAAAAGATTGAAGATCAAAAGAATTCGAAATCTAGTAAAATCTGAATTTTATTCATTATGTAAAGATTCAAGTTTTAAAACCAACGAGGATTAGGCCTCGCAGAAGGGGAAAGACTCTCAAATCATGGAGAATCAATGCTCAAATCTCACTTATAAGAAGAACTCATATTTAGTGTCTGATACAACTCGAATATGATTTCTTCTGGTTGTAAGAAACCAATGAGAAAAAAAAAAGCTATTGTGAAAGTAGTTTATGATGTACCAGCATTTATTTTTTATCTGCTCTTAAAAAATACACTTTTGATTTGATCGTTAATTAAATTGAACAGGCTCACCAGCTGTTATTCTAGACACTCTTTGTATTGTAGCCATTAGTTTTGTAAAGAGAAAATAAATTACAACTCTAGTAAAATAATCATGAGTTATATATGTTTTTGGTCTCTATAAATATACCAACTTTTCGTTTTAATCCCTATAAAATATTTCTTTAACTTTTAGTCTCCAAAAGTTTTTCATCTTCACTATTGGTTCAGCGGTAGTTAACTATCGCTCAGTTCAAAATTTATTTCAAAATACGCAAAATTAAAAATACACCGATTTACAGAAAAGGAGGATATCAATCATTAAAACTACGCAAAATTTATTCGTATTTTAGTCGGTCTAATACATAAATTTATTCAAATTTATTTTAAAACATAAAAAATAACATCCAAAAAATTTAGACATTATTACAAGTCATTACAATAATCACTTTTAATCTTCTCCCTCATTACTTAAGTCAATATGATTCTCCTCTACGGTTCCTAGGGAACATAATTTTTGTTGTGGGCGAAAATAACACGTCCTTCCACTCCTCAGCTTATTGAAATTGTAGATTAACACATTTGCTTTGCTTTTTTTTTTCTTTTCTTTCCTTCAGATACTTTGCATTTGATGCCGTGCCACACCATGGTTGTTTTTGCTTTCTTTTTATTTTGAGTATCACCCTGCTAGACCTCAAGCTATTTTTTTCAATTCGGCATCAACCTCCTTCTCAAACATAACTCATAGAAAAATCTCAATAAGTAGGCCTTAATAGTTTCGCATCTTTTGTTACAACAAACAAACTTTCATTGTTCCTTCTTAACCACTTTCTCTCTTTCTAACCAACAAAAATAATTGATCTACAACTTCCTTCATATCTCGCCTGCATTCATTGTTGTTGAATACGTCAATTTCAAAGGTATTTACACTGGCATTGCAAACTTCATCCGCCATCTTCTCTCTTTCATTGCTTAATGTTTTACTTGCACATCTGGTGCATTCACTTTCACTTACCTCGTTCATGACCCATACGTTCCCTGTTGTTTTTATTCTATTTGATGTTTCTATTTTAAATTTTTTTTAATAACTTAATTGGTTTAGCATCTAAATTTGTGGATGCTAATTAGATAATAACATTAAAAATATTAGCGTCCACAAATAACGTCTACCTACTGAAGCTAAATTGTATAAATAAAATGAATTTGAAAAAATGCATTTGCATCAACAAATGTGGACGCTAAATTGACATTATTAGCATCAGAAATGGTCTGAAGCTAAAATTTTTGAAGCTAAATTGCATTTTTCTTGTAGTGTTTAGTTATTGTTTTGCTGCTCTTGCGTCCATTGGATTTCAGCTTCCAATTGATTTCCTTCGACGTATCAAGGAAGATTTTTCTAACATATATGCTAAAAATTCAAATCGCTAGTTTCGATATTTGTTTTTCTATTCTGTAATTTTTTATATTGTTAGTTTGTATGATACATCCATTGAAATACTCGTTGTTCAGTGTAGAGATCTAATTTGAAGGAACACATGGACAACTGTGTTAATAGGCTGGAAGAGATGGAAGTGGTAAAGAAGTGAAAACTCGAGATTTAGAAGTCGGTGGTCGTATGATGGAAGAGATTAACAGGGTAAAACACATATATGTTATGATTCTTGTTGTTCTATTATTTTTATCAAGTGGTTGTATTTAACGTTGTTTAATCAATTTTGGAAAGCTCTGGGTGTGTGGTAAGGAGAATGTTTATTCACTTTGTTAAGATTTTTGATTGATCATTAAAACATTGCTAAAAGTCTATAAATTCCTCCTTCGACACATGGATTCCCATTTGTGTAGTATAGAAATTCCTCGCTAATTAACAACTTAAGTTGCACACGGATCCATTCATTTTTTACAAGTGCTTTGTCCATAGTGACCGTGGTTCGAATCTCAAATTCGCTACTTTTTCACCTTAAGGTTGAAATTCTTGCCACCAGCTATTTGAATTAAAAACGAAAATATAAAATAATTGTAATAATACACCATAAATTAATATAGATAATTTCCTTAAAATCAATACATAATGTGATATTTGACTTTTTTTGAAGAAGCTATTTTTTTTTTTGAAGAAGTTAAATTAGTTGATCCACTTGATAGAATCGAACCTAAGAGTTTGAGAAAGAGCACACTCAAAGGTTTCCAGCTAATGCCACCAAACCAACCCAAAATGAGTTGGTATTATCTAACATTGTTTATAGTCCAATAGAGAAACCAATGTCAGTTTGATGCTAGTGTTTAGCTTCAAAGGTATTACTGTCATCACTTTTATGGATGCTATTCTGATGCTAAAATCTATTAGCGTCCACTTTTTGCCTAATTTTCTGCTGAAGCTAAAACCAATTTTTCTTGTAGTTACAACAAATGAAGTTTTTTTTTTTTTTAGAAGGAAAATGAAGATTTTATTCCTAAAAGATGGAAATTAGTAAAATATACATGTGGTACTAAATACACACCACGTGTTCTCGTGAGTGTAGCTTAATTGATAGAGATAATGCATAATATATGTAAGGTCGGAGGTTAAACCCCGACCACCTCAATAAAAAAACGCACACTATCACCTCAACATACAATCTAATCTAATAGTAATGAATGTTATTCATAATAAAGGCAAGTATGACCCAACTATCTACCCAAAAGCCAACTCCAAGACACTCTTTTGATCTCGTCCACCAAATCCGTCACCTTAGATAGTAATCCTTCAATATAGTTTTTGTCCTTACACTTCAGCAAAAGGAATTTTCATAGTAAATAAACTAACACCCATAAAATAATCATTCAACGTTATATATCCTCCAGCATCTACTTCCTGTTGCTACACTCAAGAGTGATACAATTATTATATTAATATGTCGCTTCTTTTCATGTTCAGTGATAGAGTTGTTTCTTTTTTTTTGACAAAAGTGATAGAGAGTTGTTCAAATTGGCTTCTTTTTAATTATTATAATTTGATATATACTGTTATATAGTTTTATATTACAGAGGCCAACAATAACATACGCCTACTCAAACAATCCTCCTATCTTCCATTCATTTCTTCTCAATTCTCATGGCTATGCAATCTCCTTCCTCTTCCTCTTCAATCTCATATGGATTCACCTACCAGGTTTTCCTCAACTTCAGGGGCAGTGACACTCGTGACGGTTTTACTGGCCATCTCTATAAGGCTCTTATTGACAAGGGAATCCACACCTTCATTGATGATCGTGAACTTCAAAGAGGGGATGAAATCAAACCATCACTCGACAATGCCATTGAAGAGTCTAGGATTTTTATTCCTGTGTTTTCTATTAACTATGCTTCTTCTTCATTTTGTTTGGACGAACTTGTCCACATCATTCATTGCTACAAGACAAAGGGTCGTCTCATTTTGCCCGTCTTCTATGGCGTGGATCCTACTCACATACGGCATCAAAGTGGGAGTTATGGTAAACATCTCACTAAGCACGGAGAGAGTTTCCAAAATAACGAGAAAAACATGCAGCGATTGCATCAATGGAAGTTGGCTCTAACCCAAGCTGCTAACTTGTCCGGCTACCATTCTAGTCCTGGGTACGTACTCCTCTTTACTTAATTGATGTTTTCCTTTTTTCATTTTATTTATTTAATTTCTATATTCCTCAATAAAACCATCGTAAAACCTAAATGGCTATCACCTTTTTTATTTATGTTTTTTTAACAATTATTAGTTATTTATATGTCAAAATATATAGAAATGTATCTGAATACATGGATGTGATTGCGATGTTGTTATATACTAACTTATCTTATTGGTATGAATAGATATGAATATAAATTTATTGAGAAGATAGTCAAAGACATTTCCGGCAAGATCAATCGCGAGCCCTTACATGTTGCCAATTATCCTGTTGGATTACAATCACAATTACAACAAGTGAAATCACTTCTTGATAATGGATCTGATGATGGGGTCCATATGGTTGGAATTTATGGGATTGGAGGATTGGGGAAATCAACACTTGCAAGAGCAATCTATAATTTTGTTGCTGATCAATTTGACGGTTTATGTTTTCTTCATGATGTGAGAGAAAATTCAGCTATAAGTAACTTGAAACATCTCCAAGAGAAGCTCCTTTTAAAAACAACTGGATTGGAAATTAAGTTAGACCATGTTAGTGAGGGCATTACAATCATTAAGGAAAGCCTATGTAGAAAGAAGATTCTTTTGATTCTCGATGATGTTAACAATATGAAACAACTGAATGCTTTGGCTGGTGGACTTGATTGGTTCGGCTGTGGAAGCAGAGTCGTCGTTACCACTCGAGACAAGCATTTACTAACCTGTCATGGGATAGAAAGTACGCATGAAGTAGAAGGGTTGTATGGTACTGAAGCTCTTGAATTGTTGAGTTGGATGGCTTTTAAAAATGACAAAGTTCCATCAAGTTACAAAGATATTTTAAATCGTGCAGTTGCTTATGCTTCTGGCCTTCCGTTAGTCTTAGAAATTGTGGGTTCTAACTTGTTTGGAAAGAGCATGGAAGTATGGAAGGGTACATTAGATGGGTATGACAAGATTCCCAATAAAGAGATCCATAAGATACTTAAAGTGAGCTATGATAGTTTGGAAGAAGAGGAGCAAAGTGTCTTTTTGGACATTGCTTGTTGCTTGAAAGGATATGAATGGGAAGATGCCAAATATATACTTCATTCTCATTATGGCCACTGCATAACACATCATCTAGGAGTGTTGGCTGAAAAGTCTCTCATAGACCAATATTATAGTCATGTGACATTACATGACATGATACAGGACATGGGTAAAGAAGTTGTCCGCCAAGAATCACCTAAAGAGCCTGGAGAACGAAGTAGGTTATGGTGCCAAGATGATATAGTTCACGTTTTAAATAAAAACACTGTAAGTAATATTGATATCAATGATCAATTTGTTATTTAGTTTTAACACGACTTTGCTCTTTTTGGACAAATTATGACCATCTCATACTAGTATATTTATTTTCACCTAGTTACGTTTAAGTTTATCTATATCTTATTTTTATTGTGGTTGATTCATGTTTTTTTTTTTTTTGGTTAAAAGGGAACTAGTAAAATTGAAATGATATATATGAATTTCCACTTGATGGAACCTGTAATAGACCAGAAAGGAAAGGCCTTCAAGAAGCTTACAAATCTCAAAACACTTATCATTGAAAATGGCCATTTTTCTAAAGGTCTGAAGTACCTTCAAAGCAGTTTGAGAGTATTGAAATGGAAAGGTTTTACATCGGAGTCTCTATCATCTTGTTTTTCGAACAAGGCAAGTTAAATGATTTCATTTTCTAATTGTATATATTTAGAAACTAACAAAGATTTTGTTTACGACAACAAAAAAAAATCACAATGAGAGTATATTTGATTTTTAATTTTTTTATTGTTTCTTCCTTGTGTTTATGCAGAAGTTCCAGGATATGAATGTCTTGATATTGGACCATTCTAAATATTTAACCCATATATCTGATGTCTCAGGACTTCCTAATTTAGAAAAGCTCTCATTTAAAGATTGTAAGAGTTTAATTACAATTCACAATTCAGTTGGGTACCTAATTAAACTTGAAATCTTAGATGCAATGGGTTGCAGAAAGCTCAAGAGTTTTCCACCCTTACGACTGCCCTCTCTTAAGGAATTGGAACTCTCTGGGTGTTGGAGTCTCAATAGCTTTCCAAAATTATTATGCAAGATGACAAATATAGAAAATATTTTGTTGTATGAAACTTCCATAAGAGAATTGCCATCTTCATTTCAAAATCTTAGTGGACTTTCTCGGTTATCACTAGAAGGACGTGGAATGCGGTTCCCAAAACATAATGGTAAAATGTATTCTATAGTGTTTTCCAATGTGAAAGCTCTTTCACTCGTAAATAACAATCTCTCAGATGAATGTCTCCCAATACTTCTCAAGTGGTGTGTTAATGTGACATATCTAAACTTAATGAAGAGCAAGTTCAAAACTCTTCCTGAGTGCCTTAGTGAATGTCACCATCTTGTTAAAATTAACGTGAGTTACTGCAAGTATCTTGAGGAAATTAGAGGGATTCCACCGAATCTCGAAGAGCTTTTTGCGTATGAATGCAACTCATTGAGTTCCTCAAGTAGAAGAATGTTAATGAGTAAGGTTTGTTGTTATTTATTGCACTAGTATTTAACATCTTTTATAGTATTTCATCTATATATTTGATATATAATGTGTAATATATATTTGTATTTCACATAAACTAGCAGAAAATACACGAGGCTCGATGCACTTATTTGTATTTCCCAAACGGAACAGAGGGGATACCAGATTGGTTTGAGCACCAAAGCAGGGGAAACACAATTTCTTTCTGGTTTCGTAAAAAGATCCCTTCTGTTACTTTTATTATTATTCTTCCGGAAGACAATTGGGTTGACCCAAAAGTTTATTTTTTTGTGAATGGATATGAAATTGAGATAGGTTGTTACCCCGAAATCTGTGGGCACTCTGGACATACATGTTTGTTTCATATGAAATTGGAAGAACATAATGAATTCCGTAGACAATACGAGTATAATATAAACAAAGGACTTTTGGAAAGTGAATGGATTCATTTGGAGTTTAAGTTTAAGATTAATTGGAATTTGAATCTTAACGAGGATGAGAAGAATAAAATTTTAACTGCACAAATGGGAATCCACGAGTTAATGGAGAAAAGCAACACGGAGGAGGAGAATGTTTTATTCACCAATCCTTATATTAGTAAAGAAAAAATCAAATGAATATCTCAATGCTTCATTATCATTATCACAAGAAAATGAACCAAAAGAAAATTTCAATCCGTATAAATCTTCAAAGAAAGATTTGGGCTAGATTCAGAAAACAAAAGGAGCACCGGAGCTAGATTCTCTCAATTAATCGCAGGTTTGTGGCTTACTGTTTAAACTTTACATTATTATCATTAATATAAACGCTGATTACATATAAGTATTTGTTGTTTGAATATAATGTGGAAGATGTTTTGTAGCATAAACACTTCTCATAGATGGCATGTCTGGTGCCCAACATATGTTTGTGTTCGACACTAACATAACACCAACACATGTAATTACATTTAAGTACGTTATTTCTTTAAATTAATATTGGTGTCGACAAATCAATGTAAGTGTTGATTTCGGTGCTTCATAAGTAAGAAGGTTTTTCATACTTGATTGATGGTAATTATAAATAAAATATTTTTACGCATTAATCTTACCGACTTTTTTTATTTTATTTTCCCCCTGTTCA
The DNA here is from genome assembly GCA_946800305.1 of Medicago arabica. Lineage (NCBI taxonomy): Eukaryota > Viridiplantae > Streptophyta > Magnoliopsida > Fabales > Fabaceae > Medicago > Medicago arabica. The sequence continues at coordinate 9,609,394 of OX326966.1, read as the reverse complement.
TATGGGTCAAAATGTCCAAATGAAGGTTATCAGAGTTTGCAAGTGTTATTGTAAAGATTAATACAACTTAGGCTTGTTATGGTGGAATTGAACGGATCTATTGAGTGTAATAGTTAATTAATAGCCTAAACAATGTAGTCATGGGTTTCATGAACCTGTATTAATCTAATTTACTCTCAGGGTTTCACGCAACATCTAATAAATTGCAAGATAAATGAATGTTGTTACAATTAAGATCCTTATACTTTGAAAGCATAAATGTTTTTAATCATAATTTTTGTGAAAGATCTTTTGAAAAAGAAATTGGTTATTATCCTAAAGTAATATATTTCTGAATATGCATAACTTGCCATTTCTTAGGGAATAATACTGTTAATGTATATGTGTAGCTTTTTTCCAACAGGTCCAGTTAAACTTCATCTTATATCATCGTTTATATCAAGTTTAAAATTGCAAAAACATGGCATCTGTGGTGGAAACATTTATGTGAATGAGCTTTATAGTATAAGAAAACAACATTACATTTTGTTTTTGAACTAGCAAATGGATGATTAAAATAAAATTTTTGTTTTATGAACTTTAGAACTCAAGTTTTAGTTTTGTACTTTCAAGCATAAACATAAAATAAAAGTACTTTCAAGCATAAGCATAAACAAAGTCTTAAACACTTTAACAAGTATGGGTCACCATACTTCTGCAGAGGTAACTTCAACTACTACATTAAAATAAAAGAAAACATAAAATATCACAAAATACTATTGTGCACATCTGAAATTTCAATGTCTCAACACTCCTCCTTGAGATTTTGGATGGACGCTCCAAGCAATTCTCGAAACTTTTCAAACTTAGCTCTTGGAAGAGATTTAGTCAATATATCATAAACTTGAAAGTCGGAACAACAATGAATAAGCTTGATCTCTTGATTTTTAACAGCCTCGCGTATGGCATGGAACTTCACTTGAATATGCTTGGTTTTTCCATGTTGAACTGGATTTTCAGCAATAGCAATTGCCGATTTACTATCACAATAAAGCACAGCTGCTTCCAGCTGCTGTATCCCCAAGTCATAGAGTATTTTCCTCAACCAAATAGCTTGGTTTGCTGCTGCAGCTGCGGCTACATACTCTGCTTCAGCCGTGGATTGAGCTACAATTTCTTGTTTCCTCAAGTTCCATGAGAACATGACAGAGCCTAAAGAAAAAGCATTGCATGTAGTACTCTTCATGTCATCAATATTTTCAGCCCAATCACTATCAACATAGCCTAACAACCTTCCATTTTCACTTGGCTTGTACCATATTCTGAATTAAGTAGTACCCTTAACATATCTAAGTACCCTCTTTACTGCAGCAAAATGTGTCTTGGTAGGACTCTGCATAAATCTTGAGAGTAAGCTTGCTGCATACATAAGATCAGGTCTAGATGAAGTAAGATAAAGTAAACTTCCAATCAAACTTCTATAACGAGAAGCATCAATTTTTCCAGCTTCATCTTCCTTTGAGAGTTTCAAATTCCACATCAAAGGAGTTGGAGCAGAATTGCAGCTTTCCATTTTAAACTTCTTCAAAACTTCACGAGCATATTTCTCTTGATTCAAGAAAATTCCACTCTCAAATTGATGCACTTCCAAGCCGAGAAAATAGTTCATTCCCCCCAAGCTAGACATCTCAAACTGGTTTTTCATCTCCTCCATAAGTTGATGTACTTCTTGTTGATTATTCCTTGTTACTAGCAAGTCATCAACAGACAATGCGACGATTAAGGAACCACCATCCAACAATCTTCTCACATAAAGAGTCGCATCATTTTCACTCCTTTTGAACCCTTGATTAAGAAAGTGGCTATCAATTTTGTTGTACCAAGCTCTAGGGGCCTGTTTAAGCCCATACAAAGATTTATGAAGCTTATACACCTTGTCTTCCCTTCCTTTCACCAAAAAACCAGAAGGTTGAGCAACATAAATTTCTTCATCAAGGTTTCCATTTAAGAATGCTGATTTGACATCTATATGCCAAATTTTCCACTTCATTTGTGCTGCTAATGCTATAAGAATTCAAATAGTATCCATTCTTGCTACCGGTGCAAATGTTTCTGTGTAGTCAATCCTAGATTGTTGAACATAGCCTTTGACAACAAGTCTGGCCTTGTATTTGTTGATGGATGCATCTGGGTTCATCTTTACCCTATAGACCCATTTCACTCCTATGACATTCTTGTCTCTAGGCTTGTCAACTAGCTGCCATGTCTTGTTATTTTCAATGATGTCCATCTCCTCTTTCATAGCCTGGTACCATTCCTCAACTTTACTAGCATCTTCAAAGTTGGTAGGTTCAAGGACAACACGATTGCATCTTTGATAAATCTCTTAAAGAGGTCGGGTACCTCTAACAACAAAGTCATCATCAACTTCTTCATCTTAATCTTCATTTGTATTCTCGAGAGAAGACAAAGTTGAACCTCTATCAACTTGAGAGGTCTCCCAATACTAATATGCATCTTCATCCACTTTAACATCTCTATTAATGAAAATTTTATTTGAATCAATTCCATAGACTTTATATCCCTTAGACTTTGAGTTATAGCCTATTAAAATTCCTTTTTCAGCCTTTTCATCCAATTTGTTGCTTTTCACATCTGGTATGTGAGTGTAGCACAGAGAACCAAACACTCTTAGATGCTTGATAGACGGCTTGATGTCTCCCCAAGCCTAAATAGGTGTCATCCCTTCTACAACCTTTGTAGGAAGTCGATTTTGGAGATAGACAACAGTGTTTATTGCCTCTGTCTAGAAGGTTTTTGGCAATTTTTCTCGAAAATCATGCATCTAGCCATTTCAAGGACGAATCTATTCTTTCTTTGTTAAATTTTTTTGGTGAGTCACTCGTTGTCTCTTTCTCCAAAATTTCCCCACAATTTAATCGGTATGTTTGCAGGCCTAACTTTCTTGTCATTACTCATGTTTTTCAACATTTCTTTTACCTCATATTCTTGAATACCACAATAGTAGTTATAGTTTCGATCCTCCTATCAAATGTCTAGCATGTTAGAGTCTGGTAAGATCCCATAAGCTTCATTGAATCAGTTATGGAAATAATTCTTCCATTATCCTTTAACGAAATATCTTGTCTTTCTTTCTCGTCCCTTAGCAAGACTATATATAGATTTTTCTCCCTCCTTGGTGCCTAAGGATTGATATAATCCATCAAAAGTTTGGGTTCTTGCTTCGTTCGACGCATTCGTGGTCTCTTTCTTAGGTCCTGTAATTTTCCCAAATTTCGGCACATTTACACATAGGTTGCTCTTTAAAACATTTCATTTTGATTCTCACTTTTCTTTGAACATTTTAGTTCCACAACCTAGATTCTTTACCCCTAGATCCAAAATCTCTTTATTCTCCTAATAACTCTTCTGCTACTTTTTCTAACGTCATGTGCCATCTTGTCCCTCATATCATTTGGGAATTCGTGCAGTTTTGTGAAACCTCCTTATAAAATCTTATGTTGGTAAATATTTAATTTTCACCCTTTTAATGCCACCGATTGAGACATTCAGCACAAGTGCAGTCCAGACCTATTGAGACAACAGATAATTCACGTGCAGAAACTAATGAGGTAAATGCTACACCTGCGCGTGTTGTTTCTATTTCGCATCAGGAAATTCATGTCACGAAAAATGTTCAAAATGACTTGGACTTATGGGCTCGCATTCGTGAGTATGATCAACAAATGGCGGATGCTGGCTTCACGCAAGTGTTATCCAAATAGTAGCAGCAAACATTGACAAAACAAGTTTTGGGAAAAGCTTCGTACAACACTCGTGCAAAGGGTACTCCTCCTCATTCTCAATGAATGTCCTTTATTGGAACATCCGAGGTATAGGTAATTTTGAATCTAAAATTTCCTTGAGAAATTTATTTCTGTCTCATAAACCATTAATTATTTTTATTGTGGAGCCGAAGATTTCTTTTGCACATGTTCCTTCTTGGTACTGGAATAGCATTGGAGTTTCGAAATATTGCCTGAATGTTAGAGAAAATATGCTGCCAAATTTATGGTCTCTTTGGGGCAATGATGTTTCACCAACTATTTTATTTGTTCCTGATCAATACATAGCCTTAGAAATTTCTTGTCATCAATCAACTGTTTATATTGTTGCGGTTTATGCTAGCACTTATTATTTGAAGCGTCGACGAGCACTTTGGGCTGACTTAACTCATTTGCAAGGGTGTTTCCACGGTCCTTGGTTATTTATTGGTGATTTTAAAGCGGTTTTGGGTGCTCATGAGAAGCGTGGTTGTAGGCCTCCCCCACCTTTATCATGTTTGGATTTTTTGACTTGGTCTAATGCAAATTTGTTAAATCAACTTCCTACTTTGGGTGCACTTTTCACCTGGACTAATGGCAGGTTTGGCTTGGAGAATGTAGCTATCCGTCTTGATAGGGAAATTTGTAATGAGGAGTGGATTAATTTTTGATGCAGCACCTCTTGTTCCGCTCTTGTGAAGCATCAATCAGACCATCATCCGCTTCTCTTAGCGGTTGATTTTTCTATTTTGAATCGTGGGAGCACATTCAAATTTTTTAAAACTTGGACTTCTCATGAAGACTGTCGGAGGCTTGTAATAGAAAATTGGGAAAAAAAATTAGAGGGCATGGCATGGCTCGGCTTCAAGCAAAGCTTCGACACATGAAACAAGCTTTTAAGCAGTGGAATCGTACGGTTTATGGGGATTTTGAGAGGCAGGTCCGGTTGGCAGTGGATGAAGTTAACCGTATACAACAAATTATTGACACCGATGGTTTTACTGATGAATACTATGTTCAGGAGGTTGAGGCTCAACTTCTTCTAACCAAGGCTTTGAACCATCAAGAGGATATTTGGAAAGAGAAAGCTAGAGATCAGCGGTTTATTCATGGTGATAGAAACACAGCTTATTTCCACTGAGTAGCAAAAATCCGAGCTGCAACAAATTCTATTTCTTTTTTGCAAGATGGTGAGCTTGTTATTACTGAACCTTTTGACATCGAGGTGCACGTAATAAATTATTTTCAATCCATTTTTACTGTTGCTAATAATTGTATTCATAATGACTTGATTTCGGAAACCATTCCTTCTTTGGTGTCTGTTGATGAGAATCGCATGCAGCTTCGGATTCCTCAACGTGAAGAGATCAAGGAGGTGGTGTTTTCGCTTAATGGGGATGGAGCCCAGGGCCTGGTGGGTTTGGTAGTCACTTCTACCAAATTTATTGGGACATAGTTGGTGATGATGTTGTTCAATTTGTTCAAGAGTTTTTTGCATTACTGAGGGATTATTTCCACCAGTAAAAACCAAAATTCTTGTAGTGAGAATGTGAGAGTCCTCTATTTCTATAGAGATTTTGTAATTGTTTTAGCAAAAATTGTGACAGCAGTTACAGATAAGATCAAAATGGAACTTATTCTTTAATCAGTTTAACAACACTTGTGGATAACTTCAAAAAGAAACAATTCACAAAAGTGGAGGAAACAATCTCATTGGATTTGAACGAAGGATATTCACGAACAAAAATAATAATTACTATTATTTTTATCATTATCAAATATTTAATTAAATACCGCAATTTAAACACTATGTGTGTATTTTAGGTGGGACCCCCACACTCTATTTTTTCAATTCACACAACATTAGATCAAAATATAATTATTGGTGTTTAATCTTCCAACATCACACCAATGTTCCAACATCTCCGTTAGAGAGTATGCAAACAATAAATCATACATGAATTTGCTTCATGCAGCAAGCACTCTAGGTAAGTTCTAAGATTAGTATGCTTACCCTCTGCGTATTTTGTGTGTGAGAGCAAGTATTGTCCATATTTTTTTCAATTAATTATCTTGTTTGCGTAGTTAGTGTTACTTTGTATACAATGAATGATAGGTAAAGATAAAACAGGGGAAATGCTAACTAAGAAGTCTAAAAAGGATGTTTTGTCTTCGAAATGATGCATTCAAGCCATTGAAAGTTTAAAAAGTAACATTTTTTTACATAAAACTTAAAAATTATTTCTATTTTTAAATTAAATTCTTAACCATTACTCTCAGGGCAATGGTTAGCAAGACCCAACAATGGGAGAAATATTAGTCAATGAACAACCGTTTTTGTTTTTATCTAATATCTTTTTCTTCACCCAAAAGTGGTTGGCAGATGAAGATTTATTTGTCTCATGATGAAATCTTGTGTAAGGACAAATTATTAGGGAAAGTTGAAATACAATTGATGGTGAAAGCAGTTTACTCTTCAACCATCCATCTCATAATGTCCCTTAAGTCAACTTTCATTGATGGCTGTTTGATTTTTGAGGATGTTTCAATAATTTCAAAGGAAGCGTCCCACACGAAACTACATTTTCATATAGAAAATGTAATGGAAGTTTCAGAGTGTCCTACTAATGACTCCTTTGTGAACCAAAACATGAGAAAAATAAATGAAATAGAGAATATTGCACATATATGTTAATCTAATTTTGTTGTTAAATGTTAACTAATTAGTTAGCTATTTAAAATGGAAATATCACAACTCTTTGATATATACTATCTGTCTTTAAGATGTTTGAATAGCATACTATCATTGCTTGCATTTAAGTAACAGTAAAAAATTACATGTAGTAGAAGAGGAATGAAGAAGTTGAAAAAGTATAACTTGTAGAATGTTTTATTAACTTACGTACCATAAAGCCAAACAACTAACAATACCATATAAGAAAAGAAAATTACCACTTGGACTATTTTGAGACAAGAAAATTACCCTTTGGACTCTTTTGAGACGACTTTTTTCTTTTCAAAAACGTCCTCAATTTTCAATACAAATAACATATGTAAAAAAAATTAATTATAAAAAAAAAATAGCAAACATGACATGAGTATTATATATCTTCAATTTTTTCCGATTATCTTTTAAAATGTGTCACAAATTAGATGAATATATATATATATATGGGGTTTGCTACAATAGATTCACTCATTTTTATGAAGGTCTATTTTAGTAAGATGCACCTTTTCTTATAGACTAAAAAACCTATTTTTTGTTTTTTGGAAAAGACAAAACTAAGGGACAATAATGTAATTGAACCTTAAATGATTATTTTTATTTTTAAATTTTCTACTTTTTGAGCTTCTTGTTGGGGAGTACAATTTTCTTCCTGCTCTATCTTAAGAAGGAGTACAATGATATTAACAACCATATACATCTCTTTCAAGATATTATTGTGTGATTGGTCCACAGGGATATAGAAATTGGTAATGAAGTTTCACAATTATCGTTATTATCTTAAGATTTCTCCTTTTATAGTTACATATTATACACTCCACGTACCACACTAATTTATTCATTCATATTCTGCATTCTCAAACTCTTTTTTCATCAATTTCTCTCAATTCTCATGGCTATGCAATTACCTTCCTCATCCTCTTCATTTTCCTATCGTTTCACATACCAAGTGTTCTTGAGCTTCAGGGGCAGTGACACTCGTAATGGTTTTATTGGCCATCTCTACAAGGCTCTTACTGAAAAGGGAATCAACACTTTCATTGATGACAACGATCTTCAGAGAGGAGATGAAATCACACCATCACTCGTCAAGGCCATTGAAGAATCTAGAATTTTTATTCCTGTGTTTTCTATTAACTACGCCACGTCTTCATTTTGCTTGGATGAACTTGTCCACATCATTCACTGCTACAACACAAAGGGTCGCCTTGTTTTGCCAATTTTCTTTGGTGTGGATCCTTCTCATGTGCGACATCATAGAGGTAGTTATGGTAAAGCACTGGCTAAGCATGAAGAGAGGTTCCAAAATAATACGGATAATATGGAGAGGTTGCGAAAATGGAAGATAGCTCTTACCCAAGCTGCTAACTTGTCTGGCGACCATTTTAGTAATGGGTACTCCTCTTTACATAATTCTTGTTTTACTTTTTGCATTTAATTTATTTAATTTCTATTCCTCAATAATACCATCCTAAAACTAATGAGAAACACCTTTTTTATTTATGTTTTTAAATTAGTTATTTATATGTTGAAAAGTTAGAAATGTATAATATATTATGAGTACATGGATGTGAATGTGATGTTGTTACATACTAACTTATCTTATTGGACATGAATAGATATGAATACAAGTTTATTGGAGAGATAGTCAAATACATCTCCAACAAGATCAGTCGTCAGCCCTTACATGTTGCCAATTACCCTGTCGGATTGCAGTCTCGAGTACAACAAGTGAAATCGCTTCTTGATGTAGGATCTGATGATAAAATCAGCATGGTAGGACTTTATGGTTCTGGAGGCATGGGTAAATCAACACTTGCAAAAGCAATTTATAATTTTATCGCTGATCAATTTGAATGCTCATGTTTTCTTGAGAATGTTAGAGAGAATTCAACTTCAAATAACTTGAAACACCTCCAGGAGGAGCTCCTTTTAAAAACACTTCAACTTGAAATTAAGTTAGGTGGTGTTAGTGAGGGAATTCCTTATATAAAGGAAAGACTACATAGAAAGAAGGTTCTTTTGATTCTTGATGATGTTGATAATATGAAGCAACTATTTGCTTTGGCTGGAGGACTTGATTGGTTTGGCCGTGGAAGCAGAGTCATCATTACCACTCGAGACAAACACTTACTAACCTGTCATGGGATAGAAAGTATGCATGAAGTAGAAGGGCTGTACGGGGCAGAAGCTCTTGAATTGTTGAGGTGGATGGCTTTTAAGAATGACAAAGTTGCTTCAAGTTATGAAGATGTTTTAAACCGTGCAGCTGCATATGCTTCTGGCCTTCCATTAGCTCTAGAAGTAATGGGTTCAAATTTGTTTGGACAGTGTATAAAAGAATGTAAATCTACATTGGATAAGTATGAAAGGATTCCACATGAAGATATCCAAAAGATACTTAAAATAAGTTTTGATGCTTTGGACGAAGAACAACAAAGTGTCTTTTTGGATATTACTTGTTGCCTCAAAGGGTTCAAATCAACAGAAGTTGAAGAGATACTTCATGGTCATTATGGTCATTGCATAAAAAGCCACATTGGAATGTTGGTTGATAAATCTCTCATAAAGATTAGTTGGTGTTCTTCTAGTGCTAACTTTAAAATGACATTACATGATTTGATAGAGGTCATGGGTAAAGAAATTGTTCGGAAAGAATCAACTAAAGAGCCTGAAAAACGTAGTAGGTTGTGGTGTCGCGATGACATACTTCATATCTTACAGGAAGGCACAGTAAGATTTATATCTATGAACTAATTTTGATTTTAGCTTTAACCATAACTTTCCTCTTTTCGGACTTATATATGACCATCTTCATACTAGATTTTTCATACTTAATTTCATTCACATGTTCTCTATATCTTATTTTATTGTGTTTTTTATTAACAGCCTTATTTGTATTGTTGTTGATTCATGATTTTTTTGTTTGTTAAAAGGGAACTAGTAAAATTGAGATGATATATCTGAATTCTCCCTCAATAGCACCTGTAATAGACTGGAATGGAAAAGCCTTCAAGAAGATGACAAATCTCAAAACACTTATCATTGAAAATGGCCTTTTTTCTAAAGGTTCCAAGTATCTTCCAAGCAGTTTGAGAGTATTGAAATGGAAAGGATGTTGTTCGATGTCTCTATCATCTAGTATTTTAAGTAAGGCAAGTGAAATAACATCATTTTCTAATTGTATATATTTATGAATTCACAATGATTTTGTTTTCGTCAACAAAAGAAATCACTATGAGAATATAGTATTTGATTTTAATTTATTTATTTGTTATTTTCCTTGTGTTTATGCAGAAGTTCCAGAATATGAAAGTCTTGACATTGGACCAATGTGAATATTTAACCCATATACCTAATGTCTCAGGTCTTGAAAATTTAGAAAATTTCTCGTTTGAATATTGTCATAATTTAATTACAATTGACAGTTCGATTGGACACCTAAATAAACTTGAAAACCTATGTGCAAACTTTTGCACCATGCTCGAGCATTTTCCACCCTTAAGATTGAAATCTCTTAAGGAATTGGAACTCTCTCAGTGTTTTAGTCTCAATAATTTTCCAGAATTATTATGCGAGATGCCAAATATAAATTATTTCAGGTTAGCTGATACTTCCATAGAAGAATTGCCTTCTTCATTTCAAAATCTCAATGAACTTTATGAGGTAATGCTACATGGAGTGTTCCCAAAACATAATGGTAAAGTATATTCAAACGTGAGAAAACTTAGACTCTTCGATTGCAACCTCTTAGATGAATGTCTCCCAATACTTCTTAAGTGGTGTGTTAATGTGGAACATCTAAACTTATGGGACAACAATTTCAAAGTTCTTCCGCAATGCCTTAATGAATGTCATCTTCTTAAGTTCCTTGGATTGGATGAATGCAAGTATCTTGAGGAAATTAGAGGGTTTCCACCAAATCTTGAAGCGCTTTCCGCATATGAATGCAAATCATTGTGTTCATCAAGTAGAAGAATGTTATTGAGTCAGGTTTGTTGTTTTTATCTCGCACTAGTATTTGTCATATATTGTTTCATATATAATTCATAGTGTAATTATTATTCTTATGTATATACTATCAGAAAGTAAATGAGGCTGGATGCACAGAGATTATTTTACCAAACGGAATAGAGAGGATTCCAGATTGGTTTGAGCACCAAAGCCGGGGAGACACAATTTCTTTCTGGGTTCGTAAAAAGATCCCTTCTATTACGTCTATTATTATTCTTCCGGAATTTGTGAAGCTTGTCGATTTCGATTTGTTTCTCAATGACAATGACATTACTCCTGTTGAGTTTTTATTGTATGAGGACAGTCGGCCGCCGGGACATGCATTTTTGTCTAATCTGAAATTGGATGAGCATATTAACAACAGTTTTGAAAATGAGCCTAAACTGTATGAAGAATTTATAAAAAATGAATGGAACCATGTGGAGCTTAATTGGGAGTGTATTTCCTGGGGTGGCCCAGGGGAAAAGTTTAAAAGATTAAGGAATTGTGCACAAATGGGAATCCACGTGTGGAAGGAGAAAAGCAACACGGAGGAGGATGTGAGATTCACTGATCCTTATAGAAAGAGAAAATTAAATGAATATATAAATTATAGAAATACTTTATTATCACAAGTTGATCCACGTCTGAAAAAGAAAAGAATGGTGGAAGTGGGAGTTTCAGAGACAGAAATTTTGCAGCAGCAACATCTAGCAGCTTTAGAGTCAGATATGCGGAACTTGGTCCTCACTGAAACAAAAGAAAAGGAACATCATCTAGATATATTGTCAGGCATATGGAATTTGGTCCTTACTGAAAGAAAATAAAAGGAACACCATGGCTAGATAGATTCCATGGTTCAGGTACATCTTTATCATCATTATTATAAACCAATTAATTGTTTCTAGCTGGAGACGTTTTTCAAATTATTGAACACGTGTCTGGTGTCCGACATGTGTCTATGTTACACACTGACCAACAACGACACAAGTGATTAGATTCGAATCTGTTACTGGTATCGACTGATCAATATCAGCGTCGAGCCCGGAGTTTGTGTGTCTGTCGATGCTTTATAGAAAGGGTGGGATTACGTTAATAAACTTGCATCGATCTCATTAATTATGGTTCAAATTGGATTTTGTTTAGTCACTTTTCACAGGGGTTTCTGCTAGGAGGTGACATCTATTGTATCTTAATGTTCTAAATAATGTATCTCTCCCAAGGTCATATGATTTCACATATGGAGAAATTCATAACACATGTATTTTTAACTTTGATGTGAAGTGTAACGTGATTGCAATTGAAATACTACTGATAAAATTTCTACGATCTTATTGGGACACAGGAGGTTTACATTGAGCAAAATGCATGGATTTGGCAGGTCATATAAAAACGTTTTGCCTGAGTAATTAATGCCGATCTTTTCAGAAGAAATCAGGTATGAAATTGGTTATTGTCCTAAAGTAATATATTTCAAAACATGGATAACTTGTCATTTCATAAGGAGTATGAAGAACACCGTTAATGTCAATAAGTAGTTTTTGTCCAACAGGTGAAATTAGAAACATGGCATACGTGGTGGGAATATTTATAACTACGAATGATCTCTATGTATAATAAAACCTTTTTGACATTAAATTTTGTTTTTGATCAAACAAATGGAAGTGGCACACCTTCAAAGGCAATGTTACCGATCAAATAGAGAATTTTGTTTTATAAGTCACAAATTTGGTTTTGTATTTCCAAGCATTGCATTTTATATTCATGGCATGAAGAGAATTGAACTGCTATAACCTAATAGAAAGAAAATCCTTTATCTAAAATATTGATCTACTTTTATCTGCTACTCGTTGTACTTTTTCTTCCATTTCTTTTGAAATTATGACAAATTGGTTCACCAAATATTTCCTTTATTTTCTCATAATGACTGCACATTCCATGTTTTTTGTCAAATGTTTAGTTTTCAGAATGTCTTGTCGGTATTCATTCTCCTTTGACTGTACTTTGTCAGGAAACCATCTGTGGTTGTCTGGCATTTTGCATTGTCATACGCAATGTGTTCTTTCAATCATTTTGCCACCCCTAATCTTTACAGCTCAGTTGTTCTGTTTTATTGCGAGTCGGGTATAAATTGAACCTTGTGCATGACTCTTCTGCAGCGCGACGTATCTTGATTTGTGTAACCCATGCCTGCCCCTGGTGAGTACTTGTGTTTTGGATTACTTCTCTAGTGCTAAAAACTGTTCTATCTCCCCAAAAATGTGGACAAAACATCATAGATATTTGGTAAAACTTGAAAGGACTATAGTGATTTCTCTCCATGGTTTCTAAGCTATAAGGGAGGAACAGATATGTTATTTTGCTAAATGGGATATGTTGTTATACACGAATTTTTTTAGAATGAAATTTGTCTACTTTTTTGTGGCTATATTGCAAGTTATTATTATTAGTTGATTTATTTATGTATGTGTGTTTACTAGGATGAAATTGAAACAATTATGGTTGGACGGGTTTCTCAAACTAAACTGTTTTTACTGGAAAAGAACTTTCTGATCGACAAAAAGTAATATGGGAAAAAGAACTGAACCCGAGAAGCAACACTTCTCAGGTCCTTTTGCAAGAGTCGTGACTTTTGTTCTCCGGAATCCAAGTGTAGTGTATTTTATTGGTATAGCTCAATCCACTGCTTTGGTCTTGATATGGTGAGACCTGATGTATGTTCTTATGGAGGATGTTTGCGCTGCAAATATTATTTGAATTTGATGCTTTAATTACTGTACGTTTAAAAACATGCAATGGCTTGTAGGATGAATACCACTGTAGAAGTACTTATAGTTTCTGTAGACCTGACTGCTTGTAAATAAGTACTGAAAAGGCAAATATCAGGAACTTTGATATTGCTAACTTTTGTTGTTCAATGACAATTGATTTTCTAAATATGCTCCCTCCGTCCCAAATTATAAATAAAAAAAAATCACACTTATTAAGAAAACTAAAACATAAGAATTTGGAGTATAGTTTTTTGTGTTTTCTTTGGAAAAAGTTTCATAGGAAGATGTAAAAATAATTTTCATTGACTATTGATTATGGAAAAAATGAAAAAGAGAGAAAATTGAATGCAATTTGCATTTAATTTTATAAGAATAAACAAAAGTTTTTCTTGACAAAAAAGATTTTTTTTAAAAACAAGATTAAATAGGATAAATGTTGTGAAAGTGACTCAAAATTGGAGTTTGGAGGCCAAAATTGATGTTTGCTAGAAAAGGCTAAATCGGCGCCCGAACTGTGAAGTCCGGGGCCCGAATTGGCTGCCTGTTGGAGCAGTTCCATTCGGCAAAAATCGGCGCCCGAACTGTCCAATTCGGGGCCCGAATTTGCGCTTTGGTCCAAATTTGTTACAATTTTATGGGAGTTACTTTTACTATAAATACAGGCTTTGTATCAGAGTAAACCTTGAGATAGAGGGGGCTGAAACAAGGTTTAGAAAGGCAACAACAAAACTAGGGTTTGTATAGAGTTTGTCTCTTTGGAACAAACACTAGGGTTTGAGGGTTGATTCACCTTGGGAAACACTATTAGGATTGAGTCTCTTGGTTACGGGAAGAGATTGACACTTTAGGTAGAATTAGGCGGGAGACTTATTCTTGTAACCCATTGATATCTCTTTTGTAAAGTTACTCATCATTATATGGAACGGAGGGCTGCTCTCTCCCCCAGATTAGGTCAATTTGGACTGAACTGGGTAAACAAATTCTTTTTTGTTCTCTCTTCATTTCTCTCGCTGATTTCTACTTTTGCTTGTGATTATAACTGTTACCCACTTGTATTGGTTGCTTGATTATTCCTTGCTCCACACATCAAATATTTATTGGTGTGGTTTTTCATCGAATTCGCAACAATAAAAGTTTGTCTTTTTTGCTTATATTTTGGGACAAAAAAATAGAGTTTTTTTTGCTTATATTATGGGACGGAGGGAATATATCTTTGGCTTTAATAAATCTTTATCTTTTGATATCAATACAAGATTTATTGGCTTCTCTATCTGATTGTGTAAATTAAGATTTGGCTATTTCATGGGTGCATAGAAGGATAGAGAATAGTGTAGGAAAAAAATTCCAAAATTTGTTACATGCAATGTCCATATCTGATATTTAAAATCCTTGTACAACTTATACCCTAATTCATAGTGTAATATTTCTTATGCTAAACTAACCAGCAACTACATGAGGCTGTATAGGCACCATTATTTGTTTGCCAACCGGAACAGTGGGGATTTCAGACTGGTTCGAGCACCGTATTACAGGACACACAATTTCTTTCTGGTTTCGTAAAGAAATCACTTCTATTATTTCTATTATTCTCTTTCTGGATCAGCCTAATTCAACTGAAAAAGTAGTCAAATATATGTAACAGACAATTTTGTTATGTCAAAATTTAAACTTTTATCTTTGGATGATTAAATGATGTCTGCTGGGTGATACTGGTTCGGGAAGTTTGCAACTGCTTAGAGCACATCATGGGTTCGTAGTATAATAACTGATATGTTCTGCTTCATTTTTTGAGGATCTAACTTCTCGATGTCGTGTGGGCATTGAAGTTTTGGATCAAGCTTTTACTATGGTGTGCTTCCAGGTTATGTATCTTCATATTATTTTTCATTTTAGAAAACATAACACCAGTAGACAGTCTAATTTGTAGCCATTGTAGGCTTATAAGATTAACCAGTAGACATATTGAAGTCTTCATGAGTTATTGTAAAATTTAGAAAATTTAGGATTATTCTCCACTTTTATTATTTTACTAAATTTAGCAGACCATTCTTGGATAATTTATTTGAATTTGGTTTTATAATTCAACTAGACGTGCTACTTATAGCATACTAACCAATTTAAAGGAAAAATAAATTTTATGCATGGCTGCTAATTTTCTGCAAAAATAGTTTTACAAGAAAAATAGGTTTTATGTATTAAGCAGATTTAGCTAGCAAAACAGATACAGAATGCAAGCAGCATGTTATCATATCAATAGTCTATCCGTGTAATGTGCTATTCTTGTCAAGAGACTAGTTTAGTAAAGTAATGAAATATCACGACGTTTTTATCCCTTTATTTATTGATTTTGGAGGTCCAATGACATTTTATGTCTCTCCATTCATACTGATGCTTCCCTTAAACTTTTACTTTTCTTTTTCTTCTTTAAGACATTCACATTGCTTTAAAGAAGTTACATGGAAGGAGGAGGTAGGAAAAGTGATGTTTAGTTTCCAGAAATATGAAATGGGAAGGAAGTATCCGACTTGGTAAAAGTGTAGAACCAAAAAAAGCATAGGGTCCTACCAAGAGTAGAATGAAAACATGAGACATAAAATTAGTATTAGGAAATTAAGTAAAATGAATAGAATGAATTCTTATTATTCAAATGAGAGCTTACAACGTGTGTGTGTGTGTGTATATACGCACTAATAACAAGAAGTAGGATAAGCTATCATGGTCAAACAATAGAGGAAATAAACCCTAGCATAATTACTTGTGTAGCAAGTAACCACTAACTAAGTGATGTTGCTATCAACAATATCATTATGTAATATCCCCCCACAAGTTGGAGGTTGATAAATATTTACACTACAAGAAATAAGATATTTAGCAGCGACTTTTTCTCAGCGACAATTAATTTGTTGTCAATAATATGTTTATAGCAACGACTTATTTAAGTCGTTGTAATAAGTTTTTTTTTCCGCAACAATTTCGTTATCGCTGGGAAAAATGACTTATCCCAACAACAATTGTTATCGTTGGAAATAATACAATTTTTTTATATGCATATAGCAACGACTTATATAAGTCATTGTAATAAGTTATTTTTTTTCACAACAATTTCGTTATCGCTGCGAAAAATGACTTATCCCAACAATAATTATTATCGTTGGAACTAATAAAAAAAAAATTATATGCATATAGCAACAACTTATTTAAGTCGTTGTAATAAAAAAAAAATTACGATATTTTTTTCACAACAATTTCACTATTATTGAAAAAATTAACTTATGCCAACAACAATTATTATCTTTAGAAATACTATAATTTTGTAAAGTCGTTCAATTTCTCCAAATTTGTAGGCTTTTTTATGTTTGGAGGAATACAAGTTTGTAGGCTTTTTTTTTTGCCACTTAGTTTTAAACTATAACTTTGTTCTATAAAAAAGGATAGGGAGGAAACACATTTGCAACTAATTAGCATTAAAAAAAAGAGCCGTGCTATATATTGCGAGGAATCACGCTCGCGAATTTCACGACTGGCTAATTATGTTACGTACATAAGCTAAATTTTCAATATTAACAAGGTTAGATGTATATTAAAATAAATAAAGGGGTATTGGGTGATTAACAAGTGCTACTTTATTTTAAAAGAAAAAAAAAGTGCCACTAAATACAAATACTCACCGCCTCCACGTGTTTTTCAACTAAACTTAACATAACATGTGGCAATTCAACCCCAAAGATCCGTAACTGCAAACAATGATGTTGAGAGAAGTTGTAAATCATAGGCTGAGAGCTGAATGGTAAATGTAGAACATGAAAAAAAGGATAACATGCAGTAAAGAGTACAACACATTCGCGAGCGTATCGTGATGAAATTGTCGCTATATTTAGCATTTTTCTAAAAAAAAACATCAAATAACACCAAGTATTAGGAAAAAAAAACTAAAATTTCCAATTGGCCAAATACATCATGTCACGTGAGACACTAGACTTCTCCCTCTTTCTCTTCTTCCTCACCAGCCACCTCTAACCCCAACCCTCAACCCATTCTTTCACTCAATTTTTCCAATGCATGTCTTTTATTCAAGCTTCTTCTCCACCTAATTGAAGGAATCAAAAGGTAAGTTGAAGGAATTTTTCTTTTCCCATTTCTTCTCTCATGTGGCAGAATTTCTTTCTCCCTTTCTTCTCTTAAGTGGCCGAGCCACTTCCTTTCCATATCTCTCTCAAATTTTCCCTCAAAATCTCATGATTTGTGTTGAATGTTTGTTGTATTAACTAAAAATTGTGATGGCAGGGATCAATATAGAAGTATTTTGAAAAGGCAAGGACGTTTTAGAGAAAAAGTAGAAGTTGGAGGCATTAGACATCAAGAGAAGCTAATTTGAGACACCTCATTTGCGACCCCTACCTTATAACTGCCTCAAAATACATATTTACGACAGTTGTTGCGACTGTTGACTACAACAGTCGCAGGATTTATTTGTTAAATTAGAAGACGCTTTGTAATTTGGTCATTTTCGCTTGGCCAAATTTTTCATTTCACTCTAAGACTAACTTTCATCTCCCGCTTTCTCTCTCACTTTCCCAAACCCTCAGACCCAAACTTTTCATCCCACTCTCAAACCCTAACCTCCAATTCCATCCCAATGTCTGAATCTAACCTAACTCACCCTCAATCGTACGTTCAATCTCCAAAACCTAACCTCACTCTCAATCGTACGTTCAATCTCTCAAACTCAATCGGTGCTCAATCTCACTCTTAATCGCCAATTTCAGCTGTGTTATCGTCTGAATAAACCTCTTTCAATCGGTGGTGTTGTGCTCTGAATCAGTCCAATCTCACTTAATCGGTGCTTTGACTATCAATCTCACTAAATCGGTGCTTTCACTGCTTCGTGGCTCCGTTCTGGTATTTTTTTTTCTTATCCTCGCATATAAATTTGGAGTTAGGAAAGTATATGCGTTCAGTTATTACATGGTTGGAATTTTAAATATATTTATTTAGAATATTGTGGATTGGATTTTGTTTCCCACGTTTTTATGCTTACTAGCTTAGCAATTTCTGTGTGAAAAAGAAGATAACTTGATCCTTATTGGTTGGTCAGAATCACTTTCGCTGTGAAAATGAATTTCAGCAGTACTATGATGCAAGTGATTGTGCCTTGCTTTTGCCCCTAATAAGAATTTTAAATGATATACAATTTGTAAAAAACTGAAGAGAAACTGTATAATTGCATACTTGATCCCTGTTAATAATCCATTCAAATTTTAGTTATTGCATCTTAGAGGAAGTATACATAAGTGGTTGGCAGATAGCTTCTCAGAAAATTGATGTGCAGTTTTAAACCTCGTAGTTTCAATTTGACACTTTTCATTCCCAGTAACCTTTTTCTCTTTGTTAGGACTTTCAAGTATAATTGCTTTGTCTGTATGAATGAGAAATTTGGAGATAATTTCAGTCATCTCAGTCTGTTTTAGGAATGAACTGTATTTTGGACCTGATGCAATTGGATCATGTTCCTTAATTCTTAATCAATTGCTTCAACAAGATTAATAACCATTCTGCCATTGATCTTTGGAAAAAATTGTGAAGTTTAGGATTTGGAAGAACATGTTTTTATATTTAAGTTGTTGGTTTACTGATAGGTTACTTACCATGTTTCTTTTAGTGTTTAGAATATTTTAACTCATGTGAAGTGTAGTGAATGCATATAGTTTGAAGAAATGATTCTGTAAAGGTCTTATACTCATATTTCTGTTCCTTGATAGATACTTCTCATTTGATTTGAAACAATTATATTTTAGTATATCCTGAAAATTTATAGTTCACAACATATTATAGAATAAATGTGTCTAAAATAAATTATAGAATAATATGAACACTTAACCTTATTGTTGATTATGTCTTGTAGGATATATATTTGATTTGCTTTTGTCTGGTGCTTTTTGAGAAATTGTTGCGACCCTTGGTAAATTTCTTGCTTTGTATTATGCATTCTCAGTTCTTAGTTCTGTACAATTGGGTTTTGCTGTTGGGTTTCGCCGTCGTTCGCACTTCAGTTCTCCTACTCAACTTTCTCAAGGTAAAATTGATTCATTTGAATCTTTGTTATCGGTATAGAAAGAATCAGGAAATTACTCTCTAGAATTTTTGTTATCGATATGCCTGATGACGAACTTTCACTGCTAGATATGTTACTCTGAATATTAGTCACACTAGTATCGAGATTGGAACTTAGCTTGATGTAGAATTTGGGTTTTTTTTCTATAAAAATGAAATACAAACTTTTGTTTTATTCTTAAAGAAAATTGGAGATAAACTGATGCAGTTTATATTCACTTGATTGTACACACAAAACAGCAGTGACAGATAATTGTAACATAGAAATACATTTGAACTTTTCTTAAGATGTTTTATCCATCAGCTGAATAGGAGTTAGAATATTTGAACTTTTCTTTTCTATCTCTTAATAAATAATACTATACTTATTTTATTTATATTCTAAGGATTGAGAATAAGAGCACAAAAAGAACAATTATTAACATGATAATTTGAAATTAAGATAATCATGATCTTAATCACACTTAACCTTGAGAAATCTTGCTCATGACTTTAACATCAGTGGTAACAGGCGCAACAACACCTTGTTATTGTGGAGGGTGTACTACCCCACCAGAAGGTGCATTATAGTAAACATGTTTCCCACTTGCACTATCATACGCCACCCGTGCGTACGACCCCGCCGTATTATCCGATAATCCACTCGAACGCACCACACTTACTCCTTCCGCATAAACCAAACCTTTAACCGGCTGCGCCAATGCATAACTCGCCGCTGAAACTCTCGACGAAAATGGCGATTTCAAAGGCGGTGCTCCGCCGTAAACATGCGTTTCACGGTAAGCATCTGACGGCATTCTTTGCACTGCATAGTAACCTTGACTCGCCGGTGGACGCATCACCGGCGCA
Source organism: Medicago arabica (assembly GCA_946800305.1). Classification (NCBI taxonomy): domain Eukaryota; kingdom Viridiplantae; phylum Streptophyta; class Magnoliopsida; order Fabales; family Fabaceae; genus Medicago; species Medicago arabica. Next base: position 9,589,142 of record OX326966.1, on the reverse strand, counting down.
TGATAGTAAGTTCCCGGCGCCGGAACCATATAAACTGGCTGCATATTTTGTGAGAATTTGTTTTGTATGGTGAATTTGTCACATATTCTTATCAGAATTATGTTTTGTATAGTCAATGTTTCATTTGTCACATATTTTTAATGGTGTGCATATTTTATTTTTTAACCGCAGGACCGTGTGATAATGCCTAAACAAAAGAAAAGATGGATCAAACTTAAAGATAGAAGTTTACCGGAGTATTTAAAAGGACTTGATGACTTTTTAGATTTTGCTTTTTCCGGGCCCAAGCCTCCAAACACCATCAGGTGTCCCTGTTGTAGATGCAATAACATTAAATTTAAGACAAGAAGTGAAGTGGATCGTGATTTACTTGATTTTGGATTTGAACCAAGTTATGATAATTGGGAGTATCATGGAGAATCGTCGGGTGATTCATCAAGTGACAGTGATTTGAAGGATGCAGATGATATTGGCTATGGTGCTGATCATGAAAGGAGCGATGATGCTCAGACCTTCAACATGCTTTATGACATGCATCAGTCATTTAATGCAAATACAGAAAATGTGTTTGAACATCCTACATCTAGTAATAGCAATGAAGAGCCAAATAAGGAAGCTAAAAGATTTTATGGATTGGTAAAAGATGCCGAACAAACATTATATCCAGGTTGTAAAAAATTCTCCAAATTATCTTTTATTATGCGGCTTTTTCAAATGAAATGTCTTTATGGATGGAGCAATACTTCACTTGACTCACTTCTAAAGCTATTGGCTGAAGCTTTTCCCGAAGGTAATGTGCTTCCTGACTCAATGTACGAGGTTAGAAAGATTGTTAAGGATCTTGGACTTGATTATGTCAAGATAGATGCTTGTGATAATGATTGTATTTTGTATAGAGGAGAAGACTATGAAAATCTTAATGAGTGTCCTATTTGTAAGAAAAGTAGATGGCAGAAAGATAAGAAGAACAAGGTCCCTAATAAGGTACTTCGCTACTTTCCCATAAAACCAAGACTACAAAGGTTGTTCATGTCAAAACAAATTGCAGAAGACATGATATGGCATAAGAAGAAGAAAATTGATGATGGAGTTTTAAGGCACCCAGCTGACTCTTTGACTTGGAAAAGATTTGATGATCAACATAGATCTTTCTCTAAAGATGCACGTAATGTGAGACTTGGCCTTTCATCAGATGGTTTTAACCCTTTTGGTATGATGAGCACCAATTATAGTATCTGGCCTGTAGTTTTAGTTCCGTACAATTTACCTCCCTGGTTATGTATGAAACAACCCAATCTTATGCTATCGTTGCTTATTCCCGGTCAAAATAGTCCTGGAAATGACATTGATGTTTACCTTCAGCCACTAATTGATGACTTAAAAGAGTTATGGAATGTGGGTATTGAAACATATGATGCTTTTTCAAGATGTAATTTTCAATTGCGTGCAGCCTTGTTATGGACCATTAGTGATTTTCCAGGTTATGCGATGCTTTCGGGATGGAGTACTAAAGGAGAACTAGCTTGTCCTTGTTGCAATAAAGAAACTACCTCTTGTCATTTAAAATATAGTTTCAAGCAATGCTACATGGGCCACCGTAGATTTTTACCCAATGACCACCCTTGGCGTAAAAATAAGAGCTCATTTGATAATACACGGGAGGTCAGACAGGCACCTCAACCATTGACTGGAGAGGAGGTCATAGCACAACATGAACAAATACAACCGGTTATCTTTGGTAAAACCATAAAAAAACGAAAGAGAAAGGAAGGGGAAAAGCATAATTGGAAGAAAAAAAGTATATTTTTCGAATTACCTTATTGGAGGACGGTGTTGTTAAGGCACAATCTAGATGTGATGCACATAGAAAAAAATATTTGTGAAAGTGTTATTGGGACATTGTTGAATATTGAAGGCAAAACAAAAGATACTTTCAAGTCTCGAATGGATTTTAAGCACATGGGATTCAAGAAGCCACTTCATCTTATTAGGAATGGAGATAAGTATACCATGCCCCCAGCACGTTACACAATGTCAGCAGCAGAAAAGATTAAATTGTGTCAAGTGTTGAAAGATATCAGGTTTCCCGATGCTTATGCCTCAAATATTAGTCGTCGTGTAAATTTAAATGAATGTAAGATTTCAGGACTGAAAAGTCATGATTATCATGTCCTTCTTGAGAGAATCATTCCACTTACCATAAGAGGATTACTTCCAAAAGATGCATGTGACCCATTAATTGAATTGTCGTTTTTCTTTGGTGACTTGTGCTCTAAAGAGTTAAAAGTGGATGAATTGGAGAGGTTAGAAAAGAATATTGCAGTGACTCTTTGTAAACTAGAGCGCATTTTTCCACCGTCTTTTTTCGATGTTATGGTTCATTTATCGATTCATTTGGCAAATGAAGCAAAGCTCGGAGGTCCAGTTCAATATAGATGGATGTATCCTGTTGAAAGGTTAGTTTACATAATATTTTGATGTCTACATTTTAAATATTCTACATTTTAATAAATCTATATATATCTATGTATGTGTATAATTATGTATTTACCTGTAGATTTTTACGAGTACTAAAAAATTATGTGCGTAACAAAGCACGTCCAGAAGGTTCCATTGCAGAAGGGTATGTAGCTGAAGAGTGGATGACATTATGTGCAAGATATTTGATTGATATGGATTCTAGATTAAATCGACCAGATAGATATATGGACTATGTAAGTGATGATTGCACAAATTTATCCGTGTTTAGAAACAATGGCCGGCACATTGGAGGAGATTCTTGGGAAAATATGAGCCTTTCTGAAATTCAACAAGCTCATTTTTACATATTACAAAATTGCGAGGAAGTTAGACCTTGGATCGAGTAAGTATGTTTACTCTAATTTTTAATTAATATAGAAATTATAATTAATAGTATTTCTAATTAAGTTGTATATTTTAATAATGCTAGGGAGCACATGATGAAGGTAACAAATGAAAATAATAGAAATATTGTAAAGAGGCACATGGAGCAATTTCCCAAATGGTTTGAAAATGAGGTAACATTCATCTATTATGAGAATTTGATGGCATTAATGTTATTGCTAACTTAAACATCCTTTTATCAATTGATTTTTTTTAAACGATATTATGCAGGTTATTCGATTACAACAATTACAAGATGGAAGGATCAATGACCAACTAGTTGCATTATCAAGAGGGCCAGATTCTCGGGTACTAAATCATAATGGGTACATTCTTAATGGTTTCAAATTTCGTACACAGAGTGTTGAACAACACTTAAAAACCCAAAATAGTGGTGTGGTGGTGAAAGGTGATGAGTTGACAGGACATATTGACTATTATGGCATGATTCAAAAAATCACCGAAATAAGATATTTAGATAATAACTTTGTGATATTATTTAAATGTGACTGGTTCGAGGCTCCATCTCAAGTTCGAAATCAAGGCAGGGGATATAAAAAAGATGAGTATGGATTTGTTAGTGTCGATATCACAAAGTTATATTACGCAAATGATCCATTTGTCCTAGGTTCTCAAGCTGAGTTGGTTTATTATGTGAAGGAGAATGACAATAAAAATTGGTATACAGTGGTAAAAGTTAAACCCAATTTTTTTTTTGATTTTCCACAAGAAGAAGATGGCTCAGATGCATATCAATTGAATGAGTTCACCAATACAGATATAGCAATAGAAGCATCTTTAGTGGACCAAGGAGATGTTTTAAATAGAGATGATATTGGTGGAACATGCTTAGACGAACATATTGTTATCAAAGAAGAGTCCAAAGAATCAGTCAATGCAAATGCAAGTGATTCTGATAGTGATGATTTCGAAGTTGAATATTCCACGGATGAGGATGATTACTCAGAGAATGTAGATTCCGACTCAGAATAATAAGATATTTTTACGCAATAAAAGATTTTTTTTGGGATTATCTATTTTGTAAATCTTGCATTGCTTAATTACAATTTCAGTTGACATTTATGTATTGCTTATTTCTTCAAACAAATATTATGAATAGCATAAACCATAATAGCAAAATGAGGTATATTTGCAATGACTAAAATTGAAGAAATGATTTTTATAATCGGACACTTTGTGTTAGGTATGCCACTCGGCAATGATACTTTTGGCTTTGCTTTCGAATTTTGTCTTTGTTTGCTTTTTAACTTGACTTTGATCCATTCTAGACATATCTTGGGCTTTATAGGGGTTTTTGATTGATATTTAATTTGGGTTCTTAGAAATAACATATATATTGAATTCTATATATAGTTCCTTTAAATATCTTAAATATTATTTAAATAAAAAATGGTTAAGTAGGTTTTTTTCTTAAAGGAGGTTAAGTAAGGTTTGCTCCTTATAAATATCTTAAATGCCATCTATAGTTCCTTTAAAAAATTCAGCAAGTTTTGGTCATCTAAATGTTTTTCATCACGACTTTTGGTTTCTGTTTCTAAGTAAACTCATGTACGATTCATATTTTTTAAAGAAATTTAATAAAGATGTTTAGAATATTATAACAATTTTTTCAATGAAAATTCATATTTAATCCATCCATTGTTAAAAAAAATTAAACTTGTGACAAAAAATCCAATAATATAGAAATATCTTTTTACGCAATAAAAGAATTTTTTTTCGGGATTATCTGTTTGTAATCTTGTATTGCTCAATTACAATTTCAATTGACATGATTTATGTATTACTTATTTCTTCAAACAAATATTATGAATAGCATAAACCATAATAGCGAAATGAGGTATATTTGCAATGACTAAAATATTCAAAGAAATGATTTTTATATTATAAATACTAAAAGCAAAAATTGATATATTAATGAGGGAGTGGGAGCGGTTAACGCTAATTAGTTTTTGGAAGGAATGTGGCGTGAAATCGGTAACACATAAAGTATCTCTTTTTGGAGTGATCCTTGGTTAGTGAAGTTCTTTTGTGGAGTAGATTTAGGCGCCAGAGGGTTAGGAAGTTCTTTTGTGTAGTTCTTTTATGGTAGCTGAAACAAGTAGGTTAGGTTGGAGGGTTGATAGAAGGGGTTGGAAGTGGCGACGGAGACTGTTCGCTAGGGAAGAGGAGCAGATGGTGCAGTGTGATTCTCTATTCGATTACATTTTTTTCTTGCATGATAATGTTTTGCTTAAATGGATTTAGAAACATGATCATGATGTTGACTATTGTGTAAATTGTATTTATAGCATTCTCAATCAGAATGAGGAAATGGGTAACGATTTGCATAACAACATAATTTGAAACAAAGTAGTGCCTCCAAGTGTCTTTTTGCTTGGACGCTTTTAATAAAAAGATTCCCACCATGTGGGATAATTTGACTCATTGTGAAGTTGTTTTGTTAGGCTCGTTGTTGCATTCACGTGGTTATGGGAATGAGTAATCAATTAACTATCTATCTATTTATGAAGTGTAATTTTTACAGAAGTATTTGGCATCTTCATATCTTTGATGGTTGTTGATTTATGCAATTCATCCTTATGATATTGGTCGTTGATTTATGCAATTCAAGATGTTTGATGTTTGATTGTGATTATTAGTGGCTTAATCAATCTTTTTGTATTAGGTATATGCCACTCATGAGTGATGATTTGGCTTTGCTTTCGAATTTTGCCTTTGTTTGTTTTTTAACTTGACTTTGATCCATTCTAGTCACATCTTGTACTTCATAAGGATTTTTTAATTATTTTAATTTGGGTTCTTAAGAAAAAAGATATATTAAATTCTATTTATAGTTCCTTTAAATATCTTAAATAAAAAATGGTTAAACAGGTTTTTTTAGAGGAGGTTAAGTAAGGTTTGCTCCTATAAATATCTTCAATTCTATTTACAGCTCCTTTAAAAAATTCAGCAAAGTTTTGGTCCTCTAAATGTTTTTCATCATGGCTTTTGGCTTTTGTTTTTAAGTAAACTCTTATGTACCATTCATATTTTTTAAAGATGTTTTATTAAAATGTTGAATATCATAATAATTGCTCCAACAAAATCATATTTAATTCATCCATTGTTAAAAAAATTAAATTTGTGCGAATTTTTTTTCTCTATAATATCCTAAACAAAACTCCAGAAAATAATTTAAAATTTCAAAAAATATATATGATTTTATTTAAAAGTGGGGAGCAAGAAAAAATTGTGATAAAAAACATTTGGGAGCCAATATTATTATATATATATATATATATATATATATTTATGTAACCAAAATCTTATTATCTATGAAAAATGTTAACGATTGCTCGTGAGACACTTATTAAACACTTAAAATGGTAAGATTTTATGAAAGTTTGTGCATTTATTATATTGGAAATTAAAGTCTTTATTTTTTTTAAAATAATTTCTTTAATAAAAATGCTTAAAGAGTATCCTGGAATTATGTTTTTTTTTTGTAGGAAAGGACTATGAGAAATGTTAACGAGTGTCCCAGACACTCTTTAAACACCTAATAACCATAAGCTTATTTAACAAAAAAAAAACTTAATAGAATTATAATTTTAGCAAAATATTGGCGGCATTGTTTAGCGCTAAAATAATTGAGCACTTTCTCTAACTCTTCAATAACTGATACCCATTATCTCCTTCTACTCAAACATATACCCACTATCGTTTCCTTCAGTGAAAGCAAGAAACTTTGCACAATATGGAAGTAATGAGAGAGACCAAGCAACACTAAATCATTTTGCAGATTCAGATCTTTTCAAATAGCCTTCAAATCTCTTTCAATTTCTTGCAGATTCATAGTTCCCATTCAAATTTCTTTCACATTCAGAATTCAAATTTCTTCCCCAGGTATGTATTTTGATGCCTCCGAAATATAGTTTGATTTCTAGAATCATATACATGCTAGGTGTTTACTTTGATCAATTTTGGTAAAATGTTTGATTGCATGAATGGCTTGTTTATGGGGTTTGTCAATGATTTGTTTCTGCTGGCTTTTCTCTCAATCAAAATCTAGGGTTATTTTTGTTTGACTATGAATGTTGCTAAAAGGGGAAGAATTGGGAATATGAATGGATGTTCTTAGTAAATTTGTAACTTTAATTGAAATATGAATACTCATCTAGTTCTTTGTGATCATAGTTAGAGATACACAATTTATGAATATGATATAGCAAATGATGTGATTTTTAATAATGGGATTTTTGAAGTCGGTGAGGTGGTGGATAATATTAAGGTGCTCTCGTGGATTTGGAGTTTGAATCGGTTAAAAATTGGTTTTTTTTTATACTACGAGTGGTGTTGGAACCCGCGGAGCTGTCTAGCTAGATTGAATTAGGTGTGTGTTTTTGGGGCTTCGGTGGTCTGCTAGCAGTTGTCTCTGTTTAGCTGTTATCAGCTTCTGCAGCTGTTTGCGTTTTTGCCAGTCCTGAGCAGTATAAAGCTCACTTTTTTCTCTTATGTTTGGTTGTGTTTGCGGGTAAGGATTGGTGTTTTCTAGCTTGTGTTTTTGGCTAGTTTTTGGGTGGACCCTGTACTGCCTTTGCGCTGGGGTTCTTGTATATTGTTATGGCAACAACTCTCTTTTCTCATGAGGTTGGATGCTCCTTTATTTATGTATCAGACAGAAAAATGGAAATTTGAAGGGAAAGTACTCAACTCTCATTGAAAACCCAAAATGGCTTTTGTAGATAGCCTTACATCAGAGCCACCACATTTGAACGTGGGCTAAACAATAACTAAACTCAGCTACAAAAGGGATATTTTGATGACCAAATCAAACTAACAGAAGTCACAACAATGTGTTCCTAACTTAAAGGATAACAAAACAACCTTACTTCCTAATTAATAGGATTTATTAGACAGAAAATTAAAACAAGTAAAAGACAATCAGCTACTAACTTACTAACTTCAACACAAGTAAAATTAATAGGATATATTGTTTGTTCAAAAAAAAAAAAGAATGGATTTTCTAACACACACATAGACGTTTCAAGAGGTTCCCAATTCTCATCTCATTTTTAAGTTGAAATGGAGTCCGAAGGATTGCCTATTGCGGTTATTTTAGCGTAGTGGGATTTGTTTGGTTCAAGGGATTGGGGGTTGTTGTTATTTTATTTCTGCAGGGTCTGTTAGCATTTTCTATTGTTTGCTGCTACTGCTTTTGTTGACCTGCTGCGGTGAATCGGCAAGGCCTGCGGTTTTTTGCTCTTTGTGGTGGAATGTTCAGCTGTTACTAGGTTGCAATTCTGGGTTTTAGCTGCTGCTCTGTTATTTAAGTTTAAAGTAGCAAGCCACTCCACTACTGGTACAGAGGGCAGAAGGTTGCTTCCTCCATATGTTCAGGCAAAGAACATCTAGAAGCTAGCTTTTGTCTTGTAAGCTACCATGCCTAATAATAATATAATTAAATTTTGCTAACCAAAGCAAAGTGGTATTACTAAAAAAAAGTAAATAAGCAATCAGTTCCGTTCCAAGTGACATGGCTTTTCACTATTCCTTATTCCTTTCCAGAGAAGCCCATCCAGCCCAGCGGATCCATTGTTTATGCGGCAGTGCGATGCTGCTGAAAAACGGAAGCCCTTAGGTATAGGTTGGGGAAAACTCCAAACAAAAAAGGGCCTTATTCTTCCTTATATTAAATATAAGTTTTATAAAGGGGCATCCCTACCCCCTAAATTAGTTTTAGCTATGGTTGTGTATTTTGGTGGGTTTCATCAGATTACAAGGCCATAACTTGTTACTGTCACAATTTGGTTTTGTTTGGGCGGTCTTAGTTTTGTTTTGTTTAGGGATGGGATGTACTGTGTTATTGTGGCCCTTATTTGTATCTCTATTATGTCCTTTCCTCGCGTCTTGCGGTGTCGGTGTTTGAGGGATTGTTTTCTGCCCCTATTGTTTCTCACTACCTGATACATATCAATCCATTGGATAGAGTGATGATAATTGCATAAACTTGTCACTTGGTACTAATTACCACAAATCACCAGAATTGCATAAATTTGTTATATAGTGGCCATTTCTTTAGCAGGAAACAAATAATGTTACTAAATCATCAACTTTAACTTATCCAAGATAAATAACTACATAAGCATCCTGCTAGACTTTAGACTTTCAATGCTGCACAACAAGGTTTTGATGGTGGAATCTTTGGTCCATCCTTTTCCACGAAACATTTACATTCGGATATAATGCTAGGAATATCACCACCACATTCAACTTGAGCATAAATTCCTATCACTAAAATGCTTGCATTAAGCACTACTGCTGCAAAGTCTAAGTATCTAGTTGCAATGATCACAAACCTAATTAACAATCAATTCCTAATATGTAGTAATAGGATGAAGGATTGTTAACTTTTGACAACTGCAGCACTAGAGAACAGTTTATATAGAATAATCATGACGTGAGAAGTGCTTAACTTTTCATAAAAGTTATTTACTTTTTGACCAAAATAAATATAATTTATAACCTTTTATCAATAATAGAAAAAGTAATTTATTACCTCTGCTAAGTCCAAGTGTTCGTATTATTTTTCTTTTTCAATATTTCTTCATTTTCTGTTTTTCGGTGGATTATTTAGGGGATTGTTTTTTGCCCCTGTTGTTTCTCTATTCCCACTTCTTGTATTTCTCATTACTTGGATGTGCTGTTGAATAAATTTTGAAGTTATGAACAAAAAAACAAAAATGACTGGTGTCGCAATATCAAAGTTAGTGTTGTGTTCGGTGTCCGTATATCTATGTGTCGTTGCTTCATAGACAAGTTGTGCTAATATGGTTTTTTTCATGATAATTATTTGATGATTTAATAAATTGTTATTTATTTTATTTAGTTATGGCACCCGCAAATCATGATTCAGAGATACAACTTCCAAATTCTTCAAATAACAATATAAGTCAACATCAAGAAGGTACTTAATTGATTTGCTTACTTTAATTTTTATTATTCATTTAATATATGTTCTTATATTTTTATATTGAAATTTCACATTATACTTCTCTTCACTTTCTTTTTTGGGTAAAAATGCTATAGAATGTTCTAATGCACAAAAAGTTGGAAGGGGAAGAACTATTGGCTTAAGTGTCGCAAAAAAGAAAAAGAAGAGCCCTACTGGAAAATTGCAAGTTGTTATTCCGACAGATAAAATGGTAGCTGTTGGATCAGGGGCTGCTAATTTTGTGACTGAGATCTCTATTGTTGTCCTAAAAAATGCACCTTTTAATGTCAAGAAATGGAGAAAAATTCCACAAGAGACAGAAAACAAGATAGTAGCAAAAGTTTTGATAAATCATAATCTTGTGCCTTTTTATTTTATTTGATTGCTTTTAGAGAGTACTCACTATAGTTTTCATTTTAATTGTTGAGTGCAGGATACTTTTGATATTGATAATACAAAGCATAACAGGGACGTTATTATTGATACTGCTAAAAGACTATATCGAAATCATAGATGTAGATTTCATAAACACTTTAGCCAATACAAGACAAATGAGATAGCTTTGGAACATAAACCAGATGATTTAAGTGACGAAGATTGGAAGTACTTGGTAGATTATTTTTCAAGTCCTGAATTCAAGGTATGTTTGTATTAGATATTTACTCTATAAATATAGGTAATTTAATTTTATACGTAAACGTCTACTATATTTCTACTTGTGTTATTTACAGGAAATTAGTAACAGGAACAAATCAAATAAATCTAAACAAGTTATTAATCATAGATGTGGAAGGAAGTCATTTCAAGCTGTCAGCTATGACGCGGTAAAATATAAAATATCAAATCTCTTTTTTTTTGGTATATTTGTCATTAACTTGATAACTTATATGTATTTATATTTTGTGATGATGAAAATTTGCTTTTAGAGAGATCCTGAAACCAAAAAGGAGCCCAACTATAAGGATTTATGGAGAATGACACACACAAACAACAATGGAGAATGGATAAATGATGCTTCTAAGGAAGTTCATGTATGACATCCTTTTTTGATTTGTTAAACATATATAATTGTGATTAATTTTTTATTCTAGTTTTAATTTATAATTTACATTTTTAAATAGATGAAGGTTGAAGAAACTACTTCAGCTTTCTTACAAGCTGGATATGGGGACACTGATAAAGATGTCATTGCGAATATTGCTTTTGAATCAGTTGTGGGAGAGAGATCGGGATATTGTCGTGGCTTGGGAGCTGGAATTAAACCCCTAAAGGGAAAGTCTGTCACAGGTTTGCAAGAACAATTAGAAAAGGAGTGTGAAAAAAGACAAGATATAGAGATGAAGTTAAAAGAAGTAGAGACTCAACTCGAAAAGGAGCGAAACATGAGGGAAGAAATGACAGCAAAATTTGAGGAGAGTCAAAGGCAACTAGAAGAAAAGATAGAGAAACAATTTGAGGAAAAAATGGCAAATATGTTTAGTCAAATGATGAATTTTCAAGTAAGTATATAAATAACCATAGTTGATACAAAAATATAATAAATTTTTTATTTTGTATTATATATTATAATCTCTATTTATTTTATTAAATTTGTCATGAGTGTTATTTTGAATATTTTTACAGGGTATCGGTGGACAATTTTCTAGTGCACTTAATATAATGTCTGGACTTGTTCACAAGGATAATAACACGACTTCAGAGAAATTGTAAGTAATTTTTCTAGATTTTTACCATACAATTTTGTCCAAATTTTATTTCGAGTTGAGATGGATTAGTGGAGACATGGCTCGATGAATTTGTGAGGATATTCTAATTGAGAATTCGTTTTAGCAATTCGTTTTTGTGCTTTACTGTGATGTTGATTTTGGTGTGGTAGTGATTACTGTTATGGTGCAGTAGTGATTACTTTGGCCACTGTTTTCCTTGTTTTTAGTGGTGTTCTGCTGTTATGTTTTTCTGTTCAGCTGGCTTTGACCTTTTATGTATATTGCCCTCTTGCCCTTTAGGAACTCCTTGTGCCGAGCAAGCACGCTTAAACTTGCTTATATTGTCGGACAATGTATGATTTAGGATTTTAGTTAGATGCTATTGTAACTATCTATGTCAGTTTAAATTTGAAAAGTTATATTTGGTATTAGTTCATAATGCCTAGATGTTGGTAAATGGTGATGCTTTATGTTATGAATTGAACACATCTATGTTGGATTGTTAGTGTTGAAGCTTATACTGAATAATAGTAAATCCAAGTCTGTGTAATGTTAAGTAAATTTGTTGGACTATCAAAGTTGAATCGTTGTGGTATCATATACTTTTTTCATAAGAATCAATGGCTTATTTTGGAAGTATAATGTAGTAAGAATTTGAGGATGGTGCATCATATACTACTGCTATGTAAGGAATCTAAAAAATTGGTGTTTGTTTGTGCACTCCTACATTATTTTTGTTTGCTGGTTTGACATAGCTAAATACAAGTTTGGATTTGGTTAAGAGACACATAATGAATATATGCTAATGTTGGTGGATTAATGCTTCAACTTGTTATTGTTTTTTGGGTTTTGCTAATTTGACAGACACATTTGAAACATATGCTATGATATTTGTTTTCTGTTTTTCTTCCATTCATTAATTGTTTAGAAAAAGACACATTAAATATTAATTCGACTATGTTGAAATTGCAGGTCAAGTAAGGATGATTCAACTAAGGATGATTCAACTGCTTCACAAAAAAAGATTCAAAGAAAAGCTACAAGAAAGAAGAATTAATATTGTTGTGGAGCCACAGTTTTATTGGTTATATTTGTTAATTTTTAGAATTTTTAGTTTTTCTTTTTTATGAGAAAACCATTTATGATTATTAGTTTTTTTGTGTTAAGGATAATTTATGGCATTTTATATTTTTATTGTTATAGTACTTTGCATCTACATTAATCTTGTTCGTTATTTACATTAAAAATATTATGATTTATATTCTAATATAATTTACTTTTGAATAGTTATGACCATTTAAATTACAAATGTGATTGACACTAATTTTATTAGAAAATAAAAGTTAAAAATAATCATTTTTATTAAAATGACATAAGTTGTTGGGAAATGTAATTTATACCAACTACTCTGGTTGTTGCGATTAATAGAAAATAGCAGCAATTTGTATTGTTGACAAAAAACAACTTATCACAACAACTTTAGTTGTCGAGGAAAATACTTTATCGCGACGAATATTCATTGTGACATTAATAAAAAAATAGCAACAATTTGTATTGTTGGCAAAAAAGAACTTATCACAACAACTTTAGTTGCTGAAAAAAATACTTTATCGCAACGAGTATAGTCATTGTGACATGTGATATAAGTCAACAATAATTGTCGTTGTAAAATGATTAGTTTTCACAGCGACATCAAGTGTCGTTGCAAAACTTTTCGCAACAGCACTTATGCCAACGACATGCAGCGATATTTTTTTCGCTGGAAAAAGCACATTTCGCAGCAACTTTTCATTTTTCTCAACGACACATGTCGCTGTCAAAAACCTTTTTTCTTGTAGTGTTATCAAGGCCAACTTGGATAGGAGTACATTGAAAGTCTTAGGAAGCAATGCCTTTGTGAAGAAGTCAGCAACTTGGTCTTGTGAAGAAACAGGAAGCAGCTTGAGGATGCCAGATTGTAGTTTTTCTTTGATTAAGTGGCAATCAATTTCCAAGTGTTTGGTTCTTTCATGAAAAACAGGATTAGAAACAATGTGAATTGCACTCTGATTGTCACAATAGAGAACAGGCAACTTGGAGCATGAGACATGTAAATCTATGAGAAGGTAGAGAATCCATTGCAATTCACAAGTGGCTGAAGCTAATGCCCTGTACTCAGCTTCAGATGAAGATCTTGAAACAGTGATTTGTTTCTTTGTTCTCCAAGAAATCATAGAACTTCCTAAGAAGAAACATTGGCCAGAGATGGACTTTCTAGTATCAAGACAACCAACCCAGTCAGCATCAGAAAAGCCTTGTAAAGTGAGAGATGAGTTTCTTGGAAAGAATAAACCTCTTCCTGGACAACCTTTAAGGTACTTCAAAACCCTTAAAGTTGCATGATGATGAGTTTGTGTAGGTTTAGACAGAAATTGGCTCAACTGCTGGGTAATGATTGTTATATCAGGTCTGGTAGTGTTAAGGTAAAGAAGTATGCCCACAAGTCTCCTATAAGCAGCAATATCATCAAAAGGAGGGCTTGAGTCATGATAGAGGAGTCAGATGGGGTAGAAACTGGTTTGGAACAACAGTGCCTGAATCAACAAGAAAATCAAGACAAAACTTTCTTTGACACAAGAAATCCCCAGTTTGGAATGAGCAACTTCAATGCCTAAGAAGTATTTCAACTGACCTAAATCTTTGATTTTGAGTAGAGAATTCCAAAACAAACTTAATGTGATCAAATTCACTTATAGAATTGCCTGCAAGAATTATATCATCAACAAACACTAGAAGAACTGTGAATGACAAAGAATTTTTCTTGACAAACAAGGAATGGTCAGAAGAAGCTTGTAGGTAGTCTTGAGCCAAAAGAGTAGAAATTAATCTTTCATACCACTTTCTACTGGCCTGTTTGAGACCATACAAAGATTTTTGTAGCTTGCAAACATGATTTTGCTTGACTGTTTTGATGCCACGAGGAATCAACATGTACACATCTTCCTGAAGTCCACCATGGAGAAATGCATTATTCACATCAAGCTGATGTAAATGCCAGTTATGGATAGAAGACAAAGCAATCACAAGCCTGACAATTGTAAGTTTGGCAACTGGAGAATATGTATCAAAGTAATTTATGCTTTCAATTTGATTGTAACCCTTGGCCACTAATCTTGCTTTGTATCTTTCAACAGTGTCATCAGCATGAAACTTGACTTTGTAAATCCATCTGCAACCAATTGGCTTAACATTTGGTGCTAAATCCACAAGCTTCCAAGTACCAGTTTTCTCAAGAGCTTGAAGTTCAACTTGCATGGCATACTTCCAACAATCATGTTTATTTGCTTCAACATAGGATGTTGGCTCAGGTTGTGAATGCAAAGACATATCTGAAGAAGAATGGTTGCTAGAAATTTGATGATGTGAAATATAATGAGAAACGGGGTATGTAGATGCATGAATGTTATTACAAATGTAGTCTTGAAGGTAGGATGGAGCAATAGTATTTCTGGTGGAGTGTTTGAGAATGATTGGGGAAACATGTGAAGGTGGAGGAGTATGATGAGGAATTGATGTAGAAGAAGTAACAATGTCATCAATGATAGGAAATTAACAAGGTGGGGCAATAATATCAGTAACATATATAGAAGGAAAATGAGGGAAATATTCCCAATCAGGAGAAGTAGAGGATGGGGAATGAGCATAAGGGAGATGATTTTCATGAAAAGTGACATGCCTAAACACAAAAATTTCTCTAGAGTGAAGGCCATAAAGAGTAAAGCCTTTATATCCTGACTTGTAACCCAAGAAAAGAGACTTTCTGGCTCTAGGCTGCAGTTTTGTTCTATGGGAATGTAAAGTTTAAGCATAACACAAACAACCAAAGACTTTGAAAAGTTAATATCAGGGAGTTTGTGACGAAGGAGGAAGTAGGGTGATTGATTTTGAAGTAAAGGTGTGAGAACTCTATTAATGAGGAAAACAACATCATGAATAGCATATGACCAAAATGATAGAGGGAGTTTTGACTGATAAAGTAAAGCCTTACCAACATTAAGAATGTGTCGGTGTTTTCTCTCAACTCTACCATTTTGTTGGGGAGTTTCCACACAAGACTTTTGGTGTATTATACCATGAGAAGCATAAAAAGATGACAACATGAATTCAGGGCCATTGTCAGTTCTAATGAACTTTGAGTTTGAATCATAGTAATAAAATTCTTAACATGTGTAGTAACCTCAGCTTTGGTTTTAAGAAGAATGATCCAGAGAAATCTGTTGTGATCATCTAAACTAGTGAGGAAATATCTATGTCCATGAACAGAGGCAACAGAAAGGGGACCCCAAATATCTAAGTGTATGAGTTCAAAATTGGCAGAAGCATATGAAGAACTAGAATTAAAAGGTAAATGTTGTGCTTAGAAAAATGACACAATCACAAGTATCTTTATTATTATTAACAGTAATAGTAAGGTACAAAAGAGACATCTTATGGAGTCTTTGATGAGACAAATGACCAAGTCTAAAGTGCCATAGGGCATCATCAGGTACATATTGACCATTCTTATTACAATGAGAAGGTAAAATAGCATTACAAGAACTATTTGATAAAGCAGAAGACTTAAAATTAGATGATTTGCATAATGGATAGAACTTGTATAAGCCATCCATCTGTGTAGCCAAACCAATCATCTTCAAAGATTGTTGGTCCTGTATAAGGCATTTTTCAAGAGAAAAATGAAATAAACAGGTTAAAGAATCACAACATTTAGCCACAAAAATGAGGTTAAGAGTAAAATGGGGTGAATAAAGAACATGACTCAAGTGAAACTTGGAATTGAAAGAGACATTGCCAGCAAAATGAGCTAACACAGAGTTACCATTTTCTAAGGAAACATAAACATGTTTGATTCTATAAATGGAACTAAAAGAAGCAATATCACAACATATATGTTCAAGAAGCAATATCCAATTTGAAGAATTTGTTTACACTCTTTTAGTAACTCCAGTGTAATGGAGGGAATTAAAAATATTCTCATTTTAAAATAATGCATAGTGGTTGATAGAATTGGGACAAGTAACGTTTTAACTATGCATTGGAGCAGGGAAAAAGCTTGCAATGTTGTTAATTATTCTCAATACTTTATTCCAGTGATTGTTCATGACAATGAGTCCAATCATTGTAGCTTTCAAAACATGACAACAGAAGCTTCAGACCACTCTCCTATACTTTTGGAAAGTGAGGCATGGTATTATGTTTACATAAAGGATCGCTCTAAATTTGAGAATGATCGGCTTGTGGAACCTGACTTGAATCCAATTGTACATGCTTGTTGGATGAATCATATGGGAGACTAAGTGTTGGAGAAATTAGTGAGGTGTACTGTGTACATAGGAACTTGATACATGGGGCAAGAATTTCAGGAAGCTCTATGAAGAAGATATAGCAAATTGCAAAAGAAGAATGGAGATCAATTTGAGAAACTTTAATGGTGAACTTAATACATTGTGCAACTCTAAAAACTCATATTGGACGCCACAACTTTATGTTATATACAATGTAGTCAGGATCGAGAAAAAAAATAGAGAAAAACAGAGGAAACAGAGGAAAAACGGCAAAAAACAGAAAATATAGAGGAACCAGAGCAAAACTAGAGGAACCAAGCATAAAAACAAAGATAATAGAGGAAAAACAGAGGAACCAAGCAACAAAATAGAGAAAAACAGAGGAAACAGAGGAAAAACGGCAAAAAACAAAAAATACAGAGGAGCCAGAGCAAAACCGAACCAGAGTGAAGTCGAAGCACGGTCGATGTATTGTGCCACGTAAGATCGTACGATCCTACATGTTGGGACTCGTTCTTGACTACCTTGGTTATATACTAATATTTCATTTATGTTTAATTTTATTTCATCTTAAAATATTAATTTAAATATTTTTAAATAATATCAATATGAAAATAAAATAAAATAGAATTTAAAGTTTATATGAAAATTTGAGTGATATTATTATGCATCAATTTTTCATGAAATAAATGTCAAAAGAAATAAAAAATTGCTGCAACTTTTCATGATTAAACGGTAACAATAATTAAGCCAAAAACAAAAAAGGGTGAGATATATTTTTACTTTTTTTCTTGGTACATATTATTTTTTAATTAAAGTTTGATCAAAGCTGCGTTACTTTCTGATGTTACAGTATCAACAACGTAGCGGACTCCATTGTTATCTTTTTGTAAAAGCATGTAACTTGTCCAACTCCACGTTGGTAGAGACAAGCTTCGAATAATGTTGTTGAAGTTGGCCTTAGATCAATGGGCTCTGATGATGGTAATATAGAGTTGTAGATTTAAAGAGACAACTTGATACTCTTTTACAACAAGAGAAATTGCTGTAAAAGAGATCAAAGGTCTTCTAGATGCAAGATGGTGATATGAATATAAGTATTTTCCATGAAACTCAATTAGAAATGGATCCGCTGAATATAAGATGGTGATACAAAATATGGGATGATCCGCTGAGTGAACACAAAGCCGGTTCCTAACAAGCTGTCAAAGATGTCCGAAATAAGCACAAGACAGGAATAAATGTTATTGTTCTCTACTTCACTACTTCTATGGGTTTTTTTTTTGCTTCTTTGTTTGTATTGGTTTCTATTAAGTATTTGATTTATTTTAAGATGTTGCCTAAAAAACATTTATCTAGTAGTGAAAAATGAAAAAAGAGAAAACGAAATGAAGAGCTAATAAAATCTCAACAATGAGCTCTTGATAAATTTGTTTTCAAAAAGGTAGATACTCAAGAAAATGTTTCTAATGATGTGCCAAATTTGGATAACAAGCACAATGAAAGTTTGGATCATGAAAATGAAAATGAAGAAATTGATAATAATTCAAATGTTCCTAATGATGTGCCAAATTAATGCATATAATACTGAAAATCTTGGTGATGATTGTGAACAAGAAATTCCTCATTTTGATATTTACGATCCAAGAAATTGTGAGAATCTTGATAACACTTCAAGGGATATTCTAGTTGAAAAGGGGCCTACTAAAGAAATGAATCTTAATTTTTCCAATGACAAATATTTTAGGAATTTCTCTTATGCGAATTATTAAAGAAAATTAAGTAATGGTGAGATTAATGATCAAAAATAGCTAGTTTGTTGCAAATATGTTGACAAAGTATATTGTTTTTGTTGTAAATTGTTTAAATCTTCTAGTAACTTGAGTTTACTTGCAAGTGAGGGTTTAAATGATTGGAAGCATATTAGTAACAGACTCAAACAACATGAAAATGGTGTCGAACTTATGACTAATATGAATACTTGGAATGAATTGAGAATGAGATTTGATATAAATCAGACAATTGATAAACACTTGCTATAAAAAATTGTGAAAGAGAGAGATCATTGGAGACAAGTTTTACGTAGAATACTTTCAGTTGTGAAATGTCTTGTTAAGAATAATCTTGTATTTCGAGGATCCAAAGAAAAATTCAGTCAACATAGTAATGGTAATTTTCATGGATTAATTTAAATGATTGCGGAATTTGATAATGTAAGATCATATGAGACGCACTCAAAATCATGAAATTCATAAGCATTATCTTGGAAATAAAGTTCAAAATGAATTTATTTTGCTTTTGTCACAAAGTGTTACAAGGTCAATCATCAACATCATTAAAGAGGCAAAATACTTTTCAATAATTATTGATTGTACCCCTGATTTTAATTAGTCATGAAGAACAAATGACTCTTAAAATTCGTTGTGTGAATATGTCAAATGATACAGCAAAGAATGAGGAGTTCTTTTTAGGATTTTTAAAGGTTGATGATACATCCGGGTTAGGACTTTTTAATGAATTACTAAATGTTTTAAAAACTCTTGACTTTAATGTTGATGATGTGAGGGACAAGGTTATGATAATGGTTCCAATATGAAAGGAAAGCACCAAGGTGTTCAAAATAGATTTCTTGAGATTAATCGTAGAGCATTATAGCCATGTGCTTGTCATAGTCTTATTCTTACTCTTGGTGATATGGCACATTCTTGTGCTAAGGCTATTTCTTTCGTTGGAGTTATTCAACGCTTATATTCAATGTTTTCAGGACAACAAAAAGATGAAAATTTTGTTTGATAATGTTCCTGATTTAACTCTGAAATATTTGTCTAATACTCCTTGGGAAAGTCGAATTAAGAGTGTCAAAACCATTAGATTTCAATGTCCTTAAATAAGATTGGCTTTGTTGGAGTTATATGAATCATGTGATAATGATGCAAAGAGAAATAGTGAGGCGGAGAGTTTGATTAATGCACTAGAAAATTTTAAATTTTTGCTTGGTGTGGTTGTTTGGTATGATATGTTGTCATATTTTAAATTTTAAATTGTTACCAAAAAGTTGCAATCTAAGTCCATGAGCATCGACTCTACCATAAAACAATTGAAAAATATGTTGTCACATTTTGAAAAATATTGAAAGGAAGGTATTACTAAAAGTATTGATCTTGCAAAAAGTGTTGCTCTTGAAATGAATGTTGAGCCCATCCTTCAAACGAAACGTCATGTGATTAATTTATTTTTTTTGAAGAGAATAACATGGAACATGAGAAGCAATCACCAGAAGAATCATTTATAGTTAACTATTTTGTTGTTGTTGTTGTTGTTGATATGGCAATTACTTTTTTGAAAACTAGATTTGAAGAATTGAAGACATTTGAGAGTGTCTTTGGGATTTTGCATGATCCATAAAAGTTAATGTATTTGGATCATAATTAGTTGAAAGAATGTTGTATTAAATTTCACTCAACTTTTCCTCATGACAATTTATCAGATGTTGATGTTCACGATCTTTTCTCAGAATAAAAAGTGTTATAATGCACTTTGCCAACTGAAGCAATGAATGCCTTGGATATTCATAAATTTGTCAAACTTGCAGATTGTTATACAAATGTAGCAATTGCTTACAAAGTTTTATTGACGGTGCCTGTGACTATAGCATCGGCAGAGAGAATTTTTTCAAAATTGAAGTTGATTAAAACCTACTTGAGGTCATCAATGTGACAAGATAGATTGAACGGTTTTGCTACTTTGTCAATTGAGAAGGAAATGTTGAAGAACATTGATGTTGATGTCATTATAAATGATTTTGCATCTTAAAAAGCTTGGAAAAAACAACTTTTAACTTCAATAGAAAAAGATAAGTTTGTTGGATATTTTGCGAAACTATTGTATATTATCCATTATGGTCTATTATTATATGTCATAGTTTTATTGTATATTATCAATGATGGTGTATATCTATATGTCATAGTTTTATTAAAGTTGATTTTTGTAGAGATAGACCGGTATCCATACCTATAATTTTACTTAACTTTGTCACCAGAATAATCATTTAAAGTTGACTATTTTGTTGTTGTTGTTGATAAGGCAATTACTTTTTAGAAAACTAGATTTAAAGAATTGAAGACATTTGAGAGTGTCTTTGGGATTTTGCATGATCCATAAAAGTCAATGTATTTGGATGATAATTTGTTGAAAGAATGTTGTGTTAAATTTCACTCTACTTTTCCTCATGACAATTTATCAGATGTTGATGTTCACGATCTTTTCTGAGAATTAAAAGTGTTATAATGCGCTTTGCCAACTGAAGCAATGAATGCCTTCGATATTCATAAATTTGTCAAACTTGCTGATTGTTATACAAATGTAGCAATTGCTGACAAAGTTTTATTGACGGTGCCTGTGACTGTAGCATCGGTTGAGAGAATTTTTTCAAAAATGAAGTTGATTAAAACCTACTTGAGGTCATCAATGTGACAAGATAGATTGAACGATTTGACTACTTTGTCAATTGAGAAGGAAATGTTGAAGAACATTGATGTTGATGTCATTATAAATGATTTTGCAACTTAAAAAGCTTGAAAAAACAACTTTTAACTTCAATAGAAAAAGATAAGTTTTTTGGATATTTTGCGAAACTTTTGTATATTATCATTGATGGTCTATATCTATATGTCATAGTTTTAATGTATATTATCAATGATGGTCTATAACCATATGTCATAGTTTTATTAAAGTTTATTTTTGTAGAGATAGACCGGTATCCATACCTATAATTTTACTTAACTTTGTCACCAGAAGAATCATTTAAAGTTGACTATTTTGTTGTTGTTGTTGATAAGGCAATGACTTTTTGGAAAACTAGATTTGAAGAATTGAAGACATTTAAGAGTGTCTTTGGGATTTTGCATGATCCATAAAATTTAATGTATTTGGATGATAATTTGTTGAAAGAATGTTGTGTTAAATTTCACTCTACTTTTCCTCATGAGAATTTATCAGATGTTGATGTTCACGATCTTTTCTCAGAATTAAAAGTGTTATAATGCGCTTTGCCAACTGAAGCAATGAATGCCTTCGATATTCATAAATTTGTCAAACTTGCTGATTGTTATACAAATGTAGCAATTGCTTACAAAGTTTTATTGACGGTGCCTGCGACTATAGCATCGGCAGATAGAATTTATTCAAAATTGAAGTTGATTAAAACCTACTTGAGATCATCAATGTGACAAGATAGATTGAACGGTTTGGCTACTTTTTCAATTGAGAAGGAAATGTTGAAGAACATTGATGTTGATGTCATTATAAATGATTTTGCATCTTAAAAAGCTTGGAAAAACAACTTTTAACTTCAAGAGAAAAAGATAAGTTTTTTCGATTTTTTGCGAAACTATTGTATATTATCAATGATGGTCTATATCTATATGTCATAGTTTTAATGTATATTATCAATGATGGTTTGTATCTATATGTCATAGTTTTATTAAAGTTGATTTTTGTAGAGATAGACCGGTATCCATACCTATAATTTTACTTAACTTTGTCACCAGAAGAATCATTTAAAGTTGACTATTTTGTTGTTGTTGTTGAAATGACAATTACTTTTTGGAAAACTAGATTTGAAGAATTGAAGACATTTGAGAGTGTCTTTGTGATTTTGCATGATCCATAAAAGTTAATGTATTTGGATGATAATTAGTTGAAAGAATGTTGTGTTAAATTTCACTCAACTTTTCCTCATGGCAATTTATCAGATGTTGATGTTCACGATCTTTTCTCAGAATTAAAAGTGTTATAATGCGCTTTGCCAACTGAAACAATGAATGCCTTGGATATTCATAAATTTGTCAAACGTGCAGATTGTTATACAAATGTAGCAATTGCTTACAAAGTTTTATTGACGGTGCCTGTGACTGTAGCATCGGCAGAGAGAATTTTTTCAAAATTGAAGTTGATTAAAACCTACTTGAGGTCATCAATGTGACAAGATAGATTGAACGGTTTGGCTACTTTGTCAATTGAGAAGGAAATGTTGAAGAACATTGATGTTGATGTCATTATAAATGATTTTGCATCTTAAAAAGCTTGAAAAAACAACTTTTAACTTCAAGAGAAAAAGATAAGTTTTTTAGATTTTTTGCGAAACTATTGTATATTATCAATGATGGTCTATATCTATATGTCATAGTTTTAATGTATATTATCAATGATGGTCTGTATCTATATGTCATAGTTTTATTAAAGTTGATTTTTGTAGAGATAGACCGGTATCCATACCTATAATTTTACTTAACTTTGTCATCAGAAGAATCATTTAAAGTTGACTATTTTGTTGTTGTTGTTGATAAGGCAATTACTTTTTGGAAAACTAGATTTGAAGAATTGAAGACATTTAAGAGTGTCTTTGGGATTTTGCATGATCCATAAAAGTTAATGTATTTGGATGATAATTTGTTGAAAGAATGTTGTGTTAAATTTAACTCTACTTTTCCTCATGACAATTTATCAGATGTTGATGTTCACGATCTTTTCTCAGAATTAAAAGTGTTATAATGCGCTTTGCCAACTGAAGCAATGAATGCCTTCGATATTCATAAATTTGTCAAACTTGCTGATTGTTATACAAATGTAGCAATTGCTTACAAAGTTTTATTGACGGTGCCTGTGACTGTAGCATCGGCAGAGAGAATTTTTTCAAAATTGAAGTTGATTAAAACCTACTTGAGATCATCAATGTGACAAGATAGATTGAACGGTTTGGCTACTTTTTCAATTGAGAAGGAAATGTTGAAGAACATTGATGTTGATGTCATTATAAATGATTTTGCATCTTAAAAAGCTTGGAAAAACAACTTTTAACTTCAAGAGAAAAAGATAAGTTTTTTAGATTTTTTGCGAAACTATTGTATATTATCAATGATGGTCTATATCTATATGTCATAGTTTTAATGTATATTATCAATGATGGTCTGTATCTATATGTCATAGTTTTATTAAAGTTGATTTTTGTAGAGATAGACCGGTATCCATACCTATAATTTTACTTAACTTTGTCATCAGAAGAATCATTTAAAGTTGACTATTTTGTTGTTGTTGTTGATAAGGCAATTACTTTTTGGAAAACTAGATTTGAAGAATTGAAGACATTTAAGAGTGTCTTTGGGATTTTGCATGATCCATAAAAGTTAATGTATTTGGATGATAATTTGTTGAAAGAATGTTGTGTTAAATTTAACTCTACTTTTCCTCATGACAATTTATCAGATGTTGATGTTCACGATCTTTTCTCAGAATTAAAAGTGTTATAATGCGCTTTGCCAACTGAAGCAATGAATGCCTTCGATATTCATAAATTTGTCAAACTTGCTGATTGTTATACAAATGTAGCAATTGCTTACAAAGTTTTATTGACGGTGCCTGTGACTGTAGCATCGGCAGAGAGAATTTTTTCAAAATTGAAGTTGATTAAAACCTACTTGAGATCATCAATGTGACAAGATAGATTGAACGGTTTGGCTACTTTTTCAATTGAGAAGGAAATGTTGAAGAACATTGATGTTGATGTCATTATAAATGATTTTGCATCTTAAAAAGCTTGGAAAAACAACTTTTAACTTCAAGAGAAAAAGATAAGTTTTTTCGATTTTTTGCGAAACTATTGTATATTATCAATGATGGTCTATATCTATATGTCATAGTTTTAATGTATATTATCAATGATGGTCTGTATCTATATGTCATAGTTTTATAAAAGTTGATTTTTGTAGAGATAGACCGGTATCCATACCTATAATTTTACTTAACTTTGTCACCAGAAGAATCATTTAAAGTTGACTATTTTGTTGTTGTTGTTGATATGACAATTACTTTTTGGAAAACTAGATTTGAAGAATTGAAGACATTTGAGAGTGTCTTTGTGATTTTGCATGATCCATAAAAGTTAATGTATTTGGATGATAATTAATTGAAAGAATGTTGTGTTAAATTTCACTCAACTTTTCCTCATGGCAATTTATCAGATGTTGATGTTCACGATCTTTTCTCAGAATTAAAAGTGTTATAATGCGCTTTGCCAACTGAAACAATGAATGCCTTGGATATTCATAAATTTGTCAAACGTGCAGATTGTTATACAAATGTAGCAATTGCTTACAAAGTTTTATTGACGGTGCCTGTGACTGTAGCATCGGCAGAGAGAATTTTTTCAAAATTGAAGTTGATTAAAACCTACTTGAGGTCATCAATGTGACAAGATAGATTGAACGGTTTGGCTACTTTGTCAATTGAGAAGGAAATGTTGAAGAACATTGATGTTAATGTCATTATAAATGATTTTGCATCTTAAAAAGCTTGAAAAAACAACTTTTAACTTCAAGAGAAAAAGATAAGTTTTTTAGATTTTTTGCGAAACTATTGTATATTATCAATGATGGTCTATATCTATATGTCATAGTTTTAATGTATATTATCAATGATGGTCTGTATCTATATGTCATAGTTTTATTAAAGTTGATTTTTGTAGAGATAGACCGGTATCCATACCTATAATTTTACTTAACTTTGTCATCAGAAGAATCATTTAAAGTTGACTATTTTGTTGTTGTTGTTGATAAGGCAATTACTTTTTGGAAAACTAGATTTGAAGAATTGAAGACATTTAAGAGTGTCTTTGGGATTTTGCATGATCCATAAAAGTTAATGTAATTGGATGATAATTTGTTGAAAGAATGTTGTGTTAAATTTCACTCTACTTTTCCTCATGGCAATTTATCAGATGTTGATGTTCACGATCTTTTCTCAGAATTAAAAGTGTTATAATGTGCTTTGCCAACTGAAGCAATGAATGCCTTCGATATTCATAAATTTGTCAAACTTGCTGATTGTTATACAAATGTAGCAATTGCTTACAAAGTTTTATTGACGGTGCCTGTGACTGTAGCATCGGCAGAGAGAATTTTTTCAAAATTGAAGTTGATTAAAACCTACTTGAGATCATCAATGTGACAAGATAGATTGAACGGTTTGGCTACTTTTTCAATTGAGAAGGAAATGTTGAAGAACATTGATGTTGATGTCATTATAAATGATTTTGCATCTTAAAAAGCTTGAAAAAACAACTTTTAACTTCAAGAGAAAAAGATAAGTTTTTTAGATTTTTTGCGAAACTATTGTATATTATCAATGATGGTCTATATCTATATGTCATAGTTTTAATGTATATTATCAATGATGGTCTGTATCTATATGTCATAGTTTTATTAAAGTTGATTTTTGTAGAGATAGACCGGTATCCATACCTATAATTTTACTTAACTTTGTCATCAGAAGAATCATTTAAAGTTGACTATTTTGTTGTTGTTGTTGATAAGGCAATTACTTTTTGGAAAACTAGATTTGAAGAATTGAAGACATTTAAGAGTGTCTTTGGGATTTTGCATGATCCATAAAAGTTAATGTAATTGGATGATAATTTGTTGAAAGAATGTTGTGTTAAATTTCACTCTACTTTTCCTCATGGCAATTTATCAGATGTTGATGTTCACGATCTTTTCTCAGAATTAAAAGTGTTATAATGTGCTTTGCCAACTGAAGCAATGAATGCCTTCGATATTCATAAATTTGTCAAACTTGCTGATTGTTATACAAATGTAGCAATTGCTTACAAAGTTTTATTGACGGTGCCTGTGACTGTAGCATCGGCAGAGAGAATTTTTTCAAAATTGAAGTTGATTAAAACCTACTTGAGATCATCAATGTGACAAGATAGATTGAACGGTTTGGCTACTTTTTCAATTGAGAAGGAAATGTTGAAGAACATTGATGTTGATGTCATTATAAATGATTTTGCATCTTAAAAAGCTTGAAAAAACAACTTTTAACTTCAAGAGAAAAAGATAAGTTTTTTAGATTTTTTGCGAAACTATTGTATATTATCAATGATGGTCTATATCTATATGTCATAGTTTTAATGTATATTATCAATGATGGTCTGTATCTATATGTCATAGTTTTATTAAAGTTGATTTTTGTAGAGATAGACCGGTATCCATACCTATAATTTTACTTAACTTTGTCATCAGAAGAATCATTTAAAGTTGACTATTTTGTTGTTGTTGTTGATAAGGCAATTACTTTTTGGAAAACTAGATTTGAAGAATTGAAGACATTTAAGAGTGTCTTTGGGATTTTGCATGATCCATAAAAGTTAATGTAATTGGATGATAATTTGTTGAAAGAATGTTGTGTTAAATTTCACTCTACTTTTCCTCATGGCAATTTATCAGATGTTGATGTTCACGATCTTTTCTCAGAATTAAAAGTGTTATAATGTGCTTTGCCAACTGAAGCAATGAATGCCTTCGATATTCATAAATTTGTCAAACTTGCTGATTGTTATACAAATGTAGCAATTGCTTACAAAGTTTTATTGACGGTGCCTGTGACTGTAGCATCGGCAGAGAGAATTTTTTCAAAATTGAAGTTGATTAAAACCTACTTGAGATCATCAATGTGACAAGATAGATTGAACGGTTTGGCTACTTTTTCAATTGAGAAGGAAATGTTGAAGAACATTTATGTTGATGTCATTATAAATGATTTTGCATCTTAAAAAGCTTGGAAAAACAACTTTTAACTTCAATAGAAAAAGATAAGTTTTTTGGATATTTTGCGTAACTATTGTATATTATCAATGATGGTCTATATCTATATGTCATAGTTTTAATGTATATTATCAATGATGGTCTATATCTATATGTCATAGTTTTATTAAAGTAGATTTTTGTAGAGATAGACCGGTATCCATACCTATAATTTTACTTAACTTTGTCACCAGAAGAATCATTTAAAGTTGACTATTTTGTTGTTGTTGTTGATATGACAATAACTTTTTGGAAAACTAGATTTGAAGAATTGAAGACATTTGAGAGTGTCTTTGTGATTTTGCATGATCCATAAAAGTTAATGTATTTGGATGATAATTAGTTGAAAGAATGTTGTGTTAAATTTCACTCAACTTTTCCTCATAGCAATTTATCAGATGTTGATGTTCACGATCTTTTCTCAGAATTAAAAGTGTTATAATGCGCTTTGCCAACTGAAACAATGAATGCCTTGGATATTCATAAATTTGTCAAACGTGCAGATTGTTATACAAATGTAGCAATTGCTTAAAAAGTTTTATTGACGGTGCCTGTGACTGTAGCATCGGCAGAGAGAATTTTTTCAAAATTGAAGTTGATTAAAACCTACTTGAGATCATCAATGTGACAAGATAGATTGAACGGTTTGGCTACTTTTTCAATTGAGAAGGAAATGTTGAAGAACATTGATGTTGATGTCATTATAAATGATTTTGCATCTTAAAAAGCTTGGAAAAACAACTTTTAACTTCAATAGAAAAAGATAAGTTTTTTGGATATTTTGCGTAACTATTGTATATTATCAATGATGGTCTATATCTATATGTCATAGTTTTAATGTATATTATCAATGATGGTCTATATCTATATGTCATAGTTTTATTAAAGTAGATTTTTGTAGAGATAGACCGGTATCCATACCTATAATTTTACTTAACTTTGTCATCAGAAGAATCATTTAAAGTTGACTATTTTGTTGTTGTTGTTGATAAGGCAATTACTTTTTGGAAAACTAGATTTGAAGAATTGAAGACATTTAAGAGTGTCTTTGGGATTTTGCATGATCCATAAAAGTTAATGTATTTGGATGATAATTTGTTGAAAGAATGTTGTGTTAAATTTCACTCTACTTTTCCTCATGCCAATTTATCAGATGTTGATGTTCACGATCTTTTCTCAGAATTAAAAGTGTTATAATGCGCTTTGCCAACTGAAGCAATGAATGCCTTCGATATTCATAAATTTGTCAAACTTGCTGATTGTTATACAAATGTAGCAATTGCTTACAAAGTTTTATTGACGGTGCCTGTGACTGTAGCATCGGCAGAGAGAATTTTTTCAAAATTGAAGTTGATTAAAACCTACTTGAGATCATCAATGTGACAAGATAGATTGAACGGTTTGGCTACTTTTTCAATTGAGAAGGAAATGTTGAAGAACATTGATGTTGATGTCATTATAAATGATTTTGCATCTTAAAAAGCTTGGAAAAACAACTTTTAACTTCTATAGAAAAAGATAAGTTTTTTGGATATTTTGCGTAACTATTGTATATTATCAATGATGGTCTATATCTATATGTCATAGTTTTAATGTATATTATCAATGATGGTCTATATCTATATGTCATAGTTTTATTAAAGTAGATTTTTGTAGAGATAGACCGGTATCCATACCTATAATTTTACTTAACTTTGTCACCAGAAGAATCATTTAAAGTTGACTATTTTGTTGTTGTTGTTGATATGACAATTACTTTTTGGAAAACTAGATTTGAAGAATTGAAGACTTTTGAGAGTGTCTTTGTGATTTTGCATGATCCATAAAAGTTAATGTATTTGGATGATAATTAGTTGAAAGAATGTTGTGTTAAATTTCACTCAACTTTTCCTCATGGCAATTTATCAGATGTTGATGTTCACGATCTTTTCTCAGAATTAAAAGTGTTATAATGCGCTTTGCCAACTGAAACAATGAATGCCTTGGATATTCATAAATTTGTCAAACGTGCAGATTGTTATACAATTGTAGCAATTGCTTACAAAATTTTATTGACGGTGCCTGTGACTGTAGCATCGGCAGAGAGAATTTTTTCAAAATTGAAGTTGATTAAAACCTACTTGAGATCATCAATGTGACAAGATAGATTGAACGGTTTGTCTACTTTTTCAATTGAGAAGGAAATGTTGAAGAACATTGATGTTGATGTCATTATAAATGATTTTGCATCTTAAAAAGCTTGGAAAAACAACTTTTAACTTCAAGAGAAAAAGATAAGTTTTTTAGATTTTTTGCGAAACTATTGTATATTATCAATGATGGTCTATATCTATATGTCATAGTTTTAATGTATATTATCAATGATGGTCTGTATCTATATGTCATAGTTTTATTAAAGTTGATTTTTGTAGAGATAGACCGGTATCCATACCTATAATTTTACTTAACTTTGTCACCAGAAGAATCATTTAAAGTTGACTATTTTGTTGTTGTTGTTGTTGATATGACAATTACTTTTTGGAAAACTAGATTTGAAGAATTGAAGACATTTGAGAGTGTCTTTGTGATTTTGCATGATCCATAAAAGTTAATGTATTTGGATGATAATTAGTTGAAAGAATGTTGTGTTAAATTTCACTCAACTTTTCCTCATGGCAATTTATCAGATGTTGATGTTCACGATCTTTTCTCAGAATTAAAAGTGTTATAATGCGCTTTGCCAACTGAAACAATGAATGCCTTGGATATTCATAAATTTGTCAAACGTGCAGATTGTTATACAATTGTAGCAATTGCTGACAAAATTTTATTGACGGTGCCTGTGACTGTAGCATCGGCAGAGAGAATTTTTTCAAAATTGAAGTTGATTAAAACCTACTTGAGATCATCAATGTGACAAGATAGATTGAACGGTTTGTCTACTTTTTCAATTGAGAAGGAAATGTTGAAGAACATTGATGTTGATGTCATTATAAATGATTTTGCATCTTAAAAAGCTTGAAAAAACAACTTTTAACTTCAAGAGAAAAAGATAAGTTTTTTAGATTTTTTGCGTAACTATTGTATATTATCAATGATGGTCTATATCTATATGTCATAGTTTTAATGTATATTATCAATGATGGTCTATATCTATATATCATAGTTTTATTAAAGTAGATTTTTGTAGAGATAGACCGGTATCCATACC
Source organism: Medicago arabica (assembly GCA_946800305.1). Lineage (NCBI taxonomy): Eukaryota > Viridiplantae > Streptophyta > Magnoliopsida > Fabales > Fabaceae > Medicago > Medicago arabica. Next base: position 9,558,384 of record OX326966.1, on the reverse strand, counting down.
TATAATTTTACTTAACTTTGTCATCAGAAGAATCATTTAAAGTTGACTATTTTGTTGTTGTTGTTGATATGACAATTACTTTTTGGAAAACTAGATTTGAAGAATTGAAGACATTTGAGAGTGTCTTTGTTATTTTGCATGATCCATAAAAGTTAATGTATTTGGATGATAATTAGTTGAAAGAATGTTGTGTTAAATTTCACTCAACTTTTCCTCATGGCAATTTATCAGATGTTGATGTTCACGATCTTTTCTCAGAATTAAAAGTGTTATAATGCGCTTTGCCAACTGAAACAATGAATGCCTTGGATATTCATAAATTTGTCAAACGTGCAGATTGTTATACAATTGTAGCAATTGCTTACAAAATTTTATTGACGGTGCCTGTGACTGTAGCATCGGCAGAGAGAATTTTTTCAAAATTGAAGTTGATTAAAACCTACTTGAGATCATCAATGTGACAAGATAGATTGAACGGTTTGTCTACTTTTTCAATTGAGAAGGAAATGTTGAAGAACATTGATGTTGATGTCATTATAAATGATTTTGCATCTTAAAAAGCTTGGAAAAACAACTTTTAACTTCAAGAGAAAAAGATAAGTTTTTTAGATTTTTTGCGAAACTATTGTATATTATCAATGATGGTCTATATCTATATGTCATAGTTTTAATGTATATTATCAATGATGGTCTGTATCTATATGTCATAGTTTTATTAAAGTTGATTTTTGTAGAGATAGACCGGTATCCATACCTATAATTTTACTTAACTTTGTCACCAGAAGAATCATTTAAAGTTGACTATTTTGTTGTTGTTGTTGTTGATATGACAATTACTTTTCGGAAAACTAGATTTGAAGAATTGAAGACATTTGAGAGTGTCTTTGTGATTTTGCATGATCCATAAAAGTTAATGTATTTGGATGATAATTAGTTGAAAGAATGTTGTGTTAAATTTCACTCAACTTTTCCTCATGGCAATTTATCAGATGTTGATGTTCACGATCTTTTCTCAGAATTAAAAGTGTTATAATGCGCTTTGCCAACTGAAACAATGAATGCCTTGGATATTCATAAATTTGTCAAACGTGCAGATTGTTATACAAATGTAGCAATTGCTTACAAAGTTTTATTGACGGTGCCTGTGACTGTAGCATCGGCAGAGAGAATTTTTTCAAAATTGAAGTTGATTAAAACCTACTTGAGGTCATCAATGTGACAAGATAGATTGAACGGTTTTGCTACTTTGTCAATTGAGAAGGAAATGTTGAAGAACATTGATGTTGATGTCATTATAAATGATTTTGCATCTTAAAAAGCTTGAAAAAACAACTTTTAACCTCAAGAGAAAAAGATAAGTTTTTTAGATTTTTTGCGAAACTATTGTATATTATCAATGATGGTCTATATCTATATGTCATAGTTTTAATGTATATTATCAATGATGGTCTGTATCTATATGTCATAGTTTTATTAAAGTTGATTTTTGTAGAGATAGACCGGTATCCATACCTATAATTTTACTTAACTTTGTCATCAGAAGAATCATTTAAAGTTGACTATTTTGTTGTTGTTGTTGATAAGGCAATTACTTTTTGGAAAACTAGATTTGAAGAATTGAAGACATTTAAGAGTGTCTTTGGGATTTTGCATGATCCATAAAAGTTAATGTATTTGGATGATAATTTGTTGAAAGAATGTTGTGTTAAATTTCACTCTACTTTTCCTCATGACAATTTATCAGATGTTGATGTTCACGATCTTTTCTCAGAATTAAAAGTGTTATAATGCGCTTTGCCAACTGAAGCAATGAATGCCTTCGATATTCATAAATTTGTCAAACTTGCTGATTGTTATACAAATGTAGCAATTGCTTACAAAGTTTTATTGACGGTGCCTGTGACTGTAGCATCGGCAGAGAGAATTTTTTTCAAAATTGAAGTTGATTAAAACCTACTTGAGATCATCAATGTGACAAGATAGATTGAACGGTTTGGCTACTTTTTCAATTGAGAAGGAAATGTTGAAGAACATTGATGTTGATGTCATTATAAATGATTTTGCATCTTAAAAAGCTTGAAAAAACAACTTTTAACTTCAAGAGAAAAAGATAAGTTTTTTAGATTTTTTGCGTAACTATTGTATATTATCAATGATGGTCTATATCTATATGTCATAGTTTTAATGTATATTATCAATGATGGTCTATATCTATATGTCATAGTTTTATTAAAGTAGATTTTTGTAGAGATAGACCGGTATCCATACCTATAATTTTACTTAACTTTGTCACCAGAAGAATCATTTAAAGTTGACTATTTTGTTGTTGTTGTTGATATGACAATTACTTTTTGGAAAACTAGATTTGAAGAATTGAAGACATTTGAGAGTGTCTTTGTGATTTTGCATGATCCATAAAAGTTAATGTATTTGGATGATAATTAGTTGAAAGAATGTTGTGTTAAATTTCACTCAACTTTTCCTCATGGCAATTTATCAGATGTTGATGTTCACGATCTTTTCTCAGAATTAAAAGTGTTATAATGCGCTTTGCCAACTGAAACAATGAATGCCTTGGATATTCATAAATTTGTCAAACGTGCAGATTGTTATACAATTGTAGCAATTGCTTACAAAATTTTATTGACGGTGCCTGTGACTGTAGCATCGGCAGAGAGAATTTTTTCAAAATTGAAGTTGATTAAAACCTACTTGAGGTCATCAATGTGACAAGATAGATTGAACGGTTTTGCTACTTTGTCAATTGAGAAGGAAATGTTGAAGAACATTGATGTTGATGTCATTATAAATGATTTTGCATCTTAAAAAGCTTGAAAAAACAACTTTTAACCTCAAGAGAAAAAGATAAGTTTTTTAGATTTTTTGCGAAACTATTGTATATTATCAATGATGGTCTATATCTATATGTCATAGTTTTAATGTATATTATCAATGATGGTCTGTATCTATATGTCATAGTTTTATTAAAGTTGATTTTTGTAGAGATAGACCGGTATCCATACCTATAATTTTACTTAACTTTGTCATCAGAAGAATCATTTAAAGTTGACTATTTTGTTGTTGTTGTTGATAAGGCAATTACTTTTTGGAAAACTAGATTTGAAGAATTGAAGACATTTAAGAGTGTCTTTGGGATTTTGCATGATCCATAAAAGTTAATGTATTTGGATGATAATTTGTTGAAAGAATGTTGTGTTAAATTTCACTCTACTTTTCCTCATGACAATTTATCAGATGTTGATGTTCACGATCTTTTCTCAGAATTAAAAGTGTTATAATGCGCTTTGCCAACTGAAGCAATGAATGCCTTCGATATTCATAAATTTGTCAAACTTGCTGATTGTTATACAAATGTAGCAATTGCTTACAAAGTTTTATTGACGGTGCCTGTGACTGTAGCATCGGCAGAGAGAATTTTTTTCAAAATTGAAGTTGATTAAAACCTACTTGAGATCATCAATGTGACAAGATAGATTGAACGGTTTGGCTACTTTTTCAATTGAGAAGGAAATGTTGAAGAACATTGATGTTGATGTCATTATAAATGATTTTGCATCTTAAAAAGCTTGAAAAAACAACTTTTAACTTCAAGAGAAAAAGATAAGTTTTTTAGATTTTTTGCGTAACTATTGTATATTATCAATGATGGTCTATATCTATATGTCATAGTTTTAATGTATATTATCAATGATGGTCTATATCTATATGTCATAGTTTTATTAAAGTAGATTTTTGTAGAGATAGACCGGTATCCATACCTATAATTTTACTTAACTTTGTCACCAGAAGAATCATTTAAAGTTGACTATTTTGTTGTTGTTGTTGATATGACAATTACTTTTTGGAAAACTAGATTTGAAGAATTGAAGACATTTGAGAGTGTCTTTGTGATTTTGCATGATCCATAAAAGTTAATGTATTTGGATGATAATTAGTTGAAAGAATGTTGTGTTAAATTTCACTCAACTTTTCCTCATGGCAATTTATCAGATGTTGATGTTCACGATCTTTTCTCAGAATTAAAAGTGTTATAATGCGCTTTGCCAACTGAAACAATGAATGCCTTGGATATTCATAAATTTGTCAAACGTGCAGATTGTTATACAATTGTAGCAATTGCTTACAAAATTTTATTGACGGTGCCTGTGACTGTAGCATCGGCAGAGAGAATTTTTTCAAAATTGAAGTTGATTAAAACCTACTTGAGATCATCAATGTGACAAGATAGATTGAACGGTTTGTCTACTTTTTCAATTGAGAAGGAAATGTTGAAGAACATTGATGTTGATGTCATTATAAATGATTTTGCATCTTAAAAAGCTTGGAAAAACAACTTTTAACCTCAAGAGAAAAAGATAAGTTTTTTAGATTTTTTGCGAAACTATTGTATATTATCAATGATGGTCTATATCTATATGTCATAGTTTTAATGTATATTATCAATGATGGTCTGTATCTATATGTCATAGTTTTATTAAAGTTGATTTTTGTAGAGATAGACCGGTATCCATACCTATAATTTTACTTAACTTTGTCACCAGAAGAATCATTTAAAGTTGACTATTTTGTTGTTGTTGTTGATATGACAATTACTTTTTGGAAAACTAGATTTGAAGAATAAAAGACATTTGAGAGTGTCTTTGTGATTTTGCATGATCCATAAAAGTTAATGTATTTGGATGATAATTTGTTGAAAGAATGTTGTGTTAAATTTCACTCTACTTTTCCTCATGACAATTTATCAGATGTTGATGTTCACGATCTTTTCTCAGAATTAAAAGTGTTATAATGCGCTTTGCCAACTGAAGCAATGAATGCCTTCGATATTCATAAATTTGTCAAACTTGCTGATTGTTATACAAATGTAGCAATTGCTTACAAAGTTTTATTGACGGTGCCTGTGACTGTAGCATCGGCAGAGAGAATTTTTTCAAAATTGAAGTTGATTAAAACCTACTTGAGATCATCAATGTGACAAGATAGATTGAACGGTTTGGCTACTTTTTCAATTGAGAAGGAAATGTTGAAGAACATTGATGTTGATGTCATTATAAATGATTTTGCATCTTAAAAAGCTTGAAAAAACAACTTTTAACTTCAAGAGAAAAAGATAAGTTTTTTAGATTTTTTGCGTAACTATTGTATATTATCAATGATGGTCTATATCTATATGTCATAGTTTTAATGTATATTATCAATGATGGTCTCTATCTATATGTCATAGTTTTATTAAAGTAGATTTTTGTAGAGATAGACCGGTATCCATACCTATAATTTTACTTAACTTTGTCACCAGAAGAATCATTTAAAGTTGACTATTTTGTTGTTGTTGTTGATATGACAATTACTTTTTGGAAAACTAGATTTGAAGAATTGAAGACATTTGAGAGTGTCTTTGTGATTTTGCATGATCCATAAAAGTTAATGTATTTGGATGATAATTAGTTGAAAGAATGTTGTGTTAAATTTCACTCAACTTTTCCTCATGGCAATTTATCAGATGTTGATGTTCACGATCTTTTCTCAGAATTAAAAGTGTTATAATGCGCTTTGCCAACTGAAACAATGAATGCCTTGGATATTCATAAATTTGTCAAACGTGTAGATTGTTATACAAATGTAGCAATTGCTTACAAAGTTTTATTGACGGTGCCTGTGACTGTAGCATCGGCAGAGAGAATTTTTTCAAAATTGAAGTTGATTAAAACCTACTTGAGGTCATCAATGTGACAAGATAGATTGAACGGTTTGGCTACTTTGTCAATTGAGAAGGAAATGTTGAAGAACATTGATGTTGATGTCATTATAAATGATTTTGCATCTTAAAAAGCTTGAAAAAACAACTTTTAACTTCAAGAGAAAAAGATAAGTTTTTTAGATTTTTTGCGAAACTATTGTATATTATCAATGATGGTCTATATCTATATGTCATAGTTTTAATGTATATTATCAATGATGGTCTGTATCTATATGTCATAGTTTTATTAAAGTTGATTTTTGTAGAGATAGACCGGTATCCATACCTATAATTTTACTTAACTTTGTCATCAGAAGAATCATTTAAAGTTGACTATTTTGTTGTTGTTGTTGATAAGGCAATTACTTTTTGGAAAACTAGATTTGAAGAATTGAAGACATTTGAGAGTGTCTTTGTGATTTTGCATGATCCATAAAAGTTAATGTATTTGGATGATAATTAGTTGAAAGAATGTTGTGTTAAATTTCACTCTACTTTTCCTCATGACAATTTATCAGATGTTGATGTTCACGATCTTTTCTCAGAATTAAAAGTGTTATAATGCGTTTTGCCAACTGAAGCAATGAATGCCTTGGATATTCATAAATTTGTCAAACGTGTAGATTGTTATACAAATGTAGCAATTGCTTACAAAGTTTTATTGACGGTGCCTGTGACTGTAGCATCGGCAGAGAGAATTTTTTCAAAATTGAAGTTGATTAAAACCTACTTGAGGTCATCAATGTGACAAGATAGATTGAACGGTTTGGCTACTTTGTCAATTGAGAAGGAAATGTTGAAGAACATTGATGTTGATGTCATTATAAATGATTTTGCATCTTAAAAAGCTTGAAAAAACAACTTTTAACTTCAAGAGAAAAAGATAAGTTTTTTAGATTTTTTGCGAAACTATTGTATATTATCAATGATGGTCTATATCTATATGTCATAGTTTTAATGTATATTATCAATGATGGTCTGTATCTATATGTCATAGTTTTATTAAAGTTGATTTTTGTAGAGATAGACCGGTATCCATACCTATAATTTTACTTAACTTTGTCATCAGAAGAATCATTTAAAGTTGACTATTTTGTTGTTGTTGTTGATAAGGCAATTACTTTTTGGAAAACTAGATTTGAAGAATTGAAGACATTTGAGAGTGTCTTTGTGATTTTGCATGATCCATAAAAGTTAATGTATTTGGATGATAATTAGTTGAAAGAATGTTGTGTTAAATTTCACTCTACTTTTCCTCATGACAATTTATCAGATGTTGATGTTCACGATCTTTTCTCAGAATTAAAAGTGTTATAATGCGTTTTGCCAACTGAAGCAATGAATGCCTTCGATATTCATAAATTTGTCAAACTTGCTGATTGTTATACAAATGTAGCAATTGCTTACAAAGTTTTATTGACGGTGCCTGTGACTGTAGCATCGGCAGAGAGAATTTTTTCAAAATTGAAGTTGATTAAAACCTACTTGAGGTCATCAATGTGACAAGATAGATTGAACGGTTTGGCTACTTTGTCAATTGAGAAGGAAATGTTGAAGAACATTGATGTTGATGTCATTATAAATGATTTTGCATCTTAAAAAGCTTGAAAAAACAACTTTTAACTTCAAGAGAAAAAGATAAGTTTTTTAGATTTTTTGCGAAACTATTGTATATTATCAATGATGGTCTATATCTATATGTCATAGTTTTAATGTATATTATCAATGATGGTCTGTATCTATATGTCATAGTTTTATTAAAGTTGATTTTTGTAGAGATAGACCGGTATCCATACCTATAATTTTACTTAACTTTGTCACCAGAAGAATCATTTAAAGTTGACTATTTTGTTGTTGTTGTTGATATGACAATTACTTTTTGGAAAACTAGATTTGAAGAATTGAAGACATTTGAGAGTGTCTTTGTGATTTTGCATGATCCATAAAAGTTAATGTATTTGGATGATAATTAGTTGAAAGAATGTTGTGTTAAATTTCACTCAACTTTTCCTCATGGCAATTTATCAGATGTTGATGTTCACGATCTTTTCTCAGAATTAAAAGTGTTATAATGCGCTTTGCCAACTGAAACAATGAATGCCTTGGATATTCATAAATTTGTCAAACGTGCAGATTGTTATACAATTGTAGCAATTGCTTACAAAATTTTATTGACGGTGCCTGTGACTGTAGCATCGGCAGAGAGAATTTTTTTCAAAATTGAAGTTGATTAAAACCTACTTGAGATCATCAATGTGACAAGATAGATTGAACGGTTTGGCTACTTTTTCAATTGAGAAGGAAATGTTGAAGAACATTGATGTTGATGTCATTATAAATGATTTTGCATCTTAAAAAGCTTGAAAAAACAACTTTTAACTTCAAGAGAAAAAGATAAGTTTTTTAGATTTTTTGCGTAACTATTGTATATTATCAATGATGGTCTATATCTATATGTCATAGTTTTAATGTATATTATCAATGATGGTCTATATCTATATGTCATAGTTTTATTAAAGTAGATTTTTGTAGAGATAGACCGGTATCCATACCTATAATTTTACTTAACTTTGTCACCAGAAGAATCATTTAAAGTTGACTATTTTGTTGTTGTTGTTGATATGACAATTACTTTTTGGAAAACTAGATTTGAAGAATTGAAGACATTTGAGAGTGTCTTTGTGATTTTGCATGATCCATAAAAGTTAATGTATTTGGATGATAATTAGTTGAAAGAATGTTGTGTTAAATTTCACTCAACTTTTCCTCATGGCAATTTATCAGATGTTGATGTTCACGATCTTTTCTCAGAATTAAAAGTGTTATAATGCGCTTTGCCAACTGAAACAATGAATGCCTTGGATATTCATAAATTTGTCAAACGTGCAGATTGTTATACAATTGTAGCAATTGCTTACAAAATTTTATTGACGGTGCCTGTGACTGTAGCATCGGCAGAGAGAATTTTTTCAAAATTGAAGTTGATTAAAACCTACTTGAGATCATCAATGTGACAAGATAGATTGAACGGTTTGTCTACTTTTTCAATTGAGAAGGAAATGTTGAAGAACATTGATGTTGATGTCATTATAAATGATTTTGCATCTTAAAAAGCTTGGAAAAACAACTTTTAACCTCAAGAGAAAAAGATAAGTTTTTTAGATTTTTTGCGAAACTATTGTATATTATCAATGATGGTCTATATCTATATGTCATAGTTTTAATGTATATTATCAATGATGGTCTGTATCTATATGTCATAGTTTTATTAAAGTTGATTTTTGTAGAGATAGACCGGTATCCATACCTATAATTTTACTTAACTTTGTCACCAGAAGAATCATTTAAAGTTGACTATTTTGTTGTTGTTGTTGATATGACAATTACTTTTTGGAAAACTAGATTTGAAGAATTGAAGACATTTGAGAGTGTCTTTGTGATTTTGCATGATCCATAAAAGTTAATGTATTTGGATGATAATTTGTTGAAAGAATGTTGTGTTAAATTTCACTCTACTTTTCCTCATGACAATTTATCAGATGTTGATGTTCACGATCTTTTCTCAGAATTAAAAGTGTTATAATGCGCTTTGCCAACTGAAGCAATGAATGCCTTCGATATTCATAAATTTGTCAAACTTGCTGATTGTTATACAAATGTAGCAATTGCTTACAAAGTTTTATTGACGGTGCCTGTGACTGTAGCATCGGCAGAGAGAATTTTTTCAAAATTGAAGTTGATTAAAACCTACTTGAGATCATCAATGTGACAAGATAGATTGAACGGTTTGGCTACTTTTTCAATTGAGAAGGAAATGTTAACATTGATGTTGATGTCATTATAAATGATTTTGCATCTTAAAAAGCTTGAAAAAACAACTTTTAACTTCAAGAGAAAAAGATAAGTTTTTTAGATTTTTTGCGTAACTATTGTATATTATCAATGATGGTCTATATCTATATGTCATAGTTTTAATGTATATTATCAATGATGGTCTCTATCTATATGTCATAGTTTTATTAAAGTAGATTTTTGTAGAGATAGACCGGTATCGATACCTATAATTTTACTTAACTTTGTCACCAGAAGAATCATTTAAAGTTGACTATTTTGTTGTTGTTGTTGATATGACAATTACTTTTTGGAAAACTAGATTTGAAGAATTGAAGACATTTGAGAGTGTCTTTGTGATTTTGCATGATCCATAAAAGTTAATGTATTTGGATGATAATTAGTTGAAAGAATGTTGTGTTAAATTTCACTCAACTTTTCCTCATGGCAATTTATCAGATGTTGATGTTCACGATCTTTTCTCAGAATTAAAAGTGTTATAATGCGCTTTGCCAACTGAAACAATGAATGCCTTGGATATTCATAAATTTGTCAAACGTGCAGATTGTTATACAATTGTAGCAATTGCTTACAAAATTTTATTGACGGTGCCTGTAACTGTAGCATCGGCAGAGAGAATTTTTTCAAAATTGAAGTTGATTAAAACCTACTTGAGATCATCAATGTGACAAGATAGATTGAACGGTTTGTCTACTTTTTCAATTGAGAAGGAAATGTTGAAGAACATTGATGTTGATGTCATTATAAATGATTTTGCATCTTAAAAAGCTTGGAAAAACAACTTTTAACTTCAAGAGAAAAAGATAAGTTTTTTAGATTTTTTGCGAAACTATTGTATATTATCAATGATGGTCTATATCTATATGTCATAGTTTTAATGTATATTATCAATGATGGTCTGTATCTATATGTCATAGTTTTATTAAAGTTGATTTTTGTAGAGATAGACCGGTATCCATACCTATAATTTTACTTAACTTTGTCACCAGAAGAATCATTTAAAGTTGACTATTTTGTTGTTGTTGTTGTTGATATGACAATTACTTTTTGGAAAACTAGATTTGAAGAATTGAAGACATTTGAGAGTGTCTTTGTGATTTTGCATGATCCATAAAAGTTAATGTATTTGGATGATAATTAGTTGAAAGAATGTTGTGTTAAATTTCACTCAACTTTTCCTCATGGCAATTTATCAGATGTTGATGTTCACGATCTTTTCTCAGAATTAAAAGTGTTATAATGCGCTTTGCCAACTGAAACAATGAATGCCTTGGATATTCATAAATTTGTCAAACGTGTAGATTGTTATACAAATGTAGCAATTGCTTACAAAGTTTTATTGACGGTGCCTGTGACTGTAGCATCGGCAGAGAGAATTTTTTCAAAATTGAAGTTGATTAAAACCTACTTGAGGTCATCAATGTGACAAGATAGATTGAACGGTTTGGCTACTTTGTCAATTGAGAAGGAAATGTTGAAGAACATTGATGTTGATGTCATTATAAATGATTTTGCATCTTAAAAAGCTTGAAAAAACAACTTTTAACTTCAAGAGAAAAAGATAAGTTTTTTAGATTTTCTGCGAAACTATTGTATATTATCAATGATGGTCTATATCTATATGTCATAGTTTTAATGTATATTATCAATGATGGTCTGTATCTATATGTCATAGTTTTATTAAAGTTGATTTTTGTAGAGATAGACCGGTATCTATACCTATAATTTTACTTAACTTTGTTGGGTAAGATCCCCCCCCCCCCCCACAACTTTTAGTGTATTTGACACACATTATTTTGAGGTGTCAGCTTAGCTGGAATGTCAAAATATTGTATTATGGTGACTTGGGGTGCCAGCATAGCTGAGATGTCAACCGCTATAACTAATACTTGTCTCATTCATCATTTATCAGAAGATTTTTTTTTAGGGTTAATATGTCTTTACCCCTCTGTAATTTGGGCAAGTTCCGGTTTACCCCCATGTAAAAAAAAAGTTTAGATTCCAACTCTATAATATGAAGATTTTCCATAAAACACCTCTGGAATATGAAGATTCTCCAGAAAACACCCCTGACCCCATCCAGACGTTGACGTGGCACGCCACTGTATAATTATTTTATTTTTTATTTTTTTTTAAAACCTGACACGTGTGTAATGTACACTAACTTGGCACGCCACTATGTAATTCTTTTAATTTTAATTTTTTTAAAACGTGACATGTGTGTAATGGTATAAAAAATTATTTTAAAAAACATTCAAAAATTAACTTTTGTTATTTTTTCGAATATTTTTTAAAATTTTATTTAATTTGGAATTTTTTTTAAAAATTTCAAAATATAGTAAGTTTAGAAATTTTTGTATTTTTCATATAATTTTTTGGAAAATATATATATATATATATATATATATATATATATATATATAAAGAAAACAATTCCTTTTAGTTATTTTGGACTAACTGTTTCTTTTCAAAAATGCCATCAATTTTCAATACAAATACCACATGTAACAAATAGATAAGAATAAATTTAAATATTAAAAAAAATTCAATTTTTTTTATTCTCAATTTTTAAATATTAAAAAAATTTCTCAAATCTGTAACACATCGTAAAACAAATTCTGGAATAAATTTTTGAAAAAAAATCTGAATTTTCCTAAATTTGTATCCAAATTTTTAAAAATAAAAATATTTTCCAGATTTCTTTTGTTGACAAAATTTGAAAAACCTCTTTTTCGAAAAAAAAAGAATCTGTTTTAAATTTCGAAAAATATATACTTCCAAATTTTCGAAAATAATTTGAAATTTTTTTTTTGAAATATATATTTTAAAATTTTTGATTTTTTATTAAAATATTATGGACAATCAAAAAATATATATTTTTCGTAAATTATAAATTTTGGAATTTTCGGAAAATGTATTTTTCAAAATTTTGGAAAATATTTTTCGTAATAAAAAAAATCCTGAAATTTTTTTTATTTTTACAAATTTTTTAATATTTTTTTTAAAAAATAGGCACAAATGCCATGTGTACCTTTAAAAAAAATGAAAAACAAAATTAATTATATAGTCAGCTCGTCACGTCAACAATTCTGCACAGTCACATGGGTCAGAGGCTAAAATCAAAGAATCTTATTTTACAGGGTTGGAATCTTAACTTATTTTTTTACAGGAGATAAACCAGAACTCGCCCAAATTATAGAGGGGGTAAAAACATATTAACCCTTTTTTTTATGATGTAATGCAAAGAATCTTTTTTTCAAACTATGCCTAAGACCCGTAAAACTCTAGAAACGGCCTTGATCAAAACCTTAGAGGACTTGAATGAACCACTTTTGTTCTAACAATAATTTTCACAATGTGTTGGCTAGTTGAGCAATGGTTCCCGGCTGTTTCAAAAAATATCAAAGGACAACCGGCTATTCTTGTTGACAAACTAGTTTACAACGGTATTTAATATATGAATTTTCAACCTATTATTATTTTTTATTTTTTTGTCTAATATTCTAGTGGCTAGAGCTTACACAATTAAATGTGGAGAAATGAGGTGTCCGAAGTTCAAACCCCAGCCCCTACATAAAATATGTAATGTCCCTACCAACTGAGTTATGCTCACGGAAACTCCCATTATTTACTATTAAGCTTTATGAATTTTGAGGTCCAAACCAAATATCTTTGAATCTATCTTTTACATTATTTTACCTCAAAAGAAATCTTTTACCTTTTTTTCTTCTTCTTTAAGACATTTACATTGCTTTTTAGTAAATAGGAAATGGAAGGAAGTTTCTTAGTACATAATAAAAGTGTAAAGCCAAATAAAAGCAGACGGTCCTACAATAATTACTCCTAAGAAAACCAAAACTTGATAAAGTTACGGGAAATATCATAACTTTTTATTACTAACTGCCTTTAAGATGTTTGAATTTTGAGGTAAAAAATGAAATATCAACATAATGTCTTATAACACATTTATATTCGAATGTTTGAATTTTAAGATGAAAGAATATATTTATTTTTATTTCATATTATTTAACACTCATTAATAAAGTAAAACTTACAATACCATGGAAATAAATGTCTAAAATTGTGATTTCATTCAAGAAATAAGCAAGAAGTCAAGTTGAATTATAAAGCAGGTAAAGGCCTGTTGGTCCACTCGGAATAGTTAAAAGTTTCACAAATTGCAACTTTTATCATATGATTTCTCCTTGTTTTAGTTACATATTAAAGACTCCCCAAACAACAGTAACTTATCATTCATATTCTGCTCTGCATTCTCAAACACATTTTGCTTCCAATTTCCCTTAATTCTCATGGATATGCAATTACCTTCCTCTTCATTTTCGTATGGATTCACTTACCAAGTGTTCCTTAGTTTCAAAGGCAGTGACACTCGGTATCGTTTTACTGGAAATCTCTACAAGGCTCTTATTGACAAGGGAATCCATACCTTCATTGATGATAATGATCTTCAAAGAGGAGATGAAATCACACCATCACTCATCAAGGCCATTAAAGAATCTAGGATTTTAATTCCTGTGTTTTCTGTCAACTATGCTTCCTCTTCATTTTGTTTGGACGAACTTGTCCATATCATTCAGTGCTACAAGACAAGCGGTCGTCTCGTTTTGCCTGTTTTTTATGGCGTGGATCCTACTCAGATACGTCATCAGAATGGGAGTTATGGTGAACATCTCAACAAACATGCAGAGAGGTTCCAAAATAATAAGGAACACATGGAGCGATTGCATCAATGGCAGATGGCTTTGAACAAAGCTGCTAACTTGTCCGGCTACCATTTTACTCATGGGTACCTCACTTTACTTATTTCCTGTTTTTTCGCTTTATATTTTCCTTCTTTAATTTCTATTTCCCACTAAATCACAAAGCTTAAAGAGGAAACATATATTTATTTACATTTTTTAAACAAGTAATGGAATATTTATATGTCAAAACAATTAGAATTGTATAATGTACAGAGTGAGTACATGCATGACGTCATTGTGATGTTGTTGAATGTACTAACTTATCTTATGGCCATAAATAGATATGAATACAAGTTTATTGGGGAGATAGTCAAATGCCTCTCTAACAAGATCAATCAAGTTCTTTTACATGTTGCTGAGTACCCTGTTGGATTACATGATCGAGTACAACAAGTGAAATTTCTTCTTGATAACGGATCTGATGATGGAGTTCACATGGTAGGACTTTATGGTACTGGAGGCTTGGGTAAATCAACACTTGCAAAAGCAATTTATAATTTTATTTCTAATCAATTTGAATGTTTATGTTTTCTTCATAATGTGAGAGAGAATTGTGCTAAAAATAACTTGAAACATCTCCAAGAGGAGCTCCTTTTCAAAACAATTAGGTTGAACATTGAGTTAGGAGATGTCTGTGAGGGAATTCCAATAATAAAGGAAAGGCTATGTAGAAAGAAGATTCTTTTGATTCTTGATGATGTTGATAATATGAAGCAACTACAGGTTTTGGCTGGAGGACTTGATTGGTTCGGTCCTGGAAGCAGGGTCATTATCACCACCCGAGATAAACACTTACTAGCCTGTCATGGGATAGAAAAAACGTATTTAGTAAAAGGGTTGAATGGGACAGAAGCTCTTGAATTGTTGAGCTGGATGGCTTTTAAAGGAGACAAAGTTCGTTCAGGTTACGAAGACATTTTAAACCGTGTTGTTGAATATGCTTCTGGCCTCCCCTTAGTGATAGAAATAATGGGTTCCAACTTGTTTGGAAAGAGCATAGAAGAGTGGAAGTATACATTAGATGGATATGAAAAGATTCCTAATAAAAAGATCCAAGAGATATTTAAAGTAAGCTATGATGCTTTGGAGGAAGAGGAGCAGAGTGTCTTTTTAGACATTTCTTGTTGCTTCAAAGGGTGTAGATGGACGGAGGTCGAAGATATACTTCATGCTCATTATGGCCATTGCATAAAACATCATGTTGCCGTATTGTTTGAAAAATCTCTCATAAAGGATAGTCGACAATACCATTGGGGATATGATGTGGCATTACATGACTTGCTAGAGGACATGGGTAAAGAAGTCGTCCGACAACAATCACCTAAAAATCCTAGAGAGCATAGTAGGTTGTGGTGTCATGGGGATATACTTAACGTTTTACAGGAAAACACGGTGAGTAAGATTGATATCTACGAGCATTTAGTTATTTTTTCTTTATGCAATAACTTTTCTCTTTTTAGACTCATGTATGACAATCTCATACTCATACTTTTTTCCCACATAACTGCATGCAAATTTTGCTATATGTCATTTGCAACGTGGTTGATTTATTTTTTGTTTTGTTTAAAAGGGAACTAGTAAAATTGAAATGATATACCTAAATTGCGCCTCGGTAGAAGCCGTAATAGACTGGAATGGAAAAGCCTTCAAGAAGATGATGAATCTCAAAACACTTATCATAACAGGTGGTCATTTTTCCAAAGGCTCCCGACATTTTCCAAGTGGTTTAAGAGTTTTAGATTGGCATAGATATCCTTTCGAGAGTATACCGATTAGCATTTCGAACAAGGTAATTGAAATAAACTCATTTTTATCATGCATATTTATAAATCCATCATGATATTATTTATTAGATTTTTTTTTTGTTCATGCAGACGTTCGAGAAGATGAAAATTTTAAAATTTGACAATTGTGAATACTTGACAGATATATCCGACGTCTCGTGTCTCCCAAACTTAGAAAAGTTTTCATTTGAAAATTGTAAGAATTTAGTTACAATTCACAATTCTATTGGGTTCTTGACTAACCTTAAAATCTTGAGTGCTAAGGGTTGTGACAAGCTATTGAGTTTTCCTCCCTTAAAGTTGATCTCTCTTCATGAGTTGGAACTTTCACTATGTACGAGTCTTGAGAAATTTCCAGAAATATTAGACCAGATGAAAAATATTAGGAAGATTACTTTAATAGATACAGACATAAAAGAATTACCATTTTCATTTCAAAATATTTCCGAACTTTCTGACTTATCAATACGTGGACGTGGAAAACTTAGGTTGCCAAGTACCATTCTCATGATGTCAAATTTGTTGGTAGTTTCTATTGTTGGTTATAGTCAATTGTTACCAAAACCGAATGATATACCGAGCTCTGTGTTGTCTTCCAATGTGGAAACTATTTCCCTTAGAATAAGCAAGCATGGATTTCTAACAGAAGCTGTCACGTGGTTTTCTAACATGGAAACCTTACGCTTAACAGGTAGCAAAATCAAAATTCTTCCTGAAAGCCTAAAAAATTCCCGTTTTCTAAAGAGAATTTACTTGAATTTTTGTGAATATCTTGAGGAAATCAGAGGGATTCCACCAAACCTGAAAGTATTGGTTGCATTTGGGTGCATTCATTGACTTCATCAAGTAAAAGCATGCTAGTGAGTCAGGTATTGTTATTTTAGCTTGAATAACCAATTGATCTAATATTTCATGATTCATCATATATATTTTAATTTATCTTATTGCTAAAAACTTACAGGAACTTCATGAGGCTGGAGGCACGGAGTTTTGTTTTCCATCATCACCAAGTGAGAGGATTCCAGAATGGTTTGAGCACCAAAAAAGAGAATCAATTTCTTTTTCATTCCGTAACAGTCTCCCTACCTTAGTTCTCTTTTTTCTTCTAAACGGATGCATGAATTTGGCAAAAGTATTAAACCCTTTTCTATAAGTGTCTCTTTGGTCATCAATGATTATGTATATACCCTTTATCACTCTCATCTTCATTCAACTTTCCGACCAGAGTATACATATCTATTTTCCTTTGATGAGCAATTCTGGACAGAATTCCCATTGAGCTACGAATTGAAGAAAAACCGGGAACTATTCAAATCTTTGTTGGCCGAAGCACTTTTGAAAAATGAATGGATTCGTGTTGAACTTACGCTCAGGTTTGAGGGTGAGAATGAATATTGGGCTGATGAGTATGTTGTAGAAAGTGGAATCCACACAATCAAACATTTAACTAGCATGGATAATTTTCAATTCACTGGACTTTCCTTACGCAAAAAGAGAAAATCAGATGAATACCTCGATAGTTTACAATCACATTTCCAACCATTGTTGAAAAAGCAAAGACTGGAGGACATGCTAGTTTCTTAAACAGAACTTGTGGAGCAGCAACAACGTATGGCTTTATTATCACTACTGTAACACATGGTTTTATAACAACATAGAACTCTATTTGTCAAGCATGTGACTCAGGTGCATTATTAATATTATTATTATAACTTTTTTTTTATAATGTTAAATCATTTGTAGCTATTCTCACATTTGTTAGGAAATGTTTGAACATTTATTGTCTATTATAGTTTTACATTTGCAAATGATGCTACTATTCTTGACCTTATTTATTTAATTATTCTCACATTATTTCTTACATTCTATCTTTCGGTTATTGTAGGATGAAGGATGCACTGTTATATATGCACAATCAAGGTTTATTTATGAATCTTAAACATTGATCATGGAAAAAAGTGCTTGACTTGGCTTTGTTATAAGTGGAAAGTCTTTCTTTGGTATGCACTGGATTTGCTTGGGTGTGTGGTCTTTTTGAGAGTTTAGTTGTTACCATTTTTATGGATTGGTCTGATTAATTTTATATCGTTTTTCTTATCCTTCAACTCGCCAATCTTTATAAAAAGAGAAAAGTATGTGATGTTGATCAATATTAACAATATTTCAGATCAAGCACAAAACCATCCGTTGGTGAAAAATCATCGATTCATTTGTGCAACTGCAAGTTTCTGAGATGTAATTACAGTAACTGTGTTCATTGTCCTGTATATGAAGCTGGTCATGCATTGATTTCTTTTCTTCCTACTCAAACAATGCATATTGGATGGTATTGGTGACGAAGGTAAATTCTCTCGTACGGTTTGCTATTACTGTGACTAATTTTAGTTTCCCTATTTCTTGTGATCTTTTGTATAAACAGAAAAAATAAATAATAGCATGACTGTTTTTCCTTAATTAGTTGTGGTGTAACAGTACACTATATACTAACTTGATCTTCCTTTTAAATAATCATTTTTTAAATGCTATATTGATTCAAATACTAACTTGATCTTTTATACAAATACAATCATGTTTATCTCTCTATTGTTTCTACTTTATATTTTTTTTTTAAGAAATCAAAATGGAATTATATACCACCAGAGAACAGCAGTTCCCAAGCACAAGGAGTGCCTAGGAGACCACTACAAGTTGCAAAAGTTCAGGAACACAAAAAACAAAAAACAAATTAGCCAATACCCAAACAAGATAAAGGGCTTGACCACCAACTATGCGTGCCATAAACAAACACCACGTTTTTCGCCTTCAAGTACCCTAAAGCTAACAATTTGACCTTATCTAGCAGGCGAGGCACAGTAGTTACAGTATTATTGAACAATCTATTATTACGCTCATTCCACATCACCCAAGTACAAAGGAGTCGTATGAGCCGCAAGAACGACATCTTAGCTTTGCCAACACCTGTCTGCTGAGAAAATTGCACCAGATGATCTATAATAACATTAGAGTCCACACCATCAAAACCAATCCAACCGCGCACCTGCTGCCACAGAGGAACAAACACGGGACATGATAAGAATAAATGATCAGCCGTCTCGACGTGACCACAACCAGATACACAGAGAGCATCATCCGCAGAAATAACATCACGAAAAGCCAGATTGGCTTTTGTTGGAAGACGATCACGAATCAGCCGCCATGCAAAAACCGAGACCTTCACAGGAACCTGATGATGCTTGTCACGACCCAAAAACCATAATCGTGACCGGCGCACAGACTTATACCTTTTAGTCCGGCAAGCCTAACTATCAAACCCGACAAGTGACACATAAATAATTTACACATAACCCTTTTCATCAAAATAATATTTACAGAAATTTGGACAGAGTATCCCTTGTAAGTTTAACGTTTCCAAGATATCAATCCTGTCCATAAACCTGTTTATCAGCCAGAAACTAAAAAAAAACATTTTTACATAATTATACAACTCAAAATGGGAGACTTCTAGACTTCATATAGGTGCAGATACACTGACTGAATATGCACATAAGCAAAAGAGCCGTCCATCAAGGAGGCCTACCAAAAAGTGACAATGTTGAACCTTGGATCTACTTGCAGCTTCCTATTCAGCTGCCTGGAAATCTGGAAAAAAATAGAAAATAAAGAGTAAGCCACGAGGACTTAGTGAGGAGACAACAACCACCACCGACTAGAAGGGAAACACACATGGGCACGAGTACTTAGTTTCTCAAATCTAAAAGTTCATTTTCAAGACTAGTAACTATGAAAAATTCTAGAAGTTCGCAACCGTTATACGCGTCAAAATTCACATTTAAATATTCAAACCAAATAGGTATATTTCAATCGAAAATCCAACATCGTAAAGATGCGGCAATAAAATTACAAGCCTTTTAAATATATATATATATATATATATATATATATATATATATATATATTGCCGAAAAACCATAAATAAAACCTTCAAAAATACATTGCCGAAAAACCATAAATAAAGCCTTTAAAAACATATTATCGGAAATCTTGATAAAAGTCTTTAAAGAAAATATAGAAATCTCCATTTAGTGAAAATAATCAAAATGTTTGAATCGAGAACTAGCTCCATCTCGTTGATAGCCCTCTCCTCCTAATGGTGGCCTTTCCAATGGGGCGGCTCCATCTAACGGATAGCTCTTTTCTCTCGACTCAAAACAAGCGTAAAACATTTTCAATTAGTGAGTTTACCTCTCATTGATAGCCCTCTCCTCCTAATGGCGGCCTTTCCATAGGGGCGGCTCCATCTAATGGGGTAACTCTACCTAATTGAAATCACATACTATGTGCACCTAGGTCGTCGCGTTAATACTCATTTTTTTCTCAAACATATATCTTTAAAACCACGATTCGTAAAATATCAAACTTGTGTCAAACACACACCATCAAATTCCAATTTACAATTCTTTGCTTATAAATCATAGATAAAATTCAAATAGAAACCATAATAATATCAACGACTTTAAACATGTATCAAAGACGAGAAAAATGTTAGAAGGGTGTGTTCCCATTTTTGTAAACACTTTAACATATAAAATCATAAAAATACTAAAGATAACGATAATGAAAATAAGCGATAATGATCGTCATCAACTCACAGTTATGACGAATCGACTACGTGTGCTCTCCAATCACCCCGGGAGAAGCATGTGAAGCGTCCGGCATTGTATCTCAAAGAACCTCAATGAGTGATTACCAAGAGTGGATATTATTCTCTTCTTAGAACCCTAACCCCAAAATTCTTCCAAATCAACTCAAAAGCACTTGCAGAATTAGGAACAAGCTTTGTTTAGACTATAGTCTTACTAATGGGTGTTGATTGTAGCTTAAATTTGATGTTTGAAAGGAAAGAATAGAAGAAGAAAATTGATGTCGTGAGAGAACAGAGAAGGAACAAAAGCACAACAATGGGAAAGGAGGAAAGAATAAAGGGAATGGGCTTTAGTAGCTTCTAGACCCCAACTTTTATTTATTCTTTTACTACTAACTATTATTATTATTTATTTATTTTAAAATATTAGTATTATGATTACTATTATTTAATTTAGTTTATTTATTTTATTAATATATGTTTTTTTTAATGAAACGATTCGTTTCAATGCCACACCAACTCGACAGGAAGATCCAGCTGAGTCGCATCACCACCAGTCAACAGATCGTAGGCTCCCCTCACGGAGTAACTCTCTGCAACATCAGGAAGCCACTCCCAAAAATCTGAAATAGTAGGAACCAAAAGAAAATCAAGCAGTAACGCCCTACACTCCTCTAACTGGGCCTCCTCCCACGCCCAAAGCCTACGCCTCCACCTCCAACCCTCCCCATCCACCTCCAGACCCCTAGAGAACATAGAAGCTACTGTAATAGATTTGTTTTCAGCCAGGTCGAATAAGCGCGGAAAACACTCACAAAGCGGGAAGCCTCCCAACCACATATGCGACCAAAAGAGCGTCGCCTCCCCATCACCCACCCGCCGCCTAACACTATCTCTAAACCACCCACCACCAATGTCACCCACCCCATCACGGATCCTACCTACCGCCCGCCATCACGAAGAACCACTCCGGCCCCCCACCTCCAAACCCCCATCAGCTTCGCCATAACGGGCGACTAAAACACGATACTACAAGCAATCCCTATCCACTAACATCCTCCAACACCATTTACCTAATAAGGCCACGTTAAACTCCTTCAACTTCCTCACCCCCAAACCTCCATGCTCCTTTTTGGAACACAAGGTCTCCCAACCTATCCAAGTAATTTTCCTAAAATCCTCACTCCCACCCCAAAAGAAATTATTCAATAAAGATTCAATGGAAGAGATTATACATGTTGGAGCTTTGAAAAAAGAAAGAGCATAGACAGGCAGAGAAGTCAGGACAGATTTGAGGAAAATCAAGCGACCATCGAAAGAGAGAAATCTACTATTCCAACCTGCAAGTCTAGATTTAACGCGATTCACGATTGGTTCCCAAAACTTTAGTCTCTACGGATTACCACCGATAGGCATGCCTAAATACATAAAAGGGATTTTTCCCACTTTGCAGCGCAAGACCATAGCCGCCTCATTTAGCCAAGACTCAGGAATATTGCTACCAACCAATAAACTTTTATTAAAATTCACTCTCAGGCCAGACATAGATTCAAAAATTACAAGCGCTGCTCGCAAAGCCCGCACGTTCGCCCAACTCTTGTTCCCTACCAACAAAGTATCATCCGCAAACTGAAGGTGAGACACCATAACCTGATTAACCGTACCCACTGTATACCCTTTGAATAAATTATTTTCAACCAAAGTCTTCATCACAATGTTAAGGCCTTCAGCTGCAAGTAAAAACAAAAAAGGGGAAAGAGGATCCCCCTGACGTAACCCTCTCTGCAAGCAAAACTCCTCAGTAGGGCTGCCATTGACGAGAACAGCAGCAGTAGCGGAACTCACACATTCCCGAATCCACTTCCGCCACAGAACCGGAAAAAACATCCCCTTCATCACCGAATCCAAATAACCCCAATCAACAGTGTTTCTACTTTATATTGATTCATTCATTTGAAGGCATACTGATTTTAGCATTTTCAACTTTTTTTATGGTGTTTTGATTGTTCACTAACACTCA
This sequence comes from Medicago arabica, assembly GCA_946800305.1. Classification (NCBI taxonomy): domain Eukaryota; kingdom Viridiplantae; phylum Streptophyta; class Magnoliopsida; order Fabales; family Fabaceae; genus Medicago; species Medicago arabica. The sequence goes on along the minus strand of OX326966.1, from coordinate 9,535,565 downwards.
TTATTTTTGTTTCCAGTGAATTAATTGCCCAACTCGTTCACCAGGTTGCAAAAACTGAATAAAATATAGACAGATCGTCGCAGAGCTTTGTATATAGCTGATCAATTGATTTTAGCATCATAATATGCAATCATCAATTGTTTTTTGTTTATATCATGACTAAGCTGATCAAATAAGGACTTTTTCAAATCTGATGTTGCACATAACACACTCAAAAGTATCCCTTCCTATATAGCTGAGGGTGCATCAGTTATATATGTGGCTTCTTATCCCTTTTTTTACTCTCATATTTACAACGCGAATCACTCGCAGTCTTCCCATCATCTTCACTCTCTATTGACATCGTCTTCGGGTGTTTTTTTTTGATGATTTTGTGTTGGATTATGTTTGATTTTGTTTTGGTTTATCCCAAATTATAAACATTTGTTGCACTTGGTTATATTATATTGTTTTGATTATTTGGTATTACTTAATTTAAAACATTGATATTTTGGCTATAAGTTTTTTTAAAAAAAAATTAATTTAACATTTTGAAAGTGTTATCGTCGTCGCGCGTGTGAAATGTATATATTTCCTAAGCGCTCACCTGTTCGCAAAAGTGGATACCTCAATGGCACTTTTTTTTAAAGTAATTTTGGCTATAAGTTGATATGTGATTTCGTTTGATAATGTCCATTGTCTCGTATTTTTTGGAGATTATAGCTATTTGATTAGTATTTGACTCACTAATTTATTTCACGACTTGAACTTTTAGTTTTTTAAAGAAAAGGGAAAAAGTTCAAAATAGATAATTTTTGAAAAGATTTAGGGTTCGGGTGTTAGTTATATTTAGGAAAGGTGTTAGCACCCTAAATATTTGTAGTACTCTACGAGAACCTCTTGATTTTACTTATTTTTCGTGCTATAACTTACTTGCTTTTAAAATGAAATTAAAACGATAAAAAAAGGAAAAAAGAACATTTTTATTTACATTTTTTATGATTTGGAATGAAGAGTGTCATTTGCCTACGTACTCGTGAGGAATCAAAACCTCGTAGTTCGGGGTAGGAATTACCGTTTGATTGGTTTCATGTTTTTTTTATTAGTTTTGAAAAAAGTTAAAATAAAAAGCCAAGTGGCAATAGAATTTGTTCGTGTTTTTTATATTAAAGAAAATGACTCATAATATAATTAAATTGATTTCAAATTTGATTAAGACAGAATAAAAATAAAAGGGAATCACTTGATCTTGGATCAAGATTTATTATGAAAATATTTTGTGAATTATGGTTATTTGCATGTTTTTGTTGTTTTTAAGTAATGATTAAACCAAAATTACAACTAACAGAATAAAAATAAAACGTAGGAATTTTGTAGGGTCGTTGTATCACCACAAAAACCTTTAACCTAAACTATATATAAAGCATAAACCAAAAATAAAAGGGGACACACACTTTCTCATTTATGGTTTGCATTGGCCTAATATACATTCTAAAATTTGTGCAATAAAATAAATGACGGAAAGATAAATATGCATGAATAAATAATAAAGTGCAGAACAATAAACCTAAACTAAAAATGCATGAATGATTTACATTAGCCCAGTGGCGGAGCCAGGCAACAAAAATTGGGGGTGACTGACATTAAAACAAACTAAAATATATAAATTATATTGTTCTTCAAAATAATAAATCATAGTGTATCACAAATTCAATTTTACACTAATATAAACCAATAGAAACAAAATTAACAATAGAAAAATGCTAATATTCACGATTTGTTAGTGAGCTTGCCATTCAATTACTGTGCTTTTTAATTCTCCTTTGACCAACAATATTTATGACTATCCTTCCACCTCTAATGTCTTCCATTGTAGGTACTTACCAACCTCTATGTAGTGACCTTTGCTTGGTTTTTATATTCACTTCATCTTCTTTTCCTTTTCTTTAATTTTGCATGGAATATAAGCAAGGAAAAGATATTCAATTCACTCGCGGTTCTTTAATTATGTTATTTTACACATTTCTAAATGATATTTTCATCAAGAATATTAAATTGTACCTTCTTTTTTTCACTTATCCAAATCACTCACATCATTTTTAAATTGCGGTGACCTTTGTCTTTTCTCTTATTTGTCTTCTTAATAACAGCTTTAACAGATAAATACCAACGGTCCAATTGTTTCTTTTGGGGTTCAATAGTTGTTGCGATCAATAATTGTTTCTTATAGGTTGTTTTTGTTTAAGATGCATTGCGATCAAAAGAAGAAAGCAGAAGAGGAAATAAAATGGATTTGTAATTTCCATTTAATTAAAGGACATAATTATGGTAGTTTTCATGGTATAAATATTTTATTTTTTTTAAGATGGGGTGGCGGTGGCTTTTACTTGCAACCCCTGGTTCCGCATTGGCTTAATATATATTTTAAAATCTATACGATAAAATAAACGATGGAAAAATAAAATAAATATGCATGAATAAACTTACTGATGAATTTCGGCCCTCTTGGAACTGTTTTGCAGGTTCCAATTTATAGCATTAGGATTAGAGTTTTAGGATTTTTTTAAACTGCAGCAAAAAAAATTGTGGCATGGATTGGGATGGAAAACGCTTACGCCGCAGATGCGAGGAACTGCCCTTTTGGATTCGGACTTGTTTCGGATTTATGCTCCAATAATGTAAATAAATTTTTTTCTAGGAACAAGGGCTCGTTTGTTACAGATTAAAATAAATAAAAGTGATTTTGACAAAATAATTTAGAGATTATATTTTAGAGATTTTGTGAAAAATCAGAATCTATTTTACGTTTGTTTACAGAAATAAAAAATCACTTTTTTTAAACAAATAATCTAGTTTGTTTGGATACAATTATATAAAAGAGATTTTTTGTTACAAAATTAGTTCAATTTTTTAAATCATATTTTCTCTCTTCTCTAAAAAAGATCTATTTTTTGAGAAACTGATCTCTTTAAAAATCTATAACAAACGGATACAAAAGTGATTATTTTCTTAAAAAAACTATAACAAACGGGTCTTAAGTCAAAGAACTGTATATTATTTATTATTATGGATGTGGCACATTTTATAGAAGAATATAGATCAAATTAAAGAATTGTTTTTAGGAAATCATGTCTTTTGTTTGAATCCATCAATTTTTTTCCAGGCATTAAAGGAAGCGTTTGAGGTATTTTGCAATAAAACTGTTGCTGGTAGTTCCAGTGCAGAATTATTATCTTCATTCTGTAATAATACCCTTAAAAAGGGTGGAAGTGAGAAGATGAGCGATGAAGCCATTGAAGAAACACTTGAGAAGGTAGCTTTTGACCTTTTAGGTTTTCTTCGTCAGATGTTGCATTAGTAATCTCTTCAATTTCTATAGGTAGTGAAGCTGCTTGCATATATCAATGACAAGGATCTCTTTTTAGAATTCTACAGGTTGGATTTTCAAACTCTTCTCGCATGGTTTGGGTTTCATATTATTTTGTGAACTTCTTCTGAAGATTAATTTTTGAGAGGAGTGCTAATGATGAACATGAAAAGTGTATTTTGACAAAGTTAAAGCAGCAATGTGGTGGCCAGTTCACATCAAAGATGGAGGGAATGGTAAGTTGACTTTGTTGCCAGACTAACTAACTAACTAACTAATTCCTGGACATACTTTTTATTTTTTCAACTCTCAAGTGCTAGGTCATGCAGCCACCATAAGGCTGATGTTCAGGAAAGGAAAAGGTGAACAACGCATTTGCAATGTGTTTGACGCCCCAAACCTGCCAGAGGCTGAAGCAGAGCCAGGATATGTGATGTTAACTTACTGGATTCCTGAAGGACCTTGCATGCTTCCCGCAAATGCGTCACATCAATCAAAACAATGAAGTATGGTTTCTTTCTTCTTTTGATGCTAGCTGCTTTGATGTTGCAGATTGATACAGAGTTTGTTCAAGTCGTAGCATTCAGGTAACACTAATCATGTCATCAAGAAATTTAAATAATTTTTAATGAAATAAATTTGAAATAGTTACCATTGATTTTGTGAATATACATTTATACAATGTAGTTATGAATTCTGATGAACTTCATGATAAATTCTAGGCATGTACACAATGTGGCATTTGAGAAATCAGATTTGTTCTTCATCTGCATGCTAAAACCACTGTCAGCTACTATCACTATGGTGGATGATCATCAAATTGAAGGAGCAAAATGGATGCCACTGGTTGAGTTTGTAGAGCAACCACTAATACAAGAAGATTCCATGTTTAAAAAGATTGTAGATATCTTTATTGCACGTCTTGGGAAACGTTGTTGTGGACTATCAACTCATCAAGTAGTTTTCAAGTTTGATGGAAAAATTACTTCCCTATACTACAATGTCTTTGACAATGATGATTCTAACTGTGTTGGAAAATAATTTAGGCTCTAAAAACTGAGTTAACCAATACACTACTATAGAATCAAAGCATACTTTTATAGGAATATAGCTGATGATGCCATGCATATATTGAAAGTCTTGCTTCAAAAGGAATTCAAAAACCTTATTTAAGATGAGATACATCATATTAATATACATACATACATAATCCAAGTTCATAGTTTCTCATATATATATATATATATATATATATATATATATATATATATATATATAGAATATAATATGATGATATTTTATAGGCCTCTTCATTGCGGACACCGACCTCTAACCATGAGATTATAGCTTCCAATGTAGAACCGTGGCCACATCTTTTACCTAACAAACAACAAAAATTTAGTGGTGAAAGGGAAACACAATAAATTATTATTTACTTTTGCAATAAAAGTAACATTATTATAATTTGGAGCTTTGTATAAATGATTGATGGAGAATATATAATTTCCATCTACATTTATTTATTTTGGAATTTAACAATTCTTTAATAAATTATTTCTATACCCTTTACCCTTTCTTATTCTTTTTATCAATCATGGCAATCTCACAAATATTAATCTCTATTTAGCATATCCCAAGAAAATTTCAAAAAGAGTTCGGAAAGAAAAGTGCAAGAAAGATACACTCAAAAAGACCAAACCTAGCTCTGCTAAGGCGATTCCAAAGTTAGAAGCTATAGATGAGCGACACTTTGAAAAGAATGTGGTTGAATGGATGACTAGGGAAGACAAGCTGCAAGTCATGGTATATTATCTGCAAGTCATGGTATATTATCTTCACCTTAAAATAAGTTATACTGCCATCATTTTATACATGATATCTAATTAATATTACAATTTGTTTCCGACTTAGCATTTCTCCAATAAGATATCAAGGACGGTTCTAAAGGGAAAGCGGAAAACAATGACATTCATTGATGACCAAACTCAAATGAGGTATAAGTGTCGCTTGATTACCGAGGAGAGAGCAAGTCATGAAAAGTATACTTGGGTGGCTAATGGTTCAACTTTTGCCGAGAACGTGTGTTAGAGGTAGGTGGTAAACTAATCTTTGATCTTGAACAACCACCTAAAAACATGCACGTTCAAGTTGTTTCTAAATAGATCTTCGTTGTTTAACATCCGCCACTTTGACAAATGGCCTTAACTCTAATCCAAAACTATCTTGACTTGGGGATGCTGTTTCTTTGGTTCATTTTGTGTGATGTGAATATTGGTGTTAATCCTTTTTTGGTAACTCTATGACAACAGAGTTCGCTTTAATAATTTTTACTAATATGTAATCGTAATTTGCACATAATTGGTTTCAATTAGTTTCATCTTAATTATTATGATGTTTTTCTGATATCATGAACAAAATATATGCTCTTTTCATGAATCAAGATTTGGAAAGGCTTTCATAAATATTTGGATAAAGATAAATAGTGTTTGTGCAACATTCATTAATTTGCTCATTTTTTCGTTGGAACAATTTTTTTACAAGATACATTATTCAATCCGTGCGAAGTACGGGTTTGTAGTTTATGTCAAAAAGAAAATTGTTGAAAGTTAAGTGTTCCACATGTTAGCAAGTAGATGTGTTTCCTCTTTATAAACTATAGTGTAACGAATTTTTTACAACAATTTTAAGACAATTATTGTGACAACCTTTATCTTTTATTGGTCAAAAAAAATAGAAAGAAAATGAGAAAAATAGATGTTATGGACACAATAAAAGTATAAGAGAGAAATGTTTAAAAGTTGTTCCAAAATGTTTGCACGCTATCTGACATTTGACGGAGAAACTAAATATCACCTAATATTTTATTTCGTTTTACAGTTACATTCCAAGAAACACTTATCGTGTATTGTCAAATATATGAGATAGGAATTGGGAAGGAACTTTCACATTTGGAAAAGTGTGAAGCCAAATTATAACACATGGTCCTACTAAATACTGATAGAACGAAAAATTGACAAAATAACGAGAGATAATATTGCATATCAATGCTAATCTTGTTAAATATCTAGCCAAGTCCACATCGAACCTTTTTTTTTAAAATTAAAATGGAATTATATTAAAATCACAATGAATCTTAACCAGCATAAAGAGTGTTAGGTTAAGAGTCTTAAAGTAGCAACATACAAAGGATAGATGGGGAGCCCCCAATGGAAACCCGTGAATCACAGAAAAAAATTCAAAAAACCTATAGGAAACACCTTATAACAAAGGGCTATCTCCGAAATCAACAAGTTGAATCACCAAAACAAAGCTAACACCACGGTCAACGAAACAACATAAACAAAAGTTATACCAAAATCCTCAAACATTGTCACAACCGCCACATAAACTAGTTCGACCACCCACATTCCGCTGCTCGCACACAAGCATTAGCTCTCCCAAGCACCTTCAACCAAAACACGCCTCACAAAGAACCACAAAAGTCAACCAAAAACCTTTGTACAGTCATACATCAAGGAAAAAACATAACCACCACTAGCCACCACAAACACCACCACATAATCAACACCACTACCACCACTGTCACGAAAACTACCATTAACCACCACAAAAACCACCATTAACCCTCACCAAAAAGCAACACCAGCCACCATGCGCAACACCACAAAAAACCACCACGAGCACCACCACCACGAACCCCGCCACAAAAGACCCAAAATCAACACCATCTATGTTCCGAGCAAACAACCACCGGCAAGTATCCAGCAACACACCATGAAAGCCACCAATGTCCCAACGAAACGAAACAAAAAAAAAACACCAAAAACACAAACCAACCTTGACGACGACAGCTACAAGCTCCTTCACCACCGGTGTGGATGGAAATGAATCTCAAACAGCGAAAATCACCATGTCCCTGTAAACGACGGCGATCCAAAGGAATGGAAAGGCGACGAGAGAGAGTTAAACGCCTGGATCTACTACCACTGAAGGAGAGAGCAACCGCACGTCGGAAAAGTACGGTGGTGCAAAGGACAGAGACCCTCATCGCACCACCATCCATTTGATCTATATGATGGCGGCGGTTGATTTAGAATTTGGGTGATGAAGAAAGGAGTACGGCTTCCTAGGTTTAGAGAGAAAGGAGCAGCTATCTAAAATTCATGAGCATCCTCTAGTCCACATCGAACTTGTATATTATAACATTAACACCCGCTACTATTATCAAACTTAGTTATCATATTAGCTAATTTGAGAGTTTAAGGACAAAATTCAAATAACCTCACTTTGTAAATCTACTGTCATTTGTTTCTTTATGCTTCTTTGCTTTGGTGACAAAAAAACCTCAATACTTGGTTTGGATCACGGTTTTAGTTGTCACTGTGATTTAACAAAGATTGAACATGTTTGGACCTCAGCTGTAAAATCAATCATGGTCCTAGAATTTATTAGGCTAAGCATGATTTTCTAGCTTTCACGTTTCCTTAAATCAATTCTCAAGAAGCTAGAAACAATTTCTCATTTTTTCCCTATTTAATAAAAAAAAAATTGTGCTAATATAGTGATGATGGAAAGAGGAGAGGAGAAAAGGAAATTCGGTGGCCTTTATCCATGGATGACGGAGAACATGTATCAATGGATTTGTTAAGATTCGTTTTTAGTTGTTGGAGAGAAGATGGAAGGAATTGAGCTTACATTACTATGTTCTGGAAATAATAGATGTGATGCCAGTAGTAAACACATGAGGTAAAAAAACAAACAGCATTAAAAAACAAATTTCATTTTCTTTTTCTTTTTTTCTTAACTGGTTTTCCCACTGCTAAACGCCACCTGGTTCATTTTGTCAACTTGTTGAAAAATTAAGCAGAGCTTATCCACAAAGCCAAATTACATCATTATTTTAAAACATCTAAATCTAATCAAATAAAAAGATATTTTCGCCCGCGTAACTTGCAGGTCAAAATCAAGTTCTTTTTTAGTTTCATCCACCCATAGAACTAGTTTTCTTCCACCTATTCATCCTCATGAGTCAATGGTCCCTCAAGTCAACCTTTATTGATGGATGCAGGTTGAGGATTTAATGGCTTTTTTGAAGCATATTGTTTCAATGGCATTATTGATGATTGGTCCACACGTATATATAGACATGGAAAATTCAAAGGTACACATTGGTCCACACAGTAGATGAAGGACGTTTAAGACTTGAAGCCTGCTCAGAAACGTTATGTTAAGGGAAAAAAAAAGTTTTAAATTGAAAAATACATTTTATTGATTTTTAAGGAATTAACAATACAATTTTCAACATAATATATACTATATTTGCTTCTAAACCAATGTCTTGAGGGTATAGGTTAATATTTCCCTATAGTTAATTAGCTATTTATATAATTTTTCCCAATTTAAAGGACACAAAATTTACTTCTAAAAATATGCTTTAAAGCATTGATCTATTTATATGAACAGTTTTTGAACCAAATAATAATACAAAATCAATATATTATAAACTAACAAGTGACATTTAAAATATTTGTCCATATTTCATATGTTATACTACTACATAAATCATGTAAAAAAAAAATTGTTGGAAGTTAAGCGTAGGTTAGTGTTCCACATTTTAGCAAGTAGAGGCTAGTCTCCCTCTTTATAAGCGCAATAGAATAGAGTAATGACTGTACAAAGATATTGTGACAATTTTTTTGACAATTTTTTTTATTGGTCTGAAACAATATAAATATAAAGAGAAAGAGGATGAGGGAGATTAAAGACACAGTGAGAGTGTGACAAAGTTGTTAAAAAATTGTTCCAAAATTGCCGTTTAAATTTCATTTTTCATAAGCTACATGACTTTTGATGGTGAAACGAAAAATCACATACTCCTTTCGGTCCTCTTTACAAGCGATAAATTAGTCAAATAAATTTGATGTATTTGATTTATAATATAGATCAAATACATTAACTTTTGTTGACCCATTTATTTCTTATAAAAAAAGACCGGAGGTAGTAATATTTTTCTTCCTTTCACCTTTACATTCTAAGAAGCATTTATTGTGTATTGTCAAATACTCCATCTAATCTTATTTGTAAGAGAAAGTTTGTTCAACAAAAGTTGATGTATGTGGTTCAAATTTCATTCCAAATACATTAACTTTTGTTGACCCAAATTTTTCTTATAAATTGGACAGGAGGGAGTAATAGATATATAGGAAATTGGAAGGACCTTTGGCATTTGGAAAAGAATACTGCTCTCCCCCCTGCACAAAACACTCGGACCCTGCAGCCATGACTAAAGTACATCTGCGCTAGTTAACTAATGGAAGTGTAAAACTATGTGCTAGTTAACTAACGTTGTGTGACTGAAGTCACGCACGTGTAAAACATGTAAAACACTGCGTGAGTTAACTCACACATAGTGTTAACACATGCGTGAGTTAACTCACGCTCTACTGATATATCAGTACAACATTCAATGTTGTACTCATATTCATTCAATGCAATCAATGTCATTAATGATCCGTAATCTTTACATCCTTATAGTTGAATCGAATTACACTAATTTAACAAGATTATCGGATAATACGACATAATCGATAAAAATTACACAAAAACATCGTTTTTCTCACAATCACATTCTCACACATAACGGTCCAAATTTCACCAATTCGCCGGTAATGATCCGTAATCACTTAAACACACTTAATGACACGTAAACGATCCAAATTACACCAATTTGTCCATAAATCTTGAAAATCACATAATCTCACATAAACGGTTAAAATTACCGAAATTCATCGTTAAATTACATAAACATAAATTCATTAAAATTCAATAATACAGACACAAATTCGAACATATTACGATATTACACTTTAATGGATCGGGCATAAAGATGTAAAGCGTTATCTTCAACCATTACATTAAACATGTCAGCGACGTCGCTATCATCTTCGACACGTTGTGGAAAATACACAGTCTTCAAAAAGTCATCTTCCTTATCCTCCCCCAAGTCCACGGCTAGCGCATTTAAAATTACATCGTATGTTTTATGATTTGAACCAATATGGATAAAGAAGTTTTCAAGTTTTGTCTTCAACTCGTCCAACTTGCTGGTGGGCTTTACAAAGAACCTAACCTTCATTTGCACATCTACATAATAGACATATTTATGCTCCATCAACATTGAAATCAAGAATTGCAACTCCGTCATGTTACCTCTTTCCTCCTTTCACCATCTTGTTCGGATATTGTACACTTGCTTGATAGTTGTGTCACTTTCTTTGTTATTTTGCTTCAAATTGGTGAGGATATTTCGAGGCACCGTCAAAATCTTTGTCATGTCGATAAATTTTTTCTTCTCCTCTACACTAAGCCTACCCACAATAAGGTGTGTAACGCCCGTTTTAATTATTTAAATTATTTTATATAGTATAGGTAATATTTATATGATTTTGTGTGATTTTAAGTGATATTTGAAATATTATGTGATTTATATGAGTTATGTGATTTTATGAAGGTTGAGACTTATTTTATTGTTTAATAAAATAAGATTTGAAAATAAAACAAATAATAAGTTGTGGGTTTGTTTTAGAATTAGATATAGTTGTGGGGAAATAAGATAAAATAAAACAAAAGAGGTTTAAAAGGGGGAAATAGGTTTAGAATGGTACAGAACATACCATTCAGAGTTTTGGGAGAAAAAGGGAGAAAACAGAAGAGAAGAACCAGAGAGGCTGCTGCTCGATTTTCTTAAGGTAAGGGTGAGCCTATCATTACAATTTCATTTGAACATGTAATTCATGATTATAGTTAACAAATTCTAGGTTTAATTCATGAGAATTGAGGATTTGAGAGTTAGGTCAAAAGTGAGGAATTGAGGTTTAGATGATGAAAAATTGTACCAATGTTGTAGAAAACTGTTTACAGATCAAAGGATGACCCTTAAACATCATTATAGTCGAAAATCTGAAGGATTAGGATGAAATTTGGGGTTTTGGGTGAAAACCCTTGTAACCCTGTAACTGTTCTGTCGTCGCTCGCCACAGCGAGCAGCCAGCTCGCCACGGTGAGTATTCATCAGTTCGCGAGGCGAGTTGAACAGCTCGCCATAGCGAGCAACCCCCAGAAGGTTCGCGAGGCGAACAACCTACTCTCCATAGCGAGTAACACCAGGAGCTCGCCAGGCGAGCAACCCAACTCGCCATAGCGAGTCACCCTTGATCGTACGCGAGGCGAGCAGTTCCACTCGCCGTAGTGAGTAACCCTGTGATGGTTCGCGAGGCGAGAGATCCCACTCGCCATAGCGAGTAGTTCTGTATCAGACTACCTTTTAGAACAATGTGACTCTTGTCGCACGAATAGTTATGAGATTAATCCTGGATTAGAATTAAGTGCTGAAATATTAAGACGACCAGTTTAGCCGTTAACTGATGTGTGATTTGTTATAAGTGACCTATACATTTGTATATGCTTCCTTTGAACTATAAGTGATGATGTATGTGAATGCTTATGATTTTACTATGTTGTGATGATGATTGCTGTCATGCTGCCATGTTGTTAATAATTAAAAACTGCATGTGTTGTTATTGGAATTATGATGTTATAATCCAAATTATTGGAGTTCATTTGAGATGTCTAAGATTTAAGAGATTGAGTCCATGCATATTCATCCAGAGACGAGGGCTCATGCCCTAGGAGCTTTTGCTCAACAGCGACGAGAGCTTATGTTATAGGAGTATTTTTATGCTCAATAGCGACGAGAGCTTATGCTATAGGAGTATTTTTATGCTCAATAGCGACGAGAGCTTATGCTCTAGGAGTATATTTATACTCAATATGGTACCACATGCATGATTAAGATGTCTAAGTTGCATAAGTTGAGTCGATGTTGCATTGTCAAGTCAAACTATTAAGTTGAACTATGATGTTGAATTATGATGTTGTTTAAGATGTTACTTGACTATGGTTATGATATATGATGGCGAAGTTATGCTGTTAAATGTAATTGTTGAATTATATGTTTAATGTTTTTGTTTTGAGAATCTCACCCCTTCTGCTGGAATTGCCGCCTTGTGGGCAAGTGCAGGTGATTAAGCTTTAGTTGTTGTTGCTGTTGTGAGTGGCTACCTTCACCGTGTCCTTAGGTGCTATGATACGTAACGTGATGGGAACCTTTATGTTTATTTTCTATTCCTTACGTATTGATTATGATTTAAGTTTTCAGTTAATTTATGTTGAGACGTATTTATGAGGCCTGCGTGCCAAAACGATTTGTTAACATTGAATTTTATCCGCTGCGATGTTAGAATAATTTTGACCAGAATAAATGTTTATTTATTCCCTTATGAGAATTTTAGAAATGTAGCATTCCGTTTTACATGATACTCTGATTTATTTATGAGATTTTGAATTTGGGAAAACGGGGTGTTACAAGGTGCCCCTTTAAATTTTCATCCAAGTCATGGTTGTGCATTCCACAAAGCATTGCAAGCCACCAATCATTTGTATCTTTATCAAAGAAACCTTTCAACCTAAACGGACAATTCAATTTCCTTGAACCGATGACTTCAAGGTTTGGTTTCTTCCTCGTCTTAGGTGGCTTGTATATCCTACTCATTTCACATTGCATCGTCAAGTATGACCTTTTCAAAATGGATTTATCTATACAAACACTAAATCCGGCCCTTACCCCTTGTCGACAAACCCAAGCTAGTAACTCTTCTCGCTCTCTCTATCTTGCATTTGTTGTAAAAAAGAAGCGGTGTCGCGACCTTCGCAAAAAACACTGATAGGTACCGGTTTAGGTTCTTCAATTTTACCAATGCAAGCTTGAAATGGATTTTTGACTTTAAACGGTTTCACATTAACGGTCGGTTTAACATCGCCGGAACATTTGCCGGAAGCATCGTCGGAAGCTTCATTTTTGGCCGGTTTCAGTTCGACGTCATCACCCGCGACATTGTCAACGATCTCCCTATATATCTGTTGAATAAAAAAAATTACAAAGTGAGAATAAATAAATTACTTGTGGAACAAGCTAACCAAGAACAAAAGTGGCGCAAAAGATTCAAAAATAAGGACTGTACAGTGGCGTGACTTAAGTCACGCAACACATTAACACCTGCTTGACTTAAGTCACGCAACCTCTAACACTTGCGCAAGTTAACTTGCGCACCTTGCCCTACTACCTACGAAAACCAGACGAACCAAGCACATAAACCAGGAAAATGAAATGAGTTTTGATGATACAATACCTGATATTTGGTGCTTAATGAGCGTAGAAACTTGCTTCCTGACGATTTGCAATGATTTGGGATAAGGATTTTGACCCAAAAAATTACACTTTTTGAGTTTTTGAAGGTGGAGGGAAAGAAAATGGTAGTTGAATTATGGACTGATGAGTTTTGTTCGAAAACAATAACTCTGCGCAACTTAACTCGCGCAACGTGAGTTAAATTGCGCTGCGCTACTTAACATGCACAATGGTAAAATTGGAAAGCAAGCAGGATGCAAGTGTTTTGTACAGGGGAAGAGCAACATTCTTTGAAAAATGTAAAGCCAGATAAAAACAGATGGTCCTACTAAATACCGATAGGACGAAAAATTGACAAAATAATGGAAGTGATACATCGACGTTGCATATCAATGCTAATCTTGTTATCAATCCAGCCAAGTCTACATCGAAGCCAAAAATGTTCACATTGAAGCCACAAGTATTCTGTATTCCTAAAAAATGATGCTAGTTTTAAAAAGAAAACATGTTGATATATGCATCATTAGTGAAATAATAATATTTACACAAATTTTTGACATTAAATTCGACAACAAATCAGATGGTTAATACAATTCAAATATATTGTTTAACAAAATTTGTCATGTTGTGTTCGTTTGTGGTTAAGAAGGGCGTTGCTAAATTTTAGCCTCGGCTGTTTGAGTTGTTTACAACGGTTAATGTAGCGGTGTTAACATTCTACAGGGACGTGGTTAATGAAGTAAAATTTGTAGTTAACGTCTTATATTTTTGTTGTTAATGAAGTAGTCAAAATGGTTAGTGAAATATATGATGTGAAAAAAGTGATTAATATCATGTTTTTAGTCTATTTGGGTCTCATAATGATCGGGTAATTAGTCTTCGTAGTTGCACGCAGAGGATACTCCGTTTAAAAAAAAGGAAAATACATTTTTTTGGTGGGTGAAGTAGTGAAATTGGTTAATAACACAACTCAATATTTCTGATACAAAAACATCTTCTACATTAAAAAAAACTTGAAAATTATACCAAAGTATTGTTCATCTTATAAATATGGTACGGTGAATCTCATTTGTGTCATTGTGGTGTGCTCCAATAGCATAGCTTACGTATTATTTGGTTTTTCAATTGGGTTTGTAAAAAAAATCAAGGGAAATGATAGCCGGTACCTCCGGGGTACTGGTTAAGGAATCAAATGTAGTAAGTATTACATTGAAATTTGTGTTGTCAACTCCTCAAAAACATAAAAAGCGTTATTTTCACTTTAAAACATTTTTTTTGCTTCCTTAACCCGTGCCCTGGAGACACCGGTTAACATGATCAGAAATGAATAGCAAGTTTCTACGTATAGAATCATTAGTTAACTAACTAGCTAACAAAGTTTAAACATAACTCATTTTAGCTAGAAGTGGCAGTTGGAAAATGTACACGCATCAATACTGATGCTTCTTTAAATATTCCTCTTTGTCAAAAACCAAGTAATGGTTAATAGAAGTTAAAATATATATTAGTTGGTTTTTCACTTGTGTTTGTCAAAAAATGAAAAGTAAGTAATATCAGTCAAGATATTACCAAGAAATCACATGGAAGGAGAGAGAATATTTCATATCAATGCAACTCTAATCTTGTTGTTAACTAACTAACTAACTAGTTATTTTAAAATAGAAGTATAATCAAAACTTTTAGATATATGCATTACCAACTGTCTTTAATAATTATAGACACACTTCTCCTATGACTATCCTTATGCATATTTCTGACTTTGAAATGTGATTGTTAATTTAATTAGAAGAATGTTTTACATAAAATTAGCTTCTCTATCTCATCTTCAATTCAAAATTTAAATTCAAAGTAATTTTTCTAAGGCTAGAGCTTGTGATATTTGGAATGAAATATAAATTTTCTAAGTTACAGTTGTATGGCTAATTAAGCAGTCAACATAACAACCAACACTAATAATTGTGTGTGCATGGTTAATTATTCATTTAGTTCAAGAGGTCGTATTTTGAAGACATAGTTGATCACCAATGACATGCAAATCCATTTTTAAAGCAAAATAAGCAAAATTATTCAGTAGAACTAGGCTTCATCAAATTTCTTCTTTTACTTACTTTCAACCCATATACATATATATATATATATATATATATATATATGCATAAATATATTTATAATAATTAACATTAAAAATATGAAAAAAGAGTAATTAAGTAACAAATTAAATTTTGTAACTGTCTTATTAGAGGTTAGAATAGCATAGTCTGCATTTATTTTTATTTCATGTTATTTAGCACTGATTAATTAACTTACAAAGTAAAAAATCACACACAGAAGAATAAAATCAGTTGAAAAGTAAAGCTTGTAAAATGTCCTGTAGAATGTTTTATTTTTATTTTTTACATAGATCTAGAAACATGCTATATTTATTGGTTTCATAGATTTAAACAGTTTTTTTTCTCTTCTTGGGTGGTCGTGCTCACTCCTCGGAACCAACATCACACTCAATGGTATACAATTACAAAATACAATATCGGTAACCATATGTCTAAATAACAAAATTGAAAACCGTATATTGTAGAATTAGGCAAAAACAAAAAGAAAAATAATAGTTCACCATTATTTGGTTTTTCACTTGTTTAATTATTTCCATAAGTTGAATAGTAATCACATGGAAGAAATTAGCAAGAAGAAGAGGTGGCAGTACAATGATATTTAGTATGTGATTGGTCCACACAGCTATAGGAAGTGGTCAGGAAGTTTCACAGATCATTTTTGTCAAAAGTTTTTCTCCTTCTTTTATAGTTACATATTAAAGACAGCACCTTACAGACCACAAAAACCTAATCATTCATATTCTGCATTCATCCAATTTCTCTCAATTCTCATGGCTATGCAATCACCTTCCTCTTCCTCTTCATTTTCCTCTTCATTCACTTACCAAGTGTTCCTCAGTTTCAGAGGAAGTGACACTCGGTACGGTTTTACCGGCAATCTCTACAAGGCTCTTACTGACAAGGGAATCCATACCTTCATTGATGATAATGATCTTCTCAGAGGAGATGAAATCACACCAGCACTCGTTAAGGCCATTGAAAAATCTAGGATTTTTATTCCCATATTTTCTGCAAACTATGCATCTTCTTCATTTTGTTTGGATGAACTTGTCCACATCATTAACTGCTACAAGACAAAGGGTTGTTCGGTTTTGCCTGTTTTCTATGGTGTGGATCCTACTCACATACGACATCAGACTGGGAGTTACGGTGAGCATCTTACTAATCATGAAGAGAAGTTCCAAAATAACAAGGAAAAGATGGAGAGGTTGAAGCAATGGAAGATGGTTCTGACCAAAGCTGCTAACTTGTCCGGCTACCATTGTAGTCAAGGGTACACCACTTTACTTAAATCTTGTTTTTCCTTTTAATTTATATTTTCTTTTCTTTAATTTCTTTTCCCCAATAATCTCATTTTAAAACAGTTATTTATATGTTAAAACAGTTAGAATTATATAATATATTCTCAGTACATGTATGTGATTGTGATTAATGTAGTCTGTGTACTAACTTATCTATTGGGCATGGATAGATATGAATACAAGCTTATTGCGATTATAGTCAAAGACATCTCCGACAAGATCAATCGTGTTTTTTTACATGTTGCCAAATACCCTGTTGGATTAGAGTCTCGAGTACAACAAGTGAAATTGCTTCTTGATAAGGGATCCAAGGATGAGGTCCTCATGGTTGGACTTTATGGTACGGGAGGCATGGGTAAATCAACACTCGCCAAAGCAATTTATAATTTTGTTGCTGATCAATTTGAAGGTGTATGCTTTCTTCACAATGTCAGAGAGAATTCAGCTCATAATAACTTAAAACATCTCCAGGAGGAGCTCCTTTCAAAAACAGTTAGAGTGAACATTAAGTTAGGAGATGTTAGTGAAGGAATTCCAATCATAAAGGAAAGACTATGTAGAAAGAAGATTCTTTTGATTCTTGATGATGTTGACAAACTGGAGCAGCTAGAGGCTTTGGCAGGAGGACTTGATTGGTTCGGTTGTGGAAGCAGAGTCATCATTACCACTAGAGATAAACACTTGTTAAACTGTCACGGGATAGAAAGAACATATGCCGTAAAAGGGCTATATGGAACAGAAGCACTTGAATTGTTGAGATGGATGGCTTTTAGAGACAATGTTCCTTCAGGTTATGAAGAAATTTTAAACCGTGCAGTTTCATATGCTTCAGGACTTCCCTTAGTTATAGAAGTAGTGGCTTCAAACTTGTTTGGAAAGAGCATAGAAAAATGGAAGAGTACATTAGATGGATATGAAAAGATTCCTAATAAAAAGATCCAAGAGATACTTAAAGTAAGCTATGATGATTTGGAGGAAGAGGAGCAAAGTGTCTTTTTAGATATAGCTTGTTTTTTCAAAGGATGTAGATTGAGTGAGGTCGAAGAGACACTTCTTGCTCACTATGGTCATTGCATAAAACATCATGTTGAAGTGTTGGTTGAAAAATCTCTCATTGAGATTAATACTCAAAGCCATTGGTCATATAATGATGATGTGGCATTACATGATTTGATAGAGGACATGGGTAAAGAAATCGTCCGACAAGAATCAAGTAAAGATCCCGGAGAACGTAGTAGGTTATGGTGTCACAATGACATAGTTCATGTTTTACAGAAAGATACCGTAAGATTGATATCTATGAACAATTTGTTATTTTAGCTGTAACCATGATTTTCGCTCTTTATGGACTTATATATGATCATCTTATACTAGTTTTTTTTTTCACTTCAATACATGTATATTTCTATGCATATTATTTGTATTGTGGCTTATTCGTATTATTATTTTTTTGGTTAAAAGGGAACCAGTAACATTGAAATGATATATCTGAATTGTCCCTCGATGGAAACCGTAATAGACTGGAATGGAAAGCCCTTCAGGAAGATGACAAATCTCAAAACTCTTATCATTGAAAATTGCCGTTTTTCTAAAGGTCCTAAACATCTTCCAAGTAGTTTGAGATTTTTGAAATGGAAAGGATGTCCTTCGAAGTCTCTATCATCTTGTATTTCAAACAAGGCAAGTGAAATAAGTTCATTTTTCAATTGTGTATATTTATAAATTCAGTATTAGATTATAATTATAATTTTTTTAACTTTTTGTTTTTATGCAGGAGTTCAATAATATGAAATTCATGACATTGGACGATTGTGAATATTTAACCCATATACCCAATGTCTCAGGTCTTCCAAATTTAGAAAAGTTCTCATTTCGAAATTGTGCTAATTTAATTACAATTCACAATTCAGTTGGGTACTTAAATAAACTTGAAATATTAGATGCATATGGTTGCAGAAAGCTCGTAAGTTTTCCACCCTTACGGCTTCCCTCTCTTAAGGAATTTGAACTAAGTTGGTGTAAGAGTCTCAAGAAATTTCCAGAATTACTATGCAAGATGACAAATATAAGAGAATTTGAGTTAATTGAATGTCCTGACATAGAAGAATTTCCATTTCCATTTCAAAATCTCAGTGAACTTCAAGATTTATTGATAATGAGATGTGAAATGCTCAGGTTCCCAAAACACGATGATAAATTGGATTTCATAGTGTTTTCAAATGTGCAAATGCTCGATCTCAAAAACAGCAATCTCTCAGATGACTGTCTTCCAATACTTCTCATGTGGTGTGTTAATGTGAAATTTCTAGACTTATCAAAGAACAAATTCAAAATTCTTCCCGAGTGCCTTAGTGAATGTCACCTTCTTACGCATCTTTATTTGGTTAAATGCCAATATCTTGAGGAAATTAGAGGGATTCCACGGAATCTCGAACACTTGGATGCAGTGAACAGTTATTCATTAACATCCTCATGTAGAAGAATGTTATTGAGTCAGGTTTGTTGTTTTTTCTTGTAATAGTATTCAATATATAGTATTTTATATATAATTCAGCGTAATAATATATTTGATGCTAAACTAACAGAAACTACATGAGGCTGGATGTACTCGTTATTGTTTTCCAACCGGAGCTGAGAGGATCCCAGATTGGTTCGAGCACCAAATCAGGGGACAAACAATTTCTTTCTGGTTTCGTAAAAAGATCCCTTCTATTATTTGTATTCTTCTTCTTCCGGGATCTAAGCTGCTTCCAATGTTGTGATATATACCGGAATCACTATCGGTTCGAAATCACACCAATACTTGTATAGATGTGTGGAGCAAAAGGTAGTGGTAATCCTAGGTCTAAGTGTCTTCAAGCAACAACAACAAAACAGACCCAAAGCCTAAGTGTAGAGCTTAAAACAATGACACTAACAAGCATGAAGATAAGAAAGCTTGAGAAAAAACAAACACACACAAAATGATAACCCAGTTCAGTCAATATGACCTAATCTGGGGGAGAGAGCAGCTCTCCAATCCACTATGATAAGATGTTACAAAGGTTACAAGAAATCAGCCTTCAATCCTAATCTCTACCCTTGTCTTGACCCACCTCACTCATATGAACCTACAAGAGATTATACTAGAGGAAGCTTATGATTCTTCCAATGATATAATCTCACTACCCAAGGTGTTTACAATGTTTATCCCAACCCAAGAGACTATCCCTACAAAGGTACTCAACCCTCAAGTTCCCCCCTTTGTGAACCCTAGACCTCTTGCTTCAGCTCTCCTTCAAAGAATGCAGAAAACCACTTAAATACTAGTCACAGGCGCCCAAAATCGTGTCACGCTTCCAAAATCGTGTCACGATTCTGCTTTTCCAACCGTTGTGACCAGTCCCTTTCAGGTAAACTTGCAGAGGAAGTTGTTGAATCGTGTCACGATTTCCCAAATCGTGTCACGATTTTACATCCCACAAGGCATGCTCTCTGCCAAGCAAATCGTGCCACGATGCCCAAATCGTGTCACGATTTCTGGGCTGATTCTGCAAATACAATTTGAAGCCAATATACAACATTCTCCACCTTGACTTCTAATTGGTGATGATGCCAATTTAACCATCAACCACCATGCTGCTCTCTCCATAAGGGAATTACTCTTCAACAAACTTGATCAAGTCCAAGCAATGCTTGAACCTTGATCTAGGCAATGACTTGGTAAACACATCCGCCGGATTCTCTTCCGATGCCACTTTTTCCACCATGATCTCTTTGGATTCAATCATGTCTCTAACAAAGTGCAGGCGAATGTCAATGTGCTTTGTCCTCTCATGATACACTTGATGATTTGCCAAGTGAATCGCGCATTGGCTATCATAATGTATCTTCACACATTCTTGAGTAATTCCTAACTCACCAATCATCCCTTTCAGCCACATGGCCTCTTTCACCCCTTCAACAAGGGCAATGTATTCCGCTTGAGTTGTAGATAATGCCACCACGGATTGTTGATTTGCCTTCCAACTAATAGTCGTGCCATAGAGAGTAAACACAAACCCCGATAGAGATTTTCTAGTGTCTACATT
Source organism: Medicago arabica (assembly GCA_946800305.1). Taxonomy (NCBI): domain Eukaryota; kingdom Viridiplantae; phylum Streptophyta; class Magnoliopsida; order Fabales; family Fabaceae; genus Medicago; species Medicago arabica. Next base: position 9,514,491 of record OX326966.1, on the reverse strand, counting down.
GCCCGCATAATCCGAATCCACATACCCCTCCAAAGCGTCTTTCCCTTGAGTTGCTCTTGTGTACTTCAAACCGCCCTTCAAAGACCCATTCAAATACCTCAACACCCACTTCAAAGCTTGCCAATGCACAATACCCGGATTTGCCATGAACTGACTCACAATGCTAACCGCATAAGCTAAGTCCGGTCTACTACAAACCATTCCATACATGATGCTTCCAACCCCACTAGCATAGGGAGTACTAGCCATCGCTTGTTTTTCATCCTCGGATTGAGGACATTGTTTTATGGACAACTTTGTGTGGTGACCCAAGGGAGTGCTCACAATTTTAGAGTTTGACATTCTAAAACGCTCCACCACCTTCTTCAAGTAACTAAGTTGAGATAAGAAGAGTTCACCTTTGTCACGATTTCTCACGATATCAATTCCAAGAACTCGCTTTGCCGGACCAAGATCTTTCATCTCAAATTCTTCATTTAACTTTTCTTTGAGCCTCACAATCTCATCCTTGCTAGAACTTTCCATCAAGATATCATCCACATATAGAAGAAGATAAAGAACGACTTTCTCACCATTCTTCAACATGTACACACATGAATCATATCCGCTTCTCACAAAACCGGTCTTCAAAAGAAATTCATCAAACCGACGATACCATTGCCTAGGGCTTTGTTTCAACCCATACAAAGATTTCTTCAAAAGACACACCTTAGACTTGTCCTCCACAAAACCTTCCGGTTGCTCCATGTAGATTGTCTCTTCAAGGTCACCATGTAAGAAAGCGGTCTTTACATCCATTTGCTCCAACTCAAGATTGAAATAATTCACAATAGCCATGAGAATCCTTATGGAACAATGTTTCACCACCGGTGAGAAGATCTCATTATAGTCAATCCCCTCCACTTGAGTGAAACCCTTTGCCACAAGTCTTGCTTTGTACCTTGGACCCTCAACTCCCGGAATACCCTCCTTTTTCTTGAAGATCCACTTGCATCCAACTACCCTTTGGTGTTTAGGTAGCTTCACAAGTTTCCAAGTTTGGTTCTTCTCCAATGAATCCATTTCTTCATTCACTGCCTTCAACCAATACTTGCTTTCTTTGCTCTCAAATGCCTCCTTGAAGTTTCTAGGCTCCGAGTCTTGCACACCTTCAGCCGCATTTAGAGCAAAACACACCAAGTCCGCATAACCATATCTACTAGGTGCCGTAATGGTCCTTCTTTCCCTATCTCTAGCCAAAAGATAATCAGGATCCACTACCGGTTGAGTTCCACTTGGCTCCGATGTTGAATCTTCATTTTCCACATCGTCTTCTTCTTCACTTGGAAGCTCCACCTCAAACTGAGTTTCCTCCACCCTTGTTTCCAGTACTAAAGTCTCTAGGTCTTTACACTTCATCCCCATACGGGTCTCATCAAAGGTAACATCCCTACTAATCAAGACTTTTGATCCTCCACCAGATTCCAATTTCCACAACTTGTAGCCCTTCACACCTTCCGGATAACCAATGAAGACACATTTCAAAGCTCTAGGCTCAAGCTTGTCTTGCTTGATATGCGCATATGCCAAAGCTCCGAAAACCTTCAAAGTTGAGTAGTTTGCCGGTTTCCCACTCCATACTTCCATAGGTGTCTTGAAGTCGATTGCCGTTGATGGACATCTGTTGATCAAATAAGCTGCAGTCGTCACTGCTTCACCCCAGAAACTCTTAGGTAACCCAGCTCCTAGTATCATACACCTCACACGCTCCAAAAGAGTCCTATTCATGCGTTCAGCAAGACCATTTTGTTGCGGTGTTCTTGGTACGGTTCTATGCCTCTTGATTCCTTTTAACCTGCAAAACTCATTAAACTGCTCTGAAACAAACTCCAGGCCATTGTCAGTTCTTAAACCTTTTAGTTTAGTTCCCATTTGATTTTCTATGAGAGTGTGCCATTCTTTGAACTTTTCAAAGGTGTCACTTTTGTTTTTCAAAACAAAGACCCACACTCTCCTAGAATAATCATCAATAATGGAAAGAAAATAGGATCCTCCCCCATGAGTAAGAGTCTTGGAAGGACCCCAAAGGTCCGAATGTACATACTCAAAAGGTCTACTAGAATTATGCATGCCACTACCAAACTTGACTCTATGTTGTTTTCCTAGTATGCATTGTTCACAAAATTCTAGCTTATCCAACTTTTCTTTACCTAGCAAACCTTGTTTGGCTAGTTCAACTAAACCTCTTTCACTAACATGCCCTAATCTCATATGCCACAATTCAGAATTATTATGATGTACTACACTAGCTACCGATGCATTACCAATTACTATGGAACCATCTAAAATGTATAAACCATTCATTTTAGACCCCTTGACCGTAATCAATGCACCATGCGAAATTTTACAAACTCCATGCTCAATTCTAGTACAATAACCTAGACTATCAAACATGCTTATGGAAATTAAATTTCGCTTAAGTTCGGGAACATACCTCACTTCCTTTAAAAGGAATTCACGGCCATCAAACATCTTTAGACGGACGTTTCCCATACCTTGGACTTTGCACGCTTTGTCATTTCCTAGTCGAACAACTCCTCCTTCTCTTAGAGCCAAAGTCTCAAAATATTCCTTTCTAGGACACATGTGATAAGAGCATCCCGAGTCCAAAACCCAGCTCTTCTCCGGTTCCCAACTTGTGACTGCTAGTGCACCCGCACTTTCATAACCATCTTCATCGGACGCCACCGCAACTTGAACGGAAGAACTACCATTGCCCTCCTTTTCCGGACAATCCTTCTTGAAGTGACCTTGTTTGTGACAAAGAAAACACTTATACTTTGATTTGTCAAAACCCTTGGACCTAGACTTGGACCTTGACTTTCCCTTGCCTTTTCCTCTATGCTCATTCCTCCCTCTTGAAACATTCAAGCCTTCACCGCTATCATCAACCTTCAAGTCCTTGAACTTGGTCAATTCCTTGGTTCTCAAAGCCGCTTGGACTTCCTCCAAAGTAGTGGTGCCCTCCTTACCATAAAGGATGGTATCCTTGAAATGCTCAAAAGACTTTGGTAATGAACAAAGTAACAACAATGCCTTGTCCTCATCATCCACATTGACTTCAATGTTGGCCAAATCATCAAGAATCTTGTTAAATTCCGCCAATTGCTCCGAGATCGATTTAGACTCCACCATCTTGAATGAATAGAGTTGTTGCTTCAAGAGTTGCCTATGAGCCAACGATTTCGTCATGTACAATGACTCCATCTTAGCCCACATCGATGCCGCGGTTGGTTCCCTCGCGACATCCCTTAAAACCTTATCTCCGAGACATAAAACAATGGCACTCTTTGCCTTGTCAATCATCTCACGCTTCTCCGCTTGTGTCAAATGTGCCGGCATCGCCGTTTCACCTTTCAATGCTTCTACACACTTTTGTTGTGTCAAAACCGCTTGCATCTTAACCTTCCACAACCCGAAATCATTACTTCCGGTGAACTTCTTGATGTCCCACTTTGAACCCATGATACCAACTATACCACTTTACGCCTGTGCCCCACGGTGGGCGCTAATTGTTGTGATAAATACCGGAATCACTATCGGTTCGAAATCACACCAATACTTGTATAGATGTGTGGAGCAAAAGGTAGTGGTAATCCTAGGTCTAAGTGTCTTCAAGCAACAACAACAAAACAGACCCAAAGCCTAAGTGTAGAGCTTAAAACAATGACACTAACAAGCATGAAGATAAGAAAGCTTGAGAAAAAACAAACACACACAAAATGATAACCCAGTTCAGTCAATATGACCTAATCTGGGGGAGAGAGCAGCTCTCCAATCCACTATGATAAGATGTTACAAAGGTTACAAGAAATCAGCCTTCAATCCTAATCTCTACCCTTGTCTTGACCCACCTCACTCATATGAACCTACAAGAGATTATACTAGAGGAAGCTTATGATTCTTCCAATGATATAATCTCACTACCCAAGGTGTTTACAATGTTTATCCCAACCCAAGAGACTATCCCTACAAAGGTACTCAACCCTCAAGTTCCCCCCTTTGTGAACCCTAGACCTCTTGCTTCAGCTATCCTTCAAAGAATGCAGAAAACCACTTAAATACTAGTCACAGGCGCCCAAAATCGTGTCACGATTCTGCTTTTCCAACCGTTGTGACCAGTCCCTTTCATGTAAACTTGCAGAGGAAGTTGTTGAATCGTGTCACGATTTCCCAAATCGTGTCACGATTTCCCAAATCGTGTCACGATTTTACATCCCACAAGGCATGCTCTCTGCCAAGCAAATCGTGCCACGATGCCCAAATCGTGTCACGATTTCTGGGCTGATTCTGCAAATACAATTTGAAGCCAATATACAACATCCAAGATTCAATTTGTATAACAATGGCCGTAGAGGTGATTATTCTACTGATTATATATCGTTTTGTCCCTCTTACACGAATCTGTCAGAACATACATTTTTGTTTGATCTGATTTTGGAAGAAACCAGTGAACATTTCAGTCCCATGTCTGAAATGGAAAATGCACTTTTAAAAAATGAATGGATCCATATGGAGCTTAAGTTGGAGAATTTCGATCTTCCTGAAATTGAGATAAAAAAATTAAGCAGTGCGCAAATTGGAATCCATGTGTGGAAGGAGAAAAACAGCACGGATGAGGATATGATATTCAGCAGTCGTAATAAAAAGAGAAAATTAGATGAAGATGTCAATGCTTCATTACCACAATTTCATCCTGCGCAGAATAAGCATAGATTTGTGGAAGTGGAAGTTACAGAGAAAGAAATTTTGCAGCAACAGTATCTAGCTTTAGTGTCAGACATGCAGAACTTGGTGCTTACTGAAACAAAAGAAAAGGAACACCATCTAGCTTTAGTGTCAGGCATGCACAACTTGGTGCTTATTGAAACAAAAGAAAAGGAACACTGTGACTAGGAACATCAATATCGTTATTATAAAGATTTAAATTTAAGAGAGCTCGGTATGGTGGATTGAATTGATCTTTTGAGTGAAATAGTTAGACGCCTAAACACTGTATTAATGGTTAATGTGCTATTAGTTGATAAAGTTAAATGTACTATTAGTAGGTATACACTAATCATGAGCGCCTGTATTAATCTAATTAATTATGAAACTAAATGTACTAGTAGTCACTTTTCACAGGGGTTTCTACGTTTAGTTGATGAAGTTAAATGTACTGTACTATCTCTCCCAATGTCGTATGATTTTACGTATGGAGAAATTAATAGCCCATATGCATTTTTTAACTTTTATGTGTAGCATAAAGTGCATATCTCTCAAATTTCATGAACACATTTAATTACCATATCACACGAACATTCTATAGACGAAATTATGAGTTCAACTTCCATCCAATTGCTATAGACATACGGAAAAGGAATTCCTGAAAATGATTAGTTTGTATGTTGTTGAAATTTACATGATTGGATATAAAAGCTAAATCAAATTGTGGATAACAGGAAAAAATTGTGACTAAAGCAAATTTACTGGTTGAAAATGCAGCAAGGACAAACAATACATTGTGATTAGCAACAGAGGGTGAATAACTGTGACAGCAATTGCCTGTGTGTTTCCCACTTACATACGCTTCTGCGAGATGGTATTGCATCTGTCTGCAGCAAACATGCACAGTTCAGGAAATAGAAACTGATCGGTTGGTTTCCCTCCCATAATTCATTCCAAAGTAATGTGGTTTCACCATTTCCTATCTCAAACCATTTTGGTTCAATGTCAATATCCCTTCCAATTCTATTGGTATAGTACTTTTGGTTCAAGGCAATATCCCCTTTACAATATAAAATTGATATAGGAAAATTGTTGTAAATATTCTCTTATAAAGTTGAAAGCAAAGTCAATTGGTAAAATACACTAATCAATTATGTGCTAAGGGTTTTATAGTGGATCATCTGAATTAGGAGAGAAAAATGTTAGTCAGAGAGAGAGAAAGAGTGGACATTTTATTACTGTTCACCATGACCCTAGTTTAGCTTTCTTCTTCTTCTTCAGGAAACCTTAACAACCATCACCGATCTTCACCCCTTCCTGTTCTTTTCCATGAAACCTATCACTTTAACCTTGGCGGTGCCTCAAGATCAGCCAACAACTCCTCATCCTCTACCACCTTCTGATCCTCTGCCACCTCCTGATCCTCTGCCTCCTGCTGCGGATGATAAAACATAGCCTGCTCCTCCATCCTATCATATCCCTCAAATCCCGCCGCATACCCGGCATACTCATGCGCCTGTGTCGGATCAACTACCTGGGAGGAGTAATCCATCTGTGACTGTGAGCTATCTCCAACTAGCCTCGGGTCCCTGCGCTTACGAGTCTTTGTGAGATGAGTGGTGGAGATTGGAGATTGATGATCGGAGACTGCAGAGATGCAGCAGAAAGGATGCATATAATTGGTGGTTGGTTAATGCTTGGAACCATCTCTCAGGCCTCCAGCTGAATCCCTTTCGTCTCAGAGTTTGGAAACTTTCACGCAACATCTAATAAATTGTGGCGTATCCTAAATGAATGTTGTTACAAGTAAGATCCTTATACTTTGAAAGCATAAATGCTTTTAATCATAATCTTTGTGAAAGATCTTTTGAAAAAGAAATTGGTTATTCTCTTAAAGTAATATATTTATGAATATGCATAACTTATCATTTCTTAGGGAGTATGAATACTGTTAATGTATATGTGCAGCTTTTGTCCACCAGGTCAAGTTAAACTTCATCTTATATGATCATTTATATCAAGTTTAAAATTGCAAAAACATGGCATCTGTGTATGAGAAAACCACATTAAATTTTTTTTTATGGACTTTATAACTCAACACAATTTAGTTTTGTACTTTCAAGCATTACATTGATGTTGTAAGAAGGGCATGAGAAGATTAAAATCTTCATTATACATCAAGAAAGAAGATCCTTTTTCGGAAATATTGATTTATTTGTATCTGCTGCTCCTTAACCTTTTTCTTACATTTATTTTGAAGTTCAGACATATTGGTTCACCATTTCTCATGCTTTAATATTTCCCTTGTTATCTCATTTTGACTGCACATTCCCTGTTTCTATGACATATTTTCTTGTCTGAATGCCTTGTCGGGTACTTTATGCAACTTTTCTCTATTTATAAACTAAGTATTCATTCTTCTTTGACTGTACATTGTTAGGAAACTGTTGTTTTTGGATTTCCAAACTGTTGTATTTGGATTTCTAAGTTCTATTATCTACCGAAGTTGTTAGGTTGAGTCACGACCAGGTCGCTCTCTTTAAGACGCTTCGCGGCACTGCCCAAAATTGTGCAAGGCAGACTATCAACCACGCTGCCTCCAGGATAAAACAAGCTCAACTACAACTGTTCGACTAACTACTGCACTGTAGAAAACCGTTCGAGAGTTACACCTTCAATATGGTACTAAGACCACTCTTTTAATACTGAAACCACTTTAATATGGTACTGTTACCACTCTATTATGGTGCTGAGACCACTCAAATATGGTGTTACCACCATTCTAATTATTAACTTCTCCAACTATGATACTATGATCACTCAAATATGGTTTTACACCATTCTAACTTCTAACTTCTTCAAGATTCGAAGAAGAATATATTTTAAGATCATTCATAATTTTGAAGGGACATTATACCAAAAAAGGGACTATGATCTTAAATTATTATTTATTTCGAAGGACATAAAAATATCATCGAAGGGACTATGAACTTAAGACCGTTCTTAATTCTGAAGGGACATTAACCGAAAAGGGACTATGGTCTTAAGAACACTCTTAATTCCGAAGGGACGGAAAGAAGGAGATGAAGAGAAGAAAGACTCGTCAACACAAGTCAGGAAAGGGAGAAGAGAGAAAGAGTTCCCGACAACTCAATGAAACTCTTTGGTGTGTCTTTTGAACTGAGTAGAGTCCTCTATTTATATAGAGATTTTGTAACTGTTTTAGCAAAATTTGCGGTAGCAGTTACTCTAATGGATAAGACCAAAAATGGAACTTATCCATTAATCAATTCAACACATTTGTGGATAAGATCAAGACGAAACAAATCCACAAAATTGGAGGAAACAAACTCATTGGATTTGAATGAAGGATATTCACGAATAAAAATAATAATCATTATTATTTTTATCATTATCAAGTATTTAATTAAATACCGCAATTTAAACACTACTAATGTGTGTGTTCTATTTTATGTGGGACCCCCACACTCTATTTTTTTTAATTCACACAACATTAAATCAAAGTAAGATTACTTGGTGTTTAATCTTCCAATATCATACCAATGTTCCAACAATCCCCCACTTGAATTTAAAAAATGGTTTCAATATAACGTCAAAACGTTTCTATAAAGTTGCTAATAAACAAAGGTGCCGCCTACAACTTGAACCTTTGCATAGCGGATAATATTCCGATTAACAAGAGTTGCTTTCAGCATTGAACTCTATCTCAGACATAGAACCTGCACACAAACCTTTTCATAAGGTGTATTCTTAAAGCCCGTGCGTTTATGGCCCTGCACGTCTATCCCAGTTTTAACGAACGCTCTAGGTATTCTACCCCGAATCCCATAGGAACCGGCCTCAGTTCCACATTCGTATAGGTGAGTCTATCAAGAGTACTCCTGTAGCTATGTACTCCACTCCACATAGAGTATAGATCTCATTAAGAGTTTTATTATCTCATCCTTCTATCGCTGCAGGATTCATGCTTTCTTAATTTTCTCATAGCATGTTCTATCACTTGTGACTTGTTATTACCCATTGAACCTATTTCTTGGGATCTCCAGTCATGTAGGTCGGATTACCATCACTTGTGACCTTTGGGCATTAGTCCTATCCTATTGGATGTGTTTAGACTTTCTTTATAGTAATTCCTTTCGTCAAAGGATTGACTAATTCTTCATAAGTACGTGCACGATATACTTTAACCGTTCCTTTTAGAGCTCTCTAACTATTTTGTGTTCGTGCCTTAATTATCGTCGCCTACCATTGTGGTAACGATTCTCAATTTTGTAATAGCTGCAGACTATCACAATACATTAACACTTTGGACAACGGTTTCACCAACTAAGGGTTCTCAGCTAGCAAGAATCTTATCAACTTGCTTCTTCACTAGTTTTCTCTAGTGTTCTCATCCCAGATACATTTCATTGTGGACTGAGTCAATATCATTTGTTTCAACAAACAACTCCTCCAATGATGCTCAATGTGTAGCCACTGGTCGCCAAATACTCATATGAAGGATGTTCTATTTGTATCTTGTACCATTCAAGTACAATAATTTACTCCTCATAATTTAATCTTAGAGTCATAGTATTCTTAAGGCACCTCTTGACTCTTTCAATAGCATGGCAATGCTTCTCATTCGTCTACTAGTAAACTTACCCAAGAGTTTCACGACATCAGCAATGTCGGGTCTAATACATTCAATGGCTTACCTAAGGACTGCCAATGATGCTCGCATATTCTGTTTGTTTAAATCCATCTCAAATGTTCTTACTCTTGGATCATAATATATGCTTGCAAGTTTACGCTCAAATAATAAAATTTCCTTAAGATCTTCTCAACTTTATGAGTTTCATCAAAATGTTCTTCCCTTTTGATCTAGTAATCTTGAAACCAAGAATTACTTCACCTTTGTCTAGGTCTTTCTTATCAATGTTGTTGTCGCGTCATTTTTCGGAGATCAAGGCTATTTGATTAGCGTTTGACTCACTATTTTATTTCACGACCGAACATTTAATTTTTTTTAAAAGAAAGTGGAAAAAGGTTCAAATACCACTTTAAAAGATTTAGGGTTCGGGGGTTGGTTACATAAAGGGAATGTATTAGCACCCTTTATGTTCGTAGTACTCTACGAGAACCTCTTGGTTTTATTTAATTTTTGTGCTATAAACTTGCTTGCTTTTGAAAATGGATTTGAAGTGTTTAAGAAAACAAAGACCTAATTATCTACATTTTTTATTGATTTGGAAGGACGAGTGTCCTTTGCCTACGTACCCGTGAGGGATCAAAACCTCGTAGTTCGGGGTAGAAATTTCGTTTGATTTGTTGTGTGTTTTTTAATTAGTTTTGAAAAAAGTTTTAAAATGTAAAAGACCGAAGTGGCAAAAGAGTATTTGTTTGTGTTTTTTATATTTAAAAGAAAAAGGTTTAAAGTAGAATTAAAAGTTGATTGCAATTTTGATTTATGAAAGAATAAGAAATAAAAGGGAATCACTTGATTTTTGAATCAACGTTTGTTGTGAAAAATATTTTTGTAATTTTGTTGTTTTTTTTTTTTGAATAATTGAACTACAATATAAACTAACGGAGCAGGAAAGTAAAGCGTAGGTACCACATGGTGGCGTTGGACCACCACGAGGACCTTTAACCTAAACTACAAAGCATAAAAATGAGACATGCACGACATGCACCCACACACGCACACATGCACCTAAACTATTACAAAAAACCTATTAATACATTCTAGGGTCTGCGATAAAAATAAATAACATGAAAATAAGATATTTACATTAAGCCTATTTTACATTCTATTGTCTTGCAAAAAGTAAATAAAAATAAATATATGAACAATAACATAAAAAAAAATGCAAGGGAAATTTAAAATGCATGGAAACGATAAAAAAAAAGAGATGTTGGGGGTGCAAGCAGCAAACAGGGGGGTTCCGTGATTAAAAAATAAGGAAAATGGGCTTAAAAAGCACACAGCAGCGTCAGTGGGCCTATGGGGATTCAGGCCGGTTCGGACCGGTTCAAAGGCTGAACCGGTTCGGTTTATCATATATATAGGCTGTGCTGGGCTTTTTCAATCATTTTTCACTTGTCTTTCTCTCTCTTCTCTTCTAATTCTCTGCCTTCTCTCTAAACTCTATGTTCTTCCTTGTTCATCCTTCCCATGAGTTTTCCGACGAGCTTCAAACGAGCCGCCGTGGGTTCCAGTTTCCGGCGATAGGTAGGGTGGCCGGCGAGTGTTCCGGCGCGGTGACCGACCACCGCAGGTGGCGGCGCCGCCGCTAGAGCCACTATTTTTTATTTTATTTTTTTGCGTTTTTTACTCTTCTTCCTACCCTCTTTCCAATTCCTAACCTAAAAAACCCCTAATCAAAAGCCAGAGACCTAGATCTACAAAATATAAAAGGAGAGAAACTACCTTCTTTTGTTACGGATCCGCCCTGATTGTCTGTGATTTGTGACGGTTTGATTCCTCACGTCCTGGGCGTGGACTGGTCTTAATGTTGACACGTCAGTGTCGGTGGTGCTCGTGCGTCCTGATTTGAGGCTGTGCATGTCTTATGTTGTGACGGTACTGGCGATGTGGTTGTTTGGTTCGGTGTTGACGAACCGATTCTCTGTTCCTTTGTGATGTGCGGTTGATATGTTGTTCGTGACAGTTTGAATTCTGGTGCTGTGATGTTTTTGTGAATTGTTTTTGCAGGTTTTTTTTGATGAATTTTCGGCCCCCTTCCTATGACTACTGGGTTTCTTTTTATAGGGAAGTGATTAGGGATTAGGGTTTGTTAAAAGGAGTAGAAAAATCAGTGGTTTGAGGAGAAAAAGGTTGATCTGTTCCTGAACTTGAGACTGGATTTGTGGCGTAGAACAACAGTTATTTTTTCGGACCTGGACATTTTTGATATTTTGGACTTATCTAATTTATTTGGACAAATTAAAATTAAAATAAAAGGCTAAGACTAAAACAAAAAACAAAGTAAAGATCAAGACAAATTTCAAAATCAATTAAAAAAAAACTTAAATAAAAGATGGAATTTAATCTAGAATAAAAAATGAAAATGAAGAGATGAGGGCCCGACTCGGAACCAAAAATGAGGTATTTTAAAATACCTCTCTGCCGAATTTTTCACTGAAAAGTCAAGGACTGATCAGCGTTTAAATGACACGTGTCAATGGGATCTTGGGTCAAAAATTGGGGTATGAGTGATGCCCCTATTTAAGTTTCTTCGTCAGGAGATTTGAAGATGGAATCTTTGATTTGACGGGCCGAAGAGACTTAAATACAAAATACACCTATTTTTGACCCTGGGATACTGTGTGAATGCATGTGACGCAATTATGAATGCAAGACGGCATAGACGACTCGACTGGGACCAATAATAATGACAGGATGCCCGAATTTGTTGAAGAAAAGGATCCGACTCCGTTGGAATGTAGTTTCACTGGGGAAATGATTGTCTACTATTGTATTAGTTTGTAACGAGGGTTTAATGAAGACAAAAACTTTTGATGACATCTCTGGGCCAGACGCACTGGGGATGACACTCGAGGGAATGACAGGTAGGTACAGACTGTCCGTGGTTTAGGACTAGCAGCTTGAAACAAGAAAAAAATGTAAACTTAAGCGGTCTGTTGTTTAGGACTGTCGGCCTGAAATAAGATAAAAAGTGTAAGCGGTCCGTTGTTTAGGACTGTCGGCTTGAAAGCAGGAAAAATGTAAGCGGTCCGTTGTTTGGACTGTCGGCTTGAAAGCAGTAAAAAACGTAAGCGGTCCGTTGTTGGGACTGTCCACTTGACATTGATGGGTGACATCTCTTGACCAGACACATTGGGGATGACACTTGTGATATGAGAAGAAATTTCCAAGTTGTCCGCTCGACTATGAAAGTTTGTCGAAATCCACCGGACCTTGGAAAGGATTGCCGGAATTCATCGGGCTTTATAGAAGTTTGCGAGAATACACTCGGCTTTGATAAAATGTTTGCGAGCATCCACTCGGCATTTGATAAAAATGTTTGCGAGAAACCACTCGGCATTTGATAAAAATGTTTGCGAGAATCCACTCGGCATTTGATAAAAATGTTTGCGAGAATTCACTCGGCATTTGATAAAATGTTTGTGAGAATCCACTCGGCATTTGATAAAATGTTTGTGAGAATCCACTCGGCATTTGATAAAAAATGTTTGCGAGAATCCACTCGGCATTTGGTAAAGTGCTTGCGAGAATCCACTCGGCATTTGATAAAAATGTTTGCGAGAATCCACTCGGCATTTGATAAAAATGTTTGCGAGAATCCACTCGGCGTTTGATAAAATGTACGCGAGAATCCACTCGGCGTTTGATAAAATGTATGCGAGAATCCTCTCGGCGTTTGATAAAATAAAATGTTTGCGAGAATCCACTCGGCATTTGATAAAATATTTGCGAGAATCCACTCGGCATTGGATAAAATGTATGCGAGAATCCACTCGGCATTTGATAAAATGTATGCGAGAATCCACTCGGCATTTGATAAAATGTTTGAAGATAGATGCAAGTTGGTCGTTTGCTGGAACTTGCCATTTGACTAATGATGGATAAGGATCCAACTGAAGGTCATAACCAAACAAGACTCTGGATGACCAACGCAATCATGTATGAATGATAGTGTGTATATGTTTTGTAGGCGTGAATGTATGAATGTATGAAAGTAATAATGTATGAATGTATGAATGTAACATGTACGGCTGTGTAAACTAGATATGACAGGTGACTCGATGAAGCGAGACAAGACAGTTAAGATGGGAAGTGGATCGACATCGCAGTACAAACACTCGGCAAATTTCCTTGAAGATGATATCATTGTGAACAAATCGAGCCGTTGACGGGGTAAAAGCCATTACAAGGTAGCCATTGATGCTTCATAGGGAGAAAGTCCATTGTTGACCAAAAGTATGGAAGAAGTCGCCATTTGCATAGAGTGTCAATCCATTGGTATGCCCCAGCAGTCACGCTCCTTTTTGTTTTTTGTCTATTTGTTTTGTTTGTTTTGAAATCCCTAACTTTTGCCTGGACCGCCCTTTCGGGTTTTCAGTCCACCGGGAATATATTCCTTTTTTGTGCCCCTAATTTTTGCCTGGACCGCCCTTTCGGGTTTTCAGTCCACCGGGGCGCTCTCTATTGCCTAAGTCGCCTTTTCAGGTTTTCAACTTAGCGAGCTTTCATTTTTCCTTTTGTATTTTTTGTATTTTTGGATTGTGACTGCATCTTGCTCAAAGCAGAGGTCCTCTTCATAGTGCTTAGGCATGTTTCCCTTCCGGAGTGTAACCGTTCTCGAGGCGGCTGCTGATGTATGCTTCACCTACTCACGAGCTCAAAGAGAGTGTGTTTGTTGTTCACATTTTTCAAAAGATGTAAAAAAGTTTTGTATTTTGAATTTTTTTTTTTGCTTCAAGTATTGCCATAAGAAATAGAAGAAATTTTGTAAATTGAATAAATGAGAGTTCCAAATAAATGGGTACGGGCTCAAACTTGATTAATTGAGTGGTGGCCTGCCAATGGCATCGCTCCACGGATCTTTGAAATATTTTGGAAAATGGTAAATGTAATGGGAAGGGTACATTGAACACGATAACCGATATTCTCCCTAACAACTTTGAATGCCCCTGTTCCGAGTCTTTGATTTGCAGATGCTTCGAATCAGAGATCTTTTGATAGTTAGATGCCCCAAGTGGACTGTGCCTGACTGATGCAGTTACTTTGTCATGATCCTTAACTTTTGCATAGTTCGCCCTTTCGGGTTTTCAATCTATCGGGATAATCGTTTTTGTTAATGTCTCTAATTTTTGCCTGGACCGCCCTTTCAGGTTTTCGGTCCACCGAGACGCTCATTTTTGCCTAAGTCCCTTTTTCAGGTTTGCGACTTATCGAGCTTTTATTTTTGACAGAGTATTTCTTGACTGCATCGACATTCGTAGGACGTGTGAGTTTGTCACCATTCGTAGTTGTAAGAAGTCATTGCACACGAGCCTTCATAGTTAGGCATCTACTTGCCCCTGGAGTAAGGTTGGAAAGAGTGTTTTTTTTGCACAAAGTCTTCTTCTTGAGTTTTACAGGGATGAACCTTCTTGTTAGAAGTTTGTTTCAACCTCTTTTGATGTAGTTGTACAGGATCGTCATGAATTGTAAGTTCAATCAAAACTTGAGATTTTAGCCGAAACCCTGTTGGCGGGACTTTGATCTCCATGAGAAGTACGACCTTCATGCCGTATACTGAGGGAAGGAGGGGGGTTGCCCCTGTTGAAATGTTTACCAAAACACGATGCCCATATGAGGCAACGGTGCCATCTTATGCTTGTCTTTGTAAATGGTTGTCATCCTCTGAACAATCTTCTTGATTTTTGTTTGCAGATTTGACGGCTAAGATGCCCCAGTATATGAGAGATCTTGTCAGGACTCACTTCATTCTTCTTTTCTCCATCTTTGGACACAGGGAATTCAAAATTGAGAGAGAGTATATGGGTTAATGTGTTCAACGGGCTTGTTTATGTTTAATCTGCATTTATGTTTGATTTTTAGAAAGTGAATGATTATATGCAGATATTTGGAAATGATTGAGGAAAAAGGAAAAGAATTTTTTTGGTTTTTTTGTGTTACCATTTTTCCAGAAAAAGCACAAAATAAAAACAAAGTCGGGATCCAAAACGACCTCTTTTTTTTTTATTAATGACGGAAAATACACGAAGCAAAAAGCCCTTCACAAGTTCACTTTCGTTTCGGGTGGAACGAAAGGATTTTTTTTGGAAAAAATAATCAGCAAACAAACGCATTATTTGAACAGATAAGTAGCGGAAGAAAACATCAGCAAAGATCCGATTTCGGTTAGCCATCCCATGTGTCACAAACACTATGTATTATGATTTGGTAGTGGATTGACTTGCGCGTTCGGAGAGTCTTAGAAGGTCAGGCGGTTGGTCCGGATCAAGTTCTGGACTGCCTTCTTTAGTGTGTTGCAATGTTTGACATCATGTCCAGGTGCCCCTTGATGGAAAGTACAGAAAAGGTCAGGTCTATACCATGCTGGCAATCTTGTTGGTACTGGAGGAGGCGCTTTAGTCTGGACCAGATTCTCTTCAAGCAACATTGGGAGCAACTCTACATACTTTATGGGAATAGGATCATAATGTGCTCTCCGAGCCTGATTTAGTGGATTGGGTTGTTGAGGAGCCTGTTGTCGAGGTTGTTGTATGCATAATGACTGACATGGTGGCTGGAGGCCTCGTTGGAATTGTGGCGAATCCTTTGTAACCGTCAGCGAAGATACCAGGATAGTTAACTTCTCTACTTTGGCCCGAAGTGTTATCACCTCTTCACGAAGCTCGTGGACCTCTTGTTCAAGCTGATCCGTTTTATGTGTTTGCGCGAGTGTTTGCATGTGCGAGTTGAAGTTGAACGAAGACATCAGACCACCTTACTGACGGATTGACCTTTTATTGAAAAGACACAGTGTGAGACTCGGACTTGAAACTATGAATGCAGAATGATGCATGATATGTTTATGCAAAAACAGACACATTTTTTTCGAAGGACTTATGAAAGCAATTTTGTAAACATCGTAATTGAAAATTTCCTTGAATAATAATTTAAAGCACCACAAGATAATTCTCCTTTTTTAACCAACTGAGCCAACGGATAGACTCCAAAATACATCACAGAGAGGCTAGGAAATGACATAAAGGATAAAAACAACTGCGAAGTTCCCCAACTCTTGAGGTGGACTACTCCTCGAAATCTGGATGAGTGCCAGCAAAGAAATCCATATGCTCTTTCTTGTTAATATGTCGTTTGAGAAGCTTGTTCTTCATTTGGATGTCAATATTCTGTGCAACAATTGTTCGACTTTGTTTGAGGAGTTCATGCTTGTGTTATTCTATTTCTCCACTCATTGTTTCCATCTCACGCATAGCTTCATCGTATCTTCTTTTCCAAGTTACACTTTCAAGGGTTGACACAGTCAATCGCTCTTGATACTCCTCCTTAGTCTTGATGGGTATGGGTAGAGATGATGATGGGGTAGTCGAGGATAAGAACCTCAATAGGGTGTAAGGCATCCCAAAGCTTGTAGCTCTGTCAATAACCCATTGAGTATAAGATCAATGAACAAAGTCTCCCTTCTTTCCCAACTGGCTTCTATTAAGTTTACGGATGCCACTCCAAGCTTGCACAAACTTATCTCTCTTGTTCGAGTAATCTTTGTCATTGTAGTAGAATTCTACGGTTAAAGGGAGGTTATTCGGTTGGGTTCTCATTGGGTACCCGAATTGTCGTCGGGCAAGGATAGGGTTGTAACTAATTCCTCCATACACACCGAGAAGAGGCACGTTGGGGTATTCACCGCAACTGACAATGATGGTTCCGTTGTCACAAGCTGCATGGTACCAGACTATATCAGATGGGGTCAGAGACATGATTTTTTGGGACCATGAATGACCTTCGAGATTGGCTTGAAAGGAATGGGTTTGAGGTAGATGTGAGGTAAACCATTTGTAGAGTAAAGGTGCACAACAGAGGATAGCTCCACGGCCTACTAAGGTCCTATCATGGATGGAATGATATGTGTTGGCCAACAGGGTAGGGACGGGATTTTTGGTGAGGAAGATTTGAATGGCGCGGATGACCACGAAGTTATCAATATTTGGGAAAAGTATCAGGCCATATATGAGTAAGGCTAGAATGGAGTAAAAGGCCTCATTACTGGCTACATCAGCGAGAAAGGAGGCTTGTTGATAGAGGAACTTTGCCGTAAGGCCTTGCAGACCTCCTTTAACAATGAGGTTAGATTTTATGACGGAGGCTCCCAGATGGAGGGCGCTTGCAATGGTTGAGTGTTTAGGGACGGGTTCAAGGCCGCTGAATGGTATTTTGTCAAGCACTGGTAGATCAACCAAATAAGAGTACTCTTCGAGGGTGGGGACAAGTTGATAATCAGGGAACATGAAGCAGTGGTAAAGAGGATCATAGAATTGGACTAAAGTTTCCAAGACTCCTTTCGCGACATCCGTTTTAAGGACACCAAGCAAACTCCCATCGCGAGTATGAAAATCTTCTGGACTAGATACCTTCTTCCTTAGCTCCCTTAATTTCAGCAAATCCGGTCTCTGGAAAAGTGTATTTCTTAGTGTTTCTTCTTGCAATCTCCATCTATGATGTTTTACAAAAAGTTTATATAAGTCCTTTGATTGTTTGATGGAAAAAAAGGTTTATGAATGAATGCATGTATGCATGATTATGCTAAAAAACAGAGAAAACATGATGAAGTTAAGTCCATGATGTTGGAGTCAAGGGTGAGCGCGCCATTTGGTAGGGACTATGGTTTTGTACTTGTATCACGGGTTCTACCAAGTTCTCAAGGTCTACAACCCCCTTCCAAAGATTATTGCACAGCGGAATTTACTTCCGGTCCAAAAAAATGTCCATACGAGAGTCTCGCTCGAGTGTAGTATCGCGTATCAACTAGATCAAGATTTACTCCTGAATAGCCACCGCACTACGCCCTAAAAGGCTAAGATGGGTTAAAGGTAACTAAAGGTTCTCAACTTCGACGGTCACTCGAAAATAGTATGCTAAACACGAATACTCATGTCAACATGGTATACTTCCAAGATTCCTCCATTGAGTGGGGTTATCACATGTACCACAACCAAAAATCACTCTTGGTAAGGAACTATGATTATACCGCCGTCCTATCTTATGTTTCCCTCAAGTCCGGGTGGGGGACTTATCTCGCCACACACGTTAAGAAAGGAGAAAGAAGAAGGAAGAACATATATACACGCATTTCCATCGCCACTTCTGTCGCGTCATTTTTCGGAGATCAAGGCTATTTGATTAGCGTTTGACTCACTATTTTATTTCACGACCGAACATTTAATTTTTTTAAAAGAAAGTGGAAAAAGGTTCAAATACCACTTTAAAAGATTTAGGGTTCGGGGGTTGGTTACATAAAGGGAAGGTATTAGCACCCTTTATGTTCGTAGTACTCTACGAGAACCTCTTGGTTTTATTTAATTTTTGTGCTATAAATTTGCTTGCTTTTGAAAATGGATTTAAAGTGTTTAAGAAAACAAAGACCTAATTATCTACATTTTTTATTTATTTGGAAGGACGAGTGTCCTTTGCCTACGTACCCGTGAGGGATCAAAACCTCGTAGTTCGGGGTAGAAATTTCGTTTGATTTGTTGTGTGTTTTTTTATTAGTTTTGAAAAAAGTTTTAAAATGTAAAAGGCCGAAGTGGCAAAAGAGTATTTGTTTGTGTTTTTTATATTTAAAGGAAAAAGGTTTAAAGTAGAATTAAAAGTTCATTGCAGTTTTGATTTATGAAAGAATAAGAAATAAAAGGGAATCACTTGATTTTTGAATCAAGGTTTGTTGTGAAAAATATTTTTGTGATTTTGTTGTTTATTTTTTTTGAATAATTGAACTACAATATAAACTAACGGAGCAGGAAAGTAAAGCGTAGGTACCACATGGTGGCGTTGGACCACCACGAGGACCTTTAACCTAAACTACAAAGCATAAAAATGAGACATGCACGACATGCACCCACACACGCACACATGCACCTAAACTATTACAAAAAACCTATTAATACATTCTAGGGTCTGCGATAAAAATAAATAACATGAAAATAAAATATTTACATTAAGCCTATTTTACATTCTATTGTCTTGCAAAAAGTAAATAAAAATAAATATATGAACAATAACATAAAATAAAATGCAAGGGAAATTTAAAATGCATGGAAACGATAAAAAAAAATGAGATGTTGAGGGTGCAAGCAGGAAACAGGGGGGTTCCGTGATTAAAAAAAAAAGGAAAATGGGCTTAAAAAACACACAACAGCGTCAGTGGGCCTATGGGGATTCAGGCCGGTTCGGACCGGTTCAAAGGCTGAACCGGTTCGGTTTATCATATATATAGGCTGTGCTGGGCTTTTTCAATCATTTTTCACTTGTCTTTCTCTCTCTTCTCTTCTAATTCCCTGCCTTCTCTCTAAACTCTATGTTCTTCCTTGTTCATCCTTCCCATGAGTTTTCCGACGAGCTTCAAACGAGCCGCCGTGGGTTCCAGTTTCCGGCGAGAGGTAGGGTGGCCGGCGAGTGTTCCGGCGCGGTGGTCGACAACCGCAGGTGGCGGCGCCGCCGCTAGAGCCACTATTTTCTTATTTTATTTTTTGCGTTTTTTACTCTTCTTCCTACCCTCTTTCCAATTCTTAACCTAAAAAACCCCTAATCAAAAGCCAGAGACCTAGATCTACAAAATATAAAAGGAGAGAAACTACCTTCTTTTGTTACGGATCCGCCCGGATTGTCTGTGATTTGTGACGGTTTGATTCCTCACGTCTTGGGCGTGGACTGGCGATGTGGTTGTTTGGTTCGGTGTTGACGAACCGATTCTCTGTTCCTTTGTGATGTGCGGTTGATATGTTGTTTGTGACGGTTTGAATTCTGGTGCTGTGATGTTTTTGTGAATTGTTTTTGCAGGTTTTTTTTTTATGAATTTTCGGCCCCCTTCCTATGACTACTGGGTTTCTTTTTATAGGGAAGTGATTAGGGATTAGGGTTTGTTAAAAGGAGTAGAAAAATCAGTGGTTTGAGGAGAAAAAGGTTGATCTGTTCCTGAACTTGAGACTGGATTTGTGGCGTAGAACAACAGTTATTTTTTCGGACCTGGACATTTTTGATATTTTGGACTTATCTAATTTATTCGGACAAATTAAAATTAAAATAAAAGGCTAAGACTAAAACAAAAAACAAAGTAAAGATCAAGAAAAATTTCAAAATCAATTAAAAAAAAAACTTAAATAAAAGATGGAATTTAATCTAGAATAAAAAATGAAAATGAAGAGATGAGGGCCCGACTCGGAACCAAAAATGAGGTATTTTAAAATACCTCTCTGCCGAATTTTTCACTGAAAAGTCAAGGACTGATCAACGTTTAAATGACACGTGTCGATGGGATCTTGGGTCAAAAATTGGGGTATGACAGTTGTTGATAAACAATGATTTCACATAATTCATAACATGAATCTTTAAACCAAATATGAGCAAGTCGTCTTCATAGAGACATATGATCGTGCAAATATTATTTGTCACTTTCATTCACTTTATACTCATTCGATAGCATTAGAATGTCAAATTTTTCATGTCATTCCTCAAGAGTTTATTTTAGACCTCACAAAGAATTATCTAACTTACATACCTTGTTTTCTTGTCCATGAATCACAAAAAATTTCAGGTTGTTCCATATAGATTTCTTCTTCTAGTTCACCATAAAAAAGGCAACTTTCACATCCAGTTGGAGTACTATCGAGTTATAAACGGCGGTTAAAGGGACTAATACTCTTATGAATATGATTCTAGTGACTGGTGAATGAGTATCGAAGAAGTTTATATTTTTCTCTGTCTCAAACCTTTGATTACAAGGAGAGCCTTGTATTCATAAACGTACCATCAGGTTTTAGTTTCTTTTTCCAAAATCCAAATACAATCGATTGATTTTGCAACTATGAGACAAGTCAACCAAGTGTCATGTTTTGTTAGACTCTAGAAAATCCATTTGATCGTTTATTGCTTCTTGCCATAATTCAGCATCCAATGAGGATATAGCTTCTTTAGGGCTTAATGGATCTTCTTCCAATATATAAACCATAAGGTCCATACTCTTTAGCAATTTTAGCTTTCTTACCTCCTCGAGGTTCTATAACATCTTGTACGATGTTTTCATAACTATTTCTGATTACTGGAATGTGATCAGATATAATGCACCCACTAGTTCTTAATTTAAAAAAGGGAATTTATTTTTCCCCCACTAGTGCCCCCACTATTCTCTAATTTACATGGGTACTTTTTTCATAGAAATCGACATCTTTTAATTCTATGATCACTTTAACATTTAGGTCATAAAACCTATATGTTTCGCTATTTATAACATACCCAATGAATACACATTCATAGGCTCTACTAGTGAGTTCAACTTTCTTGGGGTCCAGAATCCAAATATAGTCCGGACAATCCCAAGTTTAAAAATAAGACAAGTTGGGTTGTCTTTTCTTCAAAAATTTCTTAATTAGAATTTTTGTTCTTAGACTTTGGTACTCTATCCAACATATATTTCAATTTTCGTTATAAAAATTGAACATTTCAAGCATATCAATTTTATTTTTCAAAATTCACAGTCATCAATAAATATGATAAAATATCATTTTATCATTTCTAGTTTATGTGTCATCAAGTTCACACATATCATAATTTATTACGTTTAGAGATTCAAATTCTCTAAACACTTATTTATATGAACTTTTGTCATATAACTTTGGAATTATGTTCAAGTTACTCAAGTTTAAAATTAAATGCTTGTTCACAGATCAAATATTAAAATCACACAACTAATAAAATAGAAGGAGAATTTAATTTTGAACATACCATCAAAGGTGGTTTGCGGCTTTAACCAACATGAATGCATTATGTACAAGTTACTAGACTTGTTCTTATAGGATCAAAATTCTAAAATAATTGAGTGCTCAAGTTTATTACTTGCCTACCAAAATTTGGTGCTTCAGCGTAGTTATAATCGATAACATAAATATATGTTGTTACATTAATTTACCAAAAAATTAATTCACGTGCTGATTTTTGGTAGGAAAGACAGGAGATGCTTCTATTATGGTACACTCAACTTTCAAATTTAGAACCTTGTCATCATTTTCATTTGCCATCGCTCTGTACCAAATTTTCCAATACTTGATCATCACACTTTACCGACCTCGATATGTTGTTTCGAATAGTTTGTTATGCCTTTGTCAATTTGTCAAGCATTAGCTAGAAAATCAAGGACGATGCAACAACACACAAGAGGGTTCTATTCTCTTAATCATTAAAGTTATTTATTCACAATTCGATTTATACTTTGAAAATAAATTTCAAACATATTTCAAGTCACATATGTGAATTTCATAGTGTTGTTGAAACAACAAACACTTTATTGTTTCAGTCGAAAGATGTATTTTTATAACTTGATTTATCCTTATTTTAATTTGGAACAACAAAAGCTCAATAAGTAATTTCTTCGATAGACATAGGAGATCGAAATGTCTTAAAATTGTTGTTTTTGGATTTCCAAACTGTTGTATTTGGATTTCCAAGTTCTATTATCTACCGAAGTTGTTACTAGGTTGAGTCACGACCAGGTCGCTCTCTTTAAGACGTTTTGTGGCACTGCCCAAAATTGTGCAAGGCAGACTATCAACCACGCCGCCTCCAGGATAAAACAAGCTCAGCTACAACTGTTCGATTAACTACTGCACTGTAGAAAACCGTTCGAGAGTTACACCTTCAATATGGTACTAAGACCACTCTTTTAATACTAAAACCACTTTAATATGGTACTGTTACCACTCTATTATGGTGCTGAGACCACTCAAATATGGTGTTACCACCATTCTAATTATTAACTTCTCCAACTATGATACTATGATCACTCAAATATGGTTTTACACCATTCTAACTTCTAACTTCTTCAAGATTCGAAGAAGAATATATTTTAAGATAATTCATAATTTTGAAGGGACATTATACCGAAAAAGGGTCTATGATCTTAAATTATTATTTATTTCGAAGGACATAAAAATATCATCGAAGGGACTATGAACTTAAGACCGTTCTTAATTCCGAAGGGACATTAACCGAAAAGGGACTATGGTCTTAAGAACACTCTTAATTCCGAAGGGACAGAAAGAAGGAGATGAAGAGAAGAAAGACTCGTCAACACAAGTCAAGAAAGGGAGAAGAGAGAAAGAGTTCCCGACAACTCAATGAAACTCTTTGGTGTGTCTTTTGAACTGAGTAGAGTCTTCTATTTATATAGACATTTTGTAACTGTTTTAGCAAAATTTGCGGTAGCAGTTACTCTAATGGATAAGACCAAAAGTGGAACTTATCCATTAATCAATTCAACACACTTGTGGATAAGATCAAGATGAAACAAATCCACAAAACTGGAGGAAACAAACTCATTGGATTTGATTGAAGGATATTCACGAATAAAAATAATAATTATTCTTTGTTTAGAACCGTACTACTGTAATCTAATTAGTCATTCTTTAAAATTCTTATCTTAAAATTATTCTTCTTTTTAGGATATGATATATACTAAAATATCAAATTATTCGATGTTTGTATTTATTTAATTATGATATAGTAATTTGGTTATGAAGAGCTAATATAAAACAATTAATAACTAAGATCCCGGTAGTTTAGGAAATAATTCCGATAAATCCACAATTTGTGTTATGAGAGCCCGCTTAGCTCAGAGGTTAGAGCATCGCATTTGTAATGCGATGGTCATCGGTTCGATTCCGATAGCCGGCTTTTTTTCTCTATTTGTTTTCATTTTTGACATAAGGGATAATCTCTTTTGATTTTAGGAAAAAAAAAATGGGAGTTCCATTTCTCTAGAACAAATCAAGACAATAACCTCCTTTTTTTAATTTATTTAGATAGATATACAATAGAATAAAATTCGGATACTGATCGAATCTTTCCAGTTCTTTTTTTTAGTATAATATTTGTAGTAAAATACTTTAAGTAGATTTCGTTTCATTTATCATATTTGTTATTTAGTTTAGATTTAATTTAGCTTTATGAGATTTTCCATTTTAAATTAAAAAGGAGTGTTTATGTCACGTTACAGAGGGCCTCGTTTCAAAAAAATACGTCGTCTGGGTCCTTTACCAGGACTCACTAGTAAAGTTGGAAGCGAACTTATAAACCAATCGAGCTCGAGTAAAAAATCTCAATATCGTATTCGTTTAGAAGAAAAACAAAAATTGCGTTTTCATTATGGTCTTACAGAACGACAATTGCTTA
Organism: Medicago arabica; assembly: GCA_946800305.1. Classification (NCBI taxonomy): domain Eukaryota; kingdom Viridiplantae; phylum Streptophyta; class Magnoliopsida; order Fabales; family Fabaceae; genus Medicago; species Medicago arabica. The sequence continues at coordinate 9,489,824 of OX326966.1, read as the reverse complement.
AATACGTTCGTATCGCCGGAAAAGCGAAAGGTTCAACCGGTCAAGTTTTACTACAATTACTTGAAATGCGTTTGGATAACATACTTTTTCGATTAGGTATGGCTTCGACTATTCCTCAAGCCCGTCAATTAGTTAACCACAGACATGTTTTAGTTAATGGTCGTATAGTAGATATACCAAGTTATCGTTGCAAACCTCAAGATATTATTACAGCGAAGGATGAACAAAAATATCGAACTCTGATTCAAAATTCTCTTGTTGAATCAGCCCCCCGCAAAGAATTGCCAACCCATTTGACTCTTCATCCATCCCAATATAAAGGATTAGTCAATCAAATAATAGATAGTCGATGGGTTGGTTTGAAAATTAATGAATTGCTGGTTGTAGAATATTATTCTCGTCAGACTTAAACCTAATTAAAATAAGAATAATTTTGATCCGAGGATTTTCCCCCATTCATGTATAGACGTGGGTGGGTATAGGAAATTTGTTATTCCTTGCCCACTTTATTCCACTATTTTGTTTATTACAGAAAGAACTTAGGAATAGAGAATCCACATCAAAGTTGGAATAATGATATCTATTTGCAAACATTGAGGTGAGTAACATTGATGAACTTGATAAGGGTACGGAAAGAGAGGGATTCGAACCCTCGGTAAACAAAAAGCCTACATAGCAGTTCCAGTGCTACGCCTTCAACCACTCGGCCATCTCTCCTACATAATGATTATGCCCTTCGAGTGAATAGTGAGGCATACATATTCCATTTGCGTAGGCGCACGTAATCAATTGAAACGAACAAAAAAAACTTACTTCGAGGCCTGCTGTAGGATAAAATTATTTGATTAATAAATAAGTCCATTTTTACGTTATTTCGTACTGTATTGTACAATTCCTTTGTTTGGGGGATTATTTTATCACGCGATAAAAAATGAAATTTTAGAATGGATTGCTACCTATGACTAGATCTCGGATAAATGGAAATTTTATTGATAAGACCTTTACCATTGTAGCCAATATCTTATTACGAATAATTCCGACAACTTCTGGAGAAAAAGAGGCATTCACTTATTACAGAGATGGTGCGATTTGATTCTTTTTTTTTTTTACCGATCTCAGTCTAGAGAAAGAAAAAAAAAATTGAAAAAAAAACCTACGCTTGCTGAAGGTGAAGTTTGGAAATAAAACAATTAATCCCTTCTGTCGTGTATTTCCGATTAATGCAGCCTCATATGCTTCAATTTTAGGTTTATAGTATTAAGCGAAAGGTTATACCTATACCTATGGGGTTAGGTTAATCCTACTCCACTAGTACCAATAGGCGGCATGGGGGAAGAAGCACTACGCTTAGGAATCAACAACACTAGAAAACTTTGTAAAAAAAATAATAAATCCTTCCTTTCTTATCGGGATCGGGACTAACTAGAATGGTTGGGACAATAAACATCCATCTCGTTCGTATTTTGGATACCCATATAACCATCGAAGACTGTTGAAGTGACTAATTCCGGGAAATTTAGCAGCGTTGAGGACAAAGAAATTGTTGAAGTGACTATTTATCCAGTAATAACATACTTGATGTTAATAAAAGATCCTTTACAGGAAGGTTGGCTAGAGATTTCGTGTAAAAATACTAGTCCCGCTAAGTTGATAATGAGAATATTGCAATATTGTTGGATTTGATTCCATGGATGTTTATCATTATACACATAAAGGAGGAGCCGTATGAGATGAAAATCTCACGTACGGTTCTGGAACGGAGATTCTTTGAACCGAATGACGACCGTAACGGATGTCGGCTCAATCTGAAGGAAATTATGCGGAAGCTTTACAGAATTATTATGAGGCTATGCGATTGGAAATTGATCCCTATGATCGAAGTTATATACTTTATAACATAGGCCTTATACACACAAGTAACGGAGAACATACAAAAGCTTTGGAATACTATTTTAGGGCACTCGAACGAAACCCTTTCTTACCTCAAGCTTTTAACAATATGGCCGTGATCTGTCATTACGTGCGACTATCTCCACTATAGAAAAAAAGAAAAGAACGAACAACTCCACTAATACTAATAAAAAAAGAAATACTAGACAAAAAAATAGGCTTTCTACATATATATATCGTTACGAAACAACGATTTTTATGAGCTGTAGCAAAGAAAGAAACTTCATAGAAGTCAAAATATGAAGAAATAGATATGCCTAGATACTTTTTTTTCTATGGATAAAAGATCTAATTGATAGAGGAAGCACCATAAAGATCAATTCACAAGGTTTTTGGCCGATACAACAAGAACTGCTTACTTATATGATGATAGATTAGGAATCTGCTTATGTAATAAAGTGGATCCCCTAAGGTTGTGAGCAGCGGTGTAGTATCAGATCCCAAAGATAGTAAGTCTTTTCTTATGAAGAAAAGTCTTTCTCAAAGATTCTATAGAAATTGATATATCCTATATGAAAGTATATGATATATGAAATCGAGATAGTTACCTTTCAGAAAATTTCAATAAGAACGAGCATTAGTGTTAATGTCGATGCTTTATTCTTCGGAAGGTAGGAAAAAAGATAAAACTAAAAACAAAGGATTAAATTCTTAATCCAAATTCAAGTTTGAAACTCATGTAATTAACCTCTTTTCTTGTTCTTAACTCCAGAAAAAAAAGGAAGATAAAAAGAATTGACTGTTGAGCCGTATGAGTCAGGAAACTCTCAAGTACGGTTCTAAAGAATAAAAATAATAATTATTATTATTTTTATCATTATCAAGTGTCATACCCCAAATTTTGACCAACTTAATTTTTTATTTTCGTACATTGTTCGTTTTGTTAGTTTTTCGTTCGCGCTCTAATTCCCGTGATATCTGTTTTATTCGTATTGTGATCGCATTTAATTTTTTACGTCGTTTATATTTTAATGTCACTCGCGTATTAATTTCTTAATTTTTATCCGCGTTTTATGCGTATTTTATTTATCGTAAAGTTTACGTTGTTAAAACTCATTTTGTTCACGTCGTTGATTTATTAGCGTAGAAAAAGCCGCGTACTTCGGTCGTCTCAGACGAAATTTCGGCAGAGAGGTATTTTAAAATACCTCATTTTTTTGGTTCCGACGGGACATTTTTATTATTTCTTTTTTATTTTATTATTAATTTTTCGTTTTTTATTATTATTTATTTATTTAGTTATTTATTTTTTATTTATTTATTTGTTGTTATTTATTTATTTATCTGATTTTATCATTTTTTAAGTCATTCAGTCCACATGTCAGTTTGTTATTGGTCCTGGTCCAACTTTTTCTCCAAGTTTTAGCAGGGGTATTTTCGTCATTTTAATGTATCAGAGACTTTGTACTATTTAAAGTATTGTTCACGCGTCAGAAAGGTCCCTAGTGAGTCAGAATCAGTCACAATCAGAGTCAGTCAAGTCAGCCAGCTATCAGATCAACAAACACCAACTTCTCACACTTTTTTCATCTCACAAGATCAAATCACAAAAAAATTTCATGAACCTCTCAAGAACAACATGAACACAAATTTCCAGATTCATGAATCATAGTCTTTTTTTTCATTTTTTCGTGAACAAAACTTCACAACATAAGCTTGCATCACAAATCCAGTACTAAAAAACCAAATCCATTACCTCACAAACCAATTTCAAACCACAACTCAAAAATCACAGAACTCATAACAGTCTAGATCAAAACGCAAGAAGAAAAACCGATAAGAAAATGGACTAAACCGAAATGAAAACGCAAGGAATAAGGAAGAACAAGAACCGAACCGTAACACAAGTGGCTGAACCGAACAAGGAACGAACGGAAACGGAGAGGAAGAAGAAAGGACGAACTGAATGGAAGAAAAGGTAGATCGAATCAAAAGGTAAAAGTTCTTTCATGTGTTTTTATTTCGAAACTTCAAACTTAGATCTACTCCGTATAGCTCTTCTTTTCAAAAATCTAGCACCGGATTCGTTCTTAAAACTAAAAAAGGAGTTTAAAAAGTGAATTTGTTTTGAAAAAGAGGTGGTTTGGATTTTCCGGTACGGCGCCGCCGCCCTGTTGGGTCGGCCACCACCGCGCCGGAACTGAAGGTGAGAACGGGGAAGAAGGAGGGGGAAACTCCGGCCACCGTCTGGTTTTAGAGAGAAGCCAGAGCTTCTCTCTCTAAAACCAAGAGAGAAGATTTTTTTTTTTTAACTATGTGTTTTTTTTGGCTTAAGTATTGCTTTTATACTGCTTTTAATTCATTTAATCCCGTGCCTGCAAGCTTGCAATGTTATTGTGTTCCCTTATGATCGAAGCCGTTAGATTTGGACAATTCCAAGATCTGACGGCTAGAATTTGATTTGTGTTCTAATCTTGTGCATGCTTTTTCTGTTGCCTGCTGTGTTCCTTTGCCTTGCTTACCTTCTGATTTTAATCTTGTGGTCATGGCGAAATGATACTGTGATTGAATCTGGACCTTTTTGTTCATCAAATGGTCCAGATTCATCCAGCCTAAGTTTTTTTTTATTGTTATTATTTTTCTTTTCTCTACTGTTTTGCTATTAGCACCCCCTTTCCTCTAATTTTTTTTTTCTTTATTTTTAAAACTATTTCTACTTTGTTTATTTTATTTGTTTAGTGTTATTTTATTATGTGTTTTTTATGATTGCATTATTATTAATCACCATCTCATGCATATTTTTTCTTCTTGTCATTTATTTTATTGTCATTATTTTTGTAGTAAGTATAATAGAATTTGTTGTAATTATTGCATGCATATTTAAATTTTTCGTCATTTATTTTATTTTTGGTGTAGTGTGTAATTAGGGAAATGATGTAATTTATTTTCGCGCATTTTTATTTCTCGTCATTTTTTTTTAGACCATAGAATGTATTTAGGGTATGTAATATGTAACCGACACACGCACTGACACGCGCACCGACACTTCACCACTTTATTTATCGCTTTACGCTTATTTATTTTTTCGCCGTTACGCTAATTCACCGTTAGTTTAGAAAAATATTTTCATCAAAAATCAAAAAAATCAAATTCAAATTTCTTTAAAGTAAACCTTGGCTTGTAACCCAAGTGATTTTTTTCTTTTATTTTCCTTAATCAAATGTTAATCAATTTAATATCCACATTAGACATAGATTTCTTGCAATTAAAATTAACCAATTTCACCGTATTTTCTTCTCATGCCTTGAGGCCTCTCATCTCTTCTTAAAATCTTTTTTTCAAAAATGTTAAAATCAATTCAACCCATCAAAAAAGTTCTTTAGCCGAACTACTTGATTTTGATCCCGATTTACTTGGGTAAGTAGGCAAAGGGTTTTGGCCCTTCCAAATCAATAAAAATAACCAAAAACATGCTTCATCTTTCTCCTTTCTTTCACTTAAATAATTTTTTTAATAAGTAAAATTAATTTAGCGCAAGATTAAGAATAGGTAGAAGGTTCCTATGGGATACCATAGTCGGTTCGGGTGCCTAACACCTTCCCCAATCGAAACCAACCTCCGAATCCAAGGTCTTATAAGGGTTTTTACTCACTTTTTCCCTTCCCGCGAATAAAAGTTGAGAGTTCAAAGATTAAAGGTTCAAATCCGATTAATGATTTTGATACCCGAAAATCGAAAGCACAGAAATGGCGACTTCACTGGGGATTCTTTTAGAGGGTTAAGCCTATTTTATCTTTCTTTACTTTTGCGCTTTATTTTCTTATACCTTTGTAAATACGTGCCTAATTGTTTACTTTTTTACGTGAGTGGCGAGATAAGTCCTACACCTGGGCTTGAGTGAAATATAAGATAGGAGTGGTAGAATCATAGTGACATGCCGAGAGTATTCTCGTGTGGTGGAACATGTGATATAACCACACTTAGCGGAGGATCTTGAAGTGATATACGTCGGCGTGTGTTGTCGCACTTAGACATTATTACTTTTAAGTTTCCGTCGAAGCTAAGGACCTTAGTTACCTTTAACCCATCTTGGCCATTAGGATGTAGTGCGGTGGCTAACCAAGTGTTGTCTTGGTCTTAGTCGACACGCGATGCTACACTCAAACTAGACTCTCCTACGGTTGCTGTTGGACCGGGTGTTGTCCCGGGCATCCAATAAAGTTCGGAGGGGGTTGTAATTTGGGAACTTTGTTAGAACCCTGGTTACAAGTGCATCTGAAACCTTAGTCCTTACCAAATGGCGTGTTTACCCTCAGCACCAACTTTGTGTACTTAACCTCACCATGTTTTCTATGTTCTTTAGCATAATCATGCATACATGCACTCATACATAGATACTTTTTGCATCCATTAAAACATCGAAGGACTTATGCAATCTCTTTTTGTAAACATATTAGATATGGAGGGTGTTGTGAAGAAAATTGTGAAGAGGACTAAGAAGTATGATTTCAAGAAACCGGATTTGGAGAATTTAAGGAAGCTAGCAAGGAGGTTAACTAGCCCGGACCACTTTCGTGAGCGGTATGGTTATTTGCTTAGTATTCTCAAGACAGATGTCGACGAAGGGCTCCTCAATACCTTGGTCCAGTTCTATGACCCACTTTATCACTGTTTTACTTTCCCAGATTATCAGCTTATGCCCACACTTGAAGAGTACTCTTATTGGATCGGTTTACCCATACTCGACAAAGTACCTTTCCATGGTCTTGAACCCGCACCCAAGTATTCAACCATTGCGGCTGCTCTTCATCTTGAAGCCTCAGAGATAAAAGCCAATCTTACCCTTAAAGGAGGTCTCCAATGCCTACCCTTCAATTTCCTATACCAAAAAGCCACCACTTTCTCTGAGAGATCCAATGCCGATGCCTTTGAGGCTATCCTTGCTTTACTTATCTATGGTATTGTGCTTTTCCCGAATGTTGACAATTTCATTGACATGAATGCTATTCAAATTTTCCTTACCCAAAACCCTGTCCCTACCTTGCTTGCTGATACCTACTTGTCAATCCATGACCGTACAGCTAAAGGGCGTGGAGTTATCATTTGTTGTACACCCTTGCTCTACACTTGGTTTACCTCACATTTACCTCGCCCTAAAATTCGATCTGAGTTCATTCCATGGTCGGAGAAGCTCATGGCCCTTACCCCAGATGATATAGTGTGGTACAACTCGGCTTATGATACTGGAGTGATCATTCACCATTGTGGGGATTTCTCCAATGTGCCTCTTCTATGTATACACGGGGGCATCAGCTATAACCCACTTCTTGCCAGACGTCAGTTCGGGTACCCTATGAGGATGAGACCTGCTTACCTCTTCTTATCCAGCGAGTTTTTCTTTTACAAGGAGGATGTTAATGATAAGAGAATGCAGTTTGTACAAGCTTGGTGATCCATTATCAGGTTAAACAAGAGCCAGTTGAAGTATAAGTCAAGTGTAACTCATGAATCTTACATCGAATGGGTCATCGATAGAGCTGCTCGGATAGGGATGTCTTACCCCCTGCTAAGGTCCTTAATTGCAACTATTTCAGCAATACCAGTGCCTTTACCTCCTAAGACCATGGAGGAGTATCATGCGCGTTTGGCTGAGTCAGAGCGCGAAAGTGCCGATTGGAAAGAGGAATATCACGCAGCTAAGCGCGAGAATGACACCCTCATGGGCCTATTAGAAGAAGAGAATTGGGAAAATCACAAGAAAGATCAAGAAATTGCTGAGCTGAGAGAGCGTATCAGGGTGAAGGATGCCATACTCGAACAGGTTCCCAGGAGTAAGAAGAAACGCATGGATTTCTTTGCTGGCCCGCATTCAGATTTGGAAGAGTAGTCTACCTCAAGAGCTTGAGATCTTCACTTTTGTTTCCTTTTATGTATTTTCCTAGTTTTCTGTTATGTACTTTGGAGTCTATCCCTTGGCTCAGTTTGTTAAAAAGGGAATTATCTTGTATTTGCTTTTTATTTTGTAATGAATGTTTAAAGTTGTTATGTTTACAAAAAAAAATTGTTGTCTTCATAGGTTCTTCGATGAATTAAAAATTGCATTTTTTTTGCATTTAGCATATCATGCATCATACTGCATTCATAAAAATGTCAAAACCGAGTCTCATAATTCTCTCCTTTCTGCCTCAGTCAAGGAAAGTGGCCCGGCGTATTCAGTACAAGCCTTCTCGCATCCACAACACTCGGGCATTCGTTAAGAAGAAGATGGATTTGATTGAACAAGAGAACAGTGATCTCAAGGAAACAGGTTATTACGCTCAGAGAAGGGATGGAAAGGTTAACAATTATGATGGAGGCTATAATGGCCACTCATGCCCAAGCGGCAGCTGCTCAACCTGCAAATGTTCTTCCAGTTCAACCGGTTCTTGATGTTATTCTAGTTCAATCGATTCTTGATGTTATTCCAGTTCAGCCGATTCCTGTGGTTGTTTCTGCTGCACCTAATTCTCATGTGGTTGTTTCGGCTGCCCCTACTGGTTCTACACAACCGATCCCTACTGCTGTGATTTCTGCTACGTCTGCTGGTACTACACAGCCCCTCCCGGCTGGATTTTCTTTTGGAGATGCATCAAAAATGTTCAATGAAAGTCTTCGTCCTCCTAGATTTACTTATCACCCTCAAAACTACATGTCCAGAGAGTACCCTTGGGGCATGCCTCTCACAGCTAATGAAGGTGTTCGTTTTACCGGCCCAGAAATGTCGATTCCTTATGGACAACAGTCAACACCACTTTTCCATCCTGGTCAATCATTCCCTCAAGCTGTTATGAATCATACGGCACCTATTGTTCATACTGCCCAACAAGAGGAATGACCAATCTATCACTCTGGTAGTGTAGCAGGAGATGACAGAATGGTAAATCTGGAAGAAAAGTATGACGTAGTGCAGAAAGAACTGAAGGCCCTTCGTGGTAAGGATATCTACGGTCAGAATGTGCATGATCTCTTTTTGGTCCCGAATGTTGTAATGCCTCCCAAGTTCAAAACACCGGATTTCGTAAAGTATGAGGGAAATACTTGCCCACAAAGTCATCTGGTCATGTACGTAAGGAAAATGACAGCTTATAGAGATAATGAACCTTTGCTCATTCATTGTTTCCAAGACAGTTTGACTGGTCCTGCACAAGTGTGGTACATGAATCTGAAGGGTATCACCACCTTCGAAGAATTGGCCAGTGCTTTCATACAGCAATACCGGTATAATATATACCTGGGACCCACTCGAAGAGAATTGCAAGCTATGGCGCAAAAGGACAAAGAGTCTTTCAAGGAGTATGCTCTCTGTTTTATTCAGAAATCGGCCCAAATTCGCCCAGCTCTGGAAGAAAGAGAAATGGTTGATTTATTCTTTGAGACTTTGAGTCCTTACTACTCGGAGAAGATGATTGGTTGTGCGTCACAGAAGTTTACTGAAATGGTCGACGCCGGGGTTCGTATTGAAGATCTGGTCTGTAAGGGAATTTTGGCCAAAGAAGGTAGTGTGTCAAGTGGCTCGTCAGGTGTTTCGTCAGGTGGGTCATCTAATGGATCCAAGAGGTTTGGAAATGGTTATCCAAAAAAGAATACCCAGGAGGTCAGCATGATAGCCCAGGGTGGATCCCAACCAATATATCCAAATTACCCCTTCATTGCCAATATTCCACCACCTTTTCCAGCTCCACAAAACCAAAATTATCACCCACAAACGCCCCAAAGGCCTCCACCATTTTATCCACCACTATACCAACAACCATATCCGCAACCTTTTTACCAACAACCATACTACCCACCACCACCTCAGCAACAACAACCTCGCAATCGAGCCCCTCAACAACAAAATCGCCTTCCCAGGAAAGAATTTCCTCCCATACCCATGTTGTATGCAGACTTGCTACCCTCTTTATTAGCAAGAAATATTGTGCAGACCAGGCAGCCTCCCCGCCTACAGAATCCATTACCTCCTTGGCATCGTGCTGACCTTACTTGTGCCTTTCATCAAGGGGCACCTGGACATGACATTGAACACTGCTACCCGCTCAAGGAAGAGGTTCAGAGGTTAATTCAAAGCAAAGAGTTGTCCTTCGAGGACACAAATCCCAACGCTCAGAACAATCCTCTTGCACCTCATGGACCTGCTGTTAATATGATTCAAGAGGATCAGGATTTGGGTCTAATTCGCAGGGCTCATGATGTCAGAACTCCTTTGGTCCTGATCCATGCTAGGATGTGCGAAGCAAACATGTTTAGCCACAATCACGACGCTTGTAAAGTGTGTTCTGTGGATCTTCGAGGGTGTGGGCAAGTCCAGGAGGATATACAAGGACTGATTGACAGAAGAGAGTTGATTATCAAGAGGGAAGCCAGGAATGTTTGTGTCATTACCCATGTGTTCAAGAATCTTGAGGTAACCCGTGGTAATGTGAAGCCAGACGTCACTCCCCTAGTGATCCGCTTACCAGGACCTCTTCCCTACACTTCTCAGAAAGCCATACCCTACAGGTACGAGGCAACCATCGTAGAAAATGGTAGAGAGATACCTTTGCACTCTGCAGACGCTGTCGTAAATATAGCAGGATTGGGCAAAGTGATGAGAAGCGGACGTATTCTCCCCACCATTGTGCGCAACGAGAATAATGCTCCGAATGTGCCAGTGAAAAATCTTGATAAGGGTAAAGGTGCCAGTCAACCTGAGGGGATCATTCATGAAGGTAATGATGAAATCCTGAAACTGATCAAAAAGAGTGAGTACAAGATAGTTGATCAGCTGTTATAAACCCCATCCAAAATTTCCATAATGTCTTTACTGATGAATCTTGAAGCCCATAGAGACACTTTGATGAAGATTTTGGCCCAAGCGTATGTGGATCCCGATGTTACTCTGGGACAATTCGGAAGCATAGTTGGGAATGTAACTGCATGTAATAACCTGGGTTTTAGTGATGAGGACCTCCTGACGGAGGGAAGAAACCATAACCTGGCTTTGCACATCTCTGTCCTTTGCAAATCAGACTCGTTGTCAAATGTGTTGATAGATACTGGTTCTGCCCTCAATGTGATGGCGAAGACTACCTTGGATAAGCTGGCATACCGTGGCGCTCAGTTAAGGCCTAGTACAGTGATGGTGAAGGCATTTGACGGATCTAGGAAGTCTGTAATCGAAGATATAGACTTGCCTATTACGGTGGGCCCTCATACTTTCAAGGTCACATTCCAAGTTATGGACATTCAAGCTTCATATAGCTGTTTACTTGGAAGACCGTGGATTCACGAGGCTAGAGCTGTGACCTCCACTCTCCATCAGAAGCTAAAATTCGTAAGTTGTGGGAAGTTGATAACGGTAATTGGTGAATCAGCTTTGTTGGTTAGCCATTTGTCCGCTTTTTCCTATATTGGTGCTGATGATGTGGAAGGAACTTCATTTCAGGGGTTTTCTGCAAAATAAGGAGCTGCAAAGAAGAGTGAGACTTGTATGGCCTCCTTGAAGGACGCCCAAAAGGTTGTACAAGGTGGTAAAACAGAATGCTGGGGTCAGTTGGTGCAGCTGCCTGAGAATAAGCGGAAAGAAGGTCTCGGTTTCTCTACCAGTAAGTCGAGTGCAATTTTCAAGCCAGCTGAGGGCAACTTTCATAGCGATGGGTTTATTCATGCTCCGCCAGAAACCAATGCTATCCTTGAGGATCAGTCTGAAGAGGTGGCGCCTGTCTTTGTGATACCCGGAGGAGCCTGCTGTAATTGGATCTCTGTGGATGTTCCTTCTGTGATGCATTTGTCTAAGTAATATGTTTGTCTACTTTTTTCGTTTTTTTAAAGAAAACTCTTTTCGTCCTGCCCCAGACGAAAATGAAATCATGTAGGGCTTTTGTTTCATCTTCAAGTATTTGCATTATTAATGAAAAACGTCGTTTCTATCACGACTGTTATTGTTTTATTTTTATTTACTACTTTTTCTGGAAAAATGGTATTAGAAAAATCCCAAAAAAAAAAAAACTCTTTCTCTTTTTCTTTAAAAAAAAATCAATCAAATTCGAAAGTTTGCATTTACTCATTTGCTAAAATCAATCATAAATCATGTGCAGACTGAACATACATAAGCCCGTTGAACACAGTGACCCTATGCTCCTACTAAATTTTGAATCCCCTGTTTACGAGGCGATGGTAGAGGAGGATGAGGAGATTCCTGATGAGATCAGATGGATGTTAGAGCAAGAGAGAAAGATCATTCAGCCTCACGAGGAAGAGTTAGAATTGGTCAATCTGGGTACTGAGGAGGACAAAAAAGAGATCAAGATTGGAGCGTTGTTGGAGGTTACCGTTAAAGAAAAGGTAATTGAACATCTCAGAGAGTACGCTGACATATTTGATTGGTCATACAAAGACATGCCAGGATTAGATCCTGAGGTGGTAGAACATCGCTTGCCTTTGAAACCTGAGTGTCCTCCAGTCAAACAGAAGCTCAGAAGATCACATCCTGATATGGCCCTCAAGATCAAAGAAGAAATGCGGAAGCAGATTGATGCAGGCTTTCTAGTTACATCCGAGTATCCTCAGTGGTTGGCCAATATTGTGCCTGTTCCAAAGAAAGATGGTAAGGTCCGAATGTGTGTTGATTACCGAGACTTGAATAAGGCTAGTCCAAAGGATGATTTCCCTTTACCTCATATTGATGTATTGGTTGATAGTACTGCTCAATGCAAAGTTTTCTCCTTCATGGACGGTTTCTCCGGTTACAATTAGATCAAGATGGCTCCTGAAGATAGAGAAAAGACATCTTTTATCACGCCGTAGGGCGCTTTCTGCTATGTAGTAATGCCATTTGGTTTGATAAACGTTGGTTCCACTTATTAGAGGGGTATGACCAAGATATTCCATGATATGATGCACAAAGAGATAGAAGTTTACGTGGATGATATGATTGTCAAGTCTGGTACCGAAGAAGAACATGTTGAGTATCTATTGAAGATGTTCCAGCGGTTGAGAAAGTACAAGCTCCGTTTGAATCCTAATAAATGTACTTTTGGTGTTAGATCAGGGAAACTTTTGGGCTTCATTGTTATTCAGAAAGGCATTGAAGTAGATCCCGACAAAGTCAGAGCCATCCGGGATATGCCCGTTCCAAAAACAGAGAAACAAGTTAGAGGTTTTCTCGGAAGACTGAATTATATCTCCAGATTTATCTCTAATATGACTGCTACTTGTGGGCCGATATTCAAGCTACTCCGAAAAGATCAATGGATCGTTTGGACGGAAGATTGCCAGAAAGCCTTTGACAGCATCAAGGAGTATTTGTTAGAACCTCCAATTCTTGTCCCTCCAGTTGAAGGAAGACCGTTGATCATGTATTTGACTGTGTTAGAAGATTCCATGGGTTGTGTACTCGGACAACAAGATGAAACTGGTAGAAAAGAGCATGCAATTTACTACTTAAGAAAGAAGTTCACAGATTGTGAATCCCGATACTCGGCACTTGAGAAGACTTGTTGTGCTTTAGCCTGGGCTACCAAACGTCTTCGGCACTATATGATCAATCATACCACTTGGTTGATATCCAAAATGGATCCAATCAAGTATCTCCTGGAGAAGTCTTCGATATCAGGAAGAATTGCTCGTTGGCAGATGTTATTGGCCGAGTTTGATATTGAATACCGTACTCAGAAAGCAATCAAAGGGAGTATCCTTGCAGATCACTTGGCTCATCAACCGGTTGAAGATTACCAACCTGTTAAGTTCGATTTCTCTGATGAAGAGGTCATGTATTTGAAGATGAAAGATTGTGATGAACCGTTGTTTGGTGAAGGTCCAGATCCTGAATCTAAATGGGGTTTGATATTTAATGGGGCCGTTAATGCTTATGGTAATGGAGTCGGGGAAATCCTTGTCACACCTGAGGGTACTCACATCCCTTTTACTGCAAGGCTACGATTTAACTGTACAAACAATATTGCAGAATATGAAACTTGCATCATGGGCATTGAAGAAGCAATTAATCTGAGGATTAAGAATATTGATATATGTGGAGATTCAGCTTTGGTGATTAATCAGATCAAAGGAAAGTGGGAAACTCACCATGCTGGTTTGATCCCTTACAGAGATTATGCAAGACGTTTGTTAACTTTCTTTAACAAAGTGGAGTTGCGTCACATTCCCCGTGATGAGAATCAGATGGCAGATGCTTTGGCCACCTTGTCTTCGATGATCAAAGTAAATCGTCACAATGATGTGCCATTAATCAGTGTCCAGTTCCTCGAAAGGCCCGCTTATGTGTTTGCAGTTGAAGTACTTGCTGATGGTAAGCCATGGTTTCATGATATCAAGGTTTTCCTTCAAACTCAAGAGTATCCGCTTTGAGCATCTCGCAAAGATAAGAAGACCTTAAGAAGACTGTCTGGTAGTTTCTTCCTGAATGAAGACGTATTGTACAAAAGAAACTTTGATGCAGTGTTGCTCAGGTGTGTGGATGAACGTGAAGCAGAGTTATTGATGCATGAGATACATGAAGGTTCATTTGGCACTCATTCCAGTGGATATGCAATGGCTAAGAAAGCATTGAGGGCAGGCTATTACTGGATAACGATGCAAGCCGATTGTTATAATCATGCCAAGAAATGCCACAAATGTCAGATTTATGCAGATAAAATCCATGTACCACCATCTATGCTCAACATTATCTCTTCTCCTTGGCCTTTCTCCATGTGGGGCATTGATATGATTGGTCGGATTGAACCAAAAGCTTCTAATGGACATCGTTTCATACTAGTGGCTATTGATTACTTTACTAAGTGGGTTGAAGTGGCATCTTTCGCCAATGTGACCAAACAAGTAGTGGTTCGGTTCATCAAGAATAATATTATCTGTCGTTACGGTATTCCTAACAAGATCATCACGGATAATGGTACAAATTTGAACAACAACATGATGAAAGAATTGTGCGATGACTTCAAGATTGAACATCATAACTCTTCTCCATACAGGCCTCAGATGAATGGTGCGGTTGAGGCTGCAAATAAGAATATCAAGAAGATCGTGCAAAAGATGATGGTTACCTACAAGGATTGGCATGAGATGTTACCCTATGCCTTACATGGATATCGTACCTCATTGCTTACTTCAACAGGGGCAACCCCGTTCTCTTTGGTATATGGTATGGAAGCAGTGCTCCCTGTGGAGATGAAAATCCCATCTTTGAGAGTCTTGATGGAAGCTGAATGGTGCCAGAATAGGTTTGATCAATTGAATTTAATTGAAGAGAAACGCATGACTGCTTTGTGTCATGGACAGCTATATCAGTCAAGGATGAAACAAGCGTTTGACAAAAAGGTTCATCCCCGTGAATTCAAAGAAGGAGACCTTGTGATCAAGTGTATCAAATCTTTTCAACCAGACCCAAGGGGCAAGTGGACTCCTAATTACGAAGGTCCTTATGTGGTCAAGAGAGCTTTCTCTGGTGGTGTTTTAATCCTTACAACTATGGATGGTGAAGATTTACCTCGTCATGTGTCTGATGCAGTCAAGAAATACTTTGTCTAAAGATATATGAAAGAACAGCTCGGTAGGTCGAAAACCCGAAAGGGCGGCCTAAACCAAAAAAGAGCGTCTCGGTAAGTCGAAAACCCGAAAGGGCGGCTTAGGCAAAAATTAGAGACACAAAAAAAAAAATTGAAAAAAGTTTATCCTGATAGGTCGAAAACCCGAAAGGGCGGCCTATGCAAAAGTTAAGGACTATGATAAAGTAACTGCATCAGATCAAGCATCACCCATTTGGGGCACCTTAGCTGTCAGAAGTCCTCCGATACTAAAGCATCTAAACAGTGGTTCAAATTTGTTAGGGAATGTAATGGTTATTGTGTTCAATGTACCTTCCCCATGTAATTACCATTTTCCAACTTTTGTAATCCATGGAGCCATGCCTTTGGCCGGTTACCACCCTATTAAATTAATTTGAGCTGGTGCATCTTTTTGGAATTCTTGTTTATTCTCTATGGAAATTTTCTTCTTCCATTTTTAACGTCAATAGTTGAATTAAAAACTTTGAAAATTCTTTTACTTTTTATGTTTTCTTTTGAAAAAACAAACAAAAAAAATGACAAACATATTATCTGTAGATTCATGTATCATGGAAGCATGCGTCAACGCTCGTTCAAAAACTGATAGATACAACAAAGAGGATCATAGTCTTGCAAAAAAAAAAAAAAGGAAAAGCTCGCTAAGTCGAAAACCCGAAAGGGCGGCTTAAGCAAAAAATGAGCGTCCCGGTGGATCGAAAATCCGAAAGGGCGGTCCAGGCAAAAATTAGGGACATACAAAAAAAAGAATATATTCCCGGTGGATTGAAAACCCGAAAGGGCGGTCCAGGCAAAAGTTAGGGATTTCAAAAAATGGCGACTTCAGTTCAGTTCAGAAATGGCGACCTCAGCCAGGTTTTTTGTGTTATGTGTTCCTTACCCAGCATTGGTTTGGTTAATGGGTGGTACCCCGATTGTAATTTGATTCATCTCCAGTAATATCATCCCCATTGAAGAATGCTAAGTGTTGGCACTGTAATACCGGGTCACTACCCTTACGACCTGCCCAATCTTGTCGCATCAGTCTCACCAGTATACTTTCATACATGTTCATTCATTCATGCATACATATCATGCATACTGATATCATTCATATGTGTTTACATTTTACCTGTGAGTCTTACTCCAAGTGTATCTAGTAAAGTATGTCATCACCAATGTGTTCAATTCAGTTTTCTCACCAATCAAGTTTACTTAAAGTGGCAGGTCCCACCTTGCAGTTCATTTCTTACCTTTCAATCTTCCCCAGTATCTTGTTTAAGCTACATTCGTACCAAGAGTATTTATTTGTACCCTGTACTTGTTTGTTTAGAAAAAGTTGCCTCAGTAATAGTAACGCATCACCAGTTTTTCATTTCGCATGTTCGTCTTTACCCCAGTAAAGGTAATAGACAGTTTTACCATTCGTATGTTCGTCTTTACCCCAGTAAAGGTAATAGACAGTTTTACCCTTTCGTATGTTCGTCTTTACCCCAGTAAAGGTAATAGACAGTATTTCATTTCGTATGTTCGTCGTTACCCCAGTAAAGGTAATAGACAGTTTTACCCTTTCGTATGTTCGTCTTTACCCCAATAAAGGTAATAGACAGTTTTACCCTTCGTATGTTCGTCTTTACCCCAGTAAAGGTAATAGACAGTTTTACCCTTTCATATGTTCGTCTTTACCCCAGTAAAGGTAATAGACAGTATTTCATTTCGTATGTTCGTCGTTACCCCAGTAAAGGTAATAGTCAGTATTTTCATTTCGTTTTGTTCGTCTTTATCGCGGTAACGGTAACAGACATCTTTTCCCCCCCAGTGACACTTATTATTTGGTTCTCAAGTTAGTATTTTTGTCGTCCTTGCATTCGTACTTACATAACAGACAACTCATATCATTACATTCATAGAGCTTTACTTTCTTGATTTCTGAGTTGGTCAAAAATTGGTGTACTTAATATTTAAGTCCCTCCGACCCGTCGATTCAAAAACTTTCGTCTTTTTAAATCTTTGTGACGGAGAAACTTAAATAGGAGCATCTGTCATACCCCAAATTTTGACCAATTTAATTTTTTATTTTAGTACGTTGTTCGTTTTTTGAGCTTTTCGTTCGCGCTCTAATTCCCGTGATATCTGTTTTATTCGTATTGTGATCGCATTTAATTTTTTACGTCGTTTATATTTTAATGTCACTCGCGTATTAATTTCTTAATTTTTATCCGCGTTTTATGCGTATTTTATTTATCGTAAAATTTACGTTGTTAAAACTCATTTTGTTCACGTCGTTGATTTATTAGCGTAGAAAAAGCCGCGTACTTCGGTCGTCTCAGACGAAATTTCGGCAGAGGGGTATTTTAAAATACCTCATTTTTTTGGTTCCGACGGGACATTTTTATTATTTCTTTTTTATTTTTTTATTAATTTTCGTTTTTTATTATTATTTATTTATTTAGTTATTTCTTTTTTATTTATTTATTTGTTGTTATTTATTTATTTATCTGATTTTATCATTTTTTAAGTCATTCAGTCCACATGTCAGTTTGTTATTGGTCCTGGTCCAACTTTTTCTCCAAGTTTCAGCAGGGGTATTTTCGTCATTTTAATGTATCAGAAACTTTGTACTATTTAAAGTACTGTTCACGCGTCAGAAAGGTCTCTAGTGAGTCAGAATCAGTGACAATCAGAGTCAGTCAAGTCAGCCACCTATCAGATCAACAAACAACAACTTCTCACACTTTTTTCATCTCACAAGATCAAATCACAAAAAAAATTCATGAACCTCTCAAGAACAACATGAACACAAATTTCCAGATTCATGAATCATAGTCTTTTTTTTCATTTTTTCGTGAACAAAACTTCACAACATAAGCTTGCATCACAAATCCAGTAGTAAAAAACCAAATCCGTTACCTCACAAACCAATTTCAAACCACAACTCAAAAATCACAGAACTCATAACAGTCTAGATCAAAACGCAAGAAGAAAAACCGAAAAGAAAATGGACTAAACCGAAACGAAAACGCAAGGAACAAGGAAGAACAAGAACCGAACCGTAACACAAGTGGCTGAACCGAACAAGGAACGAACGGAAACGGAGAGGAAGAAGAAAGGGCGAACTGAACGGAAGAAAAGGTAGATCGAATCAAAAGGTAAAAGTTCTTTCATGTGTTTTTATTTCGAAACTTCAAACTTAGATCTACTCCGTATAGCTCTTCTTTTCAAAAATCTAGCACCGGATTCGTTCTTAAAACTAAAAAAGGAGTTTAAAAAGTGAATTTGTTTTGAAAAAGAGGTGGTTTGGATTTGGACAATTCCAAGATCTGACGGCTAGAATTTGATTTGTGTTCTAATCTTGTGCATGCTTTTTCTGTTGCCTGCTGTGTTCCTTTGCCTTGCTTACCTTCTGATTTTAATCTTGTGGTCATGGCGAAATGATACTGTGATTGAATCTGGACCTTTTTGTTCATCAAATGGTCCAGATTCATCCAGCCTAAGTTTTTTTTTTATTGTTATTATTTTTCTTTTCTCTACTGTTTTGCTATTAGCACCCCCTTTCCCCTAAATTTTTTTTCTTCTTCTTTATTTTTAAAACTATTTCTACTTTGTTTATTTTATTTGTTTAGTGTTCTTTTATTATGTGTTTTTTATGATTGCATTATTATTAATCACCATCTCATGCATATTTTTTCTTCTTGTCATTTATTTTATTTTCATTATTTTTGTAGTAAGTATAATAGAATTTGTTGTAATTATTGCATGCATATTTAAATTTTTCGTCATTTATTTTATTTTTGGTGTAGTGTGTAATTAGGGAAATGATGTAATTTATTTTCGCGCATTTTTATTTCTCGTCATTTTTTTTTTGAGACCATAGAATGTATTTAGGGTATGTAATATGTAACCGACACACGCACTGACACGCGCACCGACACTTCACCACTTTATTTATCGCTTTACGCTTATTTATTTTTTCGCCGTTACGCTAATTCACCGTTAGTTTAGAAAAATATTTTCATCAAAAATCAAAAAAATCAAATTCAAATTTCTTTAAAGTAAACCTTGGCTTGTAACCCAAGTGATTTTTTTCTTTTATTTTCCTTAATCAAATGTTAATCAATTTAATATCCACATTAGACATAGATTTCTTGCAATTAAAATTAACCAATTTCACCGTATTTTCTTCTCATGCCTTGAGGCCTCTCATCTCTTCTTAAAATCTTTTTTTCAAAAATGTTAAAATCAATTTAACCCATCAAAAAAGTTCTTTAGCCGAACTACTTGATTTTGATCCCGATTTACTTGGGTAAGTAGGCAAAGGGTTTTGGCCCTTCCAAATCAATAAAAATAACCAAAAACATGCTTCATCTTTCTCCTTTCTTTCACTTAAATAATTTTTTTAATAAGTAAAATTAATTTAGCGCAAGATTAAGAATAGGTAGAAGGTTCCTATGGGATACCATAGTCGGTTCGGGTGCCTAACACCTTCCCCAATCGAAACCAACCTCCGAATCCAAGGTCTTATAAGGGTTTTTACTCACTTTTTCCCTTCCCGCGAATAAAAGTTGAGAGTTCAAAGATTAAAGGTTCAAATCCGACTAATGATTTTCATACCCGAAAATCGAGAGCACATCAAGTATTTAATTAAATACCGCAATTTAAACACTACTAATGTGTGTGTTCTATTTTATGTGGGACCCCCACTCTCTATTTTTTTTAATTCACACAACATTAAATCAAAGTAAGATTACTTGGTGTTTAATCTTCCAATATCATACCAATGTTCCAACAATCCCCCACTTGAATTTAAAAAATGATTTCAATATAACGTCAAAACGTTTCTATATAGTTGCTAATAAACAAAGGTGTCGCCTACAACTTGATCACCTTTGCATAGCGGATAATATTCCAATTAACAAGAGTTGCTTTCAGCATTGAACTCTATCTCAGACATAGAACCCGCACACAAACCTTTTCCTAAGGTGTATTATTAAAGCCCGTGCGTTTATGGCCCTGCATAAAGTCATTTCGTCGTTTTGGCGAGAGTGAGTTTGTTGATGTACAAGACATGGAGCAGAAATTGGTATCGATTCGAGAGAAAATTGATCAGTTCCCTATGAAAGATGTTTTCAATATGGATGAAACTGGGTTGTTTTATAGGCTACAAGCTGATCATTCACTGGCAACAAAACAACTTGAAGGAAGAAAACAAGATAAAGAAAAGCTGACGGTAGTTATTTGTTGCAATGAAGATGGCTCTGAAAAAATCCCTCTATGGATTATTGGGAAATATGAAAAGCCTCGTTGCTTCAAGAATGTCAACATGAATAGCTTGGATTGTCAGTATCGAGATAACAAAAAAGCATGGATAACTAGTGTGCTTTTTGATGAATATGTTCGTTCATTTGACCAAATGATGCATGGTAGAAGAGTTCTACTTGTGGTGGATAGTTGTCCAGCACATCCAAGAAATATTGAAGGACTAAGAAACGTTGAGTTGTTTTTCTTGCCACCCAACATGACATCAAAGATTCAACCTTGCGATGCTGGGATAATAAGAGCTTTCAAGATGCATTACCGTAGAAGGTTTTACCGCAAAATATTGGAAGGTTTTGAGGTGGGACAATCTGATCCAGGGAAGATAAATGTCCTTGATGCTATCAATTTGACAATCCTAGCTTGGACGATAGATGTTCGAAAAGAAACAATAGCGAATTGCTTCCGACACTGTAAAATTCGTTCAGCTAGTGACGTTGTAGGAAATTTGGATGAATTCACTTTTGATGAAGAAACTCAAGACCCTCCAGACTATGATCAATCAATGCGGCTATCGTAATAAGATGGATATCGACAATCTAATGAACTACCCAGGTGAAAATGAAGCATGTTCGGAGGTTCAAAGTTTAGAAGATATTGTGCGTACTATCATTGAGAACAATGCAGAGGATGACGACGAAGATGATACGGTGTCTTTGGAGCCTGTTACGCGAAAGGAAGCACTTATGGCATCGAACACTCTTCACAACTTTATGATACAATACAAAAATACAACACCTCAGCTATTGGATGCAATAATAAAAGTTAGAGATGAGCTCCAAACAGACTTGAACTTTAAAGGAAAAAAAACAACTATTGAATCATATTTCAACAAAGTGTAATATATATTTTTTCAGTTTCTATGAATTATTAATTTATGATTTTCTTGGAACCGAAAATTATAAAGGGATCTCCCAAAAAATTATTATCTTATTATTTTATCGAATTATTCAATTTTTTACACTGGCCCAAGTCGGGACCGGACAAATTTATTATTTTAGAGAGTTTATTAATTTACCGAGTATTAATTTAAAGAGTTTCTACTGTATATAATCCGAGTTGTATCAGCACAAATTTTAAGTTTGTTTGTAACATGGATAACCAATTTAACGACAATATTAATCTTCCTAACTCTCAACATTAATCTTTCTAACTCTCATCTTTTTGTTTTATGTCATTGTTAATTGTTCTTAGTAAAAAATTCGGTTTTCAGACTATTCGATCAGATTGCTCTGAAACTTCCCTAAAAAAATAAAAAATCCCATGAATATTTTTGTAAAAATTATAGGGCACATGAGAAGTAAAGTAGATAGGGTGAGAAACATAAAACTCCCACAAAATTTCGAAAATGTTGATGTGAACCCACTTCTGATGTGAACTCCCGCAATTCTTAATTTTACATTCAATTTGTTATGTTTTTCTCATGTTGAACCCCCTAAAATCTAAACACTGCACCACACTTGCACTAGCTCTCACTTTTTTCCTAGCTTTTGTAGTTAAGTATGCTGAGATGAGACAATTGCAGCAGTTTGTGTGACAACAAGTATTATAATGTCTTGATAGCAGTTTGTTAGTAATCATCTTCTACTAACATACCCTAAATTATGTTTTTTGTATTGAGTAATTAATATTACAATAAAAAGTAAATTGATTATTTGCTCTGAAGGGTAAATTGACAAAATCTGAGATTTTAAATGTCACAACTCTTTCTAATGATTGAAGATTGTGAAGACTAAATTGCGTAATCAAATAGAGGATGAATGGATGAACGATTCTCTCATAACTTATATTAAGAAAGACGTGTTCAGCAATATTTTTTTTAAAAGAATGTGCTCGACAACATTGAGAGTCGATTATTCAACGATATTATAATATAAAATCGTGTAGAGGATAATTAGAGTATTAGTACGAAGTAAATTGAGTACAATATAATTTTTTAACATATATATATATATATATTAATTATTAACTAAAATTTAAAAATTTGAACCCCCTAAACTCCTGGCTACGCCACTGTGCACGGCCCAATGAATTAGGGATGAGGATTTGGCAATCTTGTTTATTTTACTATTAAAAGAAAAAAATTCAGCTTAATTGGAATAATTTATTTTTAGGGACTCATAAACTTGACTTTTGGCCATATTCCTACCATTTAGAGCATCAAAGTCGGATAGAATAATTTTGTAAAATAAAATAACCCAGTTAGAATAATTATGTAAAATAAAATAGTTTGTATGTGCCTCCCCTAATTTAGTTTAAATTTTTTTAACAAATCAAAATTAATTATATTAACACCATGAAAGAAGTCTATCCAAGCTTAAAAACAGCTACATAACCAAAAAAAAGAAGAAAAAGAGAGCAAGAAAGAAAATTAAGGGTGATGCTCATACACAACAAAGAGTTAATTAAACCGCCATTTATCATAATAAAAAATAAAAGTAGCCTTTATTGCTTTCAACTACCAAATTGAATGAAGCTTAATCTTATCTAGCATATGATCTAGACTTTTGTTCCTTGTTGATAAAAATTATGTTATTTCTTTCTTTTCAAATTATCCAAACGCACGAAAACTAGATTAGCCGCAAACGACACATTCTCCAATACTTTTTAATTATTGAATATTTATTTACTATTCAATTAACACGAGTCAAATCCAATTCAATAGAATTTATGGAATTTATGTTAATAAATGGGTGTTCAAATCCTATAATTCAAATGTTAAAAAACACTAATTTTTTGTTCTGATTCTAGAATTCAAATGGGTAAAAATTCTAAAAAAAACAGTTAGCCAAGATTAAAATGACTATGACTAAATTTTTCTCTTTGAAAATACCCAAAAAAACTCAATTATAGAATTTTTTTGACCTTTTTTTCTATTTCTTTTTTAAGACATTCACACTGCTTTAAAGAAATTACATGGAAAAATGATGTAGGAAAAGGGATGGTTACTTTACAGAAATAGGAAATGGGAAGGAAGTTTCCCACTTCTTTAACTCTGATTAATTAAGCAACGAAGTGAATAACTACATGCAGCAGAAGAATAAGAAGATTTGTCCAAAAGAGGTTGGTCCACACGGTTATAAATTACTTATCAAAGACTTCATATCACAAACCACAAAAACTTAGTCATTCATATTCTGCATTCTCATATCTCAATTCTCATGGCCATGCAATCACCTTCATTTTCCTCTTCATTCACTTACCAAGTGTTCCTCAGTTTCAGAGGAAGTGACACTCGGTACGGTTTCACTGGCAATCTCTACAAAGCTCTTAATGACAAGGGAATCCACACCTTCATTGATGATCGTGAACTTCAAAGAGGGGATGAAATCAAACCATCACTTAAAAATGCCATTGAAGAGTCCAGGATTTTTATTCCTGTGTTTTCTCCGAACTATGCCTCTTCTTCATTTTGTTTGGACGAACTTGTCCAAATCATTCATTGCTACAAAACAAAGGGTCGCCTCGTTTTGCCTGTTTTCTATGATGTAGATCCTTCTCACGTGCGACATCATAGAGGCAGTTATGGCGAAGCACTGGCTAAGCATGAAGAGAGGTTCCAAAATAATACAGATAATATGGAGAGATTGAAAAAATGGAAGACAGCTCTTACCCAAGCAGCTAACTTGTCGGGCGACCATCGTTATCTTGGGTAGCCTACTACTTCACTTCAATCTTGTTTTGCCTTCTTAATTATAATTTATTTCTTTAATTTTTATGTCATAACAATTATGAATATATAGATGTGATTGTTTTACTGATGTGTGTACCAACTTATCTTATTGGGAATGAATAGATATGAATACAAGCTTACTGGGATGAAAGCTCTTAACCAGACACCAGACTCGTCAAGCGACCATTGTAGTCAGGGGTACCCTACTTCACTTGAATCTTGTGTTGCATTCATTAATTTATATTCCTAAATCATTCAATCTTCAAGCTTAAATGGGAAACACAATTTTCATTTATATATTATTGAACTAAAATTAGTTTTTTA
The DNA here is from genome assembly GCA_946800305.1 of Medicago arabica. Classification (NCBI taxonomy): domain Eukaryota; kingdom Viridiplantae; phylum Streptophyta; class Magnoliopsida; order Fabales; family Fabaceae; genus Medicago; species Medicago arabica. Next base: position 9,465,047 of record OX326966.1, on the reverse strand, counting down.
TAACTCAACAATTAGAATTGTATAATATAATTTTCAATACATGGATGTGATTGTCATGTTGATGTTTGTACTAATTTATCTAGCTGGACATGAACAGATATGAATACGATTTTATTGGAGAGATAGTCGAATATATCTCCAGCAAGATCAGTCGTATGCTCTTACATGTTGCCAATTACCCTGTTGGATTACAGAACCGAATCCAACAAGTGAAATATCTTCTTGATAAAGGCTCTAAGGACGAGGTCTGCATGGTAGGAATTTATGGTACTGGAGGCATGGGAAAATCAACACTTGCAAAAGCAATTTATAATTTTGTTGCTGATCAATTTGAAGGTTCATGTTTTCTTCATAATGTCAGAGAGAATTCAGCTCATAATAAATTGAAACATCTCCAGGAGGAACTCCTATTCAAAACAGTTACATTGAACATTAAGTTAGGGGATGTTAGTGAGGGAATTCCAATCATAAAGGAAAGACTATGTAGAAAGAAGATTCTTTTGATTCTTGATGATGTTGACAAACTAGAGCAGCTAGAGGCATTGGCTGGAGGACTTGATTGGTTAGGTTATGGGAGTAGAGTCATCATTACCACTCGAGATAAACACTTACTAACCTGTCATGGGGTAGAAAAAACATATGCAGTAAAAGGGTTGAATGGGAAAGAAGCTCTTGAATTGTTGAGGTGGATGGCTTTTAAGAATGACAATGTTCCTTCAAGTTATGAAGATATTTTAAATCGTGCAGTTGCTTATGCTTCTGGCCTTCCATTAGCTTTAGAAGTAATGGGTTCCAATTTGTTTAGAAAGTGTATAGCAGAATGGAAATCTACATTGGATAAGTATGAAAGGTTTCCACATGAAGATATCCAAAAGATGCTTAAAATAAGTTTTGATGCTTTGGACGAAGAACAACAAAGTGTCTTTTTGGATATTTCTTGTTGCTTCAAAGGGTGTAGATTGGAAAAAGTCTATGAGATACTTCATGGTCATTATAATCATTGCATAAAAAGCCACGTTGGAGTGTTGGTTGATAAGTCCCTCATAATGATTAGTTGGTGCCAATTCAGTGGTATGAATAAAGTGACATTACATGACTTGATAGAGGTCATGGGTAAAGAAGTCGTCCGACAAGAATCACCTAAAGAGCCAGGAGAAAGAAGTAGGTTATGGTGTGAAGATGATATAGTTCATGTTCTAACAGAAAACACTGTGAGTAAGATTGATATCTGTGTTCAATTTGTTATTTAGTTTTAATTACATGTAAATTTCTCTGTATCGGATTTTCATTGTGGTTGATGCATTTTTTATTTTTTTTGTTAAAAGGGAACTAGTAAAATTGAAATGATATGTATGAATTTCCACTCCATGGAATCAATAATAGACCAGAAGGAAAAGGCCTTTAAGAAGATGACAAAACTCAAAACACTCATAATTGAAAATGGCCATTTTTCTAAAGGTCTCAAGTATCTTCCAAGCAGTTTGATAGCATTGAAATGGGAAGGATGTTCATCAAAGTCTCTATCGTCTAGTATTTTAAGCAAGGCAAGTGAAATAACTTCATTTTCTTGTTGTATATATTTATAGTTTTACAATGATTTCTTTTTCGCCAACAAAAAAGAAATCACTATGAAAGTATAATGTTTGCTTTTTAATTTATTTATTTGTTTCTTCATTGTGTTTATGCAGAAGTTCCAGAATATGAAAGTCTTGACATTGGACCATTGTGAATATTTAACCCATATACACGATGTCTCAGGTCTTTCAAATTTAGAAAAGTTATCGTTTGAAAATTGTAATAATCTAATCACAATTCACAATTCGATTGGACACCTTAATAAACTTGAAATCTTAAGTGCATATGGTTGCAGCAAGCTCAAACGTTTTCCACCTTTAGGGTTGGTATCTCTTAAAGAATTCAATCTCTCTTGTTGCAAGAATCTCAAGAGTTTTCCAGAATTATTATGCAAGATGGCACATATAAAAGAGATTGATATATCTCATACTTCCATAGGAGAATTGCCATCTTCATTTCAAAATCTAAGTGAACTTCATCACTTAACAATATGGGATTGTGGAATGCTAAGGTTCCCAAAAAATAATGATAAAATGTATTCTATAGTGTTTTCAAACGTGACTAAGCTTATTCTTGAAGATTGCAACCTCTCAAATGAATGTCTCCCAATACTTCTCAAGTGGTGTGTCAATGTGACATATCTACACTTATCGAAGAACAATTTCAAAATTCTTCCTAAATGCCTTAGTGAATGTCACCATCTTAAGTATCTTGGTTTGCATTACTGCTATTCTCTTGAAGAAATTAGAGGGATTCCACCAAATCTTGAAGAGCTTTCCGCATATCAATGTAAATCATTGAGTTCCTCATGTAGAAGAATGTTTATGAGTCAGGTTTGTTGTTGTTATTTTTTATTGTACTATAGTATTTGACATCTTTTATAGTATTTAATATATATATATATATTTGATAATGTGTAATACATATTTGTATTTCATATAAACTAACAGGAACTACATGAGGCTGGACGCACTCATTTTTATTTCCCAACCGGAACAGAGAGGATTCCAGATTGGTTTGAGCACCAAAGCAGGGGACCCACAATTTCTCTTTGGTTTCGTAAAGAAATCCCTTCTATAACTTGTATTTTTATTCTTCCGAAAGGCAATAATGGGGTGGTTCAATCAAGTGTCCATTTTTTTGTGAATGGACATGAAATTGAGATAGATTATTGTCACCAGTATGTGTTCTGGAACCATACAACTTTGTTTCATACCCCAAAATTGAATAACCTATCTAAAAGACAATATGAGTATAGTATGGAGAAAGGACTTTTGAAAAATGAATGGATCCATGTGGAGTTTAAGTTGGATGATTGGATTTTGAAAAAGAATAAAAGATTAAGGAGTGCACAATTGGGAATCCACGTGGTAAAGGAGAAAAGCAACATGGAGGAGGAGAATGTGGTATTCACTGATCCTTATATTAGAAAGATAAAAGGAGCACCAGAGCTAGATTCTCTCAATTAATTGCAGGTTTGTTGTTTGCTGTTTACATTTACATTATTGTTTGAATATAATGTGGAGGATGTTTTGTAAGACAAACACTTTTTATAGATGGTGTGTCTGGTGCCCAACATGTGTTTGTGTTCGACACTAACATACACTAACACATGTGATTACATTTAAGTATGTTATTTTGTTAAGTTACTATTGATGTCGACAAATCAATGTAAGTGTCAAATCCGGTGTCTGTGTGCTTCATAAGCAAGTTGGTTTTTCGTACTTGATTGAGGGAAATTATAAATAAAACATTTTTACGCATAAATCTTACCAACTTTTTTATTATTTTATTTTTCTCCCTGTTAATATGGTTCAAAATGTCCTATTTTGAACCACTGTATTTTTAGTCAGAGTTTGCAAGTGCTTTAGTTCAATTAGTAGACTAACTTGTTTTAAATTTTAGCCACTTTCCTACAGATTTTTTTTTTTGGACTTATTGTAAGGATTAATAAAACTTAGGATTGAACGGATCATTTGAGTGAAGTAGTTAATGGCCTAAACACTGTATTAATGGGTTTGAAGAAGTTTTTGAATATTTGATTAGTCCCTTTTCACTGTGGTTTCTGATAGGAAGTAACATTTATTGTGTCTTAATGTACTAAGTCTTGCTTCTCACCCAAGGTCCTGTGATTTCACTTATGGAAAGATTAACTTTGATGTGAAGTATAATGTGATTACAATTGAAATATTACTGATAAAATTTCGACTATCTTATAAGGACACATTGAGCTAAATGCTCGGATTTCGCAGGTCATATAAAACATTTTGTCGAGTAATCAACGTGAGTCTTTTCTATTGCAGCATAACTGTATATTGTGTTACTTATCCCATCTATTTGAATGCTTGTGACCTGCAAAAAGGAGAATCCGTAGCTGTCACCAGAACTAAGTATTAATTTAAACAGCAATTACTAGTTATGAATTTCAACATTCAAAAAATCTCTCTTGCAAACAACAACAACAGAATTAAAACTAAATATGAATTAAGAACAACGGTTAATGCATGAACCTTGAGGTGGATTTCACCGAAAGGCTTACGCCAATGTTGAGAGTGATGAGAATTTCTGTTATGATTGATGATACGCATGGATTCATCACCATCTTATCAGAATTGATTACGATCTTATCAGGTCCATGGATCTTGTAATAAGAAAGAACACCATCTTGCAACACGAACCATCGATGGCTCCATCCTTAACCATAATTCACCCATTTCTGAAGTATTCCAATATTCCATTCCTAACGAGGTCGTTGATCCTAACCTCAACCGCTGTATGAACCACTGTCAACTGACTTCCGCGGCTGCAATCACCTCCGTTAGCGGAGATTGCTTCCGAGGAAGATTCGGATCGAGATGAGGTGGAGGAAGGAAGAGGAGGCATGGAGATATGAGTGGTGGAGATTGGAGATTGATGATCGGAGACTACAGAGATGCAGCAGAAAGGATGCATATAATTGATGATTGGTTAATGCTTGGAACCATCTCTCAGGCCTCCAGCTGAATCCCTTTCGTCTCAGAGTTTGGAAACTTTCACGCAACATCTATAAATTGTGGCGTATCCTAAATGAATGTTGTTACAAGTAAGATCCTTATACTTTGAAAGCATAAATGCTTTTAATCATAATCTTTGGCATCTGTGTATGAGAAAACCACATTAAATTTTTGTTTTATGGACTTTATAACTCAACAAAATTTAGTTTTGTACTTTCAAGCATTACATTGATGTTGTAATAAGGGCATGAGAAGATTAAAATCTTCATTATACATCAAGAAAGAAGATCCGTTTTCGGAAATATTGATTTATTTGTATCTGCTGCTCCTTAACCTTTTTCTTACATTTATTTTGAAGTTCAGACAAATTGGTTCACCATTTCTCATGCTTTAATATTTCCCTTATTATCTCATTTTGACTGCACATTCCTTGTTTCTATGACATATTTTCTTTTCTGAATGCCTTGTCGGGTACTTTATGCAACTTTTCTCTATTTATAAACTAAGTATTCATTCTTCTTTGACTGTACATTGTTAGGAAACCATCTGCAGTTGTCTGGCGTTTTGCATTGTCATACGGAATGTGTAGAGATGGCTCATACCACAGAACCTGTTGCTTGTTCGAAAGGGCAGTGACTGTGTAACACCCATGCTAAATTTACCTAGGATATCTAGCATGTGTGCTAAACTTGGCATTGGATACATTAAAATTACAATAAAAAAATATTTCCTCTAAATAAAATATAGAAATTCTCGTCTTATACCTCTGAAATAATACCACAGACGTAAACTTTATGGTCCAACGACTTCTGCTTCTTCATCACGAACCGTTCTGTCGTCTATTAACCTGAATATCCGAAATAAATAAAAGGGATTGGAGTGAGACAGGATGTCTCAGTGAGTTCCACCTATCCTAGGTTGTAGGCAATCTCAGGGAACCTAGGATCACCATATGTTCTAACCACAACCTATTTTGGGTTTATACAGTCTTTATCATACATAACCGAGCGATCAGGGATAACTAGGATCGCTACGAAGAATACTATCATGATTCAATCATAATATCATATTCTAATTCATACACATAATCATAATCACAATTCTTTACTTAAAGTTCAAGTCATTAATTTTACATTTTACTATGTGCATATAGACCATATTGTCTCTTCGTTGTGGCGAACGGTAACTATTTTATTTTGTTACTATGAGCCGTACCTCATAGGCTACATTATCTCTTCGTTGTAGCAAACAGAGTTTTTCTCCATTTTGTTTGTTTTTGTTTTTCTTTGAGCATGTTACTCATTTCAATTTTTCTTTCAAATCATTTCTATAAGTATATACATCAATTGCCTTGCTTAACATTTTATTGCTAGATTCAATTCATATGATCAACACTTTCATAACATTGATATCATATAAAATTTCATTCGCATTATCATGACTTTGCATAACCATTATAACCTCGTTGTATTGAGTAAAGTAAATAACACGATTTCAATGAGCCGTACCTGTTTTGTCTCTTCGTTGTGGCGAACGATAACTATTTTTTGTTACTATGAGCCGTACCTCATATGCTACATTATCTCTTCGTTGTAGCAAACGGAGTTTTCGTATTTCTTACTATGAGCCGTACCTGTTTTGTCTTATATACTCCATTTGGTAAAAATGACAATTTTGCCTTTTCTGCATTATTCTTTAAACTAAATACCTGGTAAAATGCCGTAAAAGTTTTAAGCGGCATATCTCATCCCTCGTTGTTTGTTAGAATAATATGATTTAGTCCTGAAAAGTATTATGCACAATTACCATTTTGCCATTCTCTTAAAAATTCCAAAGGATAAAATAACTGGTACTGATAACTGACGGAAATTTTACGTGCGGGATATTACAGACTGTGAGTAATGATATGCTTTATGGCTCTGTTGTACATTGGGTATGAATGGAACATTACACATGATCCTTCTGCATCTTGACATATGTTCATTCGTGCAATCCATGCCTGCCCCTGGTGAGTATTTCTGTTCCTTCTCTAATGCTAAAAAATTGTTCCCTCTCCCCAAAAATGTGGAAAAACAATAACTGTGGACTAGGTGTTATGACTTCTGACATAGATATTTGGTAGAACTAGAAAGGACTGTAGACATATCTCTCCACTTTTTTGCTGAACGTGAAGAGTTGTTATACACTAAAATTTTCATAATGAAACGTGTCTACTTTTTTGCTGCTATATTGCGACTAATTATTATTATTTTTGATTTACGTAAATGTGCATACCAGGTTGAAAAAACTATGGTTGGACAGAGTCTCAAACCAATTTGTCCTTCTTGGAAATGAGCTTTTTGATCTACAGCAAGTAATGTGGGATAAATACCTGAGTCTGAGAACCAACATTTATCAGATCCTTTTGCAAGAGTTGCGACTTTTGTTCTTAAAAATCCAACTGCTGTGCTCTGATATTGATATGGTGAGACCTGATGTAAGGTTTTGTGGAGGATGTTTGTGCTGCAGATATTGTTTGAGTTTGATGCTTTCATTACTGTATGTTTACAAGTAAAGAATAGCTTGTAGAATCAATACCATTGTAGAAGTACATGTAAATTCTGGAGGCCAACATTGGATAATGTATTTGAACGTTTGTTGATTCTGCGTGCTTGTAAATATGTACTGAAAAAAAGCAAATATCAGGAACATTAATGTTGCTAACTTTTTTTGTTCAATGATTGTTGATTTTTTATTATATAAATAATGTTGCAACAATCTTTAATAAATATTTACCTTTTGGTATCAATACAAGATTTAATGGGTCCCCTGTCTGATTGTATAAATTAAGATGTTAAATATTCTGAACACTTGATGGTTTGATATATATGAAAAAGAATTCCTTGCAATAAGTTTTTTGTTCGTACAGTAACGGCAAATGAAAAGGAAATTTCAGCACTATATGCCAAACAAAACTGAAGAGAAGCTCTGATTGAAATTTTAGATATCCAGGAACCCGTGACATCCAGAATCCATCAGCTTAATAAAAAGATTTCATATAAAAAAACTATACTGGTTATGACCTCATGTATCAGACAAAGGAGAACAACAAATGCTCCAATAAAAAAACTGCAGAGATAAGCTACTATTGAAACTGGTGAGTCTTTTCAACTATATTGTTGGAAGTGGTAATATATTGTGAATCTGTGATATATGAAACTCCTTTCCCTCCATCCACACAACGATTATGTTTTTCTGGGTAATTTATTTTTGATTTTATTAATATGTGATGATGATTTTTACTATAAATTCCATGCAGAATTGTATTGCCCGGCACAAACCACATAATCCCTGGGCGACATATTAAAGGTTTGTATTGGTGGAATTGAAGTAGTTCACTTGGGGAAAGAGATGGAGATGTTGATGCTTTGGATGATAAAATGAAGTCGGCTGAGTGATACTGGTCTGGAAAGTATATGGCTTTAGAATGACATAAAAGCTTCAAGCGCATTCGTCTTGTTGGTCCAAAATTGCATCCTCTTACAGCACAAGATGAGTTGATACCTTTATCAGTTGTTGGTACATCTAATGGAGCTGTTGACAGTGAATCCGACTCTAAAATTTCATCACCAAACTGACAAGGGACTACCCCCATGATGAAAACGTTTGGTTAGCTTTTGCAGAGTTCCAAGACAGGTTGCAGGAATGCAACAACAGAAAGGTGCTAACTTTTAAAGAAAATTGTCGTTTTTGAGAAGGCAGTTGAGCTTAACTCAGAGAATGAAGATCTATTACTTTGCCTTTTAAAGCTTATTAAATGAGAGATAGATCGGATATGCTAATTGGGAGATGGGAGAAGATACTTTTGCAACGTTCTGGAAGTTTCACGTTATGGAGATTCTTGCACGTTGTTCAAAGATGGTTAGCAAGATGTATGCTTGCGCATGCTATTGAATCTCTGGCTGCTTCATGAAGCTTAACCTGACTATATTTTGTGTCCCAACTAATTAACTTCTTCTATATATGGTGAGAAGATGTCTCCATTGTAAGTTTTTCAGTGTAAATTCACAAGCTAGGATTAATCTTGTTCCGAGTTAAGAGTGCTGGTTCAAAGTATTAGATTTCTTTACCTTCCATATTTGACAGACATGCATGTTAATTGCTAGAGAACACCATTTTTAGTTGGTATGTCGACCTTCCTTTGTGGCTTCCGCCGTATACTTATTTGATTTTGTGTTAGAGATTTGTTATTTTAACAAAAATATATGGTTAATTAGATTTAATGAATATAAAAAAATGTCGCAACACACAAACCACCCACATAACACCCTTATTCACGATTTTGAACATCATTAGATCGAAAATTCATCTTATATCATGTCTCAAAGTTTTAGCTTTGTACAACAAAAGGAGAAATTAAATTATATAACTTAGATCGAAATCTCATTTTTTTCTTAGTATGAATGCACATTTTCTTTTTACTATTGTTGCAATTTAGGTTTTTAGTTATCTGCATAATGGTCTGTATGGCAGTTTCAGACTGTCCTGCAGTAGTTTTTGCAACTTTTGTCTAACTATTAACTAAGCATCCATTTCTTCATTTATTGTACAATGACAGAAAACTATTATAGTTGTCTGGCTTTTTGCGTTGTCATACGAGTTGTCTAGAGGTGGCTCAAACCACAGATTCCGTGGTATGTTTGAAATGGTAGTGAGTAATGATATGCTTATAATTACAATTACAGAAGTAGAGAGAAGGAGTAGATAGAAAGAAAAAAAACTCATAAGATTTGAGGGGAGGGAGAGAGTTCAGAGAGGGTGAGGAAAAAGGGAACATGAAATCTCCCCTTGCTTTTTAATAAAATTATAGAATTGTCATCCATATCAACCACATCAGCAAGTGGTACAAAGTGTGTACAAAAGGGAGCTGTCAAGCTATCATTTTCCTATAGTTTTTGACTTAGAATAACAGTTGGAAATGTGAGTTTGGTAGATGAGATTAAACATCAAAAAGACATTTTGAGGTCTCAATTCATTTTTAGGGACCCATCTGAAAATGTCATTTTGATTTTATGCCATTCACATTGGTTTACATAAGATAAGAAACGGGAAAGAAGTTTTCCACTTGATGAATGCGTAGAACCAAATTAAAGCATAGGGTCCTACTAATAATAGAATGAGAACTTGAGACAATAAAAGGGAAAGATTATCAAGATTTTTTACTGTTGTAGTTAATTAATTTAATTAGCTTGTAAGTTTAACATGGATATATCAGAGTTTTTTAAGCATTAGTTATTAAGCTGTTTAATTTCAAGGTCTAAATTTCTAAATATCATCACCTAGTCTTTCCATCCATTCGGTATAGTTAACTAACTGTACAACTAACAATGATTCATATGACTGATTTAGTAAAAAAGGGGAATAATTATTGGACATAATTAAAAAAATGATATCAAATGTGGTGTCATTTAATAAAGAGAAATACGTGATGTTGCATATATTGTACATATTTTGTTGTTGAAATAATGAGGAAAATTGTTCAGAATTACTAAGTCTTCATCCACCCATCCATCGTTAATGATTTAATGACTTTGAAGCCTGTTCTTTCAATGGTATTATTGTGACTTATCGTATATTATTGCACATATGAGAACATTTATTCATTCTTCTATTTTGTTGTGCAATTATGATATCCTATATAGAAGTGAAATCTCTTTTCCAGAATATTCTACATAGAACTCTATAATTCTTATATATTTTTACTATATTACTCCATTTTGTATTTATATTCTAATTCTAATTTATAGTGGGAGTATTGAAATTTTTTATTCTAAGAGTTCTAATCTGGAGAAAATAGAAAACTAATTGACACACTTGTATTCTAAATAATAACTCTTGTTACTATACTATTTCATTTAAATAAATTCTAAAGTCATATTTATGATGTGCTCATTTAAAATATTGTTAAGCATGTCTTTCTATTTTTTTTTAATTTGAATATGACCGAAGTTGAGTAAATTAAGTACAATTGTTTATGCATGATATTATTTTATCATATTCTCTTAACCATAAACTTTATTGATTTGTGTAATTGTAATCTCAACTATCGTGGATATAATTATGCAAATTTTCTTAAATAGATTAGCATTATGTTGGTGACTGTCATACCCCAAATTTTGACCAATTTAATTTGTTTATTTTCGTACGTTGTTCGTATTTTTTTTAACTTTTCGTTCGCGCTTTAATTCCCGTGATATCTGTTATTCGTATTGTGATCGCATTTTATTTTTTACTTCGTTTATATTTTAATATCACTCGCGTATTAATTTCTTAATTTTATCTGCGTTTTATGCGTATTTTATTTTATCGTAAAGTTTACGTTGTTAAAAATCATTTTGTTCACGTCGTTGATTTACTTTTTATTAGCGTTTTTTAAGCCGCGTTATTCTGTCGTCTCAGACGAAATTTCGACAAAGAGGTATTTTAAAATACCTCATTTTTTTGGTTCCGACGGGACATTTTTTTAGTCATGTTTTTTATTTCTTTTTATTTATTGTTAATTTTCTTTTTTTTATTATTTATTTATTTAGTTATTTCTTTTTTTTATTTATTTATTTGTTGTTATTTATTTATTTATCTGATTTTATTATTTTAAGTCATTTTAGTCCACATGTCAGTTTGTTATTGGTCCTGGTCTAACTTTTCCTCCAAGTTTCAGCAGGGGTATTTTTGGCATTTTAATGTGCGTCACAAAGGTCGCTTTCAGTCACAATCAGTCAGAAAAAATCAGAAAAATAATCAAATCACTAAAAACACAAATTTATTTCTCTCTCCACCAATTCTGAATCAAAAAACTCATGAACACTCATGAATGTTCATCATGAACTTCATCCAACAATCATCCAGTGACTTTTTTTTTCCGAATTCTATCCTCATCCAAACAATAACAACATCACAGATCCAAAATCAAACCTCAAATCCAACCGTACAACAGCATTCACAAACAACAGATCCGGATCAACATCAAATTTCAAATCCGAATCGAAGTAACAAAAAAGAAAGTAAGTAGAAACAAGGCCTAACCGAACCAAAACGTAACCAAGAAGGATCCAAAACGCAAGGAAAAGAAAGAACCAAACGCAACAAAAGAAGGACGAACGGGAACGGAAAGGCAAGAACACGGAATCGTTCTAAAATAGAAGGAAGGAGAGCAAACCGAACAAGGAACAAAGAACGAACGCGAAGAGGTAAGAAGTTTATTTTTGGTTCGTTTTGTTTTGTAGATCTAGGTCGTTTTAGGTATGTTTTCGAATTTCTAAGCCTGGATCTGTGTTTTATATGAAAAAAGAAGTAGAATAGGTGTTTTTATTTTCGAAAACGGAGGGGATTGGGATTTTCCGGCGGCGGCGCCACCACCCTAGGGTGGCCGGCCTCCGCGCCGGAGCGAGCCTTGCTTGCCGGAGAAGATGAAGAAGATGAAGATTCATCTTCTCCAGCCGCCACTTTCATCCTTTTCCGGCGGAGGTTCTAGAGAGAGGAGAGAGCTCTCTTTTGTGTTTTTTAGAGAGAGAAAGTCTTAGAAGAAATGAAAGAAAAGAACATGAAAAACACTTATATACTCCCCTTTAATACCGGTTCGGTTCACCTGAACCGATCCAGGCTGAACCGAACCGGTTCCCCATTCCCCAGCCCATTATTTTTCTTTCCTTTGGCCCTTTTTTTGTTTCTGCTGCTATTTACACCCCAGTTTTTGCTACCTGCACCTTCCCTGCACATATTTTTTGTAGTAACTTTTTATTATTTCATGCATTTTTATTCATATAATATGTGAGCTATGTTTTATGCATTTTTAATTAGTGTTTTAATCTCCACATCATGCATTTCTTAATTCATTTTAATGGCCAAGTTTTATCTCATGTAGTGTTAGTTTATTTAGGCATTTAAAAAATCTTTTTCTTCTTTATTTTCAAAACTATTTCTAATTTGTTTATTTTATTTGTTTATTGTTCTTTTATTATTTGTTTTTTTTATGTTTGCATTATTATTATTCACCATCTCATGCATATTTTTTTTCTTGTCATTTATTTTATTGTCATTAATTTTTGTAGTAGGTATAATAGAGTTTTGTTGTAATTATTGCATGCATATTTAATTTTTCGTCATTTATTTTATTATTGCCATTGGTTTAGTTTGTGTAATTAGGGAAGTGATGTAATTTATTTTTGCGCATTTTTATTTCTCGTCATTTTATTTCTTTTGAGACCATAGATTGTATTTAGGGTATGTAATATGTAACCGACACACGCGCACCGACACTTCACTATTTTATTTACCGCTTTACGCTTAATTATTTTTCCGCCGTTACGCTAGTTCACCGTTAGTTTAGAAAAATATTTTTATCAAAAATCAAAAAAGTCAAAATTCAAATTTCTTTAAAGTAAACCTTGGCTTGTAACCCAAGTGTTTTTCCTTTTATTTTCCTTAGTCAAATGTTAATCAATTTAATATCCACATTAGACATGGATTTCTTGCAATTAAAATCAACCAACTTCACCGTATTTTTTTTCTCATGCCTTGAGGCCTCTCATCTCTTCTTAAAATCTTTTTTTCAAAAATGTTAAAATCAATTCAACCCATCAAAAAAGTTCTTTAGCCGAACTACTTGATTTTGATCCCGATTTATTTGGGTAAGTAGGCAAAGGGCTTTGGCCCTTCCAAATCAATAAAAATAACCAAAAACATGCTTCATCTTCCTCCTTTCTTTCACTTAAACTCTTAAATAATTTTAATAAGTAAAATTAATTTAGCGCAAGATTAAGAATAGGTAGAAGGTTCCTATGGGATACCATAGTCGGTTCGGGTGCCTAACACCTTCCCCAATCGAAACCAACCCCCGGATCCAAGGTCTTATAAGGGTTTTTACTCACTTTTTCCCTTCCCGCGAATAAAAGTTGAGAGTTCAAAGATTAAAGGTTCAAATCCGATTAATGATTTTGATACCCGAAAATCGAGAGCACAGTGACAGTCATATCCTATCGGTGTGTTGTTATTAATATAATTGTTATTATTCAATGTACCTTAATTTTATACTTATGTCAAATATAATTAGAGTATCCTATCAATATTTAAATTTTTGAGACATAGTAATTGTACATTGTGATGATATAGTTATTACTTATTATCCTTAAGATCCTTGAATGTGGATTACAATAAGTAAGTTACTTTGTTAAAAGTCATGTAGAAAACTATATAGATTTTGCAATCCAATATCATTCTATTTTTAAATTAAATTTCTACTTAAATGTTATTTTCATATATATAAATATTTTGGATTGCTACTATCCTTTTGTTATGTGATTGACGGACATACCCTCTCGGTGTGACGTTACTTAACATATATCATTTTGTGATAGAGAAATTGTTTACTATTTTATTTAAAATATCTTTCAAACTTTTTAATTCAACTATCATTATATATTCTCTATCAAGTGGGAGAATCCTTGCTATGTATTGTGTAACGTGATGAACATACCCTATCAGTATGGCATTACTTAACATAATCATTCTTTTGTGGATAAGAAAAATACCTTATTAGTTTAACTATTATTCTCCACCAAGTGGAGAAAATATCATTCTTTAACAAGCGAAGAAAAATTCTACATGTCAATTAACTATATCTCATAAACAAATATATTTATTTGTTTCATACTTCTAGATATTATTGTAGAGACTTATGTTGAGGATATTAATTATATTCTTTTCTCATAAATTATAACACACTTCCATATCCTTTTATATTATTGTAAACTTATTTTGTAAAATCAATATGTCAAAATCCCAAAATTCTTAACAACTCTATTGAGAAAAAAATTATTTATACATTATTCTAAATAATTAAAAATCGTATATTTGGGATATTACCATTTTACTATATTTTGACATATTTTATATCATTGATATTATTTAATACTGACGGAGGAAGTTTATGACTATTTTCTCTTATATCCTCAATAATAATAATAATAAAGTATAAGTCTCGTGTATTTCCGCTGCGTGTAACCTAATCTTTTTTCAAATGTGCGTAATTATAATTGTAACATTTGAGTTAGTGAGTTACTAAAATTGTGAATAGAGTCTCGTATCCTATTTTATAATACTAAAGACTTATCTCACTTATATGGTGATAAACCTTTTATATAATCATCATACTCTATCATATAAAGGAAGGTTATTATATTTATAAAATTATTTGAATTTTTAATTGTGAAGAGAAGATATTGTGTTATAAAATTCTTAAATGAAAAATTTACATTCTCCTTAATTCTAAATGTAGAATATGTGGTTGACTACGAAACTCAATTCTTGATAATATCTGTCATTAATAAATTATATATTCATGAGGTTTCATACTATCATTGATTTACCACTTATATTAATAATTCTGCTACACTCATGTGCAAAATATGTGGTTGAGTTCATGAAACTCTATTAGTTAAAATTATATAACCACTTATGTTGATAACCTTGCACTAGTAATTAAATATCCCACTGTTAAATATTACATTATTAAAATATTTATATATACCAGTTATCACTTATGAGATCCCACTCACTCTTGCTTATATATATGTGGGATCAGTGGGAGTGTGTACACAACACTATATACTTTGAGCTCAAATGAGAAATCTCATTTTTGTTTATATATATGTGAGATCAAGAGAAATGTGTACACAATATTACATACATACAATTTAAAATTCTCGTCATTGCCATATACTCTTGTGCATACTATAAAATATGGCATATCTTAAGAGACTTTAAACTTTAGTCTCATTCTATTATATTGAGAAATATATGATAATTCTTTTAATCTCAATAAGCATCATAATTGGATGCTTAAGTCAATTTTATTGAAATATGCACCATAAACTCTTAGCATGCAAATATACATTGTGCTTCTCTTTTACCAATATTCCACATTTTATGAGGTCATAGATAATAAGTACAATGTATAATATCAATACTCCTATCGAGCATGATATTGTGTTCTTGAAGTACTTTTAGATGAGAAGCCATCTCGTGAGTGAGATATGGTTTGAATACTTTTAACACATTCATGTAATTCATATATGCCAAACTTGCTTAAGAATACATTGAACATTCCACTTGTTTACATTTACTATACACTTCAAAAGTCAAAAGTCATATTTCCAATGGATATGAATACAATATTTATTAATTTACATTGAGTCCCAATATTTGCTGCAACGTAATTCTAAGAGACATAGACTAATTTGCCTTTTTGTTTGGTATGTACAGTATAATTACTTAAAAACTCTTTAAATTAATAATTATTAATTTATCGATAAATTAATAACTCTCTAAATTAATAAATTTCTCCGGTCCCGACATTATTAATTTATAGTGTTTCTAATGTAATTAAAAAAATGATATCAAATGTGGTGTCATTTAATAAAGAGAAATACGTGATGTTGCATATATTGTACATATTTTGTTGTTGAAATAATAAGGAAAATTGTTCAGTATTACTAAGTCTTCATCCACCCATCCATCGTTAATGATTTAATGACTTTGAAGCCTGTTCTTTCAATGGTATTATTGGTGATTAGTCCACATGTATGGATGTAGAAAATTCAAAGGAAGTGGCCCACATTGGTCCATGGAAGATGAGAAGGAAGTTTCAGACTTGACATGGTAGTGAAAGTGTAGACATATCTATGCTACCCTAATCATGTTGGTAACTAACTAACTAGTTAGTTTAAAATAGAAGTATATCAAAACTTTCCTTATGTCTTTAATAATTATATAGATACACTGCTCCTATGTCTTTCCTTATGGAAGGGTGGCATATTTCTGACTTTGAAATGTGATTGTTAATTCAATTAGAAAATTGTTTTACATAAAATTAGCTTCTCTATCTCATCTTCAATTGAAAATTTAAATTCAAAGTCATTTTTCTATGGCTAATTAAGCATTAAACATAACAACCTATACTAATAATTTTGTGTGAATGGTTAATTAATCGATTTGAAGACATAGTTGGTTTCCAATGACATGCAAATTCATTTTTTAAAGCAAAAATTTGAATGAGGCATGTTGGGGATTTAATGGCTGTTAAGGCTGTTCGTTGGTTTTTGGGGTACAAATATTCAATACTATCACCTACTAGTCTTTCATCAAACTTCTTTTACATACTTTCAACCATATATATAATCCCTCCGGTCACTAATATAAAACAAAAGTTTATTTTTTAAATTCATTCAATAAATAATGTGCGTGGTCTATATATAGACAACATATATCATTTATTGAATGAACCTGAAAAGTTAATTTTTGCTTATAATAATAACCGAAGGAAGTATATATGTGTTTGTAATAATTAATAAAAAAATGAAAAAGGAGTAATTAAGTAATTGTCTTATTAGATGTTAGAATAGCATAGTTTGTATTTATTTTTATTTCATGTTATTTAGCACTGATTAATTAACTAACAAAGTGAAAAATTAAGGGCAACAGAAGAATAAACGTAGTTAAAAACTAAAACTTGTAAAAAGTCTTGTAGAGACATACTTTAACCAAGTAGAGGTGGTAATACAATGATTTTTAGTATGTGATTGGTCAACACGGCTATAGGAAGTGGCTATAGGAAGTGGCCAGGAAGTTTCACAAACAATTTTGCATCACAGACCACAATAACTTAGGGCTTGTTTGATTCACTTCTCAAAAACAGTTTTTTAGTTTTTAAAAATTAAAAACTACAAAATTTGTTTGGTAAACTATTTTGAAAATTGTAATTTTGAAAATTAGTTTGAGTTTTTTAGTTTTTAAAACTAAAAAAGCCGAACTGTTAAAAGTGGTTTAATAACAACACTTAACATAAATGTGTTAAAGGAAATCTTTGTAAACTTACATGTAATCTCAAAAATCTCGATTTTCTTCTTTGTGAAAAACAAAGTAATGATTAATACTACTAGTTACACCTGTGTTTGACCAAAAATGAATAGTAAGTAGTGTCGGTCAATGATATTTACCAAGAAGTCACATGGAATGGTTATAGAAAATTCAGAGGAAGTTTCTGACTCTACAAAGCCAAATAAAAGCAAGAGGGCCGGTCCTACTAATAATTCCTAACCCTACCAAAATAAATGCAGGGGAGAAGATGAGAAGGAAGTTTCGTGGCTAATGTTAAATGAACACTTATAAATAACTCTTACGTGAAACTCATTTTATCTCAGTTTATGTTCTTGATTTTTTTACAAATCCTGATAGAAACACAACACTCCAAACCAAAATACTCTCACTACCATTTATTCTCATGGCTAGACAATCATCTTCTTCCTCCTCCTACGATGTGTTCATTAGTTTCAGGGGTTCTGACACTCGATTGGGTTTCACCGGTAATCTCTATAAAGCTCTTTCAGACAGAGGAATCCACACCTTCATTGATGACAAGGAGCTTAAGAGAGGTGAAGAAATCAAACCTTCACTCCTCAAGAGCATTGAAGACTCGAGAGTTTCCATTATCATCTTCTCTGAAGACTATGCTTCTTCTTCATTTTGTTTAGACGAACTTGTCCACATCATTTACTACTTCAAGAAAAATAAACGCCTTATTCTGCCAGTTTTCTATGGTGTGGAACCTTCTCAGGTGCGACATCAAAATGATTTTTATGGTGAAGCACTTGCTAATCATGAAAAGGGGTTTCAAAATAACAAGGAAAAAATGGAGCGATTACAGAAATGGAAGAATGCTCTTAAAGAAGCTGCTGACTTATCTGGCCACCATTTCAATCAAGGGTACCCTTTTTTATTTCAATCTTGTTTTAATTCTTTATCTTCCATATTTATTGTTATATATTTCCAATATATTATTTTAACAATTTGTTAAATATCTACTATACCTTAATCTTGATTAATGTGTAATGTAATAAACGATGTGCCTCATAAAACTCTTCTTAAGTGTGAGTATGTATATTATTGTTCTTGAGTTGAATGTGTTAAGAGCATGACCGTCCTTTGGAGTGTGCAACCAACTCCAAAGAGTTGGGCCTCCAAAATAGTGGGGCCTTTAAGCTATTATTTTTGAGATTTACTTTTCCCATACTATGACTTTCTTCGCGCCCTATTTTTTCTAAAATTACCTCTGGTTCGGATTTAGTTTTCCGAAATGAATTGTTAGAATTTTGCAGATTTATCCGGAATTTTAAATCCGGAAATATCTTTTTCCAGAACCTTTTCAATTTTAAGCTTTCAAATCGTAAAATAAATGCAAATAAACATATAAAACAGAAATAAAAAGACAAAAAGATAAAATAACTCATTTTATTGATATTTGAATAATACCTTACAATGATGTTGAAGCTTTTTAAGCTTATTACATAACAACCTAAAACTATTTCTAATCTTATTACATAAGAAAGAGGAGGAAGAGAAAGAAGAAACCAATACTGTCTGATAGGACATTCTAGTTGCTTTGGTGTTGGAGGGGAAACTGAGGGGGCACATGGGCCTCTAGGGAGCAAGAGACCATGATGGTTAAACTTAGACCCATATAGACCAACCTCACACCCAGACTGACTCCTTCTCTGTTGACCGATCATATAACCCCCTGATAGATTTCCAAAGAGACCTCTTTCTATGAAAGGCCAACGATGGAAACACATCGTTGTAGAAGGAAGATGAGAAAAGGAGAAAAAAGAAGGTGTGAAATTTTTTGAGTGCAATGAAACATATTTATAGGGGAAGGGGTAAAAAAAAAGGTGGAAAAGACATTAAATTCGGTCAAAAAATGTGTAAAAACGTTTTTTTAACCTGACCACCACCCAAAACGTTTGAAAAACGTTTTCATTTGCCCGACGACGTTCACCAAAGGTTTGCCCGGTTAGTGGAGTTTTAATGCATTTTTGGACGATTTTGAGTGTGGAACATGTTTTATTTGACTGTACTTATGACCTAGGAATGGTTTAAGGCTATAAATAGGCTTGCATGTTCAACAAAACCCATCATTCTTCACTTCATTTCTTTTCTTTCACTTTCTTTCAATTTTTTTATGTTTTGTCAGAGTGTTTGTGGTGTTATGGTCATTGTTGACCGTTGATAGGACCGCTGCAATTGCATTGCAGCTTATGCGGGGGGTTATATAACGGTGAACAGAGACCCTTGAAATCAAAGAAAGACTCAATATTCATATCAACTTCGTCCGGATTTTAAAATCCGGAATACACCAACAATCTGGTTCAGAAAATAAAATTCAAACCAGAGGTATTTTCGACATTTTTGCAGGGTGCGTGAGAAGGCAGCAGGGTGGAAAAAGTAAAACTCATTAATTTTTCCATCCTACGAGTTTCTCACACGTCCTATTTTTTCTTCCTAAACTTTCCCATGATTCAACAAACTGCATATAATGATTCTGCATCTATGTTCTAAGATATACATTTCAACTAATCTAGCCCAAGATCTATACTACAATCATCAAATCCAAGGCCATCATCTTCAATCTTGACTCCATCACCAACCTTATCATTAACACCTTTTTTCTTGAGGGTCAATGTTTTCATCCCATGATTTAGTTCATGCAATTATTCTATCGACGTATCTTTCATCCCATGACTTTGCATCATCTCGAGAATGTTGTCCTCATAGCACGAAAGTGATAGAAATTGGACAACCATCCTTCAATATACCATCATAAAATGTTTGTCAATCACATGTGCTAGACACATCATTCAGTTTACATGCGAAGGTGCCACCATAAAGGTGAAACGGTTTTTGATTGCTTATGTTTTATGGACAACAAAACCACCACATGCATGCTTGTATCTGTGTGCATTAAGGAGAAAGATTATATAATTTGTTCTGCAAATTTTTTGAAATCTTGGTTCTAAGTGATCCAAAGATGAAAAATGAATCAACATTTCAGATTGTATAATCCAAAATATGGTTCGTATTGGAAAAAATAAGGCATGTGAGAAACTAATAAGGTGGAAAAAGTAATGGTAAATTTTTTATTATATGTACATGTCCAATGACGCTAGCCCAATTATTTGTTGAGAATTGTTCTTTAGACATCGAATAATTGCTCACAGGCACCTCAAATTATCCAAAATACTTTCAACAACGGTTAATTACCGTTTACATAATTTTCTTTCTTATTTTTTAATTATTAATTATTCTTCTTTGTTAATTTGGAATTTTATTTGTTAATTATCTCTTAGTTTTATTTATGGATTCAACATCAACGCTCCAAAATTGGCAAGAACACTCATAACTTTTTATTTTACTGATTGTAATATGTATATTTTTGTGTTGGTTTGATGATTTTTTTTTCTTCATGTTTGTGGATATTATTTACAATTTTAATAGAAAAGCGAATTTTAAAAAAATTATTTCTTTATTTTTTTTTGTTGAGGTATATCTTTATTTATTAATTTTGTTAAGTCTGCAGCAACTTAACCTTATATTTTCCTACAATATTTTGTACACTTATTTAATACTAAAAAAATGCATCGCACCAATTTCATTTCTATCATGTTTCATTTTTTTTTTTAACAATATTTTGTACACTTATGCCTTTTTTTTTTCCTTTTTTTTACAATATTTTTTTTGACAATCTTTTGTACACTTATTTAATACTAAAAAAAATGCATCGCACCAGTTTCATTCCTATCATGTTGCCTTTTTATTTTGACAATATCTTGTACACATATGCCTTTGTTTTTTGACAATATTTTGTAAACTTATGCATTTTTTTCTTTGACAATATTTTGCACACTTATCCTTATTTATTACTTTTGTTTAGATTTGCAGCAACTTAACGTAATAATTTTCCTCTAAAATGCTGCATTAGGTTATCAACAATTTAACCTAACAAATTTCATCTAAAATGCAGCGTACCAATTTAACCTAACAAATTCCCTCTAAAATGCAACAATCCATATTATTTCTTTTCACTGATGAGTTTTTCATTCTTATCCAGTTGTGTCATCGTTTGTATATATCTATTGTTTATGTAGACTTTTTTTTTCTTATTTATTAATTTTATTAGGTCTGCAGCAACTTATCCTAATAATTTCCCTCTAAAATGCTGCATTAGGTTAGCATCAATTTAACCTAACAACTACTATATTCTTTTTTTCTTTATAATTAAAAAAAGAAGAGAGAGTGTTTTTTTTTAATTATAAAGAAAAAAAGAAAATAATTTCCCCAATACTTATATTGTGATTACATAAATAAATAGTTTTTAATAGATTATGGTTTCTCTATCAAATGACATATTGAGACGAACTTAATTGCAATATTTGATCTTTAATAATGTAATTTGTGTTTATTGATAGATGCATGTGTATATCACGGGTCAAAGATCATTTATCGATTTCGGACTCGTGCGTGCACCGGTCAAAAGTCTAGTTTTTATTGTGAGAGTCACGCGTCCACTTTGATTGGGATGACAATATCAAAGAGCAAAGATATTTGTTTCTATATCTCTTTCATATAGAAAACTAGGTCATTGCATGTTGAAACAAATTCAATTGCAATATTATATTCTTATATAGCAAGACATATATGTGACTGTTATTATTTAAAAAAAATTGTAATTGTTATTCTGATGCATGTATTTAAATATTTATGATTGAACAGAAACCAATATGAACGAGATTTTATTGAAAGAATAGTTACAGACGTCTCCAAAAAGATTATCCACGTTCCTTTACATGTTGCTGATTACATTGTTGGTCTCAAATCGCCAGTATCAGATGTGAATTCTCTTCTAGACTTGGGATATGATGGAGTCTTCATAATTGGAATCTATGGAACAGGAGGAATTGGTAAAACAACTCTTGCTCAAACAGTTTATAATTTGATTGAGAAACAATTTGACTTTAAGTGTATCCTTCACAATGTGAGAGAAAATTCAGTTAAACATGGTTTAGAGTATCTCCAGGAGCAGCTCCTCTTCAAATCAATTGGATTTGAAACTAAGTTTGGACATGTTAATGAAGGAATTCCAATCATAAAACGAAGGCTTTCTCAGAAGAAAGTTTTGTTGATTCTCGATGATGTTAACCAACCAAAGCAGTTGGAGAATTTGGTCGGAGAGCCTGGTTGGCTAGGTTCTGGAAGCAGAGTCATCATTACGACTCGAGACAAACAATTGCTATCAGGTCATGGGATTACAAGGATATACAAAGCAGGTGGTTTAAATAAGGAAGAAGCTCTTGAATTGTTAAGAAAGGTGGTTTTTAAAAGTAACAAAAATGATTCAATGTATGATAATATTTTAAACCGTGCAGTTGAATATGCTTCTGGCCTTCCATTAGCTTTAAAAGTAGTGGGGTCCAACTTGTTTGGCAGGAGTATAGCAGATTGTGAGTCTTTATTAGACAAGTATAAAAGAATTCTACATGAAGATATCCAAAATATACTTAAAGTAAGCTTTGATGCTTTGGATGTGGAACTACAGAATGTCTTTTTGGATATTGCTTGTGTCTTTAAAGGATATTCAGTGGAGTATGTCCAAGAGGTACTTCGTGATCATTATGGTTATTCCATAGAAAACCACCTTCAAGACTTGGTTGATAAATCTCTCATAAATATTGTTAGACGTGACCGTTGGGATTTTCATGATTCTGTTACATTACATGACTTGATAGAGGATATGGGTGAAGAAATTGTCCGACAGGAATCAATTAAAGAGCCTGGAGAACGCAGTAGGTTGTGGTGTCGTAAAGATATAGTTCATGTTTTAAAGAACAACAAAGTAAGATTGATATCTATGAACAATTTGTTATTTAAGCTTACCATCTCATACTAATTCTTTTACAGTTAATTACATGTACATGTTCTAGCTCTATATGTTATTTGTATTGTGGTTGATTAATTTTTATTTTATTTTTTGTTAAAAGGGAACTAGTAAAATTGAAATGATATATTTGAATTCTCCCTCAATGGAGCCCGTAGACATGAATGAAAAGGCATTCAAGAAGATGACAAATCTCAAAACACTTATCATTAAAGATGGCAATTTTTCTAAAGGTCCCAAGTATCTTCCAACTAGTTTGGTATTATGCAAATGGATAGGATGTCCTTCGAAGACTTTAACTTTTTTTTCGAACCAGGCAAGTGAAATAATTTCATTTTCCAATTGTGTATATTTATAAATTCACTATGAAAGTATGTTGTGTAATCATTTATTTATTTGTTTGTTTCTTCTTTGGTGTTTTTGCAGAATTTTGAGAATATGAAAAACTTGATATTGGACTGCAGTCAATCTTTAATCCATATACCCAATGTCTCAGGCCTTCCAAATTTAATAAAGTTCTCATTTGAAAATTGTCGGAATTTAATTACAATTGACAATTCCATTTGGAAGCTAAATAAGCTTGAACATGTAAGTGCGAAGTGTTGCCAGCAGCTCGAGAGTTTTCCACCCTTACATTTGCCCTCTCTTAAGGAATTGGAACTCTCTTATTGTGATAGTCTCAAAAGTTTTCCAGAATTATTATGCCAAATGACAAATATAAAAAATATTCGGTTCTCTGATACTTCCATAGGAGAATTGCCATTTTCATTGCCATTTTCATTTCAATTTTTCAGTGAACTTAAGTACTTACAGGTAAATCGAGTTAGAATGCTCAAGTTCCCAAAGTATAATGCTAGAATGAAACCTATAGCGTTTTCAAAAATGATTTCTGTTATACTTGGAGAGACCAACCTCTCAGATGAATGTCTTCCAATACTACTCAAGTGGTTTGTTAATGTGAAAGATCTAAACTTAATGAATAACAATTTCAAAAAATTTCCCGAGTGCCTTAGTGAATGTCACGATCTTAGGGTGCTTGTATTGGATGACTGCGAGTTTCTCGAGGAAATTACAGGGATTCCACCAAATCTTGTACAGCTTTCTGCATTGAGATGTGAATCATTGAGTTTGGAAAGTAGAAGAAGGCTATTGAGTCAGGTTTGTTGTTGTTTTATCTTGCAATATATAGTATTTGATATATAGTATTTCGTATATAATTGATAATGTAATACTAACAGGACCTACATGATGCTGGATGCACTACGATTAGTTTCCCAAACGGAAGTGAGGGGATTCCAGATTGGTTTGAGCACCAAATCAGGGGAGACACAGTTTCTTTCTGGTTTAGTAAAAAGATCCCTACTATAACATGTATTTTTCTTATCCCGGGATCTGTGATTCTTCCAGAATTCAACTTGTTTCTCAATGGCAAAGGAATTACTGATGATTGTTTATTCTTTTATGATGGTGTTCTGTCATCGGAACATGCATTTTTGTTTGATATGAACTTGGATGACCATATTTACGACAGTGTAGGAAATGAGCGTGAATGGTACGAAACAGTTAAATCTAATGAATGGAACCATGTGGAGCTTAAGTGGGAGTTATATTATTCGAGTGACACAGAGGAGGATGATCATGTTAGTAACATGGAGGAGGATGAGAAAGAGATTAAAATATTAAGCAGTGATGCACAAATGGGAATCCACGTGTCGTGGTATGGGTATGATTTTAGTGACACAGAGGATGATTGTTGGGACCCAGAACCGGAGAAAAGCAACAAGCAGGGGGAAGTGAGATTCACTAATCCTTATAGCAATACTTCATTATCGCAATTTGAGCCTCCTCCGATAAAGCAAAGATTGCTGGAAGTGGGAGTTTCAGGGACAAAGGAGGATGATGATTTTATCAACACGGAGGGGGATATGTGATATTCACCTAACCATCTTCTTGTTGTTCTCTCAATCTCAACATTGCAGGTTTGTACTTTGCTGTTTACACTTTACGTCATCATCATTATTATAAACGTTGATTAATTTTTGTATATATTCATTTACAAATTCATTGTTTCTAGCTGGAGAAGTTTTTTAAATAATGAGAAATCATGTAAGATTCTGTGGAAGATGCTTTGTAGCAAAATCATTTGTGATCAAAGACATGTTTGGTGTCCAATATGTCTTCATGTCCAACGGCGACACATGTGATTACATTCAAATATATTATTTTCTTAAATTACTATAGATGTCAAATCCGTGTCCGTATTTGTGCCGGCGCTTCATAGGGAGGATGTTTTGTCGCTCTTGATTGATAGATATTTTAGAAATTATAAGAAAACATTTTACACAGAGCTTAACAATTTTGGTTTTTTTCACTGTCGTGTATTTTGGTTCAAATTGTCGAATTGAAGACTCTCGAAGAGTTTGCAACTTCTTAAAAAGTTCAATTTGACTACCTTATTCTAAACTTTAGCCAGTTTAAGCTCATAAAGTTCACATTTGATGTCAAATTTTTCACGAGTTTTTGTATCTTAATGTGGGATTTTGAATGGATTTTTTGAGGTAAATAGTTAATAGCCTAAACACAGTATTAATGGTTAGTGAAGAAGTTACTTCTCTACATTTAATTGATTAAGTTAAGTGGCTTTACTATTAGTAAGCATATACGTTTCATAAACTTGAAGAAGTCCAAACTAATGTCATATCCTTTCACTCTATTTAGATTTTTAATTTTTATGAATGAAATATAACGTGACTGCAATTCAAACATGATACATAATCGATAAAAGATCCACTGGCTTATAAGCACACACGAGGTTTACAGTGAGCTAAATTTTTAGTTTTGTCGAATAATCAATATGGATCTTATCTGTTGAGCATAACTATATATTATGTTACTTATCAAATCAATTTTTGTGCATGTGACCAGCTGAAAGTTGAATCCAGAGATATCAAGTTGAATTTCTGCTCAGAGGCATCAGAAGCAATCAGGTCTGATGAATGTTTCGGTTCGGGATCGGGAATCCATCTCTCAGGGCCTGCAGCTATATCCCTTCAGTCCAGAACTTTTAAAAGGTGTAGTGGAAGTTGGACACTTCCACACAACATCCAATAAATTGCGGTGGATACTAGGTGAATGTCGTCACAAGTAAGATCCTTATACTTTTATACCATAGTAATATATTTATAAATGTACATGACTTGTCATTTCTTAGGGTGTATGAAGACCGTTATAAAAATGTGCATCTTTTGTTCAACAGGTCAAATTAGATACAAACTTCATCTTATATGACGGTGAAATAGATAGTTCAAAGAATTAAAAATTGCAAAAAAATAAAAATAAAAATCTATTGTGGAAACATTTATATTTATGAACTTGATGGTATAAAGAAGCCTTTTTCCTATGAAATTATGTTTTGATTTGGCAAATGGAAGTGGACAATTTCATTTCAAAATTCAAAGTTTTAGTTTTGTACTTCCAATAGGAAAAATTAATTTACTTATATTTTTCTTCTATTTCTTTTTGAAGTCTTGCAAACTGGTACTCCGTTTCTCTTTAATGTATCTCATGAATTAATATTTCCTTACTTGTATGAATCTTTTCGACTGAATTTCATTTGATTTTCTCATTTTGACCGTAACATATTAGAATTTTTTGTTTTCTGCATAATGGTTTGCATGACCATCTGTACATTTTCTAACCAAAACTAAGCATTTACTTGTTCTTTGACTGTACATTGTCAGGAAACCATCTGCAGTCATCTAGCTATTTGCCTAGAGGTTGCTTGCACCACAGAATCCATTGCTTGTTCGAAAGGGCAGTGAGTAATGCTATGCTTTGCAGCTCAGTTATCCTGGTTGCAGATATTTAAGAATTTCAAATTGGAATCCTTATAGAAAGAGTAAATCAGATGAAGATCAGAACTCGGAAATTTCCGAGACAGAACTTGTGTAGCATCAATAACACTGTATGGCTCTTGTGATTAACAAGGTATTCATGTGTAAAAACACTTTTCTGCCAAATCAGTTTTCAGAGGCAGAACTTGTGTAGTAGCAGCAACAGCAAATGTATGTATGATTCTGACAGATGGTTCATCTGAAATCTCTATTCAATTTTAAGCTACAGATTGTCAACAAAATTTCCTCCAACAGAAGCATTAAGATGGTTTTTTATTTTAATGGCAAAATATTGAAACCTTTTAAGTTTGAATAAATATATATTAGTCATTGATTTTACATTATGTT
The DNA here is from genome assembly GCA_946800305.1 of Medicago arabica. Lineage (NCBI taxonomy): Eukaryota > Viridiplantae > Streptophyta > Magnoliopsida > Fabales > Fabaceae > Medicago > Medicago arabica. Next base: position 9,437,439 of record OX326966.1, on the reverse strand, counting down.
GTTAGTATATATTATTCTGAAACCTTATGTTTGGATGTCATATATTCCCACTTGAAGGTTCAACTTCCTTCCAACTGCTATAGACAATTTGGGTTTGATTTCTCTTTCCATTTCTTTACTTTTATTAGTTTGTTGTCCCAAACCTGTTTCCTGAAAAGGACACTAACACATACCGTGTCGGCATGGCACTGTCATGTCCAGTGAACGTATTTGTCTCGGTCCTTCATAGAGAAGAATGAAGTATTTTCTAAGATTGTCCCAAACCGGTTTGTTAAAAATGAAACGCAGGTGCATTGCAGAGTGGTCAATCATTGTATCAAATCCTTGACTTCATGTGTCACGACCCAAAATTCAATATCGTGACCGGCGCACGAACTATAACTTCCTAGTCTGGCAAGCCTATTGACGAAACTTGACAAACTACAATTTAAGAAAATTTTCAATCTGACTTCCACTTAAAATGATATCTTACGAAATTTCGATAGAGTATCCTCTGTATTTTGAATATTTCCCAAGATATAAATCTTGTCTATATACATGTATTATCAGCTAGAATCTCAAGTAATATTTTGTTTCATACATGTACAACTCAGAATAAAACATGCTAGACTACCAAATAGCTGCAGATTCATCAATTGACACCAAAATATACATGTACAAAAGGGACACCAACCAAGGGGATCTACCAAAAGTGACACTGCGAAAACTTTGAAGCTGCTAGCAGCTTTCTACTCAGTTGCTTGGGATTCTGAAAAAAAAATAGAAAATAAAGGAGTAAGTCACAAGGACTTAGTGAGAGACAACAACCACTACCACTAGAAGGGAAACACACACAAAGGCACGAATGATTATTTTATCAAATCTCATCTCAGTTTACAAAATCTAGTAACCGCGTAAAAATGTAATAAATCCATAATCAAGTGTACACATGAAAATTCACATATTTTTAAATTTATCTAATCGAATAAAACCAATTCGAAAACCAATGTCAAAAGGAGGTGAAAACCAAATTAACAACTTCATAGTAAATGTAAAAATCAGGTATAATGAAAAGGAATCAAATAATTGAATCCAAATAGAATATACAAATCAGATTTAATGAAATCGAATCAAAATAATAAACTTCAAAGAAGGTATAAAAATCCAATTTTAGTGAAAATGGGTGAATCGAGAACTAGCTCCATCTCGTTGATAGCCCTCTCCTCCTAATGGTGGTCTTTCCATAGTGGCGGCTCCATCTAACGGATAACTCTTTTCTCTCGACTCAAAACAAAGTATAAAACATATTCAATTAGGGAGTTTACCTCTCATTGATAGCCCTCTCCTCCTAATGGCGGTCTTTCCATAGGGGCGGCTCCATCTAACGGAGTGACTCTACCTAATTGAAAACACATACTAGGTGCACCTAGGTTGCCATTATTATAACCATGATTTCAAAATACATCGTTGAAACCTTGCTTCAAAACATTTCAAATATTCTGTCGAAATACATACAATCCAAACCGAGTGGAAAACATTTTACTTTATAAATCACAACTAAAATCCAAATCCAAATGGAGCGCATATTAATATCGAAAATTCCAAAAAAACGTATATCTCAAACCGTAGTTTCCCATATCTCAAAACTCATGTCACAGTATATGAAACTAAATCTCAATTTCAAATCCTTTGCTCAATACGTCATAGATAAGTCCAAATCCAATCCAAATCGAGTACATATTAGTATCAAAATCTTTGAAAAACACATGTCAAAACCATTCTTTAGAACTTATCAAAACTAGTTGGAGCTCGTTCACGAACTTGTCGAAATTAGAAATTATCTCAACGTATCTTTCCAAAACTAGTGCACAATATATATGCAATCAAATATCCGTTTCAAATCCAATAATTTATAAATCATAAGTAGTCTAAAATAGAGTATATATCGATGACTTTGAAATAAATAATGACGAGAAAAATGTTCAAAGGTTGTGTTTCCCGTTTTAATAAATACTTGATATAGAAATAAACAAAATATCAATAATAACAATAATAAAAATATATGATAATGATCATCATCAACTCACACACTATATCGAATCGACCAAATTTTCTCTCCAACCAGTCCCGTACAAGCAAGCAAAGTATCAATTGTCCAAATCTCAAAGAGTCTTAAGGAGCCACTTTCATGGTATGGGTATCCTTCTCCTTTCTTAAACCATAAACCCTAACTCAAAATCCTACCCAAGAGCACTTGTAAAACTAAGAGATAATCTTGTTTTGGAGGTAAAATTTCTTTAAGAGAATTTGATTTGTGGATGAAATTGTAACTTGAAATGATAAGAAGAAGATAAAGAGGATGAGAAATAAGAAGATAGAGAAGGATACGCTGAGAAAGAAGAAGAAAAAAGAGGAAAGAGAAATGTAAAAAGGGAAAGAGAAAGGTCTATGAGGTTCGGTGGGGTTCCTTCTTCTTTTTTTCTTTTTTTTTATTATGTATATATATTTTTATATTTGCTGATTTAATTATTAATTAACTTAGGGTTAATGTCACAAACTTGCATGTTAAAACTGAAACAACAAATAAAATGAATTTCATCAAAGTTAATAAGCATATTGTTTGAAGTGAGGAGATATTGTGATTGAACCTCAGACAAAAAGAATGATGACAAATTTAGAGGGAGTACGGAGATTTGTTGTGGTGTTCTTGAAAGCAAATGTGCTTTTCGCTGAAAGGACAAAGTTGTTCTGTTTTTGTTGTTTTTGTTCCTATTATGATTGTCGCTATTATTAATACTAGAATAAGACCTGCTCGTTGCCCGATTTTAAATTATTCTTGATCTTATAACTTGACTTTTTTTTGTTTGCATATGGTCAAAGTCCAAAAAAATTTGACTAAACCCGCTCTAAAATCCAAAACAGATGGATTCTACCTCTGTGCTAATGCAGTTCAGATTCTATAATCCGGATAGTTTTAACACTTTCCAGATTATGTAATCTGGAAACGTCATTTTCCACCCCTTTTGTTGACTTTCAACGGGGTAATTTACGCATTTCGGATTACATAATCCGAAAAGTGTAAAAACAGTCCAGATTATGTAATCCGAATCCATCTATTGACCATCGACATCAACGGGTGGTTTAAGTGTCAAAATTCACGAATTTTTCCGGAACTCGGTTTCCGAAAGTAGTTCGGATTATATAATCCAGACAAGGGGTATTTTTGAAAAAAAAAAAAAAAATAGGACGCGCACGAGAATACCACAGGATGGGAAAAGTAATACTCAATTAAATTAAATATTAAATTAAATATCAGAAAGACAAAGACTTCTGAGATCCAAGCAAAATATCACTTAAACTCTCAATTCATATTTAGGGCCCTACCTAAAAATCTTATTTTGATTTTTAGGGCCCCACATTGGTTTACAGGAGATAGCCAAATAAAAGCACATGGTCCTACTAATAATTGAATGTGAACTTGGGAAAAAACGGAAATTAAATATTAAGCTCTTTTATTGCTGTAGTTCACTAACTAGGTTGCAAGCTTAACATGGATTTATTAGAGTTTTTCCGTATTATCTATTAAGCTGTTCGAATTTTGAGGTTTAAATTTCTAAACATCATCAACTAGTCTCTCCATCCATTCTGATGTTAACAATGAAAAATAGAAAATAGTTAGTACAAAAAGATAAATCATTATTGGACATAAAAATAAATATCAGGAAAGTGATGTTGCTAATTTTTGTTGTTCAATGATTGTTGATTGTGTGATTGATTAAATGATGATAGAACAATCTTAATTAAACCATAGCTTTGATATCATTAAAAGTTTGTTTGCATGCATTATCTGATTTTGTAAATTAAAATTTGGCTGTTCCTAGAGTGTTTGGAAAGGTAGAGGAATAGAGTGGGTAGGGAAAAGATGCCAAAATTTGTGGCATGCCTTGTTGTGGTACTACTAGTGCCATGTGCACATCTGATAGGGGTAATAGACCTGAACAAATGTGTTTTTTTTTATAGGCGAGATGATAAAGAATTTGAGAACTCACACACAAGTGGAGAAATCAGAATTCGAACCCCGATCACGACATTCGGCTTGATAATTTGGGAATTGTTATCAGTTGAGTTAAGACTTGTGAACATAAAACTTAACGAAAAATCTACGAGAGGTGAGTCAAACTTCAAATATAGACATCAAGTTACTATATAGAGTACAACATGAATTGGATTCCAGTTTTGGAGACTATTAGCTCCAAGCTCTAGAGAATGATAGGGATTTTGCAAACTGAGTTAACGCAATTTGAGCCTCCTCTGAATGGGAGCCTCCAAGCTCTTATCTTCAATGCTTCATTAACGCAATTTGAGCCTCCTCTGAAAAAGCAAAGATTGGTGGAAGTGGGAGTTTCAGAGACAAACGAGGAGGAGGGTTTTAGTAGAAAATTAGATGAAGATAAGAGCTTGGGAAGTTTCAGCGAAAGAAAGTTTGCAGCAGAAGTATCTAGATATGGTGTCAGGCATGCGCAATTTGGTGCTTACTGAAACAAAAGAAGAGCCTATATTTGTGGAAGCAACTGCGCAGAGGTGTAGCTTGGAAGAAACAAAATCAGATGAAGATAAGAGCTTGGATGTTTCAGAGACAGAAACTCTGGTTGTGATATTAAGCATTGCCCAAATGGGAATCCAAGAGAAAAGCAACTCGGAGGAGGATATGTGATATTGAACAATCCTTATTGTAGAAACACAAAATCAGATGAAGATATGAGGAAATAAATGGAAAGAAAGATGTGGGGTACATTCCTTGGTCTAGGTCCATCACAAAGTTAACGCTCAATCTCTATATTGCAGGTTTGTGGTTTGCTGTTTACACTTGAAATCAATATCATTACTATAAATGTTGATTAATTTTTGTATATAGTCAAATACAAATTCATTGTTTCTAGCTGGAGAAGTTTTTCAAATGACGAGACATGATGTAAGATTTTGTGGATGATGTTTGTGCACTCTAAAATATTGTTTAATTTACTTTAGAGGATGCTTTAGCACAAATACTTCTTATCAAAGAGGTGTCTGGTGTCCGACATGTGTATGTGTCCGACACCGAGACATGTGATTACATTCAAATAAGTTATTTTCTTAAATTACTACCAGTGCCAAATCCAATGTCCGTGCTTCATAGGGAGGATTTTTTTTTGCTCGTGATTGATAGAAATTTTAGAAATTATAAATGAATACATTTTACACCTAGAGCTCAACAATTTTAGTTTTTTTCTCCGTCCTATTGGTTCAAATCGAAGGTTTTCAAAAAGTTTCCAACTGTTTAAAATTCAACAAGTAGACTGCCTTATTCTACATTTTAGCCACTTTAAGCTTATAAAGTTGGCATTTGATGTTGATGTCTTAATGTATATTGTAAAGATTATGAAAATTTAGGCTTGTTTTCCCCTTCTATTTATTTATTTTTGTATAGTGGGAATGAATGGATCTTTTGAGTTCAGTAGTTAATAGCCTAAACACAGTATTAATGGTTAATTAATATCAATCTTCTCTATAGCAGCAGCCATCTCTCAGGGCCTCCAGCTGCATACCTTCCTAATCAAATTGAAACCATAGATGCTTTTAATCATAATCTTTATGAAAGATCTTTTGAAAAGGAAATTGATTGTTATTCCATAGTAATATATTTATAAATATGCATGACTTGTCATTTCTTAGAGAGGATGAAGACCGTTATAAAAATGTGTATCTTTTGTCCAACAGGTCAAATTTGGTACGAACTTCATCTTGTATCAAAGTAAAATAGATAGTTCAAGGAATTAAAAATTGCAAAAAAAATATTTGTTGTGGAAACATTTATATGTATGAGCTTGATGGTATAGAGAAGCCTTTTTCCTATCAAATTTTGTTTTGATTTGGCAAATGGAACCAGAGAATTTCCTTTCATAACTCAGTTTTATCTGCTACTCCATATATTTTTTCTACCATTTCTTTTTGAAGTCTTACAACTGGTTCACTATTGTTATACATCTTGTTTGTTGGGAAGAGGTTGCTGCACTTGAAACCTGAAATGTTTAATGATTATGCATGTAAAACTCAAAGCGTACGGGGTTGCCACACTAACCTTTAATTTCGATTCGCCCCCACCAATAACTGTGTATTAGATGCAATAAGGAATGACCGGCGAATCCCCTTCAAGATACTATGAGTTCCTTGACGTGTATTGCACAACCACACCAAGCGTATCTCCTAACATTATTTTACAGATTTATGGTTCCAACAATTCACTCATGCATTAAAGAATTGATGGATGATTTAGAGTAAGAGAATGATGAAGAATTATGTTGTTAATGTAACAAAATTTTGTACAAAGTTGTGTGTTGCAATCTATCGAACTAAAGCCCAAATATCAAGTATTTATAGTGCATTATATGACCCTTCGCATGAAAGAATACACCCCTTTGACTTGAATCAATGTTATGGTTCATTAAACACCCTTTTGCCAAAGGTTATGGCCATACACACTTGAATCAATGTCAAGGTTCATTAAGCACCTTTTTACCAAAGGTTATAATGTATACGAAAGGTTCTCATGAAGAGTTACAACTTTTTTTTTGAAGAAATCAAAATGGGATTATATTACTAAACCATAGCACTTGCAAGCACAAGGTGTGCCTACAACTACTAAAGAGTTACAACTTTTGATCTAAAGTGATACCATGATTTTGGAAATCACCAACAATCCCCCACCATTTTCAAAATACTAAATCTCATAAATCCGGAAATTCCATGCCTTCAGATAATGGTATCTCACGATTTGAACCATTACTTAGTAAGTTAAGTTTTCGCTCATTCCCAAATAGTATGGTAAGCAAGCTTTGAACCAACTATTCATTAGAACAAGTGTGCATAACTTACACATAGAATCTCGGTACCGTTGATAAAGAGACTTGTAAAATGACACATTAAGAAGGCCTTGTGTCATATATCCCTTTTCATGAGAATTTAAGAGTTAAGCCCTTGAACTCCGTGAAGCGGCCAAACTTCATTCTCACATAGGTAGACTATATCGGGAATGCCCCATAAGTATGTATTCCAGCAAATATATGTTATATGTCCATTAAGAGGAAAACCTCATCCTACCTTTTTTCTTCTTATGGTCCAAGTACTTTTACCCTTGGGATGTATCTATTGTCAAGTACTACAATTACTCTAATAGTGTATTTTCACCATTGAACCCAAGACTTGATGCTACTCAAGTGTGGGTTGAGTTTCCACTATTGGTAATCAGTTAGATATGGGCTTGAGTCCCATCCCCAATAATGTCTTCAACACCATATCCTTTGTCAGACCTTTCGTCAAAGGATCTGCAATATTCTTCTATGTTTTTATGAACATGATGGAAATTACTCCATTAGAAATCAAGTCTCTTACATAGCTATGTCTTAAACCAATATGCCTTGATTTCCCATTATAAACTTGGCTATAAGCTTTTGATAGTGTGGATTGACTATCACAATGTATGGATACTGGCGCCATTGGCTTTTGCCAAATTGGTATGTCATACAATAAATTTCTTAGCCATTCTGCCTCTTTACTCCCTACAGCCAATGCAATAAATTATGCAGCCATGGTGGAGTCGGAAATACATATTTGTTTCTTTGAACCCCAAGAAATTGCACCTCCACCAAGGTTGAAGATCCATCCACTTGTGGAAGCATGATCTTCAACATATGTTACCCAACTAGCATCTGTGTATCCTTCCAAAACAGAAGGGTCTCCACTATTGATGTAATATTTTTTACATGTCCTATTTCTATTTACATATGTGTATAATAGATTCGTTTCCGCAGGGATTGGTTTGTCTCGTAAGTAGTTTAACGTCAAATATCATTTCAAGTTTTGGGTATAATTTGTTTGTTTGTGTAAAACTATTTTCACTATTCGACGTAAAAGTAAACGAGCAGAGATAGGGCTATTTCGCTTGGGGTCAGAGATATCAACCAAGCGTAACAGCTGCAATCTCTCGATCAAATAACGGATTCTAGCTTTTTAAACGATATTATCACAATCACTCGACAATATCATTCGTGTCCAAATGATATCGTTAGTTTCAGGGGATTGTTTAAATGTCGATTTCTCGCACGTTTAAACAATCACAAAGTCATGTGGATCGTTTAATCGACGATTTCTCGCCCGATTAAATGACCCAAAAGCATTAAGTTCTAGATTAAAAGTGATTATCAAATGGTAACATCTATGTCTAGCATGATAACTTAAGATAGATTGTTATTCTAGTTCTCAAATCCAAAAGCATTTGTCAATAACATTTTGAATCTCAATAAAACATTAAACACAAGAATAACAACAATATTGAATAAATAAGCTAGAACCATATATTAAATGATCAAAAGATTACATAATAGCTTGTTTGAATACCTCAAGACCCACAAGAGTAGATGAAGCTACATATGTCTATGATAGCCTTGCAAGAAATGAAGAAAAGATGAAGATTCCATAACAAGATCCATGATGTCTCAATAAATCTTGGCTTGAATCTTCTCCTAACTACCTTGCTTTGTGTTTCTCTCTCTAGAAATTGCCCTATTCTCTCTCTAAAAACCAGAACTTAATAAAACAGTGGAAAAAATGGCTGGTTGGAAAAGAAGAGAAACAATGTATACTGGCTGCTTTTGCGAACTTTCGCTGATAGCCAAATATTTCGCTATCAGCGAAACCAAGAAAATCTGCTCTGCCCCAATGGGGTGATTCCATGTGGCCCTTATCTTGTTGAAATTCCTAAATTTCGCCATAACTTCGCTAATGGCGAAATCTCCCTGGAGTGATTTCGCTATTAGCGAAATATTCGCTAATAGCGAATTTCTTCGCTTCTACATTCCAAACTTCGCTATTGGCGTAGTCTTCCTGGAGCATTTTCGCTATCAGCGAGATCTTCGCTAATAGCGAAATTCTTGAGGCCTTGTGCACTTTTTCTTGGTCCTTGCTTGTCAATTCCTTCACAAAATGGGTAGAATCAGGCATATAAAACACAATTGGTAGAATTACAATAAATGAGTGCTTTTCCATATATAACTTGCAAAACAAGTCACTAAAATGCCTAGATTAACACATGAAATAAAGTACTTTTGAGCACCTATCAAACTCTCCCCAACTTAGCTTCTTGTTTGTCCTCAAACAAAAGAATCAAAAAGGAAACTTACAAGGCTTTGGACAAGATTTTCAACAAAATATCAAGAAGTTCACCATAAAAATTTCAAGTGGTGATTCAGATGCAAATGCGCGGGCAAGCATGAAGTTTTCCATCAATTCAAGCACAACTATAAATGTGAAATAAGTCCTAAGCACAAAGTTCACCTCAAACAGTTTGAATCACAAACACAACTATCTATGAACCACACCTAACACTCTTCTTTGCAAGTAGATAAAACAAAGTAATAACAATGGATGAAGGGTAATGTACACACACCCAACAATCAAGCTAACATTCTGATTAAGTTATGTGTCCATCCAAATATCATCTCAAAAAGCACAAAAAGCATGGATCAAAAGGTCTTTCTTAGGGTTATAACTTGGCCGGGCTACAAAAGAAATGTCATATGTGGGATAATTGAAATCAAAAAGCCTATCGAAGAGGAACATTCCTTGTATTAACAATTCAAACCAAACTTCCCTACCAACCATAATACACCCTTGGTGATCAACTATAAATTCAATAACCTTGACAACTTATTCTATTTTTGGTTTTTCTTTTCTCTTTTTTTTTCTTTTCTTTTGTGTTTTTCTTTTCTTTTTCACAAGTACAAACTTTGAAACTTCTAACATATAAACAAATTACTGTTGTCAAGTTACTTTCACCAATTCACCAAGATTCTTCACATCAAATACCTCTCTTTCTCCCCAACTTGAACACAACAAAACTCTAATTGAATGTTCCTCTATCCTAAGGCAAGGGACAAAGTACAATAAGGTTAAGGGTTCAACAAAGTGAAAATATCAAAGTCCTAAAACGAGTCAAACATGAACTGAATTTAGAAAAATTTTGGGCAATTTCAATGAGCATTGTGCTCATGAAAGTTGACAGTTCATGTTTGAGGACTTGATTCATTTGGCTCAGATTGGGGTGTCAGATACTCACTCTTCTCACGGGTAGGCTTTATGTGGTCAAAAGTGTTTCATCTCAATTTCAAAAATGCCTTGATCCTTTCCATGCTTTCATACCATTCAAAACAATTATCAGATTTAACATAACAAAAACAAGTTAGACAATGATTATTGGTCTCCAGCATATAGTATATAGTTTGAAGCTACCTCACATTTAGGCTAAGTACTAAGTGGTTCATAAATAAACATGTTTCTGAGAAAAACTAGATGAGATAAAGTTTATGCAAAGTACTCATTTCAAATTCTAGTGAATGCTTATAAAAATAGGAAACCAATACCTTGGCTTTGCGCTTTATCACAATTCAAATCATTATCACACACCTGAGTTTGCTCAAATTTTTGGCTCTTTCGAGCACTTCAACTTTGATGTTCTTGAGTAACATTTTTTTTTCTTTAAACAAAAGCAAGGGTAAACAAAAGTTTCAATCCAAAGCATATTAGTTTCAAAACAATCAACAAGCTAAGTCATTAGTTAAAAGTTAAACTACTAAAAGCAAAATACTTAGCACTTCAAACCGTGCTTGGAAGTACACAATTTCAAAATAAAAATTAAGTTCCAAAATAAAACGAAATGTTAGCTAGAACAAGAAAATAAAGACATAAGCAGTAAAGAAACTCTGATCACAAGTCATCATCTGCGTCATCAACGCCAAGATCCACCTCATCCTCAGTGCCCTCATCATCAGCTGCCCCCACATAAGGACCTGGCATGTCCTCAGGCCAATGAACAAAACTCTGAAAAGCCTCTGGAGTCAGCACCGGATAATCTGGGTTGCCAGGATGCACACAGGCATTGTAGAAGGTCTGCTGGATACCCTGGTTGCTCCGATAAATGGCTTCATTTTGGTTCATGATATGAGTGTTCTGATCCCGAACATACTGGTTATGACGGCTCTGCTCGGACATGAAAGACTGTAGAGAGGAGAAATCAAAGGTACCAGCACCAGTGGCTGGTTCATCATCAGAAGATTTGTAGTTAGCTGTCCTCCTCTTTCTTTTTACCAAGCTGGAGATGAAAGTGTCGTCAACCGGATGCTGGATCTCTTCATCTGCGGCTTCAGGTATGTCTACCCCATTGGCTTGCAGTAGCCCCATAATCAACCCAGGAAATGTGAGATTAGCTTTCGACCCCGTGGCACAGTTCAAGGCGACACTCTTGAGCTCATTTGCAATGATGCGGGCAATGTCCACCTGTGTTCCTTGCAGGATACTCCAGATCAGCGGGACAATCCTAATGGGAGCGTCAGAGGTATGACTCTTAGGCACGACATTGTGCACTAAAAATTTGAACACCACACTAGCCTTGGCATTCATGTCAGCATAAAGAGCCTTTTGAGCTTTCCCAGATGCATTCTTGATGAACCTACGGTCCTTGAGGAGAATGTCCTTTTCGATTCTCCGGAGATTCCAATTTCCTTGCGCATTTTTCTGACCATAAGTGCACAAGGTAGGTACAGTTGGTTCCTCGGACTCGGGTAGGGTGAGGGGATTGCCAAGGAAGTCATTGATGGCATCTCTGTCAAAACGGATAGTTTTACCCCTCACAAAAGTGGTGAAGGAAAAACTATCGGCCAAGGTGGTTGGGGAACCGTCTGGTAATGAGTTAGCATAAAACTCCTTCAACAGATCAAGGTTTATCTTAGTGTACGGTTGGAGGAGTTTGTCCCATGCTCGCTCCGTGAACATGTACAGGAAGTCACAGTTTTGGCCATCAGGGTGAATGTCAAACACTTTCTCTGGTCAGGTTTTGTATTTGTTCATGCTGATGAACCTAGCATGTTGGGCTTTGTGTGGGAAACGGGAGCGGTCATAGGGTGGAGGTGGATGAGGAGGCTTTGGTTCGGGGGCGTTTGGTACCGGTGGATTGTGGTTTAGGACCCATCTGCAAAACAACCAGGAAATTCCAATATATAGCATAGAAAGAATTAGAACAAGTATGGGACAATACATTGACAATTTCAAAAAAATTCAAAATTCTGGGCAATTTCGCAAGAAATTCGCTAACAGCGCAATTTTAGGCTATCAGCGAAAACACAAGAAATTCGCTGATAGCGAACTTTGCGCCATTAGCGAGTTTCTTCGAAAACACAAGAAATTCGCTGATAGCGAAATTTTACGCCATCAGCGAGTTTCTTCGAACTCAGCTTTTTGTCCAGAGGAATTTCAAATCAATGCCTGCAATTTTAACCACAAAATCCAGCAAATTTCGACATGAAAAGTCTCCCTATGTCTCTATAACACACTAGTGAACAGCAAATGAACCCAAATCACAACCTTTGCACATAAATCATTCAAAACCTAATTTTCCAAAAGTTTCTAATTTTTTTCAAAAATTGAATGTTTAAGGCACAAGGATAGTGATTCACGTTCCTTTTCACACTACCAACCTATTGCAAACAGTCTCTAATCACAAACAAGTCTCTAACCCTAAACCCTAGCCATTTCTAAAAAAATGTATAAAAACATGAATTTTGTCAAATGAGGAACAAGAAAGAAAGGGAAAGGAAATCAAACATGTTAATCAAGGATAATGCAAGTGCAAGATGAAGATTATGCAGTGAGATGAGTGCTTGACTTGATTTGAAAAGGAATGGATTTTGTGTTTTAGGGTTAGTGAGAGAAGAGAGAATTTTTTTTTGATGTTTTGAGGGTTTTTGAAGTTGAAACCGTACAAAAGGAGTTGGGTTGGGTGGTTGGGCCAAAGTAATGGCCAATTTCGCTAATAGCGAAATCCCCCTGGAGTGATTTCGCTGATAGCGAAATTCCTGCGCAGACCCAGCCAATTTCGCTATTGGCGAAAACTCTCTGTGATGATTTCGCTAATAGCGAAATGTGCGCTGATAGCGAAATTCCATGGTTTCAGTTTTTGAAATTGCTTCTTTTTGGTTCTTTAATGCTTATGACTTGTTCCTACATGCAATGAAACATAAAAAAAAATGACTTACAAAACCGGGTTGCCTCCCAGCAAGCGCTTGTTTTACGTCATTAGCTCGACGCCTTTTTCACACAAATCATGGATCATTTAGTAAAATTGTCGACGTTTGTCGATCAACTTCACCACCAAAGTAGGGCTTCAATCTTTGCCCATTAACCGTCCAGTTGGTTTTTGTCATTGGATCTTCCAACACCACTGCTCCATAGGGCTTTACTTCTTTAATCAAAAACGGACCGAACCACTTAGACTTGAGCTTCCCCGGAAATAATCTCAATCTTGAGTTAAATAGTAACACCATTTGTCCGGGCTCAAAGTTCCTTTTCACAATCCGCTTGTCATGATACCTCTTCACCTTCTCCTTGTACAACTTGGAGGACTTGTAAGCTTGATTCCTCATTTCCTCAAGTTCATGCATTTGAATTTTTCTTCTCTCCCCCGCTTGCTCTTGGTCAAAATTCAAAAACTTTAGCGCCCAAAATGCCTTGTGCTCCAATTCAACCGGCAAGTGGCAAGCCTTCCCATACACCAATTGGAATGGTGTGAAACCCGTAGGTGCCTTAAAAGCGGTCCTATAGGCCCACAACGCTTCATCAAGCTTTAATGCCCAATCTTTCCGTGATGAAGACACGGTCTTTTCCAAGAATTTTTTGATTTCCCGATTGGACACCTCGGCTTGGCCATTTGTTTGTGGATGGTAAGGTGAAGCAACCTTATGCTTTACTCCATAGTGTTCAAGAGCTTTGGCTAGTTGCGAATTGCAAAAATGAGATCCACCATCGCTAATAAGCACCCTCGGAGTTCCAAAGCGAGTGAAGATGTTCTTCTTTAAGAATTTGATCACCGTCTTACTATCGGCTTTTAGGGAAGCGATTGCTTCAACCCATTTTGACACATAGTCCACACATACCAAGATGTATTCATTTGAGAACGAGGAAGGAAACGGTCCGACAAAATCAATACCCCAACAATCAAAAACTTCAACTTCTTGCATAATTTGCAAGGGCATTTCATTTCTCTTTGCAATTCCTCCCGTCTTTTGACAGTTTTCACAATTTTGGACATGTTCATATGCATCTTTGAAAAGTGTGGGCCAATAGAACCCAGCTTGAAGAACTTTTGCTGCCGTTCTTTGACCGTTGAAGTGGCCACCATATGGTGAGTTGTGACATTGCCACAAGATCTCCTTGGCTTCTTCTCTCGCAACGCATCGTCTCAAGAGTTGATCGGCTCCGGTCTTGAACAAATAGGGGTCATCCCACAAATAATGAGTGGAGTCTCGTAGAAACTTCTTCTTCATTTGATAATTGAAATCCTCCGGTATGACACCCTTTGCTTTGTAATTTGCCATGTCGGCAAACCATGGCCTCTCTTGCACCATGAGTAACTTCTCATCCGGAAACTCTTCCCGGACCTCTTGTTCCTTCTCGGTTACCTCAATGTTTACAAGCCTTGAAAGGTGATCGGCCACCAAATTCTCGGTCCCCTTTTTGTCCTTGATCTCCAGATCAAACTCTTGTAGTAAGAGCATCCACCGGATGAGCCTTGGTTTAGAATCGACTTTGGTGATCAAGTACTTAATGGCTGCATGGTCAGTGAACACAACAACTTTTGAACCAATAAGATAAGAACGAAATTTTTCTAATGCATATACGATTGCAAGCAATTCTTTTTCGGTAGTTGCATAATTGATTTGAGCGTCGTTTAAGACCTTGCTTGCATAGTGGATAGCATGAAAAATTTTGTTCTTTCTTTGGCCTAACACGGCACCCACAGCATAATCACTAGCATCACACATGAGTTCAAAATTTAGGGTCCAATTAGGAGCCATGATTATGGGTGCGGTTGTCAAGCTTTCTTTCAAAATTTTAAAAGCATTTAAACATTCTTGATCAAATTCGAAAGACTTATCTTTGTTGAGCAAATTGCTCAATGGCTTTGCAATCTTTGAGAAATCTTTGATGAAGCGCCGGTAGAATCCGGCATGACCAAGAAAACTTCTTACCCCTTTGACATTTACGGGAGGTGGGAGCTTTCCAATGACATCAACCTTAGCTTGATCTACCTCGATACCCCTTGAAGAAATCTTGTGACCAAGGACAATACCCTCGGTAACCATGAAATGACATTTCTCCCAATTGAGCACCAAATTAGTTTCAACACACCGCTTCAGTACGATGTCCAAGTTTTTCAAACACGAATCAAAAGAAGAACCAAAAACCGAAAAATCATCCATGAAGACCTCCATGCATTTCTCAGTTAAATCGGAGAAGATGGCTTGAACACACCGTTGAAAGGTAGCGGGTGCGTTGCATAAGCCAAAGGGCATTCTTCTATAAGCAAAAATACCAAACGGACAAGTGAAAGCCGTCTTCTCATGATCTTCCGGGTTGACGGTGATTTGGTTGTAGCCGGAATAGCCATCAAGGAAACAATAGAAGGCTTGACCGGAGAGTCTTTCAAGCATTTGATCCATAAAGGGCAATGGGAAGTGATCCTTCCTTGTAGCTTGATTGAGTCTTCTATAATCAATGCACATTCTCCATCCGGTGACGGTCCTAGTTGGAATCAATTCATTTTTCTCATTTGTGATCACCGTCATACCTCCTTTCTTTGGAACTACTTGAACCGGACTAACCCATGCACTATCCGAGATTGGATATATCATACCGGCTTCTAATAGCTTCACCACTTCCTTGCGCACTACCTCTTTCATTGTTGGATTCAAGCGGCGTTGTGGTTGTGCTACCGGTTTGAAATCATCTTCCATCATTATTTTGTGCATACAATAAGATGGACTTATCTCTTTCAAGTCGGACAACTTCCACCCTAAAGCTTCTTTGTTGGACTTTAGAATTTCCACCAAACTTTCTTCTTCCTTGGCGGTTAAAACGCTACTTATGATGACCGATTTGACATTACCTTCTTCAAGAAAGACGTACTTGAGATGTGATGGCAAGACCTTTAATTCCAATTTGGCATCTTCAACCTTAGATTCTTCATCGGACCCCTCTTTCAACTCCTCAAGTTTAGCATGATGAGGAGGAATTTCCTTCAAGGTATCTAGCTCCTTTAAGCAATCTTCAATCTCTCTTGCTTCTTCGGCACCAACAGAATCAAGTGCATCCGTCAAAGCACTTTCAAGGGGTGTTCGGTTAAGAAATTGCTTCCGGTTGGTCATGATGACTTCTTCGGTTGCATCCACTTTAAAACATGCGCCCTTATCCTTGAAGTACTTAATGGCATCACGAATATTGAAGTGTACCTCTTCATCATCAAACCTCACCTTAATGATGTTGTCATCAAGGTCAATCATCATTCGTGCCGTTTGCATGAAATTTCTTCCCAAAAGAATAGGCACATCGTCATCCTCCTCAATATCCATAATCACAAAATCGGCCGGGAACACAAATTTGTCAACTTTTACTAACACATCTTTCGCTATTCCTAAAGGCTTTGCGAAGGATTTATCGGCCAATTGCAAAGTCATCCCCGTCCGCTTCACACATAGTTCACCAACTCTTTTAGCGACAGACCAAGGCATGAGATTGATGCTTGAACCAAGATCAAGTAGTGCCTTGCCAACAGCGGTGGTTCCTATAGCTACCGGAATAGTGACTCTCCCCGGATCTTGTTCCTTCTTTGGCAACCTCCTTTGAATGATGGCACTACAATTCGCATCAAGTTGAATGACTTCTTCATCGTTGACTCTTCTCTTCTTGGAAAGGATATCTTTCATGAATTTAGCATACGCCGGCATTTGTTCCAAGGCTTCTGAAAATGGAATATCAATTTGTAACTTCTTGAAAAGTTCAAGAAACCTTGCATATTGCCTTTCCTTGTCTTTCTTTGATGGAGCTTGTGGGTAAGGTAAATGTTGAGTCAACACCTTCTTCTCAACTTTCTTCTTTGTTTCCTTCTCATTCACCACATCTTCCCCTTCTTTCTCCATCTCATTCTTTTCAACTACTCCTTTTTTTTCATTTTTTTCATTTTCAACTAATTCTCCTTTATTTTCTTCCTCTCCTTCCTTCTCAACACCTTCTTCTTCATCAACTTCCTCAAAATCAAATTCCTCTACAACCTTCCGCTCTACTTCCAAATCATCAACACCTATCCCTCGGCCAATCACTTTGCCACTTCTTGTTGATATGGCTTTGCAATGCTCTTGCCCTTTTGGGTTGGCTTGTGTGTTGGCGGTGAAGGCTCCCCCTTGTTGGTTAGCTTGAGCCATTTGTTGTGCCATTTGCCCCATTTGTGTTTCGAGGTTCTTGATCGAAGCCTCGTTGCTCTTTTGGTTAGCTAAGGACAATTGCATGAATTGTTTCAAGGTCTCGTCCGTGTTTGTAGGACGGTTTTGTTGTTGTAAGGTTGTTGGTAATAATTGGGTGGTTGAAAGTAGTGAGGTGATGGTTGTCTCCATGGTTGGCCAAATGAGTTTCCTCGTGGAAAGTTGTTGTTACCTGGATATCTCCCTTGATTAGAACTACCGGCTTGTTGACCTTGTTGTTGATTCGGCCTTTGTTGGTTTCCCAAGAAATTGACCTCTTCTAAAGATGGTGGTGGACAATAGCCGGTGGGATGATCACCGAAACACAACTCGCAAGCATTCACTTGTGAAGAACCCCCATCTTTGTGGAATTGTTCCATGATTTGCTTGGGTAAACTCTCCATTTTCTTTTGCATTGCTTCCATTTGTTGAGTGAGGAGTTTATTTTGTGCTAACACCGCATCATTTGTCTCCAATTCAAGAATACCTACTTTCCTTTGTGAAGGATTTCTATTATGAGCAGATTTGCGAGAGTTAAGCGCCATTTGATCAATGATCCTTACCGCCTCTTGTGGAGTTTTCAACATTAGAGAACCATTTGCCGATGCTTCTAACAAAATCTTGGATTCACTTTGAAGACCTTGGCGGAAAAGGTAGATTTGCATTTGACTATCATAACCATGCTTGGGACAATTCCTCAACAAAGATTTGTAACGCTCCCATGCATCACAAAGTGACTCACTAGCACCTTGACTGAATGTTGTAACTGCAGTTTTAGCTTCCAGGTGCCTATCTTCCGAAAAGAACCTCTCGGAAAAAGCTTTCTCCAATACCGGCCAATCGGTCATGGTTGAAGTTGGTAGATCTAAGAACCATTCTTTAGCTTTCCCTATCATTGAAATAGGAAATAATCTTGTGAACACATTCTCTTCATCCGCTTCACTAGCTCCGAGTGTACCGGCTAGACTATAGAAGGTGGTGAGATGCTTGTATGGATCTTCGTGATCTAACCCAGAAAATGGATGAGATGTCATGAGTTGAATCATTCCCGTCTTCATCTCAAATTGCCTAGCATTCGGCCTCCCAAGACGAGCGAGTCTTCTTGGACTAACCCAACATGGAAGCACATTTTCTTCTTCATCACCCCCAGGTGGTGGTAAGGCATTCATTGTGATGCCTGGTTGACTTCTTGTAGGAGATGTCGGAGGAGATAACTCTGGGGATGATTGTGGAGAGTCGGTTGTGGAAGGAGGAGAACCGGAAGTTCCTTCTTGCTGAGCCAGCCTAGCCAAAATCTTTTCTCTCTTTGTTTTGCTGTTGTTCCTACGAGCTGTTTTCTCTATTTCAGGATCAAACTGAAGTTGGTCTTTAGAAACGGTACCTCGCATAAACAAAGTTTAGAAGACTATACCAGGTGGTTAGCAATAAAAGGAACAATGAATGATATATGAGTAAATATGTACAAGAAATAATCTTTGTGCAAAATTGCTTAAAATGATAAGATAGTTACACTACTTATGACACTATTGCCAATCCCCGGCAGCGGCGCCATTTTGATGTAATATTTTTTACATGTCCTATTTCTATTTACATATGTGTATAATAGATTCGTTTCCGCAGGGATTGGTTTGTCTCGTAAGTAGTTTAACGTCAAATATCATTTCAAATTTTGGGTATAATTTGTTTGTTTGTGTAAAACTATTTTCACTATTCGACGTAAAAGTAAACGAGCAGAGATAGGGCTATTTCGCTTGGGGTCAGAGATATCAACCAAGCGTAACAGCTGCAATCTCTCGATCAAATAACGGATTCTAGCTTTTTAAACGATATTATCACAATCACTCGACAATATCATTCGTGTCCAAATGATATCGTTAGTTTCAGGGGATTGTTTAAATGTCGATTTCTCGCACGTTTAAACAATCACAAAGTCATGTGGATCGTTTAATCGACGATTTCTCGCCCGATTAAATGACCCAAAAGCATTAAGTTCTAGATTAAAAGTGATTATCAAATGGTAACATCTATGTCTAGCATGATAACTTAAGATAGATTGTTATTCTAGTTCTCAAATCCAAAAGCATTTGTCAATAACATTTTGAATCTCAATAAAACATTAAACACAAGAATAACAACAATATTGAATAAATAAGCTAGAACCATATATTAAATGATCAAAAGATTACATAATAGCTTGTTTGAATACCTCAAGACCCACAAGAGTAGATAAAGCTACATATGTCTATGATAGCCTTGCAAGAAATGAAGAAAAGATGAAGATTCCATAACAAGATCCATGATGTCTCAATAAATCTTGGCTTGAATCTTCTCCTAACTACCTTGCTTTGTGTTTCTCTCTCTAGAAATTGCCCTATTCTCTCTCTAAAAACCAGTGGAAAAAATGGCTGGTTGGAAAAGAAGAGAAACAATGTATTCGCTTCTGCATTCCAAACTTCGCTATTGGCGAAGTCTTCCTGGAGCATTTTCGCTATCAGCGAGATCTTCGCTAATAGCGAAATTCTTGAGGCCTTGTGCACTTTTTCTTGGTCCTTGCTTGTCAATTCCTTCACAAAATGGGTAGAATCAGGCATATAAAGCACAATTGGTAGAATTACAATAAATGAGTGCTTTTCCATATATAACTTGCAAAACAAGTCACTAAAATGCCTAGATTAACACATGAAATAAAGTACTTTTGAGCACCTATCAACTATATGTTAAACAATAATTCATTGTTCCTTTTAAGTATTTTAATACTCTTTTCACAGTGTGCCAGTGTTCTTTACTTGGATTGCTAGTATACCGACTTAACCTTCCAACAGCATATGCTATATCAAGTCTAGTACAAGTCATAGCATACATCAAGCATCCAATTACTTTAGAATATTCAAGTTGTGCCACAAGACAACCTTTGTTTGGTTGCAAACTGACAGTTTGGTCAAATGGGGTAGAGATTGGTTTACAATCTAAGTGATTGAATTTCTGAAGCACCTTTTCTATGTAATGAGATTGGGATAAACCAATATGGTTACCATCTCTTATGATTTTAATTCCTAAAATCACATCAGCTTCTCCTAAATCTTTCATATCAAAAATTTTTGGATAAGAAAGCTTTAGTTTCTTCTACCTCATTTATACGTGTACCAAAGATCAACATGTCATCTACATATAAGCAAATCATGACACCTTTTCCATTTTGGAATTTACTGTAAATACACTTGTCAGATTCATTTATGATGTATCCGTTGGCTAACACAACTTGGTCAAACTTTTGGTGCCATTGTTTGGGTGCTTGTTTCAACCCATATAAAGACTTAGTTAATTTACACACTTTATCTTCTTGACCTTTGATCACAAACCCTTCCGGTTGTTTCATATATACCTCTTCATCCAACTCTCCGTTTAGGAAAGCAGTTTTAACATCCATTTGATGGATTACAAACTTATGGATGGATGTCAGTGCAATTAGTATTCTGATTGATGCAATTCTTGCAACAGGTGCATATGTATCAAAATAATCAATGCCTTCTTTTTGTGTAAATCCTTTAGCAACTAGTCTAGCCTTAAATTTATCAATGGTACCATCCACTTTCATTTTCCTTTTAAAGATCCATTTACAACCTATCGGTTTGGATCCAGGTGGGAGATCTACCACTTTCCAAGTTTTATTACCCATAATTGAATCCATTTCTTCTTGAATAGCTTCTTTCCAAAAGGCTGAATCTTGAGATTTTATAGCCTCTTCATATGTTACCGGATCACTCTCAAGGTTAAAGCAAATTGGTCCATAACTATTTATGGATTTACTTGTTCCTTCTACAAGAAACATGAAGAAATCAGATCCAAAATCTTTCTCTTTCCGGATCCTCTTACTTCTTCTAAGTTCTGAACCATCCAATGTACCTACATTAGATTCATTGTTTTCTAAATTTTGTACATTAGAATGAACAATATCCTTGGAATAAGAAATTGAGTTAAATCTATCTTCTTGAAAAATTGCATCTCTTGACTTAATTACTGTATTAACAGAATATGAGTCATTCGATTCAGTAGTCAAGAATCTGTATGCTTTGCTATTTTCTGCATAGCCTAAAAATACACATTCAATTCCTCTTTCACCCAATTTCTTTCTTTTTGGTTCAGGCACTTTCACAATTGCTCTACAACCCCAAACTTTTAAATAATTAAGAGTCGGTTTCCTTTGTTTCCAAAGTTCATATGGGGTTATTTTGTTCCTTTTGTTTGGAACTCTATTGAGGATGTAACATGCTGTTAGCATTGCCTCACCCCAATATCCTTTAGATAATCCAGAATAGGACAACATGGCATTAACCATTTCTACCAAAGTCCTATTCTTCCTTTCTGCTATTCCATTTTGTTGTGGGGTGTATGGTGCAGTTACTTGATGCACAATACCAGTGGATTCAAAATAACTCGGATGATAGAACTCTCCTCCCCTATCACTTCTAAAGCATTTAATGAAAGTTTCATGTTGAAGTTCTACTTGTGCTTTGAATATTTTGAATTTATCTAAGACTTCATCTTTTGAATGTATTAAATAAACATAACAAAATCGAGTGTAATCATCTATGAAAGTAACAAAATAGTTTTTACCACCAATGGTGGGCTAACCATGTAAATCACATACATCTGAATGAATTAAATCTAGCACCCTAGAACTTCTTTTAACACTTTTAAAAGGTTGCCTTGTAATTTTAGTCAATATTATTATTATTAATATTTGCAACATTACATTTGAACATATTTTCACACAAATATCCCTTTCCTACAAACACACCCCCCTTTGAGAGGATAAATTTATCTCCCTCAAATACAGATTTGAACTCATTCTTATTAAGTAATGGTACATAAATCAAGTTCTTCCTAACTTCAGGAACATAAAATACATCTTTAAGAGTGAGTGTTTTTCCAGAAGTAAATTCAATCTCTATGGTCCCTGTTATACCCCAAATTTTGACCAGTTAAAACTTTTTACTTCGCATATCGTTCGTATTTTAATAGCATTTCATCCGCATTCTAATTCCCATGATATCTGTATTTTATTCACATTTTGATCGCATCTTATTCATATTTTAATTTTCACTTCATTTACATTTTAATATCACTCGCATTTTAATTTCTCAATGTTATCTGCGTTTTACTTGTATTTTATTTATCGTATAATTTGCATTGTTAAAACCCATTTTGTTCACATCTTTGATTTACCATTTTATTAGCGTTTTAAAAGCCGTGTAATTCCATCGTCTCAGACGAAATTTCAGCAGAGAGGTATTTTATAATACCTCATTTTTTTTGGTTCCGAAGGGACATTTTTTATTTAGTCATGTTTGTTATTTCTTTTTATTATTTGTTTTTAATTTTCGTTTTTTATTTATATATTTATTTGGTTTTATTATTTAAAGTCTTTTAGTCCAAGTTTGGTCCAGTCCATGTGTCAGTCTGCTATTGGTCATGTATGTCTTTCTATCCAAGTCTGACCCAACAGGGGTATTTTAGTCTTTTCTTCGTACCAGAGAAACCCTAGTTTTTTTACTATTTAAAGTCAGCATTGATTGTTGTGCCAGAGGTCCCATCAGTCAGAAAAAAGAGTCATAAAAAGTCAGTCGCTAATCATAATCACAAACCCTAATCCTCTTTCTCTCTCCTAGTTTCCAGGATCAAAACCATTAAAAATCCAAAAAAATATGAAGAACACTCATGAACTTTTTTTTCAGTAATCATGTCCAAACCATCAAACTCAACAAACCTTCAAACCACATCTAACAGTAAGAATTTGGGAACCAACCACAATCCAAACACAAAATTCGGCCAAATCATAACCACACAAATCCATTCAAATTAATTCGGTTTTCAATCAACTCTCAACAAGAACAAACGGATCAAAGCATAAAAGAGAAAGAAGAAATCAACCTGTACCAGATCTAAAGGCGAAATCGAAGTTCAACAGTAACACAAATTGTTCGTGAGCAGATCCGAAGTAAAGAAAAACAGTACAAGCAAAGAACATCCACAATCAAACCGAAACAGTGAGGTAAAAGAAAAGATAACTTGTTTTACTTTCGAATTTGTTTTGTAGATCTAGGTCGTTTTAGATACATTTTCGATTTTCTAAGCCTGGATCTGTGTTTTATATGAAAAAGGAAGTTTAAAAGGTGAACTTGTTTTCAAAAAGTGGTGGTTTAAACTCGCCGGCACGGTGGCGCCGCCCTGTTGGGCCGGCAACCACCACGCCGGCGCTCATGTACTACGTCGGAGAAGATGAAGCTCATGCTTCATGTTCTTCATTTCAAGAAAATAAACAGAGAAGAGAGAAGTTTGTATGTTGAAGAGAGAGAGAGAGAGAGAGAGAGAGAGAGAGAGAAAAGAATGAAAAATGGAGAAAAAATCTTGAAAGATGCTTATATACTCTTTTGAACCGGTTCGGTTCGCCTGTGAACCGATCCAGGCTTGAACCGAACCGGTTATTCCTCCTCTAAGCCCATTGCTATTTCTACTTATTCACTGTTTACACCCCCCAGTACTGTTCATGCACCCCTTTTTCCTTTAAACATTTTTTTCTTTACGTATTTGTTTCTTCTTTACATTTTTTAATCGATTTTAAAACCTTTTAGCATGTCATCCTTGTATATATTTCATGCATCCTTTTTAATTTAGTTCATATTTTAATCATCATACATAGTTCATTTTAGTTTTTTTAAATGATTTAGTTTCCATCTCATGCAGTCTTAATTCCTTGGTTTGGGTTTAAAAATTGTTCCATACATATTTTATTTTCACTTGGTTCAGCATGCTTTGATTATTTCTTTATGCATTCGTGATTGCATTTTGTTACTTGTCGCTTTACTATTTTAATTTGGCTATGACATTGGAATGTTTAGTGTGTATTTAGGAATTGATGTAAATATTGCATGCATTTTATTTTTTCGTCATTTATTTTTCGAAAGACCTTAGAATGTATTTTAGGGTATGTAATATGTAACACATGCACCGACACATGCACCGACACTATCACATTTATTTTTACCGCTTCGTGTATGTCGTAATCGCGAACGAGGACCAAAAAGGAATTTAGTGACACTTTAGGATAATTATTGGACTTCAAACCATTTTCTTAAAATCAAATTACTAGTAATTTTAGGTTCACTTACTCGAGAGTTTATTTGGGATCCAACGTCCCTTGTAAACTTCTCCCTTTTTTTTAAGTTACGTCGTTGCATTTAATTTTAGTACGCTTTCTTTAACTTAGAAAAAAAATCTCGTTTCTCCAAAAATCAAGTATGTCAAACTTCAAAGTATTTTCCTAATAAACCTTGGCTTGTAACCCAAGTGTTTTCCTTTCATTTTTCTTAATCAAATGTTTAATCAATTTAACATCCACATTAGACATGGATTTCTTGCAATTAAAATTAATCAACTTCATTTTTTTCTCTCATGCCATGAGGCCTCTTATCTCTTCTTAAAATCTTTTTTCCCAAAATGTTAAAATCAATCCAATCCACCAAAGAAGTTATTTAGATGAACTACTTGATTTTGATCCCGATTTATTTGGGTAAGTAGGCAAAAGGCTTTGGCCTTTCCAAATCAAATAAAAATAACCCAAAACATGCTTCATCTTCCCCCATTCTTTCATATAGACTCTTAGGCAATAATTTTTGAATAAGTAAAAATAATTTAGCGCAAGTTAAGAATAGGTAAAAGGTTCATATGGGATACCATAGTCGGTTCGGGTGCTTAACACCTTCCCCAATCGAAACCAACTCCCGGATCCAGGTCTTATAAGGGTTTTTTCTCACTTTTTCCCTTCCCACGAATAAGAGTTGAGAGTTCAAAGATTAAAGGTTTGTGCTCGCGATTTTCGGGTGTCAAAATCATTGATCGGATTTGAACCTTTAATCATTAAACTCTCAACTTTTATTCGCGGGAAGGGAAAAAGTGTGTAAAAACCCTTATAAGACCTTAGATCCGGGGGTTGGTTTCGATTGGGGAAGGTGTTAGGCACCCGAACCGACTATGGTATCCCATAGGAACCTTCTACCTATTCTTAATCTTGCGCTAAATTAATTTTACTTATTAAAAAATTATTTAAGAATTTAAGTGAAAGAAAGGAGAAAGATGAAGCATGTTTTTGGTTATTTTTATTGATTTGGAAGGGCCAAAACCCTTTGCCTACTTACCCAAATAAATCGGGATCAAAATCAAGTAGTTCGGCTAAAAACTTCTTTGATGGGTTGAATTGATTTTAACATTTTTTTTGAAAGAAAGATTTTAAGAAGAGATGAGAGGCCTCAAGGCATGAGAAGAAAATACGATGAAGTTGGTTAATTTTAATTGCAAGAAATCCATGTCTAATGTGGATATTAAATTGATTAACATTTGATTAAGGAAAATAAAAGGAAAAACACTTGGGTTACAAGCCAAGGTTTACTTTAAAGAAATTTGAATTTGATTTTTTGATAAAATATTTTTCTAATCTAACGGTGAATTCGCGTAACGGCGGAAAAAATAAATAAGCGTAAAGCGATAAATAAAGTGGTGAAGTGTCGGTGCGCGTGTCAGTGCGTGTATCGGTTACATATTACATACCCTAAATACATTCTATGGTCTCAAAAGAAAAAAATGCGCAAAAATAAATTACATCCCTAATTACAAACTAAACCAAAAATAAAATAAATGACGAAAAAATTAAATATGCATGAAATAATTACAACAAACTCTATTATATCTACTACAAAAATTAATGATAATAAAATAAATGACAAGAAAAAATATGCATGAGATGGTGAATAATAATAATGCAAACATAAAAAAACAAATAATAAAAGAACAATAAACAAATAAAATAAACAAATTAGAAATAGTTTTGAAAATAAAGAAGAAAAAGATTTTTTAAATGCCTAAATAAACTAACACTACATGAGATAAAACTTGACCATTAAAAGCTCACATATTATATGAAATAAAAAAAATGCATGAAATAAAAAAGTTACTACAAAAAATATGTGCAGAGAAGGTGCAGGTAGCAAAAACTGGGGTGCAAATAGTAGCAGAAACAAAAAAAGGCCAAAGGAAAGAAAAGATGGGCTTTAGAGAGACTGAACCGGTTCGGTTCAAGCCTGGGTCGGTTCAGGCGAACCGAACCGGTTTTAGAAGGGGAGTATATATATGTTTTCATGTTCTTTTTCTCTCATTTCCCCTTTCTACTTCTCTCTCTAAAAATCAACACAAAAATAAAGCTCTCCTTTCTCTCTAGCCTAGCACCGCCGGAGAAGAAGAAGGATGGTGGTCAGAGGTACTCCGGCGCGGTGGTCGGCCAGACAGCCGCCGCGCCAGAGCAGTTTTTTTTTTTTTTTTATAAAATTTTTACATCAATCCCTCCGTCTTCCTCTTCTCTACACGGATCCGGCTTTAGAATTTCAAAAACAACACACCACAGTCCTAGATCTACACAAAGTTCAACAAAAACAACACAAAAAAACATAGAAAAACTACCTTGTTCTTCTTTCTTCTCCTATGCGTTTTTCCTTGCTATTCACGTGTTGATTCTTACGCGTTTTGGTTCCTTTCCTTCTTCTTCTTTGGCCGCGTTTTGGTCCTTTCCTTCTCCTTCTTTTGGTTCGAAATTTTGTATGGTTATGTTGATGTTTGGCCGAAAATGGCTTGTGTTTGGTGATGAACAATGTTGGTTTTGGAACTTTGATGATGATATTGATTTGTGGTTTCTATGTTTTGAGGTGTTTATGAGTTTTTATGATTTTTTCTTGAGTTGTGGTTTTAGTTTTGGTTAATTTTGTTGCTGGATTTTTGGATATTCATGTGATGTTGTTCATGATGTTCATGAGTATTTTGATGGTTTTGATCTAGAATTGGTGGAGAGAGAAAGGGGTTTAGTGTTTGTTGGTGACTTGATGATTTTTCTGACTGATTGTGACTGATTCTGACTCACTAGGGACATTTCTGACGTGAACAGTACTTTAAATAGTACAAAGCCTCTGATACATTAAAATGACGAAAATACCCCTGCTGAAACTTGGAGAAAAAGTTGGACCAGGACCAATAACAAACTGACATGTGGACTGAATGACTTAAAAAATGATAAAATCAGCTAAATAAATAAATAACAACAAATAAATAAATAAAAAAGAAATAACTAAATAAATAGATAATAATAAAAAACGAAAATTAAAAATAAAAAAAGAAATAATAAAAATGTCCCGTCGGAACCAAAAAATGAGGTATTTTAAAATACCTCTCTGCCGAAATTTCATCTGAGACGACTGAAGTACGCGGCTTTTTTTACGCTAATAAAATAATAAATCAACGACGTGAATAAAATGAGTTTTACCAACGTAAACTTTACGATAAATAAAATACTCATAAAACGCGGATAAAAATTAAGAAATTAATACACGAGTGACATTAAAATATAAACGACGTAAAAAAAAAAAGAAATGCGATCACAATACGAATAAAAAACAAATATTACGGGAATTAGAGCGCGAACGAACAGCTGAAAACGAACAACGTACGAATAAATAAAAAAATAAATGGGTCAAAATTTGGGGTATGACAAGGTTCAAATCCAATTAATGGTTTGGTACCCGAAAATCAAGAGCACAGAAATGGCGACTTCACTGGGGACCTTTTAGAGGGTTAAGCCTAACTTACCTTTCTTTACTTTTGCACTTTATTATTGCTTATACCTTGTACATACGTGCTTAATTGTTTACTTTCTTACATGAGTGGCGAGATAAGTCCTATACCCGGGCTTGAGTGAAATATAAGATAGGAGGGGTAGAATCATAGTGACATGCCGAGAGTATTCTCGTGTGGTGGAACATGTGATATAACCACACTTAGCGGAGGATCTTGAAGTGATATACGTCGGCGTGTGTTGTCGCGCTTAGACATTATTACTTTTAAGTTTCCGTCGAAGCTAACGACCTTAGTTACCTTTAACCCATCTTGGCCATTAGGATGTAGTGCGGTGGCTAACCAAGTGTTGTCTTGGTCTTAGTCGACACGCGATGCTACACTTAAACTAGACTCTCCTACAGACGTTGTTGGACCGGGTGTTGTCCCGGGCATCCAATAAAGTTCGGAGGGGGTTGTAATTTGGGAACTTGGTAGAACCCGTGATACAGGTACATGTGGAACCATAGTCCTTACCAAATGGCGTTGTTACCCTTGACTCCAACATTGTGGACTTAACCTCCCGTGTTTTATATGTTCTTTAGCATAATCATGCATACATGCATTCATTTATAAACCTTTTTCATCAAAAATCAAAGGATCTAGACAAGTCGTCTTGTAAACATCAAAGGTATGGACCTTGTAAGAATGAACACCGAGAAATCCAACTTCAAAAATCTTAACTAAGTTTTTGCTTTTGTTAAGAATTTCTTCCTTGGTTTCACTCTTACCTTTTAAAAAGGAAACCGATTGCAATATCTTTACGAATTTTCAACTGAAACCATGTTCCCCTGCGATGTTTACCATTCACTTTGACAAATCCTTCGATAACAAAAAATTGTACTTTTTTTAGTAGCATATCATGCATCATCTTGCATTCATAGTTTCTAGTCCGTGTCTCACACTGTGTCTTCTCCATAAAAGGTCAATCCATCAACAAAGTGGTCCGATGTCTTCTTCCAACTTCAGCTCGCATATGCAAACACTCGTGCAAACACAAAAAATGGATCAACTTGAACAAAAGGTTCATGAGCTTCGTGGAGAGGTAACGATGCTTCGGGCCGAGGTCGAGAAATTAACTAACTTGGTATCTTCACTGATGGCTATACAAAATCAGCCATTATGCCCACAACAGCCTCAGAACCAGGGTCTTCGGCAGTTTATGCCTCAGGATCAGGCTCCTCGGCAGGTTATCGATCATAATCAGACTCCTTAGCAGTTTATCCCTCAGAATCAGACTCTTCAGCAGTTTATGCCTCAGAATCAGGCTGCTCAGCCCTTTATCCCTCAGAATCAGACTCTTCAGTAGTTTATGCCTCAGAATCAGGCTTCTCCGCGGCTTACACCTCAAAATCAGACATTTCAGCAGTTTATGCCTCAGAAACAGGCCCGAAAAGCATCGCAGTGTGACCCTATTCCTATGAAATATGCGGATTTGCTTCCCATCTTGCTTAAGAAGAACCTTGTACAAACTAGACAGCCTCCTCGCGTGCCAAATCCTCTACCTCCTTGGTATCGCGTTGACCGTACTTGAGCCTTTCATCAAGGGGCACCAGGTCACGACATTGAGGAGTGCTTTCCTTTGAAGGAAGCAGTTCAGAAGTTGATTGAAAATAAGGCTTGGCCCTTCGAAGACCCAGATATCCAAGTGCTATTTCAACAACAGTATCTGACTTCTCCCCTTGTTGCCGCTATTATGCCCATCATAAACGCTGTTCCAAATCCGGTGTATCAACCCCAATTTCAACAGTATCAACAACAGCCTCGACAACAGGCTCCAAGAACACATATCGAGTATATTCCTATGATGTATGCAGATTTGTTTCCAAGGTTGCTCAAAAGGAATTTGATCCACACCAAGGCACCTGTCTCGGTGCCGACAGTATTTCCAGCAGGGTATAGGGCTGACCTCTTTTGTGCCTTCCGTCAAGGGGCACCAGGTCACGATATTGAAGACTGTTTTGCTTTGAAGAAGATAGTTCAGAAGCTGGTCCAAAAGAACCTCTGGTCATTCTAAGATTGAACTTTGGCATGCAGGTTAATCTGCTAACGGGTCTTGGAATCTAATGTTGACATATGGAATGTTTAGATGTAATTGGGTCATTTCTGATGTTTCTTTCTACTACTCATTTGTTCAATTAATATGTTTGTTTGTTATTTTATGTTTTTCAAAAAGAATCCTTTCGTCCCACCCAAGACGGAAGTGAACTTGTTTAGGGCTTTTTGCTTTATGTATTTTCATCATTAATTAAAAAAAAAAAGAGGTCGCTTTGATCCCGACTTTGTTTTATTTTGTGCTTTTTCTGAAAAATGGTAATGCAAAAAACCAAAAAAAAATTCTTTCTTCATTCATATATGCATAATCATAACTTTCACTTACTTGTCAAAATCAATAAATCAAATCATCCATTAATAAACTCGTTGAACACTTTAACCCTGTACTCTCTCTCAACTTTGAGTTCCCTGTGTCCGAAATGGAAGAAAGGGAGGATGAATTCCTAATGAGATCTCTTGCCTACTGGGGCATCTTAGCCATCAAAGCTACAAAGCAGAATATAAAAAAGGTTTGTCCAGAAGATGACATTCAATTGCAAAAATTGGCAATGAGATGTTAGCATTTGTCTTGCATAGGAATGGTACTTCAGTACACACTTCAACAGGGGCAATCCCTCCCACCATCCCTCAGTATACAGCATGAAGTTCAGGGTCCCGTCAATGGAAGTTCCGATGAAGGCTACGTTTGTTTGCACTTAAATACATTGTGGTCTTATGTCATGGACAATTATATCAAAAGGATGAAGCAAGTTTCGACAAAAAAGGCTCGTTTGAATGTCAAAAAGTGGCTTTGTGCTCAAACATATATTATCTGATTTAGTCAAATTTCAGGGGCAAAGGAATGCCCGTTTACAAAAAATAGTGATAAACTTGTATGTCCTATGAATACCGGTGCAGTCAAGAAATACTTTGTTAAATTGGAAAGGCTCGATAAGTCGCAAACCTGAAAAGGCGGCTTAGGCAAAAAAGAGCGTCTCGGTGGACTGAAAACCCGAAAGGGCGGTCCACGCAAAAGTTATAGACATGTGAAAAAAAAGGAATGATGAAAAAATGAAAAATGTTTATCCTGATAGGTTGAAACCCGCAAGAGCGATCTATGCAAAAGTTAAGGATTATGACAAAGTAACTGCATCTGTTTGGACATGAATCACTTGGGGCATTTCAGCCGTCAAAAGACCTTCGCCTTGTGGCAAAGCAACTGCATCAAATCAGACATAGTTTCACTTGGGGTGTAACACCCCGTTCTCCCAACATTATTAATTAACAAATTAAATCAGAGTTTTTCACCAAAACGGAATGCTACATTTTCATTCAAATAAAATCTCCAAATGTATAGATGAATAAATATTCTCCATAAAAATAGTCAATAAAAATTAACTTCAAAATTTCGCAGCGGAATTAATTTAAAACAGCAAAATAAGTCTTTGGCACGCAGGTCTCATCAAAAGTTTCATAATTCATAATTAATACGTAAGGAAAGAGAAAACAAGCAACAAATTCCCGTCCCGTTACGTATCAGAGCCCTAAGACACTTTGAGCCGACATCTCTACTAATCTTCGTTACCTGCACTTCCCCACAAGGCGGCAATTCCAGCAGAAGGGGTGAGATTCACAAACAACAATAGATAACATAATTCATCAATTAAATTCAACAACAGCAATAAAGCAATAAACAACTGTCAGTTTATATTTTAAACAATCCAACAACATCATTAACTACGACACCGACGACTCAACCAACGACAACAACAACAACAACAACAACAACGACAACAACAATGCGACTAATGCAAATGCATGTGGTACCATTTTACGCGCGTTGAATGCTAAGCATTCCGGGGCATAAGCCCCCAACAGTTGAATGAAATAACATTCCAGGGCATAAGCCCTCAAAAGTTGAGTGATAAACACTCCAGGGCATAAGCCCTCAACGATTGAGTGGAAACACTCCAGGGCATAAGCCCTCAACAAGGTATGAGTATGAAATGGACTCAATAGTGTATATCTACATACAACTCAACAACAACTACTATATGCATAATCAGCTATGACATAAGACTCCAACTTAATTCGACAAGACACAACAAAAGGTCACAACGAAGCATCGCAGCAAAATTCAACAACTTAGGCAACCTACAGTATTACTCGCCGTGGCGAGCTACCTTACTCGCCGTGGCGAGCTACCTTACTCGCCGTGGCGAGTTCAGGAATTCGTGCTACTCGTCGTGGCGAGCTACTTACTCGCCGTGGCGAGTTCAGAAAATTGAGCTCCTCGCCGTGGCGAGTTGGGGGCGAGCTCAAGGCGAGCAAAAGTGGTTGCTCTCGGCATTTTTGACATTTTTCACCTAAAATCTTCATTTTTAAGTGCCCAAAACCCAAATTTGATTTTGTAAAAAGTTGCCATTCATCCCTAAACATATTAAGGCACTCAAATTGATATAAAAATTTACCCAAAAACCTCATTAAGACAATTAACGACTTTTTAATTAAGCAACTCGCCGTGGCGAGTGCATCTGCTCGCTGTGGCGAGCTACGGGGTTTCACTGCTCGCCTCGCGAGTGGGACTGCTCACTGTGGCGAGCTACACATGCATTGCTCGCCTGGCGAGTGGGTTTACTCGCCGTGGCGAGCGGCGATTGACAGAACTATGAACTGTACGAACAGACTTCTACTTTTCAACCCTAAACCCCAAATTCAACACCTAAAGGCTCAATTTTGATGAATTTCATCACTCCTATGCATTCTAACATCAGAACAGCATTAAACAACAACAATTACATCAGTTCATTAAGTTATTAGCATCAATTCATCTTAACATAATTCAATTTGTCAACCCTAACAACCCTACATTAATCAACGAATTACAGAACCTAAAGTTGAGAGTTAGTCTCACCCTTACCTTAGATTATATTCCTGAAAAAGCAGCGTTCTTCTCTCCTCTTGCTTCTTCTCTCTTGTTCTAGGTTTTTCTCCCTTTTCTCTGTTTCTCATTGTTTCTACGTGAAACTGATTCTGACTTTTCTTTCCTTCTAACTCCTATTAATACCACTTAATTTCTCCTTAATTCTAATTAACTCCTATTAAAATATTAAATAATTCATTTTAATCCCCAACCTTCTAATAATTATAATTCTCACCTATTTTAGTTAAATAATCATATAATACAATATAACACACCATAAAATCAACATAAATTATTTAAAATCATATAAACATATTAAAATCAACTGAAATTAAATAAACAACAACTAGGGCGTTACATGGGGCATCTCAACTGTCAGAAGACCTCCGATATGAAGCATCCACAAATCAAAAACTTGGAACAGTGGAATTCAAAGTTGTTATGGAGAATAGTGGTTATTATGCTCAATGCACCTTTCCCATATAATTATCATTTTCCAAACTTCTCAAAATCTGTGGAGCCACGCTTTTGGCGGGCCACCACTCCATTTACATTAATTTGAGCCTGTGCCCATTTATTTGAAATTATCATTTATTCTATTTGCCAAATTTTCTTCTATTTTTGATGTTAATACTTAAAGCAAAAAAAAATTCAAAAAAATATATTTTTCCATGTCTTTTGAAATGCATAAACAACAGGTATATCTTCTTTGAACTTATGAGTAAGAAAAGCATGCATCAGCATCCGTCTCAAGGACAGTTAAACTCCACAAGTTAAGTATGACCAAAGGCTTTGAGATGACCTCTGTCAAAAAATGATATAAAAAAAAAGTGAAAAAAGAAAAAGCTCACTAAGTCGAAAACCCGAAAGGGCGACTTAAGCCAAAAATGAGCGTCCCGGTGGACTGAAAACACAAAAGGGCGGTCCAGGCAAAAATTAGGGGCATACAAAAAAGAATATATTCCCGGTGGATTGAAAACCCGAAAGGGCGGTCCAGGCAAAAGTTAGGGATTCAAAAAAACAATACAAAAAATGCTGAAAAGAAAATAAAGACAGAGACATCACAATTCAAGTGGGCCAAGTGGAAGAATGCACTTCAAGCTGGTTTACATGTGGCGACTTCTGCCGATTTGTTGATTGATGGACTTTGTTCCCAGTGAATGGCGACTTGTGTTGATTTGTTGATTGATGGACTTTGTTCCCAGTGAATGGCGACTTCTGCCGATTTGTTGATTGATGGAATTCGTTCCCAGTGAATGACGACTTCTGCCAGATTGATTAAATTGATGGGTTTTATCCCGATTGATGGCGACTTCTGCCTGTGGTTTGATTATTGGTTACTTTTGCCAGAATGATTGGTTAAAGGGTTGTTACCCTTCAGTGGTTTGATTAACGGGTTGTTACCTTTCAGTGGTTTGATTATTGGGTCTTTCCCTATCAATGGTTTGATTAATGGGTTTTACCCCATCGGTGCTTTGATTGTTGGTCTTTTCCCCGGCAGTGATTTAATTCATCTCCAGTAATATCATCCCTAGTGAAGAACATTAAGTGTTGGCACTGTAATACCGGGCCACTACCCTTGCGACCTGCCCAACCTTGTCTCATCAGTCTCACAAATATACTTTCATACATATTCATTCGTTCATGCATACATATCACGCACACGGATATCATTCATATGTGTTTACATTATTACCCGTGTGTCTTACTCCAAGTGTATCCAGTAAAATATGTCATCACCAATGTGTTCGATCCGGGTTTTTTACCAATCAAGTTTACTTCAAGTGGCAGGTCCCACCTTGCAATTCATTTCTTACCAATACCTTTCAATTTTCCCCAGTATCTTGTTTAAGCTAAATTCGTACCAAGAGTATTTATTTGTACCATGTACTTGTTTGTTTAGAAAAAGTTGCCTCAGTATTAGTAACACATCACCAGTATTTTCATTTCATATGTTCGTCGTTACCCCAATAAAGGTAATGGCCAGTATTTCATTTCGTATCTTCGTCGTTACCACAGTAAAGATAATAAACAGTATTTCCTTTCGTATTGTTCGTCTTTATCGCAGTAACGGTAACATACATTCTTTCCTCCCCAGTGACACTTTTTAATTGGTCCTCCAGTCGGTATTTTCGTCGTCCTTGCATTCATAATTGCATTACAGACAACTCATATCATTATATTCATAGAGCATTACTTTCTTGACTTACGAGTTGGTCAAAAATTGGCGTACTTAATATTTAAGTCTCTCCGACCCGTTGATTTAAAATTTTCATCTTTTTAAATCCTCGTGACGGAGAAACTTAAATACGGGCATCTGTCATACCCCAAATTTTGACCAGTTAAAACTTTTTACTTCGCATATCGTTCGTATTTTAATAGCATTTCATTCGCATTCTAATTCCCATGATATCTGTATTTTATTCACATTTTGATCGCATCTTATTCATATTTTAATTTTCACTTCATTTACATTTTAATATCACTCGCATTTTAATTTCTCAGTGTTATCTGCGTTTTACTTGTATTTTATTTATCGTATAATTTGCATTGTTAAAACCCATTTTGTTCACATCTTTGATTTACCATTTTATTAGCGTTTTAAAAACCGTGTAATTCCGTCGTCTCAGACGAAATTTCGACATAGAGGTATTTTAAAATACCTCTTTTTTTTTGGTTCCGAAGGCACATTTTTTATTTAGTCATGTTTGTTATTTCTTTTTATTATTTGTTTTTAATTTTCGTTATTTATTTATTTATTTATTTGATTTTATTATTTAAAGTCTTTTAGTCCAAGTTTGATCCAGTCCATGTGTCAGTCTGCTATTGGTCATGTATGTCTTTCTATCCAAGTCTGACCCAACAGGGGTACTTTAGTCTTTTCTTCGTACCAGAGAAACCCTAGTTTTTTTACTATTTAAAGTCAGCATTGATTGATGTGCCAGAGGTCCCATCAGTCAGAAAAAAGAGTCAGAAAAAGTCAGTCGCTAATCACAATCACAAACCCTAATCCTTTTTCTCTCTCCCAGTTTCCAGGATCAAAACCATCAAAAATCCAAAAAAATATGAAGAACACTCATGAACTTTTTTTTCAGTAATCATGTTCAAACCATCAAACCTCAACAAACCTTCAAACCACATCTAACAGTAAGAATTTGGGAACCAACCACAATCCATACACAAAATTCGGCCAAACCATAACCACACAAATCCATTCAAATCAATTCGGTTTTCAATCAACTCTCAACAAGAACAAACGGATCAAAGCATAAAAGAGAAAGAAGAAATCAACCTGTACTAGATCCAAAGGAGGAATCGAAGTTCAACAGTAACACAAATTGTTCGTGAGCAAATCCGAAGTAAAGAAAAACAGTACAAGCAAAGAACATCCACAAACAAACCGAAACAGTGAGGTAAAAGAAAAGATAACTTGTTTTACTTTCGAATTTGTTTTGTAGATCTAGGTCGTTTTAGATACGTTTTCGATTTTCTAAGCCTGGATCTGTGTTTTATATGAAAAAGGAAGTTTAAAAGGTGAACTTGTTTTCAAAAAGTGGTGGTTTAAACTCGCCGGCACGGTGGCGCCGCCCTGTTGGGCCGGCAACCACCGCGCCGGCGCTCATGTACTACGTCGGAGAAGATGAAGCTCATGCTTCATGTTCTTCATTTCAAGAAAATAAACAGAGAAGAGAGAAGTTTGTATGTTGAAGAGAGAGAGAAAAGAATGAAAAATGGAGAAAAAACCTTGAAAGATGCTTATATACTCTTTTGAACCGGTTCGGTTCGCCTGTGAACCAATCCAGGCTTGAACCGAACCGGTTCTTCCTCCTCTAAGCCCATTGCTATTTCTACTCATTCACTGTTTACACCCCCCAGTACTGTTCATGCACCCCTTTTTCCTTTAAACATTTTTTTCTTTACGTATTTGTTTCTTCTTTACATTTTTTAATCGATTTTAAAACCTTTTAGGATGTCATCCTTGTATATATTTCATGCATCCTTTTTAATTTAGTTCATATTTTAATCATCATACATAGTTCATTTTAGTTTTTTTAAATGATTTAGTTTCCATCTCATGTATTCTTAATTCCTTGGTTTGGGTTTAAAAATTGTTCCATGCATATTTTATTTCCACTTGGTTCAGCATGCTTTGATTATTTCTTTATGCATTCGTGATTGCATTTTGTTACTTGTCGCTTTACTATTTTAATTTGGCTATGTCATTGGAATGTTTAGTGTGTATTTAGGAATTGATGTAAATATTGCATGCATTTTATTTTTTCGTCATTTATTTTTCGTAAGACCTTAGAATGTATTTTAGGGTATGTAATATGTAAATAACACATGCACCGACACATGCACCGACACTATCACATTTATTTTTACCGCTTCATGTATGTCGTAATCGCGAACGAGGACCAAAAATGAATTTAGTGACACTTTAGGATAATTATTGGACTTCAAACCATTTTCTTAAAATCAAATTACTAGTAATTTTAGGTTCACTTTCTCGAGAGTTTATTTGGGATCCAACGTCCCTTGTAAACTTCTCCCTTTTTTTTTAAGTTACGTCGTTGCATTTAATTTTAGTACGTTTTCTTTAACTTAGAAAAAAATCTCTTTTCTCCAAAAATCAAGTATGTCAAACTTCAAAGTATTTTCCTAATAAACCTTGGCTTGTAACCCAAGTGTTTTCCTTTCATTTTTCTTAATCAAATGTTTAATCAATTTAACATCCACATTAGACATGGATTTCTTGCAATTAAAATTAATCAACTTCATCATTTTTTTCTCTCATGCCATGAGGCCTCTTATCTCTTCTTAAAATCTTTTTTCCCAAAATGTTAAAATCAATCCAACCCACCAAAGAAGTTCTTTAGATGAACTACTTGATTTTGATCCCGATTTATTTGGGTAAGTAGGCAAAAGGCTTTGGTCTTTCCAAATCAAATAAAAATAACCCAAAACATGCTTCATCTTCCCCCATTCTTTCATATAGACTCTTAGGCAATAATTTTTGAATAAGTAAAAATAATTTAGCGCAAGTTAAGAATAGGTAAAAGGTTCATATGGGATACCATAGTCGGTTCGGGTGCTTAACACCTTCCCCAATCGAAACCAACCCCCGGATCCAGGTCTTATAAGGGTTTTTTCTCACTTTTTCCCTTCCCACGAATAAGAGTTGAGAGTTCAAAGATTAAAGGTTCAAATCCAATTAATGGTTTGGTACCCGATAATCAAGAGCACAGTCCATATTCCTTGGACTTGCACAGTTGAACCATTTCCCATGTACAAAACACTCCCATCTTCATTTATGGTCTTGAACATTTTCTTGTTTTTCCACACATGGTGAGTAGCACCAGAGTCTATCCACTAATAATCAACATCTTCAATCATGTTGATTTCAGAAATGACCGCAACAAAATCATCATTTGTTGCCCTTGAATTCCTTTCTTTGTTCTTCTTTTTAAAGAACCTACACTCATTCTTGAAGTGTCCTTCTTTCCCACAAAAGTAACATTCACCTTTCCTTTTCTTTTTGATGTTATTACCGTTGTGGTTTTGATGAGACCTATCATTTTCATGATTTCTCTTTTTGGAAGATTTATTTGAATTTCTTTCTTCCATAACATGAACCTTCTCTTGAGTAACATGATTCTTAATACCTTCTTGTTTTCGGTATTCTTCTTCTAAACGAAGGTGATTGCCAAGTTGCTCAAGAGAAATGTCTTCCTTCTTATGCTTCATGGTTCGTTTGAAATCTTTCCATGAAGGAGGAAGTTTGTCAATTATGGATGATACAATAATTGTTTCATCCATATTCATGTTATGTTGTTTGTAGTTGTTAAGAATACGTTCAATCTCATATAATTGTTCCATAACAGATTTATTATCTACCATTTTGTAATTATTAAAATGAGAGACAAGGAATTTCTTACTTGTTGCGTCTTCACGCATGTATCTGGTTTCCAATTTGTTCCACAAGTCTTTTGCAGAAGGGCTGCTCTAATAGATATCGAACAGAGAGTCAGACATACCATTCAGGATATGTCATAAGCATATGTAGTCATCGTTGTCCCATTTCTGTCTGTCTCTTGTCTCAGCAACGGTTTCATCATCCTTCTCCTCAGGTCTTGCCATATTAAGAACGTATGCCACTTTCAATGTTGTAAGAAGAAACTTCATCTTCTTCTGCCAGCGGATGAAATTTCCCCCATCAAACTTTTCCAACTTAACAAAGTCAGATGTCATTTCTTTCAATGAAGCAGCCATAAGTAATCGAACCTAAAGATTGTTAAATATCTTGTTTGTTGGGAAGAGGCTGCTGCACTTGAAACCTGAAATGTTTAATGATTATGCATGTAAAACTCAAAGCGTATGGGGTTGCCACACTAACCTTTAGGTTCGATTCGCCCCCACCAATAACTGTGTATTAGATGCAATAAGGAATGACCGACGAATCCCCTTCAGGATACTATGAGTTCCTTGACGTGTATTGCACAACCACATCAAGCGTATCTCCTAACAGTATTTTACAGATTTATGGTTCCAGCAATTCACTCATGCATTAGAGAATTGATGGATGATTTAGAGTAAGAGAATGATGAAGAATTATGTTGTTAATGTAACAAAATTCTGTCCAAAGTTGTGTGTTGCAATCTATCGAACTAATGCCCAAACATCAAGTATTTATAGTGCATTATATGACCCTTCACATGAAAGAAGACACCCCTTTGACTTAAATCAATGTTATGGTTCATTAAACACCCTTTTGCCAAAGGTTATGACCATACACACTTGAATCAATGTCAAGGTTCATTAAGCACCTTTTTACCAAAGGTTATAATGTATATGAAAGGTTCTCATGAAGAGTTACAACTTTTGATCTAAAGTGATACCATGATTTTGGAAATCACCAACAACTATTTCTCTTTAATCTATATCATGAATTAATATTTCCTTTATTCATATGACTTATAAAAATTTTAAACTGAATTTCATTTTTGTTGAAATATTTCTTATTTTAATATTATTTATTTTCTTGTTTAAGAGTTATTATGTTACCCCTCATCCATTGTTATTACTTTGTTTTATCTACTTACAAAGAAGTGTGTTAGGTGTGGTTCATAGATAATTGTGTTTGTGATTCAAACTATTTGAGGTGAACTTTGTGCTTAGGACTTATTTCACATTTATAGTTTGTGCTTGAATTGATGGAAAACTTCATGGCGCATTTGCATCTGAATCACCACCTGAAATTTTTATGATGAACTTTTTGATATTATGTTGAAAATCTTGTCCAAAGCCTTGTAAGTCTCCTTTTTGATTCTTTTGTTTGAGGACAAACAAGAAGCTAAGTTGGGGAGAGTTTGATAGGTGCTCAAAAGTACTATATTTTATGTGATAATCTAGGCATTTTAGTGACTTGTTATGCAAGTTATATAAGGAAAAACACTCATTTATTGTAATTTTACCATTTGTGCTTTATATGCCTGATTCTACCCAATTTGTGCAGGAATTGACAAGCAAGGACCAAGAAAAAGTGCCCAAGTTCTCAAGAATTTCGCTATTAGCGAAGATCTCGCTGATAGCGAAAATGCTCGAGGAAGACTTCGCCAATGGCGAAGTTTGGGATGCAGAAGCGAAGAAATTCGCTATTAGCGAATATTTCGCTAATAGCGAAATTACTCCAGGGAGATTTCGCCATTAGCGAAGTTATGGCGAGATTCAGGAAATTCAACAGGATAAGGGCCACATGAAATCACCCCATTGGGGCAGAGCAGATTTTCATGATTTCGCTGATAGCGAAATATTTGGCTATCAACGAAAGTTCGCAGAGGCAGCCAATATAAATAGTTTTCTCTTCTCTTCCAACACATTTCATTCCACTGTTTTATTGATTTTCTGGTTTTAGAGAGAGATTAGGGCATTTTCTAGAGAGAGAAACACAAAGCAAGGTAGTTAGGACTAGATTCAAGCCAAGATTTGTTGAGACATCATGGATCTTGTCATAGAATCTTCATCTTTTCTTCATTCCTTGCAAAGCTATCATAGACATATGTAGCTACATCTACCCTTGTGGGTCTTGAGGTATTCAAACAAGCTATTATGTAATCTTTTGATCATTTAATATATGGTTCTAGCTTATTTATTCATTATTGTTGTTATTCTTGTGTTTAATGGTTTATTGAGATTCAAAATGATGTTGACAAATGCTTTTGGATTTGAGGACTAGAATAACAATATATCTTAAGTTATCATGCTAGACATAGATGTTAATATTTGATAATCACTTTTAATCTAGAACTTAATGCTTTTGGGTCATTTAATCGGGCGAGAAATCGTCGATTAAACGATCCACATGACTTTGTGATTGTTTAAATGTGCGGGAAATCGACATTTAAACAATCCCTTTGAACTAACGATATCATTTGGACACGAATGATATTGTCGAGTGATTGTGTTAATATCGTTTAAAAAGCTAGAATCCGTTATTTGATCGAGAGATTGCAGCTGTTACGCTTGGTTGATATCTCTGACCCCAAGCGAAATAGCCCTATCTCTACTCGTTTTACTTTTATGTCGATTAGTGAAAATAGTTTTACACAAACAAACAATTTATACCCAAACACTTAAAATGATATTTGACGTTAAAATGCTTATGAGACACACCAATCCCTGCGGAAACAAATCTATTATACTCACGTGTAAATAGTTATATGACATGTAAAAATCTTACATCATTGACTTTGTATTTTTCTCCTATAAAAGGAGTCATTTTCTTCTTCATAATAATACGACAGATATTTATCACCCATATGTTTTTCTACATGGTATCATGAGCTCTGTTAGGGTTTGGGTGATGCTGAAAGTTTTCCCTAACTAGTGGGGTTCGGGGCCAAACCCTAATTCTCTCTCTCTCTCTCTCTCTCTCTCTCTCTCTCTCTCTCTCTCTCTCTCTCTCTCCTCTTTCTCTCTCCGCCATGGTGAGCCCTACACCCCCACGACCTCCAGTTTCTGGCGTCCAAACACCGTCACGCCCTCCTGTTTCCGGCGGCCAAACACCCTCAAGGCCTCCAGTTTTCGGCGGCGCCGACCTTAATTCCGACGGCGGCGGCGGTGTCAACAATAATTTCGGCAGAGGAAGTGGATTTACCATACCTGAAATGCCCAATTTTATGACAAACAACAACTTTAACGGTGGATTTGGTTATGGCTACCCTTTTGATGGTGGTTACAATAACTCAGGAGGTGGAGGTCAAAATTCTCTCCAGGTTAATGTTCAGAAACTGGATGGCTCAAACTACGCTGAATGGTCCCAAACTGTTCAACTTATTTTAGACGGCAAAGGAAAATTGGGTTTTCTTACGGGTGATGTTCTGGTGCTTGCAACAACACATCCTAATTACAGGTTCTAGAAATCTGAAAACTCTTCTATTATTGCCTGGCTTATTAATACTATGGAGGTAGGTATGAGAAAAACATACATGTATCTGCCTACATCAAAAGATGTTTTGAAAAGGAAATTGATTGTTATTCCATAGTAATATATTTATAAATATGCATGACTTGTCATTTCTTAGAGAGGATCAAGACCGTTATAAAAATGTGTATCTTTTGTCCAACAGGTCAAATTTGATACGAACTTCATCTTGTATCAAAGTAAGATAGATAGTTCAAGGAATTAAAAATTGCAAAAAAAATATTTGTTGTGGAAACATTTATATGTATGAGCTTGATGGTATAGAGAAGCCTTTTTCCTATCAAATTTTGTTTTGATTTGGCAAATGGAACCAGAGAATTTCCTTTCATAACTCAGTTTTATCTGCTACTCCATATATTTTTTCTACCATTTCTTTTTGAAGTTTTACAACTGGTTCACTATTTCTCTTTAATCTATATCATGAAGTAATATTTCCTTTATTCATATGACTTATAAATTTTTTAAACTGAATTTCATTTTATTTTCTCATTTTGACCGTAACATGTTAAAATCTTTTGTTTTCTGCATAATGGTTTGTATGACAATTTCATGAATGGATCTTCTCTTGTTGAAATAAACATAAGGTAGTTATGTTTCAAATTCAGGCAAGTTTTCTCTAACCAAAACTAAGAATTTACTTGTTCTTTGTCTGTACATTGTCAGGAAACCATCTGTAGTCATCTGGCTATGTGCATTGTCATGCGACATGTCTAGAGGTTGCTCGCAGCATAGAATCCGTTGGTTGTTCAAAAGGGCAATGAGTAATGCTATGCTTTGCATCTCAGTTATACTGGTTGCAGAGTTGTGAGAATTTCAATCATAGTACACAAACTCGAATCCGTATAGAATGAATAAAGCAGATAAAGATCAGAATTCAGAAGTTTCCGAGACAGAACTTGAGTAACAGCAACAACATTGTATGATTCTTGTGATTAATAAGGTATTCTTGTGTAAAAACACTTTTCTGCCAAATCAGTTTTCTGAGACGGAACTTGAGTAGCAGCAACAGAAAATGTATATATGATTCTGACAGATGGTTAATCTCAAATCTCTATTAGAAGATATAAATGAATATTCACATGATCAACTTCAAAAACCTTAGCACATATTTGACGAGTGTATTTTACCATAATAAGTAACTGAAGCATCAGTATCCTTTCCTTAGTTTCTGCAGCCTAATCTTTAATCCCGGCGGTGATGAGTGCTGATTTCGTTCTCTGGCAGAGATTTCCGACAATTGCTGTCACAATTTTTCTCCTCTGTTACTTCCAATGGATCACATGAGTGTCGTTTGGGCGCTATCATAATGCATTGTTTGTCCTTGCTGCATTTTCAACCAGTAAATTTGCTTCAGACGCAATTTGTCTATATTATTTTGATTAAGGTCCATACCATATTATTCACCATAATTTGATGTCAAGTTGTGCGTTCATCATGTGTTTGGCTACAAAAACAAGAAATCAGGGCCTAGCTATGCGGCAAAGTAGAAAACACAAATTAGTTCGAATCATTTCAGTTTTTTGCTACAGACTGTCAACAAAATTTCCTCTAACAGAAGCATTAAGAAGGTTTAATTATTGGCAAAATACTTACAGAAGATAGGATTTACTCTCACATTGGATAGATAAGATTCTTGAGAAAAGTTTATATAGAGGAGGACACTCCACGTTTTACAAACCGATTTTGTAAAGATGAGTTAGGCCTCATAATTCGCAGCATTACTTATTAAGCTCTTTGATTTTTAAGTATAAATTTCTAAATATCATCATTTCTTTTCCCAACCTTTTTGACTAAAAAGTCTAAATTTCTAAATACCATCATTTCTTTTCCCAACCTTTATGACTAAAAGTCTAAATTTCTAAATATCATTGATGTAAGATTTTTACATGTCATATAACTAATTACACGTGAGTATAAAGGTTCGTTTTCGTAGAGACTGGTATATCTCATAAGTATTTTAACGTCAAATATCATCTTAAGTGTTTGGGTATAAATGTTTTTTTTTTAAAACTAATTTTAACTATTCGACATAAAATAAAATAGAGAAGAGGTAGGGCTATTTCGCTTGGTGTCAGAGAC
This sequence comes from Medicago arabica, assembly GCA_946800305.1. NCBI lineage: Eukaryota > Viridiplantae > Streptophyta > Magnoliopsida > Fabales > Fabaceae > Medicago > Medicago arabica. Next base: position 9,392,852 of record OX326966.1, on the reverse strand, counting down.
ACTCAACCAAGTGTAACAGCTGCAATCTCTCGATCAAATAACGGATTCTAGCTTTTTAAACGATATTATCACAATCACTCAACAATATCATTCGTGTCTAAATGATATCGTTATTTCTAAGGGATCGTTTAAATGTCGATTTCCTAAACTATTTAAACGATCACAAAGTCGATTGGATCATTTAATCGATGATTTCCCAATCTATTAAATGACCCAAAAGCATTAAGTTCTAGATTAAAAGTAATTATCAAATATTAACATCTATGTCTAGAATGAAAACTTAGATAGATTGTTATTCTATTCCTAGATCCAAAAGTATTTGTCAATATCATTTCAAATCTCGATAAAGCTTTAAATACAAGAATAACAACAATATTGAATAAATAAGCTAGAACCATATATTAAAAGATCAAGAGTTTACATAATAACTTGTTTGAATACCTCAAAACCCATAAGGGTAGATGTAGCTACATATGTCTATGATAGTTTAGCAAAGGATGAAGAAAAGATAAAGATTCCATCTCTAGACTCATGATGTCTCAACAAATCTTGGGTTGAATCTACTCTTAACTACCTTGCTTTGTGTTTCTCTCTCTAGAAAAGCCCTAGCTCTCTCTCTAAAACCAGAAAAATGAAATAAAACAGTACTAAGATTGTGAGGAAAGAGAGGAGAAAACTATTTATATGGGCTATATTTGAACCGGTTCGCTTAAGCGAAGTAACGCTCGCTTAAGCGAACAGCTAGGGAATCTTTCGTTGGCCACTGAGGAGCTGCCACGTGGTCCTGATCTTCAGAAGTTTGATGAACTTCCCTCAATCGAACAGTAAGCGTGCTTGTGAGCGAACTTCCTTTGGCTCTCGACATTGTGTAGGCTTAAGCGAACAGATGATTTTCCATGAGCGTTTAGAAAACGTGCTTGTAAGCGAACATATTGGTTGCTCTCTGGGACTGGTTCGCTTAAGCGAACAGTGGTCGCTTAAGCGAACTGACCTTGGTTCAGGAGCTTCTTTCTTGGTCCTTGCTTGTCATTTTCTGCATAAATTGGGTAGAATCACGCATGTAAAGCACAAATGGTAAAATTACAACAAATGATTGTTTTTCCTTAGATAACTTGCAAAACAAGTCACTAAAACGCCTAGATTAACACATAAAATATGTTACTTTTGATCACTTATCAACCATCATTTCTTTTTCTAAGTGTAAATAAAAGTTTATAAGGAGGGATATTTTGACTCCAAGAATAAGTTTATAGACTTACTCCAAATCTTGGCCTTTAATTTCAATATCAATTAATGACTAGGATTGAATAATAATAATTATTAGGGTGAGGTTTAATTGTTTTCTCTATTGGAACACACCTAACATAACTAAACGCTTATTGCTGCAAATTAAAACCGCAAAATCATTATCATCATAATCATAGATTTTAGACTCTTCTCCGTTTCTTGATTTGAAATCAATTTTCTTGGATGCAAATTATAATAGTCTTTCGAGTGTCTCAATTTATTGTACCTAAAAGGAGTTTCTTAATTTTTTTATTCTTTAATTATAAGTGGTTTTTCAAACTTTGATTACACCCAGAAAGAATTTCTTTCGTTAATTTTTGTTTAGATTATACGTTTCAATTGAGAGAGATGAGATGCTTGTGGATAATTACTATAGGCAATGGAGTTCATAATTTGAATGAGTCATGCGATATACCGTAAAGAAAAATCTGAAATTTTGTTTTGTGTTAAAAAAAAGTTGAAATAGTCCAAGAATTGAAAAAGGAAGGGATGGATCCATGAAAAAGGAAGGGATAATCTTTGCATTTGTGAGAAGGTTCCCTTATGCAGAGGAGGTGAATGAAAAAAAATCAATGAATTAAAAGTCATTAATTGTTTGGTTGTTTTGGGGGTGATGAGTGTTTAATTACAATATAGAAGCAAATTAAAGTCTACTATATCAATTATTATTAATCAATCTAAATCATTCATTAATATTACAATCAAAGGCCAATATTTAAAGTAAGTCTATAGACTTACTCTTAGAGTCAAAATATTCCTCCTCATAGTTTATATATATATATATATATATATATATATATTATCACGTGTTTTTCAAACTTTATGACTAAAAAAATTAACAATGAAAAATAGGATATAAGTTAGTTCAAAAAAGAGAATCATTATTTAGTGTTTTTAAGCTATATGATATTTGAGGTCTAATCACATTATGCTTCCCACAAACTGTACCTTTTTTTCTTCTTATTCACATTGCTTTATAGACATTACATGGAAAGAGGAGGTATAAAAAGTGAATATTATTTTACAGAAGATAGGAAATAGGAAGGAAGTTTCTTAAATGGTAAAAGTGTTGAGCCTAATAAAAGCACATGGTCCTGCAACAATAGAAGGAAAATTAGGGACATAAAAATGGGAGAGATATGCTTTTTTATGCATTAGTTAATAAACTAGCTAGCAAATTTATTATGAGATATATCCGAAAAATATGACATTGTTAGTACAAAAAGAAAAATAATAGTTATGCATAAAACAAATTGATATCGAATACATGGTTAATAAAGGATGAAGTAAATATATACAATGTCACTCTATATTTTCATGTATATTTTTTAATAAAAAGATAATTAAGTGAGAATTAATATTAATAATCGGGACCATAATGATCATTTTACAACTGTCCAATATAAAATTAAAACTTTCTCAAGAAAGTAACGAAAAAAGATTGCAGTAGTAAAAATGAAAAACTTTAAGAAGTCTAATTAATGGTTCTGCAATGATTTTCACTAAAGAAAAAGTTGAACAATAATTGATATTTTAGCAAGAAGTGATTGTGAAAGGAAATTGAAGGAAGAGGTGGGTGGTACAATTACTATGACTGGTCCACACAGCTATAACAGTTACTCCCTTTCAAGTTTTCTAATTTTTTGGGACAATTAATGACGTTGCACAAGGGCAACAAAAATAATGGTTCTTCAATGATTTTCACTAAAGAAAAAGTTGAACGATAATTGATAGGGGGGAAGAGTGGTGGGTGGCTACCATGAAATGTTAGAAAGGATAAAATAGGGAGCAAATAACCATATGTCCCCCATTGAGATGCTTTGGGGTCATATAAAATTGGGAAATGCAAAAGAATGTGTTTGGGACTCTTTGTTAAACAATTTAGAATCAAAACATGATATTGAAAAATGATGAAAAGTGATATATTAGATTTTTTGAAAGATAAAATATCGTTGTTTTTAATGAATTTTTTATCTTTTTAAATAATGATTTAACAGTATTTGTTCGATCCAGTGCAGATCAAATCGATGACTTTGGAGTCGTCAACGTTGCAGATCCGGAGGCATGGGTATTCCGGAGACTTAAATATAGTCATATGTGTAGGCTTCAGTACGTTGTTGTTTTATGCTATTAACATGGTTGTTGTAACACCCACGGATGACGAGAGCAAGGGAGTGTTCGCCGGTGCACCAGGCACGACAAGGAGCGACTCCCGACAACTTCTAGAGGAACCGAATCACATCGAAATGAGAGGGATTCTGAGGCCGTGTAGGTATGAGCCTACAAGGTTGAAGGAAGGCTTATAAGAATTGTTTGGTACTACCTATATCAACAAGATGCATCTTCTTTTTGGTAGCTCATTCCATAAGAACTCCACAGTTAAGCGTGCTTGACTTGGAGTAGTCTTTGGATGGGTGACCTACCGGGAAAGGTAAGCGTGTGAGTGAGGACAAAACACGCTGAAAAGACTCGTGTTGGTTTGTAGGGTCAGTCAGCAATGCCTAAAGTCGTCTGGGGTGTTACAGCTGTCATGAGTTTGTTCTCAAATTCATCCTTTTTGTTTTTAGCGAATTTTCATTGTATTGATATATTTTATCAATTTTTTTTTAAGAAGCTAAACTAAAATTTATTAAAATCACAATGAGTCTTGACCAGCACAAGAGGTGCTAGGCCAAGAATCGTAACACATATAATAGATGGGGAGCCTCCAATTATAAACTCATAGACCCGTGCATCTAAGACAAAATCTGAAAAAACCCACACGAAACATCACCTAACAAAGGACTATCTTCAAAGTCAGTAAAAGGAACACCAAAATCGAAGACAACCCTCCGCACAACAACTTAAACAAAAGTTGTACCAAATCCCTCAAGTGTCTTCACAAGTTGCCATAAAATCCGAAACTAGATTATCCAAGCCTACCTCATCCATATCACCATGCAAAAACCACACCTCCAAAAACACCCGACCATCACGCGAGCAGCTATCTCCATCACATGCAAACACCAATAACCTCGCTAACCCTCACATTGGCCACCATCCATTTTGCCACCGTTTAGACATCACCGAAAACTCATCGCCAACGAAGACAATTGTATTATCGCCAACAAAACTCATCGACCCTCAAGAGATCTGAATCCAAAATCGGATCCGGATCTATCCCCATTAACCCTCCAGTCAACACCACTAAAACCACCACGAAATCAGCCCGGCTCCGCCACAAACCACCGCGAAATCAGCCCCAACACCTCTACAAACCACCATTTAAACCAACACAAACCACCATTAACCATTCCAAAAAACCACCCCAAACCACCACAAAGGGCCGCTAACAAAATGAAACAGAGATCCCAAATCTGCCGGAAACAACCACATCCATCGGCCACCGGAGAAGCAAACATAGAAGATTGCCGGACATAAATTGAGTGAGAAGGTGGTGCAAGGGAAAGACCTCGTCGCACCACCGTCATTAAATATACATCAGAGCTCACCATTTGGAACAGGGAGGAGGCGCCGGTGGGATCTTGGAGATAGGTCTGAGAGGTTACAACACGTGCTATTGAGACTTAATGTGGATTGTTAATTTGACTTTTTTATATACTCTATCAATTTGAATTAATGAATATCATTTATTTTGTAAAAAAAATAAAAAATATTCGAATTTTCGAGCTGTTTTTTCAAAACTATTTTACACACACACGCGCGCGCGCACACACACACACACATATATATATATATATATATATATATATATATATATATTCCTAATAAGCTTATTGTGAAATTAAGTAATATGTTTAATTAAATTTATAATTAGATAATTAATCAAATATCTTATTAATTAGCTTAATGTGAGTGGATGTCAAGTTGACTCATTATAAAGTAATTGAAAACTCTAAATAACCATCGGCCTGTATAAGGCTTTTGTTCCCAATATACCGTACATAAGCATACATTCTTTTCTCCCATCTGAAGAGTACTAAAGACCTTAGAAGTACCGGTTGGTATTCCTAATACCTAATTACTATAACCTTTGAGAGATCAAACATGCTATAAATTATTGTGAATTTAATTGATGAAATTCGTGCGCCTATTTTGATGCTAATTTTGGGTATGTGAAATTGATCCTAAACATGGTGTTGTTGTTGATTTTACATGCTTGAATTGTGGTTATATGATACTTTGTTGATTTTTGTTCAAATTGGTATGAATTAGGGTTGTTGTTGTTGATTGTGATAAACTCATGTTTTAATGAGGTTGTTCTTAAATTGGATATGTTGTTGTTGTTTAATTACACTATGGGTATTCCATTTTGTGAAGTTGTGGTTTGAATTTGTGAAGCTTGTATTAAGTTGTTCATGTGAAGGACCAAAATGAAATTTTGATATATGAGGATGTTGACTGAGTTTTTGATGTTGTTGGATGAGTTAGAAATAGTATAATTTTTGTTTTCATGTTGTGGGTGTGTTAGTCGAGTCGTTTGGGAGAAAACGGGATTTTCGTGTGAAGGATTGATGTTTAAACGTTTTTGAAAATAAGTGATTATGTGTGGTTCTAGAAAATGATTTTGGGATGGTTGAAACTAGAATTTTTCTGTAGATTATGATAGAGCTAAGTGCCAGGAGCGTGTAGGCAAAAACGGCACCAAAATCCGATTAACGGATTGAATTTTATGCGCGAAATGGTGGAAGCGGAAAAACCGGAAAATTTGTGTTGTCAGACGAGCACGGGCCGTGCGTGAACTTCTGTTTTTCGGCATGGCCATGCATGTGCATGGCACGGCCGTGCGTGTTGTCAGGACTTCGGTTTTGCGTTGTTTTTGTGCTTTTTCACCTTTTTTTATTTTGAATTAGCTTTTGGTGTAAACATGAAAGTTTTAGATAATTTTGTTAGCTTTCCAATGACTTTGGTTTGACTTGAAAAGTTTTTGTGTATTTTGAGTTATGGTGAAAACACTCCAAGTAGGTCTTAGAGAAATTTTAAGAAAATTTAGCATAACTATTTCCAAGTCATACCAAAACTTATGGTTTGATTCCAAACTCCAAAACTTGAGTATTAGAAGTTAAATTAAGGTGCTTAAAAATATTTAACCTATGAAATAATGGATCTAACTTGGTTTCGTTTTGAAATGAATTGGTTTTGCAATATGATAAAGTGAGACGAACTATGTGATTTTTATGATTTTATCGTATTTAGCCGGTGAAACACACATGTATACTCAACAACACTTATAAGTGACTTAGGATTATATATAGTATAGTAATTAGAGTTTTTGCTTAATTTTGATTCAATTATCACAATTATTAGAAAGTTGTGAAATGGTAGACGAACTTTGTCGAAAATGGTTTTTAAGACTGAATACCTTGGAAATCTTTTGCGTATGGTTTGATATAATTGTATGAAGATGTATGAATGATCAATAGGTGTTCAACATGATGTTTATCATGATGTGATGTACTTTTCTTCTTTGTTTTGATTATGAGAAATTGTATGAAGTTGTTGATTTATGGTGTTGTTGTTGATATTGATGTGAATATGCAATTTGATGATGATGAATTGGTGAATCATATTGATGATGTTGTTTGTTGAACCAGATAATTAATGTTGATTGTTGGTGGTGAATTCATATATGCTAATTTTGATGCGATAAGCGATGAATGCATGTATATGCATATAGCCGTTGAATTGTTGTGAACATATGCATGGTTGGTCAAGTCATATGTTCATGCATCATATCTCGTGTCAGATGTACATCCATATTGCCGTTGACCGGATACTTGTATCCATATAGCCATTGATTATAGCTGTTGACAATGATGTGTTTGTTTCATCATGAGGTGACGACCTTAGAGAAGAATGATACCACATGCATGTATGATTTGTGTCTAGGTACATTACATACATTCGTGTCCAGATGCACTTGTAACAAAGGTTCTACCAAGTTCCCAAAGTCCAACCCCCTCCGAACTTTATTGGATGACCAGGACAACACCCGGTCCAACAAGGCTCGTAGGAGAGTCTCGTTTGAGTGTAGTATCGCGTGTCGACTAAGACCAAGACGACACTTGGTTAGCCACCGCACTACATCCTAGAGGCCAAGATGGGTTAATGGTAACTAAAGGTCCTTAGCTTCGACGGAAACTTAAAAGTAATAACGTCTAAACGTGACAACACACGCTGACATATATCACTTCAAGATCCTTCGCTAAGTGTGGCTATATCACATGTTCCACCACACGAGAATACTCTCAGCATGTCACTATGATTCTACCACTCCTATATTATATTTCTCACAAGCTAAGGTGCAGAGCTTATCTCACCACTCTCGTAAGAAAGTAAACAATTAATCACGTATTTACAAGGTATAAGCAATAATAAAGCACAAGGGGTAAAGAAAGGTAAGTTAGGTGTAACCCACTTAGGAGGTTTAATCCCCAGTGAAGTCGCCATTTCTGTGCTCTTGATTTTCGGATATCAAGCCATTGGATTGGTCTTGAATCGTCAATCTTTGAACTTTCTACTTTTATTCTTGGGAAGGGAAAAAGAGAGAAAAACCCTTGAGAGATTAAGGTTCGAGGGTTGGTTACGCGAAGGGAATGTGTTAGCATCCTAAGCGTCTATGGTATCCCATAGGAACCTTTTACCTATTCTTATCTTGTGCTAAATTATACTTATTTTTGAAAATGGTGCTTAAAAGTTAAAGTGAAAGAATGGAGGGAGAAAAAGTAAGTTTTTGTTGTTTTTATTTTATTGATTTGGAAGGATAAAATCCTTTGCCTATATACCCTAAAAAGAGATCAAAAACAATGTAGTTCATCGAAAAAATTTCGATGTGTTGGTTGGGTTGATTTTAAAGTTTTTGAAAAAGGTTTTTTAGAAGAGATTAGAGGCCGAAAGGCATAGAAGGATAAAAAAGTGATTCACTTGTTTTTGAAAATGTTTTTTAGAGGGTAAGAGGCCGAAATGACATAGAAGGATGGAAATGATATTTAATTTTAATTATGAAAAAGGAACCAAGTCTAATATGGTTAAAATTCATTAAAGTTTAATGGGGAAAAAGAAAGTAAAGGGAAAACACTTGGGTTAAAATCCAAGGTTTGTTAAGAAAATATTTTTTGAGTTTTTCATATTTGATATTTTTGGAAAAGAGATTTCTTTTAAGTTAAAAAGGTAAGCTAAAGACTAAACGCAACGATGTAACGTAATAATAATAAAAAATTAGCAATTTATAAAGGACGTTGGATCCCATGCAAATTCTCAAGTTCTCAAAATGAGCCTAAAATTACTAGTGGTTTGGTTATAAGAAAAGAATTTGAAGTCTAATAATTAACCTAAGTTATCACTAGTTCATATTGGTTCTCTCTCACGGTTATGACATAAAACAGTAAAAAGTAAATGTGATGGTGTGATGCATGTGTCGGTGCATGTGTTATTTACATGATTACATAGCTCCTACATACATTCTAAAGTCTTGCAAAAAAATAAATGACATAGCTCCTAGATCATTAGTTCTAAAATACGAATAAAATGGAAATGATATGAGAAATGAAACGGAAAACTTGATCAAAAGATGGAGTATGACAACGGGGATATAATTTTTTTTTTGAAATTTTATTAGAGGATATAATTAGATTGAACTTGAAATGTGAAAAGTAATTTTAAAATATTTAATAAAATCATAACATTAACTATTATAAGTGAGTTTGACTTGTTTCAAAAAAAAAATGTGAGTTTGACTTCTCGTGTTAAAGTCTTTCCCGACATTGGTGGACCTGTGTCAAGTACGGCATGATAACGGATGGGTATTAGACTACTTTTGATTTCCAAACATATATTCTTTGTGTAAATAAATTAGAAAAAAAATATATTATTTTCATGAGCGGTGTTATATCTCGCGAAGCCAAAGTTCACAAATTTATCCCGAAATTTTATATTTCTTCACCTAACACTATAGCGGTGCTACTCTGTCTCTCAACTAACATGTGAAACCAACGTCATCACCTTTTTCCTCATAAAACATAACCAATTTTTATTTTATTTTCATTCATGATTTGATCAAAGGCACTTTATATTTTGTGGTGTCAGTCTTGGAATGGAATATATGGTAAAAAATCCATGATACTACTATACTTTTTGCTTCTGTGGCAACGGTGCCATGAAAGGTGAAGTTGTCTCTAATGGTTACTAGAATATAAAGCATCTCTAAGTTCTTGAACATTGAAAACTCTGAAGTTGTGCTCTTTCTCTCTGTGCATATCCTTCAAACTTTTGTGCAAATTATGCAATTCTGAAGCTCTGTTCTATATCTCTGAAGCTGGATTCTTCTTCTTCATGTTGCTTTTAGTTCTGTAATTCTGGAGTGGATTTATATTTAACTTTGAAGAAGAAACATTTCATTTTGTAATCATTAAGTTTTCAAATTGGAATGATCGAGAATGAAGTTACACAGATGAGAGAAATATGAGTTGTTTTCAGTAAATTGTATGTTTGATGAAAATTTTGTGGGAAGAAAAGAAAAGGGTAAGGTTGAAGAAGAAAATATAAAAAAAATGTGAAAGAGGATGTGCTTCTGTAAAACTGAAAGAAATAAAGACAAGAATGTTTACGGAAAACACGGCATGTGTCATACAAGCGAATCACCGCATGACACCTCATGTCGTGAAAAGGTCGTGAAACCGCCTGTCACTGAAAGTAGCATTTTCCTATTTTCATACGGTTTTGCTAACCATTGCATTCAGAACAATGGTTAAAGAATTTACATATAAAAATTTTATGTTACTAATAATTACGTATTTTTTTATAAAAACTTATTTGTTTTGGATACTTAATCATTAACCTCCTTAAAGCATTGGTTAGTATTGTCCTTTTCATAACCATACTGATAACAACACTTAACATAAATGTAATAAAGGAAATCTTTGTAAACTTACATGTAATCTCAAAAATCTCGATATTCTTCTTTGTGAAAAACAAAGTAATGATTAATACTACTAGTTACACCTGTGTTTGACCAAAAATGAATAGTAAGTAGTGTCGGTCAATGATATTTACCAAGCAGTCACATGGAATGGTTATAGAAAATTCAAAGGAAGTTTCTGGCTCTACAAAGCCAAATAAAAGCAAGAGGGCCGGTCCTACTAATAATTCCTAACCCTACCAAAATAAATGCAGGGGAGAAGATGAGAAGGAAGTTTCGTGGCTAATGTTAAATGAACACTTATAAATAACTCTTACGTGAAACTCATTTTATCTCAGTTTATGTTCTTGATTTTTTTACAAATCCTGATAGAAACACAACACTCCAAACCAAAATACTCTCCCTACCATTTATTCTCATGGCTAGACAATCATCTTCTTCCTCCTCCTACGATGTGTTCATTAGTTTCAGGGGTTCTGACACTCGATTGGGTTTCACCGGTAATCTCTATAAAGCTCTTTCAGACAGAGGAATCCACACCTTCATTGATGACAAGGAGCTTAAGAGAGGTGAAGAAATCAAACCTTCACTCCTCAAGAGCATTGAAGACTCGAGAGTTGCCATTATCATCTTCTCTGAAGACTATGCTTCTTCTTCATTTTGTTTAGACGAACTTGTCCACATCATTTACTACTTCAAGAAAAATAAACGCCTTATTCTGCCAGTTTTCTATGGTGTGGAACCTTCTCAGGTGCGACATCAAAATGATTTTTATGGTGAAGCACTTGCTAATCATGAAAAGGGGTTTCAAAATAACAAGGAAAAAATGGAGCGATTACAAAAATGGAAGAATGCTCTTAAAGAAGCTGCTGACTTATCTGGCCACCATTTCAATCAAGGGTACACTTTTTTATTTCAATCTTGTTTTAATTCTTTATCTTCCATATTTATTGTTATATATTTCCAATATATTATTTTAACAATTTGTTAAATATCTACTATACCTTAATCTTGATTAATGTGTAATGTAATAAACGATGTGCCTCATAAAACTCTTCTTAAGTGTGAGTATGTATATTATTGTTCTTGAGTTGAATGTGTTAAGAGCATGACCGTCCTTTGGAGTGTGCAACCAACTCCAAAGAGTTGGGCCTCCAAAATAGTGGGGCCTTTAAGCTATTATTTTTGAGATTTATTTTTCCCATACTATGACTTTCTTCGCGCCCTATTTTTTCTAAAAATACCTCTGGTTCGAATTTAGTTTTCCAAAATGAATTGTTAGAATTTTGCAGATTTATCCGGAATTTTAAATCCGGAAATATCTTTTTCCAGAACCTTTTCAATTTTAAGCTTTCAAATCATAAAATAAATGCAAATAAACATATAAAACAGAAATAAAAAGACAAAAAGATAAAATAACTCACTTTATTGATATTTGAATAATACCTTACAATGATGTTGAAGCTTTTTGAGCTTATTACATAACAACCTAAAACTATTTCTAATCTTATTACATAAGAAAGAGGAGGAAGAGAAAGAAGAAACCAATACTGTCTGATAGGACATTCTAGTTGCTTTGGTGTTGGAGGGGAAACTGAGGGGGCACATGGGCCTCTAGGGAGCAAGAGACCATGATGGTTAAACTTAGACCCATATAGACCAACCTCACACCCAGACTGACCCCTTCCCTGTTGACCGATCATATAACCCCCTGATAGATTTCCAAAGAGACCTCTTTTTATGAAAGGCCAACGATGGAAACACATCGTTGTAGAAGGAAGAGGAGAAAAGGAGAAAAAAGAAGGTGTGAAATTTTTTGAGTGCAATGAAGCATATTTATAGGGGAAGGGGTAAAAAAAAAAGGTGGAAAAGACATTAAATTCGGTCAAAAAATGTGTAAAAACACGTGTTTTTAACCTGACCACCGCCCAAAACGTTTGAAAAACGTTTTCATTTGCCCGACGGCGTTCACCAAAGGTTTTCCCGGTTAGTGGAGTTTTAATGCATTTTTGGACGATTTTGAGTGTGGAACATGTTTTATTTGACTGTACTTATGACCTAGGAATGGTTTAAGGCTATAAATAGGCTTGCATGTTCAACAAATTCCATCATTCTTCACTTCATTTCTTTTCTTTCACTTTCTTCAATTTTTTTATGTTTTGCCAGAGTGTTTGTGGTGTTATGGTCATTGTTGACCGTTGATAGGACCCCTGCAATTGCATTGCAGCTTATGCGGGGGGTTATATAACGGTGAACAGAGACCCTTGAAATCAAAGAAAGACTCAATATTCATATCGACTTCGTCCGGATTTTAAAATCCGGAATACACCAACAATCTGGTTCAGAAAATAAAATTCAAACCAGAGGTATTTTCGACATTTTTGCAGGGCGCGTGAGAAGGCAGCAGGGTGGAAAAAGTAAAACTCATTAATTTTTCCATCCTACGAGTTTCTCACACGTCCTATTTTTTCTTCCTAAACTTTCCCATGATTCAACAAACTGCATATAATGATTCTGCATCTATGTTCTAAGATATACATTTCAACTAATCTAGCCCAAGATCTATACTACAATCATCAAATCCAAGGCCATCATCTTCAATCTTGACTCCATCACCAATCTTATCATTAACACCTTTTTTCTTGAGGGTCAATGTTTTCATCCCATGATTTAGTTCATGCAATTATTCTATCGACGTATCTTTCATCCCATGACTTTGCATCATCTCGACAATGTTGTCCTCATAGCACGAAAGTGATAGGAATTGGACAACCATCCTTCAATATACCATCATAAAATGTTTGTCAATCACATGTGCTAGACACATCATTCAGTTTACATGTGAAGGTGCCACCATAAAGGTGAAACAGTTTTTGATTCCTTATGTTTTATGGACAACAAAACCACCACATGCATGCTTGTATCTGTGTGCATTAAGGAGAAAGATTATATAATTTGTACTGCAAATTTTTTGAAATCTTGGTTCTAAGTGATCCAAAGATGAAAAATGAATCAACATTTCAGATTGTATAATCCAAAATATGATTCATATTGGAAAAAATAAAGCATGTGAGAAACTAATAAGGTGGAAAAAGTAATGGTAAATTTTTTTATTATATGTACATGTCCAATGACGCTAGCCCAATTATTTGTTGAGAATTGTTCTTTAGACATCGAGTAATTGCTCACAGACACCTCAAATTATCCAAAATACTTTCAACAACAGTTAATTACCGTTTACATAATTTTCTTTCTTATTTTTTAATTATTAATTATTCTTCTTTGTTAATTTGGAATTTTATTTGTTAATTATCTCTTAGTTTTATTTATCGATTCAACATCAACGCTCCAAAATTGGCAAGAACACTCATAACTTTTTATTTTACTGATTGTAATATGTATATTTTTGTGTTGGTTTGATGATTTTTTTTTTCTTCATGTTTGTGGATATTATTTACAATTTTAATAGAAAAGCGAATTTTAAAAAAATTATTTCTTTATTTTTGTTGGGGTATATCCTTATTTATTAATTTTGTTAAGTCTGCAGCAACTTAACCTAATATTTTCCTACAATATTTTGTACACTTATTTAATACTAAAAAAATGCATCGCACAAATTTCATTTCTATCATGTTTTTTTTTTTTTTAACAATATTTTGTACACTTATGCCTTTTTTTTCCTTTTTTTTACAATATTTTTTTTGACAATCTTTTTGTACACTTATTTAATACTAAAACAAATGCATCGCACCAGTTTCATTTATTATCATGTTGCCTTTTTATTTTGACAATATCTTGTACACTTATGCCTTTGTTTTTTGACAATATTTTGTAAACTTATGCATTTTTTTCTTTGACAATATTTTGCACACTTATCCTTATTTATTACTTTTGTTTAGATTTGCAGCAACTTAACGTAATAATTTTCCTCTAAAATGCTGCATTAGGTTATCAACAATTTAACCTAACAAATTTCATCTAAAATGCAGCGTACCAATTTAACCTAACAAATTCCCTCTAAAATGCAACAATCCCTACTATTTCTTTTCACTGATGAGTTTTTCATTCTTATCCAGTTGTGTCATCGTTTGTATATATCTATTGTTTATGTAGACTTTTTTTCTTATTTATTAATTTTATTAGGTCTGCAGCAACTTATCATAATAATTTCTCTCTAAAATGCTGCATTAGGTTAGCATCAATTTAACCTAACAACTACTATATTCTTTTTTTCTTTATAATTAAAAAAGAAGAGAGAGTGTTTTTTTTAATTATAAAGAAAAGGCTTAAATGCACTTTTCACCCCCTATGTTTCAAAAAGTTGCGATTTTGGCCCCCTTATAAAAAAAATGGATATTTTGACACCCTAACTTTTGGCCCTCATTTGAATAGTTGATTTTATGCAGATTTCTCAGTCTTTGATGGTGTAAACTGACATGGGGATAGAAGGATGTTGATAAGTGGAGTCCAAACTTGCATGGTGTCCAAACTGGCATGATAAATGAAGTCCAAACTGATAATTGGATTCTTCTTTAGGGGAACCAAAAGTTACACCATGCCAGTTTGGAATTCATTTATCAACATCCTTCTATCCTCATGCCATTTTACACCATCAGAGACTATGAAATTGTCATAATCTCCATCAAAATCAGCTAATCAAAAGAGGGCCAAAAGTTAGGGGGTCAAAATATCCATTTTTTTTTATAAGGGGGCCAAAATCGCAACTTTTTGAAACATAGGGGGTGAAAAGTGCATTTAAGCCTAAAGAAAAAAAGAGAATAATTTCCCCAATACTTATATTGTGATTACATAAATAATTAGTTTTTAATAGATTATGGGTTCTCTATCAAATGACATTAATGACATATTGAGACGAACTTAATTGCGATATTTGATCTTTAATAATCTAATTTGTGTTTATTGATAGATGCATGTGTATATCACGGGTCAAAGATCATTTATCGATTTCGGACCCGTGCGTGCACGGTCAAAAGTCTAGTTTTTATTGTGAGAGTCACGCGTCCACTTTGATTGGGATGACAATATCAAAGAGCAAAGATATTTGTTTCTATATCTCTTTCATATAGAAAACTAGGTCATTGCATGTTGAAACAAATTCAATTGCAATATTATATTTTTATATAGCAAGACATATATGTGACTGTTATTATTTACAAAAAAATTGTAATTGTTATTCTGATGCATGTATTTAAATATTTATGATTGAACAGAAACCAATATGAACGAGATTTTATTGAAAGAATAGTTACAGACGTCTCCAAAGAGATTATCCACGTTCCTTTACATGTTGCTGATTACATTGTTGGTCTCAAATCGCGAGTATCAGAAGTGAATTCTCTTCTAGACTTGGGATATGATGGAGTCTGCATAATTGGAATTTATGGAACAGGAGGAATTGGTAAAACAACTCTTGCTCAAACAGTTTATAATTTGATTGAGAAACAATTTGACTTTAAGTGTATCCTTCACAATGTGAGAGAAAATTCAGGTAAACATGGTTTAGAGTATCTCCAGGAGCAGCTCCTCTTCAAATCAATTGGATTTGAAACTAAGTTTGGACATGTTAATGAAGGAATTCCAATCATAAAACGAAGGCTTTCTCAGAAGAAAGTTTTGTTGATTCTCGATGATGTTAACCAACCAAAGCAGTTGGAGAATTTGGTCGGAGAGCCTGGTTGGCTAGGTTCTGGAAGCAGAGTCATCATTACGACTCGAGACAAACAATTGCTATCAGGTCATGGGATTACAAGGATATACAAAGCAGGTGGTTTAAATAAGGAAGAAGCTCTTGAATTGTTAAGAAAGGTGGTTTTTAAAAGTAACAAAAATGATTCAATGTATGATAATATTTTAAACCGTGCAGTTGAATATGCTTCTGGCCTTCCATTAGCTTTAAAAGTAGTGGGGTCCAACTTGTTTGGCAGGAGTATAGAAGATTGTGAGTCTTTATTAGACAAGTATAAAAGAATTCTACATGAAGATATCCAAAATATACTTAAAGTAAGCTTTGATGCTTTGGATAAGGAACTAAAGAATGTCTTTTTGGATATTGCTTGTGTCTTTAAAGGGGCTGCAGTGAAGAATGTCATAGAGGTACTTCGTGATCATTATGGTTATTCCATAGAAAACCACCTTCAAGACTTGGTTGATAAATCTCTCATATATTTTGTTAGACGTGACCATTGGGATTTTCCTGGTGGTTCTGTGACATTACATGACTTGATAGAGGATATGGGTGAAGAAATTGTCCGACAGGAATCAATTAAAGAGCCTGGAGAACGCAGTAGGTTGTGGTGTCGTAAAGATATAGTTCATGTTTTAAAGAACAACAAAGTAAGATTGATATCTATGAACAATTTGTTATTTAAGCTTACCATCTCATACTAATTCTTTTACAGTTAATTACATGTACAAATTCTAGCTCTATATTTTATTTGTATTGTGGTTGATTATTAAATTATGTTTTATTTTCTGTTAAAAGGGAACTAGTAAAATTGAAATGATATTTCTGAATTCTCCCTCAATGGAACGCGTAGACATGAATGAAAAGGCATTCAAGAAGATGACAAATCTCAAAACACTTATCATTCAAGATGGCAAATTTTCTAAAGTTCCCAAGTATCTTCCAAGTAGTTTGGTAGTATGCAAATGGATAGGATGTCCTTCGAAGACTCTAACTTTTTTTTCAAACCAGGCAAGTGAAATAATTTCATTTTCCAATTGTGTATATTTATAAATTCACTATGAAAGTATGTTGTGTAATCATTTATTTATTTGTTTGTTTCTTCTTTGGTGTTTTTGCAGAATTTTGAGAATATGAAAAACTTGATATTGGACTGCAGTCAATCTTTAATCCATATACCCAATGTCTCAGGCCTTCCAAATTTAATAAAGTTCTCATTTGAAAATTGTCGGAATTTAATTACAATTGACAATTCCATTTGGAAGCTAAATAAGCTTGAACACGTAAGTGCGAAGTGTTGCCAGCAGCTCGAGAGTTTTCCACCCTTACATTTGCCCTCTCTTAAGGAATTGGAACTCTCTTATTGTGATAGTCTCAAAAGTTTTCCAGAATTATTATGCCAAATGACAAATATAAAAAAGATTGAGTTCTCTGATACTTCCATAGGAGAATTGCCATTTTCATTGCCATTGTCATTTCAATATCTCAGTGAACTTGAGTACATAGAATTAAATCATGTTAGAATGCTCAGGTTCCCAAAGTATAATGATAGAATGAATCCTATAGTGTTTTCAAAAATGGATACTGTTAAACTTGTAAGGACCGACCTCTCAGATGAATGTCTCCCAATACTTCTCAAGTGGTTTGTTAATGTGACATCTCTAAACTTACGCAACAACGATTTCAAAGTTCTTCCTGAGTGCCTTAGTGAATGTCACCATCTTATGGAGCTTGTATTGGATGACTGCAAGTTTCTTGAGGAAATTAGAGGGTTTCCACCAAATCTAGTAGAGTTTTCAGCAGTTGGATGTGAATCATTGAATTTGGAAAGTAGAAGAAGGCTTTTGAGTCAGGTTTGTTGTTGTTTTATTTTGCAATATATAGTATTTGATATATAGTATTTTGTATATAATTGATAATGTAATACTAACAGGACCTACATGATGCTGGATGCACTACGATTAGATTCCCAAACAGAAGTGAGGGGATTCCAGATTGGTTTGAGCACCAAATCAGGGGAAACAAAATTTCTTTCTGGTTTAGTAAAAAGGTCCCTACTATAACATGTATTTTTCTTATCCCGCGATCTGAGTTGTTACCAAACTTCGATTTGTTTCTCGATGGCAAACAAATTACTGATTGGGAAGATTTATTAGATTATGATGATGAACTGCTGTCGGAACATGCATTTTTGTTTGATCTGAAATTAGATGAGCGTATTAACAGGAGTTTCGCAAATAAGCCTGAGCTGTACGAAGCAGTTAAAAATAAAGCATGGAACCATGTGAAGTTTAAGTGGGGTAAAATATTAAGCAGTGGTGCACAAATGGGAATCCACGTGTCGTGGTATGGGTATGATTGGAGTGACACGGAGGTGGAGAAAAGCAATAAGGAGGGGGAAGTAAGATTCACTAATCCTTATTGTAGAAAGAGAAAATTAGATGAATATCTTGTCAGTTATAGCAATACTTGGTTATCACAGTTTGAGCCTCCTCTAAAAAAGCAAAGATTGGTGGAACTTGGAGTTTCAGAGACAGAGAGGATGTGATATTCACCTAACCATCTTGTTGATTAATTTCTGTGTATATTCAATTACAAGTTCATTGTTTCTAGCTGGAGAAGTTTTTGAGATCATGAGAGAAGATGTAAGATTCTGTGGATGTTGTTTGTGCAGTCTAAAATATTGTTTCAATTCACTTTGGAGGATGCTTTGTAGCACAATCACTTCTTATCAAAGGTATGTCCGGTGTCCGACATGTGTACGTGTCCGACACCAACACATGTGATTACATTCAAATACGTTATTTTCTTAAATTACTACCGATGTTGAATCCGGTGTCCGTATTTGTGTTGGTGCTTCATTGGGAGAAAGTTTTTTTTTTCTCTTAATTGATAGATATTTTTGAAATTATAACTGAATACATTTTGTTTTCTTCTCCATCTTAATGGTTCAAATTGTCGAATTATATTTGATGTTGAAGTCTTCATGAGTATTGTAAAGATTATGAAAATTTAGGCTTGTTTTCCCCTTCTATTTTTTTATTTTTGTATAGTGGGATTGAATGGATCTTTTAAGTTAATAGTTAATAGCCTAAACACAGTATTAATGGTTAATCAATATCAATCTTCTCTATAGAAGCAACCATCTCTCAGGGCTTCCAGCTGCATCCCTTCAGTCCAGAACTTCTAAATTGTGGCAGATCTTAAATGAATGTTGTTCAAATAAGATCCTTATACTTTGAAACCATAAATGCTCTAAATCATAATCTTTATGAAAGATCTTTTGAAAAAGAAATTGATTGATATCCCATAGTAATATATTTATAAATATGCATGACTTGTTATTTCTTAGGGAGGATAAAGACCGTTATAAAAATGCGCATCTTTGCGCATCTTTTGTCAAACAGGTCAAATTAGATACAAACTTCATCTTATATCACAGTGAAATAGTCTATGCTGTCGTGGAAACGTTTATATGTATGAACTTGATGGTATGCAAAAGCCTTTTTCCTATCAAATTTTGTTTCGAATTTGCAAATGGAAGTGGAGAATTTCCTTTCATAACTCAGTTTTTCAAAAGTGGATCCTCTCTTGTTGAAATAAACATAAGGTAGTTATGTTTCAAATTCAGGCAACTTTTCTCTAACCAAAACTAAGCATTTACTTATTCTTTGTCTGTACATTGTCAGAAAACCATCTGTAGTCATCTGGCTATGTGCATTGTCACGCGACATGTCTAGAGATTGATCGCACCACAGAATCCCTTGGTTGTTCGAAAGGGCAGTGAGTAATGCTATGCTTTGAGCTCTGTTATACTGGTTCCAGATTTTTGAGAATTTCAATCTCAGTACACAAATTGGAATTCTTATAGAAATAGTAAATCAGATGAAGATCAGAACTCGAAAGTTTCCGAGACAGAACTCATGTAGCAGCAACAACACTGTATGGCTCTTGTGATTAACAAGGTATTCTTGTGCAAAAACACTTTTCTGTCAAATCAGTTTTTTGAGACAGAACTTGAGTAGCAGCAACAGCAAATGTATGTATGATTCTGACAGATGATTTGAACTTCCATTTGAAGTAAAGTGATTGATTATTAATTACATCTAGACTTTGAATATTGTCATAATATATGTACGTAATACAGTAGTTGGATATAAACACCACCAATCCTACAAAACATTTGTACCATCAAGAGAAAAAAAACTAAGAACCTTCCAAGAGGCCAAAATTCCCTTCCAGGGAATTAGATACGCTAATAAACGACCAAAAGTGGTTACAAAGACACGAACTAATCCATTTGTAGCAATAGAATTGGAAGGGATATTGACATTGAACCGAACTGGTTTGCAACTCTTATTCGAAGTGAGATAGGAAATGGCGAAAGCACATAACTTTGGAATGAATTATGGGAGGGAAACCAACCAATCAGTTTCTATTTCCTGACCTGTACATATTGGCTGCGGATAGATGCAATACCATGTCGCTGAAGTGGATGTAGGTAGGAAACACACAGGTTTGGTGCTGGTGCTGGCGGCGAATTCTGAATGGGAATAAGAATGGTGGAAAATTTATAGCTGCCTGCAGCAACCTGTATCAGATGTTGTTAAATGGTTGCCGGAGAGTGCAACAGATTCTCAGTGAAAGGATGTTATCAAGTTCTGTGACATTTGCGTTTTTCCAATGATTTCAACGATGAATTAGTGAAACCAGTGCAGAGATTATGGCTCACATCAGTGCCAAAAAAAATGTGTTTGGTTTGAGACTCTTACAAGATAGACATCCTAACCGGCTCAATTGTGAGGATTCCCTATGGACATTCCTTGACGCAATCCCTCAAACTTTCGATCCTGGTCAATTGTTCGCAGTTCCTCTCAGTGACGCAATGGCGGAAACATCTCAATACCCGACCTTCAGCTTCAATATCCATGGTTTCTGCATCATCATCATCTTTGATCCCATCGGTGATGAGTGCTGATTTTTTTCCTATGTAGCTACTAATGGATAAAAGAGATTTTGGGGTTTTCAGCTTCTTGTCTCTGGTGTTGGATTTGAGTGACATCGCATAGCACTCTTTCTCTTATATGGAGACCATTGCATATAGGAAATAAGAGTAAGAAATGGACAAATGCTGTTCTTTTGGTGATCACATATTCACATGAGTATTGTTATGCTACAAATCACAATGTATTGTTTGTCCTTGCTGCATTTTCAACCAGTAAATTTGCTTTAGTAACAATCTGTTCCTGTTATCCACAATTTGATTAATGTATATATTATTTTTATTAAGGTCCATACCATATTATTCCCAATAATTTCATGTCTAGTTGTACGTTCAACATGTGTTTGGCTGAAAATACAAGAAATCAGGGCCTAGCTATACGGCAGAGTACAAAACGCTAATTAGTTTGAATCGTTTCAGTTTAAAGCTACAGACTGTCAACAAAATTTCCTCCAACAGAAGCATTAAAATGGTTTGTTGTTTTAATGGTAAAATATTGAAACCTTTTAAGTTTGAATAAATATATATTAGTCATTCATTTTAAATTTTAAGTTGTTAGTATATATTCTGAAACCTTTTTATGTTTGGATGTTATATAATCTGGCCCACTTGAAGGTATGTTATATATCTGAGTGACTACTTGAACATTCTATAGAAGAAAATACGAGTTCAACTTCCATTCAACTGCAATAGGCATACGGAAAAGGAATTCCTAAAAATGATTAGTTTGTATGTAGTTAATATTAACATGTTTGGATATAAAAGCTTAATCAAGACAATTTAGGATTTATTTCTCTTTCCATTCCTTTACTTCTATTAGTTCGTTGTCATTAGGAGTTACCCTAAGGCCTCGAACACAAACAGTTTGTAAGACTTTACCTCAATGGCGTGTTCGTTGTCGAACACTAACACATACAGTGTCAGCATGGCAGTGTCGTGTCCAGTGAACGTATTTGTCTCGGTGCTGCATAAAGAAGAATGAAGTATTTTCTAAGAGTGTCCCAAACCTGTATGTTAAAAATGAAATGAAAAAGTGCATTGCAGAGTGGTAATAATTGTATCAAGTCCTTTACTTCATGGCATCTGTGTTTGTTTAATTGAAGGAGTGGTCTTCTGAATTTGCAGCCTCTGAAGTGTAAGTGAATAAAATGCATTTCAAGACTCGGGTGCACTTTACTATCTTTCGAAACCTCGCAACAAACACTCTCATTTTCCTCACAAACCTGCATGTTAAAAATGAAACAACAAATAAAATGAATTTCATGAAAGTTAATAATGCATACAAGTATAGAGGGAGTACGAAAATTTGTTGTGATGTTATTGAAAAAAAATGTATTTTTCGGTGAAAGGACAGAGTTGTGCTCTTTTTGTTCCTATAATGATTGTTGCTATTATTAATACTAGAATAAGACCTGCCCGTTGCAGGATTTCAAATTATTCTTGAGTTATTTCGTGGTAATTTTTTAAGTAAAGTTTAAATATATGAGAAGAGATGGTAATAAAATAACCTCTTTAATTAACCATGTAGAGATACAACCTCTTTTACTAGTGATGCACTCAAAAAAGAAGAGGAACAACAAAATAGGCATGGTGAGAAGATGTCTCAATCGTAAGATTTTAAGTAAAAATAACACAACCTAGGATTTCTCCTGTTCCGAGTTAAGTCGCGAATGTACCACTATTTATTTAACAGATATGCATGTTAATTGCTAGGACCTGTCTTCCCTTTTGGCTTCTGGCTTATAAATCATATATCTCTCCTGACTGCTGTCATATGCTGTCTGTCTAACCTATAAACATATGGATAATTTAAGTATTACTTACATTTTACACTATTACAAATGAGGTTTAATGTGTTTGCAATTGAAACTTGCTGTATAATTGATAAAACTTTCACCAGCTTATAGGCACACGAGGTTTCAGGTGAGGTTAATGCTTAAGTTTTGGCATGATACACAATCAATTTGTTGAGTAATAAATATTGATATTCTCTGTTGCAACAATATTTAATAGGGAGCTATAAAGCACGGATACTGACACGCTGACACAACTAATAATCTAAAAAAATCATATAATTAAGTGTAATTACAAGTGTCGGTTTCGTGTTAGTGTCGGACACAACACGTATCCGACACGAAAACACACCTAATCTGACGATATTTAACAGGGAGCAAAAAAATGTGTCTCCCCTTCTTTAATAGTTTATATTTTTTGTATTGTTTAGTATTATCCATTTTTAATTGGATCCTAACACTAACTATATATCGTTAAAACTTAACGACGAAACTACAAGAGGTGAATCAAACACCAAATATAGATATAAAGTTATTGCATAGACAACGACATTTATTAGATTTCAGTTTTGACTAAGAATTACAGTTGAAAATGTCAGTTTGGTAGATGAGAATAAATATTAGAAAGACTTTTGTGGTCCAAACAAAATATCAGTTTGATTTTTAGGGCCTCCACATTGGTTTACATAAGATAAATAGGAATGTTAGCAGCCAATACTCGGTGGATATTTAGTCTCATATCAGATAGATAAAATTCGTGATAAAAGTTTATATACAAAAGGATACTCCTCATTTTACAAGCTGATTTTTTAAGAATAAGTTAAGTCCCATAATTCGCATAATTACTTATTAAACTGTTTGATTTTTAAGTCTAAATTTCTAAATATCATCATTTCTTTTTCCAACCTTTGACTAAGAAATTAAAAAGGAAAAATAGGACATAAGTTAGTTCAAAAAAGAGAATCATTATTTAGTGTTTTATGCTATATGATATGATTTTTGAGGTCTAATCACATTATGCTTCCCACAAGCTGTACCTTTTTCTTTTCTTCTTCTCTTAAGACATTCACATAGCTTTACAGACATTACACGGAAAGAGGAGGTAGAAAAAGTGATGGTTATTTTACCGAAGATAGGAAATAGGAATGAAGTTTCTCACATGGTAAAAGTGTAGAGCCAAATAAAAGCACAGGATCCTACAACAATAGAAGGAACACTAGGAGAGAGAATATTATGCTTTTTTATGCATTAGTTAATAAACTAGCTAGCAAGTTTAATATGACATTGTTAGTACAAAAAGAGAAATAGCAGTTGTGCATAAAACAAATTGATATGGAATACATGGTTAATAAAGGATGAAGTATATCCTTTATTATAAAGCAAGATTTGCCAAGTTGGCATCTTAGCCCTAATTCATCCTCATTATTTCTCCCTAATACGTAATTAATGTTAATCTCATCTGTCAACCACTCTTTACATCTCAGCCGTAGATCTCACAACCTTTCATGTTCCTAGATAAACCAATAAACCTATCAGAATCTTACACTTTACACTTCCCCATCTATATTAAAGATTGCATGCCCATAATCCTCTCACTACAAGAAACATTGACATTTGCCAGGGAAAAAGCCAGGGACAAGCCTTGGCATTAAACACAAGGGAAAGCCGTCGCATAACCCCTCACAAATTGCAAGGCGGGAAGTTTGAATTAAGGAATCTTCATGATGCAGGCGTGACGTGACGTCTATTTCTTGAATATTTAGATTATTCGCGTGTTTTATCGCTTTAATAGAAATCG
Organism: Medicago arabica; assembly: GCA_946800305.1. Classification (NCBI taxonomy): domain Eukaryota; kingdom Viridiplantae; phylum Streptophyta; class Magnoliopsida; order Fabales; family Fabaceae; genus Medicago; species Medicago arabica. The sequence continues at coordinate 9,368,351 of OX326966.1, read as the reverse complement.
GGCGTTACAACAAGTCCTCTAAATAGCAAGCACCGAATCCAATTTATTTTTGAATCCCTCCGCCTACTATATATAGTAAGTTGGTGGTCTGAAATTGATAAAAACATAAATTCTCCCTTCCTCACAAATCTGTAAGTCATCCTCTCTCCACCATCTTCATCTTGTTTAGGCCGTAATTTCTTCATTCCTTGTCCGAATCGTGCAAACGAGATATCAAAACGAAGCCAACGACGAATTCTACCTATTCACTCAGGTTTCCTTTTTCATTCAGAGAGGTATTCCTCCCCTTTTTCCTCCTTTAAAATTCGGTTTTGAGTGTTTATGGGTGTTTATGTTGAGTTTCAATTTTCTTGAGTGATGTTGTTTATTAATGTTGTTGGGGAAGACCGCATGAATATAGATCTGCAAAAAAAATTATAATCCGACTATTTTAAAATTTTAGCATTTGTAGAAAAGTGTTGAAATGTGAATTTTATTTGATATTTATGCTTTAGACGAGTAAATAAGTCGATTAAACCGTTTGGTTTTCTATAATGTTGTCTGGACGAAAGGGCTAAGCCACATATAGATATTTTTGTCACTTTTAAACCGTTAAATGTGAAAATGAGTTGTCAAATGGATTTGCCTCGTCGAGATGTTTGAACAGGACCTATGGCTCTCGATGTTTCACAACAAATGAATTGATTGTGTGTTTTTGAAGATGGAAAAACTCTTTATGGTGTCTCCCAAAATACTTTGTGTATTTTAAGATGAAAAAACTTAGTGCAATTATACACTGTCAAAATAATTCGACGTTTGCCGGTGTTTGGCCGTAACAATTCAGCCTGTTTTGCCAGTTGATCCCAAATTGAGTCAAGACACATGCACTTAAAGCATCTTGATCAATTACTCTTTCTTCTACCTTGATAGGTTTCAAGTAAGATCTGAAATTTAGCTACGACTAAATGCATGGCTTTGTATTTTTGTTATGATTTTTTCTTTGTTGATAAATTATTTTATAAAATGTCTTGATTTGTCCTGATTTTATGTGAAATGCCATGATTATGTGTTTTCTTAATCCTTGAGTATTTTTGGTGATTTTGAGATTCGTGTAGAATCAAATATGAATTCTTCTACAAATGAAAAAGTATTGGACCATACGAGTCATTATATTCATTCAGGTAATTTATTTGTCATTGTTGAGACGACGTTTTGGTAATTTAGCAATATTGGATTGAGAAAATTTCCGAAAAGAAAATATTAGAGAATGAATAGTGGTTTTTGAGTAATAAGGAGGTAATTCTAAGATATTTGGGACCGGTTAGAAGATGTTGAGTTATGATATAACTTTGTTAGTTATGCGTCTTCTAAATGGCGAGAACCAGGTTCGATTTATTTTTGAATCACTCCACCATAAATTCAAAAAAACATAAATTCTTTCTTCCTCACAAACCCGTAAGCCATCCTCTCTCCACCATCTTCATCTTGTTTTGGCCGTACTTTCTTCGTTCTTTGTCCGAATCACGCAAATGAGATATCAAAACGAAGCTAGCGATGAATCATAGCTATTACCGCGTGTTTCCTCGTCATTCATAGAGGTATTTCACCCCTTTTCCCTTCTTTAAAATTCGGTTTTGAGTGTTTATGGGTGTTCGTGTTGAGTTTTGATTTTCTTGCGTGATGTTATATATTAATATCGTTGGGTAAGACGGTATAAATATAGGTCTGCAAAAATATTGATGATTCGACAATTTTAAAATTTTACATTTATAGAAAAGTGTCGAAATGTGAATTTTATATGATATTTATGCTATACGCGAGTAAATGAGTCGATTCAAGTCAACCAATTGGTTTTTAAAAATGTTGTTGGACAAAAGGGCTAAGCTGCATAACGGCATTTTTGTCATTTCTTGTTAGGTTGACGGAGCGAGGAGACTCTATAGAAATTCCTGAATATAATTCAAATCCAGAAGTTGGGATGTGATGTGAGTTGGATTGATATATAAACACATATCAATTCAAAGTTTAGAGTATATACTTCAATCCCTGTTTTTTGTAACTTACACCGGTTTTGCGCAGAGGTTCTTGATTTCGTCAAAAAAAATGTCTACTTTAGGACGATGTATATAAGGAATTTTATCTCTTATGATGTTGATTTTGATTATATTCACAGGATTAAAATCAAAGGACAAAAACATTTATTCCTTTGGAGGTGGAAGATGAATTTGTCCCGGATATGACCTAGCCAGATTAGATGTTTCGATATTTTCTCCTTCATTACAAGTTAGTATTTTTTTCATTTTCACGTTTTTATGATTCAAGAGTGCTTTTAGATTGATCATTCTTGTTACTAGTGGAGTCCTTTTCACTGCATATAAGAAATAAAGTAGTTGATTATTTACGTCTTATTTACTTTGTAAATAGATTTTCTAGTTGTACTTTTAAAAATTTGAGCAATAAAAATGTCCAAATAAATATTCTCATTTTTTCAAGAAATACTTGATTTATATATAATGATCATTTCACATGTTCTACATCACAATGGTACATTTCAAGAATCTTACACGTTCTTATTAGCAAATTAAAATGAATAAATATTGTTCTGATATTAAAATGAATCTTACAATGTTTTTATTTTTTTGGTCTAGCAGCCTAGTGGTTGATGCTCACACAATTAAATGTGAAGAAGTGGGGTGTCCGAAGTTCGAACCCCGACCCCCTGCAGAAATTATGCAATGTTCCTACCAACTGAGATAAGCTCATGGAGACGAATCGAACATATGTTAACATATTGGCAGCATACTGATAGACTCGAGGTCATCAGAACACATATTTTAAAAGTGTTTTCGCAAATTAAACGAGACCTTGTTACCTCACAATTCTCTTATAATTTTTACAGTTTAATTTCTGTGAAATTCTCTTATTACATCACCAAATAATGTTGAAGATAATGATAAAAGTACAACTTCTTCCTCTAAGCTTCCTCCTCTTCTCTTCATTCTCTCTAGCTTTACTATATTTTTCTTACCTTTATCTTCTTTTGTGATTTTGATATTTGTTGTGGGTGAAATGCTCTCTATGAGTGTTAGTATCCTAAGTGTAACTTTCTGTCACTCAAATATAAACTCATATGATCTCAACTTAGCCCATATGTGGCACAAAACTTTGTTGTGAAAGAAGTGTCCGAATAGACATTAAATATTTGGTTCCTCAACACATTAGTTGCCATAAAGTTTTGAGATGACAAGAAGGATTCTAGAGTGTAGCATAATGAGGCAGATGAAAGAATGCTCATGAAGCCTAAAGATGTAAATTATACTTTTGGATTGAATAATAGAGAAATATTAACGAGTGTCCTGGAGAAACTATAGTGTAAACTATAGATGTGAATCTAATGTCTATGTAGGTATATAAGGAAGCAAATTTTTAGAAAGAAACGTGTTAGGAAACATGGCATCCATGGAAGGAAGGAGAGAAAAGTAACTAACTCTTTGTATTGATGAGAATAGAAAGTTACAAATGATGAAAAAGTAACCATCTAATGGGATGGTTACAAGTTATTTATACTACTCTTTACTAGGACTAATATGCAACTAATATATATCTCTAATAAAACGTGTACCACAAGAGGAAATCTTTAGGGAAACCTAAGGGCAAAGACTTTTGGACGATAAATTTTAATTGAGAAACACATTCTAATAAACACCATGAGTTGTGAGATTTCATTAGAGGAATGATCATAAACTAATTTTCTCTTTTATTTTAAGTAATGATAATCAAGTGAGGGGTTGAAAGAGAAAATTATGGAGCAAAATTAGGAATTGCTCTTGGTGAACAATTGGAGATTATTTCTTGGTCACTTTGTAACTCTTTACAATAGTACTAATAAAAGCGATACATAATTTTCTTGATGTAGTCTATTCTTAATATACCTAAATTACCCTTAAGCAGTTTATTTCGACTCTTCATGAATGCATGTAATTTGCAGCCGTAGATGAACGCCTTATTGGATCTTAGCTGGGATATTGGACTTTGGGTTCTGAGGGTTGAGCCTTGGTCTAGTTTGAAACAAGTATCAATTTAGTCCACCAAATTTTTGATTGAGTGACAATTTAGTCGAAAAATTGCCACGTTTGTTTTATTAGCATTGTGAACTGACTATGATTAGCAAAAGGACCAAATTGAAACAACTTCCAAAAGCTAGTGATTAAGTTGATATACTGTAAATGTGTTGGGCAAAATTCGACTTTTGTAAAACAGGCTAATATCTTCTTTGAAACAAAGAAGCAATCAACCACACATATCTTACATTATTTTAAAAAATTAACCATTAACAACAAGAGAAAACAACTGGTAGATGGTGTGGAACAAGCTACGAAGAGCCACACTCATTACCGCACACATTGAAATGACAAGCATAATGAAAACATTAACACGAGGAGTTTTAGAACTATATGGAAATATAATCATGGATTCAATATGCCAGTAAGATTGGACCAATCATCATGGATTCGCTTGACTCTACCACCTAGTAGGTGACCACCAATAGGATGTCCTTGATCAATATTGATACATGCATAATATTGATTTTTGAAAATGTAAGCTTCATCCTTCTTATCAGATTTAAAAGCTGCATCGATTCCATTTTCAAAAACTGTGCCAACCAAAGTTTTAAACCCGGTGCGAATGTAATGATTTGCGAGAACACGGTTAGAGTGATAGTCCATAAGAGCATAAGCATTTCCTTTAAATAACAAAACACGTTTGTCAAGAGTCCTAATTGCAGCATCTATTCCATGTTCAAACGCCGTTCCATGTAGACAAGTAAACATGGTTGCAATTTTTTTCGGACCCGCGAGTATTCTCGCAGGATGATGTTGATGATGTGGGACATGTGGACCATAGGTTATTAGGGCACAATGATTTCCAGAAAAGATGTATGCCTCATTGTGTTGGGTCTCAAAGGCACAATCTATTCCATGTTCAAATGGAGTTCTGGCAAGCATTGCAAAACCAGCTACAATATGAAGTGGCCCCTTCAAAATCTCATTCTTCTTGGCTCCTGGTGCATAGTTCAAAACCACATACTTATTATCGACGAGGACGTAACATTCATTATGTTTGAATGAACGAAATGCAGCACCTATACGAGTAAGTGTCATCTTTCTTGTTGGAGGATTTATTTGTGTATCAAGGTGAGGGAATGGTTTTTCCTTGGTTGTGAATTAAGGTATCTACTTATAGAGTTAACAAGTGATGTGAACACAATAATAAATTTGAAATACATGTCCAAACCGTGTTTATTTAATTTCTCCACCTAACTCATAAGGACACACGCTAGCCACAATTAATATGGAACACTGACTTACCTAGCTAAGTAAATTGATTGTGTGTGTACATTTTTTTTTTTTTTTTGAAGGAGATTGTGTATGTACAAGTAACATGTTGTGTTCATATTGAATCTCAAAATATTGCACCTAGAAAAAATATCAAATTTTACGAGCATTGGATGAACCTCTTACATCCATATATGAATTAGGAAAACTTGCAACATTAGTTTTCTAGAATAATTAAAGGAAAAAATTCAGTAAACTTTACAAACAATTATCTATATATATTAAAGTGAACGAATTTAACAGTCGATATGGAAACCGATTGATAAATTGGTCAGCGATATATAACGAACAGTGGTTTATTGTCAAATCAATCGTTAGCATTTTTAGCGATAGATTAATTGAAGACAAATTGCAAAAATGGGTTACTAAATCGATCTTTTAGCGACCGATTTAGACAATGAATTTTTGTCTCTAAGTTGGTCGAATAATAATGATTTTTTGGTTTGGTGAGACAATGGTTTTTTGTCTCTAAATGGGTCGCTTAATAGAGATTGTTGGGTAATGAAAAATATTGAAAATTAAAAGATAAATATAAATTCCATAGTTTATAATAATAAGTGAGATCTATATGTGGATTTTTTATCTACATATGAGGCCTTTTTTCTTGGATTTTTCATCAGAATGTCATCCAACCAACACGCATAACATTTTCCATATCCTTGTTTTATTTTTTTTAGGAAATTTTCCATATCCTTGTTGTTTTTTTAATTATACAAATGAAACACCTCCAACGTCTTCACACATTTATTAACAATAAAACACCTCCAATGCCAATTTTCCATGAAAATGCCACCAAATAATGCAGTGCATCTTCATTAGTAATAAAGCACCCTCCAAATGCGACTTTTCTTTCATGTAACTATCCATAGCAGAGAAGGACAAAAGCTTACAACTCCAACTTGTATGGTGAATGTTTTCTTTCTTTCATATTCACACTCATAAATAATTAAACTGTTTGGACTTTAAGAAGTGTTGATATTTCCACCTAATAATAGTGAAGGTTCGATAGCCAGTGTTCTATGATAAAGATGGTAGATGGATGAAGTTTCATTTTACACTATATGAAAGTACATTGATTGGAAAAAGAACAAAAAAGTTATTTGTCTTTTTTATAGAATAAGAGAATTGTGGGACCTTTATTAGACTTCGTATTCATTAACACAAATCCTATAATAGCATAGGAAAGAGGAAAGAAGATGACATTATACACTTAAACAGATGAACTGTGGACTCATCAATTTCTGTATAAAATATTCTCACTCCGTTTTAAAATATAAGTAAAATTTACTTTTTATCATTAAATGAATGAACCTAAAAAATAAATTTTGCTTATATTTTGAAATGGAGGGAGTAAACGTGTATTGCACTATTCAATTTAATCAAAAAAATGATAGATAATTTATCAAGTGTATTAAATTGGCGTCAAATGTATTAAATTGGCGCTAAGCAATAATATTTATCAATTTATCACAACGATTTCGTACCCGATGTGACAAGTGGATGACATACAACATCACATGTTGTTACATTGGTTGAGACCCGATGTGAAAAATCGATTTCAACTGATGTTAAATGTCATTTCTATAGTAGTGTATTATGAAATTTCTATTCAACAATGTCAATTGTACTATGATGCAAAGAAATGTGACATTTCTATCCATTAATGATATCTAACAATCAAACCAAGCTATTTGTATCATAGTTTCTTCTATGAAGCTACCTCTATTCGTTGGTTCAATTAGCGCAATATTGCATGTTTTCTTCTACATCAAAATCATTATGCAAATTTAATTATTACCAAATTTTGCCTTTTCAAAAAAAAAAATTACCAAATTTTATGATGCATTCTTAAGCAACAATAAAATAATTTTATTAACCTAGATAATAAAACAATGATTTCGTTGTCACCCTATACATAAAGGCTACATTCTAGGTATAGATGTTGCAATTATACATAAAGGCTACATCTTGAACATAGATAGGTGCACTGTTCTATGCATCTTTGTCGCCACCCTGTATACATAAAGGCTACCGACTTTAATTTAAGTTAGAAAAATGATGATATTTCAAGTTTAAACTGTTTTTAATCTATTGTACATGTTCATCATTGACCCGTTCAAAACACGGGAGCACAATCTAGTTTGCATAAAGGAAATTAATTTTGATAAAATTAGGTAAAAGGAATGATTCGGTCAATTTTTACTCACTTCTAATTTTGTTACTTAGTAACCATGTCCAAAGACAGTAATTGCTTACTTAGAGTCACGAAGTTTTAACAAAATTGTTATGACTACTGTTTTGACTCCTAACCCTTTGTTGATCACAACCCCTTAATATATTATATGAGTTTCTGCTCAGTGAAGGTTTGATCGTACATTAAAACAAAATGTCACTAAAACGGTAATAGAATATGTCTAAAGCTATTACGATTGAATTGTTAGTTTAGGTCGAGTCTCAAAAGCCTGTGTGAATAATCATTTATAGATATCAGTAGACAGGAGAAAAAACTTTAAGAACAATTATGAACTAAATTAAAACTAAGCATTACAATTCTATTCAAAGGTGCTCAACAAATTACATTGTTTAAAGGAATTAAAAAGAAGATCCTCTACTTGACTAAATATGGGAAATCTAGCTACTCATAATCAAAAGAGACATGGAAAAAAAAAATTAGAAAATTAAACAAAAATAAATGATCAAGAGGTTGATGGAATCTTGTTTCCAAGTTGTTTCCATAGCATCCACCGCATGAAAAACGAGTTTCATATGTAAATTTTATATGTAAATTTTACCTCCTACGTATTTTTTAAAATTTGCCATATATAACAACTCATGATCAACAACTTCCACAATTAAGAATGTCTTTGTGCAAGGTAAAAAAGGAAAAAATGTAAAATGATTGAAGATGCTGCATTTGATTATTCAATACAAGATTTTGCTCAAGGGTCACCATCCCACAGCTCTTCCAAGGATTTATAAGGTCCATTTTCAGATAAAAACATTTCTGCCTTGTAAAGTCTGCATTGTGGAATCTTATTGATTTTGTCCAATTCCTCTTTGTTAAGTTTCCAATCAAATATTTCAAGGTTTTGTTTCATCCTCTCTTTGTTAAAGCTTTTCACAATTACACTTGTCCCTTGCTCATGTATCCATCTTAGTACTATCTGCATGGTGAACAAGTTAGACATTGTCTAGTACTTTAAGCATAACACTCATCACAATATATTAGTCTGCATATGATTTTTGTCCTAAAAGTACTTCTGTATAGGCTATTTTTATAACAAAAGTTATAATAAAATCAAACTGTTTTCATATAAACAAACTATTTGCATTAACTATCGTGAAGAGCTAATGGAAATAAGTTGAAAAGAGCTTATGACCATGTCATGAGCTGTTCCCATTAGCTCTCATAATCTGCCTCACAAGTATTTATGTTAGTGAATAAGTTGCACAAAGAAATCCAAACAGACCTCTTTATCTTGCATTTTAAGCTTTTAGAACAGTTTGTTCTGGACAAGATAGTACTATGTTTTGATTGAAAATAGTTTGAATTATAAAATCAATTGCACCTGAGCTACACTCTTATTTCTAGCCTCAGCAATTTCCTGAAGAATAGGATTCTCCATCACAGCATTAGAACCCCAAAATACTTTGTATGCTCCTAATGGTGACCATGCACATACATGAATTCCTTTATTCGTGCAGAATTCCCTGAGTTTTCCTTGATGCCATGATGGATTCATTTCTACCTAAATCCAAATAATCAACATGCAACCAATTGAGTAAATTTCATCTCTAGGCAAGAATGAATTAACTAGTGTGAACTTAGAAAAATTATTTTTTGACACACGCGAATCAAGCCATGCATTGACTCCGTATATTACTGATCACATAATATTGATTGGTTAATGACGTACAAATACTTGATTAATTATTTTAATTACTTCTTATACCTGATTAACTGCCGGTGAAATGGTTGCATTTTCCAAGAGTATGGAAAGCTTTTTGATACCAAAGTTGCTAACACCAATAGATTTGGCTAAACCTAATCTATAGCAATCTTCCATAGCTTTCCATGTTCCTTTTATGTCAAAGGGAACCACATCCTTACCTGTGAAGTTAAAGCCTTCAACATCTTCTTTCAATCTCACTGGCCAGTGAATCAAGTAGAGATCCACATACTCCAACCTCAGATTCCTAAACAATTCCAACAAAAAATGATACGAAATTAGAGAAGGAAAAAAAAAACAACCTTAAAAGAAAAAGTTCGAGAGAACAATGCTTGCTTGAGGGTGGTTTTGAGAGCCTTGAGAACAAGGTCATGGTCAGCATCAGTGCACCATAGCTTGGAAGTAATGAAAACTTCATCGCGATTTTTTAAAAGTCCGAGCTCTAAAGCTTTTGACACAGCTTTACCTAGAGGCTCTTCAGTACCATAGATAGAAGCTGTGTCAAAATGTCTGTAGCCAATGTCAATGGCATCAACCAAAATTGAAGTGAGAGCTTCATTTGATGGAAGAGGAGATGTAGCAGTTCCTAGGCCAATCATTGGCATCTTTTCCCCTGAATTTAGTAGAATCTCATGGAGTTTATTTGCTTCCATATTTTCTAGTGTTAGTTCAATTCACCATTGATTCTTAGATATGATGGATGTTAACTTTGAGTTTGATTCTTTGAGGTGTGGCTATATTGTGTCCACACCTTCATCTGTTTCATAAAAGAAAGTTCAATGTGCAAGCAAGCTTTTATTATGGTTGTATTGACTATTTAGCCCCTGGTGATAATGAACAATGTGAGGTAGTGAATGCATGTTTCTAGTGTTTGGTTATTGGTCACTTGAGTTCTTAATTTGGTTGCTGGGTTTTGTTAAAAACATGACAAAACTCCCATCATGTTCTAATAATGTGTATATAGCAAAGGTTTGTTGTCTAATAAAAACATTGAGCATTTCATTTTTGTTTCCAAAAAACAACTAATAACCAAGAAAAATTCATTAGCACTTACCATAGAAGATTAATGTTGTTATATGATATTTATTTACTAGTTATTAATCACAAATCTTACGAGGTGTTAGGCCAGTGGTAAGAGTTTGACATTGTGACTTCATTGAATGTTGTTTAAATCTTTTTAGGTATATGGTTGTAAAATTATGATTAGTGTCGCTTTAATTAATAAATATTATTTTGTCAAATCACAAAGCAATCCTCTTGAGGGAGAGCTTTCCCACCTATTGCAGATTTATCCGGCTCAAGACATTAGTCTTTGCAGTTGAGCTTAGAAGATATCCGGTTCATACCAATAAACACAAAGCAATCATCATATCATACATGACCTGAGAATAAAACTTTTCTTTATTTGATGTTGGAACAAATTATGCAGAGCCACATAACTGGGGATACATATATGAATGTCACACTCACATTCTTGCTCAACTCAAGGTCTGAAACAAGCACACTTGTGAAGTAGGAGAAGCTAATACATAATAATTTTCAAATCATGAACCTTATTTTCCTTTAATATATTTAGGACTTAGAGGAAATTTTCAAACATCTCCATCCCAAAGTTCTTCTAAGGTCTTGCATGATCCATTTTCAGATAGCCACATGTCTCCTAAGTATTGCCTGCGCTGTGGAATCTGCTTGATCTTCTCTAAATCATCTTCACTTAGCTCAAAATCAAATATTTCAAGGTTTTGTGTCATCCTCTCCTTGTTAAAGCTTTTAGCCATTGCACTTGACCCTATTTGGTAAACCCATCTGAGTGCAACCTGAAAATGAAATCATAATGTGAGCATCATGACATGAATTAATGTAGAAACACTATATGTTGGCTATGGTAGAAATGACCTAAGGGCTGAACAAAATAACAACCACTTTTATCATCTATATGACGTGTATTATTAGAATAGAATAACTTATTTTTATAAGTTAAAACCATTCCATTTTTTTCAAATAAAATAAGATAAAGCTATCTTAGTTTATGTTATTAGCCTGCCAAACAGATACATTTAACAATAAACATGGAATAAACCATCAAATTGGTCCTTGTCTCTGTAACTCACTCTCAAATTAATCTCTGCCTCGATTAATATTTCAAACTAGTCCCTTCTTGTCAAAAGTATCTCAATTGGGTCTCTCGTCATGTGACAAAAACACAAAGACAGGAATCTAGTTGATAAACTTTTGACAAAGACAGAGACTAGTTTGAAATATTAACAAAGTTAAGGACTAATTTGAAAATAGCTTTCAGAGACATAGACCAATTTGATGGTATACTCAGTAAACATGTTTTTGGTGCATAAAAATGCAATCCTACTTTTCTGTTTTAAGTATTTGATTAACTCTTAAGCAAATGGCCACTTTTCCCTCATAATTTTTTTCTTTCAAAATGCTGAAATCATTAAACACAAATTATAATTTGAAATTACCTGAGCTGTAGTCTTCCCTTTTGCAGCTGCTATGTCTTGAAGAATTTGATTCTCCACGACAGCACCTGAACCCCAAGTTACCTTATAAGCTCCAAGTGCTGACCAAGCACTAACATGAATTCCTTTCTCCTTGCAAAATTCCCTCAGTTTCCCTTGCTGCCAAGAAGGATTCATTTCCACCTGAAAAAGAAATCAACATTTAACTTCATAATCACGACTGTTCATTTATGGTTCAGATAATGAGAAAAACATAAGCTAAATGAACCGTCATAACAGTTCGATAAAATTGAACCGAACTTCTAATGGTTCGTACCAAACAACTGTTTAGTGGTTCTTAAACATTGAAAAAGAAATACATTAAGTAATAAAAATTGTATATATGATTTATAATGAAAAACACAAACATGTCCTTTTACGTCATTTTATATTTATCAACTACTTCAACAGCTAATTTTACCAAACACTTTTTATTTTAATCAGCTAACTTTTCAGCTATAAGCTATCAGCTATCAGCCATCAGCTATAAGCTAGCTTTTCAGCTATCAGCTAACTTATCAGCTATCAGCTAGCTTATAGCTTCTTTTTACCAAACACACCCTATCTTTACAAAAATCAGAACTGTACTTTTTTGAACCAAACTGATTCTTTGTAAACCGAATTGTACCAAATTCCCAGGCAATACAAAATTGCTATTTTTAACTGGTAAGTAGGACTGTTGAAATAAAAGCTATAAATTGAACCAAATCGAATATTAGCATTATTAAAAAAAACCAAAAACCGAACTGAACATCACAGTAAACAACTGAATTGTGACGAATAGTTCACGAACTGAGTTGAACTGGACTGATTCTGTTTAGTTCGTCAATTGTGTCGGTCACAGCTCAACTTTTTTCTGTTTAATTTAACGGATCGATTCTAACTTTAGTTTTTTTTAACAATCCAAAACATGAGTGCCAAAAGACACAAGACCATTTTGATAACAATGTACAAAAATAGATGATCACATTATAATACATACCTGATTCACTGCAGGGGTGATGGTAGCAGTTTCCAAGAGTTTAGTCAGTTTTTTGGTACCATAATTGCATATACCAATAGACTTTGCTAAGCCTAACTTATAACACTCTTCCATTGCTTTCCATGTCCCTTCTATATCAAAGGGAAGTAAATCTTCTTTGGTAAATATGACAGGGTTTTCAAGATCATGTCTCAGTCTTACTGGCCAATGAATCAGATAAAGATCCACATACTCCGTTCCCAGCTTTCTAAACAACATTGTACATAGCACATTCAAGTAGTTAAGTATCAAGTAATGTTTTGAAAACAAATTATACCCTTTAATTTACTTTTTGTCTTAATCCTCCAATTGTTTGGGAAAAGAAACCTTGGTAATTCAGATTTCTGTAAAAGGTAAGTAACGTCTATCAAAAATTGTTCCAAACAAGTTTAAACTCGGATTTTACCAAACAATTCGTCGGGTACTTATTAATGATTTGAGATCAACCACTGGTCATAAACCTTAAATATTTTCCCCTTTTTAAAGATATGTACAAGAAACATTGAATAGAAAGAACTTTCTTATACAAACACCGAAAACAGGACAACGATTTAAAACAATGTGGTAGTTTTGTAAATAATTTTAATTAAATACGTTTCTTACCATGTAAATATACCACATTTCACATTTAGTTATTGTAAAAATGTTTTTTTAAATCCATGGAAATATAGACTTTTTTGTTTTTAGTCCTTATTGTTCTTTAGCTCCTGAAAAATTTGATCCGTTGAAATTAGCGATCCACATGTAATATTTGCGTAATATTCTTTTTAGTCCTTGTATAGTCAGTATTGGAGATACCAAAATCATGTAAACCATCATACTAGTCTCTAACTTTGTGAATATTTTAAAATGGTCTTGACTCTATTAAACTCTCGAATTAGTCCCCTATATTTAACCATTTACCATCAGTCCAGTCCCCGTATTTTAACAACTTACTGTCAATTTAGTCCCTATGTTTATCCACTTCCTATCAATTTAGTCCCTAGCATAATCTTTGAGGGACTAATATGACTAAAATTTAAAAGAGTCAGGGACCTTTCTGAAATATTCATAAAAGTCAGGGACTAATTTGGTGTTTAATTCTATTAAAATCAAATGTTCTGCATATTATAGAAATCAATTCCAACTTAAAAAGATATTCCAAAGACCAATAACCAAAAAAATGTATATTTGATTGGAATGAAAACAGAAAGAAAAAAACTACAGTGACAATAAAAGTAAAAGATAGAGAATGGAAACAATAAAGCATAGTAAGAGATAAAGTAAAGTTAATTAATTCAAATGAGCTAGAACAAAACAAACTAAAGAATGAATTTATAGCTTTATAGCTTACTTTAATGTGGTCTTAAGAGCTGGAACAATGAGTTCATAATCTGCATCTGTATTCCATGGCTTTGAAGTGATGAAAAGTTCATCTCTACTCTTAATAAGACCTTGTTCTATAGCTTTTGCCACAGCCATTCCTATAGCTTCTTCTGTTCCATACACAGAAGCAGAATCAAAATGGCGATAACCGACTTTGATTGCATCAACAAAGATTGAAGCAAGAACATCATTTGATGGACGATTGTCTACTGAAGTTCCCATTCCTATGACTGGCATTTTGTGTCCTGAATTCAACACCACTGCTGGAATTTTGTTTCCTGCCATGTTTTTCTTTCTTCTTGTTTCCTCTACAAAATATGCATGATTGGCAATTGGTGGCACTTCATCTATATAATGTGGTTTGTGGTGATATGTGGTGGTGGGAAAAGTGAACAATTATTTTAAAGGTTAAAAGTATTTTGGGTGTGAAAGTTAAGTAATTTTAACTATCTGTGAATAACCAACACTTTACTTTGGAGACGTGTTTGATGTTCGATACGGCATCGATGCATATAGTTATATTAAATGTATGTAATTTAGTTTACCCTAACCAAACTTTAGATATTGATTTGTGATCAAGTTAGGAATAACACTCATTCAATTTACATAAAAAAGTTTTTATACCATAGGAAATTCAATTTGATACCTCAACAATAACAGTAATAAATTATAGACGTATTAGCAATTGAGATGATCTACTTTATCTATTAACATAGTAGTTGAACTCATTTGCATTTTAGGCAATAAAAAATGTATCTTCGAAACTGAGCATTAGAGTGAATGTTGTCGAGTGTTGTTAACACTACTCTATTGATAAATAATATGCAGAAAATATTCAATCATTTATGTAAACGTGTATAACCTTTGTTGGCATCTATGGTGATTGTTTATTCGTCAATTGCTTTTTTGTTTACTATGTAGCTGCTTTAATATAAAATAATAAAACAAAAAGTTGATAATGGCTCTTGTGCCACTTTTGACATATTATGGTGTGTCTTAGGACATTTGGTGTGTGGTTATTGGTCCACGTTCCTGGCTATATTGTTTGGGGTAACTATCAAACAAAACTCGAAATTGACATTACAAATAGACCAATTATTGTACTTTTTAAATTTGAGGTTTTTTTTATTTAAGAATTTAAAGTTGAGGTATAACTCGATGCTTTGCATTATTTTTTGTATACCATCTCGTGCATAAAAACTGATTACATGTGTAAAATATAATTTTCAGGCATACAAAAGCAATGCATTTGCATTATTTAATTTAATAATTTTCAAAATATTAAAATAATATAAAAAATTATTTAAATCAGGATATATTATTATTTGTAGCCATTGTTTGTAATAATAAAAATAAAAAAGGAAAATGATAATGTAAAAAGGTTGTCTTGATGGGTTCACTTAGATATCATGTTGTGTCCATTTGTTGCGATACTATTTGAGATCATTGGTTCTCGTTTAAAATCCAAGTCTATTTTGGATTAATTTCTAGTTTACATTAGTATTTTAATTAAAATAAATTTATAATTCTTTCTTCACTTGCGAAAGAAACTTTATCATTTAGTCAATTTTACTTATAACGAGATATTTCATCCAATAAAAGAAATAAATGAGATACTTCATGTAAGACTATTTTTTTTTTTGTCAAAAATTTATCTCTTAAAACAAATAAGTTGAGAGTTTGATGCTCACGAGAACAATGCTATTTAGCTTAATCTATAAAAAATATAATAGAAAGTTTATTTGAAAGATAATATATACGCATTACCGAAATAAGATCTTAAAAGATTAAAAAATCGCAAAATGATTTATAATATTAAGACATTCCTATACGCATGCCTCATTAATGTTGTGAGTTAATGGGCGTTCTAAGTATATATGGATGGAAAATCTTTTGCTTTTGCTTGAGGGAAGTCTTTGTCGGAGTAAATATCGCACACTAGATGAAGAAAAAAATATTGAACATCATATAAGTGAAAAAATGTGAATGTATAATACCTTCGGTTTGTTTGAATTTGGGGTATATGATAGGATAGAATGAAGTGGAATTAAATGGAATATAACAAGCTACATTGTTTAAAAAATTGATTTTATATGTTTTCATACAATTTCACTTTATTTCATCATAAATCCATAATTCGAACAAATTCTAAATGTTTGGATGAATCAGATATGGTGTCTACGCTACATATTGTAATAACAATATATTGATCGAAGTTGTGCGTTATTTAGATTTCTTAAGCAAATGATCAAAGATTTAATTGATGGAAACGTAGGGTACCTAAAACTTCAAAAGAAAAGAAAAAGCTTAAATGTAAATCTTGTTGATTCTAAATATTGTTTCTCTTGCAACAAAGACTAAATGTGGGCCTGGAATTGATAAGATACAAACCATAAAAGGTTGGAATAGTGCTGACAAAAAAAAGGGTCGGCATATCACTTGGAGTGCAATAATTTCAATAGGCAAAAAGACATTGGCATATTATAATGGAGGGGTAGAAGTACGTGAAATGAAACGCATCCTTTCCCTAAAAGCAAATAGAAGTTTTTTTTAATTATTTTTGGTTACTAAAGCATATAACTAAATTTATATAACAATACACACACAAAAAATGAAAAATAATAATAATAAAAAAAAAACAGAGAGAGACCCACGACATATCCCACTTCTAGACTTTTCCTTTTTGGCACTCCACTGTTCCACCATTTCATTCCTTTGTACTTTTATTACTCTTCATCCGTGTATCCATTATTTTTCTCATTTCAAGGCACCACCAAATTCCTTCCTAAATTAAACACAAGAATTGCACATTTAATTAAATCATCACCATATTCTATAAGTGCTTTCGATAGGAGTTTGGGCTTGGGTTAATGGTAATGCTCTAGGAAAGGAGAAGAACACCCATTCATGGAAGGTGGGTTCTTTGGTGATCTTGAGGTTTTAACAAGAGCTCAAATCAATGTGTGATGTTCGGATTTTCTGAAAATTGCTTTGAGGGTTATTTCAAAAGGCATTGCTAGAAAAGGAGTTGACTCAGTTGAGTTGATGACGATCATTATCATATATTTTTATTATTGTTATTATTGATATTTTGATTATTTCTATATCAAAGTATTTATTTAAACGGGAAACACAACCTTTGAATATTTTTCTCGTCATCATTATTTTTTTTCAAAGTCATCGATATATAATCTATTTGAGACTACTTGTGATTTATAAATTATTGGATTTGAAACGGAGATTTGATTGCACATATTTTGTGCACTAGTTTTGATATGTTTTAAAAAGATAACGTTGTGATAATTTCTAATTTTGAGATGTTCATAAACTAGTTTTGATATGTTCTAAAGAATGGTTTTGACACTTGTGTTTTTCAAAGATTTTGATACTATTGTGTATTCGATTTGGATTGGATTTGGTTTTACTTATAATTATAAGTAATATAGGTTCAATTGAGTTTTGATGGTACACATTTTGACATAAGTTTCAATATGTTGTGAAATATGGTGTAAGAGACATTTTGAGAAAAACGATTATGATTGTGACGACCTAGGTGCACCTAGTATGTGATTTCGATTAGGTAGAGTTACTCCGTTAGATGGAGCCGCCCCTATGGAAAGGCCGTCATTAGGAGGAGAGGGCTATCAATTAGACGTAAACTCTCTAATTGAAAATGGTTTACACTTTGTTTTGAGTCGAGAGAAAAGAGTTATCTGTTAGATGAAACCCCCCTATGGAAATGCCATCATTAGGAGGAGAGGGATATGAACGAGATGGAGCTAGTTCTCGATTCACCCATTTGATTATTTTCATTAAACGGAGTTTTATATATTTTTTACACTTTGTTTTGAATCGAGAGAAAAGAGTTATCCGTTAGAGGAGCTACCACTAAGGGAAAGGTCACTCTTAGTAGAAAAGAGCTATCAACGAGATGAATCTACTTCTCGATTCACCCATTTGATTATTTTCACTAAAGTTTGATTTCGATACTTTCTTTAAAGTTGATTATTTTGATATTATTAAATTGATTATGATTTTATATTCTATTTGACGTTAATTACTATTTGAAGTTGATTATTTTGATTCCTTTTCATTATACCAATTTCTATATTTACTTTAAAATTGTTGATTCGGTTTTCACCTCTTTATCCTCTTGGAAATTTAAATAGTTTTATTCAATTGGGTAAATTTACAAATTTGTGAATTTCATCGTACACTTGATTGTGGGTTTATTATATTTTACATGGTTACTAGGTTGTGAATTGAAATTAGATTTTGAGAAAATTAACTATTCGTGTCTTGTGTGTTTCCCTTCTAGTTGGTGGTGGTTGTTGTCTCTCACTAAGTCCTTGTGACTTACTATTTAATTTTTTAATTTTTTTTTCCATATTTTCAAGCAGCTAAGTAGAAAGCTGCTAGTAGACTCGTAGTTCAGTCATGCCACTCTTTTTGGTAGGCTTTTTTGATGGATGTCTCTTTTGTTTATGTATATGTTGATGAGTTAGTGTATCTGCAACTATTTGGAAGTCTATGATGTTTTATTCTCTGTTGTACAAGTATAAAAAATTGTTATTTGAGATATTGGCCGATGAAAAAGGTTTTTAAAACATGATTCATATATTGGGAACGTTGAAATTACAAAGGAAACTCTATCGAAATTTCAGTGAATATTTTTTTTTTTTTAAGTGAAATCCGAATTGGAACTTTTTTTAATTTTATTTTATAGTTTATCAAGTTTAATCAATAGGCTTGTCGGGCTAGAATGTTCTAGTTCGTGCGCCGGTCACAATTGGTGTCTTTGAGTCGTGACAATGTAGATGGGTAAAAGAGGGAAGGGTGATTTGCTTTGTGTTTTTCTTAAGATCACAAGCAATAAAATGTTTAATCTTTAAACCTCTGAATGTGGTGGACTTAAAGGAATTGAGAAGTTAAATGTTTAAAGTTTAAGAGTTCAATTTATATTTATATATATTAACAGCGTATAAAAGTTCTACGCATCCAATAATTAGTTGTCATATAAAAAAATGAAGTATGGCGAATAATCTATTTTTTCTTACTCATTAAATTATGTGAAAACATATTATTAAAAGGTATGTGTAAAAATCCCCATGAGCTTAGCTCAGTGTGTATAGATATTGCATTTTATATGCAGGAGTCGGGGTTCGAACTCCGGACACTTTACTTCTCCATAATTAAATTGTGAGAGTTAGTCACTAGGCTACTTGACCAAAAAAAATGTATGTGTAAAAAAAATTATAACAGTGTATTATAAATTAAACTCCGGAGTTTAAACTTTGATAGAGAAAGAAAAAAAACTCTAACATAGCAATTAAACATTTGTCTATAAAAAAAATAGATTGGAAAATAGTTTTTCTTTTTATTCGAGAATCGCCATTATAAACTCACAT
Source organism: Medicago arabica (assembly GCA_946800305.1). Lineage (NCBI taxonomy): Eukaryota > Viridiplantae > Streptophyta > Magnoliopsida > Fabales > Fabaceae > Medicago > Medicago arabica. The sequence goes on along the minus strand of OX326966.1, from coordinate 9,348,719 downwards.
ATACAAAGTGGAAGATCTCGGAAGACACCACACAAGATATTCAATCTAACCATGTAAGGAAAAATAGCTATTCAACTTTCTTGAGGTTAAAAGTTGTTGTTTCAAATGCAAAATTTCAATTTTTGACTTTTTATCTAGTGCTCTTATGGAACATGTTAGGATATTTTATTTTTCTTTAATGGGAAGTTAAATGCCAATAATGATCATTCACGCTAATTCATATGATTTTCCATTTAATTCTTTTTTATTAACTAAGAACACTAATTACTTATACACGGTTAATTAGCCAAAATTATTAAGATAGGAAACACAATTGAATACAAATTGAGCAGTTTCCATGCCCAGGAGTAAACACATACGACATATAGCTTGTTTCATTTGAGACTCAATATTCTATCTTAGTTTCATATCAAACCTAGGATTTATTTGTCATGTTTGGTAAATCACAAGTATTGAGGCTAAAATTGAAACATACATTAATCCAAATTCAATGAAAGTAAATAAAATATTAAAAATAGAATTATCCATGATAACGATGAGAGTAAAATATTAAAACTATGCTACAATGCCACGTATACATGAAACTAACCCATCCCTAATTCTTGATACCATGCCTCAAATAGCAAATGGAGCATGGGAACTTCCTTTGGGAATTGCTATGTGGGCACCTAAATTATGCTCAAAAAACTTTTGCCTAATCGGATCGGAACTTCTGATCAGCTTTTTTCGATTTGATCGTAACTCTCAATCAGCTTATTTCAGGGGTTAAGTAATTCAAGGAATCAATAATGCAATTATCACTTCTTTTTTATACTAGAATAGGTCAAGTTGCCTAGCAATGGACCTTTAAATGTATATATGCACAAGCTGGTAATGGCATGTGAGAATTAAGTTTTTTCCCAAAGTCTTCTCATCTCATAAAATAATCAAGAACAGACTTGGAACCTTGTATGAGATCATTGATCTTAGAACATAAATTTGCAACATGATTACAATCACCTTTAGAAAATCTCTCATTCATATCAACCGAAACATCAATAGCATTTTTCAAGAACCCAATGGTTTGAGCATTTAGTGCACAAGTAGAATTTAGAAGTTAGGAATGATCTAAATGATTACATATTTTCCACTATCTTTATTCAAATCAAGAAGATCGGGAAAGGGAGTGGATCCATTAATGAAGATGAGTTTGTTCATGGAGCCAAGAGCTCGCTGCATTGATCGTGACCATGAGTGATAATTGGAACCGCTCGATTGAGGTGCTATCACAATGGAGTTAGGACCTTCACTTTGATTCACGTATAGACAGAATCAACAAGAACATTTAAAGGTCGAATCGCAAGAACCACACTGGTTAGAGAACATAGATGAAGCCATATTCAACAAAGATTGCAGAAGAAATACAAGATCGTATAAAAAACGCAAGAAATTGCAACCATGTGAAGAGATGTTGCAAGGAATTGAGAAGAAAATCAGAGAAAGATGATGACAAAATCAAGAAAACATTGATGAATAAACGAGGATCAAAGAATCATAAAGGAAAAGCATGATTTTCTGACTGACACCATATTATCAGTGAAGAGTTTGTGAGAGGAAGAGTGTAAAATCAGAATTGATTTTCCATATGCTTGTTACGGAATCATGGCGTTCAAAATGATAATTGCACACAGGAAATCTTGGAAAACAAGAAATCATCAAATTGTTTACTTGGTTAAGCTTACATAACTTCCAACTTAGTTATAAAGATAGGACTTTTTACTTTAACTTGTGATAGCATTTTCCTATTTATTTGAATTTATTTACACTCAAAACAGAACATACAACGCATAAAAATGTATGTATTGTATATTGTATCCGAATATGGCGTCTTGTTGGGTGGTTTCATAGTTCAAGACAAGTTAATCGTAATTAAGATTATGCTGCTTTGAAAGCTATGTTTCGATAAATTGTTCAAGAGATTTAGAAAGATCAACAATAAGTAGAAGATAAATAAGTGGAATGAATAATATTATTGATAAGTCGCATGAGTGCAAGATAACTTGAGACACACTCAAATACCGAATTAGTCACACTATTTTTCTAAGAAAAACTCTTTCTCAAACTATGAGGCAAATCATTTCATCAATAATTTTCCCTTATGTAGAGCTTACATCATTCTTCTATTATTGTTTCATAAGAACTCCATTTCCATCTTTCTGGATCTTAGTATAGCCTTCTAGTCGAACACTAACGTTTTTCGAGTAGCAAATTATTTGGTCCTTCGTGTAATACTTTGTTACAAGAGTCGCCGTCTTTTGCTTGACATTGAGATTAATGGTTGATAATTTATTAACAGTTCATGATAATTCATTCTTCTTCATAACTAACATCAATACAATAAGTTCATCTACTACTGCTTCATAAAAATCTCCAGTGGAACACTTCTTGTTTTGAGTAGCAAATTTTTTGGTGCTTTGTATAACACTTTGGTGCAAGAGTATTTGTATGTTCCTTGACATTGAGAGTAAAATGGTTGATAATTGATTAGATACAAGAGTCTCTGCCTGTTGCTTGACATTGATAGTAAATGGTTGATAATTGATTACCAATTATCATAGTAATTTAATCTTCTTCACAATTATGATTAATAAGTTATTTATTATTGCATAATAAGAATCTCCATCTAGCTGGATCTTAGTATTGCCTTCTAGTGGAAAACTTTCTTGTTTTTCTTTTGGAACAACAAATATTATTCATTGAGTCGATGAAAGACTCGCCAACAACTCGGAAACCAACTTGAAGAAAAAACAATAGTCGCCGAAAATAGGGGCACGCCTAAACCCCCTAAAAATACTGGCAGCAAAGAACACCACCTACCCACCGAAAAAACCACACGGCCAGACAAAATCATGAGGACGAAGTATACATAGAGAGGCAAACAACAATAAAGACACACCCAACAAGATACCAAGCCAACCAAAGCACTTCCAACAAATGCATACCCCTGCATCACAACCTGCACCACACAATAACTAGGAGGAAAAGCAAGCCAACCAAAACATAACTCAGGCCACTACAGCAACACGAAACAACGCAGCACCTAACAACTGAAAACATGCCTCCCAAAAACCAAACCCCAAAACTGGAGTCTCGCGGCCCTACTGAACATCCAGAACTTGCTACCCAAAAAATCTCAAAGGACTGGAACAGATCCGAAATACCAGAAGCACCCAGCAGCTTTTAAAACCAAATTACCGCGACAGACAGTCCCTCGGATTCAACGACCATTCATAGAATAAACAGCCGTCTGATTATCAGTACCACACCACACACAAAGCAAGGATGCTTCCAAAGGTAGAACATTTCTAATCGCAAGAATAGATCTAGTTGGAATACAATCGAGAAGTGCCTTCCAAGAAAACACCGCCACTTTCGATGGAGTTGGACTACTCCAAAGATTGACAAACACCCTCTTTTCCTCCTCTAGCCACTTCTTCTCCCATACCAACCTCCGAAGGATCTTATCGTATGTAGACTTGACCGTGAAAATACTATCCTCCTCTAACTTCCACATCCAAGCATCCTCTTCATGTGACAAAAAAAACCCTCCAAATCGTCCATTAATAAGGTTAATAAGTGTTCCTCCCATTGAAAAAACCGACTTCTCCAAGTCCAAGAGAAAGTCCAAAAGCCTCCACCTCCAATTTCACCCACTAAGGCTTCTTGTTGAGATGATATCAAGTAAAGCCTATGATATTTGACCCTAAAAGACGCATTCTCTCTCCGAGAGACATTCCAAAAACTAGTACTCAAGCCATTGCCAACCCTCCTAGCCACCGAGTTAAACCAATTACCCCCATCTCTCTCTTCAAGTTAATCCACAAAAAACTAGAAACTTTCTTGCTGTATCAAATTATTTCATCCTTTGTATAATACTTTGATGCAAGAGTCTCCGCTTGTTGCTTGAAATTGAAAATAAATTCTTTTTTTTTTTTGACAGAAATTGAAAGTAAATTCTTGATAATTGATTAACAATTACCATATTAATTCAATCTTCTTAGCAACTACGATCAATAAGTTCATCTATTAGGGATTGATAACATCTATAACAACTAAATGCTTAGTTGGCTGCTTTAAGCTAAATACACAGTACTTTTACATAATTTGCTTCTATCAATTCATTTAATTTTCTCCATTCTACGGTTACATTGAGTAATTGTACTTGACAAATGGAATTTGTCTTCTAATTAATTTTTCATTCTTTGTATATTTTGAGCAACTTTATTCGACAAATACTTGGCATCTAATAAACTTTCTTTAATTGCAAGTTCGTTACTACTCTCTCCGTCTCACAATAATTGTCTCTTTACCCATTTTTTTTTTCTCAAAATAATTGTCACTTTAATATCAATGCAGCATTTATTATTATTTTCCATTATTATACCCTTATTTATTGAATTTCATCAAACTTAACTACTCCACTAACTACAATTAATAAGGGTGTTTTAGTAAATGACATCAATTTTACCATCAAAATCAACACAATTAATCATTTCCTTAATAATCGTGCATAAATCTTAAACGACTATTTTTTAGAGACGGATGGAGTATTTAGTAAATTTTTTGAATCCTGCAAAACAAGTAGAGTAAGTTTGCACATCTACCTAATTCATTTGATTGCAGTCACATTCTTGAACAATCCACAATACTTGAAACACTCATTGCACAATCATTTAACTTACTCTTTTATTCTCACGTTTCCCAAAAGTAGCAAATCATGCAACTAAACCCAAAGATTAACATATTATCCCTCACTTCTCCTCACTAGGATTGGTGTTTCACTTGACCAAAAGTATTTAGCATTATTATTTAAACTCGATCACCCTTCACACCCATCTTTCATGTAATAGGCTTGACAAAACTCTAACAAAACAAATGATATTGCATGCACACAACAAGAGGACCATTGTAGACAAGGTAGGGTTGACAACTTATGGAAACTAGGCTAATGATAATTGGATTTTGTTTTGGAAGATCCTAATCTTTACTGGACAAAATTCCCAAAGATAAGAAAAAACAACATATAAACAAAATTAAGCAACATTTTATTCCATGCATTTTTTTTTCTTCTCACTTTACACTTTTCTTTTTCTTTTTCTTTTGGGTACATACATTTTTTTCTGCTTGGTTTTTTAATGCAATGACACAATATCAAAAGTATACCTTGGTACTTGGTAAACTCATCCCAAATTAAAAACAAAACCTTACTCCAAGGAAACAGAATCCCTCAACTCTAGACACGGAACCAAACCTTATACCTATGGGTATCCGTCCGAACCAAACTGAAATTAACGGGTTTTTTCTACTTTGACTGGGTTTGGGTATAAATTTGGGTTTGGTTTTTTCTCAATTTCAAAACACGGGTAGAGGATGGGTAATAGGGATTTAAGTACCCACCCCAAACCCATACCCAAACCCTTCCTGAATGTAAAAAATCAATTTATTATCCATTTTATATAAATAGAAACTCAAACCCTAAATCATTTCACTCACAATCAAAGTATCAGTCTTTCAGAGGACTGATAAATGCCAGAAAGTAGTATTTCAAATGTATATTTAAGGCACTTTTGTTACTTGTTTCACAAGTTATTTAGGGAAAAGCTGAGAGAAAAGTGATAATTGCCCCATTACGCTTTATTCATCTTACTCTATCCATTTGTGCAGGAATTGAGTGTCAAGACACCAAGCAAAAAAGAAAAACAAAGAAAAAGTGCAAAAGCTAACTCGCCATGGCAAGCAGAGGGTGAGCTAGAGGCGAGCCAAGGCAGAAAGTTACAAGAGTAACTCGCCACCAACTTGCAAAGATGAGTTAAAGGCAATAAACCTCGCAATGGCGAGTGGAAAGGCGAGCCAAAAACAGTGAGCACCAGAGGCCACTCGAATGTTCGATCATTTAATAGTTTGAGAAATCAACGATTAAACGAGACGATTGAATTTCACAATATCATTTGGCACGAATGATGTTGTCGAGGGGCGAGTGGCCTATTCTATGGCAAGGGACAATAACATGAAGGTTTTAGGGTTCAACAAATAAAACAACATGGGAGTCCATAGTGCGTCAAAAATGAACTGAATCTGAAAAATTTAGGGCAAATTCATTAAGCGTTGTGCTTATGACTGTTGACAGTTCATAACTGAGGACCCCAATTCATTTGGCTCAATAGAGGCTAACAAGTACTCTCTCTTCTCACAAAGTAGGCTATATTTGGTCAAGTATTTTCACTCAATAACAAAAAAATGCGCCTTGATCCTTTCCATGCTTTTACAAAATTTAAAACAATTATTAGATCTAACATAAAACGACCGTGTTAACAATTAATGTCGGTCTCCTGCATATAGTACAAACAACTTGAGGATTCCTCACTTTAGGCTAGTTCAAAGTGGTTCACAAAAAAAAAAAATTATTGCGGAGAACTGAATGAAATGAAATTTGTGGAAAGTACTTGTTTCATATTCATGTAAAACCTAGAAAAACTGGAAACTTGTACCTTGGCTTTGCGTTTTGTTACAAACTATCTATCATTATCAAACATCTGAGACTTTTCTCATTCTTTGGCTATCTTTAAAGCTCTTGAAATTTGAAACTTTGAGCATTTTTTCTTTTTCAAACAAGTAAGAGTGATAAAACAAAATAAACTTCCGCAACTCAAATTAACTTCAAAACATTGAAATTTAGATCCCAAAATGAAGTACTTGAACATTGTTTAAACAACACAATACAACACTACACAATACGAACATAACACAATAATTAAACAAGTAAGTTATAAGTCACAAGTGCCAAATTGAAACACAATACATAATCAAAACATTGTTCACAAGTAGCTGCAAGATAAAGCATAATTAAAGATGAAAGAGAAGGAAAGAATTGACTGAAAGCATAGAAAGATATCACTCAATGAATGGTGAGCGTTCGAGTCTTTTCTTTCTCTTCATTCCTGCATGTTATCATGGTAAAAATCATCATCCGATCCAGTTGTGTTTGCATTATGGACACTATCTGGGTCGTCTTGATCTCCTTCATCATCACCATCATCATCTCGAGCTTGGTCCTCTTCTTCATAAGCACCACCGTATGCTGCACCCCCTCCAAAATAATTTGGCATGCCCCCAAGCCAAGCAACATCAACCTGAAATGCTTCCGGCGTCATAAACTGATCTATCACTTCCTGTGGGTACCATGCTTGCTGCTGCATTAGATATTGAGAGTGTAGAATGTAAATGTTTGTTTGGTTATCAGCCTCCAGCAGGTCCCAAGTGTGTGTGTGGCATTGGTATTGCCACTGAGCATAAGCTGGGTAGTCAAAAGCAGTAGGTGGAAAATGTTGGTGCTCAGGTTGGGGCTCAGGTTGAGGTGGGGGGGTGCTTGAGAGGTAGTTGCGCGGTTGCCCTTATCCTTTTTCCTTTTACCCTCAATGTGATGGGCAATAAAGGCATCATCGACGGGGTTCTTAATTTCTTCATGAACAGCAGTGGGCAGCTTCATCCATGTGTCCTTAATCAAGCCCATTATGTGACCAGGAAAAGATAGGTGAGATTTGGGTTGACCCTTTCCTTGGAGGGTCACAAGTTTTAGCTCCCACACAATAGTATCGGCAATTTCCACCTTGATACCTTGGAGAATCAGTTTGAGAATGACTTTGGCAGGGAGGTTCATGACAGCATATATGGCTCTGTATTCTCTCCCGACATCACTCTTATCATAATTCTCTCCCTCAAGAAGGAAGGCTCTCTTGATTTCCTCATGGTCAAAATTACCCTTGTTTTGGTTGTCATGGAAGTTATCTAAAGCGTCCTCATCATCTAAAGGGTAAGGGTTTCCAAGCTATTTGTTGATTGTTTCCCTATCAAAACAGATGATTCTACCTCGAACATAGGTTTCAAACTCAAATGGGTCGGTTTGGGGGTTTGCAGGAAGAGCATTGGTGTAGAATTCACGCACTAGCTCATCATTGAGGTTGGTTTCTGGCTGAAGTAGTCGTCCCCACCCTTGGTCGGTAAATTTTTTGGCAATTTCTTTGTAGGGACCTTGGGGTTTTAGGTTAAAGACTTTTTCTGTCCACGTGGTCTGTTTGAGCAATTCTTTGTACATATCTTGATGGTAGGCAGAGAGGAATCACTCTTTGTCATAAGGTCTTTCTTTTTGGGGTTGGGATGAGGTGTCAAATTTCTTTCGTTTTCTAGTTCGGGTATTCTTTGGTGCCATGCCTGTAAAACAACCAGAAAATCCATACAACAAGAGAGAAAATAACAATTAAATACAATATGGAATGGAAAAACATTAGTTGCAGTTTCATACATTTGAGATGAACAACAATTTCTGGTTCTGAATCAACTCGCGAGCTGTTTACACGCAATGACGAGTTGATGAGAAATTCTGGGTTCACAGATGAACACTCGCCATGGCGAGTCATGAACTTGGCCATGGCGACTTACCCAGAATTTTTAGAAAATTACCCTTTTTTCAAAAGTTCTTCTAGTTTTATGAGTTTCCAACCCTAAACACGACTTTTGCGACCCTTATGATGACATAAATATTGAACTAAATCATGCCTTTGATCGAAACCTTGATTTTGTTCCACAAAAACCCATTTTTATTTGAAAATTTTACAAAAAGGTCATCAAACGTTGTGGCTTAGAATGAAAAGGACATGAATTTTTTCATGATTCTGTTTCATTTAAATCATCTAGGTGTCAATTCTACATAATAAGAGTTAAAAATACACTATCCACTACCCAAGGGTTTGTTCAATCATGAAGTGCAATGGAGAATTAAAATGAATAACAAACTTGATTCAATGCAATGCAAGTTTAGAAATGTTGTTTTAATTTGAAGCTTGACTTGATTAGACTTGGTTGAATTTTTGTGGAAAGATGTTGTTGTTTTTAGGGTTTGAAGGAAGAAAAATGAAAGTTTTTGGATCAGAGATAAGTAAAACTGAAAAATGATGTATAATGGTTGGTAATGAGTGGTTGAGAGAAGTTAATGAAGGAGTTAGTGGCATTGAAATTCGTAACTGTCAGAACTGTTGTTACTCGCCTCACCAACGTTTTACTCGAAATGGTGAGTACTTTGGTAGTCAACGCATTCAAATGCCGGTAATGCTCGCCATGGCGATAGGTCACTCGCCTGACGAGTTATGACAAGTCAGGTTTTTGCTTTCTTTTGGCTTCTATTTTTGAATGGTTTGGAAATGCATTATGACTTCAGATCCTATTATGCATAAAAACAGTTAATTACTTACAAAATTGGGGTGCCTCCCAACGAGCGCTTGTTTTATGTCATTAGCTCGGCGCCTTTTTCATTTTAATCATGGATTGCCAAGTGAAATTGTCGACGTAAGCCGATCAACCTCACCACCAAAATAGGGCTTCAACTTCTACCCATTTACTGTCCAGCAAATTTTTGTGGTTGGATCTTCTAGTTCAACTGCTTTGCATGGATTGACATGCTTCACCATGAACGGTCGGGACCATTTGGACTTCAATTTACCCGAAAAAAGTCTTAACCTTGAATTGAATAGCAGCACCATATGTCCGGGCCTGAAATTTCTTTGCACAATTCTCTTGTCATGGTATTTCTTGGCTTTTTCTTTGTACAATCTTGAGGATTCATATGCTTGATTCCTCATTTCCTGAAGTTCATGCATTTGAAACTTTCTCTTTTCATCGACTTTATCTTGATCAAAATTAAAGAATTTAAGCGCCCAAAACGCTTTATGTTCAAGCTCCACCGATAAGTGACATGACTTTCCGTAGACCATTTGAAATAGAGTTAGGCCTATAGCAGATTAGTATGCCGTCCTATATGCCCATAAAGCTTCATCAAGTTTGCCGACCAATCCTTTCTAGATGTCGAGACTGTCTTCTCAAGGATTCTTTTCACTTCACGGTTTGAGACCTCGGCTTGGCCATTTGTTTGAGGATGGTAAGGTAACGCCACCTTGTGTTTAACGCCATAGTGGTCTAATGCCTTGGAAAGTTGTGTGTTTCAAAAATTGGATCTTCCATCACCTTACCATCCTCAAAAAAATTGCCAAGTCGAGGTCTCAAATCGTGAAGTGAAAAGAATCCTTGAGAAACAATCTCAGCATCTAGAAAGGATTGGTCGGCAAAGCTTTATGAAGCTTTATGGGCATATATGACGGCTTACAAATCTCCTATAGGCCTAACTCCATTTCAAATGGTATATGGAAAGTCATGTCACTTACCGGTGAAGCTTGAACATAAAGCGTTTTGGGCACTTAGATTCTTGAATTTTAATCAAGATAAAGCCGGTGAAAAGAGAAAGCTTCAAATGCATGAACTTGAGGAAATGAGGAATCAAGCATATGAATCCTCAAGATTGTACAAAGAGAAAGCCAAGAAATACCATGACAAGAGAATTGTGCAAAGAAATTTCAGGGCCATACAGATGGTGTTGCTGTTCAATTCAAGGTTGAGACTTTTTCCGGGTACATTGAAGTCCAAATGGTCCGGACCGTTCATGGTGAAGGATGTCAAGCCATACGGAGAAGTTGAACTGGAAGATCCAACCACAAAGGCTAGCTGGACAGTAAATTGGCAGAGGTTGAATCCCTATTTTGGTGGTGAGGTTGATCGGCTTACGTCAACAATTTCACTTGGAAATCCATGATAAAAATGAAAAAGGCGTCGAGCTAATGACGTAAAACAAGCGCTTGTTGGGAGGCACCCCAATTTTGTAAGTAATTTACTGTTTTTATGCATAATAGGATCAGAAGTCAAAGTGCATTTCCAAACCATTCAAAAACAGAAGCCAAAAGAAAGCAAAAACATGTACTGTCATAACTCGCCAGACGAGTGTCCTGTCGCCATGGAGAGCATTACAGGCATTTAACTGCGTTTACTACCAAAGTACTCGCCATTGTGAGTAAAACGCTCGTGAGGCGAGTAACAACAGTTCTGACAGTTACGAATTCCAATGCCACTAACTCCCTCATTAACCTCTCTCAACCAATCATTACCACCCATTATCTATCATTTTTCGGTTTTATTTCTCTCATCCCAAAAATTTCATTTTTTCTCCTTCAAACCCTAATAACAACAACATTTTTCGACACAAATTCTACCAAGTCCAATCAAGTCAAGCTTCAAATTAAAACAACATTTCTGCACTTGCATTGCATTGAATCAGGTTTATTATTCATTTTAATTCTTCATTGCATTTCATGATTGAACAAACCCTAAGGTAGTGGATAGTGTATTGTTAACTCTTATTCTGTAGAATTAACATCTAGATGATTGAAATGAAACAGAATCATGAGCAAATTCGTGTCCTTTTCATTCTAAGCCACAAGTTTTGATGACCCTTTTGTAAAATTTTCAAATAAAAATGGGTTTTTGTGTAACAAATTCAAGGTTTTTATCAAAGGCATGATTTAGTTAATCTCCATGTCATCATAAGGGTCGCAAAAGTCGTGTTTAGGGTTGGAAACTCATAAAACTAGAAGAAGTTTTGAAGAAAGGGTAATTATTGAAAATTTTGGGTAACTCGCCATGGCCAAGTTCATCAATCGCCATGGCAAGTGTTCATCTGTGAACCCAAAATTCATCATCAACTCGCCATTGCGAGTAAACAGCTCGCGAAGCGAGTTGCTTCAATACCAGAATTTGTTGTTCATCTCAAATGTCTGAAATTGATGTTAATGTTTTTCCATTCCATACTGTATTTAATTGTTATTTTCTCTCTTGTTGTATGGATTTCCTGGCTGTTTTGCAGGCATGCCACCAAAGAATATCCAGACTGGAAAACAAAATAAATCTGACACCTCATCCCAACCCCAAAAAGAGAAACCTTATGACAAAGAGCGATTCCTCTCTGCCTACCATCAGAATTGGTACATAGAATTGCTCAAACAGACCATGTGAATAGAAAAAGTCTTTAAACTAAAACCCCAAGGTCCCTACAAAGAAATTTCCAAACTTTTTACAGACCAAGGGTGGGGAAGACTACTCCATCCAGAAACCAACCTCAATGCTGAGCTAGTGCGTGAATTCTACAACAATGCTCTTCCTGCAAACCCCCAAACCGACCCATTTGAGTTTGAAACCTATATTCGTGATAGAACCATCCACTTTGATAGGAAAGCAATCAACAAATACCTTGGAAACCCTTACCCTTTAGCTGATGAGGACGCTTTAGATAACTTCCATGACAATCAAAACAAGGGTAATTTTGACCATGAGGAAATCAAGAGAGTTATCCTTCTTAAGGGAGAGAATTATGATAAGAGTGATGCTGAGAGAGAATACAGAGCCAGATATGCTGTCATGAACCTCCCGGCCAAAGTCATCCTAAAACTGATTCTCCACAACATTAAACTCAATAGTCACCTCTCTGATACCACCGTAGATGTCTTTTCTCTGATCTATTACATTCTCAAAGGTATCAAGGTGGACATTTCCCGTACTATTGCGTGGGAGCTAAAACTTGTGACCCTCCAAGGAAATGGTCAACCCAAAACCCGCCTCTCTTTTCCCGGTCTCATAATGGGCTTGATTAAGGACACAAGGATGAAGATGCCCACTGTTATTCATGAAGAAATTAAGAACCCCATCGTTGATGCCTTTATTCCCTGTCACATTGAGGGTAAAAAGTAGAAGGATAAGGGTTGTTCTGTAACTACCTCTTAGGCACCCCCTCCTCAACCTGAGCCACAGCTTGAGCACCAACATTTTCCACCTCTTGCTTTTGACTACCCAGCTTATGCTCAGTGGAAATACGAATGCCTTAAACATACTTGGGACCTACTAGAGGCTGATAACCGAGCAAACACTTACATTCAACAGTCTCAATATCTGATGTAGCAGCAAGCAGGGTACCCACAGAAAGTGATGGATCAGTATATGACGTTGGAAGCATATCAGGCTCATGTTGCTTGGCCTAGGGGTAGGCCAAATGCTTTTGGAGTGGGTGCAACATACAGTGGTGCTTATGAAGAAGAGGACCAGGCTCGAGATGATGATGGTGATGATGGAGGAGATCACGACGATCCAGATAGAGTCCCTAGTGTAAACACAACTAAATCAGATGATAATTTTTACCATGATGACATGCAGAAATGAAGAGAAAGAAAAGACTCGAAATCTCACCAGTCATTGAGTGATATCTTTCTATGCTTTCAGTCAATTCTTTCCTTCTCTTTCATCTTTAATTATGCTTTATCTTGTAGCTACTTGTGAACAATATTTTGATTCTGTATTTTGTTTAAATTTGACACTTGTGACCTATAACTTACTTGTTTAATTATTGCGTTATGTTTGTATTGTGTAGTGTTGTATTGTGTTGTTTAAACAATGTTCAAGCCCTTCATTTTGGGATCTAAATTTCAATGTTTTGAAGTTAATTTGAGTTGTGGAAGTTTATTTTGTTTCATCACTCTTACTTGTTTGAAAAAGAAAAATGCTCAAAGCTTCAAATTTCAAGTGCTTGAAAGATAGCCAAAGAATGAGTTAAGTCTCAGATATTTGATAATGATAGATATTTTGTGACAAAGCGCAAAGCCAAGGTACAAGTTTCCAATTTTTCTAGGTTTTACTTGAATATGAAACAAGTACTTTGCACAAATTTCATTTCATTCAGTTCTCTGCAATAAGATTTTTGTTTGTGAACCACTTATAACTAGCCTAAAGTGTGGAAACCTCAAGTTGTTTATACTATATGCAGGAGACCGACATTCATTGTTAACTCGGTCGTTTTATGTTAGATCTAATAATTGTTTTAAATTGTGTAAAAGCATGTAAATGATCAAGGCACATTTTTTGTTATTGAGTGAAAATACTTGACCAAAATAGCCTACCTTGTGAGAAGAGCGAGTACTTGTTAACCCCATCTGAGCCAAATGAATCGGAGTCCTCAATTATGAACTGTCAACATTCATAAGCACAACGCTTAATGAATTTGCCCTAAATTTTTCAGATTCAGTTCATTTTTGACGCACTATGGACTCCGATATTGTTTTAATTGTTGAACCCTAAAACCTTCATGTTATTGTCCCTTGCCTAAAATAAGGGAACAATCAAATAAGGTTATGTTTGGATTCAAGTTGGAGAGAAAAGGGAGGTTAAATTAATTGTCAAGTGAATTGGTGAATTTAAATTTTTGATCAAGACAACATTGTTGTGTAAATACAAAAAGAAAAGATAAATGTGTAGATGAAAAATAAAAAAAGAAAAAGAGAAAAAGAGAAAAAGAAAGAAAAATCGAAAAATAGAATAAGTTGTCATAATCAAGGTATATATTGTTTAATACCAAGGGTTTGTTTAGAACTAAGGGGAGTCTTTTAAATTTGAATATGAATAGAAGGAATGTTCCCTTATGCTTGGCCATTTGAATTCAATTAACCCACAAATGTCCTTTCTTTTGTAGTCGAGCCAAGTTACAAGTCACACAGTTCAAGTCATAACCCTCACTCATTGATTTACTTTGTTTTATCCACTTACAAAGAAGTGTGTTGGGTGTGGTTTGTGAATAAGTGTGTTATTGACTTGAACTGTGTGACATGAACTTTGTGTTTAGAACTTATTTAATATTTGCAGTGGATTTCCAGATTAGTCGAAAAATTCAGACTTGCCCGCGCATTCACTTTGAATCATGCATCTGAACAAATTTTCAAAACTTTTGTACTCGTGTCTTGTACCTAAACTTATCTGTTTTCAATCTTTTGTTTGAGGACAAACAAAGAGTTAAGTTTGAGAGAAGTTGATAAGTGCCAGAAAGTAGTATTTCAAATGTATATTTAAGGCACTTTTGTTACTTGTTTCACAAGTTATTTAGGGAAAAGCTGAGAGAAAAATTATAATTGCCCTATTACGCTTTATTTATCTTACTCTATCCATTTATGCAGGAATTGAGTGTCAAGACACCAAGAAAAGAAGAAAAACAAAGAAAAAGTGCAAAAGATAACTCGCCATAGCAAGCAGAGGGCTAGCTAGAGGCGAGCCAAGGCAGAAAGTTACAAGAGTAACTCGCCACCAACTCGCAAAGGCGAGAAACCTCGCAATGGAGAGTGGAAATGGGAGTGAAAGGCGAGCCAAGGCAGTGAGCACCAAAGGCCACTCGCCCCCAACTCGCAACGACAAGTGGAAGGCGAACAAACTCGCAGAGAAGAGTGAATGGCGAATGGATGGCTAGGAGGAACAGAGAGAAAAGGACTAGAGTTCTCCATGGCGAACAATATACTCGCGAGACGAGTTAAGGCGGCCAAAATTCCTCAGAGCTGACGTGGCGGAAACCCTCTGGTGAAGAAACCTTAACTCGCGATGGCGAATGCACATACTCGCGAGGCGAGTTGAATCAGAACGGAAATAGTATAAAAGCCCTTTTGTTTATTTTAGTTGGATATCATCATAGTCTTAGAGAGAGAACGGGGCGGAATTATCTGTTCTTCATAGAGTGAGAGTGATAAAAGGTGGATTCTTCCATATTTGTTGAGAAATCACAAGTTTGTATATGAATCTTCATCTAATCTTTCAATCTTGCAAAGTTACCATGACAATGAGTAGCTAAATCTCCATTGTTGGGATTAGAGATACTTGATCTTGCTAAACATGTTATCCTTTGATCTTTAATATATGATTCTAGCATTTGATTTGATATTGAGATTATTCTTGCACTTTATGTTTATGTTTGATTTAATTGCTATAGAAAAATACTTTTGAATCTAGGTTTAGAGTAATCATCTATCAAAACATGAATTCTAGACATAAGGTTTGATTTGATATTGAGATTATTCTTGCACAAGCTTCATGGTTTCGGATCGTTGAATAGATTGAGAAATCGTCGATTAAACGATACGGTCGAATGTTGGATCGTTCAATAGTTTGAGAAATCAACGATTAAACGAGACGATTGAATTTCACAATATCATTTGGACACAAATGATGTTGTCGAGAGATACGTGATAATATCGATTAAAAGCTAGAATTCATATATGTGATCATTAGGTTATATGTGATGCTTGGTCAAAGAACTCTAATCCTAACAAGTTTTACGCCTTATTAATCTCAATTTTTATTCTCGCAAATTAGTTCACATAGTTTTAATTTTAAACAAACAAACCAATTAATTTTCAATTTAAAATGATAATCGACGTTGAACGGTTTATGATATCGCACTAGTCCCTGAGGAAACGATATAAAATACTTACTTTTGATTAATAGAAAAATACTACATCAACGACACATACTTCTCTAGGTTCTCTCTTCTCCTTCCACAACTCACCCTCAGTTTCTCTCTTCTCCATCACCATAGTCATCGATTGCCCTCATCTCTTTGGTGGACAATGCATTACAACATTAAGTCCAGGACTGAAAAAGACTTCTTTTTTAATTAAAAATAATTATCCACTGCGGAGATAGGGATGGGTCAGAGATACCCGAACCCGACTGGGACTGAGATGAGATTCGATTTCTCATCCCTATTAGGTATGGATAGGGTAACGGGTAAGTATTTAAAAGTAGAGTATAGGTATGGAAATGGTAAAACTTGTCTCCACCCTCCATTGCCATGCCTATTAACTCCAACTTGTAAGGGCAATTTATTTTTCTAGATATTGGCTTGTTATGCAAATATTCAAAAATTGGAATTATGTTGATCCAGACAAACTAACCCTATTATGATGAATGAAACCACAATAAATGAGTGAAGGCTTAGAATAACTTCTCTCTTAAGATACGTCTAGTTTGGAAAATGCACCGAATTGCAATGGACCAACGAAAATGATCACCATAAGCTGCAATTTCTACGAGGAAAATAAGTGGAAATTTTGTGAACAAATATCAACTTATAAAGGTTCTCTACTTTGTTACAGTTAGCTAAAGGACGGTCCAAGTACGTGGGATTGTATGTTGAGCGGCCAACTTACTCGAACTCGAATTGTCATTTAACTAATTCTAACCAAGTAGACAACCTTTATATACCAATAACAAAAAACCAAAAATAATATCAAAATTTTAAAGTAAATACTTGATTAAAAAAACTTAAAAAACCAAGCTAAGAAGATGTAGTCATAATACTCGGCTAACCCTGAAATACTAAAAGACAAATTAGAGTGCCACTATATGTAACAAAAAAGAATAAAAATAATGTAACAAAAGCTAGAAAAGAAAAATAGTACAAGACCACAAATATTTGAAACTGGATCCTCTCCTTCCACAATTCTCTCCTTCTATCTCCTTCATCAAATCTTAACCATTAGATCAATCTTATGGTCAAAAATTTAAAAGAGAATAAAATTTAAAAAGAAGTAATATTTAAATCCTCTCCCCCTCTCTTCCCTTCTCACTGACAGCGCTGTGAACACCACCAATTAGGACTGCACAATAACCGACTGCGTGGTGGCGATGCAACGGCATCAACAAGAATAATGTAAATCACTACCGTCTCTTCAGTTTTCCCTTCCTTTCCTTTCATTTTTCACTGTTTCTAGAGAAAATCTCTCTTCAATCAACATAAAAGGTTTTTTAATTAACAACTTTTTGTTTCAGATGGCAGAAAAGCGGGCAGTGCGACGGCGGTTGACGTAGTGGTTTACGATCCATATACTTCTCATGCAATAAATGTTGTGCAATTTTTTTTAGAGGTGAGTGTTTCTTAATTAAAATAGGGGATTTTTGTTTAGGCAATGAAGTGATTCACAATAAAACATACAGGTAAGAAATTAGGCCCAGAAGAGAATGCAAGGGCGATGATGGTGGGGATGCATTATATGACGACAATAGTTTGTTGAGGAAGATGAATGGAAGAAATTAGTTCACAATAAAACATACAGTAAGAAACTAGGCACAAAAGAAAATTTATTGTGGAAGTGTAAACATAAGTCCTGCGCAATTAAAAATTGGAAGGGAGGGTATTTTTAAGGTTTATTGTCTTTTAAATTATCAACCATTGGATTGATCTAATGGTTAAAATTTGATGAAGGAGAGAGAATGAGAGAATTGTGGAAGGAGAGGATCAAGTCCCAGATATTGAACTAGACACACGTGTTTTAATTGTTTTTCTTGCATATCCTTTTTTTATTTTGAGAGGTTGCATATTTCTTATTGTTCCTTATAAGCTATAAGTTAGCTGATAGCTGATAAGCTAGCTTATAGTTGATGGCTTATAACTCAAAAGTTAGCTTATTAAAATTAAAAGTGTTTGGTAAAATTAGCTGATGAAGTGACTGATAAATATAAAATGACGTAAAAGGACGTGCTTGTTTAATTTTTAATATAAATCATATATATAATTTTTATTATATAACGTATTTCTTTTTAAAAATTTAAATATATTTCAAATTATTGTCATCTCTAAAATAATAAATGTAGATATGAATTCAATCGATATTTTTTATTTAACTAACTTTTTTTTTATGGATTTTAGTTAACTAAACCTACTTCACTTTTTATTATAAATTTTATATAAAATTATTTATTATATGAATTATGAACAAGGTCAAAAAAAAATAACCAGAAAATTAAAAAAGAAACCGTGATATATGACATGGGTAACGTGGGCAGTATACCACAAGAATGTGGGTGTTTTTTTTGTTATATATTTTTTTTTAATAAAATGGCAAAATTGAAAATATAAAAAGTTACAAGCTAAAAGCTCAAAAAGCTACTTGAAATAGCTTTTCAAATAACGCTATAAACTAGTGGGAATTTTTTTTTACCAAACACATTTTATTCTATCAAAATAAACCTATAAACTAGTCCAATAAACTATAAGCTAGTTTATTTGTGTTACCAAATACAGCAAAATTCATTCTCATATACAACCCATGAGTTATCAAAATTACTACAATAATCTTTCCATTTTCTTTTGCGTTTAGAATTACTTGTTTCTCCTTTTTCTATAAATATTTGGTCATAATTGATTCTTCACGGTCTAAATCGTCGTATTCGTCTGACGAAATACAATAATATTCTGTTTCCTCTTCATTAACGTATGATTCTTCTGAAGTAGTATAGCCTAATATAACTTCTTCACGGTCTAATTCGTTTAACAAAATACAATACAATATTTCTTCTTTATTAATGTCTAATTCTTCTGAGGTAGTACAACCTAATATTACTTCTTCATTGTCTAATTATTCTGAGGTAGTATGACCTAATACTATTTCTTCATTATCTTTATTTGTTTCTGTTAGTTCTAATTTTTGTATGTTTTTAATTTCCTCTTCAACTATTTTTAATTGTTCAAGTGATTGCAAAATTTTGTTGATATCATTTGATTTTGTTGAAGTTTCTATAAAATCGTTTTTTATCCCCTCCATGAGGTTACTAGTTTTAAGAGTTTTGGAGGGTCTTGTTTCGTTGGTTTTAAATATTTTTCTTTTCATTTTACCTGATTCTTTTCAATTTTCAAATATTGTCAAAGACTTCAATATTTTCAAACAATTAAATAGGCGAAGTAATTATCATATTAGATGTAAATCAAGAGAAAGGATCAAACCTTAAGGTTAGACTTATTGACACTTCAAGAATATAATCATATATATCTTGTAACCAAGTTTATGAATTCACGGTGCATCCAATTACCCCTTAGCATGATGAATCTTAATTTTGTTCTCACAACATTCTATAAGTCCCTTCAAGATTCTACAACACCACAAATATTTATTAATAAAGGGAAGAGGAAGAAAATATTGAAGAAACGATGTCACAATTTTAGGAAGAAAATAAATCGAAGTAGCCACGCTTACCATCAAGACTTATTCCTTATATGGATTCAAAAGGAAAAAGATTATAAGAAAGATAAGATGGGAAAGTGTGTTCGTGTGAGTTGTTTTTGTGTTCTGCATATACTAATATATACTAGTGAAATATTTAAAAGCAATACATGTGTGTGATTATAGTGAGTGGCAGTGGAAGAGAAAGACACTTGTTTGATCAAAATAATAATAGTATAGTGATGTATACTATTGAAATTGAAAAGAGATACATGTAGGGAGTGCATGTGAAAGCGAAGACACGTGTTTGATTAAAATGATGATAGTATATTTATTTTTTTACGTAAAGAAATAAGAATGGTAGGTAGGTGAATAAGTATGATTCCATTTGCCAATGTCGACAAGGAAGTAAAATGAAGATGAATATATACTTTGGTTGAAAAGCGAAAGTGGAAGGAAAGAAAATACAAGGGAAAAAAATTAAAATGATTATAGTTGTTTAATAAGGGTAATACTATAGTTTAATAAGGGAAAAAAATACAAAATAAAAAATATGTTGAGTAGCTCAAGGAAAGATCGTACCATAATGCAAGTGAACATCTATATTTAGCTGGTGCCAACGAACTTACACTATGAAAATGAAAAAGAAAAGAAGGAAAAAAATGATGAGGGAGAAAAAAATAATTATCAGTATAAACATGCTTACAAGGTTGTATCATTAATCTCTGCTAAATATTTGTTTCTATAATTTCATGAATAATAACAATTGAATCAGAAAAATATAGTTGATATTGCACGACCTTTTCATTTTAATTTTTCTTAAAAAATAAATTGACATTTGTTTTAATTCAGCAATGATTAACATAACTACCTATATGTTAATTCTTTCATTGTTTAGCAATAGGAATTTTAGGGTTCTGATTATGAGAAGACAACCCTTGTTTACTTGGCCAACTTGTTGCTGCTATTAGATCATAAGTTGGTCTTATACTCACTATTGGGGATGGAAAATTTCCGGAAGAAAAGGATCTCTGCAGATTTTGTGACCTTCTGGAGTTGGAGCTGAATTTAAATCGATGGGTACACCCTTTCCTTTGTTCAAAGAAATTGTTTGATTAATTGGCACTCCTCTTGATGGATTAACAGGTTTAAACACAACATGATCAACTTTTCCAGAGTATAGCAAGAGATCAGGCATTTGAATTTTATGTGAAGGTGATATCTCAAGATATGAGTAATCTGAAGAAAAATCATCATCCACTTCAAATTCCCGAGTCTTTTTCTTGGTGTTGAGATCGATACGTGTTTCTGAATTCCCAACATTTTGTGTAAGATTAACATTGATTGGTACCAAAGGAACATTGACATTAACATCACCTTGAATCAGTGAAGGTTGATCAGATGTTAACATGCAACCCCACAAAGTAACACCAATTCCCATAGTTAATGAACGTGTACTTCATTAGCTATGGAAAATGGTTATACTTTGCGGGGTTCCATGTTAACCTCGGATCAACCTTCACTGATTCAAGGTGATGTTAATGTCAATGTTTCTTTGGTACCAACCAATGTCAATCTTACACAAAATGCTAGGAATTCAGAAGCACGTATCGATCTCAACACCAAGAAAAGGACTCCTGAATTTGAAGTGGATGATGATTTTTCTTCACATTACTCATATATTGATATATCACCTTCACATGAAATTCAAATGCCTGATCTCTTGCTATACTATAGAAAAGTTGATCATGTTGTGTTTAAACATGTTAATCCATCAAGAGGGGTGTCAATTGATCAAACAATTTCTTTGAACAAAGGAAAGGGTGTACCTATCGATTTAAATTCAGCTCCAACTCCAGAAGGTCACAAAATCCGCAAAGATCCTTTTCTTCCTAGAAATTTTCCATCCCCAACAGTGAGTATAAATCCAACTTATGATCTAATAGCAGCAACGAGTTGGCCAAGTAAACAAGGTTTTACTTCTCAAAATTAGAACCCTAAAATTCATATTGCCAAACAATGAAAGAATTACCAAATAGGTAGTGATATTAATCATCGCTGAATTTAAACAAAAGTCAAAAATTATTTTCAAAGAAAAATAAAACTGAAAAGTTGTGCAATATAAACTAGATTTTTCTGATTTAATTGTTATTATTCATGCAATTATGAAAATAAATATTTGGCAGAGATTAATGATACAACCCTATAATCATGTATATACTGATAATTTAATTTCTTTGGCTGTTAATGAGGAAATTTTGAGGGATGCATGCATCCTCTGTATATATTTTTATAAATCCACGTTCATTTTAAAAATCAATTCACACAAATTTGTCATAAATAAAAAAAATTGATAGGCAAAAGAGAGAGCTTAGGCATCAGGGAGAGGCTGAAACATCCCAACTAGGTTGGTACCCAACAACACTTCCCATCCTCTGCCGCCTTCCTAATACGTAATAATATTATTAAAGAAAGGAAAAAATTGTACAAGAGAGGGGGGACTAGGCCAATGCCCTCTAAAAAGGAAACGGAAAAACAAAACAGTAAATAAAAAGACTAGAAATGACTATGGGGATCTGTAATTGGGAAGTCAATTTTTGTCTCTAGTAAAACCAACCGACAGTAAAACGGGCATAGTTCAGAACCAAGTAGTAGCAGGCATGTCCTTCCCCAATGTAGCTAAAGCGTCGGCACAATAGTTTCCTTCCCTGTAAATACGAGAACAGATAAATTCCAAAACCATCTTGGGATTGAATAATACACCACCATAGGCTCTTGTTTTAATGACACATTTCTTGATATGCTATCCGGGAATCACTGTTACCGATCCCCCGAATGTTCCAGAAAATAATCTTCATTTAGAGGATGAAAGAGGACCCTGAGAACGGGTTTGAAAACCGGCCTTACTCTTATTCAATTTTACTTCTGAGACTTAGAAATCATCAGGGAAAAATGCACGTTAGTCTCAGCTTCTTTATTAAACCAATCTTGCATAAAATTCATATTTTTCCGTAAAGTGGGATCTATAGTTGAATCAGGGGCTGCCGCTATAGAACTAACATTAGGCTGGACGGGCGTTAAAATTGGCTCATGATAAACAGTTTTAGTGCGAACTATATCATCTGTAACATTAAAGAGTGCATACTGTAAGAATTAGCATTAGTGGGGATTACCGTGTCTGACTCTGAAGGAGTTGCGGTGCCTGCAATCTGGTCCGAATTTTCATCCACAGGGATATTCATATTTGTTCCTCTACAACATCTTCCTCAGGAAAATTGTTGATGCCAATGTCATGATTTGAGCCTGCCAAAGTGACTGTAATATATTGCAGAATGGGAATATCTGTATCTTCCTGCTTTTTTATTCATTATTCGAGCCTGCCAAAGTTACCGTAATATCTTGCAGAATGGGAATATTTGTATCTGCCTGTTGTGATGTCTGGATTTGAAGATCTATTACTTTAGGAGCTGGGACTGCTATAGGATCTAGGACTGCCTCCTTATGTGGACCTTCGAACGCCATTGAAGATCCTATACCTGAAGTATTATCAGCGATTGGAATCCAATGTTGCTTCTTGGTCTAAACCGACTTCTTAACCTGAGCCACAATTTCTTTATGCACATTACATTCTTGGCGGGGATAAAGCCATCGACACGCGGAAACATCATGTCCAATGTTTTGGCAGTGTGTATAGAAATTCGGGAGCCTCTCATAAACTACCTCAATATTAAATGTATATCCTTCCCTCTCAACAGTGATTTCATGAAATAATTTCCGTGAAAAATCCATATCCACTAAAATGCGGGCGTAGTGTCTGAAAATGCGTTTGGTGGTCGCATTATCAATAAGCAGTGGTATGCCCACGACACTAGCAATTTCCCTGAGCCTCCTGTCCATCCAATACTCATGTGGGAGTTCCATCAATTGAATCCACACCTGGGCGTGTGTATTACATTTCTTATGCATGTTGAAATCCTTGGTCCATTCAAACAATCGTAAAACCCCTGGCTTAAGGTTCATTGTTCCCAATGCCCATACCATGCGCATGTCATGTTATGATGCAAAAGTGAATTCATAATACCCCCTTCCTAGTGACCCCATGCTCTACTCGGCTTGAATCTTCCATTGTTGTTGGAGGGGTTTGTCGCCTTTATTCAAGACTAATCTACCCCTTAGGTTTCGCTTGCAGACCGCCAAACCTTTCTCGTAAATATCTTGAGTAATTTTGATGCTAACAGAATCCCCTCGAATCAATGGTTGCGGTAGGTTTTCATTAAAGGAGACCGTTGATGATCTCGTTAGTGCCTAAACAAACAAAAGTAAGTAAAGGAGGAGCAACCGGAGCGGCCAGCTCGTCCTGCCAATCAAATGGCAAGGACACAGCTGAAGTAAGGAAGGAAACCTCTAATGGTGACGACCTTGATGTTGTGTTGCTGTTATGGAGAAGTATGATTCCACCAAAAGCTTAGGTGTCACAAATTGATTAATAAGTTATCATTTGTAACACGTAATGAAAATTGTAACAAGCAAAGTAACACGTAATGAATCAATTGTAACAAGCAAGATGGCAATTAATTCACGAAACAAAATTCTGAAGCCAAACCAAAAGTGACGATGATCAGACCTTAAAACTGAGATGCGGCGCTCAAGCTAGAAACCCTAGCAGAGCATTTTTTTTCTAAAAAGATGGGATAGGTGCAACACAAGGACTTTCTAGGAGGTCACCCATCCTAGTACTATGCTCGCCCAAGCACACTTAACTACAGAGTTCTGATGGGATCCGGTGCATTAGTGTTGGTATGATCGCACCTCATAAAAATTATTTCATTTTTATATTGTTGAACAAAATTTAAATCTAAAAAAATTAATCCTGAATAAAATGAATAAATTTAAGGTTTGCAATTTAACGCCCTTAAATACAAAAGGAATAAATTAAATCTACCAATTAAACAAATAATCATTCATCACGTAGACAATTGATAAAAATATGTTTTCATGAAGAAGAAAAAAACATACCGACAGGAATGAATTCTCCTACAGAGCCACAACTTTAGCTGCAACATTCACTGGAAAACCTGAAATTGAAATAAAATAAAATAAAAAATTTTGAGATTTTTTTTACTAATATAACAAACCAGAATATCTCTATTTACTTCGGTCTCAAAACTCATGAAAACTTTGATATAGATCTATGCATGTTGATGTATGTCTGAACTTTGAATTTGTTATAGTCAACACATTCACGTAGTCAAAGACGTCAGTGATATCTTGATCGACATCAGAATATCCAGATCTTGAAGAATTTTGAATTTATAAAATATAAATTATGCATTGAAATATGGAACATCCGAACACGATCTGACTGGAACCAACTTCCTTGACCATGGGGGAAATAAAGTTGAGATTGCTTTAAGAAAACAATAGAGATTACAAGAAGACCCACAAATCAATTGATATAGTGGGATAAGGGAAGACTTCCTTTTTGACTATATTTGAGGAATGATCTGAGAATGAAATAGAAGAAAAAGAAAATAAAATTATGTTTGAGATTTGAGAAATTGACAACGGTATGCGATTGAAGGCAATATGTGTTAAACAATATTACTTATGATTTATATAGGCAAAACGACCAAGGACACAGCCTTGTCGGTATAGACGTCAGTGATATCTTGATCAAGATCAAAATATCCAAATTTTGAAGAATTGAATTTAAAAAAAAGTAAATCATGCATTGAAATATGGAACTTCCGACCTTGATCTGAATGGATCCAACATCATTGATTATGTGTTCAGATTTATTTAAGAAAACAATAGAGATTACAAGAAGACTTACATACCGATTGATACAATGGGATAAGGCAAAAATTTCTTTTTGACTAGATCTGAGGAACAATCTAGAGTGAAATAGAAGAAAAAGAAAAGAAAATTACATTTAAGATTTGAGAAATTGACAATGGTATGAGATTGAAGAAAATATGTGTTAAAAATTATTCCCTACAATTTATATAGGCAAAATGACCAAGGGCACCTAGACTATATGAAAATCTAAAAATAAAAAATTAGATCCAATCATGCACATCCAAGTAGGGCTGGACAACCGAGCGGGTTCGGACCGAAACACCCAAGTTGGCACTGGTAACGTGTTCACAAGAATACTAAAGATGTTCCACTTTCCAAGTTACACCAGTTGACAGTTGTTTTGTCTATGTGTGAGTCTCAAGACTGAGTCCTCACTCGACTGTTATTACCCAAACTAACTTAAAACTCATTGACTTTAAATTACACAAATAAATAACTTTCTCTTTAAATTTTCAAAATATTAGATCAGAGGTGTCTTACATCAAAATATAAAATCTCACACACAAACCTCAGTCAAGTTAGAACATTTTACTAATGGCGCTCAAACACCTTATGTCAATGGCCCAAAATGTCGCAACGCATGTGTTACACATTGCTTACCAATATATTGCTATATCTTTGAAGTTTCAATCCAATATAACTCAACCTTGAATTTCATTCAAAGCTGAAGCTCAATATTTACACAATTCCTTAACATCTTAAATTCTCCACTCAAGGTGAGAAAAACACACAAGCATTGGGGTGGGGGGGGGGGGGGGGGGGGGGGGTGACTTGGGTTGGCCTTTTCGACAATTTCTTTTTTAAGTGTTAAACGAAACCTGGACATAATTTGATGTTGCAAATTCTGAATGCAGCATAATGCAAAACATAGAGATAAAAGATAAAGAGTCAGAGATAGAAAAGACAGACACAAATAAATTTATACTCGTTCCTCCTACAACACATGAGTAGTCTAGCCCCCTTGCATTTCCAAGGGATTTCACAGAGTTTTAATTATTTTGCACTATTTGATTTGACTGAGTTTTGACACATAAAAATAGCAGAGTCTTGTTACTTCTTCTTCAGATCTTCAACTCCTTTTAAAGGAAGTGATTTGAGAGACATTGGAGAAGAGTGCTGAAAGATATTTAACAAGTGTACTAATTATATCGAAGTAATAAATATACATTTGTATCCACGAGGACTGTGTTAATCTCAATTTAGCAATATGGTTAATATCTAGATTGTCTAAATTTTGTAAGTCCCCTAGGCAGTAGGTTTGATTGCATAAAATTAAAAAAGCTTGAATTAAAAGTTTTTAAGAAAGTAAGAGGAGAGATGATATCAGGTCATTTGAATCCTCTGATTACATCTGTTTGGTACACTGCACCTATTTCCTATGAATATTTCTCTAGTTTCATGATGGTTAACTAAAATAGCCCTAGTCAATCCCTTGACTAAAGTCCCTCTGCTCAGATTACAGTCCCTAACTCTTTAGGCGATCTAATATTCATTGAATGTTTCAAACACGTTAATCTAGTATCCCAAATAAACGATTATTTATTCCTAGACAAAACCTGTTTATATGGTGTCAATATATAAAAAGCATTAAGAACAATTGAATCGAATTGAATAAAACTAGATTGACATTCATGAGAAATATAGTTTCACAGCAAATATGGTTCAAACAGGATTACATCAGAATCATCTGAGACCTAATCTGTAAGAGATTTAGCTACTCATAGTTTTAGTTACAAATAGCATAATCAATTGAAGCATAAAAACATACACAAACTGACTATTAGTTGGATGGATTGGCCACTGCTTTAGTTCTTTGCTCTCGAAACCGCGCTTCAGCTCTCCAAAATTTCAAACCCTTCTTTCTGAAACTAAATCAGTTTAAATAGCCAAAATTGCGCCTAAAATTGTTACATGATTTTTCTTAAGTTACGAGGATTCTTCAAAACTCACTCTTCACAATTGTGTCACGATTTGGCCAATGTGACACGATTTTTTTTGCAGAAGGAACTTCAAAATCTGGTCATACAATTTTGACATGATCTTCAGTAATCGTGTCACAATGCAACATTTCTTTTATTCTTCAGTTTTCCTGCTTTTTGCACCTCCAGACTGTCTAAAATTCCTATGAACTCCAAGTATCTCATGGAAATACATTAAAAATTACGTAATGACAGGATGTCATCACAGCCCCAAACTTAAACTATTCCTTATCCTCAAAGAATTTATTTGCAAACATTGACAAATGATAGTAAAATACCACTTACCTAACCCCATGATAGTACCCAAAATCTCATCTCCTTACTAGCCATGTGATGAGCCAGCTGACTCGATTGCATCCACCATTTACAACTCCACGCAACAATTTGATAAGGGTTTCACACCATCGACGTGCAGGTCTACATATTACCATAGACTTGAAAGATTTCTAAACGTAAATCAAAGTCCATGTAATCACACACCGTAAAGGTCATTAGGGTTATAACGCTTAGATGAAGGTGACATAATATTTGGGATAAGTAGGCTACACAAAATTTGAGTTAGGCATTCCTAAAGATTATTGAAGCATTAAAACATACCCTCATTCACCCATAGAACAATACTGTATAGGTACTAGAGAACTCTTGTAACTTTTGGCACAATCGAGTTTTTTTTATCTCTGTTTTTCTTATTGTTTTGTCCCTTTTTTCTAATACACACCTTTTTTGTGTGAATTTTTTTATCATTTCAGCCTTATATAGTTCTCTAATTCTCTAGTACCCCCACCCCAAACTTAGTTGGTTGAAAATTCCAATAGCAACCTCAAACTTATTGCTTAGAAACATTATACATAGCCTAACTCAAAACAAAATTTTGGGTTGATTAATTTAAGGTCGCTAGGCTTGTAACGAAGTTTGTCACCGAACAAAAAATTCTAATCCTACAGGCTCAAATTGGCTTAACAAGGGAAATAGTAACATTAATTAATAAGATAGGCACGAAATGGCTCAAGGTACCAAGCACTTTGCCTTAGTGTGTGTACGACAAGACCAATTAACAATATAGAAAAATCTCACGTTCTAGAAATGTAGCTGCACCGAACACTCTATATAAGTAAATTGGAAAAAGAATTTTTTTGGCAATGACCTTACAAGTTATGTTATTTGGGAGTTGTGACTACCCATCCGCAATATGTAGTACACTTTGCCTTTGAAATTCAAGTCACTGCCTCCATATGAAATTTTGGAATACCGCTTGATCACATAATTGTTACTAAACTATAAAAAGTCAATAACGCAAACAAAATCATCAATAATAAACAAGTGAAAATTCATTACATAACAGGGGGTAACACTGAGTTATCCAAATAAACAACACACTAATCAAAAGTTCAACTGACACAAACAAAATGGAAAAATGTTGAAACAAATAAAAATAGAAAATAAATGTTGAACCATTAGTAGTACATCTCATCTCAACTACGATGGATCAAACCAAGTGTTATGGTTCTCAATGTCCATTGTGTTGGGTTCCTCCATGAAAGGTGACATGGCCCCAACGTCTCCCAAATCAAAATCATCATAGAACTACTGCTCACGGTTCACAACCTTCCTCCTCTAAACCTTAAAGTAACGGGTCATTTGTTCCCTTGACCCGTTAAACCTGCCATACAATCCTCACATCGGTCTCCGGTGTATCCTCATAGGCCGGTATGTCTACTGCTGGCTCTCCTCTTCCTAAAACATATGGGGCTGCGCAGGGGGTTGCTGTTGCGACTGTGGATGTTGTGGCTGTGTTCTTCCACTCCTTGCTCCTCTCTCTGAACTCTTTTGCTCGTGAACTCCTCAAATTATTTCACAAACTCTTCCATCACTTTGTCGGTGATTGGCTTCATAGTTGGGGCATCTAGGTCAACCCATTACTCTTTAACCTGCACTTCTTCACGTAACCAGCAAATAACTCTACTGAGCCCAACTGATTTCAGGTTCTTTGTGGCAATCTCAAAAATGTTGTTTGTGATCAAGTCCCTAACATTAATTGGACTTCCAGCCAGAATCGCAACGATTGTGTGAACTCGCTTCAAATGTATCTCAGATGAACATGGGGTACTTTCAAGAGTTTGAATCACAAAGTATGCCCATGCCTTCGGTACCGTCTTAAAATCAGCCTTGGCCAACATCGTTGCGTTTCTCCATCTTCTTCCCTCCTTAAACAAAGTGGTCAAAAGCTCGTCACCCATTTATGGTGCCTCATCCCTCCTCCTCTTCACATCACACAACTCGGGTGGGGTTAAATACAGCAATCGATTAATAACATCGGGACTATAATCGATGATTTTTCCCCTAACATATGACTGGTACTTCACAGCAGAAACCCTAACATTCACATAGAATTCCAGAGTCATGGTTTTGTTAGTTTTGTCGTGCACCATACCATTCAACAGTTCCCAACCTCTTGCTCTGATCACACTATCAAATTCAGAGTTTTCCATCAAATTTACCAAATCGAAAACTCTCACCTGTATCACTTTCTAGTACTTAATTTCACTAAACTGTGCCCTTGCGGCATCACTTGCAAACCGGAAATTATGTTGTGGTGGTTGGGGTTCGACCACTGTTCGAGGTTTGGATGGTTGACGGCTTAGGGCTTTCTTAGTGGTTTTGGCTGTCTTTGCGGCATATTTAGTTCCAAGGGTATGAGGCATGGTGTTGAGTAAGCTTTGTGAGAAAATGGTCAAATTTGTTGAAAATGAGTTTGGGTAGAATTTGTATTGAATTGGTGGTAATTTGTGGAGTGAAAATGAATGATTGTTGGTTGAATTTGGTGGAGAAAAAGGTCAAAATTCGTGGGTTGGGATGTTTGGCAAAATTTTCTAAGAGTAACTATAGGTTTCTGAATATTTAAAATGGGTTGTGAAAGAATGTATTAATAGATGGTGAAAACCGTGTCACGGTTGGGAGGAAATCGTGTCACGATTTTGATTTGTAACGGTCAGAATTTTCAAATGTTCCAAAACTCGTATCACGATTTGAAGAAATCTTGTCACAATTATTCTCTCATTGGATTTTTTTTAAATTTTTAACTGTCAAAATCGTGTCACGATTTTGATGGCAGTGAGAAAAGGCTTTGTGGACATAGAAAAAAAATTCAGAGCAAAATTTTGGAGGAACGATTTTTCAGGCACTGAACACACTTTTGTGGACTTCGAAAATTTTCCTACCGTAGTTTATTTTCCAACAAAAAAAAAATTGTATTGAAAACAATAAAAATTAAGAAAACTACCTGCAAAGTTAAATGCAGTGGACTGTCTATCATCCAACATTTCTTTATCGTCACTAGCTTGACTTCCAAGG
Organism: Medicago arabica; assembly: GCA_946800305.1. Classification (NCBI taxonomy): domain Eukaryota; kingdom Viridiplantae; phylum Streptophyta; class Magnoliopsida; order Fabales; family Fabaceae; genus Medicago; species Medicago arabica. The sequence continues at coordinate 9,317,815 of OX326966.1, read as the reverse complement.
ACCCTCAAAGGTTCGTCAAAACGAGTCCCACCCTTTCCTGTAGTAGTTCGCCGCCAAGATATGACTTGATTATCTGCCCATTGACTTTGAAAATTATGTCACCCTCTGGAGTCATCAACTCCACTACTCCGTAAGGTGACACACTTTTGATTATGAATGATCCAGACCACTTGGACTTCAGTTTTTTAAGAAACAGCTTCAACCTGAAATTATACAACAAAACTGGTTTCCCGACATTAAACTCCCTTGACACTAAGTGTTTGTCGTGGTATCTCTTTGTTCTTTTTATTTTATTTTATAAATGAGCGCTTTTCATACGCTCTCAGCCTCAATTCGTCAAGCACATTTAATTTCAAGAGCCTTTTCTTACCAACTGCAGTTTGATCAAAATGTAAGGCCTTGATGGCCCAGTATGCTTTGTGTTCTAACTCTACTTGCAGATGACAAGTCTTCCCATAGACCAACTGGTAAGGAGAGAGCCCTATATAGGTTTTGAAAGTTCTCCCATAAGTCCGCAGTGCGTCGTCTAACTTCCTACACTAATCCTTCCTATTCGACGCGACTATTTTCTCTAGAATTTGCTTAAGCTGACGGTTCGAAACCTCAACTTGACCACTATGATAGGGAGTTGCAACTTTATGCTTGACATAAAAAAAAAAAAAAAAACAGCTTCAAGATAGTTGTTGCAAAAGCGCTTCCCGCATCACTAATCAAAACTCTAGGGGTTCCAAACCTAATGAAAATGTTCTTTTTCAAGAAGTTGACAACAGTTTTGGTATCATTAGCAACACATGGTATCGCTTCAACCCATTTAGTCACATAGTCAACACACACGAAGATATGTAAATAATAGTAAGAGGATGAGAAAGGTCTCATGAAGTCGATGCCTCAACATTCAAAAGATTCGGTTTCTAAAATTCCATTTAGGGACATCTCATTCCTCTTAGGGATATTACATGTCATTTGGCACTTATCATACTGTTTTTTATTCAAGCTAGTTCAAATGATTTTCAATTTAACTGTTTTTCATTAACTAAGAACCCTAATTACTTATACACGGTTCATTAGCCAAAATTATTAAGATAGGAAACACAATTGAATGCAAATTGAGCGGTTCCAGCAGTAAATACATGACATATATAATTAATTTGTTCATTTCAGACTCAATATTCTATCTTAGTTTCACATCAAACCTAGGATTTAATTGTCATGTTTGGTAAATCACAATTCACAAGTATTGGAGCAAAAACATACATTAATCCAAATTCAATCCAAGATCAATGAAAGTAAATAAAAAATTAAACATATAATTATACATGATAACGATAAGAGTAAAATATGAAAACTATGTTACAATGCTACGTATACGGGAAACTATTCGATCCCTTATTCTTGATATTGCAAAGAATTGAGAAGAAAATCAGAGAAAGAAGAAGAAAAATGAAGATAACATTGATGAATCAACGAGAATCAGAAAGAATCATAAAGGAAAATATTATTTTTCGACTAATACCATATTATGAGATAAAAAGTGTAACCAAACTCAAAAGGTTCATTATTCTTACTTAGTTCATTGAGATACATGAATAAGATATTTATACAAGTTCATAAACAGTATGGTTAAAAGTTATATCTAACACATTCTACAATAGCTTCTCATACAATTAATAGCACCTTTAACCAAGGTTTTAAATAACGGTCGGGGTTTCGATCGCGGTCGCGTTAAGGTTGTCGCGATTTCGGCCGTTACGGATGTTGCGTTACAGATTGCGGTCATCGCGTTGTGAATTAATCACAACAATTCACAAATATTATTAAATTATTTATTCTATCATATAATGTAAAATAACTTAAATTGAACTATTATTTTATATATTATAAGATGGTTAAAATAAATATAATAATTAAAACATTACAACACTATACAACACAAAAATAGACAATGAAAGGAATATGAGATATTATTGTCTCATCACAAATCTTCCATTATCTATTTTTCCTTATGAATAGTGTTGTGTTTTACGCTTCCGTAATGGTGTGTGGCATTCGTAACTGAGTTTTAAGGTTGTATCGGCTTTTTGTCACGGTCGAAATGGGCGTTTCGGTGTGATTTTTCATCTCACTCTGAAAACAGGTAAAAACGGTACCGGTAACTACCTTTACCTTTTTGTCGCGGCTATTTTCGCGGTAACGGACCCATATTTTAAACCTTGCCTTTAACTAACTTTCCTATAAACCCGGAGCTAAAAAATTGTCATGACTGTGATTTACACTAATCATCTTCATTTGTGTGATTTTGTTCATGTAATATCTTACTTGGATTTTTTACAATTCGACTAATTATAAGCTATGTGTACTTAATAGGTTAATTTAGCCAATGCAATAAACTTGATTCTTCGAAAAGAGCATAAGAGCTTGTTGAAAATTGACTCAAGAATTGGATATTGAAGCACCGGAAAAATCGCAGCCCTTTTGCGGGACAATGTGGCACGATTGGTTAGTTCAGGTCTAGGTTGTTGATGTGCGGATCAGTTAAGTGTACCAAATCGTTTATCAAGTAATAAAGTGATAAATTGATTATCGTATCCACATGGATTGTCGTTTCGTCCAAACAATTCGTGTTACTTATTTTTGTAAGTTGACAGTATAAAAGTTAGGTTGCGATTTTTATCTATTTGCAACAAAGCAAGTTTACCTGTTTTTGGTTGCAGAAAAGTAAGCAACGGTTAGGATTCTTTGAGTCCCCTTGGTTTATATTGTTGGATATTTAGTGACATATATGTCGCGTTATTTATCTTAGGTAGACTATACAAGTAATGAGGTCGTTGGGACGTTACTAACCTAATTGGTTTATCCCTCCAATGGCTAACAGCACATGTTGATCGCACGGTGATCCTTACGTGCGGGGTCTTGTTAATTCAAAGGTAATTGAAACATAAACTTAAATTGGCTTTCTAGTGTTTCCCAAGGCAATAAAGACCAAGGTTCCCTTAGGTCTGTCCATCTACGAATCTTAGGACACTCATAGTACACCCTTTCTATGCTCTTAGTAGTTCTACAAACGGGCAGCCCTAATCTACGTCTACCTTACTAAGGGTTTCAAGAGAATAGTTCGATAAAGCATTATTCCCCGGAGACACTTGTTTCCCTAATTACTAACTAGTTAATTCCTAGGTTCGGTAGCGCACCACACAGTCTTAATACCGTTACCTACTAAATACCTAATACTAGGGTCAACAATCTTTTCAGTATCTTTAACTAGTAAATAATCACTTACTTCCTAAATAGATAGTTACTAGTATAATGCTATAAATATCAAGATACAAGCAACAAGATAGTAGTAGCAATGTTAGGCCCTATCAAAACCTAAGTATCTAATCCAGGGTTACGCTCAAATAAATAACTAAATCATGAACTTAGTAGCGAACAAAAGAATAAATAAAATCAACGACATATTATATTAAATAAATATCCAACAGAAACAAGCAAAGGTTCATCTTAGAACTCTAACCTAAAAATATTCAGTTACATATGATAACTAAAAACAAATTAGTAAAGATAAAGACATACCTTAGAAAATCAAAGAGAAGATAGAAACTCCCCCGAAGCTCCAAAGTTGTCTTCCTCTTGAACTGTCATAGTTCTAAACGAGAATTTCTGAATGAGGAAGGATGGTATTTATAGTGAGAGTTTCTATGTGGGTTTGGGATAAAAGTGCGGGCTTTACCCAAAATAAAAGAAGGAAAAGACGCTTGTGCCCCGCATTTTCAGATGCATGGGGCACATTGCTAGTGTGCCTAGCGCATGGGTGTATGGCAAATGTCACGCCCTAGGTGTATGAACAATGCCCTAGGCGCATGGATGCTACTCCCATGTACTAGGCGCATGACTCGTGTGCTAGGCGCATTGGTCATGTGTTAGACGCATGAGGTCTTTTCTGGGCCCAAATCATCCCATTTGTAAGTCTTCTGAGGCCTCTTGAATCTTCATTCTTTGTTTCATTGAATCTTCACAATTCTTCAGATGTTCCTGATTTGCCGATTTGCATGATTTCTTCGTGAATTACTTGAAAACCCCCCTAAAATTGCTATGTTTGGGAAACTAGAATTACAGACTCAAATATAGAAAATATTACAAAAGTCCCGAAATCATAGGGAATCGTTCTAAGACTCCTCCTTTTTACTGCTAAAACCTAATGAAAATAACTGAAAAACATGCTAAGAATAACGTAAGATGACCTGTCATCAATTATCACTTGAAAAATCGTGACATAATCCAGGAGCAACGTGGCATGATGCAGACAAATAAGGTATAATATTGTACTATATTACCTACTCCATCGTAGCACGGTGGATGGAAACGTGGCACAATGTTGCGGTTTTCTGAACATTATTTAAGACTTCATTCTCCATGTTTTTTAGTGTGGCTTATTGAGAAAAACTTGTAAATAGAAAGGAGGTAACTTTAGCGTTGAGTGTCTTTGTAGTGAGGTTCTCTTGGGTTCAAAAACATTGTAAATAAATTGGGTAGTGAGAATTTCACCATTGAAAGGATCAAAAGCTCTCCTTAGTGTTTTCTCTTAAGATTCATTAAGAGTGTGGGTAACTTCAAAAATGGGTAGAAATTAAGTTTTGTTCTCTGTGAGCTCTTATGCTTATTTTTTGTAACCCCTTTGTATAACTTTCATCTTAATGGATCGGAAAACTACTCTCTCCCTAAGAGTAGGGCATATTGGACCAACTGGATAAACAATCTTTGATGTGTTTGTTCCTTTTCTTTCATTGCTTTGATTACACTAAGTCTTGTTATTCAACACTAAGTCTTAGGATTATTTTGTTGTTGTTGCTTGAGGTCACTTTTGCTCATTGATTACTGCTTTTTTGCTCCACAAATATATGTTTTATTGGTGTAATTTTGTCCGATTTCACATCAGAGATGAACTCATCTTTTCCACTGTACCATTTAAAAGCAAAATGAATTTTTTCTATGTTTGATACGGAATCATGGCGTTCAAATGATAATTGCACACAGGAATTCTTATAAAATAAAAAATCATCAAATTTTTACTTGGTTTAGCTTTTATGACTTCAAATTTAGTTATAAAGATAATACTTGTTACTTTAACCTCACACCAACATTATGCTATTTATATGAATTTAATTTTCCTAAGGAAATTTTTTCAAACACTCAAAACAGATAATACAGCGCATGAAAATGTATTTTCCCTTTTCTAAATAATTTTTTATCTCACCTCACACCAACATCAACACTGTATTTATGTATATTTGAATAAAACAACTATTTTTCAACTGTGTTGAATCCCTCTTTGCTGAGTTGTTTCTAAGTTTAAGACAAGTTAATCATAAAGTATTAAGATTATGCTGCTTTGAAAGCTAGGTTTTGATAAATTATTCAAGAGATTTAGAAGGGTCAACAATAAGTAGAAGATAAATAAGTGGAATGAATAATTTTATTGATAAGTCACATGAGTACAAAATAACTTGATGCACACTCAAGTACGGAACTAGTCACACTATTTGTCTAAGTAAAACTCATTATGAAACTATAAGGTAAGAAGAATTACTTATAGCCTAGGTCACTTTAATTTTCCCTAAAGATGTAGAGCTTACATCATTCTTCTATTATTGTTTCATAAGAATTCCATCTCCATCTTGCTGGATTTTAGTATACCCTTCTAGCTAGTGGAACACTTTTCGTTTGTATAACCCTTTGATACAGGAGCCTTTGTCTCTTCCTTGACATTGAAAGTAAATGGAATGGATGATAATTGATTAGCAATTATCATAGTAACTCGATCTTCTTCATTACTAACATCAATAACTTGGTCTACTATTCTTTAGAAGAATCTCCTTCTTGCTGGATAGCATTGCCTTCTTGTGGAACACTTTCTTGCTGATCGTAGCAAATTATTTGTTCCTTTGTATAAGGTAAGAAGTCTTGCTTATAACCTAAGCCACTTTAATGATGCAAATCATTTCTCAATAACTCTGTCTGTTGCTTGAAATTGAGAGTAAATGCTTGATAATTGATTAACATCAATAAGTTCATCTTCTATATAATTTCCTTCGATTAATTCAATTTAATTTCTCCATTCTATGGATATATTGAGTACTTATATTAAGTTCATTTGTCATCTAAATAATTTTTCTTTCTTTATTTGACAAATACTTGTCATCTAAATAATTTTCCTTCTAAGTTCCTTAGTAATTAAGTATTTTGAATCCTGCAAAACAAGTAGAGTCGGTTTGCAAATCCACCCAATTCATTTAATTAATTACTATCACATTATTGAATAATTCACAATACATGGAAGACTCATTGCACAATCTTTTAACTTACTCTTTTCTTCTCATGTTTCCCAAATATAGCAAATCAAGCAACTAAAATCATAGATCCACAAAGACTAACATATTGTCTACCACTTCTCCTCACAAGGATTGACAAATATTTTAGTAACATAAACCCTAAAGATAAGGAAAAACAATAACATAGAAACAAAAAAAATAAAATTGACAAACTCTTTTTTGTTGCATTTTTTATATTTTTATGCACTTTTTTCTTTTAATTTTACGTATATACATACTTCTTTTCTTCTTTTCAATTTTTTTTTCTCTTTTTTCTTGGTTTTTTAAAAGTACTTTTGAACTCTCATTCCAAACTAAAAACAAACTCATGCATACACCAAGAAAATACATCCCTTAACTCCAACTAGTTAGGATGAATTACTTTTCTAGATACTGGGGATGCACAAAACCAAAAATTTGATTCAGGCTCAGTTTAAAACCAAAAGGGATCAGGCAAGGGTATGCAATTTTAGGCACTGGATATAAACAAAGAACATGTTTCAAGTAAATGAGTGCAAGCAAACATAAAGCAAAAGTAATCAAGAGTCAAGCCAAGATCTGAAGAAAAGAATGCGTGAAATTTGGCACTCAATATTTCTTCCGTTTGGCACAAACTCGGTTTTTGAGAATTTGGAAAACATTTAACAATCAGTTTCACCATAATTAAAGTTAAAATGAAGTGCTTAAAAAGAACACATTCAAATAAAATTTCAGTTCCTCAATCATACAACTTGTGCGCAAATCCTGCATCAAGTTCTCTAAGATATTTAAAATCAAATTTCATTTGCAAAAAGAAATTCACAAGCATCACACCAATCATCAATGCATGATAAACATCACAACTAGACGTGTGTTGGCCCAAACAAGCAAACCCTATATTTTGATCAATAAAACCACAATTAAAAGTAAAGGGTTAGAATAACTTTTCCGATAAGATATATGTCGTTTGGAAAATGCCCGTAGATTTAATGGACCGACGAAAATAATGACGGTGAGCTGCCATGCCACTTGTACTCACCTCTACCAGTGAGTGGTTAAAGGATTGTCCGACTTAGTTAGATCGCATGTTGAGCTGTTACAAAGTTGTTAGAGCCGGTTATGCTCTAACAACCTTGTAAGTTGCAATAACTTTTTTAATTTTTCTTCACGTGCAAAGATATTATATCCTACAAATTCATGGTAAATTAAATTTATAATCAAATTTACAAATTCTTCATTGTTTCCAACAGATCTTGCATATTGCTGACAGGTTTCCTTTCTAATCTGTCTCAGAAATTACCTAACATTTCCTGTTGTCTTATAAACTAAAAAGGTTTTAACATCTATTAAATTTAATTCATTAAATCTTTTAATAGTTGTTATTAGTAATTCTATTTCTTTAGCCCATTGTAATACTACTTCCTCTTGATTTCTGACAAAATCAATATTTAGTATACATCCCGATATAATACTTTCATCCATTACTGTTTTCCCAATTTTTATATCATACTTAAATTTACTCAGTCTTTCTAATATTTTGATTGTTTGTATGTTTCTAGTAATTATATTTTTTTTAGAAATACAATTTAAATATTTTCAACGACTTGACTATTTTAAAATAACTTAAACAGCCAAAGTAGTTATTTTCTAGTATGAAAATCAAGAGAAAGGATCAAACTTTATGATTAGGATTCTAGACACATCAAGAAAATAATCGTATATATCATGTGCCGAAGTTTATGAATTCATTGTGCATCCACTTATCCATTAGCAAGATGAATCTTAATCTTGTTCTCACAATCTTCTAAGTCCCTTCGAAATCCTACAACATCACAAATATTTATTAATAAAGGTAAGAGGAAGAAAATATTGAAGAAACGATGTCACAATTTTAGGAAGAAAATAAATTGAAGTAGCCCCGCTTACCTTCAAGACTTGTTCCTTATATGGATTCAAAAGAAAAAAAATTATAAGAAAGATAAGATGGGAGAGTGTGTTCGTGTGAGTTGTTTTTGTGTTCTACATATACTAACATATACAAGTAAAATCTATACCTATTAATAAAGGCAATACTATTTTTTGGTGTAGCCTTTTTTTATAAATCCCAAAATGCCCTTACTTGATGGCAGTTATTAAAAAAAAAAATTTCCTTACCCACTAATAATCACACACGATGGCAGTTATTAAAGAAAAAATCTATCTTACTCACTAATCACACACCAAAACATAACTACAGACTTTCTCTTTAAAAAAAATCTGACTTACCCACACAAACAAAAGCATAACCGATGTCTTTCTCTTTCTCACAGTTGCATAAACAATCATAAAAAAATAACTGATTCCATTCTATTTCTCACAGATACATGGTTTAGTTCTACACAATTGTTCAGGGTTGAAGAAATAAGTTTGTGCACACCAAGTGGAGGACTATTTCAAACTATTTTTTCCTACTACAACATACAGTATCCACTAAATAAATTTATAGATTATTTTACGTTATGCGGTCATAAATTTGGTTGATTATATCATGTTTTTGTTTTCTTTTATTGGTACAGGAAAGACATGCTTTGAATGATGGTGCCTCTAAAAGGTTTGATGTCGTTTTCAACTGTCGGTTTAATTACTATTTGATGACAGTTTCTTTCTTCAACTAATTGTTTTCTCACTCATAACTTCTGTCATGGTTCATCGTCTTTTTTCATACAACATCCATGGAGATGAAGTTTGATCTTTAGAAGCATCATGCAGTAGAAACAAGGAAAAAGATATAGATGAACGCTGCTCCATTAGGCGGCGGCTATGAATAAATGGTTGAGTGCGGCTTCAATCTACCACTAATCGGCAGGAACCACGATATTATTTTTTCTTCTTTTACTCTGCTTTTATTTTCTGTCTGATATTTCAAAAGTTGAAGTTACACTCAAAAAAAGGAACAAGCAGATTGTATCTTTTACCTCTTATCTCATGTTATTTGTTCTAATCAATCAATATTCATCAGGGAAAAAAAATGTATAACTATGCTGCAAGAGAGATTGGAGAATAATAACTTTTTTCCATTAGTGAAATGAGAGTAAAATAAATGTACAAAGAAAAAGAGAGACTCAAACCAAATTTTGTTTGTTAATTCAATTCATTCAAATCACTAACAATGGTTTCTATGGGACGTAGAGAATGTCATTGTTGCATTAGAATGAGATTCTCTGCATAGTTTGTGATCCATGGTTTATGCATTTCCTCTACCGTTTTGTTTTGTATAGAGTATATTTCTATTTTAATTTATATGTTTTAATATTTACTTGGTTGCCTTGATGTTGTTAGAGAGTATTTCATCGAGAATTCTTCTTATTTCATTTTTGGAGGATTGTGTGCATTTTATTTTTGGTGTTTAAATATGGGAGGTATATTGTGTGCATTATTTTGAAAACTCTGGTTTGTTTTAATTTATTTATTTTTTGTTTTTAGTTTTGATTCTCATTAATCACTTTTTAATAACTATCGTTACTTTTCTTGATATATTCTTCATCCTTTGCAAGACTTGGATGTGTCGTCGAAGTTTTGTTCGTCTTTTAAATCTAATTATTTTCTCCAAAATATATATATAAAAAAAACTAAATCAACATAAATGTTGAAAAACATACTGTTTATTAGTTACATGCGTTAGCGCAGTAGAAAAAGCGGACAGACGGACACAGGAGTGCCTGTCTGGACGCTAGTACTATTTAAAGGCAATACATGTGTATGATTATAGTGAGTGTCAGTGGAAGAGAAGACACTTATTTGATCAAAATAATAATAGTATAGTGATGTATACTATTGAAAAGAGATACATGTAGGGAGTGCATGTGAAAGATAAGACACGTGTTTGTTTAAAATAATGATAGTATTTTTGGTTTTTTACGTAAATAAATAATAACGGTAGGTAGGTGAATAAGTATGATTCCATTTCCCAATATCGACAAGGAAGTAAAATGAAGATGAATATATACTTTGTTTAGATAAAAAAAAAAGAAAATGGAAGGAAAGAAAATACAAGGGAAAAAAGTGAAAATGATTTTAGTTGTTTACCTCAACACAACAACATCAACGATTCTCCTCGAATCATTAAGAATCACAATTCACCATTAATAAAACTCGTCAAATCAACAACAACTCAACCATAGCTTTACAAATAGCAACATCCAAGATATAATTTATCATCAACAACATGACATAACATCAAACAAAATATAATCTCACAATTAAATCAACACTCAACAACAACAACTTCATTTTCATCCATTTAAGCAAAAATCAACAAAACAACTTATCAACAACAACAACCATGATTTTAAGCACATAACACAATTTATCATTCAAAATCACAAATAGTCACAATTATCACAAAAGCACTGAAACCCATGATATAAACAAGTGATTACGACTTAATTGTGATGATTTTCGTGCTCATGTTTATGTGATAAGTTTGGGTATGTGAAATTAATCATAAACTTGTTGATTATATTTAGTCTTCATGGTGATTATGTATTAAAGTGATTATGTTGAACTTTTCCTTAAAATGATGTTCTTGTTGTTTATTATTGATGAAACCATGAATTGATGATTGAAATGTTGTTAGATTGTGTTGTTGAAGCTAGTACATGCTTTGGGCATTAATTTATATGAAGTTGTGATCAAGTTGTTGTTTTGATGAATTTTTGAGAAAAAGGCTCACAAATGGAAAATGTTGACATTGGTAAATTAGAATTAAATGGTGATGTTGTTGTGCTGAAATTATATAGTAGAAATTCTATTTTGGTTTATAAGCTTGGGTCATGTTGAAATTTGAGGAGAAAATTGTAATTTAAGCGAAAACGTAGTTTTAATCGTTTTTGGAAAATAAGTGATTAAGAGAGGTTTTGACTAAAATGTTTTGGGATGGGGGAAAATTGATTTTTATGATATAAAATGATAGGTCTAAGTGAATGGAACGCGTAGGCGAAAAAGAAATCGAAATCGGATTAACGGTTGGAATTTTATGCGCGAAACGGCGAAACGAGAAAAATCGGAAAACCTGGATTGTCTATCGTGCACGACCACGTGTTCTACAGGCACAAACCCTGTGTGTGGCTCGACATTGAGACACATGACCGTGCGTCCTATAGGCACGACCGTGCGCAACTTCAGGTGTCCAGTAAACTCAATTTTTTGCGTTTTCGTGTACTTTTAAGTATCCTTATGTGTTCCAAACACTTAACCCATCTAATTGAAGTATAATTTGACTTTTATTAGTTGTTTAACTTGGTTTTAAATTGAGAACGATTAAGGTTTTGAATGAAGTTTTAAATGAGACGAACTCGTGAAATTTTGGAATTAATCGAAATTGGCCTATGATGCGTATATGCATATGCTACTGTGATGATATGCGAGTAGTGTATATGCTTTGCTGAGTTGTTTGAAAATGTATACCTTGTTTTTTCGAATTATTTAGAAAATGATGAAAGTTGAGAAAATAGATGAACTTTACCTAATTTGAGTTTATGTTTTCCAAAACTTGTAATTGGAATGTAATCTTGTGTATATGATGGAATAATGATTAATCAATGATGAATAGGTTATTAATAATATGGATGTCATAATGAATGTTATTTATCCGTCTTGATGAAAAATTTGAAATTGAAACGATAATGTTTCTTTAAGTTGTTGATTGTTTAGGATAATGTTTATTGATGATTATAATGATATTGAGTGTTTATATGTTGATGATTTTAAATGATGATGAAACATTACTGGCGACGATCTCTTACATGCAAAGGTGATGATATTGGCGACGGATGCATGTATCTGAAAATGTTGATGTTGATGATGATGAAATATTGTATGAACTTATGCATTGTGGAGTCATATGTTCAAGCATTCATAAGTCAGATAGTTTATCCATATTGGCGACGACCGAATATTTATATTCATATTGGCGACGACTGAATAATTTGTATTCATATTGGCGACGATTATGATACGGTTGTATCTTGAGGTGGCGACCTTGACGATGACTTGGTACCACATGCATATAGAGTCATGCATGTCTAGGAACATAGCATACATTGATAATTGATGAATGTGTCGTGTTGGCTATGTGCTTGATGATTATGTGCATTTTTGGTGAACATGGTGGCTTGTGAACTTTGTGAAATTTTTTGTTGATTGACGATATGCATGTGTACTTGTTGTAATGTATTACCTGTACACTTAATGTTGAATAATTGTGGGGTTGTTGTGACTGATTTACTATTGAACGCTATTAAACATGTGAAATTAATTATGTTGTTTACTTCATTTGATTATATTGTTAATTGTGGAATCTAACCCTCAGTGGTCGTTTGGTTGACCGTTTGCCTTATTCTTATGAATGGGTAGACGGTGTGCATGACTAGTTTTCTTTGCTTGGATGAGTTGCTTGAGAATAGTAAGAATTATATCTCGTCTACTGCTTTTGGGTGTCATAGTATTTAGGCTATCATTTGGTGTCTTTTATTTATGACTGTTGAGGATTCTTTGAGATTATATATGTATAATGATACATGTAGTATGATGACATGACTACTTGAAGATTTATTATATTATAGATGAACTGTAGAGATGATTGATTCCGCTGCGTTGTTTTGAAAATTTTATATGTGTGTTTGTGAATTTATTGAAAAAGTAGCATGTAAATTCTTTATAGGCTTAAATGTATCATTAGTCCATGCAGTTACATCTGTTTTTGGGTTTGGCCCGTACGCTTTTTTTTGTTTGGTTTTAGTCGTTGCACTTTAAAAAAAAATGGTTTTGGTCCTTGCTGTTAGTCGGTTGTTAAAAAAAATGTCAAAATTAACTGAGTGCCATTGACCCAATCGTTACATGCCATGTGGCATAGCAAAATGAAATATTTACAAATTTAATTAATATAACAATTGATTTATAATTTGTTTTGTTATTAGTATTAGACCTTATTGTTCATCATCCCCTCCAATCCCACATCATCACTGTTTATGTTGTTACAACAGAATTATAAACTACTCTTCTCTCAATTTCAATCTTGTGCCTCTTTCTTGTTACAATACAATTATAGACTATTCTTCTTGTTGAAAGTTTGGTGTTCTTGCCACTGTTTTTAGTGTGTTTACAACAGAATGTTACACACCACCACCATTTCTTCTAAGCAGATTTTATCATTGCATTAAACTGCAAACTTCCAAAATTCATCCATTCGCGAGCAGAAGCTTTAGAAGAAGCTTTATAGAATCAGTTATAGTCAATTTCGCTATCAATTTCACGACCATGAGATTGATTGGCATTCAATTGAAAACCCTAGGTTGCATTTTTTCCCTTTCACAAAATCTTTGATTGACGTTTATGCTGTGCAAACTGGAATTATTTCTTAACACTTACAATAATATCACGAATTGAGGTGTTGATGGTGAAGAAAAACATACAAGAAGAAGTAAAAATGAAGATCAACAATGCGGTTGTGATGGTGAAGGGTACAAAACCGTAACACAAAGAGCACCTAGGTTTTTTTTAATAGTCTCTTACTTATTATTCTAAAAAAATGGAGTTTTTTGAAACATACCAAAAAGTTATCTATTGAATCCCTTACAAAAAGATTCTGATTAGGAAGAACTCAACGGGACCCCCTCGAATTCATCAAAGAAAGAGTGGATCCCCGTTGAGTTCTTATGCTTTCATTTCGAAAACTTAATTCATTCTATTATTACAGGGATGATCCCAATCCGGAATATGAACCATAAAAGAAAATACCAACTAAACCGATCACGACAATACCTGTTACAGTACCTATTATCCAAAGAGGAATCATTCCAGTAGTATCGGCCATTTATCCCACTTTCCTCCACATTTGATCAAGTAGTCAGTCATGCTAGAGACCTAAACAGTCATAGATAATTATGAAATGATATCCTTCCGAATGGGATAAGAGAATTCCGAATATATATATCCCCTTTTCTTCTTCTATTAATTGAAGAAATAATTTGAAAATAAAACAGCAAGTACAAAAATGAGTAATAAACCCCAGTAGAGACTGGTACGATTCAATTCCACATTTTGTTCATTTGGGTTTGATTGTGTCGTAGCTCTATAATTCGGATTAGGTTTATCGTTGGATGAACTGCATTGCTGATATTGCTCCCAAAAAAGAAACGGTGGGTACCGCTAGTCCGTGAACAGCCAACCATCGTACTGTAAAAATGGGATAGGTTCTATCTATGGTCATTGGAGCCTCCTAAAAAGATCTACTAAATTCATCGAGTTGTTCCAAATAATCAAAACGGCCAGTTATTAATGGAATTCCTTGTCGGCTTTCTGTAAAATACTCGTTTGGACGGGGACTTCCAAATACATCGTAAGCTAAACCCGTGCTGACAAATAACCAACCCGCAATGAATAGGGAGGGTATAGTAATGCTATGAATAATCCAGTATCGAATACTGGTAATAATATCAGCAAAAGAACGTTCTCCTGTGCTTCCAGACATGCCGAGCTCCACATATTTTTATACAGTCAAAGGGGGATCGATTCCATAAAAGATGAGATTAGTAAATAGAAATTTACTGAAATGCAATCTTTGTTAGATCGTCAATTTTGTACCAAAGGTCTCTTTCGAGTATACCGAATCAGTATAGCTATCCTTCTTCTAACACAGCAACGAAATTTCACAATCAGTGGCGAGATCAAGTACTCTAAAATTTATTTCTTTATTTCATTTTCAAGAATTGAATGAATTAGTCGTCCAGTAAAAGGATAGAGCTTTTTATTAAAATAAAAAAATGAAAATATTTTCATTCTATTAGTTTACTCAACTCATGAGTTGATCCATAAATCTGTTGATTTGGAATCACAGGATGGGTAGATGTCACAGATGATGAATTGATTTCGTACCTATGTAACTATATTTTTCTTTTTGTTCGTACGTAATAATTGATTCATGAATCAATTATTTTCAATTGTATCTTTCAAGTGGTATTTTTTGGTTATTTTCCTATTTTTATCTCAAAAATGGAAACTTAGGAAAGTGCTTTATAAACATATGTATAAAAAGAACATATTTCATCTAGTTTCCTTATGCCCACTATAACCAGTTATTTCGGTTTTCTACTAGCAGTTTTAACAATAACTGCCGGTCTTTTTATTAGTCTGAATAAGATACGACTTATTTGATTTGAAGTTTTGATATGAATTTTAAATTTTGGAATTTTTAAGATATTCTATAGTTCCTTATCATGTCAATTGCCAATTCTTGTTCATTGAGATTCACGGTCAATACAGATTCCTATTTAAGGATAGATATTACCCCCACTTTTTTTCCTTTCAACCAAACTCAAATGATTGAAGTTTCTCTATTTGGAATCGTGTTAGGTCTAATTCCTATTACTTTGGCTGGATTATTTGTAACGGCATATTTACAATACCGACGTGGTGATCAGTTGGATATTTGATTTAAGTAACATCTCTCTTGTTTATTGACCTCCCTCTTTTAATAGTAATTTACAGTAGATCAAATTAAAACTTTTGATTAGACTGTTATCCCATTATTTAATATTTAAGTGTCATTCTCAATCTAAGAAGAATGGGGCGGAATCACGCTCTGTAGGATTTGAACCTACGACATCGGGTTTTGGAGACCCGCGTTCTACCGAACTGAACTAAGAGCGCTTTCTTTTCATAAATAATTTTTTGTGATGGCAATAGATCTTGCCTGCATACATACTCAATATGAATAGTTCTCCATATTGAGTATGTATCAATTTGAATCGGCCGCAATTGATCTATTGTTACTGCTGATACGATCACTACTAGTTAGGGATAGGGATGACAGGATTTGAACCTGTGACATTTTGTACCCAAAACAAACGCGCTACCAAGCTGCGCTACATCCCTTTACATTGGTTTCCATTGTCATTATAAAGACTTTTTGTCTTGTTTTCCACATTTTCCATTATATATATATAGAATATATCCTGTCATTTTTTTTTTTTACTTTATTATATCGTATAAATAAGATATCCATACGAATATTCTTATCGAATAATTTAATTCTATTAAATTTAATTAAAAACAGAGAATAGATAGGCTATATAATATAAATATTAACAATATCAAGAGTATAATAATAATATATATATAATAGAATTAAAATATAAAATAATTGAAAATATTCTTTATAATAGAATTCAAAATTTCAAAAAAAATAAATATAGATATAGAATAGAATATTATTCTAATATAATTATTTGAATAAAATTAAGAATAGAAAAAGAATACTCTATGTGTTATTATTATAAAAAAAAAAAAAAAAGATTGGATCATATCCCTATCATATTCCTATATGTAATTCTGTATTATTATGTATTACAAATTACAAGAAAAAAACGAAGGAGGATTTGAAATGCGAGATCTAAAAACATATCTCTCTGTGGCACCAGTGGCAAGTACTCTATGGTTCGCGGTTCTAGCAGGTCTCTTGATAGAAATCAATTGTTTATTCCCGGATGCATTGACATTCCCCTTTTTTTGATTCTAGTTATTGGCACGGGAAGGGGTGACAAAGATTAGAGATCCAATAAAAAAAATAGTGAGTGTAATATTTATCAATTCAAATGAATATAGATTCTACACAACTTATGATCATGTTTGCATTGCCTAAATCATAAGTTCTTAGATAGATTTTTTCCTATGTCCAAATATTGGGAGAAAATTCATTAGTTCACCAACATTAAGCAGGGGGAGAATGAGTCATTGTATGATGTCTGGGAGCGGTTTAAACTTTTGCTTAAAAGGTGTCATGCACATGACTTTAGCGAGAAGTCATACCTACAAGTTTTCACTTAGGGGTTGACACATAATCATAGGATGTTCTTAGATGTTTCAACTAGAGGAATCATGAGAGTTAAGACTGACCATGAAGTTGAAACCCTAATAGAGAACATGACCCAAAATGAGTACCGTGCTGAAGCCGAGATAAAGAAAATGGGTGTTTTTGGGGTGAGTAAGAGTAGTACCATCCTAGAAAATCAAACAGCCATGGACAAACAGATAAAAGCCTTGACCAAACATATGCAAACAATTACCATGAGACAATTACAAGCCCAACGGGCTCAAGTTCAACAAGTGGCTGCTCCTAAGTGTGATTTATGTGGTGAAGGACATGCAAATGGTGAATATGTGCCTGAAGGGGTAAGTGAGGAAGCAAATTACATAGGAAACTACCAAAAGGGGAATCTTATTCCAACACATACAACCCAGCTTGGGCACAAAATTCTAACCTGAAGTACTCTAAAAACAATAATTTGAATCCACTCTTACCTAATCCAGACCCTCACTATCACAAAAAGTCGTCAGTTTTTGAAGAAGTCATGACTAGCTTTGTCAAAATGACTCAAACCAATTTTCAAGATGAAGGCTAGTCAAGAAGTTGTGCAAAGAAATAAATTGTTTGTTTATGGGGTGAGTGAGAGTAGTACCATCCTATCAAATCAAACAGCCATGGACAAACAGATAAAAGCCTTGACCAAACATGTGCAAGCAATTACCATGGGGCAATTACAAGCACAACGGGCTCAAGTTCAACAAGTGGCTACTCCTAAGTGTGATTTATGTGGTGAAGGACATGCAAATAGTGAGTGTGTGCCTGAAGGGGTAAGTGAGGAAGAAAATTACATAGGAAACTATCAGAAGAAGAACCTTATTCCAACACATACAACCAGCTTGGGGACAAAATTCTAACATGAAGTACTCTAACAACAATACTTTGAATCCACTCTTACCTAATCCAGCCCCCCACTATCACAGAAAGCCATCAGTTTTTGAAGAAGCCATGACTAGTTTGTCAAAATTACTCAAACCAATTTTCAAGATAAAGGTTAGTCAAGAAGCTATGCAAAGAAATAATGAGGCTTCAATGAAGAGCCTTAAGAATCAAATGGGGCAGTTGACAAAGCAGATAACAAATCAATCAAGCAGCTGCTTTTCTGGTAATACACAAGATAATCCAAAGAATGAAAATTATAAGGTAATCGAGTTGAGGAGAAAGAAGGTTTTAACACCTATAGTTTCAAAAGTCACAAAGAACAATAAAGATATAGTAGTGGAGGAGGATGAACAATGTGTAGTTGAAAAGAATGAAAATGGTGTAGTTGAAAAAGAAAAGAAGGAAAAAAATTATGAGGGAGAAAAAAATAATTATTAGTATAAACATGCTTACAAGGTTGTATCATTAATCTCTGCTAAATATTTGTTTCCATAATTTTATGAATAGTAACAATTGAATCAGAAAAATCTAGTTGATATTGCTCAACATTTTCAATTTCATTTTTCTTAGAAAATAAATTTTGACTTGTGTTTTAATTCAGCGATGATTAACATAACTACCTATATGTTAATTCTTTCATTGTTTAGCAATAGGAATTTTAGGGTTCTGATTATGAGAAGCAAACCTTGTTTACTTGGCCAACTTGTTGCTGCTATTAGATCATAAGTTGGTCTTACACTTACTGTTGGGGATGAAAAATTTCCGGAAGAAAAGGATCTTTGCAGATTTTGTGACCTTCTGGAGTTGGAATAGAATTTAAATCGATGGATACACCTTTTCCTTTGTTCGAATAAATTGTTTGATTAATTGTCACCCCTCTTGATGGATTATTTAGTTCCAACACAACATGCTCAACTTTTCCAGAGTATAGCAAGAGATCAAGCATTTGAATTTCATGTAAAGGTGATATCTTAAGATATGAGTAATCTGAAGAAAAATCACCATCCACTTCAAATTCATGAGTCTTTTTCTTGGTGTTGAGATCGATAGGTGTTTCTGAATTCCCAACATTTTTAGTAAGATTGACATTGGTTGGTACTAAAGGAACATTGACATTAACATCACCTTGAATTAGTGAAGGTTGATTAGATGTTAACATGGAACCCCGCAAAGTAACACCATTTCCCAGAGCTAATGAAGAACACGTTCATTAACTATGGGAATTGGTGTAATTTGCGGGGTTCCATATTAACCTCTGATCAACCTTCACTGATTCAAGGTGATGTTAATGTCAATGTTCCTTTGGTACCAACCAATGTTAATCTTACACAAAATGCTGGGAATTCATAAGCACATATCGATCTCAACACCAAGAAAAAGACACCTGGATTTGAAGTGGATGATGATTTTTCTTCAGATTACTCATATATTGAGATATCACCTTCACATGAAATTCAAATGCCTGATCTCTTGCTATACTCTGGAAAAGTTGAGCATGTTGTGTTTAAACCTGTTAATCCATCAAGAGGGGTGCCAATTAATCAAATAATTTCTTCGAACAAAGGAAAGAGTGTATCCATCGATTTAAATTCAGCTCCAACTCCAGAAGGTCACAAAATCTGCAGAGATCCTTTTCTTCCCAGATTTTTTCCATCCCCAATAGTGAGTATAAATCCAACTTATGATCTAATGGCAGCAACAAGTTGGCCAAGTAAACAAGGTTTGTCTTCTCATAAACAGAACCCTAAAATTCCTATTGCTAAACAACGAAAGAATTACCAAATAGGTAGTTATATTAATCATCGCTGAATTAAAAAATAAGTCAAAAATTATTTTCAAAGAAAAATAAAACTGAAAAGTTGTGCAATATCAACTAGATTTTTCTGATTTGATTGTTATTATTCATGCAATTATGGAAACAAATATTTGGCAGAGATTAATGATACAACCCTGTAAGCATGTATATACTGATAATTTAGTTTCTTTGACTGTTAATGTGGAAATTATGAGGGATGCATCCTCTGTATATATTTTTATAAATCCACGTTCATTTTAAAAATCAATTCACACAACTTTGTCATAATTTTTTTTGATAGGGAAAATAGAGAGGTTAGGCATCAGGGAGAGGCTGAAACATCCCAACTAGGTTGGCACCCAATAGCACCTCCCATCCTCTACCGCCTGCCTAATACGTAATAATATTATTAATGAAAGGAAAAAAAATTGTACAAAAGAGGGGGGGCTGGGCCAATGCCCTCAAAAAAAGAAACGAAAAAACAAAATAGAAAACAAAAAGACTAGAAATGACTACGGGAATCTGTAATTGGTAAGTCCATTTCTATCTTTAGTAAAACCAACCGACAGTGAAACGGGCATAGTTCGGAACCAAGTAGTAGCAGACATGTCATGCCCCAATCTAGCCAAAGTGTCCTACCCCTGTAAATATGAAAACAGATAAATTCCAAAACCATCTTGGGATTGAATCATAAACCACCATAGGCTCTTGTTTTAACGACACATTTCTCAAAATGCTATCCGGGAATCATTGTTACCGATCCCCCGAATGTTCCAGAAAATAATCTTCCTTTAGAGGATGGAAGAGGACCTTGAGAACGGGTTTGATAACCGGTCTTATTCTTATTCATTTTTTTCTTGTAAGACTTAGAAATCACTAGGGAAAAATGTACATCAGTCTCAGCTGCTTTATTCATTTCTTTTCGTAAAGTGGGATCTACAGTTGCACCAGGGGCTACCGCTATAGAACTAACATCAGGCGAAGGGGGTAAAAATTTGCTCATGATAAACAGTTTTACTGCGAACTATTTTATCTGCAACATTAAAGAGTTGTATATTGTATGAATTAACATTAGTGGGGATTACCATGTCTGTCTCGGAAGGAGTTGTGGTACCTACAATCTGGTCCAGATTTTCATCCACAAGGATATTCATATTTGTGCCAATGTCATGTCGCGGAGTAGTGTTGCCGTCAACAGGAATAGTAGACTGGTGATGCGCCTCTGCAACATCTTCCTCAGGAATATTGTTGATGCCAATGTCATGATTCGAGCCTGCCAAAGTGATTGGAATATCTTGCAGAATGGGAATATCCGTATCTGCCTGTTGTGATGTCTGGATTTGAAGATCTATTACTTTAGGAGCTGGGACTGTTGTACGAGCTGGGACTACCTCCTTATGTGGACCTGCGAACGCCATTAAAGATCCTATGCCTGAAGGATTGTCAACGATTCGAATCCATTTTTGCTTCTTGGTCTGAACCGGCTTCTTACCCTGAGCCACAATTTCTTTATGCGCATTACTTTCCTGGCGGGGATAAAGCCATCGACATGCGAAAACATCATGTCCAATGTTTTGGCAGTGTGTACAGAAATTCGGGAGCCTCTCATAAACTACCTCAATATTAAAGACCTTAGGTTTCTCTTATTCAAGACCAATCTCCCCCTTAGGTTTCTCTTGCAGACCGCCAAACCTTTCTTGTACATATCTTGAGTCATTTTGATGCTAACAGAATCCCCTCGAATCAATGGTTGCGGTAGGTTTTCATTAGAGGAGACCATTGATAATGTCGTTAATGCCTGAACAAACGAAATTTTGCTTGTTGATTTCTGTGGAGGAGGCACCATCGCAAAAGATGCTAAAGGAGGAGTAACCGGAGCAGCCAGCTCGGCATGCCAATCAAATGGCATGGCCACAGCTGAAGTAAGGAAGGAAACATCTGATGGTGACGACCTTGATGTTGCGTTGTTGTTATGGAGAAGTATGATTTCACCAAAAGCTTAGGTGTCACAAATTGATTAATAAGTTATCAATTGTAACATGTAATGAAAATTATAACAAGCAAAGTAACATTTAGTGAATCAATTGTAACAAGCAAGATGACAATTGATTCACGAAACAAAATTCTGAAGCCAAACCAAAAGTGACGGTGATCAGAACTCAAAACTGAGAAGTGGCGCTCAAGCTAGGAAACCCAAGCAAAGCACTTTTTTTTCTTTAAAAAGGTGGGAGAGGTGCAACACAAGGACTTCCAAGGAGGTCACCCATCCTAGTACTACTCTCGCCCAAGCACGCTTATCTGCGGAGTTCTGATGGGATCCGGTGGATTAGTGTTGGTATGATCGCACCCCATAAAAATTATTTCATTGTTATATTGTTAAACAAAATTTAAATCTAAAAAAATTAATCCTGAATAAAATGAAAATTCAAAACGGATTAAGGTTTGCAATTTAACGCCCTTAAATACAAAAGGAATAAATTAAATCTACCAAATAAACAAATAATCATTCATCACATAGATAATTGATAAAAATATGTTCTCATGAAGAAGAAAAGAACATACTGCATTAATGAATTCTCCTACAGAGCTACAACTTTAGCTGCAACATTCATCGGAATACCTGAAATTGAAATAAAATAAAATCATAAATTTTGAGATTTTTTTTACTAATATAACAAACCAGAATATCTCTATTTAATTCGGTCTCAAAACTCATGAAAACTTTGACATAGATCTATGCATGTTTATGTATGTCTGAACTTTGAATTTTTTATAGTCAACACCTTCATGTAGTCAAAGATGAACTTTGAATTTGTTATAGTCAACACCTTCATGTAGTCAAAGACGTAAGTGATATCTTGATCGAGATCGGAATATCCAGATCTTGAAGAATTTTGATATTATAAAAAATAAATTATGCATTGAAATATGGAACTTCTGAACACGATCTAACTGGAACCAACTTCCTTGACCATGGGGGAAATAAAGTTGAGATTGTTTTAAGAAAACAATAGAGATTACAAGAAGACCCACAAAGCGATTGATATAATGGGATAAAGGAAGACTTCCTTTTTGACTATAGTTAAGGAATGATCTGAGAATGAAATAGAAGAAAAATAAAAGAAAATTATGTTTGAGATTTGAGAATTTGACAACGGTATGCGATTGAAGGCAATATGTGTTAAACAATATTAATTATGATTTATATAGGCAAAACGACTAAGGACACAGCCTTATAGGTTTAGACGTCAATGATATCTTGATCAAGATCAGAATATCCAGATTTTGAAGAATTGAATTTAAAAAATAAATAAATTATGCATTGAAATATGGAACTTCTGACCTTGATCTGAATGGATCCAACATCATTGACTATGTGTTGAGATTTATTTAAGAAAACAATAGAGATTACAAGAAGACTTACATACCGATTGATACAATGGGATAAGGCAAGAACTTCTTTTTGACTAGATCTACCCCAACCCGCGGGATCTATTTGGAGATCCAATCTCGACCGTTCAGATCTACCATTTGGTCGGGTTGCGGTTTTTTCGGTTTCGACGGGTTTGCGGTTCGGGTATTCGGATTCTGAACAAATTCAAGTAGATAAAAAAAATCAATAATTAAAATCATAAACTTCACCATAGAAATAGAAAATATGGTGCAGATGAAGTTTGATTTTACGTGAATGAATGCAGATCTAGTGTAGATCTATATCTTTCTGCTTGTTTTAAACATTAAAAGTGGAAGGGAAGAAGATTTCATGGTGGTATTGATGTACTGTCCAAAGAAATGAAATGGGAAGAAAAGAACCATGAAAGACTTAGACGTGGAAGATGAAAAGATGAAAAGAAGAAAAACAAGAAGACAGATGAGAGAAGAAGTTTTTGAAAGAAAAATCGCAAATATGTTTTGAGAGAGAGATGTGTTTACCGGTAGTTACTAGTAAGTAATGTTGAATTCCACTTTAATATGTATTTATTTATTATGATTAATATAAAAATAAAAAAGGTAATCGATTGATAGTTGGAATTGGTAACGTGTTCACAAGCATATTAAAGCTGCTCCACTTTCCAAGTTACACCAGTTGACATCTGTTTTGTCTGTGTGTGAGTCTCAAGACTGAGTCCTCACTCGACTATTATTACCCAAACTATACCATAAATGTTCAACCGACAAACCGACCCGACCCCGCCCAATTGCCTGTTTTACCATTTGGTTTTTCGGCTTCAGGTCGGGTGGGGGTTTTCTGTCCACCTCTACTGATGTGTAAAATCCGTAAGTACACGGTTTTACCGAAGTAGTAAAAAGAGTATCGTTCTGACAGGAAGTTACGAATTCAATTAACCTTTAACAATGATTAGAAAAGAGTTTTAAAGTTGAAAGGTTTTGTATTTTGTTTTTAAAATAAAATAAAAAGGTGTCTTGGGATTATTGATTCATCATGTTGACAAACCCTTCACAAACCAAACTCTAAACCTAGACTTTATGTTGGACTTATTTTCTAAAGACAAGTTTCTCTTAAGCCTATCACATCTCCTCTCGGTCTTAGTGAGTGTGTTTCTATAGCAATCATACCTATTCTCATGGGTGAATTTAGATTAGAAAATAGGTTTACATAAAGTTAGGGTTAGAGGTTTAGTTTGATTAGGATTAAGTCATTAGACTCATCCAACAATCCCAAGACAAGAAGAGCATAGAGAAGAAGAAGAAGAACATAAAAATAAATAAAGGTGAACTTTTATTCAAGTAAATAATTGTCACTTATTATTTACAAGAACGAAAGATTCTTTTACAAGTCTGATAGCTCCTCTATTTATAGTCTAAGGAGCAGCATAAATTTGCACTAAATCAGAATATAAATTTGTACTAAATCGGCACGTAAAAATGCACCAAATCAGAACATAAAATTGCACTAAATCTGCTTATAAATTTATGTTAAATCAGCTTATAAATCTGCACCAAATCTTTCCAAGTGTTAAGTCTTTGAAGCAAAACAGAAAAAAGGGGAATTGATATTTTTGCACAAGATCTTCATATTTTTTACCAGAATCAGCTCCAAATCTCATTTCTTTTGCTCCAAGACCCAATCTTTCAAATATTTGTTCCTGAAATATTATAACTTGCAATTGAAGTAAAATAGTTCTAAAAAGGAAATAAAAGGAAATAAAAACATATAAAATCTAAATAAAATAAACTCAAATATTATATAAAAAACACTAATTATTGACTCATCAAACTCCCCCATACTTGAATGTTTGCTTGTCCTCAAGCAAAAGGCATAAACATTATCAGCATAAACAAGATTTAACATATGACAACACAATTAAAAACTTTGTCTCCTCCAAGGCTTTAATTCAAGTGTACACTAATCAAAACTTCAAGCATTTCTCATGAAACCTATTCAACCCAACAACAAGTCTTAAGTATGTGTGTGTGTGTGTAGTCCATCCCTTTTTCTTGCTCCTGTATAAGAAATATTATGAGAAAACAGGTTCTAACCTTAACACTAAATTAACCGAGAAAAGTTCTGTCTTCATTTCATATAAAAAAGGTGGGAATTATTTGGTCATTTGGCATTCATTTCTTTAGGGGAGTGGGGCAGGCGCTAATAAAGAGACTATCCTTGATACATCATTGCCTCTGAACACGGGTTAGTTAAGGTGACCATCCATATTTGAGCAATTAATTGCTTTATTCATTTGATTTCATTTGTTTGATCTCACTTGTGAATTCATTTATATTAGATGCCTTATTTTGACCTTTTTTATTCCCCACACTATATTATACTACTTTTACTCTGAAAACTTTAAAGGGTCAATTTACCACTAAAGTTAGAACGTGCTCCTTAAAATACCTACTCATACACTTACTCAAAGACTGCAACTTTGTGCTTTTCTCAAAGAAATTTTTTACAATAAAACATGATTTGGGTATAGCAAGAACACTGCAAACATAAGAAGTCACTTTGTTTGGCTCCCCCCATACTTGGGAGAAGAATTGTCCACAATTTTTTGAAAAAAGAAAATGCAAAGAAAGAGGAGTAGAAAGGTAGAAGAGAGAAGAGAGAGGAAGAGGAGAGCTCACAATTTATTAGGATCCATAAGGAGGACCCCAGAGGTTAAAGTGTTGCATCATTCTCATGAGTATTTGATTATTTTCTTTGGTCATTCGATTGCCCCTTTGGAGATCATTTCGCAGCCCGGAGATCTCAACACCTTGTCTTTGTTGCTCGGTGCTTATCCTTTGAATCTCAATTTGCATCCAAGCCCACCGTTCATCATAATTTAGCTTTCCGGCTTCTTGTTCATGGTGGAAGTGAGCAACATCCTCCTCTTCATCATCACCATTATCACCATCATTTTGTACCTGTGGGTTAGTGCCAACATAAAGCAAATTTTCCACCACCTCCAGATTAGTTATGGCCGGATTAGGTAGAATAATCAAACAAGTAGCACGGTTGATTTTCCACTAATATTGGAAATTGGAAAACAGGCCATAAGGTCGAATAAAGGACATAGTAGTGAGGGTATCTATGTCTATCCTATTGTTACCTTCAATCCTATTTATTCCTCCATTCTCGAATAACGTGTCCTACCCTGTCGTTTGGAAGTTTGCCGCCAAGATATGGCTTGATTATCTGCCCATTGACTTTGAAAATTATGTCACCCTCTGGAGTCATCAACTCCACTACTCCTTGAGGTGACACACTTTTGATTATGAATGATCCAGACCACTTGGACTTCAACTTTCTAAGAAACAGCTTCAACCTGAAATTATACAACAAAACTGGTTTCCCGACGTTAAACTCCCTTGACACTAATTGTTTGTCGTGATATCTATTTGTTCTTTTTTTATAAATGAGCGCTTTTCATACGCTCTCAGCCTCATTTCCTCAAGCACATTTAATTTCAAGAGTCTTTTCTTACTAAGTGTAGTTTGATCAAAATGTAAGGCCTTGATGGCCCTGTATGTTTCGTGTTCTAACTCTACTGGCAGATGACAAGTCTTCCCATAGACCAACAGATAAGGAGAGGGCCTTGTATGGGTATTGAAAGTTGTCCTATAAGTCCGGAGTGCGTGGTTTAACTTCCTACACTAATCCTTCCTATTCGACACGACTATTTTCTCTAGAATTTGCTTAAACTGACTGTTCGAAACCTCAACTTGACCACTAGTTTGAGGATGATAGGGAGTTGCAACTTTATGCTTGACATCAATTTTTTTAAAACAGCTTCAAGATAGTTGTTGCAAATGTGCTTCCCTTCATCACTGATCAAAACTCTAGGGATTCCAAACCTAATGAAAATGTTCTTTTTCAAGAAGTTGACAACACTTTTGGTATCGCTTCATCCCATTTAGTCACTTAGTCAACACACACCAAGATATGTAAATAAGAGTAAGAGGATGGGAAGGGTCCCATGAAGTCGATGCCCCAACAGTCAAAAGGTTCGGTTTTGAAAATTCCATTCAGGAGCATCTCATTCCTCTTAGGATATTACATGTCATTTGGCACTTATCATACTGATTTTTATTCAAGCTTGTTCAAATGATTTTCAATTTAACTGTTTTTTATTAACCAAGAACCCTAATTACTTATACATGATATGGATCTAGTGTTTTGGTAATAAGTAAAAGTTGTTTATAAATCGATTATGTTAGGCTTACCAAGTTGGTCTAACCAGTAACCCGACTTGGGTGAGAGTGTAGCATAAATCGATTCTGTCGAAGGTCACATGCTTAGTGTGGAGAATTTTTCAGAATATAGTAGCAACAAAAGATAATCTTGTGAGAAAAGGTGTCATTGGTCAAGAGCCGCCCTTGTGTGTCAGGGATTGTAGTTTGGAGGTATCGGTTTCTCATCTCTTTTTCGAGTTCGAATTTTGCTGGCTAGTAGTACCATGTGTACAATTGGCTATGGACTGTTACAACACTTTAGAATAAAATGATGGCTTGCCTAGCCCAATTTGAAGGCTTGATAGGTATTGGAAGAGCATTCTCTTTCAGAGTTAGTGTGATTTGGTTTTCCGGTATATGGAGAATTTGGAAATCAAGAAATGATAAGATGTTTAAAAACAAGGATATTAGTATGGATCAAATAATTGATAGGTTTGTAGGTGTGTAGTGAGGTGGTTCATCTGGCGTCTTTATCAAGTTACCTGATTGAGTGCCTCCTAAAACATATGAGAAATGTTATCTTGATAATCTTTTGACTGTCCAATAACATATATTTATACCATATATGTACTATTTTATTTATTTTTTAATTACTTACTTCTCTCTCTTACGGTCACATCAATAGTTATAAATTGTGTATTTTTATTTTGGTTGTAAAATAGTTGTTGCTTTTTAGATGTTGAAATAACATTGTTAAAAACATATACACATCCCACCACTTAAAAACCTTTTTTTTTTTGTTACATACCTAATAAGTAATAACCTTGTTAATGAAGTGTTCATATTCAACTAAAAAAAAACTATGGAAATTGACAATAAAAAGTGTGTTTGTATTTGGTGTGTCTGACGTACATATTCACATACAAACCCTCAAATATTAAACGGTAGATATATTACAATTTATAGTCTTTTATAAGGATTATCAAACTTTATTCTAAAATGTAGAATTTAAAATAACTATCATACATAATATTTTATTGATGAAGAAAACATAAGGATGATATTCTTGAATTTCATGTCTTCTCAGTCAAAAAGATCTTCAGTAGTTTTGTAAGGTCCGTTTTCAGTGATAAAACGTTCTCCTTTAAAACCCCTGCATAGTGATACTTGTTTAATCTTCTCCAAATCAACCTCACTTAGCTCCCAATCAAATACTTCAAGATTCATTTTCATTCTCTCCTTGTTGAAGCTCTTCACAATTGGAGTAGCACCTTGCTCTATTAGCCATCTTAATGCAACCTGAAATTGAAAATGTGTAAGGGTGTTGATTTACCTTTATGAAGAAAGAAAAAAAAAAAGTTGTTTTGAGTTATTTTTTTATAAGTGAGCAATTAACACACCAGCGTTTGTCATTTAAATAATTTTTTTATATAACAAAAAAAAATTAATTTACAATGCATAACATATGTAGGGGTTTAGATTCGAACCCAGACACCCATTTCTCCACATTTAAAACGTGTGATCTTCAGTTACTAGACTACTTGATAAAAAAAAATCAAATTAAGAGACAAAATAACCGTCTCAGCTTTTAATAAGAAAATTATTAATGATGTAAATTTCTCCTTGATGATATTTGATCTTAGACACATTTATTCACTATTTTCTACAGTATCACAAGTTGTAACATAACTATGTAAAAGCAGTCACAGCTATAACTGAAAACTTGTACAATGCAAAAAATAAATTTTAGGGCCATGATTTATCATCACAACCTCTAAACTCCTAATAACGCAAAGAGTTTTGATTAGTTTGAAAATTCACCTGAGCTATAGCTTTTCCTGATGAGATTGCAATGTCTTTTATTATTGGATTATCCATAACAGCAAGTGAACCCCACGGTGCTCCATTAGCACCCAAAGGGGACCATGCACTCACATGAATCCCTTTCTCTTTGCAGAACTTTCTCAGATTTTCTTGATGCCATGCTGCATTCATTTCCACCTGGCATAGCAACCAATGAATATTTCTAATGGGTTATTGGCAATGGCAACATTGATATTTTTGAAAATTAATTAGGTTTTGTCTTCAAAGAAAATTGTTGATATCTTTGCCCTAATAGTATAATTCTAGATATAAATGGTTAAAAAAAATTCAATTCAAAACTTTACAATTTTTAAATGGTTTACCAAAAGATGAAAAAGAAAATAAAAAAGGAAAAAGGAAAAAAAAATCAAAGCATTGTACCTGGACAAGAGCAGGAGGAATAGTTGCATATTCTAGAATTTCTGAAATTTTTTTCACACCAAAATTGCTGAGACCAATAGACTTAGCCAAGCCCAGATTAGCACATTGTTCCATATCTTTCCATGTACCTTTCATATCAAAAGGAAGAATGTCTTCATTGGCGTAGTTGATCCCTTTTACCCCTTGTCTCAACCTCACTGGAAAATGGATTAGATACAGATCCACATATTCTAGGCCCAACCTCCTTATGGAATGAATCAACACATTAAAAAAAAATTAAAAAATTAAGTCAAGCTAGATATAATCAAATACAACACATGCCAAATAAAAATAATATTCCTCATTCATAGGTTCGAGATCCACATGTACGAATTGAAACATCTAAATGATGCCCTCAGAAATCAGTTGTTAGAATCAATGAATCTTTTCCATTTCTTTTTATTATTACATCTCAATCATCAAACTCAAGCACATCTTTTCTTTATAATATATCTCTTTCAAATTTTTCCCGTGTTTAATGGTTGAGATGCAGCAATTGAGAAAAAAATAAAGATGGTTCCAACGAAGAGAATTTATTCCCATTTGTACCCTATTACAAAAAAGATCACAAGCCTTTGGATTTATTCATCCAAACGGAAAGGAAAAACAAAGTTTTATCTTCTGCCTTGATGAGTCAATTTGGACAAAACATTGTTTTTCCTTTTCGGACGGATAAATCCAAAAGGGATATATCTAAATTAACAAAAATTCATTTTAAAAATTGCACCAATGAAATGAATGAGAGTAATTGATTTACTTCAATGAATTTTTCAGTGCAGGGAGAACAAGGCCAGGGTGTGCCTCAGTGCACCATAGTTTAGTAGTGACAAAAATTTCACTACGGTTTTTAATAAGACCTTGTTCTAATGCTTGTGCTATGGCTTGACCAAGAGGTTCCTCTGAACCATAATAAGCTGCAGTATCAAAATGTCTATAGCCAACTTTTATTGCATTGATGAATGCTGGAATGAGTTCATGATGTGGTGGTAAAGGTACTGTTCCAGTGCCAAACCCTAGCATTGGCATTTTGTGGCCTGAGTTTAGCACAACTTCTGGAATTGATTTTGCTTCCATTGCTTCTATGGTATCAAAGGGATGGAGATTATTGAATTTATAATATGGTTAATGGTGTACCCCATTTGCTTGTTAAGGATTAATGTGACACGTTTAATATATTTGTTAGTAATATTTTTGTCCCTTATCCATTGTTTAAGATTTTTACCAAAAGTAAATTGTTGAAGATTCTAGAATATTTATTTAGAAATGTAATAAATAAATAGTTTATATTTAGTCACCGGAAAAGATAAACATGAACAACTTAGTCTTAATATTCTCTTGCATTTTAACAAGATTCATTTCACATTTTCCGGTTTACAGATTAAGAGTTTGAAAGAAAAATATTACATAGAAGGAAAAATATTGACTGCTCTTTAAGGAAGGGAAAATATTGACTGTTATTTTGTATTTTCATGATACAATGAAGTTACTTTTCAATTTTTAATTTTAAATTTGTACTATATACATTAAGTCTGCTATGTATACATTAATTAATCTACTTTTTCAATTTTATTAAGAGATTGAAAAAGAATATTGACTTAGATAAAAAAAAATAAAAAATATTGACTAATATTTTATATTTTCATAACGAGTAAATGATCATTTTGATCTCTGACTCTGTACCTCACTGTCATGAAGGTTATTGATTCAGGATTAAATACAAAGTAGTCCTTAAATGTGCACTTCCGTTATTACTTTAGTCTATACCGTAAAATAATTATGTTAAATGATGATGTGGCAAAGGTTTTATACCGACAAAGACTATGAGGTGTCACATGATCTGTAGTGAAACTAGAAAATTTTCACTTTGGTCCCAGAACTGAAATTAATATTGCCGAAATTCAATATTCATGAACCAAAAATCAATATCCCCAAACTCGTCCCAACGAAGTGTTGCTCTTCGTCAAGAACTGGGTCATCTTCCTCAATGAAGTTGTTATGTGATTAAGGGAGACTTACTGTTAGCTCTATCTGACTGTGCATACTTACTATCAGTTAGGTCATTGGCAGTAAACACTTACTGTCACTGAGATCTTTGACAATAAACACTTACCGGCACAAAGTAGACCTACTATGATCTTATTTTATGTCAATTTATCAATTCTACCAATATGAAGAATTGTTTTAGGCTTTTAAGTATGGTTATGAATCACGTTTTTCTAAATTTTGTGTCCGTATATCTTGAATTCCTTCATGGTTACTTCTTTTTAATCTCAATGTTAATTCCAAATTATACTGTTTTATTTTTTAAGAAATATTGTTAGCTTAAAGAATACATATTCAACTAAACTTCAATTGATTGATTATAAATATTGTCTTAGTATATTTATCTGAGCAAGTGCATTTTTGCAGTATGAATGCAAAATAGAAGCATAAGCCACTTGATTAATTATTTGTTTGCATATTAGCTATTATAATAATGACTGATATAACGTCAAACCTATTATGTGAATGGTCAACTAATATTTAGAGTTTTCTATCACATTTTTTTAGCATGTTGTGTGTTTATGGAATAGTAATGGTCAGATTAGACAAGTGTACTAAATTGTTTATCAAGTAATAAAGTTATAAGTAGAGAATCGTATATCCACAAGGATTGTCTTTTCGTCCAAACAATTCACGTTACTTATTTTAAGTTAACGATATAAAATAAAAGAGTTAAGGGTTAGAGATTGTAATTTTTATTTGTTTGAAATAGAGGAAGTTATCTGTTTTTGGTTGCAGGAAAGGAAACAGTGGTTAGGACTCTTTGAATCCCCCTATTTACTTTGTTGTATATTAAATAACATTAATGCCGCGTTTAGTTATCTTAAGTAGACTATACAAGTGATGAAACTGTTGGGATATCCTAACCTAGTCTGGTATCAAGCTGCACCCTCGGATCGCACGATGATCCTTACATGTGACGTCTATACTATCTCGGTTGATCTAGGTTTATCCCTCCGATGGCCAACTGCACTTGCTGATCGCATGATGATCCTTATGTGAGGGGTCTTTCTATTTCAAATGTAATTGAAACATAAACTTAAATTGGCGTTCAAGGTTTTTCAAATGCAATAAAGGCCAATGTTATAGTAGGTCATCCCATCTACGAATCTTAGGACACTCATAACACTTTATTTTCCCCCTAAGTAGTTCAACAAACGGGAAGCCCTATCAGCGTCTACTTTACCTAGAGGTCTAGGACAATGGTCTTATTTAGGTTAATTCCCCTCGGTGCCTGTTTCATTCATTACTAAACTAGTTACATCCAAGGTTTACTCAGTATTAGTAATGTCACCTCCTAAGTATTTACTACTAGGTAAACCCACTTTCGATATCTTTTGCTAGTTTACTAATCATTTACTTCTTAGACAGATAGTTACTAGTGTAAGGAAATAAATATCAAGGTATAAGCTTCCAGATAGTAATAGAAATGTTAAGCTCTGTCACAACCTAAGTATCTAATCTAGGGTTGCACCTCACCAAAATAAATTAATCATAAACAAAACTTAATAGCGAATAAAAAATATACTAAAATAAAATGACATTAAATTCAATAATTATCCAACAAAGGTAAACAGAGGTTCATCTTAGAACCCTAACCTATAGATATCTAGTTACACATGATAACTAAGACAGAAATAAATAAATAAAAGATAAAAACATACCCTAGAAAAGATATGAGAAGACAGAACTACTCCTTGGTTCCTAGAATAGCCTTCCACTTGAACTGCTCCAGTTCTGAACGAGAAATAATGAGTGAGGACGACTGTATATATAGGAAAAGTTTCACCCTAGCTTGGACTAAAAACACGGGCTTCTAGAAACGAAAAAGTCACAAAAAGAGACTTTTTTCGCAAGACTCATGTGCCCCGCTCCTAGAGTCATGCGTCTGGCGCATGTTCCCGGAGGATTCATGCGCCAGACACCTACATGCATGCGCCAGGCACTTCAGTCTTTCACTTTCATGCGCCTAGGCGCTTCGTTTTGTGCAACAAACGCTTTAGTGCATTACTTTCTGTTTTCCTATAACCTTCACATGTTGAGGTGTTTTCTTCATTGTTAAGGTGTCTTGGACATTGGGAACAGAATTCCTCCCATTGTAAATTCTTCTGAAGCCTCTTGAATCTTCATTCTTCATCTTCCCAAAACCTAGTAATCTTCCGAGGTCTTGATTTCCCTGATTTGCTTGATTTTTTCGTGAATTACTTCAAGAACCTCCTAAAATTGCTATGTTTCGGGAAGAATATAATTACAGACTCAAATATAGAAAACATTACAAATGTCCCGAAATCATAGGCAATTGATCTAATACTTCTCTAGTTTGCTGGTAAAACATACTAAAATTGACTAAAAAACATGCTAAGAATAACGCAAGATGACTTGTCATCACAACCCCAAACTTAAATTGTTGTTTGTCCTCAAGTTACGAAGAAAAACATAAGTTATTCAATGCATTTTTTTTCCAGAAAAAACGTACCTATCAGGGATACTGTTTTTTGGTTCAGTGACTAAAATGACCATTTTCTACTTTCACATAAATCTCTGTGACATCTCATACTCCTTGTTAGCATAAACCTTTGTCACATCATCGGTTAACAAAATTATTTAACGCAAGGGACTAAAGTGATAACGGAAGTGCACATTTAGGGACTGCTTTGTATTTAATTACGAGTCACGAACCTTTATCACAACAAGATGCAAAGTCGGAGACCAAAGTGATCATTTACTCTTTAATTAACGTTTTCAGTTTTATTTCTAAATTTGTACTATATTCATTTAGTATACCATGAATTTTTAATAGTTTTTTGAGGGGTGGACATATTACATGGGTGGATTAAAGCATATTGATAACAATCAATTGATATTGTGCACCATAGGAGATTTTCTCTGCTAGTGAGTGTGTTGTTGTGGTTCGATAGGTTCATGCCTCACCTGAACGTTTGCTTGAGCCTTATGCCATTCCTGTGATCGTGTTCCATACATGAGTCTCCTATCATCAATTTGTTTTCTCTTATAAGTAGTTGGTACACCGTATTCATCTTGTTCCCGTACAATCCTGCATTCTTTCAACCTTTTGTTGGTTTTCTTCGTTTTTGGAAATATGGTTTTGTTTATATGGTTGTAGTTCCTAACCTTAAGTATTTGGTCTAATTTTATAAACCAGCTATCCTCTTCTTAAGCGAGACACTAGTCTACCGGAATAAATAGAGGAATTTCGTTATGTTCTTGGTTTTTCAAATTGTTTTGTTGTTGATCGTGTTGGTAGAAGCGGTGGTTTAGCACTTTTTTGGCACTCATCTATTAATTGTCAAATAATTTATTATTCTCATAATCACATAATAGTTGAAATAATTGATAATGAAAAAGGCCCTTGGCGGCTAACAGGTTACTATGGTTATCTTAATGGGGGTCGCCTTGTGCCCCGTGGGACTTGTTGTGGCATTTGTCCAACCAAACTTCCTTACCTTGGTTCATTTTTGGAGACTTTAATGACATCATGAATGCTAGTGAGAAGCGTGATTGTAAGACTCGGTCTAACTGGCTTAGTAATGGTTTTAGGCAGTAGTCGTTGATTCTAAATTAATCGATATTCTGATGGAAGGTTATCCCTTCACATGGTTTAAGAGTTTGGGAACCCCTAGAACGGTTGAAGTTAGACTTGATAAGGCCTTAGCAAACAATGCTTGATTGAATATTTTCCCTAGTGAAATTCTCGAAAACCTTGTGGCACCGGCTTCGGATCATTATCCCATCTCGCTTAACTGTCAACAACGGATACAACAAGGTTTTCGTTTTGAGAATGCTTGGAAATTAGAAGCAAGCTTGAATGATTTGATGCAAGACAGTTGGCTTTTAAACAAGGAATATTATGTGATTGAAAGGCTGCACATATGCGCTAGTGACCTTACTTCTTGGAGCCGTGAACATTGTCATACGATTAGGAACAATATAGGTGAGTGCAAAAGACAACTTGAGAACTACCGTATTAACAATATTGGGGAACATCTAGATCAGCTGCTGGAATTGAGAAAGAAAATGAAGCGGCTATTAATACAATATGATGCATATTGGTGGCAGCGTGCTAAAAACTTTTGGTACAAAGATGGAGATCGCAATACAAAGTTCTTTCACAGCTTCGCGACGGCTTGGAAGAAGGTGAACCGTATCCTGTTCCTTGAAGATGAACAATGTATCAAATTTATTGATAGTGCTGGAATGAATGTTGTTGCTAGGAATTATTTCTTGGATCTCTTTTAAAGGAAGACTAGTGTGTTAGAACATGTTCTTTATGCTATTCGGCAATCTATTACCAACGAGGAGAACGAACATCTCACGACACCTTTTACTATGGAGGAATTTCGAGTAGCTATTTTTTCAATGCATCCCAATAAATGTTCCGGACCGTACAGATTTAACCCAGACTTCTATCAACACTTTTGAAACCTTTGTAGCGAGGATATTGGAAAGGATTGATGTATGTGGCTGGACACAGGGCAGTTTCCCGCTTCCTTGAATTCTACAAACATTGCTTTGATTCCCAAAGGTTCGGTTGAAACTACCATGAATGACTGACATCCTATTGCCTTATGCAATGTGCTCTATAAATTTATTGCAAAGTTTTTAGCCAACAGACTGAAAGTTGTCCTCTCTAAATGCATCTCTGATTATCAGTCGACGTTTTTTCCAGGGAGGTCGATTCTATACAATTATATGGTATCAATCGAGGTTATACATTATATGAAAATAAAGACGCATGGTCTGGATGGTTGTGTGGCCCTCAAGCTTGACATTAGTAAAGCTTACGGCATAATTTATTGGTGTTATTTGAAAGGTGCTATGCAAAGATTAGGATTCAACGAAAAGTGAATTCACCGGATGTCTATGTACATTGAGACGGTTGACTACTCAATCTTAGTGAATAATGAAACGGTGGGTCATACCATTCCAGGTCGGGGACTGAGACAAGGGGATTCTATTTCCCCTTACCTCTTTATTATCTACCAATTCTTCACAAAATTCACAAAATCATCACAACTTAATCCAAGCATCAATGTAACATAATCATATCCATAAATTTAAACAAACACATACCCAATAACATCAATGTAACATAATCATATCCATAAATTTAAACAAACACATACCCAATAACATGAAAAGTAATTAAAACATTGTTTGAGCAATAATTATCAACAATGTCATGAATTTCACATAATTAAGTCAAACTCTCAAAAACACTTATTCCGTATAACTAAACATGAGTTTTAACACACAACAACAACAACATTTTACAACTTTTATCATATCTAAAATTAGCATAATTAAAGGAGAACGAAAATCAACTTAAATCAACATCATATTCATGAAATCATAAAAATAAACATGACCCACAACCACATAATTGCTTATAATCTCTAAATGAAGATAAACTTCACTCTTACCTCAGACTCCCAAAAGCTAAACTCTAAGCCCCAATCTTCCCTTCTACTTTGATCTTCAAACATGTTCTACCTCTTTCTCCTCTTGGGTCTCTTTTTTCTTTTTTCTCTCTCAATTTTCTCTCTATTCTCACTTTGCCTCTTTCTAGTGAAACTTACCAAATGAATCTCCAAACTAGGGTTATGACTAACACTATCTTTATATACTCATCCTATTGGGCTTCGTTAACTTAACATCTATTAAGATCAATCCTATTCTTGCTAACAATTAACTCATATCTTTCTAACTCAATTAATTCTCCCTTTTTACCATTTACTTCAATTTTTTTTTTGGGTCCGAGGTTCGAACCCCAGACCTTACATATATTATGTATTGTACTTACCAACTGAGTTAAGCTCACGAGGACTGTTTACCTTAACTCTAGTAATTTTACAAAGTTACCACTAACCTCATAAAATAAATTTCACCTATAATTTACTTAAATTCCCTTCACTCTCCAAATTACCAAAATACCCTTAATTCCACTGTATCTAATAAAATCCAATTAACCCAACAATTAAAATCCATCAACAATTATATAAAATAATAAAACAATTAAATAAATAAAATCATAAAAATCAGGTCGTTACGGGTTCTCTTGGTGTTTTGGCATTTTGGTCTCCATTTCTCTAACTTTTCTGTTGATATTACCTTCAAAACAACTTCAGAAACTACACAATGATTTTTTTTTGGATCTTGTAGCCTTGTGGCTAGAACTCAATACAATTAAATATGAAGAATTGAGGTGTCCGGGGTTCGAACTCCGATCCCTGCATAAATTATGCAATGTTCCTATCAACTGAGCTAAACTCACAGGGATAGCGGTGGAATGAGTTTATTAGAAAAGAAACTGAAATGTATCTTTTATTGATAATTGTTTTTGTCAAATATTTTGAAAATCTATTAATACTATTTTAATTGGTGCTGAAAATATATTAATCATAACTCTTATTTTTTTAGGGGATTTTAAAAATAATTTTTGAAGCAATAAAAATCAATTTATCATAAGTTGAAATAATTATTTAATATAAAAATGGGATATATAGTTTTAAATACAATTAAAAAGACGGTTTCCTCCAGGACTCGACGTGCATTCTTCTTGCTGAACTCACAGCCATTCACAAAGGATTACGTTTAGCAGTGGACATGGGATTGGTGGATTTAGTCTGTTTCTCGGACTCTCAGCTTTCAGTTAATCTCATTTCAGGAGAGGTTTCGAAATTCCATGCTTATGCGGTGTTAATTCAAGATATCAAGGATATAATAGCTTCCTATAGCTTCATTATCCAACACACTCTTAGAGAAGGAAATCAATGTGCCGATTTCTTGGCCAAGCTAGGAGCTTCGTCAAATGTTGGTTTCTTGGAACATATGTCCCCTCCTCATGATCTCCTCGACATGCTTCGCAATGATGCTATGGGAACCTTCTTCCTAAGAGCTTGAGTTTCTGTTTTTTTTTTCTCTCTGCTTTTTTTTCTTCTTAAAAAGTACAATTAAAAGGATAATTTGCTCATTACACATTTAAAATCAATTTTGATTCAAACTATCCAACAACATCAACTCATAAGAATCACTTTTAAACGAATGTATCCAAACATAAATCAATTCATATCAAAATCACTTTTAAACAAAATCAATTCTTTCAAATTCAATTCTATAAAAAATCAATTCTCGTCACTGCCAAACCAAACACATACTAAGTTTCTTTGTTTGGTATAATTTCTTCGGTAATTTAGAAAAAGATGACACTCATGACGAGACTTCAGTGGGAGGATAATTGATGTAACATTCTTTGAATATTTTAAAAATGTTTTTATCATTCTCTCACTTAGGTTTGGATATTTTTTGGGCGGGTGGTGTGAGTGGTTTAAATGACGCCAAAAACATGGTACCACCCCAAGTGTATTGTTTTGTTGTCGTAAAAAATATCGATCCTAAGGTAACTTGTAAAGGTAGCCTTTTTCTTTCCTAGGTATGCAAATAAAGAACAATTTTGAATTTTTTTTTTATAAAGGATGCAAGATGATTAAAAAAATGATTAGATTTTTGTTTTGAAAATATGCAATGATAAAAAATGTCTAAGGATTAGATTTTCTCTTTTATATCAATATTTTATTTCCAACAATAAATAAGCGCATTACTAACATTTTATTTCAAGAATAAATAAGCGCATCACTAGGTTTTTTCTAGATTACCCTCTCTTATTTAGGAGGTATTTACCCCCTCATGATATCAACCAATCAAAAGATAATATACATTGGCAACATTAAATGTCAAATAAATGAGTCAATTTTAAAAAAAAAAAAAACAATTTTAATCATAAGGTAACTTTTAATACTTTTAATTTTTATTTAATTATAGATAAGATTACATTAGAGGTCCTTTATCTTATTTATTTATAACACTTTGGTCCTTTATCTTTATTTTTTCCCGTTTAGGTCTTTTATCTCTCATAAAAGCACAAATACATCCTTTTCCTCATTTTTTTTTATTAAAAAAATAGATAATTTTATTTTTTAAAATATATTTTTATTAAAAATAAAAAAAAATCCATAAATATGATAAGATGTTCATCATCTTCATATTCTTCCTTTGAATCTTTATCATCTTCATTGAATCAAAAAAAATTATAAACAAATATATCTCCAAATATCATGAATTAATGTTATGTTTACTTCAAATCTTCTTTTAAACACAAAAATCAAAACCCTATAGAGAAAGAAATTTAGTTTCATCACAAAAAAAAAAAATTTAGTTATATAAATTGTCACACCGTATATTATTATTATTATTATTTTCCAACTCAATATTCAAACCCGGCATAAAAATAACCCCAAAATTGAGAGCAGCTTTGCACATCAATTTTGTTGTTTCCAGAACAATCTTAACTTTCATAAAGCCTAACCCTTCCCCAATGACTAGGTCTCCACTATCCACCTTGCAACATTTGTGAAATTAAGGTTTTGATTGTTGTGTTTAAAAGAAGATTTGAGGTGAATATAACATTAATTCACGATATTTGAAGATATATTTTAGTAGAATTTTTGTTGATTTAAAGAAGATGATGAAGATTCAAAGGAAGAAGATGAAGATGATGAACATCTTCATCATATTTCTTGATTTTTTTTTATTTTTAATAATAACATATTTTTAAAATTAAAATTATGTATTTTTTAATAAAAAATGAGAAAAAAGATGTATATGTGCTTTTAAGAGAGATAAAGGACTTAAACGGAAAAAAATAAAGATAAAGGACCAAAGTGTTATAAATAAATAAGATAAAGGACCCCTAATGTAATCTTGCCTTAATTATATTTAGTTGTTCAATCTTAATTAATTTACACTACATGACTTGCTTAGAACAATTAAAATTTCACATCAAATTTCTTTCATCTGAATGTCCTTAAACTTATCAGTTACGTTCATAAAATTTCTTCTTCCCATTTTGATTGTTCAATTTTGTCGTTTCAAACTGCATCAGTTTTCAATTTTCGTGAGAATCGTCGTTGTTTGTTTGATTCCAAATATCGTGAGAATTGCCGTTATTTCCATAACCACGTCAGGTATGGCAACATAATTTCTCGTTTTGATTTGATTTTTCATGGTTGTGAGGTAGTTAATTATAGCAATTGAGTAAGTCATCCGTTGTACTTTGAGGACTGCTAGCGGGTGTTGCCGTTGTGATGTTATGGGAGTTTGCTAGCATTTTTTCGGTTGCTGCTGAAATGATTATATCATGAGGCTTTTGTTCTTTTGTTTGGACTTAAAGGCTTTGGCTGAATAAAGAAGAAGAAATTTGAATAAGGGAATGTTTTTGTTCTCACAGGGTTCTAGAATGGAAGAAATTTTATGAATGATGTAAGTGATGAATTTAAGGACATCCAGATGAAAGAAATTTGATGTAAAATTTTATTTGTTATAAGTCTTGTAGTGTAAATTAATTAAGATCAAACACCTTAATATAATTAAATAAAAATTAAAAGTATTAAAAGTTACCTTATGATTAAGATTAACTCTTTTATTTTTAGAAAAAATTGACTCTTTGACATTTAATGTTCTCTCTCTCTCTCTCTCTATATATATATATATATATATATATATATATATATATATATATAAGTCTTGTAGTGTAAATTAATTAAGATTGAACACCTTAATATAATTAAATAAATATTAAAAGTATTAAATGTTAACTTATGATTAAGATTAACTCTTTTATTTTTTAGAAAAAAATTGACCCATTTATTTGACATTTAATGTTGCATATATATATATATATATATATATATATATATATATATATATATATATATATATATTACATTTTGATTGGTTTATATAAAGAGAGGGTAATTATCCCCTAAACAAGAGAGGGTACCATAGGCCTCACCGCATCACTAACACGACTCCCTATTCCTATGGTATCCATTTAGTGTAACTCATTATGAATGAATATCCATGAACTACCTTCATATTTCGGTCCCTCGATCGTCACCTACGATTTTAGTGAATTACGGTGTCTAAATTTTTTCAATCCTTCTGTTATCGACATCAACTCTCGTTACCTTGTTGATAACATCGACTAATAATTATTTGATCTTGTTGTGTTTATATCAATCTAACTTGATTAGCAATGTTTTAACAATCATACCATAACCCGTTTTGAAAACCAATCAGATTATATTAGGTGAATGCATTTAAAAAAAAATAATAGACATTATGAAAAGTTTGTTATAAAACTACTTTCCATAACCATAAGACTTGGAAAAACTACCACTCCTCCTAAGATGAGCTACCTAACAATTAAAAGAAAGAAACATAGTAATAAATAGATAAATAACCCGTGATCAGATTCCTTTGATAAAATATGGTAATAAAAAATGATATGGGAGAAAAAGAAAGAAAACTAAAAATACTCCTAAATATAAATACAAATACAAATACAACTTAATTTAATAAAATATAGTAATAAAATAGGAAAATAACCATGTTATCAGAATTCCTTAAAAAAAAAAATGTTATCAGATTTCATGAAACTAAGCATGGGTAGAACGGGGCTACATGGGGCACACTCTTGCTAAGAATATCCGTTGATTAATGGATCTAAAATGGAAAGTAAAGGCCACTTATTCATACCGAGAGGCAAATCCACGTGCTAATACGCTAGCAAATTTAGGTTGTTCTTTGAATCACGCTGTGATGTTTTACAGGTCATGTCCGATTCAGATTAGAAATTAATTTGTTGATACTATGAGGATTACTACCCCTCGTTTAATTTTGAAGTAGTAATTCTCTTTCTTAGTATTCATGAAACTAAGAACCAATAAGTTTTTGAAGATGTATGAGAAACAAAAATGAATTAAGGTAAATAGAAACGGAAGAAGGAATATTCAATTAGATCACCGGTCTGAATCTAACCAAGAGAAAAAGTGAAAAATGGCATCGATCAAAACTGAAAAGAAAAATGATTTCTCTAAAATAAAAAATTAAAAGTAAAGTAACTTGGAATTGAAAAAATGTAGTAGAGAATTTCTTTAACGGAGGAAATCATTGCATTTTTTTAAAAACTCGGTCAGATTTAAAAACCGATTAATTTAATGAGTTTAATTAAACTGTCTATTTGCGGAAGCCTTATTTAAAGTCAGGGCTATGAACTTAATCTATTGAATTGGCATCAAAGGAATGAAACCTGAGATATCGTGAAGAGCACATTCCAAAGTCTCAAGCTAACACCACTAAACGCACCCAAATGGATTATCATTGCATTGATATGATGTTGAGAAACATCACGTCAATGTGAGAAAAATAAAGAAAACTACGAACTTTTTTTAATGATCAAAACTACAGTATTACAGGGGGAAAAATTATTTAAAAGATTACATCATACCTATTTATAAGCTTCATTAAGTACGAACTAATATTCTCTGATTAGCAATAAACTATATCTTTAATACAACAGCCCAGCATAATTACCATTTTGAAGACTAATTTTGACGGGTTTTATCTATAATAAAAACTAAACTAATGTATTGACGAACATATATGGTCATTTGAACATGAATCAATGATCCAAAAGGGATAATTAGAATGGAAAGAGTATGAAATTACACCTGGTGGAGGTGATTCAATATGTGAGAAACATATGGAATGACTGGGGAGGCACTAACTTGATTAGAAGTGGAACAAGTTTGAGGAGAAGCTTAGGGAAATAGTGTTGCTTGTTGGAGAAAGGATACAAGATTATTCATACCTTTGTTGAGAAATATCATGATTAGAACCAGTAGAACCTCCTTCAGTGTTACCAGGAGATGCAGGTGCCTCGAAATTAGGGTGACCATGTTTCTAATAGTAGTAATATATGGTTTGGCCAGAACGATTGCACTGAGTGCTATATCTAGAACCATTTTTGTGGTTAACATTGGTAGAAAATCCTTTACCACGACCTTGTGGTTTCCTTGATTCATAAGCATTAATAAGGATATTAAATTCATAAACTGAAGCAATTAAATGGGAATGCGTGATGGTGCTTTCTTCTTGAATAACTCGATGATACACTTTATTAATGGAGGGAAACGATCCATAAGTTAGACCTGAGTCTTCACTAATAAAAATTGATCGTTCAAACCTATCAAGAACTGAATGATTTGATCTTTGCTATGATAAGTGTGTGCAACACGAATAGAATTCAAATGGCAAGGATGCACACAAGTGGAATTAGGAAGAGGCATATGCGAATTTAACTCGTTTCACTAAGATTTCATTTTTTTGAAGTAATCCGACACAGTTTGTGAACCTTGTTTAAGGTTATTTATTGAAGGTTACACTATGTAAATGAAATCAACTTTTGAGAAACGTTGTTTGAGATCTTCTCATATGTCTAATGCATTGCTGTGGAAAACATTGGTTTGTCCAATAGATTCAGAAAAAGAATTAATCAACAAAGAATGAATGAGGTGATTACACCTTTCCCATGCACCTCGATTCAAATCCAATTGGTATGGAATTGGAGTAGAATCGTTGACAAAGACAAGCTTTCTCTCAGCTCCCAATGCTCGTTGCATGGT
Source organism: Medicago arabica (assembly GCA_946800305.1). NCBI lineage: Eukaryota > Viridiplantae > Streptophyta > Magnoliopsida > Fabales > Fabaceae > Medicago > Medicago arabica. The sequence goes on along the minus strand of OX326966.1, from coordinate 9,273,409 downwards.
GAGACTTCATGTGAGATAATTTGGTATATTAAGCCTAGGATTAACCATAACAGAATTAGGTCCATCGATCGGATGAACATAGGCGATGGAATCAGAATCGGAATCAGGTTGTTGATGTTGAATGTGAACAAGTATTTTACGTGGAGGCATGATGAATGTGCAGAAATACGAAGAATAACAATGAAAAATCGATTGAATTTAGAATGATTAAAGAATAGAATGAGAATATTGATAAGTTGAATCTACGTGAAATATATCATAGCTGCTTATATAAATGAATGGAGGAAGTAATAATCAATTTATGAGGTAACACAACACAATACAATGCAATTTATCAAATTTGGAATTTGGACAAAATGTCCTTGGAAATCATAGCTCACCATCCCAAAGATCTTCCAAGGTTTTGTAAGGTCCATCTTCCGATACAAATTCTCTTACTAAGCAGCCTCTCCTCTGTGGTATTTGCTTAATCTTCATCAAATCATCTGTACTAAGCTCCCAATTAAATATCTGAAGATTTTCTGCCATTCTTACCTTGTTGAAGCTCTTCACCACTGGAGTGACACCTTGTTCCAATATCCATCTCAAAGCAATCTAACATACCAACATTAATAGAGTGACTATCACAAACACTTGGATTTTTTTTCATATAGTTGTAGTAATGTAAAATGCTAAGCTTGAAAAAGATAACAATCTTCAAAAAAGTTAGAAATAGTTAGTATAGGACTTGAGGAGTGAAATGGATTAGGTCAAACTCAACCTTATAAAAATGACTTGCAAGGTAAGGCTTTAACAGACAGGGCTCGATAACTAAAGCACAACCCGATAATAGGTACTTCAACAGATCTCAAAACATGCTATGTTACCATCTTAGAATTTAAGTTGGTCTAACTCAAATTTATACAAAATCAACCGATAAAGTGGGGAATACCTCCACTTATAAATTCAATGACATACGTTATCTCATCTAATGTGATACTCTTAATAAATAGAGATTGTATTCGGCATATTAATCAAGCTCGTTACGTTTGATATAAATATTCAGGAAATTATTTCTCAATTATAAAAAAAGAGTTGTCATCCCATGAACAAAGAAAACCAAATTCTGGTACCTTAAAACTTATTTGGTTAGGAAAGAAAGATCCAAGAAATTCCAAAGAAAAAAAAATCACCTGTGGCACACTCTTTCCTGTTGTAATTGCAATATCCTTAAGGACTGGACTCTCCATAACAGCAAGGGTACCCCATGAAGCACCATTAGCTCCCAAAGGGGACCATGCACTCATGTGTATTCCTTTTTCTTGGCAGAATTTTCTCAGATTTCCCTGCTGCCATGCTACATTCATTTCAACCTGAAAATTTTCAAGTACGAATCTCCAATCTCTTCATCATCATCAAAGTAAAAATACAAAATCTTGTCAAATTTTGTCGTTACTGAATATTGATGACACTCGCTATTACATTCTATCTCCGTTCCTAAATGTCTTGAAAATATTATCGTCCCATTTTATAAGACCGTCATTAAATTTTGGCTAAAATATGCAAATGATCCCTCCAAATATTAAAGTTTTCGATTTTAGTTCCGTTAAAAATATTATTTAGGTTTTAGTTCTTGTAAAAATCTAATTTTTTGCTTTTGGTTCTTGTTTGATTCATATTGGACTAAAGATTTTTACCTGATTAACAGCCGGTGGAATAGTAGCATTCTGTAGAAGTTCAGAAAGCTTTTTTGCTCCAAAATTGCTCACACCAATAGACTTGGCTAAGCCTAACTTAGAGCACTCTTCCATGGCTTCCCAGGTCCCTTTTATGTCAAAAGGAAGCACCACTCCTTTGGCCTCATTTCCATGTTTCAATCTCACTGGAAAATGGATCAGGTAAAGATCCACATATTGAAGTCCCAACCTCCTTATAAAACGTTAAAAGAGCAAGTTAAAACAATTGAGTTAATAACCACATAATAAAACAACAATTTAATTTTGATGCAGTCCTTTTCAAAAGTTTTCCACCGTCAACAAATCACAATCAATCGTACCTGTGATTTTAGAAGTAGTTATAATCAAAGTTAAATGTTTTTAATAATCTGGAAGTATAATTGATTGACTACACTGACGGTGTATTGGAATTAGATCCATATAACAAAGGCAAATATTCATGAAAAATAGTAAGAAAGTAAAAAAAGAATGTTATAATTACTGCAATGAGTTCTTGATTGCAGGGAGGACAAGGTCAGGATGAGCATCAGTACACCACAGCTTAGTGGTGACGAAAATATCGTCTCGGCTCTTAATAAGACCTTGGTTTTGTGCTTGTGCTATAGCTAGGCCAAGGGCCTCCTCAGAACCATACATAGCTGCAGTGTCGAAATGGCGGTAGCCGACTTGGATGGCAGCAGTCAAGACAGGAATAAATTCTTCATTTGGTAGGAGAGCCTCTGCTGAGGTTCCAAAAGAAAGCATAGGCATTGTGTGGCCAGAGTTTAGCACCACTTCTGGAACTGATTTTTGTTCCATCAATGTATTGTTTTCCTTCTGTTATTCTATATATGCTACAAGCCTAAAATGAAAAAACATTATCAAAATGGGATGAAGAACCCCCTAAGGTTATGTTTGTAGCACAAATGCTTCAAATTAAAAGCATGTCTGATATTTGACATCGGACGGACGACAACCACACATATAGTTACATTTAATTATGCAACTAGCAACTGAGCTATATATAAATGCATATCTTGCATATATTAAAGGCATATCTTGCATATATTATGTATTGTCCCTAGCAACTGAGTTAAGCTCACGAGTACAAACCGTATTTGAATCTAAAAAAACTAACTAAATACTTATCACATAAGTGTTTATTTATTAGTTATTTCTGGAACAAAATATAAAATAAAATCAACTTGTTTTCATAAGTTATCCTTGAGAGTTTACAGAAATAAGTTGAAAGTAACTTATAACTAACTTGTAACTAACTAACTAACCAACTACTCAACTACCATAAACAACTTTAATCTTCTAATATTTATATTTCTTCACATAAGTTAATAAAAGAGTAATGCAAGTTGAAATGTAGAAGAAAGAGTTGAGAAGGTAAACATAAAAGGTGAGAAAGATAGTAGGATACCAGAAAGAACTCAGCAGCACCAAGAACCTGTTTTGAGCGAGTACTGAACTACTTTTGGATTGGCTTATCACAATTTCATAAGCTGCTATTGCTATATTTTAATAATCTCTCACAGCATATTGTACTAAAAAAATAAAAAAATAAGCTCTCACTGTAGGCTTCACTGTAGACTTATCAGTTGGCTTAACACAAGCTTTCGAAATTTACTCTTTGCCAACAATCCTTCTTTTCCCATACTCACAATTATATTCCTTTTTTAATAAATATTTTTGCCATGTTTATCTCATGTTTAAATAGTTTTTTTCTTAAGTCATTATTTTTAGATGATAATATTTTTTTTTTGGCTATATGAGAAAAATGCAAAAATAAAATCAGAAAAAGAGGCTATTGGCCACGATCATAAGCAACACCCATATTGTCCGCTGTCAGCAACAAACGAAGTTCAGCTGAAGGATCAAACACAATCAATAGATTACTGTAGACCTTGTTTCAAGCTTTGCTAATAGTTATCTCATTTCCATAATGGTGAGTGAAAACATCTGTTGGACGAGCTGAATAATATTTATGGAATCAGTGTAACAAATAATGTCTCTCAAACCTTCCTTCCAACACATTTGAATCCATGTATTAATGCCAAAATTTCAGCATAAAGAATATTCGAGTAGTCGATATTTGAAAACACACATGAATTGTCCTTCAGAATCTCTAATTAAGCCATCAAATCCTGTCATTCGTTGATTGGTTTGAGCACTACCATCCACGTTAAGAATATATGATCCAAAATGACCTCTATACCAATAAATAAGATGAGGCTCTTGTGATCTCCTTGTGCATACTTTGAAAGGTATTAAAATGGGGTGTTGCACATGGAAAATAGTTGATTTTAACTATTGTAAAGTAAATAGCAAAAAGTAAAGTAATTGGCTTAGAATTTCAAATGAAAGATGACCGGTCCTTTCAAATCCTTTGTCTCTCGCTGTTTGGTAAACTGCACCAATTTTCTACACTGATTATCCTAATTTTATAATAAATTAACAAAATCGTTCCGATCAATCCTTTGACTCAAAGCTCTCTTCTAAAGCTATGACACCCTAATCCTTAGGTGAGACAGTACCCGTTGAAAGTTTTATATGAACGTTAATTTAAATGTCATAATCTTATAATCATCTATCTAGATTGACCCGTTAAATTAACCATATAATTATTAGATCAAATTCAATATCCAGTGTCAATAGTCAATTGATATTTGAAATCAGTTTATATGTGATCAATATACAAAAAGCATTAAGAACAAATAATTCTGAATAAAACTAAGATTATCATTACATATTTCAAATAGCTCAAGACAGATTCATCTAAGACCTAATCACTGTGAATTTAGCTACTCATGCATAAAGTAAAAATAACCAATTCAAAAGAAGATAATATTACATGAAATAGGACCAATTATAAGTTGGATGGCAAGCCACCACTTGATCATGGGCTTTTTTGGTGCAAAATGTGTCTTCTAGATCCATAACTTTTGAACCCTTGCTCTGAAATGAAGTTTTTCTTATGTAGATCTCAATTTGGTACTTATGATCAGGTATTAGGAATTCTTTGATGGTAGTCTCTCTCTTCTGATGTGGGGAGAAGAGAGAATATGGTTATGTACTTTATATTGAAAATCACAATTGTTATAGTGAGATGACTAATTAGAGTTTTCCATTCTAAAAGTATTGTCTAAAATTACAAAAAAATTTCAATTTTCAATACAACATTAAATAAAAAATTTCAATTATACTTTAGTAAGCCAATAAGTATGGTAAAGATTAATAAGCCAATAAATTGCAATGCTACTTTAGTAAAAGTACTATTATCTCTCTTCTATTTATACATATTTCTTAATGTGTATAAATAGATCAACTACATTAACTATTTAGAATGAGAGAGGGTATTAAAAATATTAGAAGCGCTTAGCCAGAGCCGGGAAATAACAAGAGGCTCCAACTGACAATGTAAAGCAATAGAGACGGCGGTAGAGAGTATGGTTGTTGAGGATCCAAATCTCGTTCCCGATGGTAAACCAACATCGTATTGAAGTTTGCATTAAGACACAAAGAAACAATTAATCTCTATATCATTGAGTTTATTCATAGTTGCATTGATAATATAATCTTAAAAGAAATGCATTACTCGAATTTCATTAATAAAAAGCACCTAAATAAGAACATAAATAAATTATTTGATACAATTGAAATCAAATAATGTTTTACATGTTTATATGGCCAAAATAAACAAATAAAAGCAAGATGAAGAACAAAATACATGAAAATTTCATCTGACAAGTATTTATTAGTATCTCTAGTTCAATTGATTTGTTGTTCACAAAATAGTATCATCACCCAAAAATGCCTTTTTTGTTTCGATTGAAGGAGGAAAGGACAGAAACCACAAACATGGCAAGGAATGCAACAAAAAGAACACTTGAAGCAACAATTCCACGAACATAAAACTTGTTGTTTGTGCTCCTTGTTGCATCTTCCTTTGAAACACCAGATGCGTCAAATATTTGGTCAAAGAACCTCTTAAATTCGATCGAAATTGCAAAACCCGCACCAATGGCCGTGGCCAAAAGCCCACTTATCACCTGCAATTTCAAACATTTTTCATTGAATTCACGTGTATATGTAATGTATAGAGAACATGTTATAAGTAGTAAAAGAAGAAAATTAATGTTTAATATGTGGAGCATGCATATACGAATAAAGATCAAGACCTTCTGCCCAAAATTTAAAGATATTAAGTATATGAGTTATCATTCGCATATATTATTTGCATTTGAATTTGATCATTTGAATCTTAAGACAAATGAAATTGAACTAAGTATGAATTAGTCGGTTCCCGATTTGATGATTTTCTTAAGCATATAATAAAAAATACCACTTTTTGTATTGGCTTAATAACAATTTTGGCTCCCTAAGTATCAGGAAGTTGCGATTTTGGTCCCCTAACAAAATAAAATACAATTCAGCCTCTTAAGTACCGTCTCTTTTGCAGTTTTGGCCTCGGGTTAATTTTGACAAAGTCAATGCTCATGTGGGCCACGTGTGTAATTTATTTATTTTTTATTTTTTAATAATTAAAAAAATATATAAAATAAAAAAATTACACATGCGGCTTCCACGTCAGCATTGACTTGGTCAAAATTGGTTTGGGGGGCCAAAACTGCAAAATGGACGGTACTTAAGGGGATGAATTGTATTTTATTTTGTTAGAGGGTTAAAATCGTAACTTTCTAATACTTTAGGGGTCAAAACTGCTATTAAGCTTTTTGTATTATGTTGACGATTTTGCGATAAATTTTTTTTATGATTTATTCTCATATTTTGTTATTTTCATTCTTTCGGTGTTCTATAAATTTATAGTTTTCCATCATATTTTCATAAATAAGGACATGCATGCACCTCTCCAAAAAAAAGGACATGCATATATATTAAGGTGGTTGATATAATTGAAAAACAATAAAAGGTTAAGAACCTTGTCTCCATAGAAGTCAAATTCTGGCAAAAATCCATTGCGTATCAATCTCTTCTGCTGTACAGCATAGTATATAGAAAATGGTAGCTGCACTATACAATATGCACCAGCAATTGCAGCAACAGCGACCACATACCTGCAATTTTGAGATAATTCATAAACAATGTACTTTAATTAATTGGCTAGAAAAACCTTTGAATAGTATTTCATGTGTCTTGGTAAAATACAATACAACTGTTAAAATATGACCTGACATTTTAAGAGAAATAGGCTTCTAAAAAATCTAGGCATTCTCTATTTAAGAAAAAATTTGGTCTGATCTGACTTATCATAGGCTAGGTCGTAGATCCTATAGATCGGTTTGACCTATTTCATACCTAATTATTAGGACACACGGTTGGGATATTGTACATACATCGTACAACCTTTCCTCAACATGATGTACATGCAAATCAAAATATGTCGAGAAAAAAATATTAAAAAAAGGCCAAACGTATCTCAATTGCTCGCATAAAATAGGGATCTCACTTTTGTGATAAAATAAGGTGTTGGGTGTTCCTTTTGCATGTTCATAATTCATTTCCCTCTTATCAATACCAGCTTGAATGCATTTTTACCTGTATGAAAGGAAGTCTTGAAATTTCATATTTGTACCATCATCAAATTTGGCAGTGTTAGTAACAAGTAAGGCCACGGTTGCTACTGAAGCTGCTAGTGTGATTATCCTAAGCACAAGCATTGAGTTGATCGCACCTTTGGACACCATGTTTTCTTCCAAGATCGTTTTCCACTAATTAAGTTTCTTGTTACAGTACTTTGTTGTGACCAAAAGAAACCATTTTATAAACAAAATTAAGAAATAAGTTTATGTTTGTTTCTCTGTCCACCAACGTTACCTCCAATGGCATTTGTCTTAATCTATAAACAGTGTTGTTTATTTTCTTCTCATGAGACTGTTGATGATTATTAAGCTAATAGCTATGCTAATATAATGTTCAATTAAATATTCTTTGGTAGAAATAATTTTTTTAATTATTCTCTTTGAAGAGATTTTTTTTTTCTAATAAATCCCACTTAAAGGGAAAAATTTTGGGTAATATATATTGTTGAGAAAACTACTACATCCCTCCTTATATATATATATATATATATATATATATATATATATATATATATATATATATAAGATTCCCTTGAGTAAAATATGAAAATTTAGGTAGTTGATTTTGATATTTAATTTATTGACAATTTTTTTTTTACAAGTTAACTCTTCATGAGAGAATTGTTTAACATGTTTTCATAAGAGTACTTAGTATATAAATTGCATAAATTTTTTAACATAATTAGAAAAATATTGGTAAAGAAATAATAAATGCATTGAGTATTTGAAATTAGTCTTATAAAAAGAGATAAAAAAAAAAAAAAACTTAAGAGAGTCGTGTTTTTGGACAAATAAAAGGTACTATATAATTTTAAAAATTTGAAAGTAGGTGAGTAAAAGAAATTATTTTTTTTCTTTTTTTTCACACGCTTAATGCATTTTAGTGTTGTAGAAATGTTATAACACTCTCTTTCTAGCATTTTATGATATGAATAGGAGAAGCGAATACATAACATGAACCCTCTAATTAAAAGTTGTTTTAACTAAATAATTGGAATTGTGACCTATACTCAAAAAATGTAACAGCATCCATTTGCATCTTTGAATCACTAGTATGCATTTTTTTATTTTGTTGTATATTTCTAAGACCTAACTTTTTAAAAAAGAGTTAGTGAAGAGAGAAACTATGATTAATTAAAGTAGTGTTACTTTAATTAATCATAGTTTCTCTCTTCACTAACTCTTTTTTAAAAAGAGTATTAGCACTACTTTAATTAATCATAGTTTCTCTCTTCACTAACTCTTTTTTAAAAAGAGTAATGATTTATCCTTTTTGAGAGTTTTTAACTTTCGTTCCTAAATTTTCAAATTCATAATGTCCCTGATGAGTTGACATCTTATAGATAAAATATGTCTATTTCGATCTTGTTTTGAAAATCTTTCTAGGATAAAATAAGAATTGATTAAAGGACGTTTGAGCATTTCATTTCTAACAATGTGGTTGATAAATGTTGGCACATCAATGAAAATGACCTCATTTACTTATCTTCTATTAAACTCAACATGATGGTTTTGATAATACACACTAAATACATTCTTACATTCACCAATATCATTCTCAAAGTTTGTAACATCATTTCCACCCTTATGAAAATAATCTCCCACTTTTTTCAAATCAATGGCAAAATCAAATTATTCTGGTTACTGAACCCAATGAACATTGTGTAATAGCCATATGGCTTTCCCAACATCCACATTGCACATGGGTGACAACCATCTTTACCTAGCACAAAGTGAACTTCATCATCCTAATTTAAAAGTTGACTCAGTTAGTATTGAACTCCCTAAAAAATCGTGGCACAATTTTACATGATTGCAGCTAGTTAGTATTGTGTATGAATTGAAATTGTTGCACAATCCAATGCAATGATGACATTCTTTAACTCATTTGTTGAAAAATCCCATGTAATTAAATGAGAGAACTTTAAGGGTTTTTGGGTAAGATTCGAAGATCAAAATGTGAATCTTGAAGAACCAAAACAGGAGGTGTTTGGAAAAGGGTTTGTACCTTTTGGGGAGAGATATTCATGGATAGGGAAACACATGAGAATGAGAGTCTCGAGAGAAACTTGAGCTTATCTTGAGAGACCAATAGAGGAGATGCTTAGAAAATCAAAAGGATAAGGGATGGTTCATTTTATGTTAGATTCTAAAGTTGGGAAACAATTTATAAACACATTGGGTAGGTAATTCTTTAAGTCTCTTGACCACGAAAAAATATTTGGAAAAAGGTAGAAATTATGTGTATTGTTGGAGTTGTTGAAGCTAATTTCTTATAACTCTTTAGTTTCTCTTTGCAAGAATTTCATTGATAGTGAAATTGAGATATCTTTTTGCTCCAAACGTAGTTCGTTGTTGGACTGAATTAGATGAACAAATTCTTAGTGTGTTGTTCTCTACTCTCTACTCTCTTTATAATGTTTGTTCTTTGATTTGATTATGGTTTTGCTTTGCATTCTCTAGATCAGTTTTTGTTGTTTTCTACTGTTTTAGTTATTGGTTATCATTAATATTTACCCTACATGTCTAAGTTTATCGGTGTAATTTTAAATTTAAAATTCACAACAATCTCGAATGCTCATGTATTATGTTATGATAATTATAATAAGCCCTTATAGAAAAGCCCTTGTAATAATAAGGGCAAATTCTGCTCTCAAAAGAAAAAAATTCACTTCTCATGTTTGATTATACTTCTTTCTAAGTCATATGTTCGTTACATCTATTGAAACGAGTTTGCCTTTAATTTGATTTGTCGCTTGTTGGATTCTCTCAAAGACTTTATAATAATAAGGGCCTAGTTTTACAACTTGAATTATTTAATTTTATTTTTCGTGGCCGGTTTTGAGATCTAAGTAAAAGTTATAGGTTGCTTTTAAAAAAGAGTAAAAATTATAGGTAAATGTCCTCGTCGAATACATGTTAATGAATTCGATGCAGAGTTATTGTTTTAAACGATGTACAAACAATTTTATTTTAATTTATAAAAATAAACTATATTCATTCATTCAAATTGATTAAGTATATTGATACAAGATAAATTTAAAGTCGTTAAAAATAAAATAGATAAATTTCTATACAAATTCACAACATCTATGTTAAAAAAATAAAACGATAAAATACATATATCTATAAATACGACTATATTCAAGATGCTCATATTTTTATTAAAAGTTGCATAGTTAGCTAGGTCCATACAAAGATTCTTGACCGGGATTTAATATAAATTTTAGAAGAAACAAGTATCCAGCTGTTAATGGATTAAAATTAATTGTTTGCTATAGTGTGGACCATTTCAATGAACAGATTGTTGATCACAAAAGGATGACATTCCTTGCATGAAAATCACAATGTAACTTTTGGCACCTTTTCATTGTTTGTTACCGATTATCTAGGAAAGTTTGTTGCTTCTCTTTCTATGTTGTTTGTCTCAAAAGAAGAAAAAAAGAAGAAGATTAACTAAAAAAATTGTTATAAAACGGTTATATAAATATTATTACTCTAATTCAATCATAGAGATAAAGATGGTTGTTTTCTTAATCAAAGAGTCTCTCTCATAAATAACTTTGTACTCCGGTGGTCTTATTTACATAAAACAATTGACATTTTAATTGAATAATTTATATATTCGGTATAGAATATAGACCAAATACATCAACTATTCGATAAATCTAAAAAGACAATTGTTTCTTGTAAATAGGACTGGAGGGAGTATAATATAGATGTTTTTAACATGTTCAATATAGTCTTCGAGGTGGAAGTTTAGTGACAAAAGCTTCACATTAAAACTTTGAGAAAAAAAGTTTAAATCTCATATGAGACAGTTGTAAACTGACCATTAGTATCGATGTCATTAATAACTATTCACTTTTCTTATTTATTTTTTTTATTTAAAAAACACCTTTAATGTTACATATGATAAAAAAAAAAAAACAATGATAGGTTGACACTCTTAATGTATACACACTTTGTAAAACTCTGAAAACCAAATATATTAAATGTGTGACCATATTTTGTTTAGTTGCGTGACCACTATTTTTTCAGAATTTATTTGATTAATTAAATGAAAAAATAGTGGCCACAGACATTTTAGTTGCATGACCGCACGCTTGCCTCACAACCAACTTCGGTTTAAATGCATGTATTGGAAAAATTATTAATTTTGTGGACTTTGTACTTTGGACTCACAATGAACCCATTAGTTTGGACGTGTGCATGTGGTTTGAATGTTTACTTCTAAAAACATAGAGAGCTTTTAGTTGTGTAGTGATGATGAGAGATATCAACATTAGCCTTTTGTGTTTATTTGGTGCGCTAAGGTGGTGCTAAGTTCAGCAGAGAGTGACTCTATTGATTCGACACCCAAATTGACAAAAATGTCCTTTATATAATGATCGGGAGTTACATCCCAATTGATTGATAGCTAAATCTCGATCATAACATTTTAGGACATATAACCCGATCAACATTAGACTAATAGTACAACAGAGGCCTTGTTCTCATATGTCATATATGTATTTGTTGGAACAAAACATCAACACTATGTTCTTTGCACATTCAAAGACACTAATCCCATGAAATATGGATTTTCATTTAATTGGAGTTGAAGACCATGTATTTGTTGTCATATTTCTTCAATTTAGTAACAAGTGTTAACTTCCTCATTTTGTTGTTGTTCATTTTGTTGTTGTCCAAGGTTAGAGTTTTTGATCAATTAGAATGTCATTGTGAATCTAGTTTAGAAATTTTGTAGTTATAGAACAATTTCATTATGAAAACTAATGTGAATGTAGTTTAGGGTTTGATTTAGTGAAATAAGGTATTGAAATGTGATGAAAGGTCGTTTTACATTATTGAGTTTGTTTTTGAGTAAGTTTAGTAAAGAACTGAGTCATCATAGATGAGTTTTCGATAAGTTGTTCATGGTTTAAGGATATTTTGAATTTTTTTCAATTGAGTCATGTAATTGTTTCTTCCTTAAACCAGACAATTTCATAGGTATTTTCAGTCTTTTATTGATAAATCATGTAGTTCGGGAAACACTCATGGAAGTTTTGGTAGACATGAAATGAAGGTGATTAAGTTTCAGTTAGGCTTGAAGACATTACAAACTTGGGAATTTTTTCGCTAGAACAAGTCGGAGAAGGATAACACTAAAAGAAAGGCGAAAAAAGGCAAATTCCACACATGAGGCTATGCATCCAAGGCGCATGGAAAGGATAGTATTTTCTCTCTGTCGACTTCCACGTGCACTGCACATATTCTCACTTTCCCCGCTCGTGTTGTTCCGTGAAAAGGTAGCATTTTGTTGTTATTTCCTTGCAAGTTTGGGGAATAAGCTCAGAATTTCAACCCAAACCCAACATAAAATATGCCTATAAATAGAGCTCCTTCCACACAATCGAAACTTGACGGTTCAAGAGAAAGTCTAGCATCTGTAGCATCAAGGAGGAATCTAACACCTCCTGAACTTATGTTCTTGAGTATGTTTTATTTCTTTTTGATTATGTATTTTGTTACCATGAGTAACAAAACACTTTTTTATTAGGGTTCTAAGATGAACCTCTGTTTATTCGTTGAAATTTATTAATTCAAGTCATTTATTCAGTTATGATTTGAGTTATATTTAATTTTGATATGCGTTAGGCTTAATACTTTATTACCCTGGGGAGTGCGACATACCTATCCCGCAAATTGAACGTATATAAGGGTTTAAGATTGGATTCTTGCTTTAATCAGAATCCTTATGTATTAATTTTATTCTATCATCTTTAATTTATTGAGGATCGTTAAGGTATGTGGTTAAGCTCTAAGATTGGTGTGCAATGTAGTTCTTATAGATGATAATTTATGAATTTCAACATGTGTTTTGTTTCAATTACTTGTGACACTGTAAATCTCCACTTTAATAACAATATCAATGTGCACAGAAGCTTCGAAGAGTGGCGGCCATTTACCTTAGTGAGCATATGACCTTAAGGGTGATGAGGAGAAACATGACATATGGAGGTATTTATTCCCATAAAGTGAACCACTTTTATATAAACCTTAGTTTATAATTGATAGACATATTTTCATCTTTTTTGAACAAAGAGGTAGAGGGGAATTCAAAGAATCATAATCGCCACTAATCATCTAAATCAAACCCTTTTATTATTTCTACAATCAATTCGCTTTGTGAAATCAAATTAAACTTTCAAACTACCCCCATTTTATTGTTGTAATTCATAAATTAAGTCGACTGCCTGGTAAAAACAACAATATATATGAAATTGATAACTTACTACTTTATTACTTGGAATGGTTTTGTGCACTTGCCAAAGTTTTCATCGAAAAGCTAGTTAGGAATGTGAGTGTAATATTTGTGCTTTAGATGTTCAATAGAATGCTCCAATGATTAATTTTTCTTTTCTTGTTGGTTGTTCTAGATATGGCTGACGATGTTGGTCGAACGAAGCACAATATAGCGACGTTTCACAATTATGTATGTAGAGATCATGTGGGAAATAATCCTCCGACATAAGGGCCATTGTAAGAGCTTCAAAGGCTCAAGAGTCTGATGATGACTTGCCCAGGTGCCATCATTATCATAATAATACACATCATCAACACCACCACCACAATACCCACCAACATCACCACCACCAGAAGAGGATGTTGATATGCAATTTGGTGGTGCTCCTTCATATAAGTTACTACTTATCAATTTTTGTAATCATTAAATTTGAAATATCGGTTGGAAATTTAAGTATAAATACATTCATATTTATGTTGTCTTCATTCTTAATATTGTGTGTGTGTGTGTTCATATTTTAGTTACTGTATTATCAGGAACGTGAGAAACCGCTCAGATACATAAAAAATCGAAAGAGGATAATCAACGTCAATCAACCGCCAAGGAATCTGATATGGTTTTGGGTTGTAGTAGATGTATATGGTATTTTGCACCATGATGATACCAAACATAGTCAAATTAATCTGAGTATATGTAGTGACTTGATGCATAGGTGACATAGCGAGACATGTAGTTTTCATCGGCCCATTTGTGAGATTACCATCATGCAGGATGATATCTCATGTTTGTTACACTTGTTTATCCATGGTTAGTTGTTGAACCATCAACCCCGAACATCTAAAGAAGAAAATGTTGAGATGTTGAATGAGATTCTTAGATTAAACGTAGAAGACGCTAGATGCAAGTGTGAACAGCTAAAACGAGCTCATATAACCTTCAATTCGCTTCCAAAGGTCTTAGACTATAATCTGGGGAAACCCATATATTTTATAATCAACCAGGGATATATGCACTATCTCCACTGAAAAAAGTCAGTTTACGTCGAAATGATGTACCTAACCTATTTCCAAGACCTCACTACAATTTATTAGTGATTTTGGGGTGTTTCAGCTCTAGCAATCACGTACAACTATCTAGGTGAATGACAAAGCCACCTGTTAAGTAGACGAATATATATTATTCCCTCATTCATGTAAACTTTAAGATATTTAAGATATTTTGGCTGATGCATTTGTAATATTTAAGATATACCTTTTTGGATGTGTTCGTAATCGTTACTTTTTTTTCCAGGGTTGGGTTATGGAGCATTTTGAGGACATACATCATTTTCATTCTTATTGAGGTCAAACCACGCACAACCCAATTCATTCTTAGCAAAGGTTATAAGACACGAGATCTATATGTGGATGATGTTATCTCCCCCCTATGACAATCATCGTCAGACACATCTATTCGAGAACATCTGCTTGTTCTCTAGATGAATCTAATGTGAACATCGGATGTGTTGTCCCCACTTGCCAAAACGTATGGTTAGGCAATATGGACATGTTTAGGGGATCCCTGGACATTATGCATGTTCCGCATCACAGCAGACTGTTTAATGGATGGACCATGCATTTGAGGTTTTCTTGTTATATGTTATATCAGAAGAAATTAACGGGACAATTATGGAGAATAAATGGAAAGTCAATCATGTTTACATTTCCTGGTTTTATAAGGTCAGTTATCCCATGTTGATGCTTCTTATTGAGGGAGATCCGCCTAGGCTGGAAAATCGAGAGGTTCTGATAGAGCATGAAGGTTATGAACATTGCTTTGGATGTGGTAAATAACAATTAAGAATACGCAAAGCATCCTATATATATGCTAGTGCCCAGGACATTGTTACAGAAACAACGCCTGCCACCCGATATCAATTGAGGCTTAGTCATAAAAGTTATCGAGAATATGCAAAGAGAGTGACTCAATTGTTAGGGCTTTACTTTCATATTTTTATGTTCTGATGTGCTATCATATATATTGATATTTGGTTATGCTTTGGATAATAATATTTCAGATAAAGTACGCATACGATTTTCATGTTTTATTGGTTTATTGGATAATGAACACGTACAATTTTGCATGTTATGTCTCTCTATGTAATCAACTTGTTTTGTTTGATTAGTTTGTGCATTTTCAGCTCTTGCCAAAACTGTCAAAATATGTTAGGACACAAAACATGCCATTTCTGCTAATGATTTCAAAATAAGAATAGAAAATATTTACAACAAAAACAACAACACTATGATTAAAATAAAATACTACGCTAATGATTTCAACATTTTCTATTACTTCATGAGAAAAACAAATAATCAACAGTGATTTTTATCTATACTGTATATAAAGAAAACTACCCCTTTCAACATTTTTGGGTTAGATTTTCCCTTTCTAAAAATACCCTCAATTATTAATACAAATAACACATGTAACAAATAGATAGGAATAAATTTAAATATTAAAAAAAATAAAACAAACACGATAAGAATATATATATATATATATATATATATATATATGTTTGATTTTTTTTCCTTTATCATTTAAAAAGTGTAACAAATTAGATGAGTATATTTATACTTACTTTTTCATTAACCCAATTATACCCTCAAACAACTTTTTCTATAATATAGATTGTTGTTGTTGTCATTAAAAAATAATTTAGATTTATTTTTTTTATTATATTGGTGGTGTCATTGAAATTGATAATCATGATTAGTTGGTTTGTTATCACATGAAACAGACAAACATTTGTATTTTTAGCTATAATCAAAATCAAAGTTTCATAAAAAAAAATCCACTTAGGTTGGCCTAGTGGTATTGGCTTGGGACTTGAGAGTGTGCTCCTCGAGGTCTCAGGTTCGATTCATTCTAGATGTCAATTTGGGTGGACTAATTTAGCTTCTTCAAAAAAAAAATCATAAAAAAGCACCGTTAATAATTTTCAAACGTGAGCGCAATCAAAAGAGCGGAAAAATGGGCACGTGAGAGCCCGTCTTTTCGGTAGTCATAATAAAGATAGGTTGACACCCTTAATGTGTACACTCCTTTGTACTACTCTGAAAAATTTCAAGGCTTAAATGCATTTTTCACACCCTATGTTTCAAAAAGTTGCGATTTTGGCCTCCTTTAAAAAAAAATGGATATTTTGACCCCCTAACTTTTGGCCCTCTTTTGATTAGCAGATTTTGATGGAGATTATGATAATTTCACAGTCTATGATGGTGTAAAATGGCATGGGGATAGAAGGATGTTGATAAATGGAGTCCAAACTGGCACAATGTAACTTTTGGACCTCCTAAAGAAGGATCACTTATCAGTTTGGACTCCACTTATCATGCCAATTTGGACACCATGCAAGTTTGGACTCCACTTATCAGCATCCTTATATCCCCATGTCAGTTTACACCATCAGAGACTGAGAAATTGACATAAAATCAGCTAATCAAAAGAGGGCCAAAAGTTAGGGGGTCAAAATATCCATTTTTTTAAAGGGGGTCAAAATATCCATTTTTTTAAAGGGGGCCAAAATCGCAACTTTTTGAAACATAGGGGGTGAAAAGTGCATTTAAGCCAAATTTCAAATATCTAAATATATGGTATGTTTAACCACATTTATTCAGTTGCGTGTCCACAATTTCTTCAGAAAAAATATGGTCACATAACTAAAAAGCGTGTGACCACTATTTTTCCATTTAGTTAACTAAATAAATACTAAAAAAATAGTGGTCACACAACTAAAAAAACGTGATCATATCAACCTAACATTGCTGGTCTAAAATAGAGCGGGACTTGTAAAAAACTAATTTGTTCATGGGTTATGAATATGTCAGCTATGGACTAGTCAAATAATTTGGGTTATAAACAAGAAAGTCCATACAACAATAATTTCAACAAAAAAAAAAAAGTTCTTTAGGCTTAACAATTGCTCCAATTATGTTTTTTAAAATAGTATGTTTTTCACGGTTACATAACTATATTAAAAAGACATCATGTAGCTAAACAAGGAGAAATTTGATATAAGTAATAATTGTTACGAATTCGTTGAAAAATTACATCAATAAAACTTTGATGTGTGCAGCAAAGTAATCAAGCAACCAAAATCAAGTGGGTGACAGTTATAAATACAAGGCAAAAGATAGAAAACAGCGAGAGAAAGAAAGAAAGAAATAAAGAACAAACGAAAATTTGTTTACCCAGTTCGGTATAATATTGACCTAGTCTGGGGGAAAGAGCAACTCTCCGTTCCACTATAATGATGAGTAACTTTACAAAAGAGAAATCAAAGGGTTACAAGAATAAGTCTTCATACCTAATTCTACCCAAAGTCCCAATCTCTTCCCGTGACCAAGAGACTCAATCCTAACAGTGTTTCTCAAGGTGAATCAATCCCAACCCTAGTGTTTGTTACCAAGAGAAAATTCTATACAAACCCTAGTTTGTTGTTTATTTCTAAACCCTTGTTTTCATCCCCCCCCCCCCCCCTCTCTCTCTCTCTCAAGGTTTCGTCTGATACAAGGTCAATATTTATTGTAATAGAATCCCTCAAAAATTGGAACAAATCTCATGCATAAAAATACGTTTTATTTTTATGCATCAGTGCAAAATCAAGGATCGATTTTGCAAATTGTGGCTCGATTTTTCCAGAAGCAAAACTCCCAACACTGCACCCAAAATCATGGCTCGATTTTGACAGATTTCTGATCCTCAATTTTGAGTCACTTTCATAACATTCTCCAGACTGACTTTAAATTAGTGATGATGCCAATTTAATCATCAACCACTTTGCTGCTATTTCCCTTGCTTCCCACTACACCATGTAGCTCCACAAGTTTCCAACCAACCTCTTCAACCATCGGAATGCCTTCTTCCTTCTTGAAGATTCTTGCATCCAACTACACTAGGAATTTTAGGTAGTTACACAAGTCTACACCTTAACCTCTTCAGCCATCGGAATGTCTTATGTCTTCTATAAGATCATTGCATCTAACTACACTAGGAATTTTAGGTAGTTGCACAAGTATACACCATAACCTCTTTAACCACGGAACATCTCCCGCTTCCTTGAAGATCTCCTTGTAATCAATCACCCTTGGTCTTTTAGGGTAATCCCACAAGTCATACTATACATTCTTCAAACTCCGGAATAGAACATAACACACAAGGTCTTCATAATCGTACCATTCCTGGTGTATTAAACTTCACCTCAAGCTGAGATTTCTCTACCTCAACTAGAAAATGCGTACATCCCATTATGTCTTTCACCTTGAAACTCCACCTCAAAGGTGGATCACGAGTATTCTTACATCCGCCCCTCTAGACTGACCATGAGTATTCTTACCACCGCCTCTCTAGACTGATGTTGAGTGTTTAACGTCTCTCCAGATGACCACCGCACTACAAGGCATTATTTCCAAGGTGAGAAACATCACCTTCTTCATTCTCCAAACAAGACACCACCAAAGCACCTGTATCCTCATAACCCTCAGAGACAATTTGTGCGGAGTTGCCATTGTTCTACGAACAATCCTTCACGAACTGACCCATCTTGTTACAGTTAAAGCATATAAACTTTGACTTGTTACCACTCTTTCCCCGGTTACCTCCACCTCCACCATTCCTTCTTGAAACACTTGGGCCTTGACCATTTTCATCAGCTCTCAAGTCCTTGGACTTGGTCAACTCCTTGGTTCTCAAAGTCGCTTGAACTTCTTCCAAGGTAACAGTGCCTTCTTTGCCATAGAGCATGATATCTTTGAAAGATTCAAAATATCTCGGTAGAGCACACAACAAGAATATAACTTTATCTTCATCCTAAAGATGCACCTCAATATTCTCCAAGTCATCAAGGAATTTGTTGAACTTCGCAAGTTGCTCCATGATGGCCTTTGACTGTACCATCTTGAATGAGTAGAGTTGTTGCTTTAGGAATTGCCGATGAGGCAAAGACTTTGCCATATACAAAGACTCCAACTTTGACCACATCAATGCCGCGATTAGTTCGTTCGCTACATCTCTCAAAACTTTATCCTCGAGGCACAAGACAATGGCACTCCTGGCCTTGTCCACCATCTCAGTCTTCTATGCTTGTGACATGGTGACCGGTAACGCACCTTCACCCTTCAAAGCTTTCTCACACTTTATTGTATTAACACTGCTTCCATCTTTACCTTCCATAACCCAAAATCATTATCTCCGGTAAATTTCTCAATATCCCACTTCGAACCCAAGGTACTTGATTATCGTTTGATCTTTGCCCCACTGTGTGCGTCAATTGTTGTGAATTCTTTGAAAAATCACACCAATAAAACCTTGATGTGTGGAGCAAAGTAATCAAGCAACCAAAATCATGTGGGTGACAGTTATAAACACAAGCAAAAGATAGAAAACAACGAGAGAAAGAAAGAAAGAGAGAACACATGAAAATTTGTTTACCCAGTTCGGTCCAATATTGACCTAGTCTAGGGGAGAGAACAACTCTTCATTCCACTGTAATGATGAGTAGCTTTACAAAAGAGATATCAAAGGGTTACAAGTATAAGTCTTCAAACCTAATTCTACCCAAAGCCTCAATCTCTTCATGTGACCAAGAGACTCAATCCTAACAATGTTTTTCGAGGTCAATTACATCTTATACATACATCTTATCAACTGTTTCTATAAGAAGTTTGCAGACATCTTATCTACTGTTTTAAACTGATCAGTTGTATACTCTCTATGTAAGCATTGATAACAAGTAATTAGATTCCACTAAAAATAACAAGTAATTAGATAGTGACCCAATTACAAACACTGTATCATTCACTAACTTTGTATATATGTCTGTCTATTAAATAATTTTAAGTAACACGCAAGAGCAATATTTTTCCATGTTTGTATTTATGCTTACAAGTAGTACGGATAAAGACACACCTAACTGGATATGGATAATATCTCTTCATAAACATAGCAGCCCAAGACATAAACCTAACAAAATAAAGTACAACATTAATTTTGTGGACTATCAAAAGACAAAACAGTTTTTTTTTTCAAAGAGCACGTTTAAGGACTTAAACAGTAAGTTTTTATAAAAATCTGTATATTTAATGCATTAAAAATTGAAATATTAAAATGTTTTAATGAATACATTCTTAATTTAAAATCCTTAAAGAATATCTTTAGGACACTTGTCATTAAGACCTTAGTTTTTTTTCTTCTTCCGAAGATGATCAAGGAGGTTTTTTTTTTTTTTTTTTTTTTTATAATTTATGGATGACCATTTGTCTTTGTTTTAGATAGAAACCATAACTCAACAATCAACTTATTTTTAGTTTTAGATTTTGAAAATTATCTATGAAACACGTCCGTAGTATTATAGAGTCCAAATATGTTGATTTATATGACAAGCAAGAATATGCGTTAGAGGAAGATGAATATGGTTTTAAAATATTTTACGAGTTTAGCGAAAGCGTGATTAGAAAACCGTTTGACTTATTAGATTCATGCACGATAGCGATAACAAAAATATAAAGACAATGATAATATACTTATATTTATTATTGAATTGAGAGATTCAATTGTCAAATCTTACTGCAATCAAATATCAATATTCCACAATACAATTCACAAAACTAGCCAAACTCAAACAAAACCTAATTGAATAAAAACAAGCTAACACTAAGGAACACAAAGTATATGAACTAATGAATTGAAACTTAAATATTGACTTTGAAAAGAATCTCAATTCAAAGAACTAAGATTAGGATAACAATTAAAATTCAATTCATACACTACAATTAATGCAAAATTAAAGAGGAAAGGAAATAGAAAAGACACCGAGAGTTATAGTAGTTCCCCATTTCTTCCTCGTTTTGGGGTACATCTACTCTTGATAGAATGCGTCTCTATCAAGGACTTCCACTATTGTTGAAATTTGATTACAAAGTTGTACAAGAATTCCCTCAATTATCCTAATTTTCAATTCCTATGCAACCACAACCCCAATCTTCAAGTAACCCTTGAAATTGGTGATTCTCTAAGTCCTCGAATCCTCAAACTCTCATGCAATCTTTGAAGCTCTACACCTCGAACTCTTCTTTGCTATGTCCGGAGCTTGGATCCCCTTAAACTTGATAAGAATATAAAGAACCCCCAATCCCCTGGGAGGTGGAATGAAATTACTCAATTCTCTTTGGAACCTTGACTCTCAATCAAGTTTCTTGAATGAAACCAATATACAATTCCTATACCACTCAAGCAATCTATGACTTAAAGACCACGGGGATTCTTAGAAAAAGTGTTTAATATGAAGAACTAGTGGAAAGATAGGTTCGAACACTCAAGAGAGAAAGTTGAAATTGATTCAGTAATTTCAAATGAGTATGGGTATTGCTATATATAGGAAGGACTGATACGTGTAAGATTTTAGGTAAAAATAACGTAGTGATTCAATTCAGTAAGTGTCTGATTTGATCCATCCATGTGAAAAAGGAAAAAAACTGAAGTTGTCAACATTTGATACATACAAAAATATTTGATACGATTCAAAAGTTTTTAGATGAAGACTAATACGAATTATCAAGAATATTTGATATGATTCATTCATGCATGAAAAACTGAATCTAAGAAGATTGATACGAATCAAGAGTATTTGATACGAATCAAAAGTTTCCAGCTGAAGATTGATACGAATCAAAAATATTTGAATCGATTCAAAAAGGCAAAATGCAAGCTCAAAGACAAAAACAAATTATACAAATCAAGACATTTTAATTTGATTTATGATTGATACGATTAAAAGAATCATGATTCGAATCACAGTTCATGATCAACAAGAAACAAAGGCAGAGAGACATATTGATACGATTTGGAATAATGTGAATTGAATCAAGAACCTGAAAAAGAGGTTTTGCCTTTCAACAATGAATATTTTCACACAAAGACAAACTTGACATACAAGAACCATATGACACAATGAGACAATGATTGCTCCGTACTTTAATGTATTCTAGGCTTTAACTTAAACTATTTAAACATCCTCAAAGAAATTTAGCTAAGAAACATCGTCAAAACACAAACCTTACACTATAAGCAACTTCAAAAGACTCGTAGTTCCTCCACAAAACAACAATACTTACTCTATTCCATATTATTCATACACTGTGAGACAACCATAAAACCACCATATTTAGGCTTTAAATAAAAAGAAATAGTTTATATAAGACATAAGTTAGAAACTTCAATTCGAACCTGCACTTACAATATAGTGTTATATATTGAATTGATTAAATCATATTTTCCTCTTACTTATAAAGACTTTTATCTTTTGGTTGCAGTAATGTTTGAATAAATATGGTAGTCAACCATAGTCAAACTTGGAATAATACACACTAGAGCAATTTAAATATTTTCTTTCTCAAACATAAAAATATGCTAAGTTATATATAATTTAAAAATTTCTCTTTAGGAACCTAACATATTGCTTACAAGCACCTCGAATTCGAAAAAATACCTTCAATGATAGTTAACTATTGTTCGCTACTGAATGGGAGTTAACTATTTAGTGCAAAATCATCTTTGTCGGTAAGTACCATCAAATGTTGCAATCCAATGGTCAATCATGATTTGTGCACTAAACGGTTCATAACTCCAGTTCAACAACAAACGGTAATTAACTACTGTTGAGTGTATGTTCGAAAAATTCGAGGTGTTTATAAGCAATTGTTAGGTCCTAAAAGCAATTTCCATATAAATTTGTTTAACTACTTAACTTGAATATTTGTCTATTGGGCTTTTTGTTCTTTTTGTTTACAGGCTCAAATAATTTTTGGTAATTTCTTCAAGTATTTATGTAGGGAGAAACTTTTCACACCCTACATCACTTGAGATGTGCAAATTCTAAAAAAATATGTGAATTTTGTGTGTCGTCCCAAAGTATATTTTCAAACACAATTTTTTTTCTAAGTACACTTCTACAACTATGTATGATTTTTTTTTTTATAAGTGTGGTGATGAAGAATATTACTCCTTTTTCTTTTATTTAGTTTAGACTATTATGCATTATTTGTCACTATATTGGAATTTTTTACATAAACCCATTAATATGTACAGCATACAATTTATTTTATAACATGAGAAAATTAAAGAAAAGCTAACAAACTAAGCAAAGGAAGGATGTCCATCGAAAATCACCATTAAAAAAACTCTCGAATCATCATGAAAAATGCTTTCGAATCAACATGAAACAACTCTCCAATATCAAAAATTTCATCACGAACCAGATTTGCCAACTTTTCAGCACACCAATTGGCCTCGTGAAAAATGTATTTGACTGAGCAATCCCAATCAGCTAGGTCAATTAAACCAAGAGTTCTTCCGGTAAAGGAGCAACATGGAGATTATGAGAATGTCTCATCGTAACCATATTACTAATCACCGGCGAATCAATTTCAACAAATGAAAGGACATATTATTGGCAAGACGAAGGCTATAAACTGAACTCCAAAGCTGTGTTAAAACGGAAGTGGCGCTACCAAGATTGCAAGTGAACTGCGAATAAAGAGACCGTTAATGTCTCGAAATATGCTACCATAACTGTAATGAGATCCATCAACATTAAGATTGAAAACACTTAGAGACGGGTGATTGACCTTATTTTTAGCTATGTGTGACTTTTTTCTGTTTTTCCAAGAGAATACTAATCATCCTCTGAAAAATTATTTAGAGAATGAGTAGAGTAAATTAAAATTCATACGTTGTGAGCCAACGAGTTAAGATCCTCTCCTCTTCATTTGCTAAAAGTAAATGGATAATGTCATTTGGTGAGAGATAGACATAAAAAACATGTAATGGGTCTTACCACTAAATGCGTCCAACTACTATTAATTATTTTTAAATTTCTTTGTGTCTTTATCTTTTCAAATTGAGGAAATGGAGAGGCTACTAAATGGAGAGGATATTGACTCTGAGCCAACATTAAAATCACAATATTTAGGGTTACGGTTTAAAATGAAGTTTATATACACAAGTTACAAACTTGCAGCAAATATCCAATATTTTTTCCAGCTAATATTAGTTATTATTTGTTGTTAGCCAATCTCATGGGTTCACTCCTCCTCTGGTTAAGTTGTAACATTTTCCTCTTACTCTACCTTTCCAAACTTATTATTTAAACTAAAACACACACATATTCATTTGCAAAAAAAATAAAAAAGCAGACATTCAAACATGATTCTGCATTTTCATTATCAAAATACATACATACATATATATATATATATACATATATATATATATATATATGTATGTATGTATGTATGTATGTATTTTGAGAGCTTAATTATTTGTATACTAATTTAATAATACCCTAGACAAACGCAGCAGAAGAATAACGAAATGATGATAGTTGATGCGTATTTATCTCCAAAGATAGTCTTGTCCATGAAAGGGGAGTTTCATCTTATTTATTTTAGTATACGCAAAAACAAAGGCTGCAATGCATAATTTGAACATTGTTTTCTTTTATAAAAGTATGTAACTTTTTTTGATCTTTTAGATTTGATGCTTTGACTTTTGGACTATAGCACAAGCAAACTCTCTTTTTGGATTTAAAGATAGGTATCCCCCACTCACATGGTTTGTTTCATGAGTTATCACTATTCAACTTGCAATTGAGAAAATTCTTAGGGAGGGTATTGTGGATCAAAAAAAGAGATGCCTAAAAATTAAGGAGGGCCCTCAACACCAAAATTGATGATTAGGGTTTGTTGGCTAAACTTTTGCTTCATACATTTGAAAACTTTACCATATCAAGATTTGTACAAAAATCAATCAACTCCTAAAAAATATTTTCACACTATATGTAGCCATTTGTTATGGAGTTTAAAAAGAAACTCTACCATAATAAAAATCAATTAATTTTTAAAAAATAACTCGTCATCAAAATGATTTTTTTTAGAGAATCTAATCAAAACATTTTCTCTATCGAAACCATTTTTAAAATATTATTTTTTTGAGATTATCCTTGACAAAAATATAAAGCAAACAAGTGAAAACTTATAATTTTTTTAAATAAAAAATAGTAACAAACGGGTTCTATATAGCACAATAAATTTATGGAACCTTTAGATCCTTCCTTGCAAAGCATATGTCAATTCATATGGAAGCTTTTGTGTTGTAAATAACACCTTCGTTATCTTTATTCTTTCCATTGTGTGTGACATGTTACCACTTATAACTTCTTTTTGGTTACTTTTTGTTTGTTTTACATTCTCAAAATACTTCCATACCCCATGAAAGCATGGAAACTCCATGCACTTGGTTTGCCATGTCATGATTCATGTAAATTGACCCTTATTTGTTTTTGATGAATCCATGGGTGATCATAACCCCATACTTTAAGGGCTTTTGTCTTTCATGTGAGATGATCCAACCACCATCATGGTTGAAGGTGATAGAGAGGCACATGGAGACTAAAAGGTCATCTTCCCACAAAAGATAGTACATATTACAACCAAAAAGATAAAGAGAAAAAATGATGAAAAAGAAGACAATTTTTTTATAAGAAAAATAAAAAAATAAAAAAGGAAAAAGAGAGGTAAAACAACCCACACTCATCTGTCCTACTAGATAATGCTATTCTTCAACACTCTCATTCAAGATCTTATTTACTTTTTTCATAAATATATATATATATATATATATATATATATATATATATATGTTATGTTGTCAACAAAAATTCTTATTTATTTTTCCTCGTTGAGAGAATAAAGGTATAAAACTCAAGATGTCCCGTAGTTGGGTGTACCGGTATGTATTATAGAGACATAGATAGTGAGAGATAGAGGAAAATATAAAACTAAAGGTAATGGAGATGGGTCATAGATTAATGTAAGGGCATAAAGGAACCAAGTAGACCAAAACCCCATAGTAGGAAAAATCCAAGTAGAACCAACTTTTTGTTAACATAAGTGACAAATTAATATTTCCAAGGAATTCACTAGAATTCTATTGATATGCATATATGTCTCTTTCTATTTAACATATCTCCATTAAGGGTGAGAAATTATTCCTATGCTTATCTAATTGCATCCCCCTTTGTGTATATGTGTAGTTATTATCATCAATGTGTACTTAAAAACCGGCCCTCACCAATGTTGGCTGGCACCAATTGGTTCATATAATAATTTATAGTATAATGCTATTTCCTATGTGGGTCGTGAGTCTTTAGGTAAGTGTGAGACAATTGTCTAAGGCCTAATCTTTCAAGATCTTACAAGATTATACATATTTTAAAAGTTATGTTTATCCTTTAATTTAAAATAATTTTATATTTTTTAATATATATGATTAACTTTAAATGAAAACTTATTAAATTAATAAAAAAATTATCAATTTTTCAAAATTTTAAAATGTTTTTTGAAATAAAATTGAATTAGAGGAGACATATTCGTATTCAAGGTTAGAGAGAACCATCAAAATTATTGAAGATTTACAATGAAATTTATGTATATTTTACCAAGTGCAAAATTCAAGACTTGAATCGGAGCACAAAAGACGTTAGCGGGAGGTCCAACCATTTGTGTCAACTAAATATATCTATTTTGATTCTATTTAGATAAGTATAAAGCATTATAAAAAAAATACTATAGTAAAATAAATTTAGTTTTATTTTCATACATAATTTATGGTGAGGGGGTTAAAACCATGTCCAAGGCTGATAAGATTTTCAGATTCAAAGAACACTTATAAATGAATATATATATTTACCTCACTTTAAAGACACTAGTGAAGCTCAAATCCAGGACCTCCGGATCAAAGACATGTATTTTTACCACTAAACCAAACCGTTGAAGTTAAACATTAAGTTTTTTTTTTTAGGGGGAAACATTAACTTATTTTGAAAATGGGAAATCAATTTTCATTTAATTTAATTTGTTATTTTCACTAGGAAGGAAGAAAAGAAATTAATTTTATTTGAAAAGACTAAAGAATACGTGTTTGATTTGCAATAGGGAAAGTTAAAAAAAAAAAAAAAAAAAAAGGAATGAAACTCATTTTATTTCTTAAGAAAAATTTCAAATCCAATTTGATCTTTGAGAAAAATAAAATCAACTTTGGTTTTTAATAAAAATAATTTCCAACATATCCTTGTCAATAATTCAAAAAGGACAATGTAGTCCTTAATAATTATTTTATTTTATTTTTACAAGAAGAAATTTATTGTATTTCATTCATAATAATAGTAGAGATACAAGATGAAATCCTAATATGATTGTGGAAATTAGCATGACGTAATGCCACTCTAGCAAAGCTATGATTGACTTCATTGGCTTTTCTCCGAATAAACCTAACATCAGAGATTGCTAAATCAGAAGCTAACATGCGTCTACAATCATTGATCCCTGTGCTAAAATTAAAGACGCCACATTTACTTCCATAAAGAATATCTACCACAGTTTTGGAATGAAACTCAAAGTCCAAAATACCCAGTTGCAGATCGCAAACCCAATACATTGTTGATAATAAACCTAAAGCCTCACCCAATTCCATATCAAGGAGCGGAGTCATCCATTCAGTTTTGGCTAAGACATAACGATCTTCATCTTCTCGAATACACACACCAATGTCGACCCTATTTAGAGCTAGAGAAAAGGACGCATCGACATTACATTTATACCTATCGGGACTTGGTTTAATCTACTTCAAATTATTAATAGTAGTGGGAGACTAGGGAATAGGATGACGAGTAGTCTGAGCATTCCTCCAACTAGTAAGAAGAGAACTTGAGTTGTTTCAATAATATTGTTTCATACCTTATTGTTTTTATGCTTCTATATACTCTAGAGGATCACACTAAAAACTTGCTTTTGATGTTGATCCAAGTGTTGTAAGATAGCAAACACATTGGTTCGAAAGCTTGCATCAATATAAAAAATAACCATCAAAGGGCTCCATAAGCCAATACGCTGCGAACAGAGTATGCTTTTATTACACATAAAGAACATATGAGTACTATGCTCACCAAAATCATCACACAATGCACACCTATTAGTACAATGAACTCCTTTTGATTGCAATCGGATTTTCGTGGGCAAACAATTACGACAAGTTCTCCACAAGAAATTCTTTACCTTCGGGGGCAATTTTAAACTCCAAACACAATTCCAATTACCCGACACACGGTGTTGTACAACTTCCATATCATGATTCATAATATCCTTATAAGCACTTTTAACTGAATAAGCACCATCCTTATCGAACTTCCAAACAGGCACATCATGAGTCACCGAAGGGAGTAACAGAGTATTAAAAATATTTCTAGCGGTAACATTATAAAAAAAAAAAGCATTAATTAGCTCCATATTCCATTGTTTTTTTTTTGGGGGGGGGGGGGGGGGGGGGTAACCAACAAGTCAGAAACAGTGATAGATGGCCACTCCAAATGACGACGAGTAGACGTTACTATTCGTGCAGCATTACTGAGTCATGGATGATCCCAAACTGGTATGTGTTCTCCTGTGCTTATACTCCACTGAAAACCACGACGAATCACATCTTTTACACTCCATATACTACACACATAACTAGGATTATGACCTATACTAGCTCTAAAATAATCACTTCGAGGAAAATATTTAGCTTTGAGTAAGAGAGTGATTAGAGACTCTGGAGTAGAAACCAACTTCCAAGCCTGCTTGCCAACCATAGCCATATTTAATGTCTTAAGGCCCTTAAAACCCATACCTCCAAACACCTTAGGAACTGAAAGACGTTCCCAAGATAGCCAGTGTAATCCTCGAGAATTCGCTGAATTATGACCCCACCACAAGGAGTTTAACATTTTTTCTATTTCATTAATGAGGGATCCCGGAAGAAGGAAAATACTCATCAGTAGATTGCAAAACAGATTTAATGAGAACCTTCCTTCCAGCCTGCGAGAGACATCTACTACTCCAGAAGTTGATTTTATTTCAAATATGATCCTTAATAAATTTAAAAGTTGCATGTTTCTTGTGTCAAATCATAGATGGCAGTCAAAGATATTTACATGTACCCAACACTCGACGAACACCGAGAGTAGTAGCAATGAGGTTCTATAGATCGTCTGGAGTATTGCGACTACAAAATAATTATGACTTCTGAAGATTAATGTCTTGCCCCAAAGCTTCTTCATAAGTAGCCAAAATATTTTTCATACAAACAGCCTCATGTTCACAAGCTCTAAAGAATAGAAAACAATCGTCTACAAAGAGAAGATGAAAAATACTTGATGCGTCTGTACACATCATAGTACCTCTAATATCATAGTCATTAACAATAATTATAAAAAAAGGACACACTGGTTCTTACAACAAAATATCTCTAAATATTATCTTCTTTGATTTATTTATTTTTTGAAAGAAAATATCATCTTCTTCGATTAACCACTCATTTTCCTTCTTTTTAATTCAAAAGACTGATTTTCTAGTTGTCTTGAAATGAATGAATTGGATTAGTCTCCTTTTCAGTTAAATAAAAGAGATTAATTCTTCCATTTTAATTATTGTCATTAACTTAATTATTTTTTTTAAAATGATACGATCATTAAAATGAAAAGTTTTTTCAAGAACCAACTTATATTTCACCATTTTCCGCAAGACCTAAAAACGAGCGTTCACTCAAAAACAATTATGTGGTTTTTATGACTTTATTTTTTGTCTGTGATTGAGGCAGATATTTAACCAATTAAGATTCTCTGGACCCCGTCATGGAATACTTCCTTGGAAAGAGAACTACCATTATCTTATATGCTCACCTAATTAGAGTTTCATGGTTTAAATTAAAACCTTCTAATTAAGTAGTGAAAATCAATGAGTTGCATCTATCAAATTGATTGATTAAATCAATTGTATAGTTTCAATCAAAAAGCTTAATTATCCATCAAAAAATAATAAAAAGCTTAATTTTTTTTTATTTTTTATAAATACAATGAAAAAGCTTAATTATGTTCCCGGTTTATACAATGAAAATGCACATATCAGCCAAAGTCAAATTGATTGATTAAATCAATTGTATAGTTTCAATCAAAAAGCTTAATTATCCATAAAAAAAAAATCAAAAAGCTTAAATTTCTTTTTAATTAATACAATGAAAAATCTTAATTATGTTCCATGTTTATACAATGAAAATGCTCATATCAGCCACAGTCACTAGTAGGCATGCATTCATCATTATTGGGACATAGACAACAACTAAATGTTTGTGTACCCAACATCTCACGCCTCCTTTCACAACCTTGTCATGTTATTGATGATACTATGATCAACAACATATGTTTGTCTTGTGCAAGAGTGATTAGAACATCCAAGATCATTATATGGATTTCAGAGAAGTGTCATACATTTGTCCATTTATTACAAACAAGAAAATAAAACAAAAAATAGAGATAGCAATGGGCACTTTGTGATTATTATCAAATTGGAAACATGAGAAGACAAGTGGCTTCAAATCAGGACATCCTTACAACAAGAAACAATGATATAATACACACAGCAGGGTTATTATAAATATTGGAAAATAACTATTAGTGCCCCATCGGCCCACCCCCCTTATTGAGACAAAGACAATTTAAGATTAAAGTAGTTGCTAACAAATGAAATGATTAAACTTAGATGGTTAATAAACTTTAAATAAAAGTCAAATATTCAGGAGAACTTTAATTTATATCTTATACGAAACAAATCATTGGTCAACTTTTATTTTACCCCTAAATAAAGTGTAAAAATTATTGATAGAATACATCGATAAAATATAAATTTAAAACCATGAAAACAAAAAGGATGAATTTGCAAGCAAACTCACAACATCTATGTTAATAGCATAAAATGATATAATACATATGCCTACAAATATGATTATATTCAAGTCTCTGAAATACTCATATCTCCGGATATGCAACGTTGACGATGTCAAAGTTATTGATTGAGTTTGCACTTACTGAAAGCTAATCTTTCAACCTAAATCAAATAAACAGCGTAGTAAGACTGGAAATAAAAAACAATCCGCACAAAAGCGGAAAACCAAAACAAACAGAGTCATGCAGCGACGACGAAATCACAAAAACAAAGGAAATAAGATTGAAATTAGGTGGAAATCAATTATTTAAATAAAAAAGAAAAACAATTTTGAGGAGTTATTTTGGGTCAAGACCCTAAATTACCTCTCTTTAATAGATGATATTAAAGTTTGAGAAGGAGAAAAGAGAGAGAAAGAGGTATAGATATCATTTATTTATTTATTTATTTTTAAAGAAATAAGCTTATAGCATTTATTTATTTTTTAAGAAATAAGTTTGTATCCCCGTGAGCTTAGCTCAGCTGGTAGGGATATCGCATATAATATGCAAGGGCTGAGGTTCGAACCCCGGTCACCCACTTCTCCACAATTAAATTGTGTGAGCTCTAGCCACTAGGCTACTAGACCAAAAAAAAAAAGAAATAAGCTTGTAACATTTCATTAATAATAATAGTTTGAATACAATGTGGGATAACATAATAAATCATGAGACTAGCTAAGGATGTGGCTTCTCTTGCTAGGGCATGAGCCGCCACATTCGCTTTCCGCCTAACAAACTCAACCCAAAAGTTTGTGAAGGAAGTGGAAAATATCTCACGACACGCGTCAATTATATGTCCAAACTATGTAACATCAACCGTGCGGGAATGGATGGCATTTCGAGTGATTTTTGAGTCAAGTTCAAAGTCTATATGATCAAAATGCATGTCTTGCATCCATTGAAGGGCATGATATAGACCCAACGCCTCACCAACAACTACGGGATAAACTTGATCAAATTACAACACTTTACCTAACACAAATGTATAAATATCATTTATCTTAACACTTTTATCCGGTGAATATATATAATAATCTTAACAATGTTCCTCGTTCACAATAGTTCAATGAAATTCTATAATAATTTACAGTAACTACATAGTATAACCTTTCAAAATATAAAGTGACTACATAGTATAATCCTTAAAAAAAAAAGTATAAGACATTGATTGAAAAGATTTCACCCCGCTCAAATTCATTGTGAACCCCACCGTCACCCTTATTTCTACCTATTCATTTTGAGGCTATTATTATCATTCATTCAACCACGGTGATAAAGACGGGTCAAAACTTGATAGATCACCTAAAAGAAAATAATGATGCATGTAATCAAAATGTTTAATATGAAATTCTATAGTGTTTGTCTACCTTTTATTTATGTTTCCCAATCGAGGTCAAAAGTATTAATCAATAACAAAATCTTCATGACAAAATATGTAATTATACAGCAATTTTGATGCTTGTTATACGTAACACAAAGTCAAATTGCTTTTCCCTACATGCAATTTATATAGGTCCACTATTATTCTCCATTTGATTATTTATTTATTTTATAAATTAGAAGATAGAGTGATTATAAACTCACACATAAATAGAGGTATCGAAAGATATACTATTTTTATAATTTAAATTAGACATATTTGTTAAATTGATTTGGATCTCATCCTAAAAATTAGCTTAAATAATGAGGATACTTAAACATATTTATATTACACACTCGATATCCCAAAAACCTAAACAATGTAAACAAACAAGAAACAAGCTCAACAGTATTGACTATTCTCAATTCAACTTAATTATAATAACTTGAAGTATAAGTTTATGTTTGGAACTATAAAGTCAAATAGAGATAAATAGAAGTGCATGTAAGCGTTTTGGCCTTAATTGATGGAAAAGTTTTGGACGATAAACTTTCCATACTTGATATAGATACCCTAAAAAAAAAAACCTTGGTATAGATCTAGCTCAATAAACACTCATCGTACGTATTGGGGGGATGAGTAAAATTTTAGGGATGAAACTTTATTCACTTCATCCTAACTTTGAATGTACAGATCTAAAAAATTTATTTATTCTGTATGTTTTGAAAATACACTTCTGAATATATGTGTCATGTTTTTTTGTCAAAATTTTTTTGTTGTGTTTGAAATTGAAATTTCATTAATGAACTTCCGTAATAAAGTAAAAGTCAAAACTACATAAATACAAGGTGGAGTTTCTTCCAACCATATGCAATTCAGATTATGAAAATCATATTTAGCTAAATAAGAGGTTGTTTGGTTGATCTCAGTATAACATGCAAAAAAACTTAAACTATAAAAACAAACATTAAAAGTAAAAACTAATGCAATCCCCAATAATAGATCTGACATATGTGGAAGATTGTTTACTCCCCCTATCTATCGGGTAAGTTGCATCAATATTGAGTATATAAAAACCACTATAAGAGAGTGTCTTGTGAACATCTTATATGAGAAAATTTAGACCTCAACTTAGCGTCTTCAACAACACTATACTAACACTCTTATAATAATAAGAATAGATCTTTGTGCTTTTTGAATAGTGACATCCATATCAACACCAATTCCCTCCAAACATATTTTTTATTTCAAACACACCATATTTCATAACACAAGACCAACATATGGACTATAATATCCACATTAGTATCGATAATATTTTGTTCCAACCACTTGGAAAGGTGCATACAAGTCAGCATGTTGATCTCTGTTCTCAAAGCGGAAAAGCGGCGCGACGCGGCCACCCTAAAAATTGACGCGGCGCGGTATGCGGTCGCGACACGGGGGCTATTTCATGACGCGGACACTATTTTATTTAATACTAAAATACTATAATGTTGAAAAAGAAATACTAAAACAACTTAAATATTACTCAAAATTCATATTGTATTCATAATTTGAAATAAAACATGTCTTTTGCAAAACATAAGAACATACTTGCAAGAAATACTAATAAAATTTAAGGTAGCCAACACTTTAAGCCTCTAAAGCTTAAAGTAACAAAAGTACTAAACATGAAATAAAAGTTTAAATTCAATAATCATGAAAATCTTCATCATTACTTCCACTTCCACCATCATTCATGTGCTCTGCCACATCCTCTTTCTTTTCAATATCTTCCTCTTCATCCTCTTTTTCTTCATCCCCCCAATCATTAATAAACTATGGATCATATTTGTCAACTACCACCGCTTTCTTTCCTTTTCCCTTAGAAACTTTTTCCCCTTGCTTTCCCTTTCCCTTTCCCTTAGATTTTGATGGGGGCGGACCTGCAGGATCTCTAGCAGTTGCTGCTGCCTTCTACAAAGCTGCTTGGCTCCTAGTGTTGAATAAGGGATCGCCAGAACCACTCGCCCCTTCAACATCTAGCAAACTTAAATCATCATCATCATAAACATCATCACTTTGACCATCTCGAACACGAACTTCATCTCCCAATAACCATAAATTACCAGCATTAATTTCAGGATCATCCATGAGCAACAGATCAATATATTCATCACTTTCTCGGTTTTCCTTCAAAGTTTGGTTGTACTTGACAAAAACCAATTTTTGCAACATCTCATGTTCAAGCCTATTTCTTTTCTTGGAGTGAATCTATTACAAATTATAATTTAAATGTTAGTTTAAAATGAGTAATGATAGATGATTACGAAACTCTAAATATAAAGTAATTAATATTATCAATGACGTACATGCTCAAAAGTACTCCAATTCCTCTCACACCCCGATGAGCTAACAATCAAACTCAATATTTTAATAGCAAGTAACTTTAGATTTGGTGTTTTTGATCCCCACCTCTTCCACCAATCAGCTGAAATGCAATTAAATTATTTTCATTAACATATAAAATTTATCATGTGACATTGTGACTAATTTTTTACGAAATAGTAATCACTTACCAAGAGATATATGCTTATCCTCTCTGTGCCTTATTGCTTCTTCCAATCTAAAGTTACCTGAACCAGCCCTATACTTATCCAAATCTGCATAGATGGCATCCACATTTTCATGAGAAGAAGAAAGCCTTCTAGTACATTCATAAAGGCCATCCAACAACAAATCATCATCATCATTTATTTCTGGATTGTTATAGAAGTGCTTCGGATTCAGAAAATGTCCAGCTGCATGCAACAGATGATGTAACTAATTACTCCACCTCCTGTCAACAATATCAAGGATTGGTTTGTACTTGCTTTCATTGTCATCAAAGTTTTTCTTAATTTGAATCCTTGCATCCACCATTGCTTGATATATGAAACCCATTGTAGGGACTTTTTCATTATCAGCAAGCCTAAGTACTATTATAAGAGGCCCCATAGCTTTAAGAGCATAAACAATATCATTCCTTGCATCCACCATTGCTTGATCTATGAGACTTGAAGAACAATAGAAGTTGCCTTCCTACCGTTGGCTTCGTCACTCACCTTTAAGTCCGACCACTCTTGAGAAATGAATATGGTTCTAATTTTTTGTTTTAGGTTCTACAACCTTTGCAATTGAAGAAAATTTGTTGCAAACCTTGTGACTCCATGTCTAATCAACCCCATTTTAGCTTTCTCCCTCCACAAATTCAAAACCAAAGAATGGTTATAGATGAAACCGACAAGACTAATTGCTTGTGCTACAACCTTCTTTACTTTTGGAATCTTTCCAATCTCTTCTAGCATTAAATCTATACAATGTGCAGCACATGGAGTCCAAAAGATTTTAGGTCTCGAAGCTTGAAGAAATTTACCTATACAAAAATATTTTTGAAGACAATTAAAGAATGTAATAATACATAATATTTTTGGTATAAAGTAATTAAAGGAAGTAGAAACCTTACCGGCCAAAACATAATTGGCCCTATTGTCGGAAACCAACTGCACAACACGGCT
This sequence comes from Medicago arabica, assembly GCA_946800305.1. NCBI lineage: Eukaryota > Viridiplantae > Streptophyta > Magnoliopsida > Fabales > Fabaceae > Medicago > Medicago arabica. The sequence continues at coordinate 9,237,022 of OX326966.1, read as the reverse complement.
TTCGCCAATCTCCCCAACAAATTCATCCAACATCTCAAAAATTGCTTTTCCGGTTTTCACTTGTGAGGAAGCATCGATAGTCTTAATAAACATAGTACCTGCCGGAGAGTTGATTAAAAAATTAATCAATGATCAATGATGGATGAGAGGAGAGGTGAAGCTCGAAGAGTAGAAGCTGAGAGATGATGGATGAGTTGTTTTGTTCTGTACGAATGAATGAAGAGAAGAAGCGGTTGTTTCTCTGTAGTCTATACGATGGAATGGATAAGAGAAAAAAGGGTTTTGAAAATGACAAAATTAACCCTTCTAATGGTGCTCAAGTGAGGGATAATTCTGTAATTTTGATCCGACCTGGAAAAGCGGCCGCGAAACCTGTTATTGCCCCGCTTTTCCCTAACGGGCGAATCGGTAGCGCTCTAACGCGGCATGCTGTTTTTGGCTGCTCCGCTCCGCGATAGCACCAGGAGCGGCCGCTATTGGCAACAGAGCCAGCTGCACAACACGGCTTTTTCCAATCTCCCCAACAAATTCATCCAACATCTCAAAAATTGCTTTTCCGGTTTTCACTTGTGAGGAAGCATCGATAGTCTTAATAAACATAGTACCTGCTGAAGAGTTGATTAAAAAAATAATCAATGTTCTTTCCTTTGTATCGGTCCAACCATCGGACATTATTGAACAACCATATTTTTCCGCTTCCGCCTTGTCAGTCTCCAACATTTTATTAGTATTATGCAGCTCTCTGTTAAGACATGGGTTTCTCAAGTCATGATAGGAAGGAGGCTTCAAGGGAGGACCATACTGACCGATTGCTTCAACCATCAATTTGAAACTTCTTGATTTTGCAACGTTGAACACAATTCCGTTTAGGTAAAAAAAACGAGGTATGTACTGGTTAGTCCTTTCTCTTGCTTCCTTGTCATATTCTTTCAAATTTGTCTGCTTTCCTTTTCCCACCGTTACCTCAGGTTTTTGAAAGAACATTAAATCCAATGGACCTTTTGTATCACCCTTCTTAGCAGCCGGATCACTCCCTATTTCAGTCCTTGGACTTTTCCCACTTACCAACATTCCAATCTCTTGAAGTCGTGTTGCCTCCCCTTCATCTTGAGCCTCATTCGAAACGGATTTCACCTTTGCCACTCTAGCTTCTTCACTAGCTCTTAAAATCAATTTCACATCCTCCGGAGTCTTTAAGCAAGCTTTAACGTTTCCTGTCACTCCCATTTGATGATGTTTGGCTCTAGAAATTCCTCCGGTAGACTCCAACAAACAAAAATCACACGTGACTTTTTTCGTATTATTCTTGTACTTCAAACTATTATACTTCCATCCTACGTCAGGAAGGGATGGCTTGAATAGCTCAACAGAGGAAGCAACAGAATAACCGACATTAGAAGATGATGGTGCGGCAGAGGTACTACTTGCCATAACTAAAAAAAAAACCTGTCAATATATGTTAACTTCCAATTGCTTATTATGTTCATTGTGAATGTTTCAACTGCTTCAATTGTTTCAAAAATATATAGCTTTTTTTTTGTTTCAATTACATATATGGTAAAAAGGAAGCATGAATGTTTCAATTGTTTTAGCATATCAGAAATGGTGCTAAACAGAGGATCATGTATATATTATAAAAAAACAGTAGCATATCAGTTAAGAATGGAATATTTGATGTTAGTTTATATGCTAGAAATGGGAAATACGTGAACCATTTGTTCAACTCCTTTGATTCTTTAATTTTTTTTCCATAAAAACATAGGGTTCAACACATATTATAAAAATAATTGAGATTAATATTTATTGTGTGCATAAAAAATGATTTAGAATATAGTTTTAATTTTTAAAAAAATATAAAAACCAAAAACGAAAAAAAAGTTGAATTAAAAATGAACAAAAACCTGATAAAGTTGAAAAACAAAAACGAAAACAAAAACAAGATGAAAAAGATTTCACAAAAACGAAAAAAAAACAAAAACAATAAAAGGAAAGATGGAAGAACAAACCTGATAAAGAGATGAAGATCTGATCTGAGCAGTTGAGAGATGGAATGATCAATGATGGATGAGAGGAGAGGTGAAGCTCGAAGAGTAGAAGCTGAGAGATGATGGATGAGTTGTTTTGTTCTGTACGAATGAATGAAGAGAAGAAGCGGTTATTTCTCTGTAGTCTATACGATGGAATGGATAAGAGAAAAAAGGGTTTTGAAAATGACAAAATTAACCCTTTTAATGGTGCTCAAGTGAGGGATAATTCTGTAATTTTGATCCGACCTGGAAAAGCGGCCGCGAAACCCGTTATTGCCCCGCTTTTCCCTAACGGGCGAATCAGTAGCGCTCTAACGCGGCATGCTGTTTTTGGCTGCTCCGCTCCGCGATAGCACCAGGAGCGGCCGCTATTGGCAACAGAGCCAGCTGCACAACACGGCTTTTTCCAATCTCCCCAACAAATTCATCCAACATCTCAAAAATTGCTTTTCCGGTTTTCACTTGTGAGGAAGCATCGATAGTCTTAATAAACATAGTACCTGCTGAAGAGTTGATTAAAAAAATAATCAATGTTCTTTCCTTTGTATCGGTCCAACCATCGGACATTATTGAACAACCATATTTTTCCGCTTCCGCCTTGTCAGTCTCCAACATTTTATTAGTATTATGCAGCTCTCTGTTAAGACATGGGTTTCTCAAGTCATGATAGGAAGGAGGCTTCAAGGGAGGACCATACTGACCGATTGCTTCAACCATCAATTTGAAACTTCTTGATTTTGCAACGTTGAACACAATTCCGTTTAGGTAAAAAAAACGAGGTATGTACTGGTTAGTCCTTTCTCTTGCTTCCTTGTCATATTATTTCAAATTTGTCTGCTTTCCTTTTCCCACCGTTACCTCAGGTTTTTGAAAGAACATTAAATCCAATGGACCTTTTGTATCACCCTTCTTAGCAGCCGGATCACTCCCTATTTCAGTCCTTGGACTTTTCCCACTTACCAACATTCCAATCTCTTGAAGTCGTGTTGCCTCCTCTTCATCTTGAGCCTCATTCGAAACGGATTTCACCTTTGCCACTCTAGCTTCTTCACTAGCTCTTAAAATCAATTTCACATCCTCCGGAGTCTTTAAGCAAGCTTTAACGTTTCCTGTCACTCCCATTTGATGATGTTTGGCTCTAGAAATTCCTCCGGTAGACTCCAACAAACAAAAATCACACGTGACTTTTTTCGTATTATTCTTGTACTTCAAACTATTATACTTCCATCCTACGTCAGGAAGGGATGGCTTGAATAGCTCAACAGAGGAAGCAACAGAATAACCGACATTAGAAGATGATGGTGCGGCAGAGGTACTACTTGCCATAACTAAAAAAAAAACCTGTCAATATATGTTAACTTCCAATTGCTTATTATATTCATTGTGAATGTTTCAACTGCTTCAATTGTTTCAAAAATATATAGCTTTTTTTTTGGTTTCAATTACATATATGGTAAAAAGGAAGCATGAATGTTTCAATTGTTTTAGCATATCAGAAATGGTGCTAAACAGAGGATCATGTATAAATTATAAAAAAAACAGTAGCATATCAGTTAAGAATGGAATATTTGATGTTAGTTTATATGCTAGAAATGGGAAATACGTGAACCATTTGTTCAACTCCTTTGATTCTTTAATTTTTTTCCATAAAAACATAGGGTTCAACACATATTATAAAAATAATTGAGATTAATATTTATTGTGTGCATAAAAAATGATTTAGAATATAGTTTTAATTTTTAAAAAAATATAAAAACCAAAAACGAAAAAAAAGTTGAATTAAAAATGAACAAAAACCTGATAAAGTTGAAAAACAAAAACGAAAACAAAAACAAGATGAAAAAGATTTCACAAAAACGAAAAAAAAACAAAAACAATAAAAGGAAAGATGGAAGAACAAACCTGATAAAGAGATGAAGATCTGATCTGAGCAGTTGAGAGATGGAATGATCAATGATGGATGAGAGGAGAGGTGAAGCTCGAAGAGTAGAAGCTGAGAGATGATGGATGAGTTGTTTTGTTCTGTACGAATGAATGAAGAGAAGAAGCGGTTATTTCTCTGTAGTCTATACGATGGAATGGATAAGAGAAAAAAGGGTTTTGAAAATGACAAAATTAACCCTTTTAATGGTGCTCAAGTGAGGGATAATTCTGCAATTTTGATCCGACCTGGAAAAGCGGCCGCGAAACCCGTTATTGCCCCGCTTTTCCCTAACGGGCGAATCAGTAGCGCTCTAACGCGGCAGGCTGTTTTTGGCTGCTCCGCTCCGCGATAGCACCAGGAGCGGCCGCTATTGTCAACAGAGCCAACTGCACAACACGGCTTTTTCCAATCTCCCCAACAAATTCATCCAACATCTCAAAAATTGCTTTTCCGGTTTTCACTTGTGAGGAAGCATCGATAGTCTTAATAAACATAATACCTGCCGGAGAGTTGATAAAACAATTAATTAATGTTCTTCCCTTTGTATCGGTACAACCATCGGACATTATTGAACAACCATATTTTTCCGCTTCCGCCTTGTTAGTCTCCAACATTTTATTAGTATTATGCAGCTCTTTGTTAAGACATGGGTTTCTCAAGTCATGATAGGAAGGAGGCTTCAAGGGAGGACCATACTGACCGATTGCTTCAACCATCAATTTGAAACTTCTTGATTTTGCAACGTTGAACACAATTCCGTTTAGGTAAAAAAAACGAGGTATGTACTGGTTAGTCCTTTCTCTTGCTTCCTTGTCATATTATTTCAAATTTGTCTGCTTTCCTTTTCCCACCGTTACCTCAGGTTTTTGAAAGAACATTAAATCCAATGGACCTTTTGTATTACCCTTCTTAGCAGCCGGATCACTCCCTATTTCAGTCCTTGGACTTTTCCCACTTACCAACATTCCAATCTCTTGAAGTCGTGTTGCCTCCTCATCATCTTGAGCCTCATTCGAAACGGATTTCACCTTTGCCACTCTAGCTTCTTCACTAGCTCTTAAAATCAATTTCACATCCTCCGAAGTCTTTAAGCAAGCTTTAGCGTTTCATGTCACTCCCATTTGATGATGTTTGGCTCTAGAAATTCCTCCGGTAGACTCCAACAAACAAAAATCAAACGTGACTTTTTTCGTATTATTCTTGTACTTCAAACTATTATACTTCCATCCTACGTCAGGAAGGGATGGCTTGAATAGCTCAACAGAGGAAGCAACAGAATAACCGACATTAAAAGATGATGGTGCGGCAGAGGTACTACTTGCCATAACTAAAAAAAAAACCTGTCAATATATGTTAACTTCCAATTGCTTATTATGTTCATTGTGAATGTTTCAACTGCTTCAATTGTTTCAAAAATATATAGCTTTTTTTTTTGTTTCAATTACATATATGGTAAAAAGGAAGCATGAATGTTTCAATTGTTTTAGCATATCAGAAATGGTGCTAAACAGAGGATCATGTATAAATTATAAAAAAAACAGTAGCATATCAGTTAAGAATGGAATATTTGATGTTAGTTTATATGCTAGAAATGGGAAATACGTGAACCATTTGTTCAACTCCTTTGATTCTTTAATTTTTTTCCATAAAAACATAGGGTTCAACACATATTATAAAAATAATTGAGATTAATATTTATTGTGTGCATAAAAAATGATTTAGAATATAGTTTTAATTTTTAAAAAAATATAAAAACCAAAAACGAAAAAAAAGTTGAATTAAAAATGAACAAAAACCTGATAAAGTTGAAAAACAAAAACGAAAACAAAAACAAGATGAAAAAGATTTCACAAAAACGAAAAAAAAACAAAAACAATAAAAGGAAAGATGGAAGAACAAACCTGATAAAGAGATGAAGATCTGATCTGAGCAGTTGAGAGATGGAATGATCAATGATGGATGAGAGGAGAGGTGAAGCTCGAAGAGTAGAAGCTGAGAGATGATGGATGAGTTGTTTTGTTCTGTACGAATGAATGAAGAGAAGAAGCGGTTATTTCTCTGTAGTCTATACGATGGAATGGATAAGAGAAAAAAGGGTTTTGAAAATGACAAAATTAACCCTTTTAATGGTGCTCAAGTGAGGGATAATTCTGCAATTTTGATCCGACCTGGAAAAGCGGCCGCGAAACCCGTTATTGCCCCGCTTTTCCCTAACGGGCGAATCAGTAGCGCTCTAACGCGGCAGGCTGTTTTTGGCTGCTCCGCTCCGCGATAGCACCAGGAGCGGCCGCTATTGTCAACAGAGCCAACTGCACAACACGGCTTTTTCCAATCTCCCCAACAAATTCATCCAACATCTCAAAAATTGCTTTTCCGGTTTTCACTTGTGAGGAAGCATCGATAGTCTTAATAAACATAATACCTGCCGGAGAGTTGATAAAACAATTAATTAATGTTCTTCCCTTTGTATCGGTACAACCATCGGACATTATTGAACAACCATATTTTTCCGCTTCCGCCTTGTTAGTCTCCAACATTTTATTAGTATTATGCAGCTCTTTGTTAAGACATGGGTTTCTCAAGTCATGATAGGAAGGAGGCTTCAAGGGAGGACCATACTGACCGATTGCTTCAACCATCAATTTGAAACTTCTTGATTTTGCAACGTTGAACACAATTCCGTTTAGGTAAAAAAAACGAGGTATGTACTGGTTAGTCCTTTCTCTTGCTTCCTTGTCATATTATTTCAAATTTGTCTGCTTTCCTTTTCCCACCGTTACCTCAGGTTTTTGAAAGAACATTAAATCCAATGGACCTTTTGTATTACCCTTCTTAGCAGCCGGATCACTCCCTATTTCAGTCCTTGGACTTTTCCCACTTACCAACATTCCAATCTCTTGAAGTCGTGTTGCCTCCTCATCATCTTGAGCCTCATTCGAAACGGATTTCACCTTTGCCACTCTAGCTTCTTCACTAGCTCTTAAAATCAATTTCACATCCTCCGAAGTCTTTAAGCAAGCTTTAACGTTTCATGTCACTCCCATTTGATGATGTTTGGCTCTAGAAATTCCTCCGGTAGACTCCAACAAACAAAAATCAAACGTGACTTTTTTCGTATTATTCTTGTACTTCAAACTATTATACTTCCATCCTACGTCAGGAAGGGATGGCTTGAATAGCTCAACAGAGGAAGCAACAGAATAACCGACATTAAAAGATGATGGTGCGGCAGAGGTACTACTTGCCATAACTAAAAAAAAACCTGTCAATATATGTTAACTTCCAATTGCTTATTATGTTCATTGTGAATGTTTCAACTGCTTCAATTGTTTCAAAAATATATAGCTTTTTTTTTGTTTCAATTACATATATGGTAAAAAGGAAGCATGAATGTTTCAATTGTTTTAGCATATCAGAAATGGTGCTAAACAGAGGATCATGTATAAATTATAAAAAAAACAGTAGCATATCAGTTAAGAATGGAATATTTGATGTTAGTTTATATGCTAGAAATGGGAAATACGTGAACCATTTGTTCAACTCCTTTGATTCTTTAATTTTTTTCCATAAAAACATAGGGTTCAACACATATTATAAAAATAATTGAGATTAATATTTATTGTGTGCATAAAAAATGATTTAGAATATAGTTTTAATTTTTAAAAAAATGTAAAAACCAAAAACGAAAAAAAAGTTGAATTAAAAATGAACAAAAACCTGATAAAGTTGAAAAACAAAAACGAAAACAAAAACAAGATGAAAAAGATTTCACAAAAACGAAAAAAAAAACAAAAACAATAAAAGGAAAGATGGAAGAACAAACCTGATAAAGAGATGAAGATCTGATCTGAGCAGTTGAGAGATGGAATGATCAATGATGGATGAGAGGAGAGGTGAAGCTCGAAGAGTAGAAGCTGAGAGATGATGGATGAGTTGTTTTGTTCTGTACGAATGAATGAAGAAAAGAAGCGGTTATTTCTCTGTAGTCTATACGATGGAATGGATAAGAGAAAAAAGGGTTTTGAAAATGACAAAATTAACCCTTTTAATGGTGCTCAAGTGAGGGATAATTCTGTAATTTTGATCCGACCTGGAAAAGCGGCCGCGAAACCCGTTATTGCCCCGCTTTTCCCTAACGGGCGAATCAGTAGCGCTCTAACGCGGCAGGCTGTTTTTGGCTGCTCCGCTCCGCGATAGCACCAGGAGCGGCCGCTATTGTCAACAGAGCCAACTGCACAACACGGCTTTTTCCAATCTCCCCAACAAATTCATCCAACATCTCAAAAATTGCTTTTCCGGTTTTCACTTGTGAGGAAGCATCGATAGTCTTAATAAACATAATACCTGCCGGAGAGTTGATAAAACAATTAATTAATGTTCTTCCCTTTGTATCGGTACAACCATCGGACATTATTGAACAACCATATTTTTCCGCTTCCGCCTTGTTAGTCTCCAACATTTTATTAGTATTATGCAGCTCTTTGTTAAGACATGGGTTTCTCAAGTCATGATAGGAAGGAGGCTTCAAGGGAGGACCATACTGACCGATTGCTTCAACCATCAATTTGAAACTTCTTGATTTTGCAACGTTGAACACAATTCCGTTTAGGTAAAAAAAACGAGGTATGTACTGGTTAGTCCTTTCTCTTGCTTCCTTGTCATATTATTTCAAATTTGTCTGCTTTCCTTTTCCCACCGTTACCTCAGGTTTTTGAAAGAACATTAAATCCAATGGACCTTTTGTATTACCCTTCTTAGCAGCCGGATCACTCCCTATTTCAGTCCTTGGACTTTTCCCACTTACCAACATTCCAATCTCTTGAAGTCGTGTTGCCTCCTCATCATCTTGAGCCTCATTCGAAACGGATTTCACCTTTGCCACTCTAGCTTCTTCACTAGCTCTTAAAATCAATTTCACATCCTCCAAAGTCTTTAAGCAAGCTTTAGCGTTTCATGTCACTCTCATTTGATGATGTTTGGCTCTAGAAATTCCTCCGGTAGACTCCAACAAACAAAAATCAAACGTGACTTTTTTCGTATTATTCTTGTACTTCAAACTATTATACTTCCATCCTACGTCAGGAAGGGATGGCTTGAATAGCTCAACAGAGGAAGCAACAGAATAACCGACATTAAAAGATGATGGTGCGGCAGAGGTACTACTTGCCATAACTAAAAAAAAAACCTGTCAATATATGTTAACTTCCAATTGCTTATTATGTTCATTGTGAATGTTTCAACTGCTTCAATTGTTTCAAAAATATATAGCTTTTTTTTTTGTTTCAATTACATATATGGTAAAAAGGAAGCATGAATGTTTCAATTGTTTTAGCATATCAGAAATGGTGCTAAACAGAGGATCATGTATAAATTATAAAAAAAACAGTAGCATATCAGTTAAGAATGGAATATTTGATGTTAGTTTATATGCTAGAAATGGGAAATACGTGAACCATTTGTTCAACTCCTTTGATTCTTTAATTTTTTTCCATAAAAACATAGGGTTCAACACATATTATAAAAATAATTGAGATTAATATTTATTGTGTGCATAAAAAATGATTTAGAATATAGTTTTAATTTTTAAAAAAATATAAAAACCAAAAACGAAAAAAAAGTTGAATTAAAAATGAACAAAAACCTGATAAAGTTGAAAAACAAAAACGAAAACAAAAACAAGATGAAAAAGATTTCACAAAAACGAAAAAAAAACAAAAACAATAAAAGGAAAGATGGAAGAACAAACCTGATAAAGAGATGAAGATCTGATCTGAGCAGTTGAGAGATGGAATGATCAATGATGGATGAGAGGAGAGGTGAAGCTCGAAGAGTAGAAGCTGAGAGATGTTGGATGAGTTGTTTTGTTCTGTACGAATGAATGAAGAGAAGAAGCGGTTATTTCTCTGTAGTCTATACGATGGAATGGATAAGAGAAAAAAGGGTTTTGAAAATGACAAAATTAACCCTTTTAATGGTGCTCAAGTGAGGGATAATTCTGTAATTTTGATCCGACCTGGAAAAGCGGCCGCGAAACCCGTTATTGCCCCGCTTTTCCCTAACGGGCGAATCAGTAGCGCTCTAACGCGGCAGGCTGTTTTTGGCTGCTCCGCTCCGCGATAGCACCAGGAGCGGCCGCTATTGTCAACAGAGCCAACTGCACAACACGGCTTTTTCCAATCTCCCCAACAAATTCATCCAACATCTCAAAAATTGCTTTTCCGGTTTTCACTTGTGAGGAAGCATCGATAGTCTTAATAAACATAATACCTGCCGGAGAGTTGATAAAACAATTAATTAATGTTCTTCCCTTTGTATCGGTACAACCATCGGACATTATTGAACAACCATATTTTTCCGCTTCCGCCTTGTTAGTCTCCAACATTTTATTAGTATTATGCAGCTCTTTGTTAAGACATGGGTTTCTCAAGTCATGATAGGAAGGAGGCTTCAAGGGAGGACCATACTGACCGATTGCTTCAACCATCAATTTGAAACTTCTTGATTTTGCAACGTTGAACACAATTCCGTTTAGGTAAAAAAAACGAGGTATGTACTGGTTAGTCCTTTCTCTTGCTTCCTTGTCATATTATTTCAAATTTGTCTGCTTTCCTTTTCCCACCGTTACCTCAGGTTTTTGAAAGAACATTAAATCCAATGGGCCTTTTGTATTACCCTTCTTAGCAGCCGGATCACTCCCTATTTCAGTCCTTGGACTTTTCCCACTTACCAACATTCCAATCTCTTGAAGTCGTGTTGCCTCCTCATCATCTTGAGCCTCATTCGAAACGGATTTCACCTTTGCCACTCTAGCTTCTTCACTAGCTCTTAAAATCAATTTCACATCCTCCGAAGTCTTTAAGCAAGCTTTAACGTTTCATGTCACTCCCATTTGATGATGTTTGGCTCTAGAAATTCCTCCGGTAGACTCCAACAAACAAAAATCAAACGTGACTTTTTTCGTATTATTCTTGTACTTCAAACTATTATACTTCCATCCTACGTCAGGAAGGGATGGCTTGAATAGCTCAACAGAGGAAGCAACAGAATAACCGACATTAAAAGATGATGGTGCGGCAGAGGTACTACTTGCCATAACTAAAAAAAAACCTGTCAATATATGTTAACTTCCAATTGCTTATTATGTTCATTGTGAATGTTTCAACTGCTTCAATTGTTTCAAAAATATATAGCTTTTTTTTTGTTTCAATTACATATATGGTAAAAAGGAAGCATGAATGTTTCAATTGTTTTAGCATATCAGAAATGGTGCTAAACAGAGGATCATGTATAAATTATAAAAAAAACAGTAGCATATCAGTTAAGAATGGAATATTTGATGTTAGTTTATATGCTAGAAATGGGAAATACGTGAACCATTTGTTCAACTCCTTTGATTCTTTAATTTTTTTCCATAAAAACATAGGGTTCAACACATATTATAAAAATAATTGAGATTAATATTTATTGTGTGCATAAAAAATGATTTAGAATATAGTTTTAATTTTTAAAAAAATGTAAAAACCAAAAACGAAAAAAAAGTTGAATTAAAAATGAACAAAAACCTGATAAAGTTGAAAAACAAAAACGAAAACAAAAACAAGATGAAAAAGATTTCACAAAAACGAAAAAAAAAACAAAAACAATAAAAGGAAAGATGGAAGAACAAACCTGATAAAGAGATGAAGATCTGATCTGAGCAGTTGAGAGATGGAATGATCAATGATGGATGAGAGGAGAGGTGAAGCTCGAAGAGTAGAAGCTGAGAGATGATGGATGAGTTGTTTTGTTCTGTACGAATGAATGAAGAAAAGAAGCGGTTATTTCTCTGTAGTCTATACGATGGAATGGATAAGAGAAAAAAGGGTTTTGAAAATGACAAAATTAACCCTTTTAATGGTGCTCAAGTGAGGGATAATTCTGTAATTTTGATCCGACCTGGAAAAGCGGCCGCGAAACCCGTTATTGCCCCGCTTTTCCCTAACGGGCGAATCAGTAGCGCTCTAACGCGGCAGGCTGTTTTTGGCTGCTCCGCTCCGCGATAGCACCAGGAGCGGCCGCTATTGTCAACAGAGCCAACTGCACAACACGGCTTTTTCCAATCTCCCCAACAAATTCATCCAACATCTCAAAAATTGCTTTTCCGGTTTTCACTTGTGAGGAAGCATCGATAGTCTTAATAAACATAATACCTGCCGGAGAGTTGATAAAACAATTAATTAATGTTCTTCCCTTTGTATCGGTACAACCATCGGACATTATTGAACAACCATATTTTTCCGCTTCCGCCTTGTTAGTCTCCAACATTTTATTAGTATTATGCAGCTCTTTGTTAAGACATGGGTTTCTCAAGTCATGATAGGAAGGAGGCTTCAAGGGAGGACCATACTGACCGATTGCTTCAACCATCAATTTGAAACTTCTTGATTTTGCAACGTTGAACACAATTCCGTTTAGGTAAAAAAAACGAGGTATGTACTGGTTAGTCCTTTCTCTTGCTTCCTTGTCATATTATTTCAAATTTGTCTGCTTTCCTTTTCCCACCGTTACCTCAGGTTTTTGAAAGAACATTAAATCCAATGGACCTTTTGTATTACCCTTCTTAGCAGCCGGATCACTCCCTATTTCAGTCCTTGGACTTTTCCCACTTACCAACATTCCAATCTCTTGAAGTCGTGTTGCCTCCTCATCATCTTGAGCCTCATTCGAAACGGATTTCACCTTTGCCACTCTAGCTTCTTCACTAGCTCTTAAAATCAATTTCACATCCTCCGAAGTCTTTAAGCAAGCTTTAACGTTTCATGTCACTCCCATTTGATGATGTTTGGCTCTAGAAATTCCTCCGGTAGACTCCAACAAACAAAAATCAAACGTGACTTTTTTCGTATTATTCTTGTACTTCAAACTATTATACTTCCATCCTACGTCAGGAAGGGATGGCTTGAATAGCTCAACAGAGGAAGCAACAGAATAACCGACATTAGAAGATGATGGTGCGGCAGAGGTACTACTTGCCATAACTAAAAAAAAAACCTGTCAATATATGTTAACTTCCAATTGCTTATTATGTTCATTGTGAATGTTTCAACTGCTTCAATTGTTTCAAAAATATATAGCTTTTTTTTTTGTTTCAATTACATATATGGTAAAAAGGAAGCATGAATGTTTCAATTGTTTTAGCATATCAGAAATGGTGCTAAACAGAGGATCATGTATAAATTATAAAAAAAACAGTAGCATATCAGTTAAGAATGGAATATTTGATGTTAGTTTATATGCTAGAAATGGGAAATACGTGAACCATTTGTTCAACTCCTTTGATTCTTTAATTTTTTTCCATAAAAACATAGGGTTCAACACATATTATAAAAATAATTGAGATTAATATTTATTGTGTGCATAAAAAATGATTTAGAATATAGTTTTAATTTTTAAAAAAATATAAAAACCAAAAACGAAAAAAAAGTTGAATTAAAAATGAACAAAAACCTGATAAAGTTGAAAAACAAAAACGAAAACAAAAACAAGATGAAAAAGATTTCACAAAAACGAAAAAAAAACAAAAACAATAAAAGGAAAGATGGAAGAACAAACCTGATAAAGAGATGAAGATCTGATCTGAGCAGTTGAGAGATGGAATGATCAATGATGGATGAGAGGAGAGGTGAAGCTCGAAGAGTAGAAGCTGAGAGATGATGGATGAGTTGTTTTGTTCTGTACGAATGAATGAAGAGAAGAAGCGGTTATTTCTCTGTAGTAAATACGATGTAATGGATAAGAGAAAAAAGGGTTTTGAAAATGACAAAATTAACCCTTTTAATGGTGCTCAAGTGAGGGATAATTCTGTAATTTTGATCCGACCTGGAAAAGCGGCCGCGAAACCCGTTATTGCCCCGCTTTTCCCTAACGGGCGAATCAGTAGCGCTCTAACGCGGCATGCTGTTTTTGGCTGCTCCGCTCCGCGATAGCACCAGGAGCGGCCGCTATTGTCAACAGAGCCAACTGCACAACACGGCTTTTTCCAATCTCCCCAACAAATTCATCCAACATCTCAAAAATTGCTTTTCCGGTTTTCACTTGTGAGGAAGCATCGATAGTCTTAATAAACATAATACCTGCCGGAGAGTTGATAAAACAATTAATTAATGTTCTTCCCTTTGTATCGGTACAACCATCGGACATTATTGAACAACCATATTTTTCCGCTTCCGCCTTGTTAGTCTCCAACATTTTATTAGTATTATGCAGCTCTTTGTTAAGACATGGGTTTCTCAAGTCATGATAGGAAGGAGGCTTCAAGGGAGGACCATACTGACCGATTGCTTCAACCATCAATTTGAAACTTCTTGATTTTGCAACGTTGAACACAATTCCGTTTAGGTAAAAAAAACGAGGTATGTACTGGTTAGTCCTTTCTCTTGCTTCCTTGTCATATTATTTCAAATTTGTCTGCTTTCCTTTTCCCACCGTTACCTCAGGTTTTTGAAAGAACATTAAATCCAATGGACCTTTTGTATTACCCTTCTTAGCAGCCGGATCACTCCCTATTTCAGTCCTTGGACTTTTCCCACTTACCAACATTCCAATCTCTTGAAGTCGTGTTGCCTCCTCATCATCTTGAGCCTCATTCGAAACGGATTTCACCTTTGCCACTCTAGCTTCTTCACTAGCTCTTAAAATCAATTTCACATCCTCCGAAGTCTTTAAGCAAGCTTTAACGTTTCATGTCACTCCCATTTGATGATGTTTGGCTCTAGAAATTCCTCCGGTAGACTCCAACAAACAAAAATCAAACGTGACTTTTTTCGTATTATTCTTGTACTTCAAACTATTATACTTCCATCCTACGTCAGGAAGGGATGGCTTGAATAGCTCAACAGAGGAAGCAACAGAATAACCGACATTAAAAGATGATGGTGCGGCAGAGGTACTACTTGCCATAACTAAAAAAAAACCTGTCAATATATGTTAACTTCCAATTGCTTATTATGTTCATTGTGAATGTTTCAACTGCTTCAATTGTTTCAAAAATATATAGCTTTTTTTTTGTTTCAATTACATATATGGTAAAAAGGAAGCATGAATGTTTCAATTGTTTTAGCATATCAGAAATGGTGCTAAACAGAGGATCATGTATAAATTATAAAAAAAACAGTAGCATATCAGTTAAGAATGGAATATTTGATGTTAGTTTATATGCTAGAAATGGGAAATACGTGAACCATTTGTTCAACTCCTTTGATTCTTTAATTTTTTTCCATAAAAACATAGGGTTCAACACATATTATAAAAATAATTGAGATTAATATTTATTGTGTGCATAAAAAATGATTTAGAATATAGTTTTAATTTTTAAAAAAATGTAAAAACCAAAAACGAAAAAAAAGTTGAATTAAAAATGAACAAAAACCTGATAAAGTTGAAAAACAAAAACGAAAACAAAAACAAGATGAAAAAGATTTCACAAAAACGAAAAAAAAAACAAAAACAATAAAAGGAAAGATGGAAGAACAAACCTGATAAAGAGATGAAGATCTGATCTGAGCAGTTGAGAGATGGAATGATCAATGATGGATGAGAGGAGAGGTGAAGCTCGAAGAGTAGAAGCTGAGAGATGATGGATGAGTTGTTTTGTTCTGTACGAATGAATGAAGAAAAGAAGCGGTTATTTCTCTGTAGTCTATACGATGGAATGGATAAGAGAAAAAAGGGTTTTGAAAATGACAAAATTAACCCTTTTAATGGTGCTCAAGTGAGGGATAATTCTGTAATTTTGATCCGACCTGGAAAAGCGGCCGCGAAACCCGTTATTGCCCCGCTTTTCCCTAACGGGCGAATCAGTAGCGCTCTAACGCGGCAGGCTGTTTTTGGCTGCTCCGCTCCGCGATAGCACCAGGAGCGGCCGCTATTGGCAACAGAGCCAACTGCACAACACGGCTTTTTCCAATCTCCCCAACAAATTCATCCAACATCTCAAAAATTGCTTTTCCGGTTTTCACTTGTGACGAAGCATCGATAGTCTTAATAAACATAGTACCTGCCGGAGAGTTGATAAAACAATTAATTAATGTTCTTCCCTTTGTATCGGTACAACCATCGGACATTATTGAACAACCATATTTTTCCGCTTCCGCCTTGTTAGTCTCCAACATTTTATTAGTATTATGCAGCTCTTTGTTAAGACATGGGTTTCTCAAGTCATGATAGGAAGGAGGCTTCAAGGGAGGACCATACTGACCGATTGCTTCAACCATCAATTTGAAACTTCTTGATTTTGCAACGTTGAACACAATTCCGTTTAGGTAAAAAAAACGAGGTATGTACTGGTTAGTCCTTTCTCTTGCTTCCTTGTCATATTATTTCAAATTTGTCTGCTTTCCTCTTCCCACCGTTACCTCAGGTTTTTGAAAGAACATTAAATCCAATGGACCTTTTGTATTACCCTTCTTAGCAACCGGATCACTCCCTATTTCAGTCCTTGGACTTTTCCCACTTACCAACATTCCAATCTCTTGAAGTCGTGTTGCCTCCTCATCATCTTGAGCCTCATTCGAAACGGATTTCACCTTTGCCACTCTAGCTTCTTCACTAGCTCTTAAAATCAATTTCACATCCTCCGGAGTCTTTAAGCAAGCTTTAACGTTTCCTGTCACTCCCATTTGATGATGTTTGGCTCTAGAAATTCCTCCGGTAGACTCCAACAAACAAAAATCACACGTGACTTTTTTCGTATTATTCTTGTACTTCAAACTATTATACTTCCATCCTACGTCAGGAAGGGATGGCTTGAATAGCTCAACAGAGGAAGCAACAGAATAACCGACATTAGAAGATGATGGTGCGGCAGAGGTACTACTTGCCATAACTAAAAAAAAACCTGTCAATATATGTTAACTTCCAATTGCTTATTATGTTCATTGTGAATGTTTCAACTGCTTCAATTGTTTCAAAAATATATAGCTTTTTTTTTTGTTTCAATTACATATATGGTAAAAAGGAAGCATGAATGTTTCAATTGTTTTAGCATATCAGAAATGGTGCTAAACAGAGGATCATGTATAAATTATAAAAAAAACAGTAGCATATCAGTTAAGAATGGAATATTTGATGTTAGTTTATATGCTAGAAATGGGAAATACGTGAACCATTTGTTCAACTCCTTTGATTCTTTAATTTTTTTCCATAAAAACATAGGGTTCAACACATATTATAAAAATAATTGAGATTAATATTTATTGTGTGCATAAAAAATGATTTAGAATATAGTTTTAATTTTAAAAAAAATATAAAAACCAAAAACGAAAAAAAAGTTGAATTAAAAATGAACAAAAACCTGATAAAGTTGAAAAACAAAAACGAAAACAAAAACAAGATGAAAAAGATTTCACAAAAACGAAAAAAAAACAAAAACAATAAAAGGAAAGATGGAAGAACAAACCTGATAAAGAGATGAAGATCTGATCTGAGCAGTTGAGAGATGGAATGATCAATGATGGATGAGAGGAGAGGTGAAGCTCGAAGAGTAGAAGCTGAGAGATGATGGATGAGTTGTTTTGTTCTGTACGAATGAATGAAGAGAAGAAGCGGTTATTTCTCTGTAGTCTATACGATGGAATGGATAAGAGAAAAAAGGGTTTTGAAAATGACAAAATTAACCCTTTTAATGGTGCTCAAGTGAGGGATAATTCTGTAATTTTGATCCGACCTGAAAAAGCGGCCGCGAAACCCGTTATTGCCCCGCTTTTCCCTAACGGGCGAATCAGTAGCGCTCTAACGCGGCAGGCTGTTTTTGGCTGCTCCGCTCCGCGATAGCACCAGGAGCGGCCGCTATTGTCAACAGAGCCAACTGCACAACACGGCTTTTTCCAATCTCCCCAACAAATTCATCCAACATCTCAAAAATTGCTTTTCCGGTTTTCACTTGTGAGGAAGCATCGATAGTCTTAATAAACATAATACCTGCCGGAGAGTTGATAAAACAATTAATTAATGTTCTTCCCTTTGTATCGGTACAACCATCGGACATTATTGAACAACCATATTTTTCCGCTTCCGCCTTGTTAGTCTCCAACATTTTATTAGTATTATGCAGCTCTTTGTTAAGACATGGGTTTCTCAAGTCATGATAGGAAGGAGGCTTCAAGGGAGGACCATACTGACCGATTGCTTCAACCATCAATTTGAAACTTCTTGATTTTGCAACGTTGAACACAATTCCGTTTAGGTAAAAAAAACGAGGTATGTACTGGTTAGTCCTTTCTCTTGCTTCCTTGTCATATTATTTCAAATTTGTCTGCTTTCCTTTTCCCACCGTTACCTCAGGTTTTTGAAAGAACATTAAATCCAATGGACCTTTTGTATTACCCTTCTTAGCAGCCGGATCACTCCCTATTTCAGTCCTTGGACTTTTCCCACTTACCAACATTCCAATCTCTTGAAGTCGTGTTGCCTCCTCATCATCTTGAGCCTCATTCGAAACGGATTTCACCTTTGCCACTCTAGCTTCTTCACTAGCTCTTAAAATCAATTTCACATCATCCGAAGTCTTTAAGCAAGCTTTAACGTTTCATGTCACTCCCATTTGATGATGTTTGGCTCTAGAAATTCCTCCGGTAGACTCCAACAAACAAAAATCAAACGTGACTTTTTTCGTATTATTCTTGTACTTCAAACTATTATACTTCCATCCTACGTCAGGAAGGGATGGCTTGAATAGCTCAACAGAGGAAGCAACAGAATAACCGACATTAAAAGATGATGGTGCGGCAGAGGTACTACTTGCCATAACTAAAAAAAAACCTGTCAATATATGTTAACTTCCAATTGCTTATTATGTTCATTGTGAATGTTTCAACTGCTTCAATTGTTTCAAAAATATATAGCTTTTTTTTTGTTTCAATTACATATATGGTAAAAAGGAAGCATGAATGTTTCAATTGTTTTAGCATATCAGAAATGGTGCTAAACAGAGGATCATGTATAAATTATAAAAAAAACAGTAGCATATCAGTTAAGAATGGAATATTTGATGTTAGTTTATATGCTAGAAATGGGAAATACGTGAACCATTTGTTCAACTCCTTTGATTCTTTAATTTTTTTCCATAAAAACATAGGGTTCAACACATATTATAAAAATAATTGAGATTAATATTTATTGTGTGCATAAAAAATGATTTAGAATATAGTTTTAATTTTTAAAAAAATGTAAAAACCAAAAACGAAAAAAAAGTTGAATTAAAAATGAACAAAAACCTGATAAAGTTGAAAAACAAAAACGAAAACAAAAACAAGATGAAAAAGATTTCACAAAAACGAAAAAAAAAACAAAAACAATAAAAGGAAAGATGGAAGAACAAACCTGATAAAGAGATGAAGATCTGATCTGAGCAGTTGAGAGATGGAATGATCAATGATGGATGAGAGGAGAGGTGAAGCTCGAAGAGTAGAAGCTGAGAGATGATGGATGAGTTGTTTTGTTCTGTACGAATGAATGAAGAAAAGAAGCGGTTATTTCTCTGTAGTCTATACGATGGAATGGATAAGAGAAAAAAGGGTTTTGAAAATGACAAAATTAACCCTTTTAATGGTGCTCAAGTGAGGGATAATTCTGTAATTTTGATCCGACCTGGAAAAGCGGCCGCGAAACCCGTTATTGCCCCGCTTTTCCCTAACGGGCGAATCAGTAGCGCTCTAACGCGGCAGGCTGTTTTTGGCTGCTCCGCTCCGCGATAGCACCAGGAGCGGCCGCTATTGGCAACAGAGCCAACTGCACAACACGGCTTTTTCCAATCTCCCCAACAAATTCATCCAACATCTCAAAAATTGCTTTTCCGGTTTTCACTTGTGACGAAGCATCGATAGTCTTAATAAACATAGTACCTGCCGGAGAGTTGATAAAACAATTAATTAATGTTCTTCCCTTTGTATCGGTACAACCATCGGACATTATTGAACAACCATATTTTTCCGCTTCCGCCTTGTTAGTCTCCAACATTTTATTAGTATTATGCAGCTCTTTGTTAAGACATGGGTTTCTCAAGTCATGATAGGAAGGAGGCTTCAAGGGAGGACCATACTGACCGATTGCTTCAACCATCAATTTGAAACTTCTTGATTTTGCAACGTTGAACACAATTCCGTTTAGGTAAAAAAAACGAGGTATGTACTGGTTAGTCCTTTCTCTTGCTTCCTTGTCATATTATTTCAAATTTGTCTGCTTTCCTTTTCCCACCGTTACCTCAGGTTTTTGAAAGAACATTAAATCCAATGGACCTTTTGTATTACCCTTCTTAGCAGCCGGATCACTCCCTATTTCAGTCCTTGGACTTTTCCCACTTACCAACATTCCAATCTCTTGAAGTCGTGTTGCCTCCTCATCATCTTGAGCCTCATTCGAAACGGATTTCACCTTTGCCACTCTAGCTTCTTCACTAGCTCTTAAAATCAATTTCACATCCTCCGGAGTCTTTAAGCAAGCTTTAACGTTTCCTGTCACTCCCATTTGATGATGTTTGGCTCTAGAAATTCCTCCGGTAGACTCCAACAAACAAAAATCACACGTGACTTTTTTCGTATTATTCTTGTACTTCAAACTATTATACTTCCATCCTACGTCAGGAAGGGATGGCTTGAATAGCTCAACAGAGGAAGCAACAGAATAACCGACATTAGAAGATGATGGTGCGGCAGAGGTACTACTTGCCATAACTAAAAAAAAACCTGTCAATATATGTTAACTTCCAATTGCTTATTATGTTCATTGTGAATGTTTCAACTGCTTCAATTGTTTCAAAAATATATAGCTTTTTTTTTTGTTTCAATTACATATATGGTAAAAAGGAAGCATGAATGTTTCAATTGTTTTAGCATATCAGAAATGGTGCTAAACAGAGGATCATGTATAAATTATAAAAAAAACAGTAGCATATCAGTTAAGAATGGAATATTTGATGTTAGTTTATATGCTAGAAATGGGAAATACGTGAACCATTTGTTCAACTCCTTTGATTCTTTAATTTTTTTCCATAAAAACATAGGGTTCAACACATATTATAAAAATAATTGAGATTAATATTTATTGTGTGCATAAAAAATGATTTAGAATATAGTTTTAATTTTTAAAAAAATATAAAAACCAAAAACGAAAAAAAAGTTGAATTAAAAATGAACAAAAACCTGATAAAGTTGAAAAACAAAAACGAAAACAAAAACAAGATGAAAAAGATTTCACAAAAACGAAAAAAAAACAAAAACAATAAAAGGAAAGATGGAAGAACAAACCTGATAAAGAGATGAAGATCTGATCTGAGCAGTTGAGAGATGGAATGATCAATGATGGATGAGAGGAGAGGTGAAGCTCGAAGAGTAGAAGCTGAGAGATGATGGATGAGTTGTTTTGTTCTGTACGAAAGAATGAAGAGAAGAAGCGGTTATTTCTCTGTAGTCTATACGATGGAATGGATAAGAGAAAAAAGGGTTTTGAAAATGACAAAATTAACCCTTTTAATGGTGCTCAAGTGAGGGATAATTCTGTAATTTTGATCCGACCTGGAAAAGCGGCCGCGAAACCCGTTATTGCCCCGCTTTTCCCTAACGGGCGAATCAGTAGCGCTCTAACGCGGCAGGCTGTTTTTGGCTGCTCCGCTCCGCGATAGCACCAGGAGCGGCCGCTATTGGCAACAGAGCCAACTGCACAACACGGCTTTTTCCAATCTCCCCAACAAATTCATCCAACATCTCAAAAATTGCTTTTCCGGTTTTCACTTGTGAGGAAGCATCGATAGTCTTAATAAACATAGTACCTGCCGGAGAGTTGATAAAACAATTAATTAATGTTCTTCCCTTTGTATCGGTACAACCATCGGACATTATTGAACAACCATATTTTTCCGCTTCCGCCTTGTTAGTCTCCAACATTTTATTAGTATTATGCAGCTCTTTGTTAAGACATTGGTTTCTCAAGTCATGATAGGAAGGAGGCTTCAAGGGAGGACCATACTGACCGATTGCTTCAACCATCAATTTGAAACTTCTTGATTTTGCAACGTTGAACACAATTCCGTTTAGGTAAAAAAAACGAGGTATGTACTGGTTAGTCCTTTCTCTTGCTTCCTTGTCATATTATTTCAAATTTGTCTGCTTTCCTTTTCCCACCGTTACCTCAGGTTTTTGAAAGAACATTAAATCCAATGGACCTTTTGTATTACCCTTCTTAGCAGCCGGATCACTCCCTATTTCAGTCCTTGGACTTTTCCCACTTACCAACATTCCAATCTCTTGAAGTCGTGTTGCCTCCTCATCATCTTGAGCCTCATTCGAAACGGATTTCACCTTTGCCACTCTAGCTTCTTCACTAGCTCTTAAAATCAATTTCACATCCTCCGAAGTCTTTAAGCAAGCTTTAACGTTTCCTGTCACTCCCATTTGATGATGTTTGGCTCTAGAAATTCCTCCGGTAGACTCCAACAAACAAAAATCAAACGTGACTTTTTTCGTATTATTCTTGTACTTCAAACTATTATACTTCCATCCTACGTCAGGAAGGGATGGCTTGAATAGCTCAACAGAGGAAGCAACAGAATAACCGACATTAAAAGATGATGGTGCGGCAGAGGTACTACTTGCCATAACTAAAAAAAAACCTGTCAATATATGTTAACTTCCAATTGCTTATTATGTTCATTGTGAATGTTTCAACTGCTTCAATTGTTTCAAAAATATATAGCTTTTTTTTTGTTTCAATTACATATATGGTAAAAAGGAAGCATGAATGTTTCAATTGTTTTAGCATATCAGAAATGGTGCTAAACAGAGGATCATGTATAAATTATAAAAAAAACAGTAGCATATCAGTTAAGAATGGAATATTTGATGTTAGTTTATATGCTAGAAATGGGAAATACGTGAACCATTTGTTCAACTCCTTTGATTCTTTAATTTTTTTCCATAAAAACATAGGGTTCAACACATATTATAAAAATAATTGAGATTAATATTTATTGTGTGCATAAAAAATGATTTAGAATATAGTTTTAATTTTTAAAAAAATGTAAAAACCAAAAACGAAAAAAAAGTTGAATTAAAAATGAACAAAAACCTGATAAAGTTGAAAAACAAAAACGAAAACAAAAACAAGATGAAAAAGATTTCACAAAAACGAAAAAAAAAACAAAAACAATAAAAGGAAAGATGGAAGAACAAACCTGATAAAGAGATGAAGATCTGATCTGAGCAGTTGAGAGATGGAATGATCAATGATGGATGAGAGGAGAGGTGAAGCTCGAAGAGTAGAAGCTGAGAGATGATGGATGAGTTGTTTTGTTCTGTACGAATGAATGAAGAGAAGAAGCGGTTCTTTCTCTGTAGTCTATACGATGGAATGGATAAGAGAAAAAAGGGTTTTGAAAATGACAAAATTAACCCTTCTAATGGTGCTCAAGTGAGGGATAATTCTGTAATTTTGATCCGACCTGGAAAAGCGGCCGCGAAACCTGTTATTGCCCCGCTTTTCCCTAACGGGCGAATCGGTAGCGCTCTAACGCGGCAGGCTGTTTTTGGCTGCTCCGCTCCGCGATAGCACCAGGAGCGGCCGCTATTGGCAACAGAGCCAGCTGCACAACACGGCTTTTTCCAATCTCCCCAACAAATTCATCCAACATCTCAAAAATTGCTTTTCCGGTTTTCACTTGTGAGGAAGCATCGATAGTCTTAATAAACATAGTACCTGCCGGAGAGTTGATTAAAAAATTAATCAATGTTCTTTCCTTTGTATCGGTCCAACCATCAGACATTATTGAACAACCATATTTTTCCGCTTCCGCCTTGTTAGTCTCCAACATTTTATTAGTATTATGCAGCTCTTTGTTAAGACATGGGTTTCTCAAGTCATGATAGGAAGGAGGCTTCAAGGGAGGACCATACTGACCGATTGCTTCAACCATCAATTTGAAACTTCTTGATTTTGCAACGTTGAACACAATTCCGTTTAGGTAAAAAAAACGAGGTATGTACTGGTTAGTCCTTTCTATTGCTTCCTTGTCATATTCTTTCAAATTTGTCTGCTTTCCTTTTCCCACCGTTACCTCAGGTTTTTGAAAGAACATTAAATCCAATGAACCTTTTGTATCACCCTTCTTAGCAGCCGGATCACTCCCAATTTCAGTCCTTGGACTTTTCCCACTTACCAACATTCCAATCTCTTGAAGTCGTGTTGCCTCCCCTTCATCTTGAGCCTCATTCGAAACGGATTTCACCTTTGCCACTCTAGCTTCTTCACTAGCTCTTAAAATCAATTTCACATCCTCCGGAGTCTTTAAGCAAGCTTTAACATTTCCTGTCACTCCCATTTGATGATGTTTGGCTCTAGAAATTC
This sequence comes from Medicago arabica, assembly GCA_946800305.1. NCBI lineage: Eukaryota > Viridiplantae > Streptophyta > Magnoliopsida > Fabales > Fabaceae > Medicago > Medicago arabica. The sequence continues at coordinate 9,212,701 of OX326966.1, read as the reverse complement.
CTCCGGTAGACTCCAACAAACAAAAATCACACGTGACTTTTTTCGTATTATTCTTGTCCATCAAACTATTAGACTTCCATCATACGTTAGGAAGGGATGGCTTGAATAGCTCAACAGAGGAAGCAACAGAATAACCGACATTAGAAGATGATGGTGCGGCAGAGGTACTACTTTCCATATCTAAAAAAAAAACCTGTCAATATATGTTAACTTCCAATTGCTTATTATGTTCATTGTGAATGTTTCAACTGCTTCAATTGTTTCAAAAATATATAGCTTTTTTTTTTTCAATAACATATATGGTAACAGTAAAAAGGAAGCATGAATGTTTCAATTGTTTTAGCATATCAGAAATGGTGCTAAACAGAGGATCATGTATAAATTATAAAAAAACCAGTAGCATATCAGTTAAGAATGGAATATTTGATGTTAGTTTATATGCTAGAAATGGGAAATACGTGAACCATTTGTTCAACTCCTTTGATTCTTTAATTTTTTTTCCATAAAAACATAGGGTTCAACACATATTATAAAAATAATTGAGATTAATATTTATTGTGTGCATAAAAAATGATTTAGAATATAGTTTTAATTTTTAAAAAAAATAAAAAAACCAAAAACGAAAAAATAGTTGAATTAAAAATGAACAAAAACCTGATAAAGTTGAAAAACAAAAACGAAAACAAAAAAAAGATGAAAAAGATTTCACAAAAACGAAAAAAAAAACAAAAACAAGAAAAGGAAAGATGGAAGAACAAACCTGATAAAGAGGTGAAGATCTGATCTGAGCAGTTGAGAGATGGAATGATCAATGATGGATGAGAGGAGAGGTGAAGCTCGAAGAGTAGAAGCTGAGAGATGATGGATGAGTTGTTTTGTTCTGTACGAATGAATGAAGAGAAGAAGCGGTTGTTTCTCTGTAGTCTATACGATGGAATGGATAAGAGAAAAAAGGGTTTTGAAAATGACAAAATTAACCCTTCTAATGGTGCTCAAGTGAGGGATAATTCTGTAATTTTGATCCGACCTGGAAAAGCGGCGGCGAAACCTGTTATTGCCCCGCTTTTCCCTAACGGGCGAATCGGTAGCGCTCTAACGCGGCATGCTGTTTTTGGCTGCTCCGCTCCACGATAGCACCAGGAGCGGCCGCTATTGGCAACAGAGCCAGCTGCACAACACGGCTTTTTCCAATCTCCCCAACAAATTCATCCAACATCTCAAAAATTGCTTTTCCGGTTTTCACTTGTGAGGAAGCATCGATAGTCTTAATAAACATAGTACCTGCCGGAGAGTTGATAAAACAATTAATTAATGTTCTTCCCTTTGTATCGGTACAACCATCGGACATTATTGAACAACCATATTTTTCCGCTTCCGCCTTGTTAGTCTCCAACATTTTATTAGTATTATGCAGCTCTTTGTTAAGACATGGGTTTCTCAAGTCATGATAGGAAGGAGGCTTCAAGGGAGGACCATACTGACCGATTGCTTCAACCATCAATTTGAAACTTCTTGATTTTGCAACGTTGAACACAATTCCGTTTAGGTAAAAAAAACGAGGTATGTACTGGTTAGTCCTTTCTATTGCTTCCTTGTCATATTCTTTCAAATTTGTCTGCTTTCCTTTTCCCACCGTTACCTCAGGTTTTTGAAAGAACATTAAATCCAATGAACCTTTTGTATCACCCTTCTTAGCAGCCGGATCACTCCCTATTTCAGTCCTTGGACTTTTCCCACTTACCAACATTCCAATCTCTTGAAGTCGTGTTGCCTCCCCTTCATCTTGAGCCTCATTCGAAACGGATTTCACCTTTGCCACTCTAGCTTCTTCACTAGCTCTTAAAATCAATTTCACATCCTCCGGAGTCTTTAAGCAAGCTTTAACGTTTCCTATCACTCCCATTTGATGATGTTTGGCTCTAGAAATTCCTCCGGTAGACTCCAACAAACAAAAATCACACGTGACTTTTTTCGTATTATTCTTGTACTTCAAACTATTATACTTCCATCCTACGTCAGGAAGGGATGGCTTGAATAGCTCAACAGAGGAAGCAACAGAATAAACGACATTAGAAGATGATGGTGCGGCAGAGGTACTACTTTCCATATCTAAAAAAAAAACCTGTCAATATATGTTAACTTCCAATTGCTTATTATGTTCATTGTGAATGTTTCAACTGCTTCAATTGTTTCAAAAATATATAGCTTTTTTTTTGTTTCAATTACATATATGGTAACAGTAAAAAGGAAGCATGAATGTTTCAATTGTTTTAGCATATCAGAAATGGTGCTAAACAGAGGATCATGTATAAATTATAAAAAAAACAGTAGCATATCAGTTAAGATTGGAATATTTAATGTTAGTTTATATGCTAGAAATGGGAAATACGTGAACCATTTGTTCAACTCCTTTGATTCTTTAATTTTTTTCCATAAAAACATAGGGTTCAATACATATTATAAAAATAATTGAGATTAATATTTATTGTGTGCATTAAAAATGATTTAGAATATAGTTTTAATTTTTAAAAAAATAAAAAAACCAAAAACGAAAAAATAGTTGAATTAAAAATGAACAAAAACCTGATAAAGTTGAAAAACAAAAACGAAAACAAAAAAAAGATGAAAAAGATTTCACAAAAACGAAAAAAAAAACAAAAACAAGAAAAGGAAAGATGGAAGAACAAACCTGATAAAGAGGTGAAGATCTGATCTGAGCAGTTGAGAGATGGAATGATCAATGATGGATGAGAGGAGAGGTGAAGCTCGAAGAGTAGAAGCTGAGAGATGATGGATGAGTTGTTTTGTTCTGTACGACTGAATGAAGAGAAGAAGCGGTTGTTTCTCTGTAGTCTATACGATGGAATGGATAAGAGAAAAAAGGGTTTTGAAAATGACAAAATTAACCCTTCTAATGGTGCTCAAGTGAGGGATAATTCTGTAATTTTGATCCGACCTGGAAAAGCGGCGGCGAAACCTGTTATTGCCCCGCTTTTCCCTAACGGGCGAATCGGTAGCGCTCTAACGCGGCATGCTGTTTTTGGCTGCTCCGCTCCGCGATAGCACCAGGAGCGGCCGCTATTGGCAACAGAGCCAGCTGCACAACACGGCTTTTTCCAATCTCCCCAACAAATTCATCCAACATCTCAAAAATTGCTTTTCCGGTTTTCACTTGTGAGGAAGCATCGATAGTCTTAATAAACATAGTACCTGCCGGAGAGTTGATAAAACAATTAATTAATGTTCTTCCCTTTGTATCGGTACAACCATCAGACATTATTGAACAACCATATTTTTCCGCTTCCGCCTTGTTAGTCTCCAACATTTTATTAGTATTATGCAGCTCTTTGTTAAGACATGGGTTTCTCAAGTCATGATAGGAAGGAGGCTTCAAGGGAGGACCATACTGACCGATTGCTTCAACCATCAATTTGAAACTTCTTGATTTTGCAACGTTGAACACAATTCCGTTTAGGTAAAAAAAACGAGGTATGTACTGGTTAGTCCTTTCTATTGCTTCCTTGTCATATTCTTTCAAATTTGTCTGCTTTCCTTTTCCCACCGTTACCTCAGGTTTTTGAAAGAACATTAAATCCAATGAACCTTTTGTATCACCCTTCTTAGCAGCCGGATCACTCCCTATTTCAGTCCTTGGACTTTTCCCACTTACCAACATTCCAATCTCTTGAAGTCGTGTTGCCTCCCCTTCATCTTGAGCCTCATTCGAAACGGATTTCACCTTTGCCACTCTAGCTTCTTCACTAGCTCTTAAAATCAATTTCACATCCTCCGGAGTCTTTAAGCAAGCTTTAACGTTTCCTATCACTCCCATTTGATGATGTTTGGCTCTAGAAATTCCTCCGGTAGACTCCAACAAACAAAAATCACACGTGACTTTTTTCGTATTATTCTTGTACTTCAAACTATTATACTTCCATCCTACGTCAGGAAGGGATGGCTTGAATAGCTCAACAGAGGAAGCAACAGAATAAACGACATTAGAAGATGATGGTGCGGCAGAGGTACTACTTTCCATATCTAAAAAAAAAACCTGTCAATATATGTTAACTTCCAATTGCTTATTATGTTCATTGTGAATGTTTCAACTGCTTCAATTGTTTCAAAAATATATAGCTTTTTTTTTGTTTCAATTACATATATGGTAACAGTAAAAAGGAAGCATGAATGTTTCAATTGTTTTAGCATATCAGAAATGGTGCTAAACAGAGGATCATGTATAAATTATAAAAAAAACAGTAGCATATCAGTTAAGATTGGAATATTTAATGTTAGTTTATATGCTAGAAATGGGAAATACGTGAACCATTTGTTCAACTCCTTTGATTCTTTAATTTTTTTCCATAAAAACATAGGGTTCAATACATATTATAAAAATAATTGAGATTAATATTTATTGTGTGCATTAAAAATGATTTAGAATATAGTTTTAATTTTTAAAAAAATAAAAAAACCAAAAACGAAAAAATAGTTGAATTAAAAATGAACAAAAACCTGATAAAGTTGAAAAACAAAAACGAAAACAAAAAAAAGATGAAAAAGATTTCACAAAAACGAAAAAAAAAACAAAAACAAGAAAAGGAAAGATGGAAGAACAAACCTGATAAAGAGGTGAAGATCTGATCTGAGCAGTTGAGAGATGGAATGATCAATGATGGATGAGAGGAGAGGTGAAGCTCGAAGAGTAGAAGCTGAGAGATGATGGATGAGTTGTTTTGTTCTGTACGACTGAATGAAGAGAAGAAGCGGTTGTTTCTCTGTAGTCTATACGATGGAATGGATAAGAGAAAAAAGGGTTTTGAAAATGACAAAATTAACCCTTCTAATGGTGCTCAAGTGAGGGATAATTCTGTAATTTTGATCCGACCTGGAAAAGCGGCGGCGAAACCTGTTATTGCCCCGCTTTTCCCTAACGGGCGAATCGGTAGCGCTCTAACGCGGCATGCTGTTTTTGGCTGCTCCGCTCCGCGATAGCACCAGGAGCGGCCGCTATTGGCAACAGAGCCAGCTGCACAACACGGCTTTTTCCAATCTCCCCAACAAATTCATCCAACATCTCAAAAATTGCTTTTCCGGTTTTCACTTGTGAGGAAGCATCGATAGTCTTAATAAACATAGTACCTGCCGGAGAGTTGATAAAACAATTAATTAATGTTCTTCCCTTTGTATCGGTACAACCATCAGACATTATTGAACAACCATATTTTTCCGCTTCCGCCTTGTTAGTCTCCAACATTTTATTAGTATTATGCAGCTCTTTGTTAAGACATGGGTTTCTCAAGTCATGATAGGAAGGAGGCTTCAAGGGAGGACCATACTGACCGATTGCTTCAACCATCAATTTGAAACTTCTTGATTTTGCAACGTTGAACACAATTCCGTTTAGGTAAAAAAAACGAGGTATGTACTGGTTAGTCCTTTCTATTGCTTCCTTGTCATATTCTTTCAAATTTGTCTGCTTTCCTTTTCCCACCGTTACCTCAGGTTTTTGAAAGAACATTAAATCCAATGAACCTTTTGTATCACCCTTCTTAGCAGCCGGATCACTCCCTATTTCAGTCCTTGGACTTTTCCCACTTACCAACATTCCAATCTCTTGAAGTCGTGTTGCCTCCCCTTCATCTTGAGCCTCATTCGAAACGGATTTCACCTTTGCCACTCTAGCTTCTTCACTAGCTCTTAAAATCAATTTCACATCCTCCGGAGTCTTTAAGCAAGCTTTAACGTTTCCTATCACTCCCATTTGATGATGTTTGGCTCTAGAAATTCCTCCGGTAGACTCCAACAAACAAAAATCACACGTGACTTTTTTCGTATTATTCTTGTACTTCAAACTATTATACTTCCATCCTACGTCAGGAAGGGATGGCTTGAATAGCTCAACAGAGGAAGCAACAGAATAAACGACATTAGAAGATGATGGTGCGGCAGAGGTACTACTTTCCATATCTAAAAAAAAAACCTGTCAATATATGTTAACTTCCAATTGCTTATTATGTTCATTGTGAATGTTTCAACTGCTTCAATTGTTTCAAAAATATATAGCTTTTTTTTTGTTTCAATTACATATATGGTAACAGTAAAAAGGAAGCATGAATGTTTCAATTGTTTTAGCATATCAGAAATGGTGCTAAACAGAGGATCATGTATAAATTATAAAAAAAACAGTAGCATATCAGTTAAGATTGGAATATTTAATGTTAGTTTATATGCTAGAAATGGGAAATACGTGAACCATTTGTTCAACTCCTTTGATTCTTTAATTTTTTTCCATAAAAACATAGGGTTCAATACATATTATAAAAATAATTGAGATTAATATTTATTGTGTGCATTAAAAATGATTTAGAATATAGTTTTAATTTTTAAAAAAATAAAAAAACCAAAAACGAAAAAATAGTTGAATTAAAAATGAACAAAAACCTGATAAAGTTGAAAAACAAAAACGAAAACAAAAAAAAGATGAAAAAGATTTCACAAAAACGAAAAAAAAAAACAAAAACAAGAAAAGGAAAGATGGAAGAACAAACCTGATAAAGAGGTGAAGATCTGATCTGAGCAGTTGAGAGATGGAATGATCAATGATGGATGAGAGGAGAGGTGAAGCTCGAAGAGTAGAAACTGAGAGATGATGGATGAGTTGTTTTGTTCTGTACGAATGAATGAAGAGAAGAAGCGGTTGTTTCTCTGTAGTCTATACGATGGAATGGATAAGAGAAAAAAGGGTTTTAAAAATGACAAAATTAACCCTTCTAATGGTGCTCAAGTGAGGGATAATTTGAAGGTGAGAGAAACACAAGAAGGGGGGGGGGGGGGGGGGGGGCGGTTGAATTGTGTTTCCTTTTCGCAGCTCTTGAAGAGTGAGAATCTAATTCCTTTAAACTCAGAGTCTGAATGGGATCAGAGTCTGATAGGAAATTAGGTTTTGATGCAGCGGAATAATCAAGAGATAGAGAGAATAGAGAACACAAGCAATTATAAAGGTTCCTTCCACAAACCGGAAGTAGTCCTGTCCCCCTTATACTTCCAAGGAGAGTTCACTAAAATGTAATATCAATTACAAGTTGCTCAAACACACAGTAAGAGACTTCCTTGCTCATGCACGCAAGCTAGAGACTTCCTTGCTCAAAGACACAACTAAGAGACTTCCTTGCTCAATGGACGCAGCCAAGAGACTTCCTTTGCTCAAGCACAAAAGCATGAGACTTCTTACACAATTACAGAAAATTGAATAGAGTTGAAACACTTGACAACAATCAAATGTGTTTCAATTACAACAAAGACAAACTCTGTTTTTCTGTGGAACTTAGAAATTCTAGAATACTCAGTTTGTAAGAATCTAAGTTGATGATGTGTTTTTGTTAAGACTCAGTTGAATACGAAAGCAGCGCAGTGTAATTTTTCAAGTTGTAAAGTCCAAAAATTCTTCAAGTCTTCTATCCTTTATATAGGCGTAGGAAAGAGACGTTGAATCATCCAGCACATCAGGATGATTTCTGAAGCTTGATCTATGACTGTTGATCTGTTGCTTGATTTTGTAATAGTCCTTCAATTGCATAATTTGAATTCCATTCCCTTTGAAGATTAATACCGGTAGACACAGTTGCCAAACTGTACGAGGTAGTGGAGTAGTGGAAACAGAGTTCGTACAACGTACTCTGTACTGGCCTGCATTCTTTGTCTTTGTGCTTCCCATGCTCAAGTTGACTTTGAAGCTAGCCGTTACTCCATTTGAGAGTTTCTTTTGCATCACAATGCAGTAGAAATCCTTGTTAGCAGATTATCAGATTTTGGGCTTCAGACTCACTGTAGCACTAAGCTTCTGGTAATCTTCAGAATCTCTTGATTTTTAGATTCTGAAGGTCTTCAGACTCTGATACAGTCTTTCAGACTCTCTTTGGTACCGTCTTCAGACTCTCTTCGATGCAGTCTTCAGACTCTCTTCAATACAGAATCACAAGCAACAAGCTTCTCTGGATTTTTGCTCTTTAACATTGTTCAAACATAATACTTTCTAAGATATAAATCTTGATTGATATCCTGCATACTTAAACAAATATTAGCAATATCCAATTGACAACTTTTTAATACCTTGTTATCATCAAAACTCAAAACGTGGTATTGCTGAACACCTTTGTTCCAACAATCTCCCCCTTTTTGAGGATGACAAACATTAGTATTTAAAAGGTCAATTGTTGTTAATCTAATTAACGTAATGAAATCATTGCCCTTTGAGTTCTTACCCAATACAGACAGGCCACGTCTAGGAAACTATAAAGTAACTGTCACCGTAGTGGGGCAGGTGTTACTAAACTCAACAGTCATGCTTCCACTAATACGAGCTTCTGAGAGTCTAAAGATTCTTTACCAGAGTCTGAATAGTTTATCAGAAGCTTCTATCAGAGTCTCTAAAAGAGGGTTTGATTCCCAAATAGCTTCTGAATATTTTCAGAGTCTGAATTCTGTTTTCAGAGGCGCACATTACCCAGAGACATAGCACATGTTCAAATTTTTCTTTATGAAATCAAATCTTTCAACAGATAAGGGTTTAGTAAATATATCAGCCCATTGATGATCAGTATCAATGAATTGAATATCTAAAATTCCCTTTTGAACATAGTCTCTTATAAAATGATGTTTAATCTCAATGTGCTTTGCTCTTGAATGCAGAATTGGATTCTTAGACAAACATATAGCTTCCGTATTATCACAATAAATTGGGATACAATTTTCAGTTATTTGATAGTCCTCATCCAGAGTAGCTATGTACAAAAACTAGCAGCTGAGATGTATTCTGCCTCTGCTGTAGACAAAGCAATGGTTGCTTGTCTTTTGCTAGCCTAGGATATCAGATTCTCTCCCAAGAATTGACAATTGCCACTGGTAGATTTTCTTTCAATCCTGTCTCCAGCATAGTCAGCATCACAGAATCCAACTAGCTTATAGTCAGAGGATTTCTTGTAAAGAAGTCCAAGATTAGTAGTTCCTTTCCAATATCTAAAGATTCTCTTAACAGCAGTTAAGTGAGACTCTCTAGGATCTGATTGAAACCTTGCACACAGACATACACTGTATAAAATATCTGGTCTGGATGCAGTTAGGTATAACAAAGAACCAATCATACCTCTATACAGCTTCTGATCAACTTTGGTTCCTTGATCTTCTTTGCTCAGAGTGCAGGTTGGATGCATTGGAGTATTCATTTCTTTGCAGTCCTCAAGATTGAACTTCTTCAGAAGCTCTTTCGTATACTTGGACTGATGAACGTAGACTCCATCTTTGCATTGGTTGATTTGAATTCCAAGAAAGAACTTCAATTCTCCCATCGTGCTCATTTCAAACTCATCCTGCATTACTTTCGAAAACTCTTTGCAAAGTGAACTATTTGTAGAACCAAAAATGATATCATCAACATAAATCTGAACTATAAGAATGTCTTTCTTCAGAGTCTTTCTGAATAGAGTAGTGTCAACTTGTCCTCGTTCAAAGTTGTTTTGAATTAAGAAATTACTTAGTCTTTCAATTTATAAACATGCTCTGGATGCTTTAAATCTTCAAAGCCAGGAGGTTGTTTGACATATACTTCTTCAGAAATGACACCATTAAGAAATGCACTCTTAACGTCCATTTGATACAGGGTTATGTTGTGATTAACTGCATAGGAAAGAAGTAACCTGATTGCTTCCAATCTTGCAATTGGAGCAAACGTTTCTGTGTAATCAATGCCTTCTTGTTGACTGTATCCCTGCGCAACAAGTCTGGCCTTGTTTCTAATTACTTCTCCTTGTTCACTAAGCTTATTTCTGAACACCCACTTGGTTCCAATGATGTTCTTGTGATCAGGCTTAGCTACTAGATCCCATACTTCATTCCTTTTGAATTGATTCAGTTCTTCTTGCATTGCCAGAATCCATCCTTCATCTCCAAGAGCTTCTTCAACAGAGGTTGGTTCAATAACAGATAATAATCCTAAAGCAGACTCTTCTTGTCTAAAATGCGATCTTGTTTCCATGGGACTTTCTTTATTGTCAATTATCTGATCCTCTGGATGTGAAGACTTGTATTTGAAAGATTTTTTGGATTGACTAGCTTGCAAAGAACCATCTTGAACTTCATCAGAAGCTTCTTCATTAGGAACTTCAGGGGCTGTTCCAGCTTCTGAAATATCTTCAGATTCTGGAATCTGATCAGATTCTGAGTTATCATCAGAATCTTGAGATTCTGCATGACTTTCATCTTGCATTGGAGTTTCACTTCCAGGCACTTTGTCATCGAATCTGACATGCATAGATTCTTCAACACATTGTGTTTCTGAATTATACAGCCTGTATGCCTTAGAGCGTTCAGAGTAACCTAAAAAGATTCCCTTTTGAGCTTTGGCATCAAATTTCTTTAGGTAGACTTTGTTGTTCAGGACATAACACGTACATCCGAACTGATGAAAATAAGATATGTTGGGTTTTCTTCCTTTAAAGAGTTCATAAGCTGTTTTGTTCAACAGAGGTCTAATATAGATTCTGTTCTGAACATAACACGCTGTGTTTACTGCTTCTGCCCAAAAATGCTTAGCCAGATTGTTCTCATGGATCATGGTTCTAGCCATCTCTTGTAAGGTTCTGTTCTTTCTCTCTACGACTCCATTTTGTTGTGGAGTTCTAGGTGCAGAGAATTCATGAATAATTCCATGTTTTTCACAGAAAACCTCAAACGGTTCATTTTCAAATTCTCCTCCATGATCACTTCTGACTTTCAAGATTTTCATTTCCTTCTCTGATTGAATTTGGATGCAGAATTTACTAAACACATAATATGAATCATCTTTAGTTTTCAGAAATTTAACCCAACACCATCTGCTGTAGTCATCAACAATAACTAGTCCATATTTACTTCCATATAAGGATGCAGTGCTAACTGGTCCAAATAAGTCAATATGAAGTAACTCCAAGGGTCTGGAAGTAGAAACAATCTCTTTCGGCTTGAAGGGACTCTTGACAATTTTCCCTTTCTGACATGCTCCGCAAAGAGCATCTGAGTGATAGTCAATGTCTGGTAGGCCTTTGACAAGTTGCAACTTGCTAAGCTTAGAGATTAATCTCCAGTTAGCATGTCCCAAACGTCTATGCCACAGCCACTTCTTATCACCCATTGAAAAAAGGCACACTACCTTCTGATCAGTCAGTTCTGAGAATTTTATCTTGTATACATTGTTTCTTCATTTTCCCTTGAAGACTATGGACTGATCATCCTTGTTAACCACTGTGCAGTTGTTCTTATTAAACAATACATCATAACCACTGTCACATAATTGACTTATGCTTAGTAAGTTATGTCTAAGTCCATCAACGAACCACACATTACTGATTGAGATCAGAGAGTTACCAATGGTTCCAGTACCAATGATTTTGCCAGTTTGGTTTCCTCCAAATCCCACAGTTCCTCCCTCTTTCATGGTTATGGTTAGGAACATAGACCTTTCTCCCGTCATGTGACGCGATCAACCACTGTCCAGGTACCAAGCCTTCTGCTTTTCTAGTCCTTTTAGACATACCTGCAGCATCAATAATTTCAGACTTAGGTACCCATATTCTCATGGGTCCTTTTTGGTTAGTCTTAGAACCATTGAACTCCTTTTGTAAGTTACGTCTTGAAGTCATTGGCAATGTTTTCTCCCATACCTTGGGTTTGGAACCGTTTGGTTTAGGTTTCAAGTTGCCTTTCACAATTTCTCTTTTTTGAAACTTAGGCTTTAGTTTTTCAGACTCTGGCTTTTTCAAAGTCTGTTTATCAGACTTTGAATGTTTCAGAGTCTGAGTCTTTAAAGCTTTGGGTTCAAAGTTATTCAGACCCTTTAACTTAACATTCTGAGATTTTGACTTAGTCAGAACCTTAGAAGTAGAAGTTGTAGGTTCTGAATGAGTCACTGTGTTGACTTCATCAGACTCTCTTACAAAGTGATTTTTCAACGCCTCTCTGGCTCCATCAGGACCAGGTTTCAGAGTCATTTCATTTGAGTTTCCTCCAATGAATCCAAGACCATGTCCTCTGTTCTGATACGTGCTATAGATCATGGACGCAACCCTTGATCTGTCAATTCCAGTAGCAATAAATTCTTGCAGAGCAACATCTTGCTCACTTAAGTATTTACAGCTACACTTCTTGATCAATAAAGAGATATTTTCTTCTTTTAAATCTTCTAATTCCAACAGAGTTGAATTATGTCTTTTTGACAGCTTATCAAGCTGTTGTTTGACTTTCTTCAACTCAGTGGTCTTAGCTTTAAAATGACCAAGAAGCTCTTTGACAAATTCTACAAGTTCAGATCTTGTGAGTTCAGAATATACCTCTGTTTCACTTTCAGAGTTTGCATCTGATTCTGCCTCAGGAGTCTCTTTAACGGATTCGGTTGTAGCCATTAGTCCAACAACTACATTAGCTTCACCATCAGCATCATCATCCTCAAACCCTGACTCATTATCAAGATCTTCCCAGGTGGCCCTCAGACTTTTCTTGATCTGCTTCTTAAACTTGCTTGACTTGAAGGTTGGCCTCTTTGACTTGGATTTCTCCTTCTGCAGTTCTGGACACTCAGCAATAAAATGTCCAGTCTTCTTGCAGTTGAATCAACCTTTCTGATCCTCCTTTTTGAACCCCTTCCCACTGCTCTTGCTCAGAAATCTCTTGTTCTTCTTAGCAAGGTACTGCATTCTGCTTGAAAGCATAGCCATTTCCTTTGCAATATCAGGATCCTCCTCTGAGCTTTCAGAAGCTGAAGAATCATTTTCAGACTCTTCAACCTTGAGAGCCTTTGAAGACCTTCCTTTTGATTTTAAGGCAATGGTTTTGGACTTTCTTGCAGAATCATGTTCATTGAGACTTAACTCATGAACCTTGAGTGAACTAACAAGATCTTCAACACTTAAAGTGTTTAAATCTTTAGCCTCCTCAATTGCAGTGACCTTTGGTCTCCATCTAGAAGGTAAGCTCCTTAAAATCTTGCTAACATGATTAGAAGCTATATAGCTCTTCTTCAGTATCTGAAGACCAGATACTAGAGTTTGAAATCTTGAGTACATTTGCTCAATACTTTCATCCTCTTTCATCTTGAATAGTTCATACTGATGAACTAACAGAAGAGCTTTAGCTTCCCTGACCTTTTTTCTTCCTTCATAGTTAGCACAGAGAGAAGCAAACATGGCTCTAGCAGTAGATTTGTCACCCATCTTCATGTATTCCGTTTTAGGAATAGCAGTGACAAGAGCCCCTCTGATGATATGATGTTTCTTATAGATTTTCTTTTGAGCAGCAGTGTGAAGTTTGCGGTCAATGGCAGCACCTTCGTCATCAAGTTGTAAGTCACCAACACCATCTTCAAGTATGTCCCAGAGTTCTTCATCAAGACCCATGACATAACTATAGAAGTTGGTTTTCCACCAAGAAAATTCTTCAGGATCACCATTGAACTTAGGAATTTTTCCATAATTAGCCTTTTTACTGCTGTTATTGGATCCATAGTCATATGGTATAGCAGCACCAGAAGTAGCACCAGAAGAAGACGGTTCACTGGAAGACATGTTTTTCTCTGGATCTTATCTGTTACACGGTTAAGTGCTATGACATCAGAGCCGGAGCTCTGATACCAACTGAAGGTGAGAAAAACACAAGAAGGGGGGGTGGTTGAATTGTGTTTTCTTTTCGCAGCTCTTGAAGAGTGAGAATCTAATTCCTTTAAACTCAGAGTCAGATAGGAAATTAGGTTCTAATGCAGCGGAATAATCAAGAGATAGAGAACACAAGCAATTATACAGGTTCCTTCCACAAACCGGAAGTAGTCCTGTCCCCCTTGTACTTCCAAGGAGAGTTCACTAAAATGTAATATCAATTACAAGTTGCTCAAACACACAGTGAGAGACTTCCTTGCTCAAGCACGCAGGCTAGAGACTTCCTTGCTCAAAGACACAACTAAGAGACTTCCTTGCTCAATGGACGCAGTCAAGAGACTTCCTTTGCTCAAGCACAAAAGCAAGAGACTTCTTACACAATTACAGAAAATTGAATAGAGTTGAAACACTTAACAACAATCAAATGTGTTTCAATTACAACAAAGACAGACTCTGTTTTTACACAAAAGACAGACTCTATTTTTCTGTGGAACTTAGAAATTCTATAATACTCAGTTTGTAAGAATCTAAGTTGATGATGTGTTTTTGTTAAGACTCAGTTGAATACGAAAGCAGCACAGTGTAATTTTTCAAGTTGTAGAGTCCAACAATTCTTCAAGTCTTCTATCCTTTATATAGGCGTAGGAAAGAGACGTTGAGTCATCCAGCACATCAGGATGATTTCTGAAGCTTGATCTATGACTGTTGATCTGTTGCTTGATTTGGTAATAGTCCTTCAAATGCATAATTTGAATTCCATTCCCTTTAAGGATTAATACCGGTAGACACAGTTGCCAAACTGTACGAGGTAGTGGAGTAGTGGAAACAGAGTTCGTACAACGTACTCTGTACTGGCCTGCATTCTTTGTCTTTGTGCTTCCCATGCTCAAGTTGACTTTGAAGCTAGCCGTTACTCCATTTGAGAATTTCATTTGCATCACAATGCAGTAGAAATCCTTGTTAGCAGATTATCAGATTTTGGGCTTCAGGCTCACTGTAGCACTAAGCTTCTGGTAATCTTCAGACTCTCTTGGTTTTTAGATTCTGATGGTCTTCAGACTCTGATACAGTCTTTCAGACTCTCTTTGGTACAGTCTTCAGACTCTCTTCGATGCAGTCTTCAGACTCTCTTCGATACAGTCTTCAGACTCTCTTCAATATAGAATCACAAGCAACAAGCTTCTCTGGATTTTTGCTCTTTAACATTGTTCAAACAGAATACTTTCTAAGATATAAATCTTGATTGATATCCTGCATACTTAAACAAATATTAGCAATATTCAATTGACAACTTTTTAATACCTTGTTATCATCAAAACTCAAAACGTGGTATTGCTGAACACCTTTGTTCCAACATAATTCTGTAATTTTGATCCGACCTGGAAAAGCGGCCGCGAAACCCGTTATTGCCCCGCTTTTCCCTAACGGGCGAATCGGTAGCGCCAGGAGCGGCCGCTATTGGCAATAGAGCCAGCTGCACAACACGGCTTTTGCCAATCTCCCCAACAAATTCATCCAACATCTCAAAAATTGCTTTTCCGGTTTTCACTTGTGAGGAAGCATCGATAGTCTTAATAAACATAGTACCTGCCGGAGAGTTGATTAAAAAAATTAATCAATGTTCTTTCCGTTGTATCGGTCCAACCATCGGACATTATTGAACAACCATATTTTTCCGCTTCCGCCTTGTCAGTCTCCAACATTTTATTAGTATTATCCAACTCTCTGTTAAGACATGGGTTTCTCAAGTCATGATAAGAAGGAGGCTTCAAGGGAGGACCATACTGACCGATTGCTTCAACCATCAATTTGAAACTTCTTGATTTTGCAACGTTGAACACAATTCCGTTTAGGTAAAAAAAACGAGCTATGTACTGGTTAGTCCTTTCTCTTGCTTCCTTGTCATATTCTTTCAAATTTGTCTGCTTTCCTTTTCCCACCGTTACCTCAGGTTTTTGAAAGAACATTAAATCCAATGGACCTTTTGTATTACCCTTCTTAGCAGCCGGATCACTCCCTATTTCAGTCCTTGGACTTTTCCCACTTACCAACATTCCAATCTCTTGAAGTCGTGTTGCCTCCTCTTCATCTTGAGCCTCATTCGAAACGGATTTCACCTTTGCCACTCTAGCTTCTTCACTAGCTCTTAAAATCAATTTCACATCCTCCGGAGTCTTTAAGCAAGCTTTAACGTTTCCTGTCACTCCCATTTGATGATGTTTGGCTCTAGAAATTCCTCCGGTAGACTCCAACAAACAAAAATCACACGTGACTTTTTTCGTATTATTATTGTCCTTCAAACTATTATACTTCCATCCTACGTCAGGAATGATGGCTTGAATAGCTCAACAGAGGAAGCAACAGAATAACCGACATTAGAAGATGATGGTGCGGCAGAGGTACTACTTGCCATAACTAAAAAAAAAACCTGTCAATATATGTTAACTTCCAATCACTTATTATGTTCATTGTGAATGTTTCAACTGCTTCAATTGTTTCAAAAATATATAGTTTTTTTTTTCAATAACATATATGGTAACAGTAAAAAGGAAGCATGAATGTTTCAATTGTTTTAGCATATCAGAAATTGTGCTAAACAGAGGATCATGTATAAATTATAAAGAGGTGAAGATCTGATCTGAGCAGTTGAGAGATGGATTGATCAATGATGGATGCGAGGAGAGGTGAAGCTCGAAGAGTAGAAGCTGAGAGATGATGGATGAGTTGTTTTGTTCTGTACGAATGAATGAAAAGAAGAAGCGGTTGTTTCTCTGTATTCTATACGATGGAATGTATAAGAGAAAAAAGGGTTTTGAAAATGACAAAATTAACCCTTCTAATGGTGCTCAAGTGAGGGATAATTCTGTAATTTTGATCCGACCTGGAAAAGCGGCCGCGAAACCCGTTATTGCCCCGCTTTTCCCTAACGGACGAATCGGTAGCGCTCTAACGCGGCAGGCTGTTTTTGGCTGCTCCGCTCCGCGATAGCGCCAGGAGCAGCCGATATTGGCACCAGAGCCAGCTGCACAACACGGCTTTTGCCAATCTCCCCAACAAATTCATCCAACATCTCAAAAATTGCTTTTCCGGTTTTCACTTGTGAGGAAGCATCGATAGTCTTAATAAACATAGTATTTGCCGAAGAGTTGATTAAAAAATTAATCAACGTTCTTTCCTTTGTATCGGTCCAACCATCGGACATTATTGAACAACCATATTTTTCCGCTTCCGCCTTGTCAGTCTCCAACATTTTATTAGTATTATCCAACTCTCTGTTAAGACATGGGTTTCTCAAATCATGATAAGAAGGAGGCTTCAAGGAAGGACCATACTGACCGATTGCTTCAACCATCAATTTGAAACTTCTTGATTTTGCAACGTTGAACACAATTCCGTTTAGGTAAAAAAAACGAGCTATGTACTGGTTATTCCTTTCTCTTGCTTCCTTGTCATATTCTTTCAAATTTGTCTGCTTTCCTTTTCCCACCGTTACCTCAGGTTTTTGAAAGAACATTAAATCCAATGGACCTTTTCTATTACCCTTCTTAGCAGCTGGATCACTCCCTATTTCAGTCCTTGGACTTTTCCCACTTACTAACATTCCAATCTCTTGAAGTCGTGTTGCCTCCTCTTCATCTTGAGCCTCATTCGAAACGGATTTCACCTTTGCCACTCTAGCTTCTTCACTAGCTCTTAAAATCAATTTCACATCCTCCAGAGTCTTTAAGCAAGCTTTAACGTTTCCTGTCACTCCCATTTGATGATGTTTGGCTCTAGAAATTCCTCCGGTAGACTCCAACAAACAAAAATCACACGTGACTTTTTTCGTATTATTCTTGTCCTTCAAACTATTATACTTCCATCCTACGTCAGGAAGGGATGGCTTGAATAGCTCAACAGAGGAAGCAACAGAATAACCGACATTAGAAGATGATGGTGCGGCAGAGGTACTACTTGCCATAACTAAAAAAAAAACCTGTCAATATATGTTAACTTCCAATTGCTTATTATGTTCATTGTGAATGTTGCAACTACTTCAATTGTTTCAAAAATATATAGCTTTTTTTTTTTTTTTTTTTCAATAACATATATGGTAACAGTAAAAAGAAAGCATGAATGTTTCAATTGTTTTAGCATATCAGAAATGGTGCTAAACAGAGGATCATGTATAAATTATAAAAAAAAACAGTAGCATATCAGTTAAGAATGGAATATTTGATGTTAGTTTATATGCTAGAAATGGGAAATACGTGAACCATTTGTTCAACTTCTTTGATTCTTTAATTTTTTTTCCATAAAAACATAGGGTTCAACACATATTATAAAAACAATTGAGATTAATATTTATTGTGTGCATAAAAAATGATTTAGAATATAGTTTAAATTTTTAAAAAAATAAAAAAACCAAAAACGAAAAAAAAGTTGAATTAAAAATGAACAAAAACCTGATAAAGTTGAAAAACAAAAACGAAAACAAAAAAAAAGATGAAAAAGATTTCACAAAAACGAAAAAAAAAACAAAAACAAGAAAAGGAAAGATGGAAGAACAAACCTGATAAAGAGGTGAAGATCTGATCTGAGCAGTTGAGAGATGGAATGATCAATGATGGATGAGAGGAGAGGTGAAGCTCGAAGAGTAGAAGCTGAGAGATGATGGATGAGTTGTTTTGTTCTGTACGAATGAATGAAGAGAAGAAGCGGTTGTTTCTCTGTATACTATACGATGGAATGGATAAAAGAAAAAAGGGTTTTGAAAATGACAAAATTAACCCTTCTAATGGTGCTCAAGTGAGGGATAATTCTGTAATTTTGATCCGATCTGGAAAAGCGGCCGCAAAACCCGTTATTGCCCCGCTTTTCCCTAACGGGCGAATCGGTAGCGCTACGCGGCAGGCTGTTTTTGGCTACTCCGCTCCGCGATAGCGCCAGGAGCGGCCGCTATTGGCACCAGAGCCAGCTGCACAACACGGCTTTTGCCAATATCCCCAACAAATTCATCCAACATCTCAAAAATTGCTTTTCTGGTTTTCACTTGTGAGGAAGCATCGATAGTCTTAATAAACATAGTACCTGCCAGAGAGTTGATTAAAAAATTAATCAATGTTCTTTCCTTTGTATCGGTCCAACCATCGGACATTATTGAACAACCATATTTTTCCGCTTCCGCCTTGTCAGTCTCCAACATTTTATTAGTATTATCCAACTCTCTGTTAAGAAATGGGTTTCTCAAGTCATGATAAGAAGGAGGCTTCAAGGGAGGACCATACTGACCGATTGCTTCAACCATCAATTTGAAACTTCTTGATTTTGCAACGTTGAACACAATTCCGTTTAGGTAAAAAAAACGAGCTATGTACTGGTTAGTCCTTTCTCTTGCTTCCTTGTCATATTCTTTCAAATTTGTCTGCTTTCCTTTTCCCACCGTTACCTCAGGTTTTTGAAAGAACATTAAATCCAATGGACCTTTTGTATTACCCTTCTTAGCAGCCGGATCACTCCCTATTTCAGTCCTTGGACTTTTCCCACTTACCAACATTCCAATCTCTTGAAGTCGTGTTGCCTCCTCTTCATCTTGAGCCTCATTCGAAACGGATTTCACCTTTGCCACTCTAGCTTCTTCACTAGCTCTTAAAATCAATTTCACATCCTCCGGAGTCTTTAAGCAAGCTTTAACGTTTCCTGTCACTCCCATTTGATGATGTTTGGCTCTAGAAATTCCTCCGGTAGACTCCAACAAACAAAAATCACACGTGACTTTTTTCGTATTATTATTGTCCTTCAAACTATTATACTTCCATCCTACGTCAGGAAGGGATGGCTTGAATAGCTCAACAGAGGAAGCAACAGAATAACCGACATTAGAAGATGATGGTGCGGCAGAGGTACTACTTGCCATAACTAAAAAAAAAACCTGTCAATATATGTTAACTTCCAATTGCTTATTATGTTCATTGTGAATGTTGCAACTACTTCAATTGTTTCAAAAATATATAGCTTTTTTTTTTTTTTTTTTTCAATAACATATATGGTAAAAGTAAAAAGAAAGCATGAATGTTTAAATTTTTTTAGCATATAAGAAATGGTGCTAAACAGAGGATCATGTATAAATTATAAAAAAAAACAGTAGCATATCAGTTAAGAATGGAATATTTGATGTTAGTTTATATGCTAGAAATGGGAAATACGTGAACCATTTGTTCAACTTCTTTGATTCTTTAATTTTTTTTCCATAAAAACATAGGGTTCAACACATATTATAAAAACAATTGAGATTAATATTTATTGTGTGCATAAAAAATGATTTAGAATATAGTTTAAATTTTTAAAAAAATAAAAAAACCAAAAACGAAAAAAAAGTTGAATTAAAAATGAACAAAAACCTGATAAAGTTGAAAAACAAAAACGAAAACAAAAAAAAAGATGAAAAAGATTTCACAAAAACGAAAAAAAAAACAAAAACAAGAAAAGGAAAGATGGAAGAACAAACCTGATAAAGAGGTGAAGATCTGATCTGAGCAGTTGAGAGATGGAATGATCAATGATGGATGAGAGGAGAGGTGAAGCTCGAAGAGTAGAAGCTGAGAGATGATGGATGAGTTGTTTTGTTCTGTACGAATGAATGAAGAGAAGAAGCGGTTGTTTCTCTGTATACTATACGATGGAATGGATAAAAGAAAAAAGGGTTTTGAAAATGACAAAATTAACCCTTCTAATGGTGCTCAAGTGAGGGATAATTCTGTAATTTTGATCCGATCTGGAAAAGCGGCCGCAAAACCCGTTATTGCCCCGCTTTTCCCTAACGGGCGAATCGGTAGCGCTACGCGGCAGGCTGTTTTTGGCTACTCCGCTCCGCGATAGCGCCAGGAGCGGCCGCTATTGGCACCAGAGCCAGCTGCACAACACGGCTTTTGCCAATATCCCCAACAAATTCATCCAACATCTCAAAAATTGCTTTTCTGGTTTTCACTTGTGAGGAAGCATCGATAGTCTTAATAAACATAGTACCTGCCAGAGAGTTGATTAAAAAATTAATCAATGTTCTTTCCTTTGTATCGGTCCAACCATCGGACATTATTGAACAACCATATTTTTCCGCTTCCGCCTTGTCAGTCTCCAACATTTTATTAGTATTATCCAACTCTCTGTTAAGAAATGGGTTTCTCAAGTCATGATAAGAAGGAGGCTTCAAGGGAGGACCATACTGACCGATTGCTTCAACCATCAATTTGAAACTTCTTGATTTTGCAACGTTGAACACAATTCCGTTTAGGTAAAAAAAACGAGCTATGTACTGGTTAGTCCTTTCTCTTGCTTCCTTGTCATATTCTTTCAAATTTGTCTGCTTTCCTTTTCCCACCGTTACCTCAGGTTTTTGAAAGAACATTAAATCCAATGGACCTTTTGTATTACCCTTCTTAGCAGCCGGATCACTCCCTATTTCAGTCCTTGGACTTTTCCCACTTACCAACATTCCAATCTCTTGAAGTCGTGTTGCCTCCTCTTCATCTTGAGCCTCATTCGAAACGGATTTCACCTTTGCCACTCTAGCTTCTTCACTAGCTCTTAAAATCAATTTCACATCCTCCGGAGTCTTTAAGCAAGCTTTAACGTTTCCTGTCACTCCCATTTGATGATGTTTGGCTCTAGAAATTCCTCCGGTAGACTCCAACAAACAAAAATCACACGTGACTTTTTTCGTATTATTATTGTCCTTCAAAGTATTATACTTCCATCCTACGTCAGGAAGGGATGGCTTGAATAGCTCAACAGAGGAAGCAACAGAATAACCGACATTAGAAGATGATGGTGCGGCAGAGGTACTACTTGCCATAACTAAAAAAAAAACCTGTCAATATATGTTAACTTCCAATTGCTTATTATGTTCATTGTGAATGTTGCAACTACTTCAATTGTTTCAAAAATATATAGCTTTTTTTTTTTTTTTTTTCAATAACATATATGGTAACAGTAAAAAGAAAGCATGAATGTTTCAATTGTTTTAGCATATCAGAAATGGTGCTAAACAGAGGATCATGTATAAATTATAAAAAAAAACAGTAGCATATCAGTTAAGAATGGAATATTTGATGTTAGTTTATATGCTAGAAATGGGAAATACGTGAACCATTTGTTCAACTTCTTTGATTCTTTAATTTTTTTTCCATAAAAACATAGGGTTCAACACATATTATAAAAACAATTGAGATTAATATTTATTGTGTGCATAAAAAATGATTTAGAATATAGTTTAAATTTTTAAAAAAATAAAAAAACCAAAAACGAAAAAAAAGTTGAATTAAAAATGAACAAAAACCTGATAAAGTTGAAAAACAAAAACGAAAACAAAAAAAAAGATGAAAAAGATTTCACAAAAACGAAAAAAAAAACAAAAACAAGAAAAGGAAAGATGGAAGAACAAACCTGATAAAGAGGTGAAGATCTGATCTGAGCAGTTGAGAGATGGAATGATCAATGATGGATGAGAGGAGAGGTGAAGCTCGAAGAGTAGAAGCTGAGAGATGATGGATGAGTTGTTTTGTTCTGTACGAATGAATGAAGAGAAGAAGCGGTTGTTTCTCTGTATACTATACGATGGAATGGATAAAAGAAAAAAGGGTTTTGAAAATGACAAAATTAACCCTTCTAATGGTGCTCAAGTGAGGGATAATTCTGTAATTTTGATCCGATCTGGAAAAGCGGCCGCAAAACCCGTTATTGCCCCGCTTTTCCCTAACGGGCGAATCGGTAGCGCTACGCGGCAGGCTGTTTTTGGCTACTCCGCTCCGCGATAGCGCCAGGAGCGGCCGCTATTGGCACCAGAGCCAGCTGCACAACACGGCTTTTGCCAATATCCCCAACAAATTCATCCAACATCTCAAAAATTGCTTTTCTGGTTTTCACTTGTGAGGAAGCATCGATAGTCTTAATAAACATAGTACCTGCCAGAGAGTTGATTAAAAAATTAATCAATGTTCTTTCCTTTGTATCGGTCCAACCATCGGACATTATTGAACAACCATATTTTTCCGCTTCCGCCTTGTCAGTCTCCAACATTTTATTAGTATTATCCAACTCTCTGTTAAGAAATGGGTTTCTCAAGTCATGATAAGAAGGAGGCTTCAAGGGAGGACCATACTGACCGATTGCTTCAACCATCAATTTGAAACTTCTTGATTTTGCAACGTTGAACACAATTCCGTTTAGGTAAAAAAAACGAGCTATGTACTGGTTAGTCCTTTCTCTTGCTTCCTTGTCATATTCTTTCAAATTTGTCTGCTTTCCTTTTCCCACCGTTACCTCAGGTTTTTGAAAGAACATTAAATCCAATGGACCTTTTGTATTACCCTTCTTAGCAGCCGGATCACTCCCTATTTCAGTCCTTGGACTTTTCCCACTTACCAACATTCCAATCTCTTGAAGTCGTGTTGCCTCCTCTTCATCTTGAGCCTCATTCGAAACGGATTTCACCTTTGCCACTCTAGCTTCTTCACTAGCTCTTAAAATCAATTTCACATCCTCCGGAGTCTTTAAGCAAGCTTTAACGTTTCCTGTCACTCCCATTTGATGATGTTTGGCTCTAGAAATTCCTCCGGTAGACTCCAACAAACAAAAATCACACGTGACTTTTTTCGTATTATTATTGTCCTTCAAACTATTATACTTCCATCCTACGTCAGGAAGGGATGGCTTGAATAGCTCAACAGAGGAAGCAACAGAATAACCGACATTAGAAGATGATGGTGCGGCAGAGGTACTACTTGCCATAACTAAAAAAAAAACCTGTCAATATATGTTAACTTCCAATTGCTTATTATGTTCATTGTGAATGTTGCAACTACTTCAATTGTTTCAAAAATATATAGCTTTTTTTTTTTTTTTTTTTTCAATAACATATATGGTAACAGTAAAAAGAAAGCATGAATGTTTCAATTGTTTTAGCATATCAGAAATGGTGCTAAACAGAGGATCATGTATAAATTATAAAAAAAAACAGTAGCATATCAGTTAAGAATGGAATATTTGATGTTAGTTTATATGCTAGAAATGGGAAATACGTGAACCATTTGTTCAACTTCTTTGATTCTTTAATTTTTTTTCCATAAAAACATAGGGTTCAACACATATTATAAAAACAATTGAGATTAATATTTATTGTGTGCATAAAAAATGATTTAGAATATAGTTTAAATTTTTAAAAAAATAAAAAAACCAAAAACGAAAAAAAAGTTGAATTAAAAATGAACAAAAACCTGATAAAGTTGAAAAACAAAAACGAAAACAAAAAAAAAGATGAAAAAGATTTCACAAAAACGAAAAAAAAAACAAAAACAAGAAAAGGAAAGATGGAAGAACAAACCTGATAAAGAGGTGAAGATCTGATCTGAGCAGTTGAGAGATGGAATGATCAATGATGGATGAGAGGAGAGGTGAAGCTCGAAGAGTAGAAGCTGAGAGATGATGGATGAGTTGTTTTGTTCTGTACGAATGAATGAAGAGAAGAAGCGGTTGTTTCTCTGTATACTATACGATGGAATGGATAAAAGAAAAAAGGGTTTTGAAAATGACAAAATTAACCCTTCTAATGGTGCTCAAGTGAGGGATAATTCTGTAATTTTGATCCGATCTGGAAAAGCGGCCGCAAAACCCGTTATTGCCCCGCTTTTCCCTAACGGGCGAATCGGTAGCGCTACGCGGCAGGCTGTTTTTGGCTACTCCGCTCCGCGATAGCGCCAGGAGCGGCCGCTATTGGCACCAGAGCCAGCTGCACAACACGGCTTTTGCCAATATCCCCAACAAATTCATCCAACATCTCAAAAATTGCTTTTCTGGTTTTCACTTGTGAGGAAGCATCGATAGTCTTAATAAACATAGTACCTGCCAGAGAGTTGATTAAAAAATTAATCAATGTTCTTTCCTTTGTATCGGTCCAACCATCGGACATTATTGAACAACCATATTTTTCCGCTTCCGCCTTGTCAGTCTCCAACATTTTATTAGTATTATCCAACTCTCTGTTAAGAAAAGGGTTTCTCAAGTCATGATAAGAAGGAGGCTTCAAGGGAGGACCATACTGACCGATTGCTTCAACCATCAATTTGAAACTTCTTGATTTTGCAACGTTGAACACAATTCCGTTTAGGTAAAAAAAACGAGCTATGTACTGGTTAGTCCTTTCTCTTGCTTCCTTGTCATATTCTTTCAAATTTGTCTGCTTTCCTTTTCCCACCGTTACCTCAGGTTTTTGAAAGAACATTAAATCCAATGGACCTTTTGTATTACCCTTCTTAGCAGCCGGATCACTCCCTATTTCAGTCCTTGGACTTTTCCCACTTACCAACATTCCAATCTCTTGAAGTCGTGTTGCCTCCTCTTCATCTTGAGCCTCATTCGAAACGGATTTCACCTTTGCCACTCTAGCTTCTTCACTAGCTCTTAAAATCAATTTCACATCCTCCGGAGTCTTTAAGCAAGCTTTAACGTTTCCTGTCACTCCCATTTGATGATGTTTGGCTCTAGAAATTCCTCCGGTAGACTCCAACAAACAAAAATCACACGTGACTTTTTTCGTATTATTATTGTCCTTCAAACTATTATACTTCCATCCTACGTCAGGAAGGGATGGCTTGAATAGCTCAACAGAGGAAGCAACAGAATAACCGACATTAGAAGATGATGGTGCGGCAGAGGTACTACTTGCCATAACTAAAAAAAAAACCTGTCAATATATGTTAACTTCCAATTGCTTATTATGTTCATTGTGAATGTTGCAACTACTTCAATTGTTTCAAAAATATATAGCTTTTTTTTTTTTTTTTTTTTCAATAACATATATGGTAACAGTAAAAAGAAAGCATGAATGTTTCAATTGTTTTAGCATATCAGAAATGGTGCTAAACAGAGGATCATGTATAAATTATAAAAAAAAACAGTAGCATATCAGTTAAGAATGGAATATTTGATGTTAGTTTATATGCTAGAAATGGGAAATACGTGAACCATTTGTTCAACTTCTTTGATTCTTTAATTTTTTTTCCATAAAAACATAGGGTTCAACACATATTATAAAAACAATTGAGATTAATATTTATTGTGTGCATAAAAAATGATTTAGAATATAGTTTAAATTTTTAAAAAAATAAAAAAACCAAAAACGAAAAAAAAGTTGAATTAAAAATGAACAAAAACCTGATAAAGTTGAAAAACAAAAACGAAAACAAAAAAAAAGATGAAAAAGATTTCACAAAAACGAAAAAAAAAACAAAAACAAGAAAAGGAAAGATGGAAGAACAAACCTGATAAAGAGGTGAAGATCTGATCTGAGCAGTTGAGAGATGGAATGATCAATGATGGATGAGAGGAGAGGTGAAGCTCGAAGAGTAGAAGCTGAGAGATGATGGATGAGTTGTTTTGTTCTGTACGAATGAATGAAGAGAAGAAGCGGTTGTTTCTCTGTATACTATACGATGGAATGGATAAAAGAAAAAAGGGTTTTGAAAATGACAAAATTAACCCTTCTAATGGTGCTCAAGTGAGGGATAATTCTGTAATTTTGATCCGATCTGGAAAAGCGGCCGCAAAACCCGTTATTGCCCCGCTTTTCCCTAACGGGCGAATCGGTAGCGCTACGCGGCAGGCTGTTTTTGGCTACTCCGCTCCGCGATAGCGCCAGGAGCGGCCGCTATTGGCACCAGAGCCAGCTGCACAACACGGCTTTTGCCAATATCCCCAACAAATTCATCCAACATCTCAAAAATTGCTTTTCTGGTTTTCACTTGTGAGGAAGCATCGATAGTCTTAATAAACATAGTACCTGCCAGAGAGTTGATTAAAAAATTAATCAATGTTCTTTCCTTTGTATCGGTCCAACCATCGGACATTATTGAACAACCATATTTTTCCGCTTCCGCCTTGTCAGTCTCCAACATTTTATTAGTATTATCCAACTCTCTGTTAAGAAAAGGGTTTCTCAAGTCATGATAAGAAGGAGGCTTCAAGGGAGGACCATACTGACCGATTGCTTCAACCATCAATTTGAAACTTCTTGATTTTGCAACGTTGAACACAATTCCGTTTAGGTAAAAAAAACGAGCTATGTACTGGTTAGTCCTTTCTCTTGCTTCCTTGTCATATTCTTTCAAATTTGTCTGCTTTCCTTTTCCCACCGTTACCTCAGGTTTTTGAAAGAACATTAAATCCAATGGACCTTTTGTATTACCCTTCTTAGCAGCCGGATCACTCCCTATTTCAGTCCTTGGACTTTTCCCACTTACCAACATTCCAATCTCTTGAAGTCGTGTTGCCTCCTCTTCATCTTGAGCCTCATTCGAAACGGATTTCACCTTTGCCACTCTAGCTTCTTCACTAGCTCTTAAAATCAATTTCACATCCTCCGGAGTCTTTAAGCAAGCTTTAACGTTTCCTGTCACTCCCATTTGATGATGTTTGGCTCTAGAAATTCCTCCGGTAGACTCCAACAAACAAAAATCACACGTGACTTTTTTCGTATTATTATTGTCCTTCAAACTATTATACTTCCATCCTACGTCAGGAAGGGATGGCTTGAATAGCTCAACAGAGGAAGCAACAGAATAACCGACATTAGAAGATGATGGTGCGGCAGAGGTACTACTTGCCATAACTAAAAAAAAAACCTGTCAATATATGTTAACTTCCAATTGCTTATTATGTTCATTGTGAATGTTGCAACTACTTCAATTGTTTCAAAAATATATAGCTTTTTTTTTTTTTTTTTTTTCAATAACATATATGGTAACAGTAAAAAGAAAGCATGAATGTTTCAATTGTTTTAGCATATCAGAAATGGTGCTAAACAGAGGATCATGTATAAATTATAAAAAAAAACAGTAGCATATCAGTTAAGAATGGAATATTTGATGTTAGTTTATATGCTAGAAATGGGAAATACGTGAACCATTTGTTCAACTTCTTTGATTCTTTAATTTTTTTTCCATAAAAACATAGGGTTCAACACATATTATAAAAACAATTGAGATTAATATTTATTGTGTGCATAAAAAATGATTTAGAATATAGTTTAAATTTTTAAAAAAATAAAAAAACCAAAAACGAAAAAAAAGTTGAATTAAAAATGAACAAAAACCTGATAAAGTTGAAAAACAAAAACGAAAACAAAAAAAAAGATGAAAAAGATTTCACAAAAACGAAAAAAAAAACAAAAACAAGAAAAGGAAAGATGGAAGAACAAACCTGATAAAGAGGTGAAGATCTGATCTGAGCAGTTGAGAGATGGAATGATCAATGATGGATGAGAGGAGAGGTGAAGCTCGAAGAGTAGAAGCTGAGAGATGATGGATGAGTTGTTTTGTTCTGTACGAATGAATGAAGAGAAGAAGCGGTTGTTTCTCTGTATACTATACGATGGAATGGATAAAAGAAAAAAGGGTTTTGAAAATGACAAAATTAACCCTTCTAATGGTGCTCAAGTGAGGGATAATTCTGTAATTTTGATCCGATCTGGAAAAGCGGCCGCAAAACCCGTTATTGCCCCGCTTTTCCCTAACGGGCGAATCGGTAGCGCTACGCGGCAGGCTGTTTTTGGCTACTCCGCTCCGCGATAGCGCCAGGAGCGGCCGCTATTGGCACCAGAGCCAGCTGCACAACACGGCTTTTGCCAATATCCCCAACAAATTCATCCAACATCTCAAAAATTGCTTTTCTGGTTTTCACTTGTGAGGAAGCATCGATAGTCTTAATAAACATAGTACCTGCCAGAGAGTTGATTAAAAAATTAATCAATGTTCTTTCCTTTGTATCGGTCCAACCATCGGACATTATTGAACAACCATATTTTTCCGCTTCCGCCTTGTCAGTCTCCAACATTTTATTAGTATTATCCTACTCTCTGTTAAGAAAAGGGTTTCTCAAGTCATGATAAGAAGGAGGCTTCAAGGGAGGACCATACTGACCGATTGCTTCAACCATCAATTTGAAACTTCTTGATTTTGCAACGTTGAACACAATTCCGTTTAGGTAAAAAAAACGAGCTATGTACTGGTTAGTCCTTTCTCTTGCTTCCTTGTCATATTCTTTCAAATTTGTCTGCTTTCCTTTTCCCACCGTTACCTCAGGTTTTTGAAAGAACATTAAATCCAATGGACCTTTTGTATTACCCTTCTTAGCAGCCGGATCACTCCCTATTTCAGTCCTTGGACTTTTCCCACTTACCAACATTCCAATCTCTTGAAGTCGTGTTGCCTCCTCTTCATCTTGAGCCTCATTCGAAACGGATTTCACCTTTGCCACTCTAGCTTCTTCACTAGCTCTTAAAATCAATTTCACATCCTCCGGAGTCTTTAAGCAAGCTTTAACGTTTCCTGTCACTCCCATTTGATGATGTTTGGCTCTAGAAATTCCTCCGGTAGACTCCAACAAACAAAAATCACACGTGACTTTTTTCGTATTATTATTGTCCTTCAAACTATTATACTTCCATCCTACGTCAGGAAGGGATGGCTTGAATAGCTCAACAGAGGAAGCAACAGAATAACCGACATTAGAAGATGATGGTGCGGCAGAGGTACTACTTGCCATAACTAAAAAAAAAACCTGTCAATATATGTTAACTTCCAATTGCTTATTATGTTCATTGTGAATGTTGCAACTACTTCAATTGTTTCAAAAATATATAGCTTTTTTTTTTTTTTTTTTTTCAATAACATATATGGTAACAGTAAAAAGAAAGCATGAATGTTTCAATTGTTTTAGCATATCAGAAATGGTGCTAAACAGAGGATCATGTATAAATTATAAAAAAAAACAGTAGCATATCAGTTAAGAATGGAATATTTGATGTTAGTTTATATGCTAGAAATGGGAAATACGTGAACCATTTGTTCAACTTCTTTGATTCTTTAATTTTTTTTCCATAAAAACATAGGGTTCAACACATATTATAAAAACAATTGAGATTAATATTTATTGTGTGCATAAAAAATGATTTAGAATATAGTTTAAATTTTTAAAAAAATAAAAAAACCAAAAACGAAAAAAAAGTTGAATTAAAAATGAACAAAAACCTGATAAAGTTGAAAAACAAAAACGAAAACAAAAAAAAAGATGAAAAAGATTTCACAAAAACGAAAAAAAAAACAAAAACAAGAAAAGGAAAGATGGAAGAACAAACCTGATAAAGAGGTGAAGATCTGATCTGAGCAGTTGAGAGATGGAATGATCAATGATGGATGAGAGGAGAGGTGAAGCTCGAAGAGTAGAAGCTGAGAGATGATGGATGAGTTGTTTTGTTCTGTACGAATGAATGAAGAGAAGAAGCGGTTGTTTCTCTGTATACTATACGATGGAATGGATAAAAGAAAAAAGGGTTTTGAAAATGACAAAATTAACCCTTCTAATGGTGCTCAAGTGAGGGATAATTCTGTAATTTTGATCCGATCTGGAAAAGCGGCCGCAAAACCCGTTATTGCCCCGCTTTTCCCTAACGGGCGAATCGGTAGCGCTACGCGGCAGGCTGTTTTTGGCTACTCCGCTCCGCGATAGCGCCAGGAGCGGCCGCTATTGGCACCAGAGCCAGCTGCACAACACGGCTTTTGCCAATATCCCCAACAAATTCATCCAACATCTCAAAAATTGCTTTTCTGGTTTTCACTTGTGAGGAAGCATCGATAGTCTTAATAAACATAGTACCTGCCAGAGAGTTGATTAAAAAATTAATCAATGTTCTTTCCTTTGTATCGGTCCAACCATCGGACATTATTGAACAACCATATTTTTCCGCTTCCGCCTTGTCAGTCTCCAACATTTTATTAGTATTATCCAACTCTCTGTTAAGAAATGGGTTTCTCAAGTCATGATAAGAAGGAGGCTTCAAGGGAGGACCATACTGACCGATTGCTTCAACCATCAATTTGAAACTTCTTGATTTTGCAACGTTGAACACAATTCCGTTTAGGTAAAAAAAACGAGCTATGTACTGGTTAGTCCTTTCTCTTGCTTCCTTGTCATATTCTTTCAAATTTGTCTGCTTTCCTTTTCCCACCGTTACCTCAGGTTTTTGAAAGAACATTAAATCCAATGGACCTTTTGTATTACCCTTCTTAGCAGCCGGATCACTCCCTATTTCAGTCCTTGGACTTTTCCCACTTACCAACATTCCAATCTCTTGAAGTCGTGTTGCCTCCTCTTCATCTTGAGCCTCATTCGAAACGGATTTCACCTTTGCCACTCTAGCTTCTTCACTAGCTCTTAAAATCAATTTCACATCCTCCGGAGTCTTTAAGCAAGCTTTAACGTTTCCTGTCACTCCCATTTGATGATGTTTGGCTCTAGAAATTCCTCCGGTAGACTCCAACAAACAAAAATCACACGTGACTTTTTTCGTATTATTATTGTCCTTCAAACTATTATACTTCCATCCTACGTCAGGAAGGGATGGCTTGAATAGCTCAACAGAGGAAGCAACAGAATAACCGACATTAGAAGATGATGGTGCGGCAGAGGTACTACTTGCCATAACTAAAAAAAAAACCTGTCAATATATGTTAACTTCCAATTGCTTATTATGTTCATTGTGAATGTTGCAACTACTTCAATTGTTTCAAAAATATATAGCTTTTTTTTTTTTTTTTTTTCAATAACATATATGGTAACAGTAAAAAGAAAGCATGAATGTTTAAATTTTTTTAGCATATAAGAAATGGTGCTAAAAAGAGGATCATGTATAAATTATAAAAAAAAACAGTAGCATATCAGTTAAGAATGGAATATTTGATGTTAGTTTATATGCTAGAAATGGGAAATACGTGAACCATTTGTTCAACTTCTTTGATTCTTTAATTTTTTTTCCATAAAAACATAGGGTTCAACACATATTATAAAAACAATTGAGATTAATATTTATTGTGTGCATAAAAAATGATTTAGAATATAGTTTAAATTTTTAAAAAAATAAAAAAACCAAAAACGAAAAAAAAGTTGAATTAAAAATGAACAAAAACCTGATAAAGTTGAAAAACAAAAACGAAAACAAAAAAAAAGATGAAAAAGATTTCACAAAAACGAAAAAAAAACAAAAACAAGAAAAGGAAAGATGGAAGAACAAACCTGATAAAGAGGTGAAGATCTGATCTGAGCAGTTGAGAGATGGAATGATCAATGATGGATGAGAGGAGAGGTGAAGCTCGAAGAGTAGAAGCTGAGAGATGATGGATGAGTTGTTTTGTTCTGTACGAATGAATGAAGAGAAGAAGCGGTTGTTTCTCTGTATACTATACGATGGAATGGATAAAAGAAAAAAGGGTTTTGAAAATGACAAAATTAACCCTTCTAATGGTGCTCAAGTGAGGGATAATTCTGTAATTTTGATCCGATCTGGAAAAGCGGCCGCAAAACCCGTTATTGCCCCGCTTTTCCCTAACGGGCGAATCGGTAGCGCTACGCGGCAGGCTGTTTTTGGCTACTCCGCTCCGCGATAGCGCCAGGAGCGGCCGCTATTGGCACCAGAGCCAGCTGCACAACACGGCTTTTGCCAATATCCCCAACAAATTCATCCAACATCTCAAAAATTGCTTTTCTGGTTTTCACTTGTGAGGAAGCATCGATAGTCTTAATAAACATAGTACCTGCCAGAGAGTTGATTAAAAAATTAATCAATGTTCTTTCATTTGTATCGGTCCAACCATCGGACATTATTGAACAACCATATTTTTCCGCTTCCGCCTTGTCAGTCTCCAACATTTTATTAGTATTATCCAACTCTCTGTTAAGAAATGGGTTTCTCAAGTCATGATAAGAAGGAGGCTTCAAGGGAGGACCATACTGACCGATTGCTTCAACCATCAATTTGAAACTTCTTGATTTTGCAACGTTGAACACAATTCCGTTTAGGTAAAAAAAACGAGCTATGTACTGGTTAGTCCTTTCTCTTGCTTCCTTGTCATATTCTTTCAAATTTGTCTGCTTTCCTTTTCCCACCGTTACCTCAGGTTTTTGAAAGAACATTAAATCCAATGGACCTTTTGTATTACCCTTCTTAGCAGCCGGATCACTCCCTATTTCAGTCCTTGGACTTTTCCCACTTACCAACATTCCAATCTCTTGAAGTCGTGTTGCCTCCTCTTCATCTTGAGCCTCATTCGAAACGGATTTCACCTTTGCCACTCTAGCTTCTTCACTAGCTCTTAAAATCAATTTCACATCCTCCGGAGTCTTTAAGCAAGCTTTAACGTTTCCTGTCACTCCCATTTGATGATGTTTGGCTCTAGAAATTCCTCCGGTAGACTCCAACAAACAAAAATCACACGTGACTTTTTTCGTATTATTATTGTCCTTCAAACTATTATACTTCCATCCTACGTCAGGAAGGGATGGCTTGAATAGCTCAACAGAGGAAGCAACAGAATAACCGACATTAGAAGATGATGGTGCGGCAGAGGTACTACTTGCCATAACTAAAAAAAAAACCTGTCAATATATGTTAACTTCCAATTGCTTATTATGTTCATTGTGAATGTTGCAACTACTTCAATTGTTTCAAAAATATATAGCTTTTTTTTTTTTTTTTTTTCAATAACATATATGGTAACAGTAAAAAGAAAGCATGAATGTTTCAATTGTTTTAGCATATCAGAAATGGTGCTAAACAGAGGATCATGTATAAATTATAAAAAAAAACAGTAGCATATCAGTTAAGAATGGAATATTTGATGTTAGTTTATATGCTAGAAATGGGAAATACGTGAACCATTTGTTCAACTTCTTTGATTCTTTAATTTTTTTTCCATAAAAACATAGGGTTCAACACATATTATAAAAACAATTGAGATTAATATTTATTGTGTGCATAAAAAATGATTTAGAATATAGTTTAAATTTTTAAAAAAATAAAAAAACCAAAAACGAAAAAAAAGTTGAATTAAAAATGAACAAAAACCTGATAAAGTTGAAAAACAAAAACGAAAACAAAAAAAAAGATGAAAAAGATTTCACAAAAACGAAAAAAAAAACAAAAACAAGAAAAGGAAAGATGGAAGAACAAACCTGATAAAGAGGTGAAGATCTGATCTGAGCAGTTGAGAGATGGAATGATCAATGATGGATGAGAGGAGAGGTGAAGCTCGAAGAGTAGAAGCTGAGAGATGATGGATGAGTTGTTTTGTTCTGTACGAATGAATGAAGAGAAGAAGCGGTTGTTTCTCTGTATACTATACGATGGAATGGATAAAAGAAAAAAGGGTTTTGAAAATGACAAAATTAACCCTTCTAATGGTGCTCAAGTGAGGGATAATTCTGTAATTTTGATCCGATCTGGAAAAGCGGCCGCAAAACCCGTTATTGCCCCGCTTTTCCCTAACGGGCGAATCGGTAGCGCTACGCGGCAGGCTGTTTTTGGCTACTCCGCTCCGCGATAGCGCCAGGAGCGGCCGCTATTGGCACCAGAGCCAGCTGCACAACACGGCTTTTGCCAATATCCCCAACAAATTCATCCAACATCTCAAAAATTGCTTTTCTGGTTTTCACTTGTGAGGAAGCATCGATAGTCTTAATAAACATAGTACCTGCCAGAGAGTTGATTAAAAAATTAATCAATGTTCTTTCCTTTGTATCGGTCCAACCATCGGACATTATTGAACAACCATATTTTTCCGCTTCCGCCTTGTCAGTCTCCAACATTTTATTAGTATTATCCAACTCTCTGTTAAGAAATGGGTTTCTCAAGTCATGATAAGAAGGAGGCTTCAAGGGAGGACCATACTGACCGATTGCTTCAACCATCAATTTGAAACTTCTTGATTTTGCAACGTTGAACACAATTCCGTTTAGGTAAAAAAAACGAGCTATGTACTGGTTAGTCCTTTCTCTTGCTTCCTTGTCATATTCTTTCAAATTTGTCTGCTTTCCTTTTCCCACCGTTACCTCAGGTTTTTGAAAGAACATTAAATCCAATGGACCTTTTGTATTACCCTTCTTAGCAGCCGGATCACTCCCTATTTCAGTCCTTGGACTTTTCCCACTTACCAACATTCCAATCTCTTGAAGTCGTGTTGCCTCCTCTTCATCTTGAGCCTCATTCGAAACGGATTTCACCTTTGCCACTCTAGCTTCTTCACTAGCTCTTAAAATCAATTTCACATCCTCCGGAGTCTTTAAGCAAGCTTTAACGTTTCCTGTCACTCCCATTTGATGATGTTTGGCTCTAGAAATTCCTCCGGTAGACTCCAACAAACAAAAATCACACGTGACTTTTTTCGTATTATTATTGTCCTTCAAACTATTATACTTCCATCCTACGTCAGGAAGGGATGGCTTGAATAGCTCAACAGAGGAAGCAACAGAATAACCGACATTAGAAGATGATGGTGCGGCAGAGGTACTACTTGCCATAACTAAAAAAAAAACCTGTCAATATATGTTAACTTCCAATTGCTTATTATGTTCATTGTGAATGTTGCAACTACTTCAATTGTTTCAAAAATATATAGCTTTTTTTTTTTTTTTTTTTCAATAACATATATGGTAACAGTAAAAAGAAAGCATGAATGTTTCAATTGTTTTAGCATATCAGAAATGGTGCTAAACAGAGGATCATGTATAAATTATAAAAAAAAACAGTAGCATATCAGTTAAGAATGGAATATTTGATGTTAGTTTATATGCTAGAAATGGGAAATACGTGAACCATTTGTTCAACTTCTTTGATTCTTTAATTTTTTTTCCATAAAAACATAGGGTTCAACACATATTATAAAAACAATTGAGATTAATATTTATTGTGTGCATAAAAAATGATTTAGAATATAGTTTAAATTTTTAAAAAAATAAAAAAACCAAAAACGAAAAAAAAGTTGAATTAAAAATGAACAAAAACCTGATAAAGTTGAAAAACAAAAACGAAAACAAAAAAAAAGATGAAAAAGATTTCACAAAAACGAAAAAAAAAACAAAAACAAGAAAAGGAAAGATGGAAGAACAAACCTGATAAAGAGGTGAAGATCTGATCTGAGCAGTTGAGAGATGGAATGATCAATGATGGATGAGAGGAGAGGTGAAGCTCGAAGAGTAGAAGCTGAGAGATGATGGATGAGTTGTTTTGTTCTGTACGAATGAATGAAGAGAAGAAGCGGTTGTTTCTCTGTATACTATACGATGGAATGGATAAAAGAAAAAAGGGTTTTGAAAATGACAAAATTAACCCTTCTAATGGTGCTCAAGTGAGGGATAATTCTGTAATTTTGATCCGATCTGGAAAAGCGGCCGCAAAACCCGTTATTGCCCCGCTTTTCCCTAACGGGCGAATCGGTAGCGCTACGCGGCAGGCTGTTTTTGGCTACTCCGCTCCGCGATAGCGCCAGGAGCGGCCGCTATTGGCACCAGAGCCAGCTGCACAACACGGCTTTTGCCAATATCCCCAACAAATTCATCCAACATCTCAAAAATTGCTTTTCTGGTTTTCACTTGTGAGGAAGCATCGATAGTCTTAATAAACATAGTACCTGCCAGAGAGTTGATTAAAAAATTAATCAATGTTCTTTCCTTTGTATCGGTCCAACCATCGGACATTATTGAACAACCATATTTTTCCGCTTCCGCCTTGTCAGTCTCCAACATTTTATTAGTATTATCCAACTCTCTGTTAAGAAATGGGTTTCTCAAGTCATGATAAGAAGGAGGCTTCAAGGGAGGACCATACTGACCGATTGCTTCAACCATCAATTTGAAACTTCTTGATTTTGCAACGTTGAACACAATTCCGTTTAGGTAAAAAAAACGAGCTATGTACTGGTTAGTCCTTTCTCTTGCTTCCTTGTCATATTCTTTCAAATTTGTCTGCTTTCCTTTTCCCACCGTTACCTCAGGTTTTTGAAAGAACATTAAATCCAATGGACCTTTTGTATTACCCTTCTTAGCAGCCGGATCACTCCCTATTTCAGTCCTTGGACTTTTCCCACTTACCAACATTCCAATCTCTTGAAGTCGTGTTGCCTCCTCTTCATCTTGAGCCTCATTCGAAACGGATTTCACCTTTGCCACTCTAGCTTCTTCACTAGCTCTTAAAATCAATTTCACATCCTCCGGAGTCTTTAAGCAAGCTTTAACGTTTCCTGTCACTCCCATTTGATGATGTTTGGCTCTAGAAATTCCTCCGGTAGACTCCAACAAACAAAAATCACACGTGACTTTTTTCGTATTATTATTGTCCTTCAAACTATTATACTTCCATCCTACGTCAGGAAGGGATGGCTTGAATAGCTCAACAGAGGAAGCAACAGAATAACCGACATTAGAAGATGATGGTGCGGCAGAGGTACTACTTGCCATAACTAAAAAAAAAACCTGTCAATATATGTTAACTTCCAATCGCTTATTATGTTCATTGTGAATGTTTCAACTGCTTCAATTGTTTCAAAAATATATAGTTTTTTTTTTCAATAACATATATGGTAACTGTAAAAAGGAAGCATGAATGTTTCAATTGTTTTAGCATATCAGAAATGGTGCTAAACAGAGGATCATGTATAAATTATAAAAAAAACAGTAGCATATCAGTTAAGAATGGAATATTTGATGTTAGTTTATATGCTAGAAATGGGAAATACGTGAACCATTTGTTCAACTCCTTTGATTCTTTAATTTTTTTTCCATAAAAACATAGGGTTCAACACATATTATAAAAACAATTGAGATTAATATTTATTGTGTGCATAAAAAATGATTTAGAATATAGTTTTAATTTTAAAAAAAATAAAAAAACCAAAAACGAAAAAAAAGTTAAATTAAAAATGAACAAAAACCTGATAAAGTTGATAAACAAAAACGAAAACAAAAAAAAGATGAAAAAGATTTCACTAAAACGAAAAAAAAAAAACAAAAACAAGAAAAGGAAAGATGGAAGAACAAACCTGATAAAGAGGTGAAGATCTGATCTGAGCAGTTGAGAGATGGATTGATCAATGATGGATGAGAGGAGAGGTGAAGCTCGAAGAGTAGAAGCTGAGAGATGATGAATGAGTTGTTTTGTTCTGTACGAATGAATGAAGAGAAGAAGCGGTTGTTTCTCTGTAGTCTATACGATGGAATGGATAAGAGAAAAAAGGGTTTTGAAAATGACAAAATTAACCCATCTAATGGTGCTCAAGTGAGGGATAATTCTGTAATTTTGATCCGACGTGGAAAAGCGGCCGCGAAACCCGTTATTGCCCCGCTTTTCCCTAACGGGCGAATCGGTAGCGCTCTAATGCGGTAGGCTGTTTTTGGTTGATCCGCTACGCGATAGCGCCAGGAGCGGCCGCTATTGGCAACAGAGCCAGCTGCACAACACGGCTTTTGCCAATCTCCCCAACAAATTCATCCAACATCTCAAAAATTGATTTTCTGGTTTTCACTTGTAAGGAAGCATCGATAGTCTTAATAAACATAGTACCTGTCGGAGAGTTGATAAAACAAATAATCAATGTTCTTTCCTTTGTATCGGTACAACCATCGGACATTATTGAACAACCATATTTTTCCGCTTCTGCCTTGTTAGTCTCCAACATTTTATTAGTATTATGCAGCTCTTTGTTAAGACATGGGTTTCTCAAGTCATGATAGGAAGGAGGCTTCAAGGGAGGACCATACTGACCAATTGCTTCAACCATCAATTTGAAACTTCTTGATTTTGCAACGTTGAACACAATTCCGTTTAGGTAAAAAAAACGAGCTATGTACTAGTTAGTC
Source organism: Medicago arabica (assembly GCA_946800305.1). Taxonomy (NCBI): domain Eukaryota; kingdom Viridiplantae; phylum Streptophyta; class Magnoliopsida; order Fabales; family Fabaceae; genus Medicago; species Medicago arabica. Next base: position 9,174,314 of record OX326966.1, on the reverse strand, counting down.
CATTCTCTTGCTTCCTTGTCATATTCTTTCAAATTTGTCTGCTTTCCTTTTCCCACTGTTACCTCAGGTTTTTGAAAGAACATTAAATCCAATGGACCTTTTGTATTACCCTTCTTAGCAGCCGGATCACTCCCTATTTCAGTCCTTGGACTTTTCCCACTTACCAACATTCCAATCTCTTGAAGTCGTGTTGCCTCCTCTTCATCTTGAGCCTCATTCGAAACGGATTTCACCTTTGCCACTCTAGCTTCTTCACTAGCTCTTAAAATCAATTTCACATCCTCCGGAGTCTTTAAGCAAGCTTTAACGTTTCCTGTCACTCCCATTTGATGATGTTTGGCTCTAGAAATTCCTCCGGTAGACTCCAACAAACAAAAATCACACGTGACTTTTTTCGTATTATTATTGTCCTTCAAACTATTATACTTCCATCCTACGTCAGGAAGGGATGGCTTGAATAGCTCAACAGAGGAAGCAACAGAATAACCGACATTAGAAGATGATGGTGCGGCAGAGGTACTACTTGCCATAACTAAAAAAAAAACCTGTCAATATATGTTAACTTCCAATCGCTTATTATGTTCATTGTGAATGTTTCAACTGCTTCAATTGTTTCAAAAATATATAGTTTTTTTTTTCAATAACATATATGGTAACTGTAAAAAGGAAGCATGAATGTTTCAATTGTTTTAGCATATCAGAAATGGTGCTAAACAGAGGATCATGTATAAATTATAAAAAAAACAGTAGCATATCAGTTAACAATGGAATATTTGATGTTAGTTTATATGCTAGAAATGGGAAATACGTGAACCATTTGTTCAACTCCTTTGATTCTTTAATTTTTTTTCCATAAAAACATAGGGTTCAACACATATTATAAAAATAATTGAGATTAATATTTATTGTGTGCATAAAAAATGATTTAGAATATAGTTTTAATTTTAAAAAAAATAAAAAAACCAAAAACGAAAAAAAAGTTGAATTAAAAATGAACAAAAACCTGATAAAGTTGAAAAACAAAAACGAAAACAAAAAAAAGATGAAAAAGATTTCACTAAAACGAAAAAAAAAACAAAAACAAGAAAAGGAAAGATGGAAGAACAAACCTGATAAAGAGGTGAAGATCTGATCTGAGCAGTTGAGAGATGGATTGATCAATGATGGATGAGAGGAGAGGTGAAGCTCGAAGAGTAGAAGCTGAGAGATGATGAATGAGTTGTTTTGTTCTGTACGAATGAATGAAGAGAAGAAGCGGTTGTTTCTCTGTAGTCTATACGATGGAATGGATAAGAGAAAAAAGGGTTTTGAAAATGACAAAATTAACCCATCTAATGGTGCTCAAGTGAGGGATAATTCTGTAATTTTGATCCGACGTGGAAAAGCGGCCGCGAAACCCGTTATTGCCCCGCTTTTCCCTAACGGGCGAATCGGTAGCGCTCTAATGCGGTAGGCTGTTTTTGGTTGATCCGCTATGCGATAGCGCCAGGAGCGGCCGCTATTGGCAACAGAGCCAGCTGCACAACACGGCTTTTGCCAATCTCCCCAACAAATTCATCCAACATCTCAAAAATTGATTTTCTGGTTTTCACTTGTAAGGAAGCATCGATAGTCTTAATAAACATAGTACCTGTCGGAGAGTTGATAAAACAATTAATTAATGTTCTTCCCTTTGTATCGGTACAACCATCGGACATTATTGAACAACCATATTTTTCCGCTTCTGCCTTGTTAGTGTCCAACATTTTATTAGTATTATGCAGCTCTTTGTTAAGACATGGGTTTCTCAAGTCATGATAGGAAGGAGGCTTCAAGGGAGGACCATACTGACCAATTGCTTCAACCATCAATTTGAAACTTCTTGATTTTGCAACGTTGAACACAATTCCGTTTAGGTAAAAAAAACGAGATATGTACTGGTTAGTCCATTCTCTTGCTTCCTTGTCATATTCTTTCAAATTTGTCTGCTTTCCTTTTCCCACTGTTACCTCAGGTTTTTGAAAGAACATTAAATCCAATGGACCTTTTGTATTACCCTTCTTAGCAGCCGGATCACTCCCTATTTCAGTCCTTGGACTTTTCCCACTTACCAACATTCCAATCTCTTGAAGTCGTGTTGCCTCCTCTTCATCTTGAGCCTCATTCGAAACAGATTTCACCTTTGCCATTCTAGCTTCTTCACTAGCTCTTAAAATCAATTTCACATCCTCCGGAGTCTTTAAGCAAGCTTTATAGTTTCCTGTCACTCCCATTTGATGATGTTTGGCTCTAGAAATTCCTCCGGTAGACTCCAACAAACAAAAATCACACGTGACTTTTTTCGTATTATTCTTGTCCTTCAAACTATTATACTTCCATCCTACGTCAGGAAGGGATGGCTTGAAAAGCTCAACAGAGGAAGCAACAGAATAACCGACATTAGAAGATGATGGTGCGGCAGAGGTACTACTTGCCATAACTAAAAAAAACCTGTCAATATATGTTAACTTCCAATTGCATATCATGTTCATTGTGAATGTTTCAATTGTTGCATTAATATAACAGTAATATATAGCTTTTTGTTTTGTTTCAGTAACATATATGTTAACAGTAAAAAGGAAGGATGAATGTTTCAATTGTTTTAGCATATCGGGATGGTGCTAAACAGAGGATCATGTATAAATTATAAAAAACAGTAGCATATCAATTAAGAATGGAATATTTGTTGTAAGTTTATATCCTAGAAATGGGAATTACGTGAACCATTTGTTCAACTCCTTTGATTCTTTAATTTTTTTCCATAAAAACATAGGGTTCAACACATATTATAAAATGAATTGAGATTAATATTTATTGTGTGCATAAAAAATGATTTAGAATATAGTTTTAATTTTTAAAAAAATAAAAAAACCAAAAACAAAAAAAAAGTTGAATGAAAAAAGAACAAAAACCTGATAAAGTTGAAAAACAAAAACGAAAATAAAAAAAGATGAAAAAGATTTCACAAAAACGAAAAAAGAAAGATGGAAGAACAAACCTGATAAAGAGGTGAAGATCTGATCTGAGCAGTTGAAAGATGGAATGATCAATGATGGATGAGATGAGAGGTGAAGCTCGAAGAGTAGAAGCTGAGAGATGATGGATGAGTTGTTTTGTTCTGTACTAATGAATGAAGAGAAGAAGCGGTTGTTGAAGTAGCATTATATGTCACAAGAAAGGGGGGGTTTGAATTGTGACCCTTTTTAAAATTTAATTCCGAAACAAAATAGAAACTCAAGAGAAAAATTCTTGGTTAGTGTTAGGTAAGTAATATAAATATTTATATAATTAAGTATTTAAATATTTGGACCAGAGAACTCTGGAATTATATAGCTGAAATAAATAAAGCGGTAAAATGACCAGAGAACTCTGGAAATATATAGCTGAAATAAATAAAGCAGTAAAGGGACCAGAGAACTCTGGGAATATATAACTGAAATAAATAAAGCGATAAAGGACCAGAGCACTCTGGATATATAAAAATAAAAAGGACCAGAAAGTTCTGGATAATTATTAAGTTTTTTAGGTTATTTAATTTTTAGATTAAGGACCAGAGCACTCTGGAAAATTTATATAGTTAGTTATATGTTATAAGTGACGGCCAGAAATTAAGAGATGAGAGAAGAGAAAGAACACAAGAGATTTATCCTGTTTCGCCTAACCGGCTACGTCCAGACCCCACACTACGTGTTAGATTATCCACTATAGTATCCTGCTATCAGAAACTTCTGAATAACACTATAAGTTGTTTGATATCACCAGATCAGTCCAATTACACTCTGTATTGTCAACCTCAGCAGGCTTCTACAATTCTTGAACACATAAGAAAGGTTGGAGTATTTTTATCTCAAATTATTTATCCTAATAGACTTGAGAAACTAAGTAACACTTTGTATGGTGGTTGATGTTGGTAGAATGGTGGTATCTCAAACAAAAGAGATTTCAAATAATATCTCAAAACAAAAGAGATATTTCAAATACAAACTTCAAATAGATATCTCAAACAAAAGAGATTAAAAATAAATCTGGTGAAGGATTATGGAGTTTGATTTGATGTTGTTGAAGAGCTTTGGAAATGTTGTGAATAATATTCACTTTGAGAGAGAGAGATTAATTCTTTGTAATGAAAGCTCTTGCAAATACCATTGAGATATGCTTGTATTTATAGAAGCTGAAGTCTTGAAGCCCACTCCAAAATACAGCTGTGTTATGCAAATTCAATTAAGGCACGTGCTGTATTTTTCTTCCTTGGTGCGCAAGAATTCCCAAGTTACAAATCTGCCAAATGGAGAATGTTCTGAAGAACATTCTTGTAGTTCCATGCTTCATGCAGTTTAGACAATACCACGTGATTGTTGCTAGCTGTAATCTGGTGGAAACCTTTGAGGGGACAAGATGATGTCATCATTCTTATCCATTACTAGTCATGCCAGAATGTTCTCAGGAACATTCTTTTCTTTGACTAGTCATACCAGAATGTTCTCAAGACATTCTTCTAAGTGCAGTTCGAAATATTTTCTTCTTCCTTTGCAGGCACGTGCTTCTTCATCTTTCTTTAAATGTAAAGCCTTATGTAATCAAGTGAGATTCCTTCTATTTATGTCATGTATCAGAAGTATCTTCTTTTGGTGAGACATAGAGAATGTTTTTCACCATAAAATCCATCTATGTCCTTTTTGCTTATTTGCTTGGATAAAGATGTTTTTTAACTTTCTCTTGTAAGCTTAGAACCTTCTCTTTAATATTAAGAACATTCTTATGAAACATATCTCACAAAACATACTAGTAGATAACAAGTAAAAACAATATGAAAATGTTTGTGATCTTTAAAACATCAAATAAGGATTTTGTCCTCAACAGTTGTTTCTCTGTAGTCTGTACGATGGAATGGATGAGAGAAAAAAGGGTTTTGAAAATGACAAAATTAACCCTTCTAACGGTGCTGAAGTGAGGGATAATTTTGTAATTTCGATCCGACCCAGAAAAGCAGGCGATTTGACCCGCTCCGCTCCATGTAAAAGCGGATGCGAAACCCGCTATTGCTCCGCTTTTCCCTAACGAGCGAATCGGTACCGCTCTAACGCGGCAGGCTGTTTTTGGCCGCTCCGTGCCAGGAGCGGCCGCTATTGACAACAGAGCCAGCTGCACAACACGGCTTTCGCCAATCTCCCCAAGCAATTCATCCAACATCTCAAAAATTGCTTTTCTGGTTTTTACTTGTGAGGAAGCATCGATAGTCTTAATAAACATAGTACCTGCCGGAGAGTTGATAAAATAATTAACCAATGTTCTTCCCCTTGTATCGGTACAACCATCGGACATTATTGAACAACCATATTTTTCCGCTTCCGCCTTGTTAGTCTCCAACATTTTATTAGTATTATGCAGCTCTTTGTTAAGACATGGGTTTCTCAAGTCATTATAGGAAGGAGGCTTCAAGGGAGGACCATACTGACCAATTGCTTCAACCATCAATTTGAAACTTCTTGATTTTGCAACGTTGAACTCAATTCTGTTTAGGTAAAAAAACGAGCTATGTACTTGTTAGTCCTTTCGCTTGCTTCCTTTTCATATTCTTTCAAATTTGTCTGCTTTCCATTTCCCAATGTTACCTCAGGTTTTTGAAAGAACATTAAATCCAATGGACCTTTTGTATTACCCTTCTTAGCAGCCGGATCACTCCCCATTTCAGTCCTTGGACTTTTCCCACTTACCAACCTTCCAATCTCTTGAAGTTGGTTGCCTCCTCTTCATCTTGAGCCTCATTCGAAACGGATTTCACCTTTGCCAATTTAGCTTCTTCACTAGCTCTTAAAATCAATTTCACATCCTCCGGAGTCTTTAAGCAAGCTTTAATGTTTCCTGTCACTCCCATTTGATGATGTTTGGCTCTAGAAATTCCTACGGTAGACTCCAACAAACAAAAATTACACGTGACTTTTTTCGTATTATTCTTGTTCTTCAAACTATCATACTTCCAACCTACGTCAGGAAGAGATGGCTTGAACAGCTCAACAGAGGATGCAACAGAATCACCGGCATTAGAAGATGATGGTGCAGCAGCTGAACTACTTGCCATAACTAAAAAAAAAACCTGTCAATATATGTTAACTTCCAATTGCTTATTATGTTCATTGTGAATGTTTCAATTGTTTCATTAATAGAATAGTAATATATAGCTTTTTGTTTTGTTTCAATAACATATATGTTAACAGTAAAAAGGAAGCATGAATGTTTCAATTGTTTTAGCATATCGGAATGGTGCTAAACAGAGGATCATGTATAAGTTATAAATAAACAGTAGCATATCATATAAGAATGGAATATTTGATGTTAGTTTATATGCTAGAAATGGGAAATACGTGAACCATTTGTTCAACTCCATTGGAGTCTTTAATTTTTTTCCATAAAAACATAGGGTTCAACACATATTATAAAAATAATTGAGATTAATATTTATTGTGTGCATAAAATATGAGTTAGAATATAATTTTAATTTTTAAAAAAATTAAAAAACCAAAAATGAAAAAAAAAATTTGAATTAAAATGGGACAAAAACCTGATAAAGTTGAAAAACAAAAACAAAAACAAAAAAAGATGAAAAAGATTTCATAAAAACGAAAAAAAAAAAACAAAAACAAAAAAAGAAAGATGGAAGAACAAACCTGATAAAGAGGTGAAAGATCTGATCTGAGCAGTTGAGAGATGGAATGATCAATGATGGATGAGAGGAGAGGTGAAGCTCGAAGAGTGGAAGTTAAGAGATGATGGATGAGTTGTTTTGATCTGTACGAATGAATGAAGAGAAGAAGTGGTTGTTTCTGTGTAGTCTGTACGATGGAAATGATGAGAGAAAAAAGGGTTTTGAAAATGACAAAATTAACCCTTCTAACGGTGCTTAAGTGAGGGATAATTCTGTAATTTTGATCCGACCCGGAAAAGCAGGCGATTTGACCCGCTCCGCTCCATGTAAAAGCGGCCGCGAAACCCGCTATTGCCATGCTTTTCCCTAACGCGCGTATCGGTAGCACTCTAACGCGGCAGGTTGTTTTTGGCCGTGCCGCGATAGCGCTGGGAGCGGCCGCTATTGACAACAAAGACGTTGATTGAATATCACACCTAAAGAGAAAACAAATCATCGATGATTTGATCAATGGCACTCCATAAAAAGAAATGAAGTTGTCTAGTTAATTTGTCCACAAAAAACACACAATGGATCACACTGATTCCTTTTTTGAAAGAACATTTTTTATGAGTAGTTTTGCATGTAGAATCTTCCAATTACAAAATAGACGTATTTTGGAATACTTTTTACTTTACACAATTTTTTCCATATTTGCTGATCAATGTCATGACCAATTTGAGGCTATTGCATTAGGCCTTACCTATAAGAAACAATATGAACTCTTGGTTGAAAAAATAACAGACCTTGAAGCACCCTAGACAAAATTATCATGTAATTGAGAGAATGAAATTGACAATTGAAAAATTTGTTGAGATTCGAAATATTAAAAATTTCATTAATTAGAGAAACATTCCAAGATCCAATATCATGATGAATGAAAAGTGAGATAAATATAAACGTTGATAGCTACCATGTAAATATAAGACTCCAAGAAACACAAGTTCTGTTAACTATAATAAAAAATTAAAAATTAAAACTTGAGAAGAGTATTAGATAATTATAGGTCTTGTTAATTGATACTTCAGTGACACTGATTAAAGAAGTTTAAAAATAAAATTTATATTTTGAAAATATAAACTATCACTTTTCATCAAATCATAATTACATTAATTTTTAATAAAAGTTTACTTATTTTTATGTTTAACCAATACTTTGGAACACCGTTAACATTCTGCATAATTATATAGTCTATAATAGAATGTTTGATGCTTAAGAAAACTGAATAAGGATATAACATGATAGGTATATATTATTGGATTAATAGTGCTTTACCCCTGTAATTAAATTTATATAGGTATATATTTTATTGGATTAATAGTGCTTTACCCCTGTAATATAGGTCATTTTCGATTTTTCTCTTGTAAAATATTTTTTTGGATTCCGTCTTTGTAATTTGAAGATTTTTTGGTTTTAGACCTTGATCATGAAAAAAATTTCCTCCTGGAATTTGAGGAAATTTCGGTTTACCCCTTGCAATTTGAGCAAATTTCTGTTTACCCCTTGTTAATTTGAGCAAATTTCGGTTTACTCCTCTGCTATATCATCAATTTTGTACAGTCAAAATTCATAAAGGTGCAAAACTAAAAAACTACAAATTACAAGGACAAAATCCAAAAAGAAAATTTTACAGAGAGGAAAACCGAAAGTAACCTATATTACAGGGGTATTACATGGGTAAAACAATATTAACCCTATTTTATTTGATGCGCATATGATAGAAAATTATTTTATATAAATATATCGTGTACATATTCTTTATAGGTCACGTTCTTAAACAATAGGTTTCCATGCTCTGAACATTTAAATTTTACTAGACCATCGACCCGTGCATCGCACGGGTCATATCAACTATAATATATAAGAATAAAGTATATCACATTATAGATTTGACCTGTAATTGAAATCAAAATACCTTTAGTATTTTATAAAAAAAATGAGATTTAGAAAGTTAATTAAAAATGTGATTTTCAGATTCTAACCATTAACATGGTAAAATTGGTTGTAACAAAAATGTTAATTTAAAATTTAGCCTTAATAAGATCTATGAATACTCCCTAAAAAAAACAGGACGTTTGATATTGGGATATCAATTAATGAAAACAAAATTAAATCAAGAAAATTGTCAGTGGCTTAGTGGTGAAAATGTTGAGAAGAAGCCATTATGGCTCGAGTTTGAATCCGTTCAAAGACTTTTTTCAATAAAGATGGAAAATTGTCAGCGGGTTAGTGGTGAAAATGTTGAGAAGAAGTCATTAAGGCTCAAGTTTGAATCCCTTCAAAGACTTTTTTCAATAAAGATGGTTTAGTGGTGAAAATGTTGAGAAGAAGTCATTAAGGCTCGAGTTTGAATCCCTTCAAAGACTTTTTTCAATAAAGATTTTTTAGATTAATTGCGTGGATAAAGGAGGGAAATCTTTAGATTAAAATTAGAGTTAAGTATAGCTTGACGGGTTAAGATTTATAAATCAAAAACGAGGGATTGAACAACGTGGATTTGTCGTCATTATCCAAGATTGCAAGCGTGTTCAAAGTTCTTTCGTTATAAACTTTTGTGTTGAATTTATTAGGAGATAAATCAATGATTACTCGTAGTTAAGGGTTTTACATTTTTAACTAGTTCTCATATTTTCTTTGAGGCGGATTCTAGGGTGAGGGTCCAATTAAGTCCCTCACCGGTGTACCACTTATGTTGACCATTAGATTTAACGGTTCCACCTAGTTTGCTATGCACAACACTACATTCAATCTTTCTTCTCTCTTTGTTTTCTGTCTCGCAGCCTCACCCAAAGGCACCACTATCCAGTACACTACCACCACTATTCATGACAATCCCACCAAAAAAGTCTGTATGAGAATTGCATTTACTACATTACACATCCCATAAGATTTCATAGGAAAATCCAAAGTTATAATAGGGTTGATTTTTTTCCAACAAAATAATGATAAGGGTGTTTTAAAAAAGAGCAACCGTACTTTTTCCATGTTCTTGTAATCGATTTTACTCACAAGGTGCTTAAATGGTAAAATAAAATTTAGGGCTCTTCTAAATCTTGGCGTGAGAACAAATTTCATTGTTTTAATTTGTTGAAACAATTGTGACTTAAACAATGCTTTGAGATAAACATGGTAGTAGTTATGAAGGTTCTGTAATGAAGGTAGGAAGAAGTAAGAGAGTTCAATATTTTATATATATGACGAGAACAATGAACTAAAGCAATTGAAGTTATCCATAAGTAGTTTCTTGGCTGATGGTTCTTAATCTGAAACATCCAATGATTTTTTTAACAGTCTAGTTTGGTTTTCTAAGATTGTTTTTGGCGAACATTTGAAGCATTCGTGAATGTTGTTCAGGCTATGAAGAGCGAGTGAGAGTGCTAAAAAAATAGAAAAAAGAAGTGAATCAAGTGTGGTAAAAGTTAATAAGATAGTATGTACTTATTTGATCTAAGGGTTAAGATAAGTGGTACACCAATGATGGATTTAATTGATCCCTCACCCTAGAATCCACCTTTCTTTGATGTATTCACATGTATTAGTATTATTACTTAATGAAATGAACTTTCCCTATAAAAAAAAAAACTTAATGAAATGAACTAAGCTAATTCTGATTAAAAAAACATACACAAGTTAATACATGCATAAATTTATTTATTACTATTGAATTAATAAATATCTTCGTATTTAATTTAATAATAAAATTTATTAATCAAACACTGAAAATAACTTTATTTATGGTGCAAGACTTGTTTTAGACATGCTGAATCAATCAATCACTTTTTTTTTTTTTTAAGAAGTTAAATTAATCCATTTAAATTGACATTAGAGAGAGTCGAACTTGAGACATTGAGGATGAGCATACTCCCAGATTGCAAGTCAATACCACTAGGTCATTCAATCACTTATCTTATTTGTGTATTATCTACATTTTTCTACTTTCAGTTTTAACTAATGCTTTTAACTTATTAGCTCTCAAAAGTCTTTATATGTATATTTAACACTTGTTAGAGGAGTTAAGGAATTCACAATCCATGATCGCATAGTTATTTGGAAAAAAATAATATCATTGTTGAGAAGTATTAGTTGAATACTCTCCTACCTTTTAAGTTTGACAATAATATTAACTTTAAATAGACCTACACACTTGACTATATTTTACAACACTAAATATTATCTTATAGCGTAAAAGCTCGTATAATTAAACTGTAAAATAATATTTGATGTTGTAAGATAGTCTTAGTGTGTGGCTATCTTTTCCGTAGATGAATATTCACTATGGCAGTGAGATTTGAGAATTTATATTTGTCCTGATATAGAAATTTGAATGCTTGGGGCCCGATTATATAAGGACATTGAGATATTCTAGTTGACGGCAGTCATGATTATATACCATAATATAATAATAATACAACATAATATAATACTTGTATATTTTGGATTTTTGTAATCTCATGTCACTTTCATAATAGTTCTATTATCCACTTGATTAGATAATGGGCTGTTATAGATTAGGAAGCTAGATTATGCCAAGCTGTTTCATTCTTTGTGATATTCTGTATGATTAGACCACATTGTCTTTCTCATACAAAAGTAGTATTATAGCTAGATGCCTATATGGCCTAATTTGCTGCTAATTAATTATACTTTGTTTTTGACTCATGCTAATTAATTACTTCAAAAGAAATTCTTCACAATTTAATAATCATGATGATGTCTTTTCCCAATTATTTCAGTGACCAAACTCATCACGACTAATGGCGTCAATCAAATCATGATTCTCTATCAATTTGATCAAATTATTTTATTTGTTTTATGCCGATGAAATTCAGTTTGAGGCACTGCATGCATTCGTTTTATTCTCGACTGCCCAATCTTCTTTGTGTATATTCTATCGTTATATTCGTTATATTTAATTTGTGAGAGACTGAGACAAAAAACATACATAAGTGTATATTCATTGTCAAATTTCCAAAAAAATAAAATAAAGTCCATTGATTGTTTAAAAAAAATAATTAAAAAATGTGGATATGGTATTGATCCTAAGAATAAGATGCTTTGATAAGAATATAAATAATTCTTCACAAAATAAGAACATACATAATTTCGGTTCTAAAATACAAACCAAACAAATTAAAAACATTATCATCATGCTATGTACAAAATTCAAACTAGGCTTCAAATTCTACTGGGTTGTAACTTCGGTCATAATGCACAGGTTGAAAGTGAGAGCGTATTTTGAATTTTAGACTTTAGAGAGAAAATGTGCATGATAATATCTACGGACTACGGGTGATCATGAACAGTTGAATTCATCCTTAAAATGAAATGTTATGAATGTCTCTGAGTACTCATTAAAGATATTAAATATTCTGGACCGGTCAAAGACTTGGACTTAACTGTTTAGGTCCATTAACACATCAAACTCAAATGATGTATTTGGCAAATTACTCGCAACACATCTCTTCCGCGCGAGGGGGAGCAACTGATACCTATTCAAACGAACAATAATGTCTCTTTCCCACATTTCCACGAATGTCTCATCGGTTGTTACAGTTCTACTGATTTCGTAACCGCCAGACACACGTGTGCCTTTACAACGGCTCTGCATTCATCCACCTCTATAAATAGGAGGCTTCTCACAGCCTCTAAGGTAGAATCTCTTTCACTCTCAAACCCCCATTCTGAACCTCTACTGACTTGAGCGTCAGAGTGTCTGCGGGTACACACCCTCATTCAGTCCAACACTCACTGAAGTACTTTACACCACCGTGAACCACCGCATTAAACAAAGCACCGACAACCACCTTCTGATCAGGTACGACCATTAAATAATAATGTTTTAAATATTTATGTATTTAATGTATTAAAAAATAATTTCTTAATTTAGGTACCTTAAAGAGTTTTCCAGAATACTCGTTAAAAAGATCCAAAAAAAACTTTTAAAATGGTTTTGGTCAAACTTGTTATCTCTAATCAAAATTTATTGAATTAGGTTGACTTAAATTTAAAATTCTATTTTTTATTGATAGTATAAAATAATTACAAATATAATTATGCTTAATGACAAAATTAGTTTATTCTATCATTTATGTCAAATAAGAATCAATTAAACTTGATGATGATCTAGTTCGTTTGAGTCGGATTGTGTGGCATAACTTTGAGTGAAATTCATTTTAGTTCCTTAAAAAATTGAGATGCCCAATTTGATCCATGATAAAGGGAAAATATATGAAAGTAGCCTTGAACTATGAAAATGAAAATCCATTCGAACCAGACAACTATGTGACCATGTCATGATTTTTACAAGTTTATCATTACTTTTGCTAATTTTTTTTTTTATCATTACTGATTTTTGGGACATAGTCTTAATTTACGGATTTTTTAGTGAGGAAAAAATGGAGCAAGGGGTAAGAAAACAAAAGAATCATCATCGGCCTTACTCGCGATGCGTGCTATGAGTTGCGCATCACAAGCTCTCAAAGGAATCAGAGCCATTCGAGAGCCAATGAATCATCATTTGGCAATCTATTACTTATGTTTTCTTATTCAAATTCATTAGTTTATGTTTACTAGCGAAAAGACGGGTACATGTGCCCGTTTTTCTGATCTTTTTATTGCATTAACGTTTGAAAATTATGAACCGTGTTTTTTTAATGAAATTTTGAGTTTGATTAAAACTAAAAATATGAATGTTTGTTGCTTTTAAGTTATAATAAACCAAACTAACAATGATTATTTATTTCAATGTCACCAACAATATAACAAAAAAAATATATAATCTGAATTCTTTTTTAATGACACCAAAAACAATAAGTTGGCCTTCAAAATATATCGACTCTTTGGAGGTTTTTAGCTCTGTGCTAGCTTTAGACTTGATGTGGCGAGTTGACTCGCTTCTTGTTTGCTATTGGCATGTTGAAAGCGTGGGCTTCTGGAAGTTTCTGGAACTTTTTTGCTCTGAGCGAGTTCAACTCGCTGTGGTGAGTTTATCTTTTTACTTTTCATCGTTTCTTTGGTCTTTGCTTTTATTTTCCTGCACAAATAGGTAGAGTAAGACACATAAAACATAATTGGCATATTTACATCAAATTGTAGCTTTTCCATAAATAACTTGCAAAACAAGTCACTAAAGTGCCTAAAATAACACATGAAATATATCACTTTCCAACACTTATCAGCAAGTCCACGGCTATTGGTGGTTTTAATGATCGCCAAATTAAGTACACGAATCATTATTAGAAAAATTCTAAAACTAAAAAGATTGAACGATTTAAACTAGGCCAAACCTCAAGGTTAGTAGTCGGTGAGACATAGAGATCGATTTATGAACATATTTAAATGCATAAAAAGCATTGTGGATAAATTTAACCGATTAAAATCAAAATAATCAATTGTATTCAAATTCAAAGTAGAGAGAAGTTTCTCTTTCATGACTAAAGCTAGATATAATTAGCTACTCATGATTCATCTATATCTATATTATGTATAAGAAAACAACCTCTTTCAACTCTTTTGGGCAAACTTTTTCTTTTTTTTAAAATGCCCTTAATTTTCAATATAAATAACACATGTAACAAATAGATAAGAATAAAATTAAATATTAAAAAAAGGTAACAAACACAATATGAATATGTATAAGTTTGATTTTTTTCCCTTTATCATTTAAAAAGTGTAACAAACTATATGAGTATATTCATACTTGCTTTTTCATTCGCCCTAACAAGTTAAAGTAGCTGAGGTGGGGTACGTGGCAATCATCCTGTGGTGCAGCAAGGCAACTCGCTATAGCAAGTGCAACTCGCTATAGCGAGATTTCACTTTTGAGACTCCTTTAAATAGTTTTTTATCTCATTTTTGTGGATAAGTTTTATAAGTTTGAAATATTTTCAGTTTTAGAGAGAGAGATATGTGATCATGAGATACATTTGTAACGCTTCATTGACATACTCTAACCCTAAGCGTTATATGCCATATCTCGTCTCTATTTATTTTAATGTAAATTAGTTAGATTAGTTATTAAACAAACAAACTTTTAAACCATAAACTTGAGATGATAATTGACGTTGAACGACTTATGGTATGCACTAGTCCCCGTGGATATGATACATAGATATTTACCTGTAGATAGAAATAAGATGTGCCAAAATCTTACATCAAAATGCTGCCGCTGCTGGGGACTAGCGCGATAATATCATAAGCATCACAACAAATATTATCGTTTGAAGCAATTTTGCACAAAATTCTTTCTTGTATATACATATCATTTGTTATCCTTTGTGTTTCTAACACTACTAACCACTTGGTATAATGTTTGAACTACTCTTTGATTCTGAGATCTAAAGGACAACCTGTAAGAACAATAGCAAGAAAAGAAGAGAAAATAGACTAGTCAGGCTAAGGCAACAAGAAGGAACTTCTGGTTATATTCCTTCATCATCTCTAGAGCGTTAAGAAACGATGGTTGGGGTTGAGCAAGATCCACCTCCACCACCACCATCCCCGCCTGAGAATGATGGTGATCAAACCATTAGTGTGATGTCGTGTTGGACTAGTGCAATAAGACTTTCTCATATTGGAAAACAAAAGACAAAGAAAGTTGAGATGAAATCCGGCATCCTCCATATTTTATATGCTAACCCTTTTTCAGGTTTAGATCATGAGGACCCATTTCAACATCTCACAAGATTCTATGAGCTAGCCGGTACACTTGGAGAATCTGAGGAGGAGGAAGAGCCCATATTCATGGGATTGGTTCCTCACTCGTTGATTGGTAAAGCAAAAGAATGGTACTTGGATCAATCACCACAAGTGATGACAAATTGGAATACCTTAGAAAAAAAATTCCAAGAAAGGTTGTTCCCAGACAATAGACACATGGAAGCTAAAACCACAGTTTCCATGTTCTCTCTGTTGAGGCAAAATCCCTAATTAATTTTAAAGATGATAAACCATTATGATTAAGGAATTAATGGACTTTGATTAATTTCTTGATATTTAACTTGTGCTTTTGAGTGGTTAACTAAGACAGGTACAAGTTTTAATTCATACCAAGATACAAGAAATCAAAGGACATTTGAGTTCAGAATGTTAGATCAAAATGTTGCTCATAAAGTTGATCAGAATGTTTAAGCAGAGTTCAGAAGGTTGTTCTTACACAAAGCCCAGGAACATGCTTACTTTATGAATAGTAAAGTTGGTGAAAAGCAAAAAGCAAAAGCAAAAGCAAATCTGTCTCGCTCAATCAGAGATAGACACGCATGAGATTTGATACAGTACATGGACCACACAATATCTCAAAGCATGGGCATGAAGATGCAAAATCCGTTTTATCTCTCTTGCATCAGTCCCTAGGCAAATATGGGAATGTAACTTTCTGATGTATGTGGAAAAGCTACTTTGGTTATTGCCCAGAAATTCATATGAAAAGCACATGACATGCCCAAAAATTCATGTGTTCATTCATACATGATGAACCCAGATGAAGATCATCAAGAATACAACAAAATTCTGAAGTTCATCCTTGATCAGAATGTTTACCCAGAATTTCAAGTAAAAGCTTGTGCGGCCAAGGACACATGGCATAATACGATTGGACACCCTGCAACGGCTATATGAGCCCAACAACTCTATAAATAGAGATGAAAGGCTCATCATTACTTGCACCATTGCAAAGCAGTGTAGAAAATATTTGAAACGTGTTTAAAGCTTGTGCTCTTGAATTGATCATCACTGAAGACTCTTTTTATCTTCTTTAAATTGTAAATCAATTCTTTCTTTCTGTTATCTCTTTGAGGATAACTTCTTCCATCTCTCCTGTTTGTTTTCAAACATCCAAACTCCATACAAATTGTAAACTGAATCTCATCTAGCTTTAGGGGGTACAAAAGTGTTAGTTTGAGTAAAGGTTTTAAAAGTTTAAGTGGTTAACTTAGCAAGAAGGTGCAAGTCTGCCGAGGCGTAGAGAATACAGTTGGTGTAAATTGTTCAGGTGAACAAAGATTATAAGGTGCAGGATTTGAGAGGTTATCTCAAGCATCATAACGGAAACTCTCACAAGATTGTAAGGAGTGGACAAGCCCACATTGGGTGAACCACTATAAATCTTTGTGTGTTCTTTCTCTCTTCCCTATAGTCTATAATTTCAGTATACACAACACACACCTGCAGATTTAATTTATTAAGCAGTTTTTGCATATGAACTTCAAAACGTTCTGAAGTCAGAACACTAACTCAATCATTCCAAGTTTCAACTTCAGAATTACTTTTTAAGTTACAGGTTAATTTTTAAAGGGTCACAATTCAAACCCCCTTTCCTTGTGACTATATTATTTACTTCACTCTCAAGGTTCTAATGAAACACTTTGTGAAGCATGGTGTTGGAACAAAATGTGTTTAACATTACCCTTTGAGTTTTGATGATAGCAAGGTATTAAAAATAGTCAATTGGATATGCTAATATTTGTTCAAGTGTACAAGACCATAGACAAAATGTTATGTCTTTTCAATCAAGCAATAGGTTATGAAGAATAAATAAGAGCTATTGGAATCTACAAAAGGAAGCTTATGTTGCAAGAAAGCATCTGAAGAAAAGAGGTTCTGAAGACTAGAGGATATGAAGACAAGAGGTTCTGAAGATGACGTCATCAGAAGCGATCTCATCAAAAGCTGCCTATCAGAAGTTCCGAAGATCATCAGAAGACCGGAAGCCTAAATGGATGTCAAAAGCTGATTCAATCTCGCCTATCTTTGCATAAGAATTGAAGCCATAGAGTAACAGATAATTCAGAGAATTTGAAAGCTTTGGAATCTTATTCATTGAAGAACGTTGGAAAAGGACAATAGTACAATTGTACAACCACCTTCTCCACTACTCTGTTTTGTGTCTGCAATAGTACAAGAACAACAGGTGTGACTACGCTGGTTATTCCTCTATACATGGAATGGATTTGAAATTGTTCCTTCATAGGAAAATAACCAAATCAGGCAACAGATCATTGGTGATTTGATCAACAATGTCTCTTTCACACCTCTATATAAAAGAGTGAAGACATGAAGAATTGTAAGACTCACACAACAATTTTACTAATGCCAAACCTCTTTTAAAATCGTTTCACATCAAAAGTTCACTTAGAATTTCTTATCAACTTTCATATCTTATAAATTCTAGAGTCTTAAGAGTCTGTATCTGAATTGTATTGTGAACACCACTGATTGTATATCAAGTGTTCAACCTCGAACATTTTTCTTTGTAATTCTTTTTAAATAAAAGTCTCTTGCAGTTGTGCTTGAGCATAGGAAGTCTCTTGCAATTGTGCTTGAGCATAGGAAATCACTTGCATTTGTGCTTGAGTAGCTTGAAGTCTCTTACTTTAGTGTTTCAGCAATTGTAATCGGATATTGATTTTAGCGAACTCTACTTGGAAGTTCAAGGGGGACATGACTACTTTCGGTTTATGGAAAGAACCTGTATAATTGTTGTTCACTATGACTATGCTACTTCTGATGATAAGAAGTCTGACTCTGGAATAGCTCCTAAGTTCAATGGAAAACCTGAGGAGTTTTCATGGTGGAAAACTAACATGTATAGTCACATCATGAGCTTGGATGAGGAGCTTTGGGATATTCTTGAAGATGGAGTTGGTGACTTGGTCCTTGATGAAGAAGGAGCTGTTGTTGATAGAAAGAAACATACCCCTGCTCAAAAAAATCTTTATAAGAAACATCACAAGATCAGAGCTATTATTGTTGCTACTATACCTTGTACATGAAAATGAGTGATAAATCCACTGCAAATGCAATGTTTGCTTCACTGTGTGCAAATTTTGAAGGCAGTAAGAAGGTAAGAGAAGCAAAGGCTACTATGCTTGTTCATCAATATGAGTTGTTCAAGATGAAGGATGATGAAAGTATTGAGGAAATGTACTCAAGATTTCAAACCCTAGTCTCTGGAGTTCTAATATTGAAGAAAAGCTATGTAGCTTCTGATCAAGTGAACAAGATTCTCGAAAGCTTACCTGCTAGATGGAGACATAAAGTTACTGCTATTGAGGAAGCCAAAGACGTAAACACTGTGACTGTTGAAGATCTTATGTGTAACACTCCATTTTCCCAACATATAAATAAATACAAAACATATCAGAGTGCATCATAAACAGGATGTCACATAACGTACTTCAAAAATCGTTTCATCGTAAATAGGGTTAAAATCCACTATTTAATTAAACACCTGCTTTCAATAATTAAAACAATGTCACAGCAGAAAATATTCAACGTTTAAATCAAAACTTGGCACTAGGCCTCAACGTCATCAACATAATAGAAACTCCAATTAAAAATGGTTCAACAACATCTTATAAAGAGATATGTAACAAAGGAAAAACAAAACATATAAATATCTCCATCCCGTTACGTATCAGAGCAAGACTCCTACGACGACACAAGGATCAACTCACATCAGCGGTTACTCCTGGTTATCTGCACGTTACCCACGTAGAGGCAACATTCAAACAGAAGGGGTGAGACTTCATATTCAATAATAATAAGCAACAATTCATGTAAAAGAATTAATCAACTTAAAACAACAACAATTGATCATTAACAATTAATTCATATAAGGGAATCAATCAACATAAGACATCAACAACTAATCATCAACAATTAATTCACATAAAGGGATCAATCATTATAAGACAACAACAACTAATCCTCAACAAGTACTTCATATAATATCATATACAAATCATCAATTAACTTCATTTATCAATGCAACAACAACGACTCAACAATGCAACAACAATAACTCAACAATGCAACAACAAAAACTCAACAAATGCAATACAATTATGCATGTGGTACCAACAGAGCATCAAGATCCCAACATAATGTCGTAATTTGACTAGACAGGCATCAAGCCCCCAACTTTGACAAATGCTTATGCAATGATACGACTCAAAAATGCAACAACTATGACATCGTAATTCTCAAAAATGCAACAACTATGACATCGTAATTCACATATTAAAATAACCACGTAAGATTTTATTGTCAGACTAAAGCCACTGGAACCATAATTTAAACATCAACAACTTTTATATTCAGACCAAAGACCAATTCAAAACAGAAATATGTGAAAAAGACACAAGAACGCGAAACATGGCATTCTGCCATTAAGCAGTTCGCTGCGGCGAGTGGATTTACTCGCCGTGGCGAGTTGACAGTAGCTCACTGTAAAGATTTCGCCATGGCGAGAAAACCACTCGTTGTGGCGAGTGACAACTAGGTCACTCGCGAGGTGACTAAACCTACTCGCCGTGGCGAGTTATCTACAACTCGTTGTGGCGAGCGACGACGAACAGAACTACGAACAACACGAACAAAATTTCAGAATTTGTCCCGAAAACCCAATTTTCGATACCCTAACTCCCAAAATTAATAAGAAACATTACCTACTGATAAACTACAACCTAGACACAACTTATACATTAACTCATGTGATTACCTATGTTTTTAACAATTAAATTCAATTCAAAACCTAGTTTTCACAACAACAAAAATCAACAACAAGAGATTAACCTTTTCAGAAATATATACTTATGATTAAAGAAGGTTATTTCCACCCTTACCTTAGATTGATTGATTTACATAACTCTACAAGCTTCTCCTCTTTATCTCCCAAAAACTGCTTCTACGTGCTCTCTGTTTTCTTGTTCTAACCCTAATTCTCTAGTGTTCTCTTCTATTTATAACCTGTCCTATTCTTAACCTAACAAATTCCTCCAATTACCAAACTACTCTTATGCCTCATTAAATCTAATCTAATTAGATTCCTTCTCTATTTATATCATAACA
Source organism: Medicago arabica (assembly GCA_946800305.1). Taxonomy (NCBI): domain Eukaryota; kingdom Viridiplantae; phylum Streptophyta; class Magnoliopsida; order Fabales; family Fabaceae; genus Medicago; species Medicago arabica. The sequence goes on along the minus strand of OX326966.1, from coordinate 9,153,766 downwards.
ACCTACTAATAAATACTAAAAATCATCACATAGAAAATATTCAAATAAAATATGTAAAAAGACACTAAACTCGATATAATAAATAAATAATAAAAATGGGGCGTTACATTATGAGCTCTCTCAAGGTTCATGAGATAAGTCTCAATGAGCATGAATCTGTCAAGAAGACAAAATCTATAGCTCTCCCATCTAAAGGAAAGTCATCAAAAGCTTTTAAAGTTATTGAGTCTGATGAAGAGTCTCCTGATGGTGATTCTGATGAAGACCCTGTTGAGAAGATGGTTATGCTTTCCAACAAGCTTCAATATCTAGCTAAGAAGAACAAGAAGTTCTTGAGCAGAAGAGGCAGCTACAAAGGTTTCAAGAAGGAAGATCAAAAGGGTTGCTTCAACCGTAAGAAGTCTGGTCACTTCATTGCTGATTGCCTTGATCTTCAGAAGGAGAAATCAAAGGAGAAGTTCAAGAAACCAAACTTCAAGTCAAGCAAGTTCAGAAAACAGATTAAGTAGAGTTTAATGGCCACCTGGTAAGATTTAGACAGTGAATATGGGTCTAAGAAAGATGATGCTGAGAATGAAGTTGATGATGGTGTTAGGTTAGTAGCCACAGTGACTTTAGAACCTGAACTAGAATCAGATTCAGATGATGAAAATGAGGTATATTCTAAAATTCCTAGAGAAGAACTTATTGAGTCTCTTAAAGAGCTTCTCACACATTTTGAACATAGAACCAATGAGTTGAAGGATTTAAGAGAAAAATTTGTTGAGTTCTTAAACCAACAAGAATAAACTCTTTTGGATCTAAAAACTTCTTTGTACTTGAAGGTGGTAAGTCTGAAACTGTTGATCAGTTAGAACCAGAAGCTTCCAGTTATAAGACTAAGAGTATCTCAAAGTCAAAGAACTTCAAGCCTAAGGTAATGAAACAGTTGGTGCTTCTGAAAAGACAAAACAAAAAGGGATTGAACCTAAGGTATTGAGTGATCAGAAGCCATCAGACTTTTAGCATAAGGTGCAAATAAGGAAGAGTAAAACTTCTAGTACTTACCTCAAAGGACCCATAAAGAAATGGGTACCTAAATCTGAAATTGTCAATACTGCAGGTATTCCTAAGAGCAAAGTAAAAGCAAAGATCATGGTACCTAGACAGCGGTTGCTCAAGGCATGTGACATGAGAGAAGTCTATGTTCCTTACTCTCACAATGAAAGATGGAGGAAATGTGAAGTTTGGAGGCAACCAATCTGGAAAAATCATTGGTACATGAACTATTGGTAACTCCTCTATCGCTATTAGTAGTGTGTGGTTGGTATATGATCTTAAACATAACCTACTCAGTATCAGTCAGTTTTGTGATAATGGTTATGACGTGATGTTTGATAAGACCAATTGCACAGTAGTTAACAAGAATGACAACTCCATAACATTCAAGGTAAAGAAAGTAGATAATGTCTATAAAATTAACTTCTCTGAACTGGTTGATCAGAAGGTAGTTTGTCTTCTATCTGTGAATGATAAGAAATGGGTGTGGCACAGAAGGTTGAGACATGCTAACTGGAGATTAATCTCAAAGTGTAGCAAGTTGCAACTGGTAAGAGGCCTACCATACATTAATTATCATTCAGATGCACTCTGTGGTGCATGCCAGAAAGGGAAGATTGTGAAATCATCTTTTAAAACAAAAGACATTGTCTCAACCTCAAGACCCTTAGAATTACTTCATATTGATTTATTTGATCCAGTTAACACTGCATCTTTATATGGAAGTAAGTATGGATTAGTCATTGTTGATGATTATAGCAGATGGACTTGGGTTAAATTCCTTATAAGTAAAGACAATGCATATGATGTATTCAATAGCTTCTGCACTCAAATAAAGTCTGAAAAAGAAATGAAAATTTTAAAAGTCAGAAGTGATCATGGTGGAGAATTTGAAAATGAGCCATTTGAAACTTTTTGTGAAAAACGTGGAATTGTCCATGAATTCTCTTCTCCTAGAACTCCACATCAAAGCGGGGTTGTAGAGAGAAAGAATAGAACTTTACAAGAAATGGCTAGAACCATGATACATGAGAACAATTTGGCTAAACATTTCTAGGCAGAAGTAGTGAATACAACATGTTGTGTCCAAAATAGATCTATATTAGACCTATTTTAGAGAAAACAGCATATGAACTCTTTAAAGGAAGGAGATCTAACATATCTTACTTTCATCAATTTGGATGTACATGTTACATTCTAAATAATAAGACCTACCTAAAGAAATTTGTTGCCAAAACCCAAAGAGGAATCTTTTTAGGTTACTCTAAAAGATCAAAGGCATACAGGGTGTATAATTCAGATACACACTATGTTGAGGAATCTATGCATATCAGGTTTGATGATAAGATGCTTGGAAATGAAACTCCAGAGCAGGGTGAAAGTTATGCAGATATGCAAGTACCTGAAGTCATTTCAGAATCGGATCAGATTGAAGAATCTGAAGACAGTCTAGAAGTTGAACCTACTCCAGAAGCTCAAGATGAAGTAGCTTTTGATGAAGCTCAAGATGGTTCTCAGCAAACCAATCAATCCAAGAAAACATTCAAGTACAAGTCTTCACATCCTGAAGATCACATCATTGGAAATAAAGAAAGTCCTACAAGAACAAGATCATACTTTAGACAAGAAGAGTCTGTGTTGGGATTATTATCAGTGATTGAACCTGTTATTGTAGATGAAGCACTATCATATGATGGATGGATTGTAGCTATGCAAGAAGAACTCAACCAATTTCAAAGTAATGATGTGTGGGATCTGGTATCCAAACCTCAGCACAAGAATATTATTGGAACAAAATGGATTCAGAAACAAGCTGAATGAAAAAGGCGAAGTAGTAAGAAACAAAGCCAGACTTGTTTCTCAAGGTTACAGTCAACATGAAGGCATTGACAACACTGAAACATTTGCTCCAGTTGCAAGATTGGAAGCAATCAAGTTACTTCTATCCTATGTAGTTAATCATGGCATCATATTATATCAAATGGATGTTAAGAGTGTATTTCTCAATGGTGTGATTTCTGAAGAAGTGTATGTAAAACAACCCCCTGGTTTTGAGGATGTTAAGAATCATGACCATGTTTATAAACTCAAGAAATCACTATATGGTCTTAAACAAGCTCCTAGAGCCTGGTATGACAGACTAAGTAATTTCTTGATTGAAAATGATTTTAAAAGAGGTCAAGTTCACACAAAACTCTTCAAAAGAACTCTTGAGAAAGACAATCTTGTTGTGCAGATTTATGTTGATGATATAATATTTGGTTCTACTAATATATCTCTTTGCAAGAAATTTTCTAAGTTAATGCAGGATGAATTTGAAATGAGCATGATGGGGGAACTGAAGTTCTTCCTTGGAATTCAAATTAACTAATGCAAAGATGGAGTATATGTTCATCAGTCAAAGTACACGAAGGAGCTTCTGAAGAAGTTCAAGCTTGAAGATTGTAAAGAGACGAACACACTAATGCATCCAACCTGCACCTTAAGCAAAAAAGATACTGGAACAAAGATTGACCAGAAGTTGTATAGAGGTATGATTGGTTATTTGTTATATCTCACTGCATCTAGGCATGATATTTTATTCAGTGTATGCTTGTGTGCAAGATTTCAATCAAATCCTAGAGAATCTAACTTAACTGTTGTTAAAAGAATCTTTAGGTATCTGAAAGGAACAACAAATCTTGGACTCCTCTATAGGAAATCCTTAGATTATAAGTTGGTTGGATTCTCTGATTCTGACTATGCTGGTGACAGGATTGAAAGAAAATCAACCAATGGAAACTGTTAGTTTCTTGGTGAGAATCTGATATCCTGAGCTAGCAAAAGACAAGCAATTATTGCTATGTCAACAGCAGAAGCAGAATACATCTCAGGTGCTAGTTGTTGTACACAACTGCTTTAGATGAAACATCAGTTAGAAGATTATCAGATTAATGCTAACATTATTCCCATTTATTGTGATAATACTGTTGTTATTTGTTTATCAAATAATCCAATTCTACATTCTAGAGCCAAGCATATTGAAATCATACACCACTTTATCAGAGACTATTTTCAAAAAGGAATCTTGGATATACAATTCAATGATACTGAACATGGGTTGATATATTCACTAAGCCTTTAATTGTTGAAAGATTTTATTTTATTAAGAAAAATTTGAACATGAACTTTGTGTGTGATTAAAATGATTGCTCCTGAATAAGAACTTAGGTTCTGATGTTGATCAGAAGCTATAGTCCATAAAAAGCTCTTCACTGAGGTTCTGAGAAAAAATGTGCTTCTGATGACATCAACATCTGAACTCCAGAATCTGAACTATTTGCTTCTGAAATAGAAAAATTAGTGGAATCGTTGGAAGTTACTCTTTAGTAACACCTGTCCCACTTACTTAGCAGTTATTGTGAAAAATTCTAACGTGGCTTAAATGTATTGGCTTATACTTATAGCGTAAGAGGGCAATGATGATTTTATGCTTTGAAAGTACCATCTCGTACCCCCCTTGTCATTAATGCTGTGTTTGTTTGTCCCCTTCTGAATTGCAATCGTTTTCACTTAAAACACTTAGACAAAAACACACACTTCTCACTTCACTACCTACATTTTCTAAGTATTAGACCGATTCTCTGAAAACTCTCATATTTTCAAAAGCAACAAACCTAAAATCCTCAAATCATCTTCAACCATCAATGGCATCATCTAGCTCAAATCAAAGTTCTGCCATGCAACTGAATACTGGAGTGCCTCTTTAAATCATAGGAAGAATAATGAAATTAGAAGAGGGTCTGTTAATAGTTCAAGTGGAGAATCCGGTGGATATTGTATCCTTTACTCGCTATGAATGTGATCTTACTGGGTTCCTGAGATTTCAAGAATGGGCAAAATACTTCACTATGTTGGATGGTCCAACGTATGAAAACATGGTTAAATATTTTTGGGTTAGAGCAGAAGTCTTTGACAGAAAGGCTGCTAAAGCTGAAGAGAATCATATGATTCTGCTTGATCCAAGTCTTGCAGGAAAGACAAGAGAGCAGCTAGGTTTGTAACCTTACACTGGTATAGAGATACGCTCTAATATAATGGGAATTCCAATCTCTATTTCTGAAGAACCTGTGGGAAAGGCTTGCAGATTAAATGTTGAAGGAGAATTCAAAGACAATCTGAACAGCAAGACAAGTCCGTGGAAGGATGTTGTAATCAAGTCCTTGTTTAATGGAAACAAGAAAGGAAAGTACAAGGATATGCAGAAAGAATATAAGGTTATTCAGAAGCTTATGCAAGAATGCTTTCTACCCAAAGGTGGAGGGGTAGATCAGCTATCACTAGAACACAAGGTGTTTATGAACTTCTTAGTGTCATATCACAAGATAAACTTGCCTAGATTTATATCTTCAATCATATGATATGGGAACTAAAGCAAATTCAGGAGAAGAACAGAAGCTCTATTCCTTATGGAAGATTTCTTTCTGAAATATTTTATCAGGGAGGTATCTTGCAAGCTCTCAAGTTGTCAAAGACAGTCACTGATAAACAACTAGGAACTGTAGTTGGAAAGTATATCAATGGAAGTACCTTGAAACACATGAAGTTGGTAGAAGAACTTGTCAAGATGGAGACTGGTCTTAAGGAGTCAAACATCCTATCAAACCTAATGGATGATTTTCCTCCCATCTGTAAACATGATCCTTCTGAAGTTCGTGCTGCATATGTGTATGATCACTGGAAGTCTACAGGTGAAATTATCAAGTACAATGATATTCCAGACACAATGTATGGTGGTTCTCTTCTAGTTTCTACTAAGATGAGAAAGTCTAAGAAGCAAACCACTTCAGAAGCTGCTGAAGATGAAGAAGATTATGAGCCTGAACCTAAAAGGGCAAAGAAGGAAAAATCTGGTAAAATAGTTGAACCTGCTATGCCAACTATTCAAGAAGAGGTCATTGAGTTAGAACCTGTAAAAATTCTAACCAAGAGAACTAGAGGTGGATCTTATGTTGGATCTTCACAGTCCACACCTCCTTATCCAGAAATTCCTAAGAGGAAGAGAAAACATGGTATAAGGAAAATGAAGGTTTCTTCTTATGTGATGGATGAAGACACTCAAGTGGAGGCTTCAACTGATCTGGTAACCAGAGAAGTTAGAAGGAAGAAGTCTGTTGATGTTGCTTCCATACAACAAGCTTTGGAGATTGCCAAGCTAATTGAAGTCCCTGCTGAACATTTGCTGAAGGAATCCACTTCAGGAGCTGCCTATAAGATTGTTGAGCTGGCAGGAGACTTGCAGGAGCTGGCTGTTGCTGATGAGATGCTAGGAGCTATTGAAGTAGTGAGGGACGAAGCCTGTTCATAGCAAAAAAAGGGATGGACCTAATTTTTTTTTTAAAATCCGCAACACAACACAACAACAACCACAACTCACAACAACAACACGAACAACAACAACAACACGCAGCAATACCCAAAAACGCAGCACCTCACAACATCTTTTCAAATTTTGCAATCTCCTTCAATCTTCTTTTTCAGATTTGTTCTTGGATTTTTTTTCCATATCAACAAGAAGCTAAAAATTTCATTATCAACACATATGCAAGAGAGAAGAAAAAGGAAGAAGGAAGAAGGAAGAAGAAAAGGGTTTGAATTAGATTCGGATTCAGATTTAAGGCATGAATCAGATTCAGATTTAGGGTTTGAATTGAAGAGAATGGAGAAGAAAAGGAAGAAGAGAGAAGAAAAAGAATTGTGTTGTTGTGGATTGTTGATGTTTTGTTGATGAAGGAGGGGAAAAGAAGAGAAGAGATGCGCTGGAGAAAGAAGAGGATAAAAATAATTGGAATTTTTAGAACATTTTATAATAATTTTTATTTTAAAAAAATTAATGACATGTTATTCTAATTAATTATTTTTTTAAAAAGAGAAAAAATGCCATGTGTACTTAATATTATTAAAAAAGAAAATTAATTATACAATCAGCATGCCACACCATCGTATTTGTCTAGTCATATGTCATCAGGGTCTAAAACCAAAGAATCTTCTAATGGCAAGGGGGAATCTCCAAGTTTTTTTTCCTAGGGGGGTAAACCAAAAGATGCCCATATGTCAGAGGGGTAGACGCCATTTAACCCTTATATCTACTTCAGGTGGCATCAGAGTCTGGGTCTAAAGTCAAATACATCACAAAAGGAGGTAAGATGGAAAGGGAAGATGGATCTCTTTCTCATATCTCAAGACACAGACATGTGGGCTGTTCAACACAGATGGAGAATTTGTTCCAATGACCAAAGAAGAAACGATAAAAGATAAGAGTGCATGGTCAACAGATGACAAAGCTAAGGTATTACTAAAATCTAAAGCTAGACTATTCTTATCAAGCACAGAAGAAAGTGCAAGAGTTGATGAATGTAAAAATGCTAAAGAGGAATGTGAAACTTTAAAAATACATCATGAAGGTACCTCTCATGTCAAAGAAACTAGAATTGACATTGGTGTCAGAAAGTTTGAAATCTTTGAAATGAGTAAAAATGAAACTATTGATGAAATGTATGCTAGATTTACAACAATAGTAAATGAAATGAGATCTCTTGGATAGTTACGTAACACCCCGTTTTCCCAACTTAAAAATTTCATTTAAATTAATCAAAGTAAATCATCACAAACAGAATGCTACACTTCATAAAAATCATAAATGGAGTAATTAACTAATTTTCCTTCAAAGTTCAATCAACATAAATATTCAAAACTTCGCAGCGGAATTTATTTCAACATCTAAAATAGTCTTGGCACAAAGGCCTCATCAAAGTATCTCATAGAAATCCAATTTACAACTTAATCATGTATAGCAATACGTAAGGAATAGAAAATAGCCACAAAGTTCCCATCCCGTTACGTATCAGAGCACCTTAAAACACAGTGAGGGATAGCCACTCACAACAGCAATCAACAACTACTTATTCTCGATCACCTGCAAGTTACTCATACGAAGAGCAACATTTCCAAGCAGAAGAGGTGAGATTTCACATTCAATAATAATAAACATTTAATTCATCAAAAGCATTTAACAACTTAAACTTCATCAATTAATAACATTAAATCTTCTTATAATATTTCAGTAATAACTCAATCAACTTCTAATCATTATTAACTTTATATTCATCGCATTATATACATCATCACATAGCACATAATAATCAAATCATAACCATCATCATATAACATCATAAATCATCACATCATAAACATCATCTTATAACATAAACAACACAACATAATCATCATCTCATAATACATAAACAACACAACATGATCATCATCTCATAATAACATAAACAACACAACATTATCATCATCTTCATAATAACATAAACAACACAACATTTAATAATATTTATACTTCATATAATTTCAACTATAAACCATCAATCAACTCCAAATCATCATCAACAATGTTTCACATAAACAACATAAACAACAACATTTAATAATGCTTATACTTCATATAACTCTTCATTAACAATTCATTGATGATTATCAACTTGACAACTTAGACAACTCGACAACTTCGACATCGACTCGAATATGCAACTTCAACAACTTAATCTTCTTAATCATGCATGTGGTACCAATCCAGGGCATCAAACCCTCAACTTATTTTGAGCATAAATACACTCCAGGGCATCAAACCCTCAACTTAGTTGAGCAAAAGCTCCAGGGCATCAAGCCCTCAACGTGGTTGAGCAAAAGCTCCAGGGCATAAGCCCTCAACTTTAAGAGCAAAAGCTCACAGGGCATAAGCCCTCAACTTAAATGAGTATGCATGGATTCAACAACTTACAACATAGACATCGTCAACAACTTATAAGACTTCAATACTTTAGAACAACCACTTACAACTCAGACAACTTAGACCAACACTTGCAACTTTAACGACATTGACGACAATAGTGGCAATGACAACGACAACGACTTCGCTTCATAATGTCATAATTCGTCAGTCATAAACAGCATCATATAATACTGTATTAACAACAACAATTCATCAATTATGAACAACATCATGAAACAACATATTCATCAACATATACACTCATATAATAATTCATCAACCATGAACAACATCATGTAACATCTTATACATTCATATAATAATTCATCAACCATGAACAACATCATATTCATCAACATACACATTCATATAATAATTCATCAACCATGAACAACATCTTACGATGTAACAACTTAGACATCTCATATGACTCCAATAATTTGGATCAGCATCTTAATGGTATTACTTCATCACAACAGCAAGACAGCATCATTTAAACATATGCAGCAAGTCACCATCAATAATAATCATCATATATAAAAATTACAACTTCATATCAACGTCTTTCACAATATATAAATATTTTCACATTTAATCATCAAAGTAAAACATCAATATTAATCATCTTATTCATCCCCTCTGAACCTCATTATAATCATTAACAAATTCATTCCTACCCCAAGGGTCGACTCAAAACATGTGTTAAATACTCTTAAACACCTTAATTGAACTCATAGTACACAAGCTTTGAAGTTGGGATACAATCCATAAGTTTTGGGTTGACCTAGAAATAGTTATGCGAAATTTTCATAAAATTTCACTAAGACCTCCTTGGAGTGTTTTCATCATAACTCAAAAACCAAAAATCAATTTCAAGTCAATCAAAAGCCAATGGAAAGCTAATACAATTATCTACAACTCTCATGTTTACACCCAAGGTCAATTCTGTACCTATCAATATCAGTTTTCATTTCAAATTTGGGAAAGGTTGTGCTGAAATTCATAAATTTTCAATGTAACCTACGTGCAGTAATTGGACCATAACTCAAGTTCTATAAATCATTTAGAAGTCAAACCAACGGAATTAGAAATCTAACATCCATACCTACAACTTTCGTGTTTATACCAAAATCTAATTCAGGGCAGAAGCATGTGAGACAGATGCAAGAACATGAGACAGAGAATGTTGTCACTGTGCGATTTTGCTAAGACCTCCTTGGAGTATTTTCATCATAAATCTCACACTAAAAATAATTTTCAAGTCAAACTAGATCCATTGGAAATCTAACTTAATTATCTAAAACTTTCATGTTTACACCGAAGGCCAATTCAAAATAGAAACGTGTTAAAAAGACGCAAGAACGTGAAACAGGAAAAGCTGTCAGAGGGCATCTCGCTTAAGCGAGATTCACGCCGAGAGAAACCCCAATTTCGGTTGGGAGATCGCTTGGGACTCGCTCAAGCAAACTGGGCCCCGTTTTCTGAAGAACACTTACGGATTTTCACCATTTTTCACCCAAAAACCCAAATTTTGACTACCCAATGCCCAAATTTGATAGGAAACATTACCTAGGAGTATTCTACAACCTAAACATCAACTTTTTACATTAATTCAACAGATTATCTAGGTTTCTAATGACCTAGTTTGATTCAACCCTAATTTCTTCAACATCACAAATTATCAACAACAACAACACAATTCAGAATTTATCTTTATGATTAATGAGAGTTAGTTTCACCCTTACCTTAGATTTTTATGAACAAACTCTATCAATTTTGATTCTTCCCACTTGGCTCTTCTCCTAGCTTTCTCTTAGTTTTCTTCCTTTTTCTCCCAAAACTGAATTGTACGTTCTGTATAATTCTAAACCTAGTTTTCCCTTTTTATATCTCTTCTATCTATTCTATCTTATTTCACTTCGTCCCTCATAACTCTATCTAATTTCCAAAACAGCCCCACAACTCAATATTTATTTTATTTCTAAATTAAATATATCTTTCCCCCACTTAATAATAATAATAACAGACCAAATAACAAATATATTTCTATACTAGATAACATATATATTTCCACACAAAATAACAAATATATTTCTACACCAGATAACATAACAAAATATCATTTCATCAAAATAAATCGACTAAATTATAAAAAGACATATAATCTCAATAAAATAATAAACAATAAAAGTAGGGCGTTACAAGTTACATTCCACTCATGATAGAATCAGGAAAATGCTGAGATGTCTTCCAAGTATGTTGAGACCTATGGTCACTGCCATTACTCAAGCCAAAGATCCAAACACTTTGACCTTGGAAGAACTCATTGGTTCACTAAGATCTCATGAAGTTATACTTCAAGGAGACAAATCAGTGAAAATGGTAAAATTACTTGACTTGAAAGCTTCTCAAGAAACCACATCACCAACAGAAGATGATGTGCAAGAACTGGAAGAAATAGAAGGAGTTTATGAAGAAGAAGCCAAGGATAAACTTGCATTGATCTCTAAAAGAATACAAAGAATAATAATGAGAAGAAATCATATCAGAAGGAAGTTTCCCAACACCAACAACAACACCAAAGCTGAAGCAGACAAAAGTCAAGTCACTTGTTATGGATGCAACAAGCTTGGACATTACAAAAGTGAATGTACTGGCCTTAAGAAGTTGCAAAGAGAACTGTAACAACCCGTGTTTAGCTAGAATTATTTTATTTATTACTCATATTTTTATGTGTGTTTATATGTGCTTATTTGCTTATGTGCATAATTGTGCGGGGGTTAGTGAATTTTTAGCCTAGAAGGGTTTTATAGTCATTTTGGAGGCTAAGGGTATTTTGATCATTTGTCGAGTGAGCGTAAATTAGTAATTTTATGAAAAGGATTATTTTCAGTATTTAGTGAGAATCATTATTTTTACTAAGTTACTAGTGAGTTGGGGTAATTATTGAGAGATGGTAATTGTTCGACGTTTTAGCGGTTTAATGAGAAGTAGCTTTTTAGAAATTAGTTTATAAGTTTTTTGAGACCCAATTAGAATGAGAATTAACCTAGCCCACTTGGTGGTATAAATAAATAACTCTTATGAAAAAACTAGGTTAACACCAGTCACAAACATTAAGAGGTAGAGAGAGAAAGAAGAGAAGAATAGAGAAAGAAGAGAAAAAGCTTGAAGAAGAGGGAGGCTAGAGACTTGGGGTTACAGAAGCTTAATTGAAGTCATAGTTAACATCTTTGAAGCTTGAGGTAAGGGTGGTTAGTCTTTCTCACAAATAAGCTAAAACATCATATTTTTCAATTATGGGTAGAAATGATTATTTATGAATTATGACTTTTGAGAACTTTAATGTCAATTTTCGTGCTCCTTAGTTGATGATAAATTTATGTATGTTAAAGTGATGAAAACCTTGTTGTCATGGTTTGTTTTTCATTGTTGAAGCATGTTGAAGTGAAAACTTTAGGATTTTTGCTTAAAATGATGAAAAGTGATGTTGTTGTTGTTGATTATTGATGAACTCATAAATTTATGCATGGATTATTTTTGGATTGTGATGTTGATGCTATTACAAGCTTTGGGTATTAATATATATGTTGTTGTGATCAAGTTGTTGTTGTTTTGAAGAGTTTTTGAGAAAATAGGTCACAAATGGAAATGTTAATTTAGGTGAATTATAGTGAAAAGATGATGTTATTGTCATGAGTTAACATGAATAGATTTTATGTTTTGATTTATAAGCTTTGGGCATGGTGATGTTTGGGAGAAATTTGGGTTTTGATTGAAAATATAGTTTTAAGTGTTTTCGAAAAATAAGTGATTATGAAGGAATTTGAGTAAGTTGTTTTGGGATGGGGAAACTAGATTTTGATAGTAGAATATGATAGGTTTATGTGATTAAAATGCATAGGAGAAAACATAACCAAAATCAGATAATCGATCGGAATTTTATGCACAAAACGACGAAACGAAGAAAATCGGAAATTCTGAATTGTCACACGAGCACGACATAGCACCCTTGTGGCACGTCTGAGAGTAAAGTTGTGACATTGGGACACACGGTCGTTTGCCTTATAGGCACGGCCGTGTGCCCCCCTTTGTAGCCCGGAACCTCGATTTTTCTCGTTTTTGCGATTTTTTAAGTATTTGTATGTGATCCAAACACCTAACCCTATCTAATTGAAGTATAATTGAAATTTAATGAGTACTTTAACTTGGTTTAGAAATTGAAAATGAATGTGGTTTTGAAACAAGGTAAAAACGAGACAAACTTGACGTTTTTGTTAAAGTAAAAGAACTTTGTGAAACCAAAATGCTTTGATTGATTAACTAAGATATTAGATAGTATGTAGGAATGTTTTTAATCATAAGAAAGATCATAGAACTCTATTTTGTGAATAAAATTGAAGTTAGACGGTTTTGTGAATAATAAACGAACTTTGTCGGGAATGAGATTTAAGGTTTTAGCTTGTAAATGGATTGTATTCATGTTTATATGATGGAATGATGATGAATCAGTGACGATTAGGTGTGTAATTTGATGGATGTCATGATGTTGTTGTGTGTCCGTCTTTGTGCAAAATGTGAAGTTGAAACGGTGATGTTTATTTAAGTTGATAGTTGTTTAAGATGATGTTTGATGATGATAATGATGATGTCTGGTGATGATTATGATGATAATTTAATCGATGATGAATTATTATTGGTGATTAATTCTTACATGCAAGAAATGACAATATTGGCGATGAACGCATGTATGTAAAATGATGATGATTGTTGATGAACATATGAATTATTGAGTCATATGTTCATGCATTCATAAGTGTCGAGTCGGATATTTATATCCATATTGGCGATGACTAGAATACTTTGTATTCATATTGGCGATGATAATGATACTGTTGTATCAATTGGCAATGATAATCATATTGTTGTATGAATTGGCGATGACCGGTAGCACATCCATATAGAGTTGTGTCTAGAGCGCATTGCATACATTGAAAAGTGTCATGTTTGACTACGTGCTTTGTGATTATGCACATTGGTGAAACTTTGTGATTTATGTGCTTGGTGAATTTTGATGATTACGTGGAGATGTGAAAATGTACTTGTTGCAATATTATGCTTGTATGTTTGATGTATGAATATGTTGTGGGGTTGTTGTGAATGATTTTATTTAAGTGTTATTAATCATGTGAAATTATTTATGTCATTTTACTTTCGTTTGATTTTTCCTTATTTGTGGAATGTTATCTAACCCCAATGGTCATTTGGTTAACCGCCTACCTTATTCTTATGAATGGGTAGACAACATGCATGATTAGATTTGGAGCTACCTCGTCTCTTGTCTTTATAGTCTTAGTTTGTATGGTGCTGATTAGGTGTAAGTCGTTTGTTGTTTATTTATTATGTTTGTGGAGATTATTACTCACGATGTTGAGGATTTGAGATTTTATATGATTGATGTATTATGATATATGTGGCATGGCTACATTGGAGATTTGTGTGTTTGTTGATGAGATAGTATGTTATTATTCCGCTGCGATGTTTTAAAAAATTATTTATGCATGATATGGATTTATTGAAGAAGTAACATCTAAATTCTTTATGTGATTGTATAATTTACATGTGTTGTCGTTTTTAAAGTTTAGGGTGTTGCAAAAACCACCCTTCAAAAATAAGGCTATGATCACTTGGGATGACATGGAAGAAGCAGAACCACAAGAAGATGAGGAAGCCAACATGTGTGTGATGGCTCAATCAGAAGATGAAGAAGAGGTAATTGTCTATAAAACTCATCCTCTATGTAAAGACTTTGAAAGTAAATTTGATAGTCTTTTATATGACTCAAAGAAAGAAAATGATTTATGACATTTGAAAAGAAAGATGTAGGACTGGTCACATTTGAAAACAATAACAAAGGTAAAATCAAAGGTAAAGGTACAATAGGTAAACTTGACTATGCTAAAATAGAAAATGTTCAGTATGTAGGTAGTTTAAAACACAACCTACTTAGCATAAGTCAATTGTGTAATAGTGGTTTTAAAGTTGTTTTTAAACCTGACATATGTGAAATAAGACAAAACTCCTCTAAAAAATTATTTTTCTCTGGATCAAGGAAAAAGAACTTATGTGTCTTAGATTTAGATGAAATACCAGCTGAATCATGTTTTATGTCTCTTGAAAAAGATAAGTGAATATGGCGCAAAAGAGTTGGTCATATAAGTATGAAAACTATTGCCAAACTTTGTCAACTTGATATAGTTAGAGGTTTGCCTAAGATCAGTTTTGAAAAGGACAAGATCTGTGAAGCTTTTGCTAAAGAAAAACAAGTTGAAAGGAGTTTTAAAACAATTGAATTTATTTCAACTCAAAAACCTTTAGAGCTTCTTCACATTTATCTCTTTGGTCCAGTTCAAACTGCAAGTCTTAATGGCAAAAGATATGGTTTTGTAAAAAGGTTCAAAATGAAAAAGTTCTAATATCATATCAGTAAGCAATGATCATGGAAGAGAATTTAAAAATACATCCTTCAAGAAATTCTTTGATGAATGTGGTATTTCACATAATTTTTCTTATACAAGAACTCCACAACAAAATGGAGTTGTTGAAAGGAAAAATAGAACCATGCAAGAAATGGCTAAGTTTATGTTAAATGAATCAAATGTTGAAGATTACTTTTGGGCAGAAGCCATTAATACATCTTGTTACATTTTTAATTAAGTTTCAATAAGAAAAGTTCTAAACAAAACTCCATATGAACTCTGAAAAAATATAAAACCTAGCATATCTTATTTTCACATATTTAGCTGTTATTGCTATATTCTGAACAATAAAGAATAACTGGGTAAGTTTGATCCTAAATCAGATAAACATATCTTTTTGGGATACTCTACAACTTCCAAAGGTTATAGAGTTTACAATCTAAAAACTCAAACAGTTGAAGTCAGTATGCATGTCATGTTTGATGAATATGATGAACATTCTCAACTTAAAGAAAATGAAGACACTGAAGTGCCAATACTTTAGATTGTTGACAACCAAAATACTGTAAGTACAGTAGAAAATAATGATGATCATAATGTTCAGGATCAATCTCTTCAAAGCCCTCCTAGAAGCTGGAGAATGGTAGGAGATCATCCTGCAAATCAAATTATTGGCATTACAACTTATGGTGTAAGAATCAGAGTGCCCTTTCAAGGAAACAACATGGAAATGATCTCTCAAATGAAACCTAAGTCAATCAACGAAGCGATAATTGATGACTCATGGATTGAGGCCATGACAGATGAACTTTCTCAGTTTGAAATAAACAAGGTTTGGAACCTATTTCTAAATAATCAAGGCAAAACCATCATTAGAATAAGATGGGTGTTTAGAAACAAGCTTGATGAAAATGGTAAGGTTGTCATAAACAAAGAAAGATTGGTTGCTGAAGGATATAACCAACAAGAAGGTATTGACTATGATGAGACTTTTGAACCAGTAGCAATGTTAGAAGCAATTAGAATTCTTCTTGCATATGCTGCACATAAAAGCATTAAAAAATTTCAAATGGATGTTAAAAGTGCTTTTTTAAAAGCCTTTTTAAATGAAGAAGTTTATGTAAGTCAACCTCATGGCTTCATAAATGAGGAAAAACCCAATCATATTTTTAAATAAAATCATCATCATCGAAGGAATCACTAAGTCAAGTACATATGTTTCACACTTCATCACCATCATCGCAATTACATAAGTATCGCCAATGAACACGCATAATCATCTACATGTCTCCACATGTATTCACATAGTTCACACAATTCACATCATACCCATAATCCACATAATCAATTATGAGATATTTCACATAGATTAATGGATGCAATGTTCTAGACACAACTCTACATGCATGTGGTACTAAGTTTTGGATATCGGAGGTCTATTACCGAGTGATCCCTCATCTTTAGAACATCGTCGTCTTTAAATCATAATTCATTTCGGGATTAATCACCATCTATTAAATAACTTATCTTCAAATAGACTCATGAATGCATGGACTTAATGTATAGACTCGACAATACACATCACCAACACTCACCATTACATAATTTACACCATATAATATCACATCATCAACACATCATTGCATTATAATATCAATACATCCATACATCATCAATTCATCGTCATCATCAAAGTAACCACAACATCATATTCATCATGATTATTACATCAACATCATCAATAGCACAACATTGCTTCATTTAGCAAAAATAACATTTTAGACGATTGATTATTTATGTCTAGTTAATCAACATTTCATGTACACATCATAACCAATTAAACCACCATTCATCACCTTATCAATAGCATGTAATCATTTACAAGTTAACATGGGATAGTTCATCATTTATCAAAGTCCGTCTATTTTTCCAAATTTCTTCTATTTTCACATATTTTGCCAAAACTAACTTTCTTGCTCATACATATTCCTTATCACTCCTACTTGTTAACACAATATCTAACATCGCAGTAGTTCAAGCATAGAAACATCATTTCACTTGGAAAAGTTCTATTACATTCTAAGATATTTTCATATTTCAAGTTTCACGAAAAATGCAGCATGACATACATGTAGTATTTTCATCAGAACTCAAGTTATAGAAATGATAATGAAGTCAAACCAAAGCCAAAATAAATATAACATCTATACATACAAATTTCATATTTACACCAAAACCTAGTTCATAACAGAAAATGGTGGAAAAGTTGGTTTTCCTAAGCCTTAGAAAAGAGCATGACCCTGTTTACCACTATGTAGTATTTTGATCATATATTAAGTTCTAGATATCGGAATAGAGTCAAACAAAAGGCCAAAGAAAACTATTATTTTTATTATGACAATTCTATATCCCATAACTAGTTAATTCTCATTCTCATTCTTATAGCGCAAGAGAACACAACATTTTTTTCTTAACTCATGCAATTTCCATATTTATTATGTATTACCTCTTCCATGCGTTGTTTAGGCATCTATTTTATTCATCATTCTTTATTGTTGTTTCTCTTTTTGCATTTCCTCCTATATCATACAAAAGTATAAAATATACATAAACAATATATATAATATATTTTAACAAAGAAAGTATTGAACAACTTAAGACAATTAACATTAATCATAGTATCATAACTGACTTTTACAACTCCTAAGTGCTAAAAACCATTTAATTAAAGTTAAAAAATCATGAAGTTTTACTTATTAAGCGATCAAAAATAATTTATATTACAATCAAAGGAGATAAAATATGGCTTAAATTCTCATGTTTTTTAGTTCATTGATCATCTTTTTTTTGCTATTTTTGGTTGAAGCCAGAAAAAGTATGCCTTTTTTCACACTACTTTCAAATTTTCTAGTTTATGTTATACACACTATTTTATCATCTTTTTGTACTATTTCTTTTTTAATTTGACAATGCAGCTGGAATTCGTTGTGAGTCTAATAAATATTGCCCAACAATGGATTTACCTGATTATGTGGTGTTCGTTGAAGGTTTATGTCGGATTTATTTAAATACTTTTGGTTAATTTATATAATAATATTTGTACTTTTATATTGGACTGTTAAATTTGAAAATAATAATGTTTCCTATATTCATATATTAATGTTTGCATGACATTTGAATTTTATGAAAAGTTAAAAAGTATATGATCTTGTTGGATCTAAGTTTGTGGACTCGTTACTACACTTTTATTTTACTATTTGAATTTACTCTTATCTATTTGTTATATGTGTTATTTGTATTGAATATTGAGGGTAATTTTGAAAAGAAAAAAAACCAGCTCAAAAGAGCCGAAACATGTTATTTTCTTTATATATATATATATATATATATATATATATTCTAATTTACACTCACCTAAACACAGAGAAAGTTAGCAACCTACACTTACTTGGTTTTGACAAAAAACGAATTTTCACCATCTTTAATCACTTGAAATAAAAGGGTTGTGTGGTCAATTTCATTCTTTTTTTTTCAATTTGTAAAAAACACCTAAACCTTAATTAAGAAATTGAAATAAGAAATTGTTATGTGTTTTTTTGAGTTGTTTGTTTATAGTTGAACTGCATTATTTTTTTACGTGAATTAAGAAAACTTCATGTAATTTTAAAAAAATCCTTACCAAAAAAAAAGTATAACCTTACTGAAAGATGTTTTTTTTGTCAATACAAACTAGTGTGTTTTACTAGTCAGAGAAAAAAAAACTTCTATGTGAGTCATTTATGCATTAATAATTAATTCACTCTATCGTGATCAATTCTTGTGTTAAATTAGTGGAAGGTCATTTGTTTTGTTGGTTAAAGTTAATTTTAAAATGATAAAAGTGAGTATAAATAACTAGCAAGTGGGTGTATGTAATTTTTGATAAAACATGTTTCAAACTGGTCAGAAGACCAACCGCACACTAACATGTTGCCTAAACTTACACCGCCTTGAAGGCTTTGAACCAGAAGGAACACGTCAATTTAAGTGCACCACACCACACAGAACCGCGCACCCATGTGAGGATCACCCTACACATGTCCTCTAAGCGTTCCTAATCACATGTCATGAAATCCGGAAGCGGTTATCACCAACGCGTGTGTTTCTTCACCCTCAAGGTATGATTCACTTTTTGAGTGAGTGTAAAATAGCAGGCATATCAAATTAGAGGAGTTTTATTATGAGATATGAGAGGGTTTAATTATAACCCTTTGATGAATATTAATGGTCCATATTAAATCTATCCATATCATAATTGGTAAAATCAAACCTAATTCATCAAGGGGCCATCAATATATATTATTCGTAATAGATTATTTCACTAAATGGGTAGAAGCCATCCTTTTACCAGATGTTAATCGAGAAATGGTTATTAGCTTTATCCAAAACCATATATTATGTAGGTTTGGAATCCCAGAGACCATGACCACTTATCAAGGATCAATGTTTATAGGTCGAAAAATGGTACAATGTCTAAATCAAATAGGGTTTAAATTGTTGACATCAACACCATATTATGCTCAAGAAAATGGTTAAGTCGAAGCAGCCAATAAGATTATTATCAATCTAATAAAAAAGCATGTCGGTGATAAGACAAGAAATTGGCATAAAACCCTTGACCAAGCATTGTGGCCTTGTCAAAATACCCCTAAGTAATCGAATAATACTACTCCATTCAGACTTACGTTTAGACATGACACAATATTACCCGTCGAAATTTGTCTTCAGTCAACCAGAATCCAAAGGAAATTTGAAATTCCTACGGATTATTAGAATATGATTCAGGACGAATTGGTTGATTTAAACGAAGAAAAGCTAAAAGCATTAGATGTCCTCACAAGACAAAAGGAAAAAGTGGCTAAATCTTATAACAAAAAGGTTAAGTCGAAAACATTTTCTACCGGGGATCTAGTTTGGAAAGTTATTTTACATACGGACAAAAAAGATCGAACCTTAGGTAAATGGTCCCCTAGTTGGGAAGGACCATTCAAAATTTTAAGAGTTTTTTCAAACAATTCTTATGAAGTAGAAGAGTTAGCCGCTGGCAATCAAATCATCCGCATAAATAAATGGGAGTTGAAAAAATATAAACCATCATTACAAGAAGTGAAAATAATGCAAAATTAATTCGATAAAGCAAATATGGCATTTATATATAAGCTAGCTAATGGACGAAGATACATAGATGTCTAGTAAGATAGATAATTTATAAAACCATTACTAAATTACTTCGACAGATATTACAAGATAAGGCTTTCAGCCCAAAAAAGAAAGAAAAAAAATGCCTAAGCATCCTTGACGAAGCTAAATGTCTCCATAAACCAATTGATTTCAGTATCGAATCGACAGAGGAGACA
Source organism: Medicago arabica (assembly GCA_946800305.1). Taxonomy (NCBI): domain Eukaryota; kingdom Viridiplantae; phylum Streptophyta; class Magnoliopsida; order Fabales; family Fabaceae; genus Medicago; species Medicago arabica. The sequence goes on along the minus strand of OX326966.1, from coordinate 9,133,037 downwards.
AACATCTGCAAGGGAGTATTCATAATCATAGCCTGGAGGAGGCCATTGAATATCAGCTCTTCTCCCATTTCATATGCAAGTTAGTTTCAACTCACAAAGGGTCCTATGAACCAAGTTAGTTTCCACCATGTTGATCGAAAGTAATAGGAGGTACCTAAATCAAGTATCACACATCGATATTCCTAGAGCTTCCGGCTCTCGAAAAAACCCTTGAAAGTTAAAATTGTTCTCCCGAGACAAAAACCCTCCCTCGTTGAGGCATCCAACAACAACAAGAAGTATCTTGAAGGTTCAAACCCATTAGCATTGGCCCGTTCCAAAATTTGTTAGATTTCTGGAATGTTAGGACCGCTTTCAAGCATCACATGCATTCCCATTATCACGCAATAGATTTCATGGCCGCTCTAAGCACCCTATTAATTAAGACTCATTTTTGTGGAGTTAGAAAGTAATCAGAATACAGCCATAAAGAGTCTGAACGTAAAGCTCTGATGACAACATCCATTTTAGCAATCTTCTCATGATGTTTAGAAATTTGCATGAAACTTAAAAGAGGTTGGGTTCCATGTGTAGATGCTTTCTGGGCAATGAGGATGAGTTCATCTTCACTTATTCTCTCCATGATTGAGAAGAGGAAAGATGAAAAATTTCTCTAAGGAAAATGGAGAAATGGAAAAATCTTACTGAGAAAAAGATTGAAAAAAAAGCTGTAAAAATGGAGAAGAGAAAATCGGATTTTATAGGAAGAAGAAAGAGAAGTTAGAGGGATACGATACTTTTCAGTTTCCGGGTGGTTTTTTGGAGAAGAAAAGAAGTTGAAAAGTTAAAAATAAATAAATGATTTTTCAGTTAAATGAGAATTTTCCATTTTTAAAATGACCTTTCAGTTAATCTCGAGTTTTTTGTTTAGATACTTGAAAATCATGTTGCAGATGATTTATCTCGACAACATGTCTAAATTTAAAACGATCGAAATATGAAACGATCGAAGCAACAATAAATTTAAAACGGTTAAAAAAACGTTAAGAGTACAAATTATCACAATATAATGGCAGAGTTTGGAAACATTGCAAAGTTGCAAAATATTATTAAATTTAGAATTTAGTCCTACGCTTATCAAGAGTCTTCTTCGAATGAGTCAGCTTAGTGTCAAGAAGTTTTCCTTCTTCGACCAATCTGGCTACTTCAGCATCATGCAACTTCGACTCTTCAAATTTCTTGATAGCAAGATTTGCTTCCTTCCTGATTTTGTCTTCTTTCTTCAAGATAGATTCTTTTTTTGACTTCAAGTCTCTGATCTCTTCTTCACGCTTAGAGATATCAAGGTCATATTCCTCCACTTTCCTCTTGTCATCTGGGGCTTTTTTCTTATAATTTTGGATCTGGTGTTTAAACTTCTCGACTTCATCCAAAATTGCATCTCAACGTTTAGTCTGGTCTACAAGTTTTAGTTGACCATCCCTTTTTTGCTGAAAGTCAATGGCAAATTGATCCAAGAAAGCTTCTGATTCGATAGAAAGTTCAACGAATTTAGGATCAAGAGATGACTTGTTCATCTTGCGAGGAATATTCTTTATCCCAGGGATATTGGTAGAATCTTGCTTTGTCGCTTGAAACAAATTAACTTCAAGTATCTTGGTGCGAAACTCCTCGAGCAAATCCTCTTTAGAACTCTCTGAAATACCTCTAGCAGAAATCTTTGAAGACTCTGGGACAATTTTTGAAGAGACAAGGCTACCACTTATCATTAGGTCAAAGGCTTCAAGTGTATCTCGTTGTCTAAGCACTTCAAAATCTTCTTGACTTATAGTCAAACTAGTTGACTTAGTTATTTGTGTGGGAGAGATTGTTCTTGGTGTTATATGTTCAGATTCCCCTTCAAATTCGTCATCTTCATTTCTATCACCATTCCCATAAGCATCAGACTGATTACTAGCATCATTAGAGTGCGAACTTTGCTTTCTTTTGTTCTCTCCACTTTCGACAGAGGATGAACTCTTTCGATTTCCTTGGGGGTCATCATTATCATCTTGATATTGTTCATCTTCTATATCTTTTCTGTATGAGTCCCGAGGATGATCGAAGTTTGTATGATCAGTGTTTTCATAATCCTTTGCAGGGCTAGATACGACCACCACATCATCCTCAAGAATGACATTGATTGTTTGAGTGAAAGTGGAAAGAGTCACTGTTTGTTTGGTTGTTCTAGCATTGCTAGCCTCAACACTCTAAATTGGCAATAAGTAGTCTAATTTAGTAAAAAAGTCTGCTGGAAATAAAAAGTAAAATCTCAAAAGTGTTAATGAAAATACCTTCGTCACTTTATCTCAAACACAGAAGTGTGCACTGACTGGTTTTTTCCTCCTTGTTCCCTCTTCAGTTGTGCTCTTGCAAGCGTCTGGCTTTCTCTGAGATTCCTCGACAGAATCATGTTCAACAGTGTTCCTAGAAACTTTATGGGCATGTTTCCTTTTTCTTTCTTTCTCGGTTCGAAATGTGAATACCAATACATGCAAGGATATGAAAGGCTTACACTATCTTCATTTTGCTTTGATTTCTTCGAAGAAGGTTCAGTAGCAGAGCCTCTCTTTCTTTTTCGATCCTATTTTTATACCATTTGGTTGAGAAAATTTAGAGTCGAAAGGGAAAATGATATAAAGAGAGTCGAAAGATACAAATTACCTCTTTGTTCTCTGATTTGGAATTTTTTTTCTTTCTTTGAAGAGGTATTGGTTTTCATCTTAGACGTTCCTTTTGCTCCTGCATCAGCTTGTTTCCCTGATTCTAAAGGTACAGCTATAAACACATAATAAAGATGAGTATTGCTTGGAGTAAAAATAATAATATTTATTCTAAATATTTTGTGAAAGCTCTTACCTATCCACATAGGTAATGTGATTCGAACTTGGTGTAGACCTAAGTGAAGTCGACCTCTAAACGTGTATATGTCATACTTAATCAGAGTAATTTTCTTTTCTTTCTTAGTAATAAGACTTTGTGCCATTGCCATCCAAGAACCACATACAAACCATTTTGGATATGGTGGTCTAAATTCTAGTGGTAGATCACTAGATGGCTACGGTGGAAATCTAACTTTAAAATGTAAGGCAAAAATCTATTTGTTGGTGATAAAAGGAGGAAAGTTCATTGTTGGGATTTTTTCTATAAGTTTAAACTTTAAATTTTTAGCACCGTCACAAACAGTCCGACAAAGATGCAAAGGGTCATATACAATTTCGAAATACTTTTGAAAAGCATAGATTTCTCGAATGTGCGTACCTTTTGGTTTCTTCGATTTTTTCTACACATGATGAAAAGCAGAAATTGGTTTGGTTAGCAAAGTTGCCTGATCTACTTTGGCAGACTGGTGGACATAATATCCTCGCCACCATCTAAAAAATGATTCAATACATGCAAATGAAAGATCAAAGGGGACATGACTTAAAGTTGGAACTTGTTCTTCAGCTTGTCAAAGGAGTGCTATCCCAGTGTTTTCGTTCTTTGGTTTCCTTAAGTCCTTCTTGGATTTGTAAAGTAAGCAAGGTCGAGGTTGTACTAAACCAAATTTTCTTGCCACTAAGTTTGGCTGATAACCATACAACCCAAAAGAATTTGTTGATTAAATAGGAAATATCCTACTGGAAAGAAGAGTTGGAGTTAGATAAACCTTCCATACAACATTGGTTTATTCTTCATGTTCGAAATCCTTTGCAGGGAATTCCTTTATAAACCATTTTGGTCCACGATTTCTTGTTGAAAACGGGGCTAAAGAGGATGTAAAAGTATCACACTGCAAGAGAGTGTTAAAGGTTTCAGAGAAAAGAGTTTTGTTGGTTTTGTTCATCCCTCTGTACCGAAGTAGTGCCATTCCAGATCCTTCAGTTGTTCTTTGGTCATTTGCTTCACGGTAATCCTCAGGGAGAGATAGATTGAACTTTGATTTAAAAGTGGCAAGAAGCCACAATTAAAACAACTAGATAGGACCATAAATTATCAAGCTTTTTCCTTGAATTTTCATTTCAGTAGCTCCTTGATTAAGGCTTTCATACAAACAACCCATAATGAGTTTGGTTGGGCAAATTTTCCTTCCCTCATGAATTTGAATGGCCAGAGTTCTAATTTTTTTTTTTGCCACTTGAATAGATCTTGTGCAAAAAACATATATAGACAACCAAAAAGTTAAGAAAGCTACATGTTCTTCATCTGTAACTTCTTTAGAATCAGTGTTGTGGTGGTCTTCGATGTAATTACCAAATGCATGCCTTTTGAAATCGAAGTGAAAATCTGATGAAGTGTTATCAAGGTCGAAAATATCACCGGTGGTCTTTAAGCCAGTTATGGCAGCGATGTCCAACAGGGTGGGTGCAAGCATTCCACATTTCAAATGGAGACTACTAGTCGAAGCATTCCAAAAGTGAAGTGCAGCGAGCAACATGTGTTGTTGATATCTTTGACCATGTCTCGACAACTGGATTAGGTCGAAAATCCCTAAGTTTTTCCAAAACTCCCCTTTCTTCTTTTTGACTTTGTTAAGCCAATTTGTGTAGTTTTCTTTATCAACTTTTGGGGCTGACCTTAAAAACCTAGTGGCTATATAGCTAAGGTCATATCGGCCTTTGGTGAATACTAGAGGCTAACGATTTTCATAACAAGGGATAATTTCCTTAAGTTCGTCACTCTCAGCTCCCTCGGGAAATGGTCCTGATTATGCATGCATTGAGTTAGGGCAAGGGATTAATACTTGAGATTTCCAGATTTAAGCTTTTCTTCATTAAAATTCGGTTCTTCAACAAATTTGCAATTTCCTGGTTGAACTTGCACTGAGAAATTGACTGGTGCGTTGTTTTGTTGAGAGTGTGGAGAATTTCCTGCTTCAGTCGTCATGATTCTGGAGAAATTAGATGTTTTTATTTGCGATTGAGATGGGGTTCGAGGAAAATTTATGGATGAAGATCTTTGAAGGTTTGAAAGTGTAAAAATGGTGTTTTGAATGTTGAAGGAGAAGAGGGAAAAATGTGAAGTGAAGAATGAAATAGAAAGGCAGAAGAAAAGGTATAGACTCTTTTATGGTCTTTCAGATATTGACAAGTGTCAACATCTTAAGTTGACAGTTATAGAAAAAATAATAAAGTGGTAGTTCCTAATAACTGAAACGTGGCCCAATAACTTTGATTTGATGACGCCATAAAGTGTTTTTCAAACTGCCTTCTCAGTTTTAATGATGATGATGATGATGTCATAATGTTTTGACAAAGAGGAATTTAATCGACAGAGTACAAAAATATCCTTTTCTCTCTTTATCTAGATGATTTAGTCGAGAAATACCTTTTTGGGGGCAATTTGTTAGCCTGCATTTTCGACAGGCAATATTAAATGCAATCAATAGAGTTTGACTTTGTGTTTTGAAGAAAAGTTAATCTGTTCGACATCATAATCAATGAAAGGTTATTTGTTACTTTGCCAAATATATGAACTTAGCAAGATTTTGAGTAACGAGGATTATGGTTCGACAAGCGAGAAGATGTCGAAGAACAGATTGGTTTTAGATACATGTCTAGCAACGAATAATTTTAAAGGATGCTTTTGGAATTCAAATCGAATTGGTGTCTTAGAACGTTAATGTTGATCACAATACAAATATTTATGTGTAGGTAGTTTTCTAGTATAAATAGCAGTTTCTCATTGGAAAAACGGGTCACAATTCAATCATACAAAAAAACTTAAACTCAAATTATCCGCATTTAGAGAGAAGCAAGTTATAAGTCACAATTTAAGAATCTATGTACCAATCTATTTTCAATGAATGCAATTTAAGTTTGTTTTCTTAATTCCTTTGCAATTTACTTGTTTCTTTTAAGTATTTTACATTCCTTTTACTAGAGATAATTTTGACGGATTTAACCTTGTTAAATTCAACGGTTAGCTTCATTGCTTTAATATGAACATCAAGAATATTCATCAATTTCTGGAAAATAACAAACACAATTTGTCCTAAGATTTACTGGTTGATCTTGCAAGCAATTAATTTTAAATCAGCAGTTGTTTGCCAAAAATCACGGTAAACACTGGTGTGCTTGAGTAATTTATAATATGTGCGATTATAATGAAATACCTTGGAAGTGCAAGGGACTGGACTACTCTCGATTTGTGGGAGGAACCAGAATAATTGCTCTCTCTCTCTCTCTCTCTCTCTCTCTCTCTCAATGAGAGTGTGTGTGTGTTTGATTTTATATATCTGCATTAAAATGTTGTTTCAAACTCTAAATAACTCTGTATTGCTTCAGACTCTTAATAGTTTTTACAAACACTTAAAAAAGTTTTGAAAAAGCCAACACAATTCAACCCCTTCCTCCTGTGTTTTTTTCACCTTCATATCCTTCTATCCAGTTTTGAATCAATTGAAAATTAACTAGAAACTTTATGACTTGAGTGAATCGATTGAGAAATTCAATTACGACTTTGAGGCTACAAAGCCTGAGGCGACACTGAGAACCAAATTGTGCTCGGAAGTGAATGACCCATATTAGCTAACAAATTGGTGCAACAATTAACTTCCCTAAAAATATGTGATGAAGTAAGTCGTTTTTTACCTATCTGAAGTTGTTTTTTACCTGTTGTTTACGCTTCTTAGATAAAACCAGAGTGAAAGGAATCTCATCATATGATTTATAAATGAAAATTACATATTTTTAACTTAAACTCTGAAGCCTGAATTATTATTATTTATGTCTATACAATGACAATCCTACACCCCATAACTAGTTAATTCTCGTTCTCTTCTTGTGCAAGAGAACACAACATTTTTCTCAACTAATGCAATTTCCACATTTGATATGCATCACTTCTTCCATGTCTTATTTATGCATCTATTTTATTCATCATTTTTTATTGTTGTTTCTCTTTTTGTATTTCCTCCTACATAATACAGAAGGTTAAAATATAAATAAACAATATATATATATACACACACACACACACACACACCATATTTTAATAAAGAAAATAATGAACAACTTAAGACAATTAACATTAATTATAATATTATAACTGACTTTTACAACTCCTAAGTGCTAAAAACCATTTAATTAAAGTTAAAAAAAGTATAAAGTTTTACCTATTAAGCGATCAAAAATACTTTTACATTAAAATCAAAGGAGATAAAATATGGCTCAAATCCTCATATTTTTTAGTTCTTTGATCATCTTTCTTTCTATATTTTTGGTTGAAACTGGACTAAGTATGCCTTTTTTTCACACTACTTTCAAAAAAATTAGTTTATGTTATACACACTATTTTATCATTTTTTACTAATATTTCTTTTTTGATTTGACAATGCAGCTGAAATTCCTTGTGAGTCTAAACAAGATTGTCCAAAAATGATGTTTCCTCATTATGTGACGTGCTTTGAAGGTTTATGTCGGATTTTTTTCCTATGATGATAAAATTTAAAAATAAGTATCTTTCCTTAATTCATATAATATTATTTGTACCTTTATATTGGACTGTTAATTTTGAAAATAATAATGTTTCCTAAATTCATAAAATAATGTTTGCACTATGTTTCTATGGCATTTGAATTTTATGAAAAGTTAAAAAGTATATGATCTTGTTTGGATATAAGATGGTTGATTTGCCGGATATGATCCGATGTATAGAGGAATATAATGGTTGTCGTCAACTGCGGTCTGCCGTGAGCCTGTCTCATCAAAGAGGGTGGTGTACCTGCACTTGCTTCGACGTTTAAGTCATTTAGGGACTTAGAGAATATGGCTAATAATATGTTATAAAGTAAGATACAAGATCTGATGTTGCATGTAGTATTTATTGGGAATAAGTAGGGGTTTTGGCTATCAAAACTTCACCTCATCATGAGTTTATGAGGGACATGTGTTACCATTTTAAGGGTACTACAACATCATATTCGAACTAGACGGCAATATTTGTTGCTCTGGACCGTTATCTAGTGCGGTTTAGGATGTGTCCAACGTATCGTCTTGCCAGACTTTGAGCCCTAAATCAAGATCAAATCTATCCCAAATTAGTCCTTGGCATAGTTCATAACAGTTGCCCCCCAAGATATAGGTTGAGGGAATAAGACTCTAGCTTAATACAAATGTTTGTGGGTCCAACCTTTAAATAGGGGAAGTTCTTTGAGCTTTTCACACTTTTGATGGTTTTGCTAGTCACACTTCATACAAACCTTCCTTGGGGTTCCCGACTTTCTCGTTACACGGGGATTATGGTTTGTTGTGGTTGATATCGTTGCCCCCTTGGTGAATGGCCCTCGGTGGGGGGATTCATTGATTCTCCCTCTCGTTCTGATCGTTCCTTGTGCTTCTTAAGGTTACATCGTAATCTTGCCCCTATATTTTGTCCTTTTAAATGTTTGTCTCTCGAAGGGGTGAGATAACGCTTTGATGGTCTGGACTTGAGGTCTAGCATTGGTAGCTTTTGAAACGCAGCTTGCAGTTTTACTTTCTGTGTGTTGCATTTCCTTATGGACATGTGCCAAGATAACTCAAAAGATGGGGCACATCTTTTTAAGGTGTCGTGTTTGGAACATGGTAACCTTTAAATGATTTCTCTTCGGCCTCCCTGTGTTATTAACTGTTGGATCCCTTTGGACACCAATTAGTTTCATAACCTATTTAAGGGATGTTTGCCATTTCTTTTTTCAGTTTTTATTGTCATTCCTCTGTCCTTGCGTCTGCCTTACTTAGGTTTTTTTCTTTAGAGCATTTGAATGAAGGGGAGTCTGAAAAGCGCATAATTTTCTCGAAGTCTGCTTTTCAACAAAGAGTAATTTATGTTAACAAAGCTTGATTTTTGCATGTACAATTGTTGACAAACCTACACTACCAAAGAAACCAAACTGAAATCGGCCATTAAATGGTCTATTTAAGCAGAGTAAATTTGTCCGTAATTTTGTAATTACATTTATCATTTTAAACGCTTCCAAAATAGAAGGTGTAACAAATGTTGCCATAGAAATTATGTTCCTAACTCTTTGAATATATTGATAATGAAGTTGCCTTTAAACTAATAAAAGACTCAAAGCATGATAAAACATATTATTTAAAAAAATATTAAAACATAGACTTCAAATTATTTCTATTTATTAATGCCGGCATTCGACAAATACTATCTATACACTTCCCCTAACGAAAAAAAATACTATATACTTCCTCTCCAAAAAATAAAATAAAATAAATTCTATACACTTTCTAATCCCTTAAAAAAGAAATACATTTTTTTAATTCAAATCTTATTTGGAAAAAAATTGTTTCTTTTACAAGGAAATATATATATATATATATATATATATATATATATATATATATGAGGCTGCTAATTTAAACGCACCCAAAAAATTAAGGAGTAAGTTAACAATCTACCCCTACTTGGTTTTGAAAAAAAAACCAATTTTCACCATTTTAATCACTTGAAATAAAAGGGTAAATTTCACTTTATTTTTCAAAACGTAAAAAACATATAAACCTTAATTACACCAAAATTGTTTCGTGAAGCTTTTTTGAGGGATTTCAAAATAAGAATTTGTTAAGTGTGTTTTTTAAGTTGTCGTTTATAGTTGAACTGTGTTTTTTTATGTGAATTAAGAAAATCTCATGTAATTATACAAAATTCATACGAAAAAAAAGTATAACTTTAATGAAAGCTGATGTATTTTTTTTTCAACAGAAACCTAGTGTATTTCACTCTATTGTGATCAATTCTTGTGTTATATTAGTGGAAGGTCATTTGTTTCGTTGGTTAAGGGTAATTTTAGAATGATAAAAGTGAGTATAAATAACTAGGAAGTGGGGTCTATGTAATTTGATAAAATCTATAAAAGTGGACGTAAATAATTAAGTGGATGCAGATTGCTAACTTACTCCTCAATAATTTTAGATGGGTATAAGTTGCTAATGTATTCCTTAATGTTTCCGGGTGGATGTAAATTAATGACTTTTATATGTGTTTAGTCCTTATAAATAGAGATCATTTAAAAATTGGTTACTGTATTCTTTAATCCTGACATCTTGTCCTGCCAACATTTAATCTTTTAAAAATTGATCCTGTCAAAATCGATCCTCATTTAATCTTTGAATAATGGTATGTTCATATAAAATCAAAAACAAAATCATGCAAAACCTTGAACTATCTTCGTCCAATTTAGGGTAACAAGTTCCTGTCAAAATCGTTGTCAGTGACTCTGTAGGAAGCCTACAGACACGGCCCTAAGTTTTGGCTTGTCTTAATATTTTGCAAGCTTGCATCATTGCATGCATGTCATCTTGTATAGTTGCATGTATGTACTATATCGACTATATCTGCATTCATAATTAAACTCTTTATCACACTTGATTGAACCACCTCAATTAATATCATGTCCGAAATTTAGAGGTGTAATTTTATTTTGATTTAATTCATATATATCACGTCAGTGTAAATAAAATTTACACCATCAATCAATGATAACCGATAGATCGAAAATTCTCTACAGACAAATTATTAAAAAATATTGACTTTATTTAGGGGAAAAAATTTGACTTTTGTCTTAAACATTTTAGAATCATACATACATTTGATTTATTGGCAATGTAAAACTTTTGACACTGACAATGTATACAAATTAAACCTAATTTTTACACTAACAAATATTAGAAGTTAGTTTATTAGGAATAATTTGTTATCAATATTGAAAATAAAACACTAGATCTCCTTCTTAATATTTCTTTTGCCTCCAACTTTTTTTATCATTAATTTTGGCATATATTTATATTAGAAAGTTAGCTAATTATTTTTATTTTTTATAAAAAGAATCAAAACTTAAGACCTAGAAATGAGTACACTTTTATATTAGAAAGCTCTCTAACAACTTTTTTATTTAACAAAAAATCTACATGTTACAATAAAAGACTACCATACTTATGAATGACATTCTTTTCCATTATTGTACTTGAGCTCCTTTTTTTCAGGATAATTATGAAACCTCAAAAAATTAATAGTTAATTAGATTTATTTTTATTTAATTATATACTAATTAATATGTAGACTCGTGCAATATTACAAGGAAAATATGATTGTACTAAAGCACGTATAGCTTTGTATCCGTAAAAAATAATAATTATGCACACGATTTTGTTATTTATATAAGAGCATATCATTATATGTATACACTATATTCGAATGTATACATGTAAATAATTGCATTAGGTTGATCTTTTCTTTACTTTTTTTATGAACAAATAAATAAATAATTGCATTAGACATTGGCAACAAAAGAGTGTGTGTGTTTGTTTGTCTGCAAGTGTACATAAAGGACAAATACAAATACAAATACGAACAAATACATAAAGGACAAATAAGCATCTAGGAATAGTGAATAGTGTGGTAAAGGAAACCCAACAACTCTGCGTACCCATGACGAAATTATTAATCAGACAAAGATACCATTATTCATCCAACATTCATACCGTCTCCATATCCCAATATCTGAACCTATATTTTTTTTATACACAATCATATGATCTTAGCAAAAATAAAATAAAAAATGCTCTTAATATATAATACTATAGCTCCATCGCTTCATAGAAGCAAATTTAACCAACTTCAACTAAGCTATTAGATAGAGTCACTCACAATTTTGCTAGAACGTATGTATTTCAGTCTAACTCAAATATTTTTCGCTCCCCTCTTACGTTGTATTCACAGTATTATTATAAATGAAATGCTAAGAGTTTAATTTGCTTAAAAGAACCTAAGCTATTACATTGAAGTGGTTAAAAAATTTCATTAAATTACCAATTATTTGAGAGATAATCGACTATGATTTTTGAGTGGAACAATTATTGTTCAGACTAATCTTACGTCAAAGTAGAACTTCAAATTAACACAATCTTCTTCATGTGAAAACCAAATGATTACCCTGATAAACACAAATTTAACAAGCTTCATACATATTACGGAAGTTGGTTAAATTCAATTAAATCTTTTTATTTGATACATACAAACATTTACAAAAGTTCCACTTTCCAACTAAAAGGAAAAAATCCTTCAAAAAAACTAAAAGTAATATATGAAATGGCATTGAAAAATCAAATGATAATTTTTTCTTGTCTAGTAGCCTAGTGGCTAGAGCTCACATAATGAAATGTGGAAAAACGGGGTGTCCGGAGTTCGAATCCCGACCATTTCATAAAATATGCAATGTCCCTATCAACTCTGAACTATGCTCACGGCGACAAATCAAATGATAATTTATTGAGCGCATTAAGCGAAGAATATTGTTAAGGTAGTTAAATTGCTTATATTACAGAACAAAAAAGTTTATAGGAGGGAGTATATCCTCCTAATTAACATATTACTGTTAATTTATCTGTAATGACAATTAAGATTCGATTTTATAACAAAAGAGATGGCAATCGCAAAAGATGAAAAAAAATATGATTTTTATTTGATAAGAGTAAGTTACCTCAATTCATCAATGAATAATGCAGGAAAAAAAAAACCTAGTTTATTATGTTTTTTGTTAGAATGAACCTTACTTATTATATTATGTTGATCCATTTTTGTTTCTTCTTTCACAATAATAAAAAAAATGAATTTTTAGCCAAGCATGCATAACCATGGAATATATGCAAATCAAACAAAAAGCAAGCTTGGTGGGTCATTACCTTTAATTAAATGTCTCTCATAAATTAATCCCTGGCTTTAATTGAGCTTTGAATTACTTCATATACATCTAAAGCTGGTCAGAGTGATAAATTAATGAGGCTTTTATGTTCCTGACCCCATCTCACTCTTTTTCTACTAATATTTTCAATATATTTTTTGATAAAAAAGTTACCACAGTACCTTTAAAAGTGTAGCATCATACTCATAAGTCATACGTATGAAAGAGAGGACAAGTCTGCGCAGCTTGTTCATGATGTTCATAAATAATAATAAATTAATGATTAAAATAACATACAAAAGCAAAGCTATACTAAAGTTGATTTTTAGTATGCAACATGATGGGATTAGGATTCTCAAACACATGCAACTTACTTAAGAGCAATCATCTTTCCCAAGGGTTCACGATCCCGAATCTAAGCATACTTTCTATTAAACTGATTAATTATTTGTACTCTACCACTTAATCACTTATACTTAGCTTAGTAGACTAGTATAATAATGCTATATTAAGTACATTAGGCCAACAAACAAGATCTTCATCCCTCTAAAGGAGATTCATAACTTCCAATCAATATCTTTTCTTTTTCTTTTGGTTATTATTATTTTTTGTTTAATACCATAAGGTGCACTTCATTTATAATTGTTTATTTGAATTTCCCACTACTTAGATCATGCTGCACATGAACTGTTGAGTATACTTATTTTGGTAGTTCGGCTTTATTTTTTTGACACTTTTAAGATCCCTTTTCTAGAATTTCATGAGATAAATTATCATATTTTAGAATGAATTATCCCATAGCTAGGAAGCATAGAATTACCTAATAAAATGTGAGTTTTCTATCACAATACTTACTACAAACAATTGACAACATCTCTACGTCCGTACAAGAGTAATCAGCGTGGGAGATGAAGCTTAATGTTGTCCTCAGTATAGAGAAGGTGTATGTATACAAAGGTGTAGAGTCATAGTTGATTCTCCAAAGTAATAGTTATTCAATATACATAAATGTGTTACTAAATATAAAGATACTAATAATGATGCAATAAATATTTCATATTCTAATACATCTCCATAGTTAAAATTGGAAGTTGACGAATGTTGAGATTATCTCTCGAGTTATCAAATAATTGCGGGGGAACGCTCTTTGTAAAAATGTCATTTATTTGGTTACAAGAAGAAACATGTAGAACACTTATTTGACCTCGAACAACCTTTTCACACACAAATTGGATATTCAGCATAATGTGTTTCGGGCATTGGTGTTGAATATGATTACTTTATAAGTAGACAATATTGTCGTAGTAGACTAGAGTGACTTTTGTGACCAGGCACTGGAGTTTTAAGAGTAATTTTTTAAGCCAACAAGATTCAGAAACAACATTAGCAACATCATGATACTCTGTTTCAGCATTAGAACGAGATAAAATTTGTTGTCGTTTTGCAAACCAAGAAATTAATTTTTTCCGAAGATAAACACAATACTCGAACATGGATATTCTAGTGTCTGGGATTCCTCCCTAATCAACTTCAGTATATGTGGTGAGTGCCAAAGAGGGAGAGAAAAATGCCACATGAATATCTTAGAACTGAGATACTCAGAAAGTAACTTAGAGGGCCCAATCTTTCATGATAAACTAAAAATCGAGTTTAGACGTGATGGATTGAAGAAGAGTATCTGATGAGGCGGTAAGAATGATATCATCAACATAGAGAAGAATGTATGGTGTATCATTGCTACTGTGATAGATTAATAAGGAATAATCACATACACTATGAGAAAAAGCCAAAGTAGTACCAAATTCAGAAATGATGGTACCAAGCACGAGGTGCCTTGTTAATGCCATACAAAGACTTCTTCATCAAGCACGCATAATTAGGATGTTGAGGATCACGTAAATCAGTAGGTTGGTGCATGTATACAATTTCAGTGATATTACCATGTAAGAAGGCATTCTTCATTTAATTGATGGATACACCATGACTTTTAAATCAGTGCTTTGAACCGCCCGTATAGCTGCTGGTTTAACTACTGGACTAAAAGTTTCACCACAATCAACACCAGTATGTTGATTAGAACCATTTCCCACTAACCGAGCTTTGCAACTCTCAATGGAACCATCTGATTTTTTTTCTTATGCCTGAAAATCCACAACCTTCGAATAACATTAGCATTAGTAGGATGTGCCGCTAAATCTCACGTCTTATTTTCAATAAGAGCGTCATATTCTTCTTTCATATCCATTTTCCAATTATGATCATGTAATGCATTAATTTGATTAGTAGGCAAAGGAGAAATGATGGGGGGGAGGGGGGATTAGATGAGCGAATATGAAAAAGTTGGCGCGGTTTAAAAATTCCATGTTGTTCTCGGGTGGTCATTTGAGGAGATAATTGAGGATTGGGTAGAGAATTGGTAGGTATAGGTATGTGAGGGTTATAAGGTGTGTTAGATGTAGGGGTGGGTTGAGGGGTTGTGTTGTTTATAGCAATCATTGGTGTTTGTTATGGTGTAGGTGATTTTGGTTAAGGTGTAGTTGTGGTGTTGCGAGAGGTTTTAGCTAGTGACGTTGGTTCAGGTGCGGTCGTTGTAGGAAAAGTAGGAACGTTATTAAAAAAAACATAGCATGGTGACTCAAGAGAATGTGAAGTAGATAAGGGAAAAACATTTTCATCTAATAACATGTCTAAAAAAGATAATGTTATAACTAAACAACTCAAAACTGTTATTTTAAGTGGTGTTGATATTGGCTGAAGTTTATTTCTAGTGGTGGAAGGGATTAGAGGGAAACATAGACATCCGAAATCTTTAAGATGAGAATAGGATGAGGATTTTTTATAAAGGATTTTAGTTGGTGTTTAAAGGGTTAGCTTTTTGTTGGAAAAATGTTTAATATGTAAGTAGAAATTTGAAGTGCATGATGACAAAAATACGGTGGTAATGAGGCATGAGCAATAAGATCATGGATGATATTATTTATGGTACAAATTTTTCTCTCAACTTTTCTATTTCGGGGTTAGATGTGTGGATATTAAAAAGTTGGTGCAGTTTAAAAATCTCATGTTGTTCTCGGGTGGTCATTTAAGCAAAAAATTGAGGATTGGGAGGAGAATTGCTAGGTGTAGGTATGTGAGGGTTAGAAGGTGTGTTTGATGTAGGGGTGGGTTGAGGAGTTGTGTTGTTTATAGCAATAATTGGTGTTTATTATGGTGTAGGTGATTTTGATTAAGGTGTAATCATGGTGTTGCGAGAGGTTTGAGCGGATGACGTTGGTTCAGGTGTGGTCGTTGTAGGAAAAGTAAGAGCGTTATTAGGGTAAAATTGTGAGTATGGAAAAGTTTCATTGCTTGTATTAAAAAAAACATAGCATGGTGACTCAGAAGAATGTGAAGTAGATAAGGGGAAAATATTTTCATCTAAACCATGTCTAAAAATGATAATATTATGACTAAACAACTCAAAACTGTTATTTCTAGTGGTATTGATATTGGCAGAAGTTTATTTCTAGTGGTGAAAGGGATTAGAGGGAAACATAGACATCCGAAAACTTTAAGATGAGAATAGGATGAGGATTTTTTATAAAGGATTGTAGTCGGTGTTTAAAGGGTTAGCTTTTTTTTGGGAAGAATGTTTAATAAGTAAGTAGAAATTTGAAGTACATGATGCCAAAAATACAGTGGAAATGAGGCATGAACAATAAGAGCATGGATGATATTATTTATGGTACAAATTTTTCTCTCGACTTTTCCATTTCGAGGTGAGGTGTGATGAAATGAACATCATTCCATTCTTCTCACAAAATTTATGAAAAAGATTGTTGTCATACTTTTTCTGTTATCACATTAAAAACATTTTATAAATTTTTCAAATTGTATTTTAATATGATTATGAAATTGGTGAAAAATGGAGTGAGCCTGAGACTTATTTGCAAGAGGACAATCCATATAAAATTCGTAAAATTATCAAGAAACAAAATATAATAACAATTGCCATCGGTACTAAGAGTTGGTGATATCCAATGATCACTACGCACGATATCAAAAGGAAACAAAGTATAAGACAATGACTCATAGAAAGAAAGATTTATTTATTTTTGAAATTGAAAATACTGAGAAATCAAATTGTTCCAAAACTTATTACAAATAATAAAATTGTTTCGATGAAGATAATTTAAAATGGAGGTTGTCGGATGTCCTAAACAATTATGCCATAATTCATTCGATAAAGCGGCGAAGGTCAAAGGTGTTGTGCTTTGAGTGTATGGTCTTGGAGTAAAAGATTAAAGATCATCCGAGTTATTGCATCTCATTAAAGGCATCCATGTCTGGAAGTTCTTCATAGAAAAACCAAATGGATGAAATTCAACATAAACTTCTTTGGCAATGGTAAATTTTTGCACAAATATAAGATTTTTTATTAATTTAGGTGCATTTAGGACATTGTTTAAGGTTAAGGGAGCATGAGAACTGGTTAATGGTAGAAGAAATTATCAAGTAAACCAAATCGTAACAAGTAATAAAGTATTAAATTTATCACTCTCCACAAGGATTGTCGTTCAACTTAGCAATTAGTAAAACTTATTTCAAAGAGTGAAATTAAAAGATAATTGAATAGAGTTGCAGGGTTAAATTGTCTTACCCACTGCGAGATTATGTTTGTGATTCTGATTATTAACGGGGATTGGGGAATCCTTCAATCCGCCTTTCGTCTTTGTCGGAATTACCTTAGAAAACAATCAATTGTGTGGTGTCTACTCATGATATATTGAAACTAATATTTAAAAACTCCATTAAAACATCTTACGACAACGTATTGATGACAGGTCATCTTACATTATTCTTATCATGTTTTTCAGTCATTTTCAGTAGGTTTTTCATCCAGAATATAGAAATATTAGAGAAATTACTTATGATTGGGACATTTGTAATATTTTCTATATTTGAGTCATGTAATTCTACTCTTCCCAAAACATAGCAATTTTAAGGTGTTTTGATGTAATTCACAAAGAAATCATGCAAATCGTCAAAGTAAGATATCTGAAGACTAGTGAACACTTAAGGATGATAAAAAAATAAATCTTAAAGAGGCCTCAGAAGACATTACAAAGGGAGGAATTCTGTTCCCAGCTCCCAAGACATCTTATATGGAAGCAAGCACCTAAAACGACGAAGAAACAATGCATTTCAGCACCGAACATCACTCATAAATGCCCCGAGCATGAAACAATGAGCCCCGAGCATGGTTATGCGCCTGGCGTTTTGTCTTGGCGCTTAGATCGTAAAAAGTCTTTATTGGATGATTTATTGTCGTTGGATGATTTATTTAATTTAAAGTCTTTATTCAGTTATTTTCTTTATGTTATTTAATTTTACTATCGTGCGTTCGATTTGTATCCTCTGAAGCATAACCCTGATACATAGGCACTTAGGGAGGTGACATATCTAATATTGGTGCATTCCTAATCAGCAAAGTAACTAATTAGTAACTATGGAAACAAGCCATAGAGCATAACCCTGAGATAAAGGTACTTAGGGAGGTGAGATACCTAATATTGGTGCAAACCTTCTCCAATCAGGAAGTAACTAGTTAGTAAATAGGGAAACAAGTGACTTCACGACTTAAATCAGCCCAATAAATTCATTCTCCTCGAACCTTAGTAAGGTAGAAGCTGATAATGCTGCCCGTTTCTAGAACTACCGAGAGGGAGAGTGTGATATGTGTTTCTAAGATTGAATAGGCGAGGGAACCTTCGGGATACTCTGAATTTAGAAACCCTATTATCCGGCATTGTTTCTAATACCTCTCAAAAAGTAAGCACCTACACATGAACCTTCGCGCGTAAGTATATCTCTCTATAGGATCGACAACCTTAAACACTTAAACGCATAGGAACTATGGTGTAATGGTTGCAACTGACAACTGGATGTGAATGATCTCATATCTCTAAGAGAGTAAGACCCCATGTGTACTTACTCGTGCGATCATCAGGTCCAAAAATTAAATAGAGGGGATTCGAAGAATCCTAACCTACGCTAACATTTTGTAATCAGAACAGGTAAACTTTGCTCTTTTGCAAACATATTAAATTGAAAAACTCTAAACCCTTATCTTTTAGTTATTTTACTGTTTCTAAATAAGTAACGTGAATTATTTGGTTGAAACGACAATCCATGTGGATCCGGTACTCTACTTACACTTTATTACTTGGTAAACGATTTGGTACACTTGCTTAAATTTGGCCATCAAATTTTTGGCGCCGTTGTCGGGGATTGTTGATATTTTCGACTGAGGAATTTAAATTACTTATTCGTATCTATTATTTATTTTTATGCATTTTATTTTTTTGTCATTTAGTTTTCCGCAATATATTTTTCTGTTTTAAAAATTCAAAAATAAAAAATAAAATTCATATTGACTCTGTCCTACTAAGGACTATGTGTATTTTGTTTCATGTGTGATACCAAAATAGGTATTCTTCCGTTCTATCCAGACATAGACAAAACTGAAGGAGCACTTCGGCAAGCATCCCAAATTGCAAAAGAAATGACAGAACAAAAGAAAAGCATCCAAATTCAAGACTATTAATCAGACGAGTCAAAAATAGGAGACGGAAATCCTCACATAACTCTTTGAGACTATGAGAGGCTGAATACCTTGGAAGAAGTATCACTTTTCAACCAACGAACCCCGTGGTGTTCGACATCAAGAATAGTGTCATGCATAATTTGAAAGCTAACAAATTTTCAGGTAAGGAGTCGAAAGATTGCAATGCTCACTTGACATATTTTCTAGATGCCTGCAGCACCATCAATCCGGCAGGGGTATCAGAATTTAACAAGAGACTATGGTTGTTTGGATATTATTTAACTGGACGAGTAATGGAATGGTTGGACACGCTACCAAGTGGTACAATAACAACCTAGGATCAACTAAAGAGAGAGTTCTTGGACATATTTTTTTCCAACTGCAAAATACTTGGTGCGGAAGAAGGAGATTTTTAGCTTCAAGCAACAAGATGGTGAAATACTATATAACACATGGGAAAGGTTCAAGCTATTGTTGAAGAGGTGTCCCGGGCACAACTTTTCAAAAATGGATATCATGAAGGCCTTCACTACGTGATTAAAGTCATACACTTGAATGTTGCTGGACGTTTCTGCATGAGGAACAATGAAGATCAAGATAACGGATGAGGTTAGAGAGATTATTGACAACATGTCTTTGAATGAAGATCATGTACACAACAAGGAGAAGGCTTCCCCAAAGAAGAAAGGTATCATAAATCTAAACACTCATGATGTTTTACTTACTAATAAAAAACTTCTCGGTATTCAATTAGAAACTCTAGAAAAAAGACTAGAGGCTCAAGATGTTTCTCATCTATCTTCATCAGTTACATGATACTTATGTGCAAAAGTTCATGAAAGCGAGACATGTTCACCTACAAGTTTGGGGTTATCAGAAAAGCAAGTCAAGTATATGGGTAATTTCACAAGGCCACATAGGAATTTGTATTCCAACACTGATAATCCAAGTTGGGCAGGACATTCAAACTTCTCCTACCGAAGCAAAAATGTGCTCCAACCGCCATAGACAAATCGCTCCCCACCCTCTTCCCTCAGAAACTCAACAGCAGCAACCAAGGGTGAATCTATAAGAGATGATCTCAAGGGTACGAACATGACACAAGAACAACTAAAAAGAATGGCTAAGAATTAGGAATAATTTCATAAGAGGATCTATGATGCTATTAAGAACCTGGAAGTCCAGATGGGACAACTGTCTATTGATTTTTCAAATTTAACAAGAACGGGTTTTCTAGAACAATTTTGGACAATCCTAGGAATCAGACTTGCAAAATGATGAAAGTGGAAAAGGATGAAAACATTGATATTGATCTCTGGAAACTAAAATCAAAGTCACTAAAGGATTACATCAACTGTTGAAGGAATGGACAACTCTCATTTTGCTATTGCAAACCAGGATAATTAGAAAAATAAGTGTTGCAACAACTTCCTTGATTACTTATTTTCAACAACTAGTAAACCAATTAATGATATATTAGTCGTTGTTACCAAAGAATAGCGTAGGTATTTCAAAGATAAGTCTCCAATGAATAAAGAGGAACCATGGTGCTTTAGTGTTCCAGTTACCATCAAGGATTTCTATCTGGGAGAAGTAATGTGCGACGTGGGATCAATCATAAACATGATGTCACTATCACTTTTAAAAAAGATTGGAGGATTTGAATTAAATCCAAGCGAAGTAAGAATAAGACTTGTTTATGGTTCTCTAAAACATGTTGAAGATATGATAGAGACTGTGAATATCAATTTAGTTGGATTCACTTTCCTTATCGAGGTAGTAGTTCTGGAAATAAAAGGAAATTATAGAGTTCAAATGATCTTGGGGAGAACTTTTCTCACCACTTCTCGGGCTATAATCAATGTGGATCAAGCGAAAAGTATCATCAGATCAGGAGAAGACTATCTTGCTTACAAAGTTTTCGTGCAATACCGTTACCTAAGTCAGAGATCTATGCCAAACTAAAAAAGCCAATATGAAGGTTGAAGATCAGAAGGAAGAAAAAGAGCTTGAATGACAGGGGGGGTCCTCGGGATAAGTTAGACATATTTTTCAAGCTCGAGACGTAAAACACGCGCTGAATAAGAGGCATCCTATTTCATCAAGCTAATGACCTAAGAGCAGCGTTGAATGGGAGGCAACTCATAAGTTTATTTTTCCGCAATTTTCTTGTTCAATAAGCTAATCTCATATTTCCTTTCTTTTATTATTGATAATCCCCATTATTATTTTTAATTTTATTTCTTTACATTACATATATAACCTTTCCATTTATGCTTATATTATTTTCGTCTTAGAGAGTTATTTTAAAACATTTTCAGCGAAGCCTAGTGTACCCTTACATTCAAGAGAATGATAACTCTTGGGGCTTTCTGCTGAAGGTATTCGTATTAATCACCATATATTTTCTGTATAGCATAACCGATGAGAGTTTGAGCTAAATATTTCAATCTATTCTTCTACTATAATTCTTTCTATCATGAGTGTTCCATATGTATACTATTTTTTTTGAATTTGCAGCCGTTCATTATGGATGGTTGCTCATGTTATACGACACACAAGGTAATGTTTTGGGTACCTTGAGCCTTTCTAGCCACCCTTTATATTCTTATTATCATTTGTGAAGCTCCTTTGAGCCTCTAGAAATAATTTCTTTTGTTGTTACTAAGTGATGAATCATGTCATAGTTCTGAACCTTAATGTCATCTATTTGATTTCTGTTGAACATACATAGAATTTTCATAACTTGGTATAATTTGAAACTAAGTTTGGGGTTGCTATTTGAAATGAGCAACTTCTTAAGTTTGGGATGGGGTACTCGTAGAACTTATTTAACAAAAAGAAAAAAAAATGAACATATGTAGATTACCACGGGTCTACACACAAAAAATAGAAAAAGGAAAAAAAATAAGAGTCAAAAACATAAAAAAAAAATTTGGTCTCTTAAAAAAATGTATTTATTGTGAAAAAGAAAAGGAAAAATAGTTCTACTTAGTACCTATTGTAACACCCTATTTCTATTAAGCGGTAAAACGCACGAACATACAATATATTCTAGAAACAGATGCTACGACAACAAACAATTTCATAATTCGCAAGTATATATTATCATGATTCATATAATATAGCAGCGGAATATATCAAATCTATAGACAACATCTCCAAGTCTCATGATAATAAATACATAAAACATCCTCAAGACATAGGA
This sequence comes from Medicago arabica, assembly GCA_946800305.1. Classification (NCBI taxonomy): domain Eukaryota; kingdom Viridiplantae; phylum Streptophyta; class Magnoliopsida; order Fabales; family Fabaceae; genus Medicago; species Medicago arabica. The sequence goes on along the minus strand of OX326966.1, from coordinate 9,110,567 downwards.
TATAGAATAATCATAACATAACTCCTCAAATCAACATATGATTAAATAAGTTTAACAATAAAACGCTATCCTAGATCAGAGCCCCTAATCTAGACGCGCGCAAAAGATAAGGAGGATTCCTACTCCTCAGCAACATCAATCGAACAAGCTACTTATCCTGCACTCCATCTACCCGTCCACACGGAAAGGTAGGTGGTAAACCACTGAGGGTTAGAATTACATCAACATAATTCACAATCAATAATCAAGAATATAATGTATAAAGATTACTAAATAATACAAACATCCTCATACATATATATATTCACACAAAAATCCAATATCAATTGAATTCACTAATCCAGTTCGCATGAACCAAATGCATCAATCACACATCACGACTCAATGCAATTCACCAAACAATGTATGCAATGTTCTAGACTCGTCTAGATGCATGTGGTACCAAATCACCTCAAAGTCGTCACCTTCGATGCAACAAAAACATCGTTTGTAAGGTTTCATACCCCGCCTTACAATGAACATAAGTTCGTCACCAAACAATGAATGCATGAACATATGACTCGACTCAATGCATATGTTCATACCATGGTCACCTCAACAATCAACATGCATATATCATCATGCAATCATCACCAAAACAATGCATATACAATTATGCAATCATCACCATCATTCAACAAGTATGCACACACTGACATACAATCAACGTATATTATTCATTCACGAGTCTCCACTTAATCATATAAGATCAGTCACAAAAGGTTGCCACACCATTGGTCTTTAAGTTAAGTTTTCACAAGTTTTACTTATAATTCACAACTTTGGAAATATTGAAGTAATGAATCAAAACCAACCAAACAAGGTTAATCGCCTAATCCATGTATACTCTTAGGTCAAAAATGTGTGCAGTAGAGATTACATAAGCCTTTCATCGGCCAATCATGACTAATTCACAAAGATGACAAAGTTCGTCTCACTTTGTCATATTGCAAAACCAATTCATTAAGAGAAGAAAACTAAGTTTGATTCAACAAGGCATAGATTAGATGCTATTAAACATCATAATTAAACTCATAATACTCATATTTGATGTTTGGAAGCAAACTAAAAGTTTTGGGTTGAGTTAGAAACGGTTATGCTGAATTTTTCGTAAAAGTCTTCCAAGACCCACTTGGAGTGTTTCTATCATAACTCAAAATCCACAAAACATTTTCAAGTGCAACCAAAGATATTGAAAATCTAACTCAATTATCTAAAACTTTCATGTTTACACCAAAGGCCAATTCAAAACAGAAATGGGCGAAAAAGACGCAAAAACGCAAAACAGGGACTGCTGAAACTGCTTCTGAACATACTTCTGAAGGAGCTTCTGAAGTGGTTATGAACACTACGGTTTTCAACTATTTTTCACCCAAAATTCCCAATTTTGATCTCCCAATGCCCAAATGTGTTTCCAAAGGTTGTTTATATTATTATGTACATAAAAGACACACAAAACCATATAGAATTAGAAATCAAAACATCATTTCAACACAATTCAACAATTCATTTATTCTTCACAAAACTCTCAGCAACAACACAATTCACTCCACAATTCCATAATTATGAACACCCATGGCATCAATCATCAAAAACAACATCTCATAACAACAACAACAGCTATCAGTCATGAATTCCTCAACATTCCAACAACAACAACATTATTCTTCATCAATTTTTCACATAAACCCAAATATTCATTTTCATACATTTTTGACATGTTAATTCAACAAAGATTATACAATCATCATATAATTCATGTTTACAAACATAACATCAACATCCAAACACGAATTTACAGAATTAATGCAATCAATCAAATTCATAGAAATGGGTAGAAATGAGAAATTTGAAAATTATGTGTGAAAACTATCCCTCTTACCTCTAACACCAAGTATCCTAGCTCAAGCTTCAATTTAGCTCCTAGATTCAACCACCCCTTTAGCTTCAACCCTCTTCTCTTGCTCTTGTCTCTCTAGCCTCTATTTCTCTACTCTTTGTGTTATGTGTGAACGACAAAGTCTAACCCTATTTTCTCAAAGTTATGGGTCAAATATTCACAACCCTAATGGGCCTAACCCATCCCAACTAATTGGCTCAAATCTAATTACACTACACCGCTAACTCTAACTCACTAACGGTAATTAACTAGAAATCTCAGTCTTAATTGATTATATCGACAACTTAACTTTTTACAATTAATAACGATTCTAACTAGAACGCTAAAATAACTATTGTCATAAGGTTACTAAATTACCCTTCCTCGCAATAGACTAAAATACCCTTAAGTCTAAATTACCAAAATACCCTCCTAACACGAAAACTCATGAAAATGCACACAGACATGAATAAACACACATAAAACAATTAAAATCAAATAATCGTAAAATCGGGCTGTTACACCTATCTTGTTTGATTCAAGGAAGGAAGGTTGATAGTAGTTAGATGTTTAGTAGGAATAGGTTGATAATCTAACTCCAAGTTATTTTGTTAGCCTACTTTCCCAAATATATCCCACCTTGACCTAAGCCACGTTACAACCTGAAAGACCTCAAAAAGGTACATTCATGTGATGATTGGGTGGGCAAATGTCGTGACCAATCCTACTGGTTTTAGGAGATACATCCGTGTATCCTACAAAAGAGTGTGGTCGAGTATATGAGTTATCTTCTTCGAGCTAGTCCCGCTTCGATGTAATGTGGTAAGTAAGCCAATTTTGTAAATGGGATGAGATGGCAATCTAAGCAACCTCTACAAAAAGGTATGATTTTCCTGAAAAAATGCAAAGAATAAAATTACTTTCCTTTCGTTACTTGAAGACAAGCAACAATTTAAATTTGGGGTTGTGATGACACGTCATTATACGTTATTCTTAGCATATTTTTCAGTCATCTTCCGTAGGTTTTACATCCAAAATAGAGTATTAGAGAAATTTCTTATGATTTCGGGACATTCGTAATGTTTTTTATATTTGAATCATGTAATTATGTTTTTCCCGAAGCATAACAATTTTAGGGTGTTTTGATGTAATTCATGAAGAAATCATGCAAAATCGGCAAAGCAAGACATTTGAAGACTTTCGCATGATCAAGATGGAAGGTTCAAGAGGCCTTAAGAAGACGTTACAAAGCAAGCAATTTTGTTCCCAGGTCCCAAGATATCTTATATGGAAGCAAACACCCAAAAAGACGAAGAAACAGACATTTCAGCACCAGACAACATTCACATGCGCCTGGCGCATGATCTAGGTTCCTGGAGGATGAAAATGCTCTCTCACATGTGCCCCGATCATGGGTTTGTGCACCCCGAGCATGGTTAAAATAAGTCAGAACTGATTTTTGCTAATTTTTTGTGGAAAAAGCCCGATTTTTTAGGCCAACTTCAGGTGGAAACTCTTGCTATAAATAATACTCCTCTTATTCATAATTTCTCATTCAGAATGAAGTGGTTCAAGAGGAAGGCAAGCATTTGGAGCTTCCAAGGGAAGACTTTCTCTCCTCACACTGAGACTATAGAGTATGTTTTATTTTTTTTGTAATTTATCCTTAGTTACCATGTGTAACCAAATATTTTTAGGCTAGGGTCTAAGATGAACCTCTAATCTGGTTGTTGGATAATTTATTTATTTTCTTTATGCTATTTAATTTGACTGTCGTTCTTAAGATTTGTCTCCTCTGAAACATAACCCTGATATATAGGCACTTAGGGAGGTGACATACCTAGTATTGGTAAATATATGTCTTAATCAGGAAGTAACTAATTAATAACTTAGGAAACAAGCCATAGAGTATAACCATGAGATAAAGGTACTTAGAGAGGTGACATACCTAATATTGGTGCAAACCTACTCCGATTAGGAAGTAACAAGTTAGTAATTAGGGAAACATGTGACTTTATGATTTAAATCAGGCCAGTAATTAACTTCATTCTCCTCGAACCTTGGTAAGATAGATGCTGATAGAGATGCCCTTCTGTAGAGCTACCGAGAGGGAGAGAGTGATATGTGTTTCTAAGATTCAATGGGCGAGGTAACCTGTAGGATACTCTGAATTAGAAACCCTATTATCTGTCATTGTCATCCAATCATTTTTATTGTCATGTCATTTTTTGTATCTAACCACGTTAATCGTCACTAGGGTTGGGAATGGGTCAAGCCGGCCTACAAGGGCCTACAACCTGACCTGTTTAGGCATGCGTTGGCCTATTTATTAAAATGGCTAGGCTTAGGCTTTTTAAAAAAACTTATTTAAGTAAATAGGTCAAGTTTAAGCTATCAAAAAATCCTATGAAGCCTGATAGGTCGACTTGTTTATTCATATTAATAAAACTTATTTTTTATTTATATTAAAATATAATTTATATTGAACATAAAAATCAAGAAACAACTTATATAATGAACTTTTTAATTAGGCTTCAAGGCCTTATAGTGAAATAGGATTTTAAAGCCTTATAATAATAGACAAGTAATACAGTTAAATAGGCTTTGAGATCGATTTAGCTTATTTAGAAGTAAATAAAATTGAGTATTTAATAACTTTAATATGTAATTGACCTCTAAATAGGCTTTCAGGCCATAGGTCAGGCTTAGACTTGCAAAAAGTTTCGTAAGTCAGGATCAGACCTATCAAAGTTTGGTGTGGCATGTCTTATTCCCACCTCTAATCGTCACCTTGTTAAGTTGACTCTGCCATAAGATAGATGTTGAATATTGATGGAAGTATTGGTACTTCAGGTGACATTGGTTTCTGGCGCTTTAATTCGTGTCAACAATAAAGGTTGGATAGTAGACTTCTCTTCTAATGAAGGGTAAGGAGATGTGTTTTTTGATAAGCTATTTTGGGTTATCATGGTTTGATGTTGGTAATCAACGACTCTATTCATCTGGTTATTTATGACTTGCGAGACGAATTCTGTAGAAGTCCTCAATCTTCTTCAACATTTGTAGCACTCACATATACATGTATACGTTTTTTTTGTTAATTTTTTTTACCATCATATCCTTAGCGAGAGTAATTGTTGTGCATATTTTTTGACTGATCTCATGCGCTCTTCAAGATTGAGTGCGACCCTTTGATAGACTCCTCCAATAAAGTTGTTAGAGACAGTGTTAAGATTTGATATCCCGGACTAGTTTTTCCTTCTTTCTCATTCTACCAAAAAAAAAAAAGAGAAACTAATTACAAATTAGCATACCCAATCCAAACTCAAGGTAGTCGACCCTTATTTATATGTTGGCGGTAACAAAAATACAAATACGGCATATATACCTACCAAATAAATGTCTTTTAATTAATAAGCGGAATAGCTCCAACTCCACTTTGAAAAACTGCCAGGTGTTTTGTAATGATTTCTACACGTTGATACTGACAATGGAATATATATACCACTAAATTCTACTCTAGGAAATTGCTTGGAAACAACATCTTTTCGAAAGATATACTACTGGTATGCATATCACACTTTTAACTATATATTTTACACTTATTTTTTGAAGAAAATTATATATATTACACTTAAAAAAAGGGAAAATTGACATTTAGATTCATTTAAAATCTCAACATGTTTATGTCTCATTTATATGAATACAATGCTTTTTTATTTATAAAATCTTTATGTCATTAAATTAACTTTCATACTATATTTTAATACTTTATCCGGTCACTATTACAAGTAAAATGTTACTTTTTAAATTTATTAAATAATTAATGTATTTGATCACTAATATAGACCAAATACATTTATTATTAAATAAATCTAATATATTTTTTTTTGTTTATAATATTGATAGGATGAAGTACGATAAAACGCAAAGTCTGAAAAAATTGAAATTAAATGGACAATTATAAAAATGCCAAGTCTCAAAAATATCTTTAAAGGGTAACCTTTAAAGCTCATTTGGAGGAGACTCCAAAACTAACAAAATGAGAAATGCTAAGAACAATCTCTAGTACTCTCTTTAACACTCACTCTTCTATCGGGTGAAATTCATATGGGCTTCACCACTTTATATGAGATCTATTTTCAATTTGTGATACCCAGATAGATTTCATCCAATAAGAGAGTGAGTGTTAGGAAGAGTGTTAGAAAGAGAGTGTCCATAACACTCCTCAAATAGAGTATATCTATAAAAACCAACGAAGCTCAAGTACTTGATACGATAAGGCACCGATACAAAAAAAAAAAAATCAAAATTTAAGATATGATACGACAGAGATGCTTTAATAAAAATTACATCTAAACTGCATATTAAAACTTAAAATACAAACTATAGACTAAAACTCAAAAAAAAAAAAACGTAGAACATAGACCAAACAGACATAGAACAACAATAAGGCACAACAATGAAATAGTTTTAACATGACAATCAACGATATAAGTGTTCTTAAAACAACAAAAAGAGACAAAAGCAGACCATGAACAACAACAGAAATATAAATGTAAGTAATATTGATAATAAAAAAAATGACAATTAGTCTATTACATATATGATATAGCCCAAAAAGAGAACATCATTACTTAGTCAATTGCATATATCCCAAAAATATTAGAAACATCTTGTATCTCGTGCGTATAGATTTTATATAGTCGTATCCCTCACGTATCCCTGAAGTATCTAAAAAGTATCGAACAATTTTTTTTAAAAATCAAATTTAATCGTCTGATATTCCTCCAATATATAATGTGGTATATCGGGAAGATGTTAGTGCAGGATACATACCGTGTAACGCCCTATTTCTATTAAAGCGATAAAACACGAGAATAATCCAAATATTCAAGAAATAGACGCTACGTCTTCAACAGATTTCAAACAACATGCATATATAAAAATTCTCAACAGTCGCAGCGGATATAAATCATACATCACCAAAGTACACATGTCATAAAATCAACCTACGTCAACATATAAAAATCTCCAAAATTCCGACACATGGGCAAAATCTCAAAAACATACATAATCTCAAATAAGTAAAATAACCGACATCCTAATTAGAGCATAATCTAAGACTCTAACAGAAACACAGAGGAAGCTCCCGCTATCCTCGAGCAACTCACCAAGCAAGCAACCACACTAATCCTGCACGCCGTCTAGTCGTCCATACAGATAGGTAGGCGGTCTACCACAGACCACTGGGGGTTAGCTTCACATCAATCATAATCAAATATAAATAATATAAGCATTCAAGGATTAATGCATAACACATATACATACCCATCCCTCCTAGAATACTAACATCACATGAATATTGTTCCCCCATTCCATACACATCATGCTATCACAATTCTAACATATCATAGCAAGCATGTTCAATCTCTAATCAAGTCATCGACATAAGCTCATCATTTATCAACATCAATCAATGAAAGGATTACTCAACTTATTCTTCACTTACCCTAATCAACTCAACAAATGCAATTCAACATTTCAAAGTATAAGTAAGAAAGTCATTGTCACTGAAAGATCATAAAATCACATTCATATAAATCACATTTCATTATTTTTACCAAAATGAACATCATCAATTGTACAAGTGTCATCATTAACAACAAACATCATCAAATACACATATTCACATATTCACCAAATATCACAAAGTGTACAATTCATCAAATTACACGTATGCAAGTCACCAATCAAATCAAGTACCAAGCATATCAAATACCAAGTAAATCAAACATCAAGTATATCAAATATGACACGTTTAACAAATTCACCAAATGTATGCAATGCGCCTAGACACGACTCCTATATGGACACGGTACCGTCACTACAAAAACTATCGTACAACACGATGAACAAGGCACCATCCCAAAACACGGATTTAAAATCCATCACTACGACAACTGTCGCACATTACGATGCACAAGGCACCATCCCAAAACACGGACATAAAATTCATCACCTCACGATGCACAAAGCACCATCACCAAAACGTATGCATGCATGAATATATGACTCAACACAAATATATATATTCACACAACTTGTCACCATAACATCTCCAACAATATACATGAAATCGCAACATTCGACTTCCAGATTTAAATGTATAAGTTCAACACCTCAACAACAAATATATATAAATATATATATATATATTTATATATATATATATATATCATGTTATAATTCATCATTATAATCACGACATATAACACCGACAATAAGCTCACAATCTCAAACATAGAGTCCAAGGTTAACATCCACAAGGAATCATTGCTTTATACGTCCAACTAAGAATTCATAAAAGATTAGCAAGGTATTCGACATTAAAGATCATTTTTCGACAAAGTCCATCTATTGTTTCATAAATTTAAATTAGTGTGACAATCAAATCAAAACTAGGCAAACAAACTCTAATGTCTCAACTATGTATACTCTTAGATCACATATGAGTGCAGTTGAGTATACATGTGCGTTTCACCGACCAAATGCGACGAATTCAACAAAATTACAAAGTCCGTCTCTCTTTATCATTTTCCCAAAATAATTTCATTTCCAACTCAAAACAAGTTAAGACTCAACGAAATCAATCACAACTATTTTTAAAAATCATATAATCATCATGTAACCTTAACCCTACCTCTTTCTCTAAAGAAAAACAAGTTTTGGAAAAATCGATGTTTGACGTTTTTCATAAGCTTGAGGTGTGAATTCTCAAACCAAGTCCAAATCATATCACTTGTTATTGATTTGGACGATACTAAAGATGTTCCGACATTTTAGGACCTTCTAGATTTGTTACTGATTTTGTTTTGAAGATTAGCTGAACCGATCTGCTTTGTTCTGAAGTCCATCTAAGTATTTAGCCCAAGCTTCTTCAGTATATAAACAAGACTCCAAGACCTAATTGTTCATTCAAGGCGTCATACTAAAAAGTTTAGATTTTTAGGGTTTGAATCTTTTTGTGTTCTACTCTTGTATCTGTCGATGCAAGTTTAGTTTTGTATATTTGTGAGCCTTTCTTGTATCGTTTGTGATACATGTTAAGGACCTAGATCGAGTTGTATACTCATTGTGTACTTCACCGAAGTTGTGAAACAAGGTGCTAGTTGTTTATGTTTGAAGGTAACTTCAATCTTGAGTTTGTTTAGGTCTGATAGGTCACAGGGCATGTGACTGACCATAGGATAGTGAGATGGGATCTCAGATCTAGGAGTTCCTAGATTAAAGTCTATACGGGTAGGTCCTAGGTCTTTTTTGTAAACGAGGAGTTTGCTGAGAGCTATAGAATAAGGACTACACTATTGGATTTCCTTCCTGGCTTGGTAGCCTCCATAATAGGTGTGTTTGTCACCGAACTGGGTCAACAAACTCACTGTGTTCTTTACTTTCTCGTCGTTTATTTTTCTTGTTTTTATTTTAGATTATCGTACGATGTTGAAACATTAAACGGAACATCGCAAATGTTCAAAACATCGCACAAAACATATTAAAACAAGTACACTAGAATTTCAATTACTCATCAATTTGAGCATAATTCACAAAGTACCCATTTATATATATATATCATGAACATACAATTTCATCATCAACAACTCAATTCTCATCAATTTCATATGATCAAACATATCACTAAAACAAGAGCACGAATTTCAACAATTAAGCTCAAAATAATCACTTATCTCATTTAAGTACTTTTGAATATAATTAGAGAAGATATTACAACTAAGAGGTTATGATAGAAAACTACCCCCCTTACCTTAGAGAATCTAAACCCTAGCTTTGGCCTCAATTAAGCTCCCTTGAAGCTCTAATCTTCTCTTGATCTACAACTTCTCTCTCTAACCCTCTTCTCCTCTTCTCTTGCACTTTCTCTCTCTACCTCTTTCTAAAGTTTTGTGAATGAATGATGTAACCCTAATTCTCTCATAACATGGGTTAGAAAGTCTTACTACTTAAGGGGCCTAATTCACAAAGGTTTTAATTCATTAATCACAAAGTTTCTATTCACTCGCGGTAAAAACATAACGAATAAATAACAGTTTCTAACCACAACCCACCTAGTAACTAAGTAAAAATGAAGGTTCCCACTAGAAACACTAAAAATAATTCTCATCGTGAAATTACTAATTTACCCTTATTCACTAAATGATTCAAATACCCCTAAGCCCAAAATGACTAAAATACCCTTCTAATACCAAATTCCAACAATCCCAATCAAAATACACACAAAGGCATTTAATCACATACAAGCACATAAAGACACGTAAGAAAATTAATTAAAATAAATCTAACGAAAAATCGGGCTGTTACAACCCTCCCCCTAAAAAATAAGAGAATTTTCGCCCTCGAAAATTACCTGAAGGAAACAACTCCGGATACGAACCCTTTATCCTACTCTCCGATTCCCAAGGACCACTCTCACCAGTTGGTCCAACCCAAATCACCTTCACCAAAACGATCTCTTTTCCTCGCAACCGCTTCACCTCGCGATCATCAATCCTAACTGGCCATGTCTCAACGGTCAAATTATCCCTTATTTCCAAATCATCCACTTGAATCACATGAGACGCATCATACACGTACTTCCGCAACTGAGATACATGAAACACATCATGAAGATTCGACAAAGATGGTGGTAATGCAATCCGATATGCTACGACCTTAACCTTCTCAACAATCTCAAACGGTCCAACAAAACGAGGAGTCAACTTCCGACACTTCAAAGGACGTCCAACACCAGTTACATGATTCACTCTGAAAAACACATGATCACCAACCTGAAACTCAATATCCTTCCTCCTCTTATCATGATAATTCTTCTGCCTACTCTGAGACGCTTTAATCTTCTCTTGTATCATCTTAACCTTTTCCGTAGTCTCTTGCAGAACTTCCGGTCCTAACAAAGCACTTTCACCTGACTCATACCAACACAACGACGTTCTACACCTTCGTCCATACAAAGCCTCAAACGGTGCCATACTGATACTAGAATGAAAACTGTTGTTGTAAGTAAATTCAATCGACGGTAGACATTTGACCCAACTGACACCTTAACTCTGAATAGTCCTCTCCATTTGCCCATCAGTCTGAGGATGAAAAGCAGAACTTAACCTTAACTTAGTTCCCAAAGCAGCTTGCAAACTCTCCCAAAACTTAAAAGTAAACCTTGGATCCCGATCCGACACAATACTAGAAGGAATGCCATGTAACCTGACAATATTCTCAATGTAGATCTCAGCCAACTTTGCCACAGACATACCGGTCTTGATAGGAACGAAATGTGCCAACTTCGTCAACCGATCAACAATCACCCAAATCGAATCAAAATCCTTAACAGTCTTTGGCAACGCTCCAACAAAGTCCATAGAGATACTATCCCACTTCCATTCTGGCACAAACAACGGTTGCATCAAACCCGACGGCTTCTGATGTTCAATCTTTGATTTCTGACAAACCAAACAAGCATAAACAAACTTTGTGATCTCCTTCTTCATTCCAGGCCACCGAAACAACCTCTTCAAATTCGAATACATCTTTGTCGCTCCTGGATGAATACTCAGACTGCTCCTGTGACCTTCGTCCAAAATCCTCTTCTTAAAATCAGGTACATCCGGTACACAAACTCGATCACGAAACATCAAAACGCCATTCTCCCCCAATATGAAGTCTACACCTTTACCTTGATTAACCAACACTATTCGATCCACAAGTTCCAAATCTTCTTTCTGACCATTCTTGATCTCTTCCAAAATATTACTCGCCAGTTTCAACATTCCCAACCTCACACCATCCGACGTCAACTCACTAACCAAACTCAAATCTTGAAACTGCTCAATCAACTCCAACTCTTTTACCATCAAAGAAGACATATGCAAAGTCTTCCTACTCAAGGCATCTGCCACCACATTCGCCTTTCCAGGATGATAACTCAACTGAAAGTCGAAATCCTTAAGATACTCTAACCATCTCCTCTGCCTCATATTCAGCTTTTTTTGATCAAACAAATACATCAAACTCTTGTGGTCACTAAACACTTCAAACTTTGAACCATACAAATAATGCCTCCAAATCTTTAACACATACACAACTGCCGCTAATTCCAAATCATGAGTTAGATAATTCTTCTCATGTACTTTCAACTGCCTCAACGAGAAACTTGGTTTGTACTCTAAGCCTTTTCAAGCCACTGTTATTAATTATTATTCTTTGCTAACCTAATTTGAGCCATAATGAAATTTTCTTAATTGTTTTAATAACGAACCATGTCACAAGTTTTTGAACGCACAATGTTATTTATGTTTAATTTCTTTGGAGTTAAATAAAATCATAGGTACTTGGTAATGGTTTGAAACCAAGTTGGGATTTCTCTTTGGAATTATCAACATCTTAAGTTTTGGGCATGGTACTTGAAGTAGGAATAAACGTTGCAAGAAAGGGAAGAAGTTTAAATTGTGACCCTTTAAATATTGTTCCTGAAACTTTTAACACATTTGTATACTAAAGAAAGTTCATGGTAAATGTTAGTGTAATATGATCCAACCCTCTGAGTATTTTCCCTTTTGCAGTTTTGACCCCCTCAAGTCAATTTTGCATCATTCAATGCAGACGTGGCACCCACATCACTTAAGTGAGGTGTCACGTGTTATTTTTTATTTTTTGTAAATTTTATTGCCAGCTGAAATTAATAAACAAAAAAATAAAAAATAAAATTGGAAGAATAGCTCACGTGAGCTTCTTCTCCATTTCCACCACTGTCAACGCCACCGCCACCACTACCAATGTCGCCACACCGAATTTTATTTCAACTCAACGATTCCACACTAAACCTTCTCATTCCATTGAATGCTCAAACTCCACTCCCTCACCATTCTCCATCAATTCAAACCTTCGCCATTGTATCAGAAGCAACAAATTGGACTCGCGTTCATCTCAACGCCAGCCAATTCTTTCACACCGGCAGCGGATTTGGTGGATTTGGGGGAAGTTTGAGTGGTGATGAGATGATAAATGTGGAGGCGGTGTTGACGGTGGTGGAAATGGAGATGAGAATGAGCTATTCTTCCAAAAAAAATTGTTTTATTCAATCCAGCATAGCAATAAAATTTTTAAAAAAAAACATATGGCACCTCACTTAAGTGATGTGGGTACCACATTTGCATTGAATGAGTCAAAATTGCTCTAGGAGACCAAAACTTCAAAAGGGGCAATACGTAGAGGGCTTAATGTTAATTTCTTTTGTTGGGGGGCAAAAATCACAAGATCTTTATACTTATGGGGTCAAAACTGCTATTAAGCCTCAATAATTTAGACAAGGACCAGAATTTTCTGGAGACTGATTATATAAATAACATATAAGCAGAATGGGAAAATGATTAAGTGTAAAACTATTTTAACAAAGGGCCAGAATGTTTTGGATAATGATTAGACAATGAATAAAAAGCAGAATGATTAAACAATAATATTAAATGTTAGTTTAGGCGTGAGTTTGTATTAAGAAATTGTTTTATCTTGTACCATAATGTTCTAGAAGCAATTATTAATATAAAATGATAAAAAAATATTAGGACCAGATCACTCCGGATTATATTGGTTGTGTTTAATTAGGAACATAATATTCTGGATAGATTTATCCTGGTTCACCAAAACTGGCTACTTCAAGTCTCCACACCTTGTGTGAGATTATGCATTATAGTATCCTGCTAACAGAAACTTCTGGCTAACACTATATGTTCTTTATGACACCATATCAGTTTGTTACACTCTGTATTATCAAACTCGGCAGGCTTCAACAATTATTTCTCAAACTATTATGACAAATAGACTTGAGAATTAAAATACAGTTTGTATGATGAAGAGGTTTTTTTTTTGCACGATTTTTCAGCACATGTTTGACATTATGATGAAAACAAACTCAAAAGCTTATGATCCAAAATATAATGAGAGCAATAGCTTGTTTGTTTTTGTGAAGAGCTTTTGAGAGAATATTGATATTACTTGAGAGATGATTACTTTGAATTGCAAACTCTTGAATTTAGTCTTCTAAGCCTTCCTTTATTTATAGAAGCTTAGAGACTTGTGCCCCTTCATAAAACAGTTGTTTGTGCTTTAATTTGAATGCCATTTGTGCTCAAGTTGAAGCTTGGCAAGAAATCATGGAAATTTGCACATACAGATGGTTCCCGGAACGTTCTTAAATTTTCAGCTAGCACAAAGAGGAAGTTCAAGCATGATTGCAAGTTGTAGAAGTGCAACCAGTTGTAGGGAAGTGGCATGATGATGAAGGAGAGAAAAACACAAGAAGAGGATGTTAAATTGTGTTATCTTTTTCTTCTTTTTAAAACTAAGTCATGTGTTCAAATTCTAATAGAGTTCAGATTCTGGAACAGAGTTCAGAGTCTTATGCAACGGATAATGTAAAGAGTAAGAGAGAAGAGAAAGACACAAAGCAATTATACATGTTCCTCCCATAAATCGGAAGTAGTCATGTCCCCCTTGTACTTCCAAGGAGAGTTCACTAAAATCAATATCTGATTACAATTGCTCAAGCACAAAAGTAAGAGGTTTCCTATGCTCAAGCACAAACGCAAGAGACTTCATATGCTCAAGCACAAAAGCTAGAGACTTCTAATCAAACAGAATTACACAGAAAATGTTTGAGGTTTGAACACTTGATATACAATCAGTGGTGTTCACAATACAAATTAGATACAGACTCTTAAGACTCTAGAATTTCTAAGAAATGAAAGTTATTAAGAAATTCTAAGTGAACTTTGATGTGTAAACAATTTCAGCAGAGTTTTGGCACTTGTAAATTGTTGTGAGTCTCTTACAATCTTCAAGTCTTCACTCCTTTTTATAGAGGTGTGAAAGAGACGATGTAGATTGTCAGCACATCAAAAAAAGTCGTTGTTGAAGCTTGATAACCACCAAAGATCTGTTGCTTGATTTAGTCATTGACCTAAGAGGGAACAATTTCAAATTCATTCCTTGAATAGAGAATAACCAGCGTAGTCATAGTTGTTGTCTTGTACTACTGCAGACATGAGGAGTGGAGTAGTGGAGGTAGTGGTTGTACAATTGTACTATGTCCTTTTTTTGTGCTCTTCAGTGGATAAACATCCAATGCCTTGTAATTCATTTGAAATAGTCATTGCTCCATGCTTACATTCCTTCTGCAATCATATCCATTCAGAATAACAACTTTTAACAAACTTCAACTTACAGTCTTCAGACTCTGATGAACTTCAGCTTCTGATGGTTCTTCAGACTCTCTGATGACGTCAGCTTCTGGTAGACAACTTCTGATAGTCTTCAGACGCTCTTTTTCTTCAAACTCTGTCTTGAATCTTGCAACAAAAGCTTCATTTTTATAAATTCTATTGCTCTCTTTTGTTCTTCCAGAACCAATACTTTAAGTAAAGACTTATAACTCTTTGTCTATGGTTCTGCACACTTGAACAAATATTAGCATATCCAATTAATATTTTTAATCCTTGTTATCATCAAAACTCAAAGGTGGTAATGTTAAACATATTTTGTTCCAACAGATGATGTCATAGCATGATATCATGTTTATGTCACTTAGATATTTCATAAGATGGATCACTTTTTTCCTTAATGGGTCAAAAACATCTTTTAAAGCCCATAAGTAATATTTGTCTTTTACCAAATCAAGTCATGTGATTATTCTTATTTTGGCGAGACAAATAGAATATAATTAATTTCTTGATCTTGATGATGCAAAACTATTAAGATAAAGTCCATTATTGTCCTTTTTCGTGAATGCCAAGGAGAGAGATGTAATGTTCCACGGTCATTCTTGAGAGCTTTCTTAATGAAACATACTCACAAAATTGATTATCAGATAACAAGATGAAATTAATTAAATATGTTTGTTACATTTTTTTTATATTTAAATTTATTCTTATATATTTGTTATTGTATTGAAAACTGAGGATATTTTTGAAAAGAGAAAATGTTAGACCAAAAAAGCTAAAAGAAGTTATTTTCTTTATATACAGTATAGATGGATTTTGTTTTCTAACCATGTTTCTTTAATTATTCTTTAAAACATGATATTACAAATGCACAAATTAAACTCTATTCAAAGAAACATAAATCTAAACATAGTAATATGTTACAAAGGACTTAAGATTGACTGAAAGTTACTTCACATTGGGATCAAAAGCACATTAAAGCACATTAGAAACACTTCATATTCAAGGTCGGGATCAAAAGCACATCAAGAAATTATTATAATACACTTCGCAATGAATATTATATTGCAGATATGCATATTAGATTGAAGTAGTGCACTTCAAATTATGGATCATGATAGACTTTTCGATTGAGAATTTCAGAAAATGCCAAATTTATAATCAATGGAACCACCTTCAAGTTTCTTAACATAATAATGACCAGTTTCTTACTTGTTAATCAAGAGAAACAAAGTTCCACCTTTGCTATATAAAAGACATCATTCAAAGGATCACGACATCTCACTGCATCATATCAGATCAAGGAACAGAAGATTTAAATATATTGAAGATATTCATATATTAGAATCACTTATTAAGCAACTTATCAAGTGATATCATATTCATCAGCGTGAAATCAGAATCAAGCAACTTTGTACTTTGTTGTAAAGATTAAAAGAGCAGAAGATTGAAAAGTTTCAGAAGTTAAGAAGCATTATAAAGTAGCAAATCGGATTTGGCTGCACAAAGTTTAGGTTTCATATTTGAACTTCAAACAATTAATTAAAAACAAGAACAATAGTTAGGGCAAGTTTATAAGAAAGAACTAAAAACATACTGAAAATTTGTTTACTGATTTACCATACAAATCTGAATGGTGACACGGGATACTAGTTTATCACTCTTGATTTTACCATCTCTCAGTAATAAATTGAATTATAATCAATGAATAATTGATGAGAAAGTTATGTGGGTTTCCTCTTAAATCTCACAAAAGTTTCAATTTAGAAAGTTACGAGTCAATGGAGTTTTTTTTTGTTCCAGTTACGTTAACCTATCTTTTTTTAAGCAAAAGTTTCAAGCCTCCTACATATTATAGGAGGGAGAAGATGGGAAGTGGCTGGAAAAGTTATGGGAGAGTTATGCAACGTCGAAAGGGGTTTTTTTCTCTTGCAAACTGCTTTGGTTCCATCTTCCAAGAAGAAGGAACTTGACCATTAAGGGGGTCTTTGATAGAGGGCGGGATCATGTGTGTGTGGTGACTTGGGATAGTTTTACTTCATCGATGCTTATGGATCTAGTATCATGTGTAATTTGTTTGGCCTATTTTTCGATAAAACTTTGATATTCATGTGTTAAAAAAAAGGTTTAAAGGCATTTGTGATCTCTTAAGTTTAAAAAGTTGTTCGAGATTTTAACCCTTAACAAAAAAAAGTAACAATTTAACCCCCTTAGTTTTACAAAAGTTGCATAGATGCTGGGAAGACACCATGCGTCCAAAAACAAGGGTCAAAATCGCAATTTTTTGTAAAGATAAAATGCCAAAAGATCTTATTTTCTTAATGATAGATGGTCAAAAGAGCATTTTTCTCTAAAGTTAGAGGGTCAAAAGAGTATATTTTCCTAAAGATAGAAGACAATTTTTTTATTTTTTTTATTAGGGGCTAAAATCCCAATGTTTTGAAACATAAGGAAGGAACTGCATTTAAACCCAAAAAATCACAAGTGTTTACCACCAAGGAAAAAGGAAGTGTGCTATAGTGAGAATTCTAAATTAGATTTGGAAATGGGCGATTATACCTAGCCTATGTCATGTCTAGGCCAAACCATACTTTTTTAAATAGAGAAGACTTCGGTGTTTTTAGAACCGTATTCAATTAGTCGGGCTACATGTCATTAAAATGTCTTTTTGGCTGATCATGTTGGTACCCGAGGGAAAATGAATATAATTTTTATTAGTATTATTTTATATATTTGGTACCTTGTATTTAATTTTAAATCTTCTAACATTTTCAGTAATTTAAGCATATATACCAATTTACACTATTTTTTTTATATTTAAATGTATTATTATAAATTAAAATTAAAATATGATATCAAAATGGAGCATAATCTAATTGTTTGTTAGTCTATCAAAAATATATATCATTGTTTATTGGTGTTTTTTGGTAAACAAAAAGACTAGTTTTAAAAGTACGAATCCTAGGACATATAGTTGTGCAAAGTTTTTTCTAGAAAATGTATGAATCTTCGTATTGTTGATGAATGTTGGTATGAAAAAGATGAAGATAACTGTCAATTTCGACATAAATCACCAAGTTATTTAGGATTAAGAATAAACTTAAACTTTAAAGATAAAGGTAAAGAAGTTTAGAAGAAAATAAACTGCATTGCGTTAAGTAGATGGTTCATCAAATCATGTTACATACATTTTGTGTTACTCTTTTCTCTCTACACTGGATAATTTGAGTACGAGAACTTTTGATAATGATTTGTGACAATTTTTTCCTATAAAAAACTAGTATATTTACATACGAAAATAACAAACAGACCAACAATCTTAAACTACATCTATTCGACAGTTTTAGCTTGCTTTTCACGTGTAATGGACCTTCGATCTTGCCTTTTCAAAGAAGATTTGAATTCTTCTAATCAAACTAAAAGACTTGAAACTCTTCAAAATTTGAACGTGTGTCGAATCCTTTTATTGAACTCTTGTTAAATCAAGTTGTTCCTTAACTTGTATGTGGGAGAGTGTTTTTCTTCGACCACCATCTTTCCAGTCCAAATAAGCACTTTGAAAATACAGGCTAAAAATCATATTGCTTACTTATAGACATTACTATATGGAATATGAATTTGAAGTAGGTTTATATGTCATGCAGGATTTTCAAAAAGATAAAGCCTTAATATTTTGATTAGGTTATATTTAGATTTTATAAAGCCTAACTCGCATGTAATTAGACGATATGTTTAGGATGTGATGAGTTGGAGTACCTTTATATGTCCCTTTGTGCTTATGTGCAAAAAAAAAATTAATATATCAACTTACCCTACGAAACCGACAAATGTGGGATACGGATTATGAAAGAATTTTCTCCAATGAGACAAGGTAGGTAACTCCATTAGTTTTGAATGTTTTCTCATCAAATACATATATGGTTACTAAGGTAATACAACACTACAATATATACTTAAAAGTAATTAATCTCTAGTTAATTTACAATGCATTTCATTACTTGGTGTATCGACTCACGTACGATTCATGCTATTTCTTTTTTATTTGACAAAAGCTCGACGTATAATTTCAACTAAACATACTAAATGTTTTTTTTAGGGGTAAACATGCTAAATGTTAATTAATACACAGTAAAGTAGCATATATACAGTAAAATAATACTTGGTTAATTACGTTTAACCAATGTGTCGTTGGCGTAAAATCAAAGTTCACCTTCAAATGTTTCTCAAAATGTATGTATCGGCTTCATTTGCATAATGTGTAACACGTTGAAGAAAATTTGGATAAATATACGATGAATGCCTAGTCGGAAGATGAGTGTATTAAAAGAATGAAGTATAGTACATTGTTACATATATGTACTATTTTTTGGGTAAGCTATTGTGCATATATACATGAAATATGTACTATTTTTTGGGTAAGCTATTGTACATATATCCATGAAACTTGCGTGTGAACTTGCTCGAAAACAAAATCAATTAGAGCATCAACAAACTAATAAGGACTCCTTAAATGAACCACACGTGTACACATCATTTATTTATAATTTTTGGATCTTGCTAACGAGTGTTCTCGAGGCACTCTTTAAGCATACTAAATTAAGTAATTATTTGTTAAAAATATAAAACTTTTCAATTTTCAATGTACTAATTACACAAACTTTCATAAAAAAGATACCATTTAAGGTCTTTAATCAGTTCACCAGGGGCACTAGTTAACATTTCCCATAATATCAAACGTAATCGTCGGGATGAAGAACTCTCCGTCGAACCAGATTCTCTTTGGTTGGAAGTCTATTACAAAGAAGTCTCCAAGCAAACATCGAAACCTTTGACGGAATATGCTTCTGTCACACCACGCCAAACAAACCACGCTCAGGAGGTGCATCTACTATGGTGAGATACTGATAAGTCCCTTTAACAAAGTAATCATTAATAGGATAAAAAAATAACTTTTTGATTCTCTTGAATCAATTTTAGTCTCAGCTCATACGTTTGGCCTCCATCAATAGTGATCTTTTGCCCAAAATATGGTGGTTTATTTCTCAAAACTTTGGATATGAAGAGAAAATACTACATTTTTGGGCCAAAATTCACGAATTTATAGTAAAAAAATAACCATTAATGTTTTCAACCAAAAATTTTGGTTGAAACCAAATTGCAACAAATTGAAACATTAAAGACCAAAAAGATTGATTTTAAAAAACGATAGACTATTCTCTCTCTTGCCCTTTTTTTTAAACTCTAGCTCTCACAAAAGAATTATCCTTGATTTACCAAAGATGAGTGTTTTAGGGTCAATTTTGACCCAAAACCATCCCTCCAAATTGTTTTAATATCTCTTTTAGTAAAATAAGTGATTTTGAGTTTTTATTTTTTTATTTCATCGTCTAGCAACTTTGTTTATTTTGATTTCTCGTCTTTGTGAGGTGTGCTTTTATTTTCCGTTTTAGCGCGATATTTATTTGATTCATGTTGAAAGATTAGCTTTGATTCAATGTAGATTCAACAAATTAATAACATTTGTGTCGCCAACTTTGCAGATCCAAAAACATGAGTTTTTCGGTGACTTGAATATAGTAATATTTGTAGTCATATGTACTCTGTCGTTTTATGATATGAACATTGTTGTATATTTGTTTCATCCTTTTTGTGTTTAGCGACTTTGAATTTGTATAGTATCGATGTACTTTATTAATTTGAATGAATGAATATAGTTTATTTTTGTCATGGACTATTTACATGCACGGCATACTAAAATAAATATATATAAATGTACTTGCAAAAAGTACGAGTAGTGAATACTAGGGTTTTTTCTGTCTATTAGGGTTTAGACTGATTATTCGATGCCTTGAGAATGCTCTCAAAGGTTGTATTTATAGCCTTCCGTGGGCTTGGGCTTTGATGGCTTGGTCTCCAAGCCATAGGGGTATTCTAGTATTTCAGGCGGGTTCTAGAGGTTTACTTAAGGCGGCGCCCTGGAAAGGACGCGCCTTGGGCCTTAGAGCTCTTCTGGAGGGCGCTAAGGCCTCCTGGGGGGTCTGCAGGTCCTTCTAGAGGTCCTTAAGACTCTTAGGAATATTATGACGGTCCAATAAAGTCAATCTAGTTCATTTCAAAATCGTCAAGGTACAATAAGAAAAATATTACGATCAATTGTGAAGAAAAAAAATTAGTAAAAATTGTTAGGAAAAAAAAAACTAAATCATTCTTTTTTTAAGAAAAAAAAAATGATATATTAACCAACATGGCGCCGCAATAGCACACGATGTGTCAAAGAAGACGACTAATGTTTACAATCAAATCCTGCTCAAAAAGATAACAAAAGACAAGATTAACCAATGTCCAAACAAACAAGCGGCAAGACCACAAACAGTGATGGTCAAAAACAAAAGTGACATTAGTTGCCTTTAACCACATTGGATGAAATTTTATGCTATCTAACAACTTTTCTATAGATTATTTTTCGGTTGAATAGTCTATTATTTCTTTCACTCCACAAAACTCATACACAAGCAAGTCAAATGAGCTGCAACAACGAACGTCTCGTCATTAAAGCTTAAAAAAATAAACTGAACAAAATGGTCAGAAAAACAATTCAGCTCCGTTGTAGATTCCCCAATTCAAACTCGAACTGGAGAACAAAAAGCCCTGAAACAAGTGCCTAGGTGATTCAAGTTCACCACAATCGTTAGCACATAACCGCAAATCTTGAGAAATAATACCCCGTCAAATTGTTCTCGGTCGATAACTAAACTATTCTAATCAGAAACTGTTTTAGGCTATTTTGTTTTTATGAATGGCAAAACTTTATTGAATCAAGATAATGGAAAGAGTGTAATTAATTAAGGCTCTATGTGTATTAGTAGTAGCTATTTGTGTTGAGATATTTTGTAATTTACACATATTGTGTATCTTTTGATGTATTCTTTGCATGATTTGTGCATGTTTTATTAAGTTAAACTACCATTAATAAAATGAGCTTTGGTAATATGAAATATGTTCCGGAAGTAAATAAAGTCCGAAAAAAAATTAGTTTATCTATTAATTGAATTAGTTTTCTCTTAAATAATTTGTCATTTTGTAAAGTTATTAACAACTTTATGCATGTTTAATAAAGAGTCTAATAATGTATTTGTATTCTCTCAAAAAAGAAAATGTTGTAGGTTATAATTAAATATTTATTTTGGTTTCTTTGAGGCTAACACTCCATGCATGATATATTAATTAACGAGATATTATTAATGTTGAATTACTTTACCAAAATACATTGTCAATTAATAAAGCAAGAGACAACGATCATGTCATACCATGTGTTTTTCCCACCTTTTTCTTGCCTAATTCTTATTGAACTCAAGGTAAATAAAAGTAAACAGTGTAAATAAGAATCTCACCTAGTAGAGACAATTTTACCAATTTTAACCCGCAACTGTTAACGTGATGCTACCAGTTTACCAAAAAGCAAAGCATCTTGGGCTGAATAAAATTATGACCCCATAGACTACAATGCCCTTGAGGGTGACTTTACATCCTCATTATCACCTTTATAAAAAAGCTGCTTCAAGTGAAATTTATTAAGTCCTTGCACAGTCACAAGTATGGGTACTATGGTCAATTAAGAAACACATCTATGAAAATATTAAATAGTCATAATTTCATTGAAAATGAGTTGGCACTGTTAAGAAATTTCTTTATAAATAAATTATATATTCATAATATGAGTTGGCCCAAAAACTTTTATTTTTAGATTATGCTTATTTGAACAATGCAGGTTAAAAGATGATTGTTAATAAAGATCAACGCAAAACATACAATATTGAATAAACGAAAACATATTTGATTAATCAAATTAAATGATTGAGAGAATCACTTAATTCGTATATATTAATGATAAACTAAAAATATACAATCACTTAAACGAAAAATCACATAACTAGTTAAAACTTATTTTAAAGCCAAGCTGAATTAACAACAAATAAATACAAAACAATACAAGATTGATTTAATTGGGCAACTAAGATGGTGGATTCAAATCTCTATTAAGAAACTCCATTGACATTGTTTTTGAAAGTGGATGTACTCATAGCGAGAACGGTGTGACGAAACCACTGTAAATCCCGTGGTCAACTATTTATCCCTCATCTCTTTATATTTATGTGTTTGTTAATTGATTCAAGTGTAGGTTTTAAAAAATATTTTGAAAAACTTAATTTTGATTGACTTAAAAGAAACTCAATTAAATGTTGATTCTTTTTGTTAAGAATCAAAAACATCAAGAAGAGATTCTTTGAATTCATCGTCTTAGTTGCCCTATTGAATCAATCATGTATTGTTTTGCAAATACTTGCTATTAATTCAACTTGGCTTAAAATATGTTTCAACAAGTTTTCTTTTCTTCGAATAATTGATTATCTCTTTTTAACATGTCATCGATATTCTTGTTCAAAAAAACATATCATCGATATTTCAAATTAAGTAATTCTCTTAATCATTTAATTTAATTAGTTGAATTGGTTTCGTTTATTATTGGTCAACTTCTCATTTACGTCGTTCAAATAAGTCTAATTTAAAAATAATCACTCCAAGTTAGAATGCACAAAACAAAAAAATCTTCAAGGTAGAATTAATTTTGGAGACAATTTTTTTTACTGGAAAATATAAAAATATGACAACATCATTATGGAATCAATTTTGGGCATTTTTGTTGATAAGATTATAAGAAAAAAAGCATTTCTCCATTCAATAACCAAAACATAATTTTATAAAATATTCAACAAAAATAACATTAGTTATTTTTTTATTTACTTAGCATAAATAAAAATTGGTTTCAAATTATGTTAAGATTCTCATATATTTTTCAAAGTTTTCTTTTTTTTCTCTCTCTCATGTTTTCTTCAAAGTTGTAACAATTAACTAACAGATAAAAAATTCCTCTTAAAAAACAGATGAAAATCGATAACAGTAATTATTTAAAAAAAAAATCATAATGTATAAAAGCTAATATAACCACCATGTTTACTAACATTTGCAATAACCATAAAAAATAAAAATTAAAAAATTAAAAAACAAATTGTACATAGAATATTACTGTCACTGTTCCATATTTTCAAAATAAAAACCACCCCACAAGTAATGTCAATTTAAATGGGGAATGTAAAAGCTGTGTGAAACTCCAACTTCTCTCTAAGTTTTTTTTCTCTTTCACTCGTTAAGGAGGGGTGATTATATGTAATTTTTTGATCTAGAATCACTCATCTGCATCTTTTTTACCCTTTCTTTCAATCTAAATAAGTGACTTCCATAAATAGTTTACTTTTGTGTTTTTTTCATAATTTCGTCGTCTGGGTACAACATTGTGTTGTTCGTCGTCTTGTGTGCCGTTGTTTGATTTTGCGTTTTGTTGGGGTGTTCATTTCGTTCACATTGAAAGATCAGATTCAGTCAATCACAGATTCAATTAATGATTTGACATATAATGCTATTAACTTGGGTGTTGATTCTGATGTATTCTATCAATTTGAATTATTTTTTTGGTAGAAATTCTATCAATTTGAATGGATGAATATCATTTTGATTTTGCCAAAAAAAAATGTCAATTTAACTTTCACAATAAACTTAATTGAATTTTTTTTCAATTGCTCTTTAATTAATATTATATGAATCACTTTCAATATATTATACACATCACCTTTCCCAAATTGTGGATTAAGTACTCTTTGTACTTTTCTCATTTTCTAATAAATTTTGATGTTAAAAAAAAAACTTTCGATATATTGTTTTACACATCAATTTTTTTCAATTATCATATTATGTGGCTTTATCCACAAGTTTGTTTGGGATTAGACATTTAGCTTTCTTTTTATTTATTTTTCTCTTTATTTCAACTTTGTAGTTGTACGTTGTTGTTTGAGTTCTATCCTGGCACTTCTTGTGTTGGATAAAATGCATTGATCGTATTAATATATTATATTTTTCCTTGTTAAAAAAAGAAAAATATCATTTATGATATGGAAATATATTAATGTCTAATATATATATATATATATATATATATATATATATATTAGCTTCTTAAAATAAAATATAAATTATTTTGAAATTGAGAAGTAGGATTTTCTTTATTTCTTTTGGGTTTTTAGATAGAATATGATTATGTATAGTGTGTGATATATATTGAAGAGAGAGAATTATGAAGCTTACGTGTGTATTGGGGGGGCTTGGCCAGTATTTATGCATGCAAAGAAAATAAAAATTACTGTGTAAAGAAATAATGAAAGTTTTTTGTTTCCTTGTGGGGATATTTCCTTTTTAATTTCTTCATGGAGCCCATTTGTGTGGGATCAAGTTTCGAGCTTTGTGATTGGGTCACACACTTCTCTCTCTTTTTGAAACTTCATCACTGAGGGCTATTAAAGACAATCCCTTCTGAATATCATGGTTGGAATCACACATACATACATAGCAACCCAGAGAGAGAAAATAAATAAATAAAGTGTGACAAAAATAAATAAAAAATATAAAGTTGATTTTTCAAAATTAAATAAATAATAAAGCTGAAAGTTTAAAAGCAAGTTAAAAGAAAGCTGAGAGGATACCGAAAGGAACATAGAAAGAAAGAGCTTTTCTTCTTCTTCTCTTCTTTCTTTTCTTCTCTCTTTCAATGATCTTTTCTTTCACTTAATTTCTATAGCCTCAAAACATAGCTATACTATAGTTATAGGCTATTCTATTCTATATATCATATACTTTATATATCAAAATTTTCTTGCTTAATTTTTGCTATATTGAGTTTAGTTACCATGTTAGCTAATAGCTTATCTCCATCTTCACTTCCTTCTTCTGAGCCTTTTTCTTGCAATGAAAATGGCACTTCTTCCACTAATAAAAGGAAAAGAAGACCCGCCGGAACACCAGGTAGGTTTATCTTCTTCTCCAAAATCATACTGGGTCGAGTATCCTTTGTACTTCTAAATTCTAACCAGTGTTAGAAAAATACTCAATCAATTCTCGAAATTGGAGTATCGTTCTCAAGTCTATAAAAAAACATTTTTTTTGACATGTTTTTTTCATTCTCTTGATTTATTAGTATTTTTTTTTAAATATGGTTGTTACTATATGTTTGTATGTTAATATTGTTTATTTAATTCAATATGTATACTTTATTTTATAATTGTTTGATTTGATGCTAATAAATATTTTTTATCTTTTGGTTTGGAATAGATCCAGATGCAGAAGTGGTGTCTCTCTCACCAAAAACATTGTTGGAATCAGATCGTTATGTATGTGAGATCTGCAACCAAGGATTCCAAAGGGACCAAAATTTACAGATGCATAGAAGAAGGCATAAGGTACCATGGAAGCTATTGAAGAGAGAAACACCAGTTGTTAGAAAAAGAGTTTTTGTTTGTCCTGAACCAACTTGTTTGCACCATGATCCTTGTCATGCTTTAGGTGATCTTGTTGGTATCAAAAAACATTTTAGAAGAAAACATAGTAATCATAAACAATGGGTTTGTGAAAGATGTTCTAAAGGTTATGCAGTGCAATCTGATTATAAAGCTCATCTCAAAACTTGTGGTACTAGAGGTCATTCATGTGATTGTGGTCGTGTCTTCTCAAGGTAATTAAATTATTTATTTTTTCATATATCTAAATATATTATACCTTTTTCAACATTTATCCTATGATTGATTCTTGATTCATAAAATGGTTTTGAGCAAATAGATCTAGCTATATATAGAATTTTTATTTTGAGAATCTTTATATATACTTCATGGGATGGGATACTATAGTTTTTTTTTTCTTTTTAAATGAAACATTTTTAAACATTGTCTTATGATGATTATAATGAATTGAGGAAAACTTGAGTTGTTTTACTTGGGATTTGACTTTAAAAAAGGGAGATATGTTTTTTGGAAGGGAATATAAAAGTAAAGAAAATAGGAATGGAGAGATAATTAAAAAGAAGAAGAAAAAAAAAAGTTTTCAAAAATATATATTTGACTGATGGAACCTTAATATAAAAAAAAAATTATTTTATTTTTCTTAACAAGATCACACTGTTCATTTCATTGACAGTTGGAGAACACAGTTTCCAATGCTCCGTTTTCCGTTGCTCTTATAACCGTTTTGTGTTTTCTTCAAAAATCATTCTTCCATTTCATTCTTTCCAATACCTTAAACATTTCTTTATGTTTTTTTCATGTATGTTTGTGTGAGAAACCATTAATATATTTTTTTATTATAACATTGCAATTTAATTTCTTCTAAACATTGAATCACATAAAAATGTGATTACTCATGAGAGTTCTTGACTATGTTTTGTCCTTTTTATTTTAGTGGAAACTGGAACCTCTTCTTCCCACCCCACCATTTGGAAAATCCAGTGGATAGATACCTTTTCCAACACCTTTTACATCCACTTTTTCATTTGTCTCTCTTTCTTTCTACCTTTCTTCCTTTGTACATTTTTTCTTAACTCTTTATATCTAATGAATTCCTTTTTATATTTTTGTTTCAAATCTTAATACTAGTAGCTAGTACTAAATTACTAATACTAACAAATGTTTCTTTTTCTCATCTTCTTCATCCTTTTATGTGTATTATTATCATTATATATAAAACACTATTATTAAATATTTGTAGTCAATTATTATTGTTAATTAGGATGATGATGATGATGATAATAACACACATAGTATTTTGCAATTCAGCTTTATGATTCTGGATTCCTTAAATAGTAATATTTTGTTGTTCAAATAAATTTATATGAGTAGACTTATGGATATTTGTAGGGTTTTTTTTACTCATCTTCTTTTCTTCCATTTATATATTTTTTTGTAGGGTTGAGAGCTTTATTGAGCATCAAGATGCTTGCAACATGGGAAGGATCCATAATTCAGAATCTCAACCACTACAAACACCAGCTGCATGTTTATCAAGAACAGCTTCAAGTCCAAGTCCATCAAGTGAAACAAATTTCAATACATGTCCATGGCAAACAAGGCTTCAAGCAATGCCAAAAACAACAAAAGAATCAACAATATTCATGAACCCTATTACTCCTATTACTACTATTACACCTTCTTCTCAAACTTTCTCCAAGAACAATAAACTTCTACTCCATCCAAACTTGGAGCTTCAACTCTCCACCACAAACAACACCAGCGCGTGTTTAACAACAGACACGCCTTCGATCAGAAGTGTTGGTACTGTAGAGGCTATTCAGAAGGTTAACCGATCAACTCAGTTGCATCTCTCAATCGGGTCCTCGGAAATGAGTCATGAGAAAAATGAATCAAACAATGTTAGAAACTCAAACTCATCACCAAAGGAGAGTAGCAATAGCAATGAGAAAGTTCAATCAACATCAACAAACCACATGGGTTTGTTGAGGGTTCAAGAACAAGCAAAGGAACAATTAAGGATAGCTATGGCTGAAAAAGCTTATGCTGAAGAAGCAAGGAAACAAGCAAAGAAACAAATTGAAATGGCTGAACAAGAGTTCAACAATGCAAAGAGAATTAGACAACAAGCACAAAGTGAACTTGATAAAGCTTATGGAATGAAACAACATGCAATAAAGCAAATCAATTCAACAATGCTTCAAATCACTTGTCAATCTTGCAAACAACAGTTTCAACATGAGGATAACTCTTTGGTGTTGAGCTATGTTTCTTCTGCCATAACTACTGAAGGTGGTGAAGTAGAAAATGATGATGGAAAAGGCAAAACAACTAATTAGATGTTAGATATCATCATCTTCATCACTATATTATCTTTTCTATGGTCTTTTTTTATTTTTTTCTGTCCACTTATTTAAGGCTAATTAATACCTTTGTGAATTGGTATACCATGGTGAAGAGTTATATGTTGGTTATGTAAGTCGGGATTAATTAATAGTTGGGGGTGGAAAAAAGAGTGTATTAATTCATGTAACTTGCAGCAGTTTGTGTGATGGTATTTGTTAATTTAATTTGGTATAAATGCAGACTATGATCATAAATTAAAGGGTTTCACTTATGTTTATGGTTTTACTTTTATTCTTTAATTAATTTCTAGCTCTTATGAATATCTTACATGTATAATTAATGATGACATGGGTGTTTATGTATATGTATATCCAAATGTAAACAAATACATTAACAAAAATGTTAAAGAGTGCCCTTAGAGTATTGATTAAAAGAACAAAAATAGAAATATGATATTAAAAAATTGTGAAAATGGTAAATTCAATTGTTTAAAAGTTTAAAAATTGTAATTTCCTTAGAACACTTGTTGATCAAACCTTTTAAATATCAACAAAATTTGTGGTTAATTCCGGCATATACAACCCTAATGATTATCATACAACAGTCCAAATTGTAGTCACAAACTATTTAAAAATAAATTAAATCTTGCTTATAACTTTTTTATATATGAATATTATGAGTGTGATAATGATGATAATGTTTATAAATAATGAATGTAGGTTTTTTTTGGGTGAAATATTGCAATGAATAAGGGTGCAGGAAAACACTGAAAATTTTCTACCTTAAAGTTTTGGTTGTTTTGGATTTTGTGTTTGGACTAGTTCTGAAGCATTAATTAAAGAAGTGTACACTACTGACAAAATAAAAATAATAATAAAAAGAGAAATAGTAGAAAGAAAT
This sequence comes from Medicago arabica, assembly GCA_946800305.1. Taxonomy (NCBI): domain Eukaryota; kingdom Viridiplantae; phylum Streptophyta; class Magnoliopsida; order Fabales; family Fabaceae; genus Medicago; species Medicago arabica. The sequence continues at coordinate 9,080,718 of OX326966.1, read as the reverse complement.
AGTGTAAGTTGTTCCTTTTAGGGTGTTATTGATCTGGCGACTTATAAATGTGAATAAAAAGCAAATGCATGTTTTTCAGTGCCACTGTTGTCACTGCAGACTCAGTCGTCACTTTCAAAGGCTTATTACAGACACAAACAAATCTATGATGATGATGATGAATTCACACACCTTCACTCACTTATCTTTGCATCAGAATCAGGGCCATGGCAGAAGTGGGCGCAACAGAGGACCCAGAATTAAGACACAAAAAAGAAAACACAGCATCTTTTCCTAATATGCAGAGACCATTCAAAGCTTGCTTATACATTCAAAGCTATTGCTACTGTTGTGTTCAAAATACATATACTCACTCATTTTCCTAAATTGTTATTTTTTTCAAAACATAATTAATAGTAAAAAAAAACTAGGGTTACTTTTTTTTCTTCATATTATCACATGTTTTATTTTAAATCGTATTTTTTTTAATTCATAATATCATCTGACAACATGTTATAGATGTATGAAGTCCAAATACTCTAAAATGACGACGTATTCGTATGGAATACCGATACTCTTCGGACAAAGTATTGGAATTAATTATTTTAATTTAAAATATATATTTCATCATATACTTATAAGATACTCGATATGATACACATAGATACTTTTAAGATACTTTACAGAGACGAGACGTAAGCGCCGGAGAAAAAAAATGAAGTGTTGTGAAAATTTAATAGACAAATATATGATTCATGATTTGACAAAAATGCTTTATGATTTGACAGAAAATTTCCATGATAGAAATTCAAAATCATTTTATTAGTATTATGTTTTATGTTCTTTCTTGTTTTATTGAAAAATAGATGTGTCTTTTTTATATTTTGTAGACAAATCTTTATAGCATAGTACAAGGCTATAATGAGATAGTATGAGTCTCTTTCAACTAATTAACCAAAGGTATTGAATTTCAAATCAAATAAGGATGTAGTAGAAGAGCAAACTAATTGTACAAGTATCTGGGAAAATTCAATATTGAATCATGTTTTTTTCAAGTTTCCTTCAACTTTTTAAATTCGGATTACCAAGGGTTATATGAGAACTAGAGATTAAGACAATTAAAAAAAGTGAGTATTTTAGCAACAAATATCAGTTATTAGTGCTTTATATTTAATTAATGGAGAGTGTTGAAAACCCCTATAAGTAGAATGATGGTGTAAATCAACTTTTTGAAACACCCTATTTTTATCTATTTTATTCTAACCTAGTTAATGGTCAGTTGGTCACTAAGTAGTATACACACACACATGCAATATGCGTGTGGTCGATCTGAAATACTGTGCAACTGGATATTACATTACAAAAACCAATACAAAAAGCTGTAAGTAAGAAAAGCCAAAGTCATGAGCAGGTTTAATAAAGGGGTCTGTATATATGTTTTAATTTCTTTATATAAGTTTCAATATCAGTTACAAGCTTTTTCTCTTGGACCATGTGCTTCTTCTCTCTTGTTAATGTATCGTTGTAATTGATAGGCTTTTACCTGACGCACAATATTGATGTACAATTATTATGAAAGTGGAAGGTTTGCAGTATCAACTGCCCAAAAGGGTCCTTTTTGTAACATTAAGTCTATAGTGGTGGGTGGGTTTAGTAATCCTTTTTTGTTAATTATATCACATTAATAAAAAAAATTACTTTCTCCCAAAATTATACTTCCTCATAATAACTTCCACAATTACCAAAGTGGGTTAAGTGCATATTTAGTTCCACTTCTAAAGAGATCAAAGTTGATTTTGGAGGTGTAGTATTGATTCTGACATGTTTGGTTTAAATATTGACTTCTCATCAAAAATCTCAAAATATAATTTCATCCCATTAGCATGTTAACTTGTTTGTCTATTTAAATGTGTCAAATTACTTATTTAAAGAGGTTAAGGTGAATAAGACTTTCAGTAGACTTACAAACCAAAGGAAGATTTCAAAAAAAGATCACGCTCAGATCCAAAAATAAGCTTATAACATGTAACATGCCATATGTAGTCTTGAATTTTTTATAATTTCTGACTCTGGTTTTCGCAAAGTCTAACTCATTCTAGCTTATTTCAACCCTTGATCAACTAAGGAACAAAAGAATCGCATGAGCACAATAAAAATAGTTGCAAAGAACATGAAAATATCATGCAAATAGTTGGAAGTCGCGATCTAACACATTATTATGCGGGTTTAGTCGAATAGCCGAGTAAGTACGGTTACAACATGATTTCAGATGGCCACACGATCATTGCTAATAGGACTTAGACAATTACATCCTTATCTACAAACTCTCTCACTTGATGCACAAATAAGATAGTGTTGTATTATGTACGATGTACGAGTTTATTTTTTCATTATTGGATCAATAAATTCCACCTTATCTTATTTGATCTAATAGTGAGACTTATTCATTCAAAAGTGAAAACAAATGTGTGCATTGTACAACACCTATTCCACTTGTCTATTATAAACCTGGCTTATAGTGTGCTAGATGTCCTTACAATACTAGGCACAAAAGAAAGGAAAGAAAACAAAAAATAACGGACCTAATGAAGCAAGATATAGGATGCTATATATATTGTACAAACCAAGCTGGTACAATTGTATAGATCTGCTTTTGTTTTTTGTTTTTATTAACTTATCAATCAATGACTTCCAATCACATGGATGAATGTATTTTATTCTAAAATTAACAACAAACTCTTTTTAGGAAATTGGTTAATTGATTTTGCAAAAGGGGCATGTTCCAGAATTTTTTTGTTTTGTTTTGACAAGTCTTGATATATCATTGAGGTTAGGTGATAAAGATGTAGTCAAGAAGAAGAACAAGGAGCATTTTATTAGGGAGAACCATATAAGAAAAAAGAAGGTAAAGAAAGAAAAAGACCCCTCCATATATAAAGCTTTGGTGCACCAATAATCTTGTCATGGCATTACATTGACAAAAACGCGTAAAACAAGGATATCCTATTAATTTTGGAGCTGATTGAGCCCTTCACAAATAGTCCTAATGGTAAATGTGACCCAACCATATCAGAATGTGCTTGCTTCTTTTGCTATAGAGTCTAAATACATTGGAAATCTCGATCCATCTATTAGGTATACATTAGATGAGGAAAAGCTATATGGAATTATTTCTTGTTTGAAAGTAAGAGAGCATATTTGTTAGGGAAATCTCTTCAATTATTTTTTTGATAAAGATAGAAACAAGAGAAGAATCTTTTTTCTTTAGGAATTGAAAGGTCATAAGCTGAGTTTAGATCTTTTATTTTTTTTTAAATAAAGACTTTTATTTTAATACAAAAGAAGTTGAAATGTTCGAGAAACATTTAAAACAAATGCAATGTTTTTAATTAAAAAACTATTTTTCAATATGTTTTCTTAAAAATTGGAAGGCATTCCACCTTTTTTAAGTGTGCTTATTTGTAAGGAACAACAAAGTTATTACTTCCAAAAATATATTCAGGAAACGTTTTCTAATTCTCTAAACATGCCAAAAAAAATCATTTAAAAATGTATTAGTCTTCTTAGCAACATATAACATATGTATAACACCACGATTTTTAATATTAAGTCTTTAATATTAATATGAGATAATATTAATATTATTATTTGATAATATTAGTATGGACTGCTTGATATTATTAAATTAAATCATTCGCGGTTGTATAAATTATGAATAATGAGGAAGTAGTGGAGTTAAATAATGGGAGAAAACTGTTTTAGTAAGGATACAATGTTTTTAGCAAGGATAAGAAGGTTGAGTGCAGACAGAGGTGCATTAGTAAAACTGGATAGGAAAAGGGTGTAAGTAGTAGATGTGTAGCGTTTAGTGGTCTGGACAGAGCGTGGTGTAAACAGCAAAGCTGCATAATTACAGAAATAATAGTAACCAGACTAGGGGTGCAAATGGCAAGTCAGTCTAAGAATTATGTGAGAAAAACACTAAGCCCAAAAGAATAGTTATAAATAGAGGAGAACATGAGAGAATTAGGGTTATAGAAAACATAAGAAAGAAACTGAGAGGAACAGAAGAAAAACTAGGGTTGTGGAGAAATAAAGCAAAGTAGGCAAAGAGATAAGAGCTTAGGGAGAAATTCAACCGTAGGAATTTATCAATTCAGCAAAACTAGAGGTAAGAGGAGAGTTATATTCATCATAAGAGTTGTATATTCATGTGGGAAGTTAAGAGTTCTTAATTTTTGATGTTTTATTTATTCTTATGATGAATCCTTGATATATTTTATTACTTTGTGTTGTTGCAACTATGAGTTTAATTGTAATTATGATTCTGTGAATTTGATGTTGTTATTATAGTTATTCCTTGTGTGTTGTTATAATTGTGAGTTTAATTGCAATTATGATTATGTGAATTTGGTGTTGTTATTATAGTTATTCCTTGTTTGTTGTTATAACTGTGAGTTTAATTATAATTATGATTCTGTGAATTTGGTGTTGTTATTATAGAAATTATGGTGAGTAAATGGTGATGGACTGCTGAGAGTTTTGAGTGATAAAGATTAATATTGTGAAACTAGGGTTAGAGTGACTAAATAGAGAGTTTAATAATGTGATGAGTAATGTAATAAGGTAGGTTGAATGAGAATTGATGTGTATTATGATCATAGAGAATCGGTAGAAAGAATTGGTGAAGATTGGTGTTAAAATATGGTGATGGTGGGCATATGATGAAGGAGAAAGGTTGAAATAACTAGTTTTTTGAGTGAATTAACTAGGTACAATATGGTTATAATTAGGTGGATTATGTGAACATTAATATTTGGATGTTAAGGTAACCTTAGGATGTGGTTTGGGGATGAATCTGGTGAGTTTAGGGTCGAAAACAGAGTTAGGGAAGATTCCCCTAAGCGAAATTGCAGCAAAACTGCGATTTCTAGAGTCAGGCTGTCACACACGATCGTTCCACTAGGGAGCACGACGCGTGCTCAAGTTTTTGGTCATCTTTTTGTTGTGTTGTTTTGGGGGCGCACGGTCGTGCCCTCAAGGAGCACGGTTGTGTACCCTTCCTAGATTTAGAAAACCCTACTTTTATGCCTTGAATGAGTTCCTAAAGTGTAGGATAGGGTCCCTAAGTAATGAACCTAAGAGAGAGAAGTGTGTTTAAGTGTCTTAGAAGTAATTCTTTAAATTAATGGTGAGCCTAAAAGATCTAATAGTTAAAGGAGTATAAGACGATTATTGGAAGAAATATGAAGCGGTAGTTTAGGATAGTTGATGATAACAAATAATTTCCTTAAAGTAATAAGGAGCCTAAGATAGTTGTCAGATAGAAGTGTAGAAGATTTAAAAGAAATAGAAGATAGAGTGTGGCCAATTAAGATTATTGAAGGTGTTAAGAAAAGCGATAAGACGAAATGAAGTCGAAGATAGGAAGAAGTGAGTTAAGTAATGAATAATTTTAGGGATAATATTAGTGGTAAGACGAAACGTTGAATTACTTAATGTTAGTAAGATGAATTTTAATGGTGTAAATGGTGCAGATATAGGGCGAGTTAAATGTTGTAATGACTGTGAGTTTAAGATAGGAACCATCTAAAGAAAAGTAAGATGAATATAAATGAAAATATGGGGTGGTGGTTTATAACAATTGACGACGGTAACGTTGATCGATAATAGGAGAATGAAACCTTAATATGTAATGAACTCTTTGTTGGGAATGGTTATGACATTATAATGATGTTGTAAATATCTTAAGTTAGAATGAGGGTATAGTTAGGGAAATTGTTGAAGTTGCAGGAGACGATAATAAAGGGAAAAATATTAAGCTTTGGTGGAGTCATGACTTAGGATAATGAGTCTACTAATAGTGAGAGGAATTAAGGAGATATAGGCGTTTCATTAAAGAGCTGAAGTAATATGTTAAAAGGTTGCTTTTAATAAGACAAATAGACGTAGAAGAGGTGTCATTAATAGACGTATGTAGTGAGTTAATATTAATTTTGATGACGTCCTTGGTGAAATATATATATTATTGTGATGACTATTGGTAATGATAAATACACATTGTGATGATGATTAATGATTAAAAAAATATTGTTATATGACGTTGAATAATGACAGGATAAATGTTGCTTATGATGACAAGTAAATGACGTGAATTACATTGTGTATAATGACGACTAAATGATGAGATAAATCCTATTGTGGTGTAAATTATTTATGATATGTTAATGTGTATTGTTTGGTGAGTCTTTTCTCATGCATCATATCATAATTAGGACAATGACGAGAATGACGGGTGTATGTTCAGTAACACAATTTTGACATATAAATAATGATGATTAGAAACCGGTATCGGTAAGCATATATGTAATAGGGATGAAATGCATCTTCTCATATACGTGTTGATGTGCTAAACTTTATGTTGTTTTGAATAATATGTGCATTATTGGTGTCTTTGAATTTGGTGATGTTGTGCATGATGTATGATGAATTACTTAATAAGGTGTTGATGTGATATTTGATGTGGTGTATTGATATTCTATTTGATGATGTGTATTGACGTGATGATGTGATTTTTAAATGACGTAATTATGGAGATAATGATCAATTAATGCTTTTAAATGAATAATATGTGTATATTTATGATTAATGATGTTTTATGTATTTAATTATGAGTTTATTCATTATGATTACTCAATCTTCTTATTTTGAATATATATTCATCCTAATTGCGGATTGGACGCTTGTGCCTTTGTTTCGTACAAATATCAAGGACGAGGAGTTCTTCTCGTCAATCATTCTTTTCATTATGAGTTTATTTTTGGATCAATGCTCTTATTTTGTAATATTTTAGAATTGAGATTTAATTTACTTTTAAAACTTTAATGTTAAGATTCTAGTTTTTCAAAAATCAATTGATTTGTTGAGAAGATATGATTGAATTTTGAAATTAATTTCGCTAAATTATTTCTAATTGAATTGACATGTATTTATTGATGAGAAACATGTGACCCTCTTGTATTACTAAATATTATTTGTATTTTTAATTTAGAAAAATATATTTGGGGTTTAGGGTGTTACAACATGGACTAAAATTGCTTGTAGGATGATTTTGGAGGAACTAAAAATTATGATTTTTTTATAGGACCAAAAACAAATTTAATCATTTATAATTCGGTTAATAGTGCTTTTAACCCCTGTAATATATGTCATTTCTGGTTTTCGCCCCTATAAAATTTTCGGTTTGATTTGCACCCTCGTAAAAATAAATTCCCAAAACACCCATAATAGGCCATTCAAAAACCAAAAATTTTTGAAAAAAAAAATCTAAAAATGGCCTATTAGGGGTGCTTTCCGGAAGAAAAAAATTACGAGGGTGCAAATCAAACCGAAAATGACATATATTACAGGGCGAAAAGCTCTATTAACCCTTTATAACTTAATACAAAGTACAAAATCTAATATAATGGTATTAATAAAAATATATTATTCGTATTTATTAAAGTTGGTCAGCATGATTTTAAGACTTTTTTTATTATCTCTTGTCTGGCCTATTTAGCTAAATACCTTCTAAATAAGTCTTATTTTTTCATATTTTAGAAAAGTCGTATCTTATTTAGGCCTAACATAGGTAAGACTGTAGGCGAACGACCTAACTCATTCTCACTTGTGTGAAAAAGTACAAAGAGATGAAACACATGGAATAAAATTGAAAACAAAAATTATTAACACCATAATGTTGAATAATAAACTTGATTTGGTCCATTGGTCTAAGTGTTAGGCTCAATTAGCAAATAAGGGGTGTAGTTCAAATAAAGATCTAGAGTGGTGTAGAACTAGATTGATAGTACAAAGAAATAGTATTAAATGTAATTAGTTAAGAGAAGTGTGTGGAACTCTTTCTTGAAGTGTATAGAAACTTGATCAATAATATGTCTTGAACTCTCCCTTGGATCCTATAAAAAAGGGAGAGTTCGTCATTTATAAACCAAGCAAGCAAACAAGAATCAAAGTATCATCTCAAGTAATAGAAATTGTTCTGCTCTCAAATAATCTCTCCTCCTCAATTTCTCACTATAACCTTATCATTTTCCAACAAAGTGGCATTAGAGCATAGGTTCTTAGAAGAAATTATTCCATGGTCATGGCTGATAATGGAGCAGCATCTTTGCAAGTTCCACTTCTTAAATGGATTACCTATGATTATAGGTCCATAAAGTGAAGATTGTTTAAAAAGGCTATAAGGAATCACAAGATGAGGATTCTTTAAGTCGAACACAAAGAGATATTTTTAAGGATTCAAGAGAGAGAGAAAAGATATCTACCTCATCTACCAAGCACTGAACGAAGATCAGTTCAAGAAAATTCCAAATGCAACATTTGTTAAGGAGACATAGGAGAAATTTCAAATATCTTGCAAAGGAAAAGACAAAGTAAAGAATGTACGTCTTCAAACTTTAAAAAGTGAGTTTGAATACTTACATATGAAAGAGTCAAAATTTATTTCTGAATACTTTTCAAGAGTCATCACTCTCTCAAATCAATAAAAAAAATGGTGAGAAGTTTCAAGACGTGAGAATTATGGAGAAGATGCTCTAATCATTAGATCCCAAATTTGAGCATAATATTATGCAAATTGAGAAGACAAAAGATTTAGATACTATGACAATATAGAAACTCCAAGGATCATTGCAAGCTTATAAGGAGAAGTACAAGAAGAAGAAAGAAATTACCAAGAAACTCCTCAAGATGCAACAAAAAGAGAAAGAAGAAAGTCAAAGAAATGAGAGGAGCCAACAAAGTCAAGACAGAGGTTGAGGTTGACGCCACGGTCAAGAAGAATTTAGACGTGTAAATGGTGGACGAGGTTCAATTTTCACCAGCAGCTTGTTAAAAAAAACAAAATCATTGGCAACAGTTATCAGAAAGGAGAGACCACATTAAGAGGACATCGTAGAGGATACTCAAACACAAAATATGAAAAATCTCAAAATCGATGCTAAAATTGTCAAAAGTTTGGCCACTGCGCTTTGGAGTGTAGATTTCACAAGAATCGATTAGAGGAAAAGATCAACCATGTGGAATAAAAAGATGACAAATTTGAAACAGTATTGCTAGAACGTGGAAGTAGTGAAGGAATCCAAGAAATTTCAAGGAGTATGATGAATCAATAAGTGGCAATGTCTAATTTGGAGATGATTCCAACATTCCAGTGAAAGGAAAAGGCAATATCTTAATTAACTTAAAAGATGGAAGACATCAATTTATTTAAATTGTTTCTTATGTCCCAAATATGAAGAACAATATTTTGAGTATGAGACAACTGTTATAAAAGGATTGTCATATTCACATGAAAGATTTAAGTGTCTCTATCAAAGATGGGAAAATTAAGTTGATCCATCGTGGGTTTTAGAACAATGTCTTCAAGGTTTTGATGATAAAAATGTATGAAAGAACAATTGACTCTTTTGATGTTTGTTCAAGTGTGAGGGACCATAGAAGTATATTCTGACTCTAAAATCAACATTCTGGCTCTGAAACACAATTTCTAATGACCTCACTTTGATGGTCAACGAAAAGTCAAAGCTCTAATCAATATGCATCAAGACATGATGACAAGCTCTGATCTAAAGAAAAGCTCTTAATAGTGAAGTCAACGGTCAAGAACATATGACTAATGTTGTCTTCTTCTGATGGAAACTCATCATCCAAGTTGTGTAGTACGTTTTATCTTTGATGGATTTAATGAAGAGCACGTTGCATAAAAAGATAAAATTTTTACAAGACAAAGATGATGCAACAAATTATTCTAAAAGACAAAGTTTTTACAAGACAAAGTTTTTGCCGAAGACGACCTATATGCGTCGACCGCCAAAAAAGGTTACCACTAAAGGGGCTCCATAGAAAGATAAACATATCTTTCAGAAGAAAAATAAGAATAGGATGAATAATTTTATTTCATCTGAAATGTGAACACTATTGATACAATAGGGATAAATGAAATATATAAGAGTGTACAATAGCTCATAGCTCATTCCATAAATTTAGGAAAATATACTTATTGTGGTTAATTAGCTTTGACTTATTTGCATTTGTTGCTCCAACTTAATCCTCCAATGGTTTTATATTAATTGTGCCACAATCATGGAGATTCTCTTCTTTCACTGATTTGATGCATTTGTACATCCTACATTTAATCCTCCAAAGACTTATTGTGCCACAATTAATTATGGAGATTATTTTCATTGAATGCTGATTATATTCCATAGTTGTTAACAGTTGGGGTACTGCTATTACCTTCCCTCAAACGAGGCCGAGGTTGAAGGCAGAGTTTGGTTTGAAAATGCATAAGGATAGCATTTGACATATCATAAGATACATCGAACCATTTTTAAATGCACAGTTGTAGGAGAATGCATGAATTGGGACACATAGTTAACACTGTATGAAAGATCAGGACGAGTAAGAGTGAGGTATTGTAAGGCTCCAATAAGTCCACGATAGTAACTTGGGTCATCAAGTGGAGTTTCATTTGACCCAATCTTGGTCTTGGCGCCAAGTGGTGTGCTCATCGGCTTACAATTAACCATGTTAGCTCGTTCGAGGATAGTAATAGCATAATGTGTCTGAGATTGATGGAGTCCATCAGTTGTGGGGAGTATCTTAATACCGAGAAAATGGTAAAGAGGTCTCAAGTCCTTCATGGAAAATTCAGATTGTAGGAGCTGAATGAATTCATATACTAGGGAGGTAGTGGATCCGGTTAGAAGTATATCATCTACATAAAGGAGAAGAATGAAGGATCCTTCATCAGAGAGCAAAATAAATAAATATGGGTCAACTAAACTACAAAAAAAACATAGTTAATAAGAAAAGAACTAAAACAGTCAAACCATGCTCGAGGCATTTGTTTAAGATCGTAAAGAGACTTTTGAAGTTTACAAACATGGTTTGGCAATTGAGAATCAGCCATGCACAGAGGTTGTTCCATGTATATGTTTTCAGAAAGCACACCATGCAGAAAAGCATTCTTTATGTCAAGTTGTCGAATGGGCCATTTATTAACAAGGACTATTGTGATGATTAACTGTATGGTTCCTGGCTTAATTACAGGAGAGAAAGTTTCAGTATAGTCAACTCCATCAACTTGGTGATATTTCTTTGCAACAAGGCAAGATTTGAGGCGTTCTAGAGACCCATCGGGTTTGAGTTTTGATTTGAAGATCCATTTAGAGCCAAAGACATGCATGCTAGGAGTGCGAGGAACAAGTTCCTAGGTTTGATTCTTATGTAAGGCTTAGTTTCTTCGTCCATGGAGGATTTCCATCTGGGATGAGCTAACAATGAACGACTGTTATGCGGGTTATGTGGAATTTCAGAAGAAGGCATAATGATCAAGGCATACTTAGGATTAGGCTTTACAATCTCGTGTTGTGATTGAGTAACAATTGAATGTGCAGGTACATCATGTGGTATTTGAATCAATATAATTTTAGGTTGCTGAGTTGAATCAGGAGTGGCAGACTCATCTTCACTTTGTAAATGGTGTGAGGAGTGTTCAGGTTGCACATGTTGCTCAGGTTCGGTTTGTGAGGACTGTTCTGGTTGATCAACAGGTACAGTAGGAAGCTGTAAGGTAGTAGAGTTCAATAAATTTGTGGGAAACATAATTGAGCATGGTGGTGAAATGGAATCTATTGTTGAATCTGCAGATGAGCTGGAATTAGTATGAGGCAGCCAAGAACCAAATATACTAATTACAAGTGGTGGAGAAGGAATAGTATTATGGTGATTAATCTTATATGGAAAAAATAACACATCAAAAACAACATGTCGAGAGATGAAAAATTTCTTACTACAAGGATGAAAACATTTATATCCTTTATATGTATCACTATATCCAACAAAGACAGAGAATTGTTTTTGGATCAAATTTGTGGTGTTGTGTGTCCCAAGTGTAAGGGAAGCATTTAGAGCCAAAACCTCGCAGTGATGAATAGTTTGGATGTGTCCCATGTAAGGCAAAGTAAGGAGTTTCAAAATTAAGAGAAGAAGATGGGAGCCTATAAATAAGATGGACAGATGTACTAAAAGCTTTGACCCGTAGGAATAAGGGGGCACCACTATGGAACAACATAGTCATACCTAGTTCCCTTATTATTCTATGTCGCCTTTCGACCATGCCTGTTTGTTCTGGTGTATATGGGCATGACACCTGATGAATTATACTTGTCAAACAAAAATGATTTGAAAGTTTGGATTTCATGAACTCACCTCCTCCGTTAGAATGAAAAACCCGGATTTCCTTGTTAAATTGTTTTTTTAACATACTTCTCAAAGGACAAATTAGCATTAACAAAATCAGATCTATGTTGTAAAGGAATATCCCATGTATACTTAAAGAAGTCGTCAACCAAACATGCATAATATCTAAATTTAGAAATAGATACAACAGGAGCAGGTCCCCATAAGTCACAATGTATTTTTTCAAATTGCAACATAACTAGAATGCTCAGAAGAAGAAAAAGGCAATTTACTAAGTTTTCCCAATTGACAACTATCACAAAGATGTTCATGTTTCAAAGTTCCAACTACATCAATTAACCTTTTATTCTTTAGTAATTTTAAAGCCAAAGTTTAAGGATATCCTAGTCTTTGATGCCAAATATTTGCTGACCCAGATGTGAGCGATGTAAGAAATATAATTCAGGAAATGAAGAAAGAACATATAAGTCACCCTTGCGTCTCCCAGTGATCATTGGTTCCCCCGTTTCTCGTTCCTTTATGCAAAAATTAAAATTAGAAAACTCATAATTAACAGGAAAATGTTTGGTTAGTTGGCTTACAGAGAGCAAATTTTTTGTTAAATTAGGGACAAGTAACACATCATGAAGAGGTAGTGTGACATTCTTTTGCTAAATGAAGGAATCCCCAATACCATGAATTGGCAGAGGTGAACCATCAACAATAAGAGCATAACCCTTACCTGAACATTGTTGAATGTTATTTAACATATCAATTGTACCTGTCATGTGAATGGAGGCTCCGGTGTCTGAGATCCATTCTGTTTCAGCAATTGTGTCGTCCAAGGTGAGTGTTTCCAATTCTTGAAATAGGTCATTAGATTGAGTATGTTTCTTGGGCACCCACCAACATATCTTTGCTATATGGCCTACTCTGCCACAATATTGACATTTTTCATTCCGATAGAGATCCCGTTCTGCAAGAGTCATACGACGCTCTCCTGGTGGTGGAGGACGTCTCTGTTGAGAGGTCAAAGTGTGTTGATTTTTATTTTGGCTACTAGGTTGTTGGGCCTGGAACCCTCGCCCCGTCGATGTGAAGGTTTGAGAGTTTCCACGGTTTCGAGAGGAAAAGTGTTGAGATCTTTGTTGTTGGCCATAGAAGGCCATTTGAGGATTAAAAGAATTATGCATCTTGGCATGACTGGAAAACCAATTGCGTCGTTGATCAAGGCTCTGGAGCTGTGATATGAGCTCAGAGTATGATGGCCTTGAAGGTTTTAACATCGTTGTTTTGAAGGTTTCATAATCAGGGCCAAGGCTTGTGAGAAGGTAGAATACCTTTTCTTTGTCTGGAACTAGGGCTGGCAATGATCCGAACTAACTCGACAATAGTTCGAAACTCGATTCGATAATTATCTCGTTGAACTTGGTTCATGAACCAAATGAGCTGAACTTGAGCTGAAAATTAAGTTCGTTAAATAAATGAGCTGAACTTGAGTTGTAGATAGTTCGATTCGATTGGTTCATGAACTGGCTCGATAATGTGTGTTAGTCTAATATTTATTTGCTTGTTTTTAGAGGAATTATTACTAATTTAATTAACAATAATTATAATAAAAGAATGGAAAAAAAGAAGCTAATAACATACTTGTAGAGGCTTTTAACTAAACACATATGTATACTAATTAGTCGCACATCGGAGAGTTTGAAAGCATCTAACAGAAGACGTGGATATAAAAAGAGGAGTGCGCTGCACATTATATGGAGTACACTACTACATGGACTGTGCTACACTACCATTGTTATAATTTTCATATAATTATAAAGTTATACTTTTTTCTTAAGTAGTCTTAAGACCAGCATGTATGAGTTCGAAGAGATCACTAGCCCTTTCACCTTGACCGGAAAAAGGGGCCTTTGTCATCTTTCCTAATAAACAAGATTGACATGTCTCATATGATTCAAAATCAAAAGAGTCCAAAAGTCCATCTTTATGGAGTTTGGAAATGCGATTTTCATTTATATGGCCTAAACGACAATGCCAAAGGTAATTTGGATTCAACTCATTAGGTTTCATCCTTTTAGCATTAATGTTATAGATAGGCATATCAAGATCTAGGATATAAAGTCCATTAATCAAAATTGCATTAGCATATAGAATATTATCCAAATAAACGGAACAACATTTGTTCTTAATGGTAAAATAAAAACCAGCCTTGTCCAAACAAGAAATTGAAATAATATTCCTGCTAATGGCAGGTACATAATAGCAGTTTTCTAAATTCAATAAAAGACCACTAGGTAAGGTCAATACATAAGTTCCAACAGCTAAAGCAGCAACCTTTGCTCCATTGTCAACTCTAAGATCGACCTCGCCTTTTGCCAATGCTCTACTCGTTCTCAGCCCCTGCACATCAGTACAAATATGAGAACCACATCCAGTATCTAATACCCATGATGTAGAAGTAGACATATTAATTTCTATAACAAAAATACCTGTAGAAGTAGTAGGAACATTTCCATTCTTCTTATCTTCCAGATACTTTGGGCAGTTTCGCCTCCAGTGCCCCTTATTGTTGCAATAGAAGCACTTGCCCTCCTTAGCCACGCCTCCAGTAGGCTTCAAAGCTTTGGTTGATGGCTTGGCAACAACTTTGCCTTTGCCATTTCCCTTAGACTTATTAGGCTTCTTATTGTGCTTTTTGAACTTGCCATTATTAACCATCAAAATGGCCTTTCCCTTTCCTTTCATGTTTTTCTCAACAGTTCTCAACATAGCTGCAAGCTGTGGAAGTGTTTTGTCTATATCATTCATTAGGAAATTCTGGACAAAACTGTTGAAGCTTTCAGGCAACGATTGCAAGACAAGATCAACAACCAGTTCCTGCTCAAGGACAAATCCCAATCGAGCTAGGTTCTCAGAATACCCAATCATTTTGAGTACATGAGGTCCTACAGGACTTCCTTCTGACAGCTTGGTAGAGAAAAGGGCTTTAGAGACATCAAACCTCTCATGCCTTGCCTGCTCTTCATAAAGAGTCTTAAGATGTCTGATCATATCGAACGCGGTCATCCCTTCATGCTGTTTTTGCAGCTCGGGAGTCATGGTTGCTAGCATGATGCATGAGACTTCCACGGAATCATTGAGATGCTTGGTATGAGCATTTCTCAGAGCCGCAGAAGCTCCAGCAGGTGGTGCCTCATGAATGGGTTCATCCAGCACATACAACTTTTTTTCGTGGGTGAGGACAATCCTCATGTTACGAAACCAGTCCAAAAAATTAGTTTCAGTCAATTTTTCCTTTTCAATGAGAGATCGCAAAATGTTGGTTGATGTGTTATTGGCCATCTACAATTTTAAAATATACAAAATAAGTATCATGAAATAACATATTTAATTTGGCCTTTAATTAAATACGCTCCCACTATTTTACTCAAATCAAATGACCTTCAAACACTTGACTCGGAAAATCCCGTTGGAAGATTTTCTAGTGGATTGAAATCCTTATTTCACTTTGCTTTAAGTCAACGGGGGCTGTACTTAAAACTTAGTTATTTAGGTAGGAACATTTCCAATTGTATCTTATACAACTTTCAAATCAATTAGGTGAATAACTCTTACTCAAGTCTATCATATAAACATTACCTAATTATTGCTTCTAAATTTATTCTAATCTTATTAAAATTAATTTAGTTAAGTTAAACCCAAAAGAATAACACTTGGGTAAATTGGATTACCGCACCGCAACTTACTAGTATAAAATATGCGCTTCACGGAGGCAAAACCCACATATTCGATATTAGTCTTGAAGGGTGTTAAACTTTTGGAAAGCATTAAACTTAATATTTCAAATTTGAAGGATTTTTATTAAAGTTGATCTCACCTTACCATGGCTTATATATCATATATATTCGCACTCCAATCATAACATGCATAACAATTATACAAAGTAAAAGTGACATGATTATGGCCATCCTAACGCTATGATTCTCTCAAGCCAATGAGAGAATCTAAACTAATCCTAGAAACGACCTTGCTTCTCCAAGCTTGACTTCCAGGACTATCCTAACGTCTTGAGTCCTATTACCTCCTTGTATTCTATTTACATTACATATTAAAGAAACTCGTTTTACATACGAGGGAGTGGATGAGAAGAGAATGTAGAATAGAGACTTAAGAGAGAGGCACGACACGCAGGCCGTATTTCAATATCCAAAAGAAATAAATAAAAGGACTAAGGCCATAATCATTCACATGATAATAATAACAAACACAGTTTTATTATTATTAATTATACCTTATAATTAAACAAATTAAATTAAAATTCGACATATGATCACACTACGCAGATTAGCCGGGGGTTCCGCTGCCCGGTCAGCGGACGGTGGTTCCCCTATCCGTTTCAGCAAACCCTAATTCTGTCACAACAATCTGATCTTATTAAACAAGTACTCTGATTGTTTATTCAAGTATCATGATCGAGTCTAGGATGCTTCACCAGAATCGGTTACGAAGCTCCATACATCAGATCAATTAATATGAACAAATATCATCTGACTTATTTAAACTACAATCAAATCCAGTATATCATATATACTGTTGTTATACAGAATTTACCAATCACACTTATGTCGATGTGTATAATCAAAATATTGATGCTTCACCAGAGTACACAGAATCGATTACGAAGCTTCAAACAAATTGATCATCCATGCACATACACGTGATTGATATTTATTATTTGTGTTTTATGATCGATCAATCATGTTTCTGTCGATATGTATATTCGAAACGTCGATGTTTCACCAGAAACGGTTTCTGAAACATCGAATCAAATCAAAGAGCCATGCACAGAAAACATAATATGATATGATGCCAATTTTAATTCTCTTTATTATTTAATTTCATTCAATATGTTTAATCAAATTAAAACATAAAGCAGTAACAAAGCAATCCGATTCAAGGTTTCGTAATTGGCTCTGATACCACTGAAGGAAAATCGATTTCATAAACAGAATAAGCAGCGGATAAAAAATTTCGATTTTCTTTCCTTGGATCATTACGAATTACACATGAATCAGTGATTCGATTGTTACCTCGAAGTGTGGAATCTGAAAGCTGGAATCTGGAAACACAATCACAGCAAAGCAAGCAGCAAGCAGCAAAGCCTCTAGCAAGTCCACACGAACAGTGCTCCTCCAAAACTCGGTGCTAGCCAACGAATCAGAAGTTTCAGAGAGTTTAGGGTTTCAAAACGTGCAACCTCAAACTTCACCACTAGGCTTCTATTTATAGAACTCTTAGTGTGCTCTGCAAGTTTAGAAGTCACTATTGGGCTTCTGTAAGACCAATAACATGTTTAGTAATTCTGCTAACTAATTAGCGTTATTTACTAAACGCACCCCTTATATAAGTCATACTTATATATTTCTCTTTTGACTGTTCTTTGTGTGTGACCCTATAGGTTCTAGTCACGTTGGCAATAATATTAAATCTAATATTCAATACTATAAACAATGAGCGGTATCTAGCAACACATCATTGCTACCCAACTGACGAGAATGTCAAGTGATCTGACGAAACCTTTTTCCATGATAATACTTATGCATACGATTACTCCTTTGTCCTAATATCTTTATTGATCTCAATGCATAGATTTTGTCACCATTGTGTAGATCAATATTTATATTTCTTGATTCCAAAATATACTGAATAACGAATAAGTCCAATATCCTATATCGACTTAGTTCGGCATGGCCATGCAGTTTTACAGTCATATTTCATCAAGAGGTCTATAGATATATCTCCTGTTTATGAGGAGGGACAAATCCCATCTAGGACACTCATGTCCCTCAGCATGATTCATCAAGTACCCATCAACCAACGTTATGGTTATCCTTTTACAGACAACATTAGAATGGCAACAAAGCACTTGAGTCCACATCTAGGGATCATAGTGGTTTCAGGTCAAAGAGCGATGTACACTATTAACATTGTGAGAATATCTTATGACAATCTCATAACTTACTATGTAGTATTCTCACGATGGGTCTATCCAGTATAAATATTACTCCTAACATTTATACCTATGTATAGACTTGATATCTCATATATATGACCCATGAGATGCGGTCATCAGTCTTCATACATAATAGTCTCGACGCTTTATTATTATCCTAATTCATATTAAAGCTTGACTACGGATACATTTAAGAATAGCTTTCTTTATGATAATGTAATCTCATGATTAAGTCACACTTAATATATTATTACATGAACTATCTATTCTAAGGACTTTATTAACATTACTATAAATATATAATAAAGAGTGTCATATATTATTTAATAATAAAAGTCATGATACATAAGATAAGTTTCACATAAACTATTGGCCTCTAGGGCTTATACCAACAGTATTGTGTGCAAACAAGAGAGTGTAGTACTATTGGCTTGGGACCTGAGAGTGTGCTCCTCCTCAAAGTCTCAGGTTTGATTCCCTCTAGTGCCAATTTAGGTGGGCTAGTTTAGCTTCTTCAAAAAAAAAAAAGTGGAGTAGTGGACTAGTGGTTGTACAATTGTACTATTGTCCTTTTACTGCGCTCTTCAGTGGATAAGAATTCAATGCCTTCTAATTCCTCTAAAATAGTCGTTGCTTCAGGCTTATATTCCTTCTTCAAACTTGTGTCTTCAAATAACCAAATAAACTTACGTTCAGGTTCAGGCTCTGAAGACTTCAGACTCTGGTGACTTCAGACTCTGACTATCAGCTTATGATGTCTTCGGACTCTGACTTCTTTAGACTCTGACTTGCAACATAAGATTCCTTTGTAAATTCATTTTCTCTCATTTGTTCTTCCAAAATCAATACCTTGTTTTAAGACTTATAAATTTTAGTCTATGATCCTGCACACTTGAAAAAATATTAGCATATCCAATTGAATTTTTAATACCTTATTACCATCCCATCTTAATTATTATTTTTTATACATTGGAACTTACTCTAATACCTTTCATTAATATGAATATTGCATATTCAATTTCATTTCCTCTTCCCCTTTCTCTTTCATCTGATATGTGTTCCTCTTTTCTTCTCCAAACCAAAGCAAATCGACCGGACAACATCCACCACCACACCACCGTCAGCGAGCCGCGATCACTCTCCTCCTTCTCCATCCATCACTGTCGCATCCTCCTACATCTTCTGTATTGATTATTCAGTTTAGAGAGCTATCTTCATCTCTCTCCTCAAACTCCAATTCTTGTAACTTGTAAGGTAATGTGATATTGAATGTAATTGCCTTCAATTATGATTTTGATTTGATGATTACATGTTCTTCAATTGATTGCCATGATTTTTCATTTGTTGTTGTTAGGGTTATTTGTAGTGGGATTGTGATGTGCTAGAAGAAATATAACTTTACATAATTGTTTATGTAATTAGATGTGTTAGGCTATTGTGATAGTAGATCATGTGACTATATTTTGTTAAGGCTAAAATATGGTTTTGGTCCTTGCAAATATGCCTAGTTTTGGTTTTAGTCCCTGTAAAAAAAAATTGTTTTTGATCCCTGCAAAATATTTTGTTTTTGAAAATAGTCCCTCCAGGGACTATTTTCAAAAGTAAAATATTTTGCAAGGACCTTTTTCAAAATCAAAAGATTTTGCAGGAACTATTTATCGAATAAATGTGTTCAGTCATCATGTGCCACTTGTGCAAATCATCACAAAAGTGGGGCAAGGGACCAAAACCAAAACGAGACATATTTGCAGGGACCAAAAACAAAAACAAAATTACAGGGACTAAAACCAAAACTAAGCATATTTGCAGGGACCAAAACCATATTTTAGCCTTTTGTTAACTATTATTCTTGTTTCTATCTTTAATCGTTATAAATTGAAAGAAAAAAGTTAGTATGAAACAAAGATATTGTTTATGCATAATATGAAACAAAGATATCTTTACTTGACATGTTGTTTATGCATAATATGAAATAAAGATTCCTTACTATTAATGTACTAACTTTTTTTCTTTGCATAATTTACATAATTTTTAATGTAAATAGATGTGTTAGGCTACTGCGATAGTAGATCCTGTGATAATATTTTATTAATTTCTTTTGCAATAAAAAAGTTAAGATGAAGATTCAAAGAACCGATTATATTTTCAAGAGAAAGGCCGTTGATATTGAAAGAGTTGAAGTTATAATTTCACCATCCAAACCTGAACAAGTTCATGATAATCCAAGAATTGAAGAAAATGAGCCTCGTCCTTCAAATGTTAATAGAGTTGATGTCCCGGATCACAAGTATTCATTTCTATTGGCTTTAAAAGTTGGAGGGGAGTTAGGAATGGCAATGATGGTTCCTTTCTTAAACATATAGATAAGGATCCTTACTCACCACACAACAATGCAATGAAAGCTTGTCAAAACTTCTTGTATCTATCAAGATGGACATCTTAGAAATGTTATTGAAGTGCAAAGTTCAAGTCAAATTATTGACCTTAATGATTGTCGTTCAACAACAAGATTTACGTGTTCTCGCCTTGAAGAGAATCAAGTAACAATATAGCATTATTTTAGAGTTGAATTTTTTTTTTACTACCAGTGACAAACAATTGCAAGAGTTGAATAGCAGATTTAGTGAGAAAGCAATGAATTTGTTGACTCTAAGTTGTGCTTTGTCTCCTTTGGGTAGATATAAAGCTTTTGACATTGACAGTATATGTACTCTTGTTGAAAAATATTATCCCATAGATTTTAGTGACCAAGAGAAGATTAATTTACCATTTCATCTTCGACATTTCCTTTTTGAGGCTCGTTAATCATCAACTTTGAAAAATTTATCAACTATTCAAGAATTATGCTCATGTTTGGCTGCCAATGGACCACCCAAAAAATACTTGTTGCTTGATAAGTTGTTGCGTCTTATTATGACTCTTCCATTTTCTACAGCCACAACTGAAAGATCTTTTTCAACAATGAAAATTATCAAGTCTAAGTTGAGAAACAAGATGGGACATGGGTTTCTAGCAGATAGCATGTCAGTTTATATTGAAAGGGAAATTAGTGCATGTATTAGTTTCGAATTAATTATTGATGATTTCGAGTCACTCAGAAAGCGTAAGGTGTCACTTTAGGTATGTAATGATCGACTTTATATATTTTAAATGATCGAGATTTGGTTTATTACAACTTAAATGTGTTGTATACAATATGATTTATATATTTTAGTTTATTTTGAAGGCGGTCACCCCAAAATTTTTTGTCTGGCTCTGCCACTGGATGTAGCTAGTGATGGTCATTGTGGGTTCCGTTATCAACTTCAAAAAAAAGCTTATCGGTGAAAAAAATGAATTTTATCGGCAGCTGATTGGGTCGGATAGGCAATATAAATAGGTCTTAGGCGCTCTAACCTTTTTTTGGTTGGTCCTACACCATTGGATAAATGTATGATCATGTCGGATATGAGTTTCCTCATTGCATAGAGATACAAACATGTGGTTGTTCTATTGGCCATTGAGAATGGGTGATCAGAAATCTTTTTTACTTTATGTGGTGCATCGTCACATAGAGACTGAATGATGTGCATGGCACATGTGAATTACAACCATTTTTTGATGATATATTTGAAGGATGGATGTCATATTCCTCCCACTTCTGCGCTATGGAGACAACAGTATCGAGATGATGCAAAAAATTGACCTGATATATATATATATTTATATATCAGTCTGATGGTTGACTATAATGAACTATGTCAGATGACGGGTCATGAGGTAGTAAGAGATGACTAATATTTTGTATATTGATGAAAATCTTGATCTTGAAGAGAATGTTGAAGATGGGGTGAAGATCGAAAAGGATGAAAGCTTTAATCTTAATGTTTGTAGCATAGATCTTGGGGCAGATTAGTTAAAATGTACATCATTAGTTAAAATGTGAAATGATATAAATTCAACTTTTTTAGTATAATGATATATATAATGATTTTTTGATATAATTATAACTTCATTGTCCTTTATATTATTTTATATATTGAAAAAATTGTTGAATCTGCAATGACATGCATTGCTGCCTAAACTGAAAGTTTTCAGACTGTAAAATCCAAAATAGGTTTCGGATTATAAAATTTGAAGGGTATTTTTAAAAAATAATAGGGCGTGTAAGAAACAGATAGGGTGGTAAAAATAATAGTCTATTTTCAATGTATTTAGTAGGCAAGACAAGTGAGGCCCTAAGTGAGTAATCATACATGTTAATATTAAGTGAACAAAGAGACTACTTTCCACACCCTACCATCAGTTCAAATTGGAAAGTATGCTTTTAGAAAAGGATGTTTTTGGCATCTAGAGTTTTGTTACAAATCGATTCTCTCTAGATTGGGTCATGTTAACTAGTATCCTTAGGGTACTATGAAACAAAAAACAATTATACTTCCTTCATTTCACAATACATGTTGATTCAACTATTTTGCACAACACAACTTTGACTACTAATATATTTAATAAAAAATTATATTTTGAAAATATACATTGAGACAGATGGAACAACATCTTCTATGCTAATATTTGTATTTATATAACTCACTTGGGTTGACCTACTGGTAATGGCTTGGGATCTGGGAGTGTGCTCTTCTTTGAGGTCTCAAGTTCGATGCTCTCTAGTGTCAATTTAGGTGGGCTAGTTTAGTTTCTAACAAAATATTAAAATTTATATATCAGTAACAAACTCTATGGCATAAAAGTGTTCACCTCCAAAAAGATCATTAAATTGTCAACGGAGATTGGTCCAGATGTTCATATTCATAAGGACATGAGAACAATTCATCGATGTCAATGTATAGATTTGGTTGATAATTACCTTGATGTGTATCCTGAACCCCTAAACACAACGAGTTGAGATCATTTTCATTTGCTACAATAAATGATAATATTCATTATTATAGTTTTGGCACAAATACATAATATAGATGCACATATTTCTAAAATATATAACTTTAATTAGACATTTATACACCAAAACTATAGTAATAGATATTACCATTTATTATAGCAAATGGAGAGGATCTCAACTCAAACCCAACTCACCTAAATATTTTTCTTAAAAAATTCATTAAATTTTACACATTTAAATGTATGCTTATGTGTAATTTATGCGATCCAAATGAGGACACTTCAAACAATATGATGAATTTTTAGCAACGAAAGCGGGAAGAAAGTGGTATCCTGGTCACAAACATACATCTAACACCTTTGTTTATGGACCCATAGTTTTGATAGAAAGACCAAACGATTCCTTGCTCGAAGCCATCATTGTAATTGGACCTACTTCATCAAGTGGTTTCGTACAGTTTTAAATTTGAATAAGGCCTGCATTTAATCTCAATATTCCATGAGTAGAAACCTAAAAATATTCAAAGTGGTCCAAAGCTGTGGATATACTTGCATGTGATGGGGAAAACTTGGTAAATTTCATCCAAAGCATATCATTTTCATGCAGTCATTGTGATGCTTGGGAACATAGAATTTATTTAATATAATAAAAGGATCATAACATATGATATAGTGACGGGAATCTTTATGTTTTTTCTAATCTACAATTTTATTTTTTATAAAAAAATATGTTACATAATCAATGAAAGTTGAGTCTAGCAAAAAGAATTATAGAATACTACCACAGTTTAAAGAATCAATGCCCAAATTTGCTGAGAGAATTACTCATATTTAATAATCGACGTCCGATATATCTTGAATATGATTATCTCTGAGAAAGAAGGCTTATACAGGAAAACCTATAATATGAAAGAGTAGTGATATTACAACAATCAATTGAGACAATTTTTGTGACAACTTCTTTTTTTTTCACTTTTTATTGATCAAAAACAATGGAGAGATGAAAAGAAAGTGATAGAATAAAAACATAATGTGAGTATAAGAGAGAAAGTTATTCAAAAGTTGTCATAAAATGGTTGTACAAATATCATTTTTCAATATGAAATTGTCCTTGGTAGATTAATAATCTGACAAAAAATTATCAATTACCCAACATTTTAAAATTGCGCTAATTTATAACACTAAATTGTCTAACCTTATTTACATATTAAATTGGTAATCCACTTGAAATTATTGTATATGTTATGCTTTTCTTTTTCCTTTTTTATTCAGATGAGGGAATATATTAGCAGAAATTTACAATTTGTTACACTTGTTATATTGGATCACAAGTCAAGTAAGGCCCGGATGCATGAAAGTAAGCCTTGTTTTATGTTGGGCTTACTAACAAGTTCATTGAAAATTGCTTTTTTACCATTCAGTTTTGCTCGTTCCCACCTCAACCTTCTTAAAAATAAAATAACCCCAACGTAAGTTAACTCACGCTCCGTAGAATCAGCGTAATTTAACTCATATTGAAATCCATTGCGAGTTAACTTGAGTTAGTTTTATGTAAGCTAACAAACCATCAATTCTCGATAGATATGTTGTTTTTTTAAACCCTTAAACGTGCATATTTTTAGAATATATTATGTTCATTTATTAATTAATTTTTTAAAACACATTTGCTAAATTTTTAAAAAGCATGATTCAAAATAAATCATAACTTAGAAATACACAAGTACGCACAATTTATTTAGTTTTAATTTCATCTCTGTTCAAATCGAGCAATAAACAAAGCGTTGTGTTACATTACATTACATTCTCCCTAAGAATGTTGTATCATCATCATGTTGGGTTTGATTTATATTCATGGTAGTTTGCTGAAGATGTTGACATTGAAGTGTCTTATACTTAGTGTAAAGGTTTGCAAGTCTCTTTAGAAACTCAAAAGAATGAAAAGAACGCATCACATATATTCTACTGAATGAACTATATAGGTTCTTACATAAAAATCATTCATATAAGATGAATTGTGACAAACACGAATGCATTCTAATATATTCTTTTAAACTTAATCCTACTGCCCTGCCAACTGAAAAGTTTCAATTGACAAAAGAGTCTGATCAAACTCAAAACAACATCTTATAAATGCATTCACATCGTCACACTCATTTCAATTAGTTTTCACATGTGTATTTTTCAATTAAAAAAAAACACCTCACCAATAAATTAAAAAATAAAATAGAAAACGATGAAAACAAATTAAAAACAATGATGCATCACTTTTTTCTAGAAAATTTCTTCAACCATCATCTTCTTTTTCCATAATCATTTCTCTAGCTGTATATTTCTTAGGCATTTTTTCTCTTAACCACAACATTCATAAAAGTTTCATTTATCTCCTTGACAACAATCACAATTGCTTCATCATCCTTTGATTCACTTCTTCTTCCACCCCTCCTCCTATTCCTAGACCTGAATCATCATCAATCACCGTCAGGTAATAGAGAAAAAGACATATCCAACGTCGGAATCTCACCAGAATGTGCCCAAAAAATAAAAAATGCCTTTCTTAACGCTGACCCAGATCCTGCCACTCCTTCACTATCGCTATTCATAATTTGATTTATTTTAATAATGAACATGGTGAAAAAGGGTCGATCTGACGTATATCTTTTCGCACCCATATAATTTCTATCCCTGACTTATGTCTCGTGATTTTGGGTTATCCTCACTATTGATTTAAGATATTTTAATAATAAACATAGTGAGAAAGGGTCGATCTGATGTATGTCTTTTCGCACCCGGATAATTCCTATCTCTGACGTATGTCTCGTGATCTTGGGATTATCCTCATTCTAAAGACTTTAAAATCAATCTGACACACTTAAATCCTTTTTTTAAAAGGAAAGATGGATAATGTTTTATCCATTCCTCCGACACATGCAAAAATTAAGCCTCCTTATGCGAGCACACAAGCTTTTGTTGTATCGACGGAATGCGACATTAACATTATTCGTTACATAATTTGTTTTCTCTAACCTGATATTGTTTATCCATTCCTCTAACACATACACATGCTTAAGCCTCCTAATGCGATCATACAAGCATTGTTGTATTAGCGGAATGCGACATAAGCATTATTTGCTAAAAACAACCAACCCGCAAATCTTTTATTACAAATAACTACGTAGCTTTGAGTTTCCTATTGCACACGGGAATACGTAGGAGCGGGATAGCAACATCTCGTAAAGCACCCCAAATGAACAATATTTTTTGTTTTAATAATGTAGAAATAAGAAACCAGCACATGGGCATTTTAACCTAAACCTGTGAGAGTAAACAAACCTTCCCCCTAATTGGTTCCCGTTGATTACAACGGATGCGAGGGGTGCTAACACCTTCCTCTTGCATAACCAACTTCCGAACTCATCTCATGGTTCACAGACCATGTTCATCCAAGGTTTTATCGATATTTTCCTTTCCCTCTTTTGGGATAAATAAAGTTCGGTGGCGTCTCTGTTATCGTTGCGAGTGTTTACATTCCTGGCCATATATTTATTTTTCGCGCCGCGAGAGGCGATCAAACTCTTCATCACCAATATTTTTCTCTTAGTTGTTGCTGAAAACATCCATTTCCGACGTAAATTGTTGGATTCAGTTATTGGAAGAATCTGAATAATGAACTTATGCATATCTATAAATGTATCCTTAGATTGCAGTTGATACAGTCATACAAGGTTAATCTCAAGGCTTTTTTTTCTCTAATTGAAGGTTGTTTTCAATGGAGAATAAGATTTTGTATTATTATGTATAGAAAGGTTTTTGTGGTACTATTTTGGATGTGAAGGTTGTGCTAGATTTAGGTGTTGAAGTTTTGCTGGGTTTGGATGATATTTTAGGGTGTTGATGATTTTTGTATTAAAAGATAGATGATTTTTTGGATTTTAAAATGATTTGTTGGATGGACTGCTCTTGAAGATGATTTTCCTAAATTTGAAATTATTATTTTTCTTTTTTCTTAATTATTTAGTTACTCTGATGCATATGTAACTTTTTTCTTTATTTTTTAATTGAAAAATACATATGTGGCGCCTGACTCAGCTAAATGAGTTGCCACGTATGTACAAGTCAAGGTAAAAAACTTGACTTTTCTAGTAGACTTTGTGATCCTAGAAATGGAAAATTATTGCTTTACACCTATACTCTTGGGGAGACAGTTTCTAGCGGCTGCTAGAGCAATCATTGATGTGGATAAACAAGAAATAGCCATCCGGAGTGGAAGAGAGTTTGAGATCTTTAGATTTCCCTCTATGAGTAGAGGAAAAATGAAACTTAGTGAATGAAATAAGGTTCGGAAGAAAGGAAACAAGCTTGCAGATGGAGAAGCCGAGCTAGATGAAGACTCTGACTTCGAAGAGGAAGACAGAATCAAGGAGCATGAAGGACAAGGACTCTCGAGCAAAAAGTTAGACATATCTGCCAAGCTCGAGACATAAAACACGAGCTGAATAGGAGACAACCTATTTTGTCAAGTTAATGACCTAAAAGAAGTGTTGAATAGGAGGCAACCTATTGATAGTCAGGATTAAGACGTTAAACAAGGGTTGAATGGGAGACAACCCATTGATTTAGTTTTCAGCATTTTTATTTTCTGCTAAACTGAGATTTCTTGACTGATCAATTTCATTTCTTTTTCTGTTACTAATCCTCAAGTTCTATCTTATAAAATTTTATTCTTTTGCATTTACATTTACAACATTTCCTTCTATGCTTTAATTT
The DNA here is from genome assembly GCA_946800305.1 of Medicago arabica. Taxonomy (NCBI): domain Eukaryota; kingdom Viridiplantae; phylum Streptophyta; class Magnoliopsida; order Fabales; family Fabaceae; genus Medicago; species Medicago arabica. The sequence goes on along the minus strand of OX326966.1, from coordinate 9,052,835 downwards.
TGTTTTAGTCTTAGGAAGTTATTTCAAAGCATTTACAGTGAAGGCTAGTTTACCCTTACATTCAAGAGCACGACAATTTACGGGGCTTGCTACTGAAGGTACTTGTAGGATCACCATCTCTTTTCTGAATAGCATAACCGGTGAGATTTAGAGACACATATTTCCAATCCATTCTAGGTTGTTAGATACTTAAATTCTTTCTATTATAAGTATTCCATAAGAATGTTATTTTTGCTCGAATTAGTGCTCGTTCTTTACGGACAATCGATTAGATTAGATTACACACGAGACATTTTTTATTTGGTACCTTGAGCCTTTCAATACACCTTGTTATATTCTTATTATCCATTGTGAAACCACTTTGAGCCTCAAGATGAAATTTATTTCTAGTTACTAAGTGACGAATCATGTCACAACCCTTGACTTTAAATGCACCATGTTTGATTTCTCTTGGAGTTAGATAGGAAATAATTTTGACTGAGTGTGGTTTGAAGTTAAGTTTAGGGTTGCTCTTTGGAATTAGCAGCATTTTAAGTTTGGGGTGGGGTAATAGTATAACTTATTTATCAGAAGGAAAAAAAATGTAGATTGCCATGAGTCTAAAAAAATATTTGAAAAAAAGAAAAAGTCAAGAGCCAAAAACATCAAAAAATTTGGTCTTTTAAAAAAAAGTTTATTTCTGTAAGAAATAAAAAACATAAATAGTACTACTGTATTACCCAATTTGTTTGATTCAAGGAAGGAAAGTTGGCAGTTCATCAATGTTTAGTAAGAATCTCTATGTTAGTAATCTAACTTTAAGTTCTTTTATTCCCAAATATATCCACCCCTAACCTAAGCCACGTTATAACCCTGAAAGTCCTCAAAATGTGTAAATAATTTAATGTTGATTGTCTGTTTAGAATTGTTTCAAATTTACAGCAAGGGACATTCATACAACGACTGGAGTTGAAAAATGTTGTGACCAGACCTACTCTCTTTAGGTGATAGATACGTGTATCATGGAAAAAAAGTATGGATGGGAATATTAGATACTTTCTCCAAGTTGATCCCGCTAGAGTGTAACGAGGCAACTTTAGTCTATGTTGTACATGTGATGAATGATGTTTTGAGCAAAACTCCCAGAAAGGTATGTTTTTCGTGAAAAAAATGCAAAAAATAAATTATGTTTTTCTTTTGTTACTTGAGGTCAAGCAATAATTTAAGTTTGGGGTTGTCATGGCAGTGCATCATACCTTATTCTTAGTATGTTTTTCAATCATTTTTAGTAAGTTTTACCAGCAAAATAGAGGAGTATTAGATCAATTGCATATGATTTCGGGACATTTGTTTTGTTTTCTATATTTGAGTCTATAATTCTTTTTTTTTTCCAAAACATAGCAATTTTTGGGTGTTCTTGATGTAATTCATAAAGAAATCAAGTAAATAAGGCAAAGCAAGACATTCAAAGATTTATGTGGTCCTTAATAAGATGAAGAATAAAGATTCAAGAGACCTCAAAAGACTTTACAGAGAGAAGAATTATGTTCTCAAGTTCCAAGACATCTTACATTGAAGGAAACACCTTAAAAGGCGAAGAAAACAGGCATTTTAGCACCAGAAGTTGCACTAAAGCGCCCATGTGCATCGTAAGGGGCCGTAGGCGCCCAGAAGTTTCACAAAAGTGCCCAGGCCCATGCTAGGGGGTGCCAATACCTAGCAGGCACATGCGCCTGTCGCATGGTCTATGGTGCTAGGCGCCCAGTGACTTGCGAAAAAAGTTAGTTTTGTGACTTTTTCACTCCTAGAAGCCCATGTTTTTAGCCCAAGTTAGGTGTAAAATTTCCCTATAAATACCACATTCCTCATTCATAATTTCTCGTACAGAACTGAAGCAGTTCAAGAGGAAGGAGATTCTAGGAGCTTCAGGAGGAGTTCTATCTTCTCATCTTTTTTACGTATGTTTTTATCTTTTTGTATTTGGTCTTAGTTATCATGTGTAATTAGATATTTATAGGCTATGGTTCTAAGATGAACCTCTATTTGTTTTGTTGGATAATTATTTTATTTAATGTCATTTATTTTAGTATATTTTATGTTTGCTATTAAGTTTTATTAGGATTACTTTTTTTCGGTGAGTGCAACCCTATATTAGGTACTTAGGTTGTGACAGAGCCTAATATTGATCCTTATACCTTGATATTTATATCTATCTATTTAGGAAGTAAGTAGTTAATAACTAGACGAAAGATATCGAAAGCAAGTTGACCCTAATAATAAGTAGTTAGGAGGTGACATTACTAATATTGAGTAAAATCTGCTGAACCTATGATGTAACTAGTTATTAATTAGGGAAACAAGTATCTCTGAGGAGTGAGCCAATCCTAGTAAGACCATTCTCTTCGACCTCTAGGTAAGGTAGATGCTGATAGGGATGCCCGCTTGTAGAACTACCAAGAGGATAAGGAGAGTGTGCTATAAGTATCATAAGATTCATAGATGTGAAGACCTTTAGGAACATTGGCCTTTATTGCCCGTGGAAATCTAGGAACGCCAATTTAAGTCTATGTTTCAATTACCTTTGACTTAGCAAGACCCCACACGTAAGGATCACCATGTGATCAACATGTGCAGTTAGCCATCATAGGGATATATCTAGATCCACCGAGATAGTATAGACCCCACATGTAAGGATCACCGTGCGATCAACAGGTGCAGCTTGACAACCGACTAGGTTAGAACATCCCAACGACCTCATCACTTGTATAATCTACTTAAGATAACTAAAAGCGGCATGAATGTTATTTAATTACAACAAAATAGATAAGGGGTTCGAAGATTCCTAACCGTTGCTTACTTTTCTGCAACCAAACATGTAACTTGCTCTGTTGCAAACAAATAAAAATTGCAATCTCTAACCCTTAACTCTTTTATTTTATACCATCAAACAAAAATAAGTAACGTGAATTGTTTAGACGAAATGACAATCCATGTGGATACCATACTCTATTTATCACTTTATTACTTGGTGAACAATTTGGTACACTTGCCTAATCTGACCATCAGTGGTGCAAGAAGACAAGACTTTCTCCCCATCAAATTGGGTGACATCATAGACTAAAAAGAAGATTCATTGGCAGCAAATGTCTCATTATTCTATAATAAGGAAAGACATAAATTCTAAAAGCATATTGATTGGAGCAGGAAAACACTTACTTCTCTATGCTAAATTCATGAAATTCCTACCGAACTAGAGGAAGAGGAAGGATAGTGTATTTTTTTCTTCTTTCACATAAACCACCCCAACAGTGATTGAGGCGTCAGACTAATGACGTTAAATAAGCTTGCATGAGAGGCAACTCATGTGATTTAAATTTTCAAGTCATTCTGCAATTTTTCTTTACAATAAGTTTAATATTTCTTGTCAAAAATAATGACTTGCTTTAATTTATGCTACTCCTCGTTATTATTATTAATTTTAAATTTTGCATAACCTTTCCATTTAAAAAAAATTCAAATTGTTTTACTTTTATAAAGTTGTTTCAGACCATTTCCAACAAAAGGCTATCTTGCCCCTAAAGTTTAAGAGCACGATAACTATTGAGGTTTGCTAGAGAAGATATTCATCATAATCACCAATGCTTTTATGTATAGCATAACCAGTGATACGTTGAGACAAATATATTCCACTCTCATATATGTGTGTTCCATGTTGAATGTTATATTTGCTCGAATTTGATGTTGTTCTTTTTGGACTATCAATTTGATGTTATATCCACTCTCTTTTTGGACTATCGAATTTGATGTTGTTCCATGAGACACTTGTTTGGTACCTTGAGCCTTTTCAAGCGACCCTTATCATTATTATTATTATTTTCTAAACCTCTTTGAGCTTCCATGTAATATTTCTTTTGTTGTAACTAAATTACGAGCCATGTCACAAGTTTTGAACCTTAATGTCATCTATTTGATTTCTCTTGAAGTTAAATAGAAATTTTTAAAGAACTCAATATAATTTGAAACTAAGTTTGGGTTGCTCTTGAAAATTAGCAACATTCTATATTTAGGGTGGGGTACCAGTGAAACTTAGTCATAAAATAAATAAAAAACTGAAGAAAAAATGTAGATAAACCATAAAATATATTGGTCTACACAAAAAAAAAAATAATCAAGAGCCACAAAAATTTGTCTCTTAAAAAAAAGTATAAAATAAGCAGTTCTACTAGTACCCTTCTTGGTTTGGTACAAGGAACGAAGGTTGGTAATGGTTCATTTTTAATAGGAATTTGTAGGTTTACATCTAACTACAAGTTGTTTTGTTAGCCTATTTTCTCAAATATATCTCACCTTAAACTAAGCCCTGTTATAACCACGAAAGACCTCAAATGTTTGTAAATAGTATGATTTTGAATGTCTCTTATAGCAATGCATTCACATGACGACTAGAGTGGGCAAATGTCGTGACTCATGACTAACCCTATTGGCTTTAAGAGGTACATACATGTATCTTCGAAAAGAGTTGCATGAAAGCATGAACTATCTTATCTAAGTCTGTCCTGCTTGCATGGAAGTGTTAAGTTAGTCAAGCCTGAAAATGAAATGAATAATGATCTAAGCAACCTCTTCAGAAAGGTAAGTTCTCTAAAAAATATGCAAAATTTAAGATTTATTTATGTTGTTAATTGAAGACAAACAACATTTTAAGTTTACCATTGTGATGACACATCATCGATCTTACATTATTTTCAGCGTATTTTTTCAGCCATTTTAGTTATGATTTGACCTAATTTATAGGAGTTTTAGAACAATTGTCTATGGTTTAAGGAACATTATATAATGTTTTCATGTTGAATCACGTAATTCTAGGTTACCATAAACTAAGCAATTCTTATGTGTTTGTGTTGTATTTCATTGCAAAATCATGTTATTCGGAAAATCATGTTATTCGGTTGAGCAAATCACCTCATGAAGTATTGGAAGGACAATGAATGAAGATTCAAGAGGCCATAAAAGATATTGCATGATGAGTAAATTTTATCTCAAGTCTCAAGACAAGTTTGGAGGAAGAAATCACTCATAAATTTAACCTTATTTTATTTCATTTTAACTTTTTATTATATATTATTATATATTTATTAATTTACCAATTGATTTTTATATAACAAATTATAGAAGAGGCATTCAGAAAGGATGACATATCATTTGATTTTTCCTATATCATTGGTTAATTTACTTCTTTAGAGATAAATCTACTCGAATCACTCTCAGATAAAACCTCTTTTAACTAAGATTTAAATTTGTTATTATTATTTAATGGGAAATGTTAACTAGTGCCCCGGGGCACTAGTTAAGAACACTCTTTTAGATATTAATACTACACAAGAGTCCAGCTTACACAAAAAGACTTAAACTGAACTCATTGGTTGTGGAATAAGCAAACGTGTTCAGGGTATAAAAAGAAAGATTTTTTAGCGTAAAAAAATAACAGTGATGACAATAGGCTGGAATGATGGACTTCCCAAAGCATTAAGGGCCAGTTTAAATTAGCTTATTTTAGAGTTTATGCAAAACAACTTATGCAAATAAATATGTTTTTATGTATTATTTATAAGCTTGTTAATGTAGTTTATGAAAAAATAATTTATAAAGGTAATTTTTTCCGTTAGTGAAAACTTATGAATTAAGATAAAAACTTATTTATTTGCATAAGCTCAAAATAAGCTCAATCCAAACGGGACCTAAGTAAATTTCATCACAAAACATCACTACTTACTCATTAATCAAAACAACTGAGGATTTGAATGCCAATGCCTTCCCAAAGCATTGTGTTACTTTTAAAAGAAGCCAAAATCAATTTTAGAGATATATAATTGATTTTGAAATGTTTAGATGTTCACAATTAAAATTGAATTTATCTTCATAATTGATTACCAGTTGAATTAGAATTAAAAGTTTGAGAAATGTTAAAATGTGCTTGATGATTTGTTAGTGTATTAAATAAAAACAGAAATTTTGTATTAAAAATTGTGTTTACATCAAAGTTAAAAATTATTGTTTTCAAAATATAATTATTATTTGTAGATTCTTTAATATTTGGAGCCCTCTTAGGACATACTATGTTAACATAACCTTGAATGTTTTTGCCTAAGAGATTGACTTTTGTCTTTGCAATTTATTTTCCAATTCACTTTAATTTGATTACATTTAAATATAATTCAATCTATATTTAACTCACTTTCAAACAAAATCAATCTACTCAAAATTAATATTGTCATTGTAAAATAAAAAACACATTTAAGTATCAATCCTAGTTTTTTCGTCCATAAACTCATCGAATCAATAACGAGTCAATTCATATTTCATAAGAACCTAAATTTGTATCTTGATATCGATGTTATGACTTTGTCGATAGATTATAACTTATTAATAAGTAAGTATTTATTTCAGTGCTTTCTATGACCTAGAGTTTTTTGACATCCTTAGTAAATCTGAGACTAAACTTACAAGAATATTTTTTTTAAGACAAAATGTTATTTAAACATCTTTTTTTTTCACTCAAGAAAATAAACCATAATTTGTTAAAATCGCCACAATCACACTTTAATGATTGTTCAATCAAGATCAGATAATCCTAACATGAACCGTCTGATCTTGACTATGCAGGGAAAAACAACAATAGAGAAATGTTCATTTTTAGTAAGAAAATTTCAATATAAGCCCAATATAATACAACTCGGCCCAAACTCAAAGCCCCATAAAATACAACCCGGTCCAAACCCAAAAAAACCAACCCAAACCCAAAAAAAACCCTAAAACATGTCTAATGTCAAAGTTGCAGCCACAACACAAACTTTCTCTTTCCTCCATTTTTGTTTTCTTCTCTTCTTCGTTGCTCCAAAAATGGCGATTCTCCCCTGATCTATGCATGCATACACCCCTTCTTTCAACCATTACCGGTTCACCAATTTTTCAAACAAACCGGTTGAATCAAACTTGTTTCACCGGTTTAAGAAACAATTTTTCGATCTCATAACACTTGTACCAGGTACTGTCCTTTTTTTCTTTCTCTCTTTTTTCTCAAAAACACAATGACCCTTTTTTTGTTTCTGAAAATCTCAAGATGGGTTGTTATCAAAATCATTTTTTTTTTGCTTCTAAATTTTGCTCTTAGATCTTGAATTCTGTTAAAATATTCTATTTTTAGCTCAAAGATCTGATTTTATTTTTGTTTTTTGTGGATCTTGTCTTAGGTTAAAACCCAGAAGCAGAAACATTTGTTGTACGAGGATTCTGTAATTTATCTTGTTGAACCATTTTTGTCTGGTTTGACTCTGTTTGAACTCAAACAAAGGTAGGTTTTTTTCTTCCTTAATGTCACACATTTGCATTATTTGTATTTTTTAATTACTGTGTCTGTTTCTTAGAAATAATGCAAATAGAGGTGGATAATTTGTGAGGATATATAACATTTAACATAGTGTTATACATTGTTTTATGCAGTTTTATTCATAATTTAGTGTTGTAATGGATGGAGATAATGGACTTAACATAAGCAATTGGGGATACTATGAACCTGTTTCATCTTTTAAGAACCATCTTGGTTTACAACTGATGCCATCGATGCCGGAAAAGCCGCCTTTGATTGGAAGTCGGAATGCTGCGATTATGTCGGGAACTAACGGTGCATATCACCATAGGGAAATTGGGATGCCTCAAACTACTTACCCTATGGATTATATGAGGGATGCATGGATTAGTAGTCAGAGGGATAATAAGTATATGAATATGAATATGATACCTACTAACCCTCCAGGTTATAGTACTAGTATTAGTATTCCCGAGACATCTTCGGCTCATCATATTCAAATGATTCGACCACCTGAATTGGTTAAGGAAGAAATGCCAATGGAGGAAGCACCTGTGGTTGAGAAGGTGAATGGAACTGGTAAGAAGAGGCAAGGACCGAAGGTGCCGAAGTCTCCGAAGGCTAAGAAGCCGAAGAGAGGACCTCGTGTGCCGAAGGACGAGAATTCTCCTTCGGTTCAACGAACACCGAGGGTACCAAAGAAAACTACTGAAATTGCCATTAACGGGATTGATTTGGATATTTCAAGTATTCCAATACCTGTTTGTTCTTGCACTGGGACACCTCAACAATGTTATAGATGGGGCTCGGGTGGATGGCAGTCTGCATGCTGCACAACGGCTATATCAATATATCCTTTGCCTATGAGTACTAAACGACGTGGTGCTAGAATAGCCGGAAGGAAAATGAGTATAGGAGCTTTTAAGAAAGTATTAGAGAAACTTGCAGCCGAGGGTTATAACTTTTCTAATCCGATAGATTTGAGGACTTATTGGGCAAAACATGGCACCAACAAGTTTGTTACTATCAGGTAGGTCTACTTCAATTGTCAACTGGCCTCTGATTCCGTTCAACCTGTTTGTCATGTAAATATAATGTGTATTTGGCCAGAAACTGAGGCTTCTTAGCTGGTTTGTAGTAGGAGAATTTTCAAAGTCATGAGACTTTTCCTTTTTCTCGTCTAACTCTTTGCAATGTTGTTTCGCTTCTTTGGATTTAGTAAATGGGGATTCAATCTGTTGGTTGGTTGGTCGTGATAGGTAATTAACAAACTAGATCTTGTTTTACTAATGCTCTGCTGGAAATTTTTTATCTGTTCATAATCCTATTGGTGAATGAATGCTGCATCCAATTCATGTTTGCTTCCAACTAAATATGTGAGTATAATTGTTGAGCATCACAGTCTCATCTTTGTTGTGTAAATCCATGCTTAGTTAGATTATGACTACTGTCTATGACCTCTGTAAGATGGATTGAAAAACTCTACACCATGTATTAAATTGAAATGTGTTTCTAGATGATTTGTTATTAAAAACGGTTTAAGATAGCTGATAGAAATAGGCTCCAAGGACTAAGCAGCCACCCCAGTTACTATTTTAGGTAAATAGGTTATAAGCTTTAAGTCAGCCTATAAACTTCTCAGGCTAAAGAAATCAATTTACATAGGTAGATATAAATTACATAATAATATTATTATTACTACTTTTGTTATTGCTGTACTTGATTTTTACTGGAATTATCTAGTATCCACATTGGATAAGTAGTGGGATCACCTTGTAAGCTGGTTTTAACATGTTGAGTTGGGCCTAATCCAAATTTGATATTAGATCCCTATCTAAGATCTACTGGGCCACACACTATCTGGCCACTCAGGTCACGCTATAGATGTCGCCTTGGGTGTGATAGGCGTGTGTGGAGTGTCCTACATTACAGTAGATGAGATAAGAGTTGAAAATGAGTTTATATGCATGTCCATTTATAGACGAAAAATGAAAATTCAATCAAATCATGGCTTTTGTGAGTCATTTGAATTTTTACCAAATGCATGCTTTGTGCTCTTTGCATAGTTTGTTTGGCAATGTAGTGTAGTTTAGATAGTTCCAACTTCCAACCAAAAACTATTTTCAATTACTTGAACTAGTGTTTGTCATGATGCCAATATGTAAATGTAAAAGTCAATTGTAGAGGTACATATTCTTAGTTTTGGTTAGTACTAATAGTACAGTGAGAATGGAAAGATGCAGTACATTGTACTTGTAGGCTGTTATAGAGGATACATTTGCTATGCATCCTAACAAACATTATCAATGTTTTCATATTCCACATTTCTTGTTGAATATTCATATGTATGTTGATGTCACATGTTTCCTTTTGTACTTTATTTGTATTGGTAATTTGGTATGCTAGTTGAGACTTGAGGTGATGTACATTTCTGGCAAACAACCTGAACATCTTGCTTGTGGTCTAACACTCTTTTATTCAACATAACCTCGCCTATTGGCTATTAGGTGGAATTTAAGTGGTTCTTGCTATTTTAGGAAGTAATCACTTTTACTATTTGTACCTCTTTTTATTTCATGTAAGGTATTTACACCTCCTTTTGTGAATGTTTTTGTAGATACTTATCTTGTGAACTTTTTAATTCACTTTTTGTAAATGAAAATGAGAAGTAACATCAAAATGTTAACTTAAGATTAAAAGCTTGGATTTGGATGTTAATTTTACTCAAGATTTGAAGCTGAGCTGGATATAAGCAAATTATGAGTGAATTCCTAACTAATGAGTGATCAAAGTTTCAAGATCAAGGGATAAACAATAAATTATAAAGAAAATTCAAGGTCAAGGAATTGAAGTTTGAAAATAATGAAGAACATCTATAAAACAAAGTGTTGACTACGGTTCTTTTTTTCTTCTATAAAACATAAAAAATACAAGTAGAGATTAGCCACAATTAGTTTAGATTAATTGAAAATGACTCCAAAAGCAAAGATGTGGGAAATTTGAAATCTATGATCAAAGTTGTTCATCAAAGGGACCAAGACAGCATAGAATAATGCTTAGACTTCAAATGCCCAAATCCACTCAGTACTCACAATACAACACTCTATTTGCTCCAAAATAAAAATTGACTGACAAGATGAAAAACGTTCCAACAAACAATACGATTATGTATTTCATCCATGTTATAAAGGATCCGATAAATTTTTACGTTGAGTCATTTTTCCTATTCAGATTTTAGAATTCAAACACCCCATTCTTGTGACAAAAATGTTTTTTTTTTTTTTTTTTTTATATTTTATTTTAGGATTGTTACACATTTGAATTCAAGATTTCGATCATAAAAATTTCATTTTACAAATCCAGATTTTAGAATCCATAAACTCCATAATTTTTTCCCATTCTTTACATGGTTTGAATTTTAAAATCCAAAAATTGAGGAGTATTTTCGGATTTTGGGGTCATGAGGGAGGGGGAATTTCTTCTCTAATTACGGAGTTCAACCATTTGGAATCACAAATATAACAGTTGAAAAGCCTTGGCTACGGCTAAATCGTTACATTAATTTTCACCATTTTGTGCGAGCTTTTGGTCGACTTTGAAATCTATTTTTTCTGCAGTAGTTTCTTTGGTAAGAGAATGGAGATTGCAAGATGGTTATGTGAATAATGTCATAAAGTGGTATTTGGTAAACCCAAGTCTAAAAGGGGACTTGAAACCTTTTTTTTATTGTAGTGGTTTATGTGGTAAGGAATAAAGAACACTAGGCTAGAAATAGACTTTGCATCTGAGTTTAATGTTAGCATTTAGTAATGGTTTCAATTTGAAACTTTCAATTGCTAAGTAGGTAGGCAAAAAATGTCGGAAATATTAGACAACGATTGCAGTTTGCCAACTGATGTTTACTATTTTACATATATTAAGAAAAGTTGTTAGTATAATTAATATAATATTTTAGAGGAGGTTTCCTCAAAAAAAATAAAAATATAGAGGATATATATTGCAGAGCCTCTGGATGTCGGACATAGTTTTGTATTGTATTCTCTTCTCTTAGTTGGTTGGGATAAATGTCTGAAGGAGTGTAGGTGTTGGATGTTCTCTCCTCTTTACGAGCTTTTTGGCTGGTTGCTCACAACCTACAATTTTTTCTTTCTTTGATTCGTTTTTTAGGTTAAAAAATGGATCATATCTTAACTCTTGATGCTTGTTTTTGCAAATTTTTGAGCAATTCAAGAGAGATATTGAGCAATCTTCTACAAATTCACTTATGTGAGATTTAATAAAAAAAATTGAAACAGCAAATTTTATTAAACAACCAAATCGCTGCTCAAGACGAATAGAGATCGGTGAAATTGAGAATACAAACAAAATGCGCTGTATATAGACGGAACACTTGAAAATAAACACTCTAAAAACACCATTGAGGACAACATCCACAAAAATACATGTCACCACCTAAAATAAACTCTTTCACGAAAACGCCCACTGTAAAAACGATATCCAACCATCCATCGTCACTACTCACCCCCTTGAAAAAACATAAATGATAGAGGAACCAATAAAAGTAAGTTTTCAATTGGCGACTTACAACTCTAATAACATGTCTTTCTTCTCTCTAAATTACTACCGCCAATGAAATATAATGTGATTCCTCAACAAGACTAAGTGATGGCAAGCCAAATAATATATATCAAATCCTTCTGAATTAACTTCCTCCCACTAGCTAGCAATAGACCCGTGTATAAGAAATGTACATATTAATTCAAAACAGTTTGTTTTGATAGTTAATTACTCTCTCATCAAAATTATAAGTCGTTTCGAAAAAAGAATTTGTATTAAATTATAAGTTGATTTATAATAACAATAAAAGATTAATGTTATTTTTCTTATAACACTCTTAATTATTTATCTTTTTCATATCATTAATCAAGGATAATTTTGTAAAATAACTCACGCACAGACCTATATTAAATGGTAAATATTTTGTTGAATAAAGATAATGAAACATAGTATAAGTAGTACTACACACACAACTTGGGAATGGATTAGTACAAGTGGTAATACATATGCAACAAAAAAAAAAAAAAAGACATCTATAACAAGAAGTCTATATAATCATACAACCCACCGAGTTGACAACCCACTCATATGAAAGAGACAGGCGTCTGAGTGTTTACCTAAATTTTAGTGCCAAAAAATACTTTTAAGTTAATAACATCCGACATCGATATTGACTAATGTGTCTTTATTTGCGTAGAGGCTTATACGGAATAGATTGTCTACAAAGGATAATTTACATCGACACGATATTATTACTAATCATTATCAGTTTTGTGCGGCCGGATGTGGTTCGTTGGAATCAGCAGAACACTTGTTTTTGGATTGTCAGTTATTTGGTTCTCTTTGGCAGCTTATCCATGGGTGGCTTGGTTTAGCTTTGATTGCTGAAGAGGGTCTTATGGGGCATTTTGTTAAGTTTGATAATTTGGCAGGAGCATCTAATCAACGGCTCTATCATGCATCTCATTTAGTTTTCTTGCGCTTGGTTATCGGGAAAGAAAGAAATACTACGATTTATAAGAACACATGCTTGTTAAAAAAAACAATTTATAAGAACACAGAAAGCAGTGCTCTTCTGATGATAGACTAAAATTAAGCTCTTTTTTTTTTGTGGCTTAAAGAAAAAATATTTCTTTTGTCTATGACTATCATAACTGGTGGCTTAGTCCTCTTGTCTGTTTGGGAATTGCTTATTTTTCTTTACTCTTATTATTTCGTCGTTTGGACTACATTTTTGTAACTTTGTGTTATGTTCTTGCACATCCTGCACTAGGTGGAATATTTTTTTTTTAAGGTAATATATTTTATTTTGGTTTGTTAAAAAAAATATCATTTGACTTCGACGATGTTTTACATGTATGTATTTTGTTTAACTTAAAACGAAATATGGGTACCCAATTATTTAAGTTGACATTTCGGGAATTAAATCAAATGCCTTAAAAGTGATTAAGGAAATTCAAACTAAATAAAGGTTGAATAGTTTGCTAACGGTACATATATCTATTTTACACTTGTTTAGCCCGTGCAAAATAACATGGTAGAGATTCTTGTAGGTGTATCTCAACACATCCGACTCAACATTAAAACAATATATGGTTGTGATAATGTTCGATTCTGTAGTCAGATGCAGATACTCTCCAACCAATATGAGTTGATGTCCCTCAAGAACATGGACAGTTCGATTCTCCTTAATTTTTTGACAATAGTATATAGAAGAGTGGTCCTCATCGTTCTTACGACTGAGACATTGATCTAATCGATATTGATTCAACAAAAACAAATTTAGCTTGGTTTTGAAAAACATATAAGTGTTTTCTTTTATTTTTGTCAAACCAACATCAATTATTTGACAACTGCAAGAAAGAATTCTAATCGATATGACAAATTAGAATGAAACATCTATCTTCGTAGGAGTTTTAAATGATTTTTAAATATTGGTTTACTGTTATTTTTTTTCTTGAAATATTATACAATTAATTTCAAGACCTTGATGTTGTTCAAAGTTTCCCAAGGGTAATAAACATCTCGATATTCTTAACTAAAACAATTAGTATTTTAGTTCCACACAAGACATCTACTTAATTATGTAGCACTTCACTCATGTTTAAGTTGTAATACCACGAAGGTTTTAATAATTTGTCTTAACTCTTCGTGTGTGTGGTTGTTCTTGAAGTTGTGTCCACTTAAAATATACTTGAATAAAGTCAAATTTAGGGTTAGATGCATGAAAGGAATCCATGAAGTTCTTTTTAAGCACATGTACACATGCATAAACCGTGATACAGTATGGTTTGTTTAATGCAAATTAGTAAACGAGAAACAAATTAAAATTAAAAATGATTAAATTATTTTAATTGTTTTTATTGAAAGACAGTATTTATGTCCAAGTGAAAGGGTTCTAGGTTATCTATAATTTTTATTGTACTTTATAAGTTAGAAAGCTTTGAGTCTTTGACTACATTTGGCATACTTGGTATAGCTGAGGAGACAGACTCTTATGCAAGGTCATAGAAAATCATTACATCTTTGAAGATTTATAATAGAATTTATGTAAAACATATGCTCTTCGTTTGTAAATATATATCGCAATCAACCACCGCACGCATACATGTCAATATTAATTTTGACTATTAATATATTTAATTATTTAAGATAAAAAATTTAAAATTTGATACTTGAAAAATATTTATTAATACAAACTGAACAACATCTTACGTACTAAATTTTTATTTATATATTAGTTATAAAATACGATCAAAATAAATTATATGAATAATACACATTGTAATATTGCGATATATATTTAAGAACGAATGAAGTAACAACTACAAATTACAACTAGTGTGAGTGGAAGATCTAACTCCATGCACCAACCATAAAGATGCAATTGGTTATAATAATGCTCTTTGAATAATAACGTGAGAGATATATGAAAGAAAGCCTATATTAACTACAAGCATTTATAGCATTTAATTGAACTTAGGGTATCCGAATAAAATATTCTGAAGTATAACTAGGTAGAAGGAAAACATGCATGTGTTGACTTAACTCAGATTATTTTGATGTACTCAAATTTTAATATTAAAATATTAAGAGTATATGTATATTTTAAAAGTTACACATTCAATTTGTGATTGATTACTTCCTCAAAAGTTGTACACCAACTGTTCATCAAAGTAGTAAGGGAGCTATGCAATTAAACTTGAGTGGTAGATGAGCTTTACCGATGACGAATCGTTCGAGGGAATCGAAATTTGATTCTTGACTAAAACAACTCTTCACCAAGATATCCTTACCTCACAACCAAATTTTTGATTACTAAGATTCCTTTCTTCTAGGAACCAGAGGTTAACACAAAAAATAATAATAAGGGAGCTTCTATATAGTTCGGTTGTTTAGGGTTCAATTTGTTTTTTTTTAAACAACACTTAAAGCATCATTTTTTAATTTTATACATATAACAGCATTTGAATGTTCTATAAAAATAACTATTGGAACACTAGCAAGAGTTAGTGGAAAAAGTTGAAAAGAATAAACACCTTAGTAAAAGCTAAGTATGACTTGAAAATGTCCCACATTGAAGAGTCATACTACCTAGTAAGTGTTTATATAAGTGGGGGTGACCTTCAAGGGTGTACTCTTCGAACCGATGAGGGCTTAGAAAATATATATATTTCACACGTGCGACAACGTTGCCACCACCGCCCGTCTGGCTGGGCTTGGGTAAAAAAAAGAATTTATTTTGTCACTTGAAAATGTTAAATTAATTTTTGTTAATTTAATCATTAATCTGAACGCGCTTATCTGTAACAAATAAATTTGTTACGATCCGATCCAACAGAGTATTCGGAAGGTTCCGGATATATCCACACACGAAATCAAACGCAGTTTGTTTGAGAGTTAATCTTTTAATCACTCCGTTTTTTGTTACGAACCCTCCCTATAAAAGGAGAATTCGCCTCACTTATTCTTCACCCCAAAATTCACAGTTGATGCTTCATGTGTGTTTCCTCTCTTCTCCCTTTTTTGACTTGTGTTGACAAGTCCTCCTTCTCTTATTCTAGTCCTTATGTCCCGTCGGTTTCGAGTGGCCTTCGTACCATATAGAGTGGTTTAATCGAACGATCGATTAAGTCATATTTGAGGGTCTTATCACTCGAACAATTACTTACGGTGCGGTACGTAATCGAACAAGTGATCTGAGCTGTTTTATCCTGGAGGCGGCGCGGTTGTTAGTCTACCTTGCACAAACTCAGGTAGTGCCGCGAAACGTCTTAAAGAAAGCGACCCGATCGTGACTCAACCCGGTAATATCTTCGGTGGTGATTTCGATTTAATTAAAGGTACTTTTCTGAACTCGAAAAACAACCTTTTCTCTTAATTTTCACTAATTTAAAAAAAATAAAAAATTTAAGTGTGTTTTTAAATAAAAGTGGAAGTTCCTTAAAAAAAATAAAAGTGGAAGCTTAAGCGGACCGATCCATAGACTTTCTTCTATTTTAATGAGAAATGTTATTTGAACAACCACTTTTTGAGATAATTTATTGGAGAATGTAAGGATTGACACAAAAATCAAATTAATTGAGAGAAAAAGTAAGAATATAATGTGAGTATGAGAGAGAATATTGTTACAAAATATTTGTTCAAATATTATTTCTCTATTTTAATACATAAAGAACATTTTTAAAGTTTAAGAGACACTTGGAGGATATTCTAATTCACTTAATCAGATTGCAGAACAAAAACCTTGGCTGGTTCATGAACTTGGATTTAGAGCTGTCCACTTTGTTTGACCACATTATATTTGAAACATAGATGGAGTTAATGGTGGACAAGGAAATATTCGTATCTAACAAATATAAGTTGCCACCATGATTGTAACTAACAAAGCTACTCTCTCAATGGATATCTTAATTATCTCACAGGCTCCCTATGATAAAAGCATATTAATATGCTGGGATATATATATATATATATATATATATATATATATATATATATATATATATATAATATAGATGCATCCTTAAAAAAAATAAAAAATTGTCCCATCTTGTATATGTGCTTCTCACTTATGCAATGTTTTTCAACTAAAAATAAGAGCGTCTGCATTGGAGGTATTCCAGAGGGTTTCATAGATAATGAAATTGTTTCTTTTTTTTCTTTCTACTCATTGGAAGATCTTGATGTGGTAAAAGGAGTTCCATAAATTTTATTGGAGTAGCTTCACTAAGATACAATGGCATTCAAATAAAAAATTTAAAAATTGTTTCATGCATGGAAATAATAAATATAAATAATGTGGATTGTTATAGAATTAAATATAAATAACTTTGTGGCGGAAATGGATGACGGAATGTGTGGGGACGGCAACTGCCTCGGTTTTGGTGAACGGTAGCCCGACAGCAGAGTTTCCTTTACAGAGGGGGCTTAGACAAGGAGATCCCCTGTCTCCTTTTCTTTTTCTGTTGGCAGCGGAGGGGTTTGATGCTTTGATGAAGGCTGCTGTGTCGAGTAATTTATTTCAGCCTTATGTGGTGGGGCAGCAAGGCGAAGTCGCAATATCCCATCTTCAATTTGCTGATGATACGCTTATTATGGGTGAGAAATGTTGGTTGAATGTGCGGTCGATTCGGGCTGTGTTGTTATTACTTGAAGAGGTATCGGGTCTGAAGGTTAATTTCAATAAGAGCATGTTGACAGGTATTAACATTCCTCAGACATGGTTGTCCGATGCCGCGTCGGCTTTGCACTGTAGGACCGGGTCGTTCCCGTTTGTTTATCTGGGGCTACCTATTGGAGGGGATAGCAGGAGAATTAGTTTTTGGAAACATGTGGTTGATCGCATCACAACTCGGTTGTCGTCTTGGAATAATCGGTTTCTATCTTTTGGTGGTCGTCTGGTTCTCTTGAAATCTGTCCTGTCCTCTCTCCCGGTTTATTTTCTTTCCTTCTTCAAGGCCCCTACAGGTATCATTTCTTCTATCGAATCTCTTTTTTTAAATTTTTTTTGGGGGGGTTGTGAGGTCTCTCAAAATAAAATTGCTTGGGTAAAATGGGATGCTATTTGTTTACCTGTGGATCGTGGTGGTTTGGGGGTTCGGAGGTTAGGGGAGTTTAATTTATCGTTGTTAGGGAAGTGGTGTTGGAGGTTACTGAATGATAAGGAGGAATTGTGGTATCGTGTGCTTAAGGCGCGTTATGGGGAGGTTGGCGGTCGAATAAGGGACGGGGGTAGTAGCACTTCCAGCTGGTGGCGGATGGTGTGTCGAGTGAGGGATGGTGTTGGGATGGGTGTCGGTAGTTGGTTTGAGGACAATATCAGACGGGTAGTAGGTGACGGTAGGAATACGTTCTTTTGGACGGATAATTGGCTGGATGGGGCTCCGTTACGGCTTCGTTTCAGCCGTTTATTTGACTTATCAATGCATAAGGACTACTCGGTGGCAGATACGGCTAATTTGGGGTGGGAGGAAGGTGGTGCGGGGTGGGAGTGGCGGCGTCGGTTACTGGCGTGGGAGGAAGATAGTGTTAAGGAGTGTAGTGCTTTGTTACGCAATGTTGTTTTGCAGGATCATTCACCGGATTGCTGGAGGTGGCTCCTTGATTCTATTCATGGTTACTCGGTTCGTGAGGCGACAGGTTCCTTACTTCTGATGCAACACTGGTTTTGGACGGTGTCCTTAAAAATGTTTGGCATAAGCTGGTCCCTTCTAAGGTAGCTCTCTTCGCTTGGCGATTACTTCAAGACAGAATTCCAAATAGAACAAATTTGGTGCGGCGACAAGCACTTCAGTCTACAGATACTATGTGTATAGGTGGCTGTGGTGATGTGGAGACGGCGGATCATCTTTTTCTTGGTTGCAATCTTTTTGGTCGAGTTTGGCATTTGATATATAGCTGGCTTGGAGTTTCTCTTGCTCCATCAAGCTCTATTCCTGATCACTTTGTTCAGTTTAGTAATTTGGCGGGTATGCCGAGATCTTCTCATACTTTTCTCAAGGTGATTTGGTGTGCTTCAATATGGGCGATTTGGAAGGGTCGCAATAACTGTATATTAAAAAATACGGTGGTTGACCCTCAGATTATGTTTGAAAAGGTGCAGCGGGATTCTTTTGTTTGGCTATCCTCGAACCGTTCTTCGATAGCTTTTGTTTTTCATGATTGGTGGAGACACCCCTTACTTTGTATGGGTGTTGTGTAATTTTTTCTCGTTTCTTTTTGGTTTTGGCACCCTTCTCATAGGTGCAATTATGTGTAACATACGTTAGTGATTCACCGCTTTTAGCACACCTTGTGCGGGGTGCATCACTTTTATTCTGAGTAATCTATTCCATTTTGATTTGTTCAAAAAAAAAATGCATGGAAATAAAAATATAAATAATGTGGATTGTTATAGAATTACATATTTTTCATCATTTAAAACGAAATGTGTATGAGTTGCAAGGCGAAGATTTTATATGAAGATATGTGGTGTTCAAATCATTTATGCTCGTGCTTTTGCCTTAATGTGCTTGTTACTGTTGTGAATTCGTTAAAAATCACACAAATAAATCTTGATTGTGGAGCAAATTAATCAAGGAATCAATATTAACGTGGGTAACAATTATAAACACAAGTAAAAGTAGAAAACAACGAGAGAAAAAGAGAGAGCACATGAAATATGTTTACCCAGTTCGGTCCAATACTGACCTAGTCTGGGGGAGAGAGCAACTCTCAAATCCACGTAATGATGAGTAACTTTACAAAAAAGATATCAAAGGGTTACAAGAATAAGTCTTCAAACCTAATTCTACCCAAAGTCCCAAATCTTTTCCCGTGACCAAGAGACTCAATCCTAATAATGTTTCTCCAAGGTGAATCAATCTCAACCCTAGTGTTTGTTTGCCAAGAGAATTCTCTACAAACCCTAGTTTTGATGTTGACTTCTAAACCCTTGTTTTCTGGCTCTCCATTCACCTCTTTCTCAAGGTTTACATCTGAGACAAGATCTATATTTATAGTAAAAACATCCCTCAAAATTTGGAACAAATCCAAGCCATAAAAATACGTTTTATTTTTATGCTGAAAAGACATAATCGGGCGCCGAAATATGTGGAATGGAAAGGCTCTAAATTCAGCCAAAATCGGCCGCCGATTTTTGGCACCTCAGAATTCCAATTTTGAGTCATACTACAATGGTTACTATGTACTATGGAAAAACTTTGAATTAAACTTATTAACCATCTGTTCTTTTGAGAGCTTAATTTGGAGTAAAAATGGTAGTTGAGTACTCCATCTAAAATGAAATATAAGCAAAATGGATGGTTAAAAAGTTGATGAATGTAGACTAAATTTTTAACTATACACATTTAACATTTCAACTAGCACTTTTGTTTATATTTTATTCTGAAGGAAGTAGTTCTTCTCCTTGTAAAGTTCATTTAGGATGGCAGTGGTTTCTATTTCCAGTATTGAGATGAAACTTTACGATGCTTTGTACATATCAGATATGTATAATGTTGATTTTAGCCAACTTGGAAATTGTTCGACAATCAATTCAAAAGGTTGGGATAATTCATGATAAAATAACATTGGCCGTACTGTAAAAAAAAAAGTGTTGCCATGCCAAAAGGAGGAAAGTTCCTGAACTTTAGGAAGAATAACATGTATTTTTCGACTATACCGACAAATGAGATTGATCGGGTACCAAATTATCAGAAACAATTTTTTTAAAGGAAATTATCAAAAAGTGAACCCTCATTTTATCATGAATTTAGGTGTTCGAACACACTTATTCAACTTAACAGATTAATTTCTATCTACTAGATTATATATATATAGGCAGAGGTATATGAGGCATTACCGTGTGGTGGATTGAGAACCAAAGGGTTAAAGGACCTACTACCATAAAAAGTTTGACAAATGAAAACTGTAACAGTTTCCTAACTTGAAACTTTTGTGTCTCTATACTAGTGAAAGATTTAGAGACATATTCCATGCATATTTGGTATCCAATATTATAATGAGGATTTTTGTTATATTTAAATATAGGTCAAATACCACTCTTGATCATTTTAATTTGACAAAATTATTAAATTAGTTATTTAAGTTTTAAAAGTTTTAAATATATCATTTTAGTGCATAAACTATTTCACCGTTATTCCTTTTATCAGTCTCCGTTTAACTGATGCTGATGTGACCTTTAAGTTGCTGATTTGGATCAGAACACTGCATTTTGAAGGCTTCAAGGTGTCATAATGTTGCGTTTAATGGTCACAAATGATCAATTATAAGGCTAGAAAGGTGGTTCTTGTTGTTGATCACTACATTTATAGCTCTATAATCGATCATTTGTGATCATTAAACATATCGTTTTGACTACCTGGAGTCTTTGGAACACATCAATTTGATCCAAGTCAACAATTTAATGGTCACATCAGCATAAGTTAAAGTGTTAAACGGAGACTAATAACCTATTTAAAATTTTTGAAACTTAAAGAACTGATTTGGAAATTCTGTCAAAATAAAAAAGGTATTTCGCCTTAATATATTATTTGTGGAACAAGAATTTAGCTGAGGTATCCACAGATGTGTAGTACTCTTTCTTAAATTGACTAATGAGACTAAGCTTTATTTTTATTTATTTTTACAGGAAAATATACATATTAGTGTTGGATAAAATTATGAGGATTAAAACCTAAGAAATGCTCTTGTGAGTTTAAATTTAATAAAAAAAATTTGTTGAAAGAAATCAATTTTTTAAAAATGAACTAATGTGTTATTTAAAATAAAATTTTAAACCTTGCATATGATATCGTGTAGTTTTATCTTTATCTCCGGCACTTTTTAATCTTATCATAGTTATTGGCATTGCAAAAATAGGGTGCATTTGTTTTAAGTTATATTTATAGATTTTTGGGAATAAAATCATAATAATGTTTTTTTTAGTCAAAAAGAAAATAAATAAATAAAAAGAGATATACAAAGACTAGGGGATATAAAACCTAACTCAGGTACAACCAAATGATGATACATCGATAAAAACATACCTAGAGGATCAACCCTAATCTATCATAACAAAAGTACACTAATCATGGACGCAACCCAGCGAACTCGCGTACGGGCACGAAACCATATTACAAAAAATATGAGAAATAAACCTTTGCCAATAAAAGTTAGAGTTTAAAAACGACGAATGGATCGACCACACACGTTATCAAAATCCAAGTGCCAACAACCCCCTGAGTAAAATAACAAGCATAATAGCTCTTTCGAGCATCAAATACCAAAAGTGTAGGCATACAAGATACCTTGAAACCTGCAGACCTCAATAGACTTGAAAACATCAGAGAGTCGAAGCAGTCAAACCACCAAACACAGTAGGATTCAAACATACACGCAACAACTCAGATCGAGGGATGAGTCCAATACATTATAGTAACCAGACCCTTTCGGGTTTTTAAAACCAAACTACATATAAATAGACCAAAAGTCTTCGACCACCCAGTCTCTAATCACAACAACACGAACATAAACGAAAAACATACCATACACCTGAGAAGAACATTCGATAACACACAACCAACAACCCAAACAAACACCAACCACCAGACACGACAATTCCACCTACCAACCAACCTTCGGCGCGAACAAGAGCCAGCACCAAAAAAGGGTGAACCAACTCAAACCTTAAAATAGAAAACCAAGAAGTCGAAGACCCAACGAAATCAAATAGCCCACCGATGACGATTACTGGCAAACCGAAACAGCCGGTAGAAAGAAAAACAAAAACCCAAGCTTTTCGACGTTCAGACCAAACGACCCACCAACCCACAGAAAATAAAATCATAATAATATGCATGTCTATGTTTGTTACAAGTTTACTAAATTTTATCTCCGAATATAAAATGTTTCTAGAATAGAAAAAATTTCTCAAAGAAAAGGATGAGAATAAAGTTCCCATGAAAATGAAGATAAATTCATGTGTAATTACATATAATCCTTATTTTTAATGTTCCTTAGAATATTATAATGTTAAAAAAATATCTTTTCTCTAAATACTTTAGAATAAAAATTACATCCATATATTTTAAGGAATGTTGTTCCTAAAAATAAATTCGATAAACTTAAAACAAAACTCTCATACATTCAACCACAAAACCTTACTTTGTCGATTTTGAAGATCCATTTGAATATCAAATATGTTTTACCAGTAAAATCAATTTTTTTATACAGATCTTTTTATTTTGACAACAAAAACATATTAATTAAAGCATAAAGTAATAGTAATAATTAGGAATCGAGCACCCACATTCGGTGTGCAGCCTTAACCAGAAAGTGCCAAACAGAAGAAGCCGTTTTGGCACCTAAAATGTTATCTAGCTTTGCTGTTCATATGGCACTATAGGAAAGGTCACTTACTACAGTGACAGGACACTGAGTGGAGGAAAGGAAGCAAAGCCAATTGTTGCCTAAAAGACACTGAAACATTATTATTTCCGACATGCCAAATGAATCATCTTTTGCTTTTTTTCAATAGATAAAAGTATTTTTAAGTAACAGATAAAAAAACTAGGTTAAAAAAAAGAAAATAAAAACTAGGGTAAACAATTTTATGGTATCCGAATGGGTCAACTGTTGTTATTAA
Source organism: Medicago arabica (assembly GCA_946800305.1). Classification (NCBI taxonomy): domain Eukaryota; kingdom Viridiplantae; phylum Streptophyta; class Magnoliopsida; order Fabales; family Fabaceae; genus Medicago; species Medicago arabica. The sequence goes on along the minus strand of OX326966.1, from coordinate 9,029,304 downwards.
TTAGTCTCAAGATCTATCGAGAATGCAAACACATATTTAAATATGTTTGTTTCTTGTTTGTAATTTTGATCAAATGTGTATATATCAATGAATTTAGTGAAATATTTTTTTTTCTTTATCGATTTTATTCACATGATTACTAACAAATAAGATCCTTGAGAACATATTTACAATTTTGATATATTAAGAGATTACGATGACAATGCCTCTCACATCAAGGATGAAAATTATCATGAGATATGAAATGATGAACCAATTTAAACAACTAAAAAAATAAATTAAATCTCTAAATTTAAAGAGATTTTTTTCGTTCTCATATAATTATGTAGTTCTTCGGGTTTAAACCCTAAAATCATATTTATTTTACCTCAGAGAAACTAGTAGAGATTCAAATTAATACATCAAGTACTATATCATCCTCAATTAGAACAACTCTTAGACTCATCTTTGTTCTTTTGGATTAAATGAGTTTTTAGTCTCTAAAAATATCTCAACTTCCTTTTTTGTCTTTCTAAAATTTTCGGTAAGTTTGGTTTCATAGATATTTTTTATCACGACTTTTGGTCCTAATTTTTTAAGTCAACTCATATGTTTCCTTTACATTTTTTAATGAATTTTTACAAAGATGTTTAAAATATAATTTAAACTTTCGCCAAAGAATTTTTATAATATACTAAACATGATTGAAAAATAATTCAAAATTTTGAAGAAAACATATGATTTTATTAAAAGTAGCGACAATAAATGGTGACGGAAAATATTTGGGAACTAAAACTTGATGAAAAATTTTAGACTAAAAAAAACAAATTTTTAATTTTTTATAGAAACCAAAAAATCATGATTTAACCCTTTTTTTATAAGCACTCCTAGCTTCATTTTTTGTTGTCTCATGATCAATTTCTATCCCACTTATTATTTACTCGACAATTCACATATTGCTCATGTTCACAACATTCTTATACAGCTCACTTCCTCTATCGTCACAATCAAGCCCATCTAACTATTCATAAGTCAACACATGTATGTATGATTGATGCGCATCTTCTTTCTTTTGATTTACAGTTCCCTATATTGTACACAATAATATGTATAAAATTTTGTTTTAGTTTACTCAATGGATTTATTATTTTAAATTTTGAACCTTATCCATAGATTAATTACCAATTAAAATTCTAATGAGCATTGGTAGTGTGTTGTGTTGTTTAAAGATAGTGCAAGTTTATATTAGCTAGCAAAACAAATAGTAAAGTGAGAAATCAATATCATTTCAGCAAGGATCTATTTTGTTCTTAATCGCAAACACTTTTTAAAATAAATAGGTTGTTTAATTTATAAGACCATTCTTAGGTTCATACTTGAAGGCAAATTATGCAACATTATGAACTTTAGCTATTCGTAGATATTTAACATCATTATCTTTTTCAACCATAATGACTTAATCCATACAAAACCAGGCAATTTACATGAAAGACTAGCACTAAAACCTAAGTGATCGGGTTATATTTCTTAGATTACATGCAATAACGTACAAAGATATCGTTGTCGAACTATAGATTTAGTTGAGGTATTGACTGATAGTCCTCAATTGTGATTCCTTTTTTTTTAAGGGATTACACATAGGAAGCAACTTTGTATCTTAGTTGTGGGTTTCTTAACTTCTCTATTGCAGTGTTAAATATGGTATTTTAGGTTTTTTTAGCTATTGAACTAAAAAATGCATGTAAATAAAATAAAGTAAGAAAGATAAAGGGATAAAAATGTCTTAATAGTTTGTGTTTGATTGATTGTTCATGATGAGTATTCAGTTATTTAAGTCGGCAGTGCGCTAGTTTTTCCTTGTTGAAGGGGTGTGTGGTGCCCCGCATTTGGTTGACAACTTTCCTTTTCTCATCATAATCCGTTGACAGAGTTTATGTTTGCAAACTCCCTTAAAATGTGATTCCTTACTCATCACTTTTTGCGATTAGTGGTGTTGTAAATAGGGATAGAAATAGGTAGGACTGAGATGAGCTTTGCTTAAATAGGCTACGCCTAGTTGAAAACACTAAAGTTTAAGTATGGCCTATTAACCTGTTAAAGGCTTTTTAAAAGCCTTTTTTTTTTTTTTAAGTCTTTGGGGTTCTTTTAAGTTTGGCTCGGTCTTCTTAAGTCTGGCACATGTGCATGACTAAAAGCCTAATTTGTACTAAAAAAAATTAAATAGAACATTCTGCTTATTTATAAAAAGGCTAATAAGCATATATTATTTCTTAAAAAGGCAAACAGGTCAATAAATTTAGCATGTACATCCATTATTTCTACCACTTTATAAGCATATATTGCATGTATATCCAATAAAATTTTGTAGAATTTGTACATCTATTTTGTAGAGGCTAAAAAGTGCGTATTGTATAGATTTGATCTATTGCCTTTTATTTTTGTTTCTAATAGGGTCCATTACGTTGTAATTTGTAATAAGATGAGAATGACAATAGTAAAAGATTAAGAAGGTAATACCCAAAAGTATGTGTATTCATTGAAATTTAAAATACTAGTGTAAAATCAAGGGTTTTGTAATACATTTGAAATCCCAAATTGCAAAATAAAAATAAATATTGTGGTATTGAAAATTCGAAGGAACCAAAAAATTATTACTATGATAGAATATATATAATTACATATATATGGGTCGGCTTGCCAGGCCTAGTAGAATTTTCTACATGCCTTAGTCTAACCTAGTTAAATTAATGAGCTTTTTAAGAAACATGAGCCAAACTTATTTAATAAACCAACTAGGTCGAGCTGGACTTTAAGTAGGCTGGGTCATAAGCTTGTAAATAACAGGAGGTCGTACCTATTCCCACCCCTAGCTGTAAATAAGAAGCGTGTGTTGAGTGTCTCATTGCCTAATTGTACTAAGCTTGACTAAGTATGATATCTTCAAGACCCCATATTCTTTAGTAGACTCTTGCTCGGTGACAATGATACTTGACTAATGTTCCATTAGATGAGGTGAAGCTCGTATATCCTTAAATTGCATATTTGTCGATTTTGGCTAGCAAAAATAAAAAACAAACTTTAGTAATCTTTATTTGGTTGTGATTGGATAAACACTAATAACTCTTGTCGATTCATTTTCTTTAACATTAACCTTGATTTTCTCAACTGATATACCGATATCTTAGCCTGGTCTCAGGGTGATCCCTTTGTATAAATTACCTCCTTTATCCAACATGTTCTTCAATTCTTCATCTTCCACCACTCTGTCTTTATGGTTTTCAGTTTTTTGGAAAATTAATCACAATGCATACTTCGACCCCCAAATCCAATACTACAAGTCAAAAAGCTTTTACAACGTGTTTAGCTTGGTTTTTGGCAAACAAACGCTGGTTTCACAAAACAGTTAGCTTGCGAGACCAACCAGTAAATCTCAGGGCATATTGTGTTTATGTTTTGCAGAAAGTATGAATGTTCTTGATGTAAAATACGAATGTAACCGTCAAATCAAACACGCGTCGAATCCGTTAAAGTAAATTGCTAGAAAGAATAAGTAAATTTCAAGGAATTTAAAGGATAAACTTAAATTGCATAAATGAATGTAAAGTGGTACACAGATTCATACATTTGCAACTTGTTTACTCGTTTCTCCTATGAGTGCAGATAGTTTGAGTGTATAAGTTTTGTGTGTATTTGAATTGTGACCCGTTTTTCATATGAAAAACTCTTATTTATACTAAGTAACTGCCTATACAGAAACCGTCGAACATAACCGCTAATAACTACTCCAAATATCTTTTGAATTTCAAATGACATCTCTTCGACAAAAATGTTGTTCTGCTTGTCGATCTGGCACCAACTTCTCTTCGATATTCTGCTTGCTTGTCGAAGCTTCTCCATCAAACGGTGAAATATCTCTAAGTCCATAAACTCGATCCAACTTGTGAGTCGAACTTACTTAGACTTCTTCAAAACCTAAATCAAACTTAATTGACTGCATTTATTATAGTCTGTCGAAAATACAGGCTAACACAACGTCAAACTTTATTCATGATTTTTCCTTCTTAAACTTGTTTTTTTAAAGGAAAAAGTCCATTGATCCGAAAAATGATGGTGAAAAGAAACATGGTAAACAATCTCTGGCCTGAAATGGGAATTCAAAGCTTAATGGTACCCAAATTAGGGAAACTTCCAATCCTAACTTCTCATGGGTTTATGTTGTAAAGCCAAGTTGCTTTCTTAACCAACTTCCAAAGCTAGCACTTATTTTAATTCTTGGAAAACTTCTTATTCATGTATGTCAACTAGAGAACGCTCCTTTGCCCATTACTTGTAAGAATTCCTTACTAAGACATCCCCCCCGTGATGCACTTTCCTGTAGTAGAATTCATGCCATATTTTTTATTGGTCGTAATAGCTAGAGATGTCAAAACAGGCTATCCAACCTGTATAGGCTGGCCGTAACGGGCTTTGGGGGCCTTATCGGGCCGGGCTAAAGAGCCCGATTGAAAACGGGCTTGAAACATACTACCCGAGCCCGGCCCTACACAGGCCACGGGCAAAACAGGTCCGTCCGTAATAAAAATTACATTTTTTTATAAAAAATACTATAAAATACTTCTATAAAATTTCTTATACATAATATTTTTAATATGTTTAAATAATACTTAGCACAAAAAAAATTGTAAACATTTTCGTACAAACGTTGTAAACGAAAACGGCGAGGAAAGCAATTTAAAATAAATTACATACGTTATGGTTATAGATATTTATATACTTGATATTGAAAATTATAAATAACGAAACGAGTAAATAAAATTTTATATTACTTTTATATTTGTGTGTTAATTTATTGAATTTTCACTTTTATTTTTTACTTTGATAATCAACTAAGTAAAGAATTATTTAAAAAATATATATAATTAATAGGATTTTTTTTGTTTATGCGGGATAACGGGCTACCTGCGGCCCGTTTGGACTAGCCCTAACGGGTATTGGGCTTCTAGGGTCGGACTCAATATTTAAGGTCCAAGCCCTATAATTAACTGGGCTAATGGGCCGGCCCGTTTTAACAGCTCTAGTAATAGCCATATTTGAGGGTGTAGTTCTTAAACGGTTTTATATAGTGCAATAATAAACCGAAAAAATGATCTTGGTTGTTTTAACCTGGGGACGTCGTGTTTGATCGTCTATTTTGCACAAATTTGGATAGTGTCGTAAAACATCTTCAAGAAAGCGGCATAGTCTTTGACTCAATCCAATAATATTTTCGATAGGTTAATATGCTTTTTCAAACAATTTATGGATGTTTCATGTTAACACATAGTGAGTTTGTGGAGAGATGTTAGATAATATGTAAGTGAGTTTTTCTATAAGTAGGTTAAAGGTCGTTGATCTTTTTTATGTTTTACAATACATTTACTATATATTCACAACCTTTTGTTATCCACATTATTAAAACCCTGATCTCTTTCTATTCCTCTCTACTATCATTGTACATGAATCTTCATTTATTAACTGTTATGTCACTTAGTTCAACTATTAATTTTATCAAACATTATAAATACAATCATCTAGTTTATATGTTATCCGTTATAAACGCATCCGATATCAATCAATAGCTTATCAGAATTCCATTATTTCTACCAAAGATAACCTTAATCGGACACATATGCCTGTGAGTTGAGAGGCAAACCACACTCGATGTTATTGTAAACCAATGACAGATTGTTGTATGGGCAGTTCTTGACACTTTAGAACCCTTAACATGGGGCATATTTATATATCATTGCAATTGCATTCTGACAGCCAATGTTTCTCTATTATTTTATAGATAGATACATACATATCTGCATCATAATAAGATTCATTATAACCCTTGTAAAAAGAAATTCAAAACTCATTACACTATGCGTTTTACTACGTGGTTTTGGACTTTCTCTCTATTATATGAATTTTGTAAGCCATGTTTAACCGGCTGGTTGTCCGGTAAATGCTTTTAAAAAAAAAAGAATGAAGGTTTTTTAAGAAATTAAAATGGATTATATTACTGAAGGCCTGAAGGTTTCAACATAAGGAGTGCCAAAACTCCGGCTGAAAGAGTCAAATACAAAAAATAACAAAGATTTGTAGCCAAAACAAGCTCAAAAAAGGAATGATGCCCTGTTATAAAAATATTCCCAATAAGATTGAAGTTTAACTTTATCTATCAATTGATTAAAAGAAGATTGAAGAAAACAAAACTATGACGATTCAACCACCATGAATGGTAGGAGAAAACAAAACTATGACGATTTGCCTTCAGCCACCAATAAGATTGAAGCTTAACTTTATCTATCAATTGATTAAAAGAAGCTTCTTTTTGGTGAAAGATCCAAACATTCCGTTCAAGCCAAATCACCCACACACATGATAACCAAATAAGGTTAAGAGCAGAGTGTTTGCTGTTTGAAAAACCGCTAAAGGTGCCAAATTGATATAAGTGGTCTGACACATTTTCAGGAAACACTATGTTGTAACCAAGCCAGTGAGAAATACCATACCAAAGCTTGTCAAAAAAAATCACAAGAGAGGAATAAGTGTTTTGCATCTTCTATCATACCGTATCCACCCACGCATAACTGAGCATTCGGATGTAAAATGTGTCTTTTGATTAGATTGTATGTTATTAGAAGAAACATGTTTAATCAAATCAAAAAATTCAGTATGATCAAGTAATATTAGTGTTTGTCAAAGATGTTTAATCAAATAAAAAAATTCAGTATGATTAAGTAATATTAGTGTTTGTCAAAGAAATTCAGTATTATTTAGTAATACTAGTGTTTGTCAAAGAAATAAAAATTACTAGTATATATTCATCGTAAAAAATAAAGTAGAAGCATATATATTTTTTAAGTCAATAGTTATAATATTAAATTCCTAAAAAAAACCGTTATAATATTAAATGAAATAACGATATTTTTTTATTAAAAAAAGTTATAATATGAAATAAAAATATTTTAAATTTATGCTCTACTATATCCATAAGAACCCAACTTTGATTATTTTATTTTAAAAAATGATTTTCTAAAATAAGTATTTTAATTTTAAAAGAAAATTAAAAAAATATAAGAAATAGTTTTGCATAGAGTTGTCAATTTCACTTTTCCTTTTTGTAAAAAAAAAATGATAACAAGTGTCCTATGACCTAGTTAAAAAATTAAATCAAGTAAAATTATTTTGAAATTTGTCTGATCAACCTCTTAAAAATGAAGAAAAAAATAGCAATTTGACCGATATTTATTTAATTGCCACAAAAATATCCACAACAGGTAGATAAAAATTGACAAAACGAGATAAATGCACATATAATTAGGTGAAAAAAATGAATTGATATAGATGTGAGCCACATATATCATGCATTGTTTTTATCAATTAAGCTAAGCTCACGATGACAATTTTTTATGCTTTATTATTATATAAAACACACTTATATAAATTTTCAAAAATACAACATAAAACTTTCTAATATTTGTATTTATTTATAATTATGACATAATGCAAACACCATGGAGAGGTCAAAATTTAGCATGTGTAATAATATTTAGTTTACAAACCATAATATGAATCCAAGTTATAACTATCATAGAGAGAATATAAATTATTTATTATACTTGGTTAATTTACAACAAAATGACTAACACTAAATTAGAGAGAATTTCACAATGTGATTTTTTTTTTTTATGAAACATTCACAATGTGATTTCTTGTTGAATGGCTTTTCTGATTGTACCGTCTTTTTGGATATTTATGTCAATCTAATTTTCTCACAACTGATCTTAGTTTTATCAATTTCATTTTTTATCTATCTTAGACATTGTCTATTTTTACATCGACAACCTCTTCTTCAAGTGAGGAAGAAGTTCCTTTTATAGAGCTCGAGAAAAGAGTTGTCGAAAGAGCCGTTGGATAGAGTTGTTGTTGTTGGTATTTTAAGTGTGAGTATAGAGCTCGAGAAAAGTGTTGTCGAGTGAGCTGTTGGATAGAGTTGTTGTTGATATTTTAAGTGTGAGTAGAGTCTCACATTAAATGAAAAAGTGGATGTTAAGCAATATCTAAGTGAGCTGAACACCACATCTTAACCAAAAATCTTAAGGTGTTAGGTATATAGGTTTTCTCACTTATATGTTGTTCAACCTCTAACCTTCCATCCAATGTGAGACATTAACTAACACTTGACACATTACAAAATTTATCCATAGTGTGAGACTCCGAGTCCTTGATCCAACAAAGTCAAATTGAGCTCTCGTACAACCCACTTGACTATGCGGGGTAGCCTCACTGAGTTGGATATGTGGGACATTAACTAACACTTGACACATTACAAAATTTATCCATAGTGTGAGACTTCGAGTCCTTGATCCAACAAAGTCAAATTGAGCTCTTGTACCACCCACTTGACTATGTGGGGTAGCCTCACTGGGTTGGATATGTGGGACATTACCTAACACTTGACACATTACAAAATTCATCCATAGTGTGAGACTCCGAGTCCTTGATCCAACAAAGTCAAATTGAGCTCTCGTACCACCCACTTGACTATGTGGGGTAGCCTCACTGGGTTGGATATGTGGAACATTAACTAACACTTAACACATTACAAAATTTATCCATAGTGTGAGACTCTGAGTTCTTGATACAACAAAGTAAAATTGAGCTCTAGTACCACCCACTTGGCCATGGGTAGCCTCACTGAGTTGGATAACAAAGTGGCATAAGAGAACTCACACAAGTGAGGTAGACACCATATATTGACCAAAACTTTAAGATATTTGGTTCATGAGTTCTTTCTCTTATATGTTTTTCAACCTCAACTCTTCATTCAATGTGGGACTTTTAAATCACATTTAATATATCGCAACATTTATCCCTCAAGTATAAGACTCTATGCATTCATGATCCAATGCCTAAAATCTCTCGTGTTCCCCGTCAATTGTTATGGTGTCTAGTGTGAAAAAGAGTCCCACCTTAGATAAAAAAAAATGGATGTTGAGAACTAGTTATAGCAGAATTTTATACCTAGGCAATAAAATTGTTACTTATAAACAAGGACCGGGTCCATCAAATTTTAATGGTGAAGCAATAAAATTGGATAACCAGTTATAGCAGAAAGACCATTAAACATACATGTATAACATTTCACTACTGGCCAAAACATTCACTAATCACTAACCTACATCAATCTATAATCAATAGGCTTAATTACACTTTTGGTCCTCACATTTTGACCAGCTCACGAAAATGGTCATGTCTCTTTTAAATCGAACAAAACCGTCCCTAAACTATCATTTTTTTTGCAGTTTTAGTCCTACCTCCTATTTTTAACTCCGAAAACACAGAGAAATGACAGTTTTAGACCTACCTCCTATGCTCAACCATGAAATAAACAAGGAATAAAACATGTGGGCACAAGGAATCCACTTTATTAAGCACACTAACAAAAAAACCCTAATTTCTAAGATATGTTTCAAATTAGAGTTTTTTTGGTTAGTGTGCTAAATAAAGTAAATTCCTTGTACCCAGATGTTTTATTCCTTGTTTATTTTATGGTTGAGTATGGGGGTATGTCTAAAATTGCCCTAAAACTGTCATTTCTCTGTATTTCTGGAGTTGAAAATATGAGGTAGGACTAAAACTGCAAAAAAATGATAGTTCAGGGACAATTTTGTTCGATTTGAAAGAAGCAGGACCATTTTCGTGAGCTGGTCAAAATGCGAGGACCAAAAGTGTAATTAAGCCTAATCAATAACAGATTCAAGTATTATACAACTGATTCTAACCATACATCATAATTGGATAAGCAATTAAAAAAGGGTTTGAAAATAAAAATTCATGATATTTTTTTAACCTTATGTATATGCTATGAAGATATTGCCTAGTTGTCTACAATGCTAGCATGTCCACAAAATGGGGAACACTGTAAATATCCGATCCAACCACACCCTTTCATGTCATTTCCAAATTAATATCTTCAAGAAATAGTATTTTTTTCCATCATAATTTTGAAGCATTCACGTGGATAATACATTTGTGGTTGTTGGATCGAGATCGAACGGTTTAAATTTCAATACTATTTTTTATTTTTTAAATAAAAATATATCAAACTTAAAATTTAAACCGTTTAATATCGATTCAACGACATATATGTGTTGGCTGCGTAAACGCGTCAAAATTTGAGTGCATGCACTCTTGGTCCCTCATTCATTTATTATATAGTTCCCATAAACACTAAATACACACAATAACTTAACAGAGAGAAAGAAACTATAGAGAGAGAAAATAATAAACAAAAAACAATGGAAGGAGGAGGAACGTTATCATCTTCATCATCACATTCACAAAACTATATCTACAGAGAGTGTTTAAGAAACCATGCAGCAAGCCTTGGAAGCTACGCCACCGACGGCTGCGGTGAATTCACCATCGACGACTCATCACCATCCACGGTAAACAGCCTCCAATGTGCAGCCTGCGGCTGTCACCGGAACTTCCATCGCAAAATAACCGCGATCACAAGGGAGAGTGCTGCGGCCGCTGCAATGTCGGATCAGATGATGGAATATTCCGGTGGAGGAGGTAGTGGAGGAGATGGGAGGAGGAAGAGGTACCGGACGAAATTCACGCCGGATCAGAAGGAGAAGATGATGGGATTTGCTGAGAAGTTAGGATGGAAATTGCAGAGAAAAGAACTTGATGAAGAGATTGAAAGGTTTTGTGAAAGTGTTGGTGTGAGTAGACAAGTTTTTAAGGTTTGGATGCATAATCATAAGAATTCTTGTTTCTCAAATTCTTCTGATCCTTCTACTGGTAATGCTAATTCCTCTCTTACTCAGTAGTGTGTGTGAGGAATTTCAATTACTTCACTAATCAAATCTTAAATAGTGAGTGGATTCTGAAAATTAATGTAATGTCTTAATTATTATTATTGTTTTTTTTTTTTTAATTTAATGTGTCATTTTCTTTGTTTTTTCTTGTTCTTTTATCATCAAGGCTTGAGTGTAATAATTTTTATGACTTATCCTCATTTGCTTAGGGATGATTTTGTTTTTTCTTCCCTTGTAGATTTATGTCTGATCTTTTACAGAAAAATATTGTATTATTTATATGGTATGGCTAGTCTAAGATCAAACTATCTATAAGAAAATGCTTGGTCATTGACAAATTGTACACTATCACAATGATTGGTCTTTGGTTAAAAGCTTTAGGGTACACTAAATTTTAAGATTAAAAAAAAATCAGACTATTAATAAGATGAACAACTATTGAGGGATGTAACTGAAATCTAACCTCATTTATGTCAAAGAGATCTTAGTTTAGTGGTAAAAGACCAATTTGTTGCTTTAAAAGATAGAGTTCAATTTCCCTTTGAGATTATCATAATATGATTATTAGTATCACTTTAATTAATAATAATGTTCTCATTTTCTAATTTCTTATTTTGGAAATTCGGATATTTTGTAGTTTTTTTTTTGACAGAGGATATTTTGTAGTTATTGAATCTGGCAATCAATCAATTGATATGTTTGATTTGATGGATCAAGATTAAACGGTTTAATAAATATATATTATCATATAACTATTACGAATAAGATCAATGGTCTAAATTGTCACTTGGTTGCTTAACAAAATCTGTTTCATTTTCAAGTGATCTAAGTGAAATTAACTCTTTTACATTGTGTAGGGGAGGGAAAGGAATAGAAAAAAAATTCACAAAGGAAATAAAACACATTGTGTGTTTTGAACAAGCTTAGGTCCTACATTTTTTTGTTTAATTTTGGTTTTTGTTTAATCTTGTTTAAAGTGGACACTTTTAGTCATTAGAAACTCTTGTATGGTCGCAAGATTTGCACACACTCACAAATTAAAAATAAAATAAAAAGATAAAATAATTAAATGATATATATTTTTATGTGTGTCCAATTCTTATCCGAGAATACTATGATCACTCAAGTAAGTTACTTTAGTCATTGTGTGTTTATGTTAAGGGATGATATAGCAAGCAAAGTGTCAATATATCATCAAAACATAATATTAATGCAAAAACATGTTTTTTTTATCTCTTTATATATCATTTTAAAAAAATTATAGTGATAATCATATTTTGTCAATCTTAAGCCTTTCTTTATATTTTTTTAACGTATAGCGATGAGTGGATCTAAATCTTTCATAATATAGAATCACTCTTCAAATCTCCATTAAGAGAGACGTACATATTTAGTTTCGAATGTAATTATTTTTAATAAAAGGATTTTTTTTAAAAAGGCTAAAAATAGACACATTTCATCCCGTATGTGGTATGCACAAAAGAGAAATTGGAACAATATTATAAATAAGAACGTTGCATTATATATTCATGGATCGGAGTTCGAACCCAAACTTTCCATTTATTCACTTCAGACAATGAATTTCTAACTATGAGACTACTTGACAAAAACGATTATTCATAAAAGAGAAAATGGAACAAGATTACGATAGGATCACATGGTTACCTAAAAACAATTTCAATCTAAAACTCCCAATAAAACCTATACAACAACTAACTACACCACACACCCAAGACCATAACAAATGACTAAAAAATCACACATGACTAAGATGCATTTTAAAAAGACATTGTTGTGGGTTTGTCCACCAATAATTGAAGTTATATCAAAATGACATGAAAATATTCTTTTGGCTTCACATAAGGTACATGTAAACCACAAAATTGGTGGAAATCAACAACTGTGATGTTTAAAGAGCACAAGTGACCCCAAGCCATTTCCGAATCGCACATCAAACTTTTTAGAAAAAAAGTTATTTAAATTTTTTTCAACAATGTACAATCAAAAATCTGAATTTACATCATACGTTTATATAAATTATCCTTGATCAGAATAGGGGTATTTTACACTTGACTTAAAATATGTTTGCTCAACATTTTGACCACTAACCAACCAATATAATCTATTTAGGTCCCACAATATTCGAAATATTAGTCTCTCAGTTGCGTACGGAAGATATCTGGTATACATAAAAAAATGTGTTTGCTCACTCGGAAGTTTAATTAATGTCGCTGGTATTTTATCATTGCATGACTTTAGTAGGCTTTTAACATTTGTTGATTATTGATAGTTAGCATGTAAAAGTTCCTCTTCATTTAAAAAAGCAGATCACTCATTAACTAGTGACATTATTCTCTTTTTACTCTCAACAATTCTTTGAATACAGTAACTCTTAAGTAAAATAAATTAATTATGGGAAAATGTTAAAGATATTGTATGGAAAAATGGTGAAAAGTGATGAATTTAAATTTTTAAAAGTCAAAATATTGTTGAATTCAATGCAAACATACTACTTTTGTCTTCCTTAACCATTGTCTTGAGGGCACTGGTTAACAACAGTCATTAATTATTAGTCTTCCTACGTTGCACAGTTTTCTACTGTTCGTTTTTTTTACAAGGTATTGTCTGTTTTGCCTCTTATGTTCACACTTACTCCATCTGTTTCCAAATATAAGCAAAATTAATTTTTTAAGTTCATTTATTTAATGATGTACGTGGTTCATAATATGGGCCACATTATGAACCACATACATCATTAAATAATTAAATGAGTGAACCTAAAAAATTAATTTTGTTTATATTTCGAAAGAGGGAGTACAATTTTATCCTCGGTTAAAAAGTGTCTCGATAGGCTGAGATGTTTATAAACTATCATTAATACTCCCATCTCAAGTTTGTGGCACGATATTTTTTAGGTATTGTTAGAGTCTTGTTAAATCTTCAGAGTTTTATCTTTTATAAAATGCAGGTCAATGGATTAAAGAAAGTTGATGTTTATAAACCATTTTTAACTTTAATTCCAAAGCAATGTGGGAATTTTGTGTACCACAAAAAGATTAAAATCTATATACAACTAATGTAATGTCACACTTAATTTTTACACGATATTCACTCTTCTTTAGCTTGGAGCAAACAAGTGACTCAATTTGAAGGTCCTTTGGAACCAATCATTTAATCTCTCATTCTTACCGCACATTAATTGAGGGATCCCGTAGGAATTAAATGTGTCGACTGGACCACTTATCCAATGTACTATGGATTCAATTTTTGCCTTCCACTATACGCAAATCCAAAAAGAATTCAAAGGGATATTATTCATGTCCCTTCCTCCACAAAGAAAGAAAATTACATTCTATAAAACAAAAATAGAAAATTAAAATTACAATGACTTCGACATTTTGTACCATGAGGGCATACCCATTATCTTGCTTTAGCTCAAGTGTCTGTAAAAGGAAATCAAGCAAAATATGAAAGAAATTGTGATGTTATTTTTTTTAGCATTTATATATACAAAAATATAATTTTTGTTCCTAGAAATTTTTTATTTATTCTTGGTGTCTAAAAAAAATAAGAAACGTTTGGTTTTTATTTATGATTTTGTTAATCTAGAGACTAAAAACGAAAAAGTAAATAATTAAATTTGAAGAAACTAAAAATCAAATAAAATAAACGTGGTTGGACTCAAGTCAAGTGGTTAACGATCTTTTTTAATGGTAAATTTTTCGAGTGAATCCGAGTTAAATTTTTAGAAGGAACAATCATTAGCTAGATTTTACTTAGTGATCGAATTATAGACTATCATGTCATCTATCCTTTGTAACTAGAGAGTTAACAAAGAAACAAAAAAGCAAATAAAAAGTTCTTTAAACTCAATTATGAAATTGAAAAAAATTATTAAAAAGAATGTAAAGGTGCTCATGAAATTGAAACATTGATGGAACCTCAAAGACAAGACCACAGTTTTGGTAAAACTACCTGGCATGTTGCCAATACTGAGGTGTTGCTCTTGTTATTAAGGACAGAGGAAAAGACAGCACATGCACTCACAAATTGTAACCCAACCACGAGATGTTGAGAAGGTATAGACCACTTTTTATGTGTAAGCAAGTTGTGGTACTGCTCCACGTTGATCTCTTTCGAATGGATTTTTCTATAAAGAGGGTATCTTTTTGTTAGATCCTCAGTAATGTCACTAGAATTTTACGTTACCTTATGCACTTTCTTACCCAAGTTTTTTTATTATTTGGTCAAACTTCTGATTCACCAACTATAAATTTTACCCTTTACTAATGTAAGTAACAAAGTCCTAATTATGAGTTTTTCATTTTAGATCCAGATGTTAAATAATGGTTATTTTGATCACCTCTACTAATTCATGTAAGCTCATTCGTAAACTACTTGAGCTTAATTTTGGTGGGAAATTTTCTCCTAGAGTGATGTAGATGCAACTGAAACTACTTAGTTTAAATTTGGATGGTGATCATCTTGGACCTTTATTGACAACTCTAATAACATACATTCATACAAGCCAATCACAGCCATATTCTCATTCTGAAACTTTATTTCACTTTGTGGGCGTTTGATATTACGTTAGCTTGTAAAATTATGGTGGAGCCACCGTAATTTTACACTGTAAAATCACAGTGCCAAACCATTGTGAAACCAAGCATTAACTTCATCGTTTCATTCTACAACATTTTAACTGTTCCATCAATCTATACATACAATGCAGAAAGAAATTCCTCATAGACTTGAAAGCAAAATTGAAAAGGGCAAATGCATGATTAGAAATGTAGTAATTGTAATCCACATGAGAATTACAATCATAAGCTCAAATTGAGAAGAGTATCATTGTCAATTGTAGTAATTGAGTCATCAAATTTACATCCAATCAGCTTTAAAATTGGGTGCAACAAAAATGATTAGCAATCGCTCTCTCAGCGTTATGCAAAAAAGACACAAGCGGAGAGCCCAATGATACAAAATTGAGAGCAAAATTTGGCTAAATCCGCACAAACAGGAGATTGCATTAACAGCTATGTATGTTTATTTACTCTTGTATTTGTCCTTGAAGACTATTTATTCTTGTATTTGTTATTGATGGCTAGGGCTGCAGCTCTGTACCATGAAGCTGTGGCATAAGCACCCGGATCAGGAATTGATAACTGAGTATCTTGAGACACGTAAAGTGTACGCCCAGCCTGCATAAGCTTCCTTTATCAGATCCAATAATAATTTCTAATGGTATAACTGTTACATTTTCGTATAAATATAATGAATTGTTAGTTAGCATCGTTTTAAAACTGCTTCTGATAGGATCCAGAATGAGCTTCTGATAGGATCCAGAAGCTATCAAACAAAGACATTAGAATGACGCCATATCATAATAATCACTAAATCAGACTCACTTAATCATGTCATCAAATAAAAATAACTAACCGTAGGATTTGAATAAGGTCCCTACCTACTTTATAGGATTATTTTTTGTTCACTATAAATGCAGTGATAATTACAACTCTATTCAAACTCATTTACAAGGGAGAATCTGCACACAAAAAGTTTCACCTCTTAACAAAGAAACAATAATAAATGTCACCTTAGCTCGCATTTTCTTGGTTGACTCGGCTCCATCTAATGCAGCTCCAGATGAGGTAAGAAAAGCAGTGGCAGGATCATCGCCAAGATTTAGTCTCTGTAAAACCAAAGGCATAGTGAGCAAGAGTAAATTAGGTCATGGGACTAACGAAGAAAATGAACAGCTATTGTCAGCACCTCTTCAAGTGAGGACAATGCTGGGATGAGGGCATCTAGCAATGTTCTGTAACCAGCCCTAGCTCCCCCATATCTACTAATAGCAGCAATGCCCGCCGCAAGTGCTTCAGCCCCTGAATCAAAAGACTCATAAGGGATGGACAGTCCAACCAAAACAAGGTAAAACAGAAGAAATAAATGTAAAAAAATTCCAATTGGATGCTTCCGGATTTAGAGAATATTTTACATTGTTTTGATGTGATAGCAGAATGGGAGCTTGTTTTCAGCTGTGTACATGCTGCCTTACATAAAATTGAATATCTGAAAGAAGAAGAAAAAAATTGTGAGAAATAGACAATAATCAGACAGCATAAATAATTTAACTTTAAGGTCAAGGAATAATACATGATCCCACTAGTTCCTCCCATTGATTTTCCAATTGTTGATCCAATTTCACCGACAGTTTCTGCAGCATCATTCAGAGGGTAACTGTAAAAATAATAGTACTTCAGGTCAGACAGCATAACAAATTCAAATTAACAATGCTGTTGCAGGCTTGCAGCAACCACCTTCACATTTTCTCAAGGGCATAAAGAGTTATTTATAAAAATCCTTAATAGAAAAACTTATACTAATATATCCCATAATCAAGCACATGAGCTATTAACTGGCCATGTGTCAACTTGACATATTAGCACCAATCATTCATGATTATATCAAAGCAAGTAACCCATGAATATATCTTAAGGCAAAGCAGCATATAGAACAAACTTACTTTTTTATGTCTTCAAGAACTGCCGTTGCACCTTTATGCATCTATAGAAGATTTTTCAAAAAAAGTAACATGAACAATACATCTACAAGTACATATCAAATCATATAGTAAATAAGCAGACAATTTCGAGGATAGGACTCACAGTTGAACCACAGTCACCGTCACCAACTTCACTGTCCCATTCATTTAGTGTGTCCTTGAGATTTATAAGTGCGTTAGCAGCAGCTACAATGGCTAGCTCAAGAAGTTCTCCTTGCTCATTTAATTTTAGAGGCTGACTCTGTGCCTTACACGAAGCAAATATGGAACCATATTTCACAAATTACATTAGTAAATAAGGAGGAGGGAGGGGTAGGGGAGCTTCTGATAAAAAATAAAAAATAAAAAGATTTATTTCCCTCTAGATCTGACCATCAAGCAAGGTACATAAAAATTGGTGGTAGGAGGGAAAGGACTGAAGTTGAACTGTTGCATCAAATATCAATAAAAGTTGAACATGAAATTTGTTGCAAATACTATTTTATGTTAACCAATTGAGGCCTCAAGGTAACTGGAAACAAGATTTGTTGGGCATAAATAACGATATTACACAGATAAAATATGATTATCATCTTAATTATTCACATGTTTGAGCTAGAGATGTCCTAGCTAGGGAAATAAATTATTAAACCAATGAAGATGTCAAAATTACAGGGTTATTAGTAAACATGATTTGTCCTTGACTAAATTCTTACTCCCTTCAGTCACTATTATAAGCAAGAAACCACCTTTTAGATTCATTGAATAGCTGATGTATCTGGTCACCAGATACATATTCAATGAATCTAAAAAGTGGTTTTTTGCATAAGAGAAATGACACAATTTAAATGAAGATACCTCAACAATCTTTGCAGATGGAGATGGTGGAATTGGAGCAGGAATCTTTGCAGCCAGACGATTACCTTGAAAGAAAAATCAACTTTAAAAGTTCAATGAATGAATAATTAATTGTTTAGCTACTGTTAATATCACAGTTGAATGTATAGTTTAAAGAGGTAAAGAGCCATGTTGTTAAGAACAATACAGATTAATTAAACATGATATAGTATAATCTCGATGTAATAAAACTGATTGAGGATAACAATCACAACAAATTACTGACCACTAACTCCCACAGGCCAATAAGGAGCTTTAGTTTCAGCATCCAATCGTTGAAGAATAGACGGATCAGCCTTCATGATAGAAATTGATAAACCTGAGGAAAAATGACATATGATAATCAGAACAGCTAAATGAAACACACACACAAAAAAGTTGATTGCCTTAACATTATCTATAGCAACAAACCTTCCATATCAAGAGAAGTCATAAATGACCCTGTGTATACTCTATCAACAGCCAATCCATAATCCACCATCAATTGAGGAACTGCTTTTCCTGCTGCAATCATTAGTTCCATCAAGGGAGTGCCACCTAACCTGCATTTGAAGAATGCTGTAGATAAATAAACCATCTCCTTAAAGGAAACTTTGAGTTTGGAAATCTCTTCTTTAAAATTAACATGTGTGCTAAAAGATACAATTTTTTAAATTTCTAAACAATACATCCCTTTTAAATTTAAAAATGAATTTTCAGCAAATTAGAGAAGTTTAAAGAAGGGTGATTAGAAAACCTTACAGAACCCAACCGCTATCTAAAAAGAGGCAATAAATTTTCAATAATATATCAAATAATCAAAGCACACAACTTTTTAATGCAACTTCTTGTTGCAGACAAGATTGAAGTTATCTTTAACCAATGTTCTGTAATGGAAATATCCATCCTACTCACAGCACTCAGACATTAATGTTTCAATCAAATTGTCCCATCAATAATAACATAATAACATATTTTACATGCAAAAAGCTTTAAAAATAACTTCAGTTCTCAAGCAAAGATTATATTTGGGAACCTACCCATTGACCATGAGGACCACTCTTTCACCCCGAGATATTGGAAGATAGTTTGTTTCCTGCAAATATTTGCAAAAGAAAAATATTGGAACTCACAAGAATGATAATTGGACTGCATTCGGGAATACAGATTCGGTCAAAGAGCTGCAATTAAATGCAATTTTTGGGCCAAACTATGCACATACACACCCTCCCTTTTTAAGAAAATAAATGCAATTTTTAATTGGTCATATTTCATGTAAATTGAGCACATACTATAAGTTAGCATCTGTGTGCTTTCCTGTCCCACACTTATTTTTATTAATCGTGTACTAAAATGATCTGGCAAAAATTAAAACTATTTACTTAGTTTTTAACCTTATTCTAAACATAGATATGACAATAAACTAAAGTCTATAACACCAAAGTTAAAAGTTTTCATGCAAAATAATTAAAAAAATAAAATTGATAAAAGAGGAAAATAGACCAGCCTTTTCCAAAACGCATGTGTATGGAACGCTAGACAATAAGAATATAAATATAGACACATAGGGACAAGTTCTTATCAGGAAACATTTTCTATGACAAATAGAGAGAGGAAGAAAAAAGAGTGAAAGAAAACTTAACAGTACACCAAAACTCCAATCTCTCTGAATATTAAAAAATAAATAAAAATAATCCTAATACAGTCAACAAAGTCCATTCATCGCTAAACATCAGTAATTCTTTTCATTATTTGATGAGGTTGCAGTTGCACAATGTTCCCAGAACACCAATAATTAGTGTGCTCCTACCAAGAGCTTTCCATACAATATTGTGCCATACCTTGGACAGTATTTGATTCAGAAGATGAGAAACCACCGTCTCTGAAGGCTGTATATCAGTCACAAGTCCACCAGGTTCCCCATGCTGTAAAAATGCAACATTTGTTATCACCAAAAATTGAAATTTGGATGAGAAATCAAAGCAATAAAGACAAACCTCAAACAATCAGAAAATAAATAAGGCCGTTAAATTGCTCTATAGGTCCTTAGTAGTTTATTAAAATTTTAGATTAAGTCCCTAAAACTTAAATGCTTTTAACGGAATCCTTATAATTATAAAAAAAAAAAAAAAAAAACCTCATTATTAATCAATCATTACTTTTTGCTAAATTATATGGACCAATTCAGAGTTTTATAATAAATATAAGAATCAACGAAAAAATAACATTTCTGGATTTGTGTATGACTTCCAAATAAATTTATATAATAATTTCATAAAAACAAACAAGAGTTGGTGGTGAGGGGTCTATTTAAAAATTTAGAAGTCTAAGGATTCCATTAAAAACTTTTAAATCTTAAAGGATATAATGAAAATCCAATGAAACTACAAGTACTTATAGTATAATTCATCCTATAAATATTAAATAACTCCAGCAAAATTTATTTAAAGAATAATGTATCAAGAAAGAGAAGTATTAAGGGAGATGAATAGAATGGACAGCGGTGGCTTGTGAACTGAAAACCACAAGAAAAATAATAGAAAGAACTTATTTCAAATTGCAAAACTTGTTGCATATTTGAATTTGCTTATTTAGGAGTCAAAACTTTTACGAAAGGAAGTGGCCAGGCTGTAAATTTTGCATTATCGGAAAAACTTTGGAGTTTTATGTTATGGTTCATACTTTTAATGTTGAGGTGTCTAAAGGAAACTTACAATTCCAAGACCCAGTTCCATTTTTGATGCCCCCAAACGATCTGTTAAAACCCTACCAGGGAGTGTGCAAGCTTTTAAAGCAACACCCATAGTTCCTACATTTTCAGATGCATATCTTGCTTCCGCAGCAACATCAGCAAGAGAAAGACCAGCAGCTGCAGCAGCTCCTGCAACCTGCCTCGCCCAAAACAAAAGTATATTAAACATGTATAACAATTTGGTACTATATTAAAATTTATTGACATAGAGATATATAAAATGCTAATTTTCAAGAAAGTCTCTTGATATTATGAAGTGCATTATACACAGAAGGACTAAACAAAGTGTGAAAGAACAAAAGTGGCTTTGTGGATGAACCTTATGAACCAGAATAGTCCCTGCCAATCCTCTTCTACCAACCATCTCTAGAGGTGGAGGTATAGCACAATCATCCGCAACAATCACACTCTGCACAGTGAAAAATTCTGATCACACGTACAAACTAAATCATTTAATTAGAAAGACAAAACATTTGCCAACTAAGCATACCTCTACTTTATAACCTTCAGATTTTGCTTGCTCAGCAGCCAACCCAAAGTTCAAACGATCACCAGTATAGTTCTATCGACAAACAAATTCAAACATATGAATCCAGAAACAAAGGCAAAATCTTAATAGCTCTTCATAAACAGGCCTAACTTGTACAAAAACCACACTAAAAAAACTTGTGATAGGAATTAGAAGTTTCTTCATAAAACTTCTAATTCATTAGGGAAGACAATAATTTCAAGTGATAGGACATCTAACATATGTGCTAACAAAAATTCTAGCAACACATTTTCAGGTCATACCGAAATTATTTGGTATCCGCGTAATTTTGAAGGACTCGTTTGAATTTCAACCAATAGGATGGAGCGTGATGAGAAATGTATATTAGAGAGTGTGTTGCTAGCACTCCTCGCTAACAAAACTTCTAGCAAAGTGCTAATGTGAATTGTACTTAGGATGGCAAAGTGCTAATGTATTAGACAAATTAAAACAAATAATACCTTTACAATAAGAAGACATCCCGTTGGACCAGTTACCGCACGTATCCCCTAAATTTGAATATAATAATAATAGGTTCATCAGAATCGTGAAAGAGATTGGTTTGTCTGTAATAACTAGAAGTATGATATACATATCTCTTCCAATAGTAAGAAGCATACAGCAAGAATAGCCTCAACAGTTGGACTAGCAAAGACATCGCCGCATATGGCTGCCGTCAGCATTCCTTCTCCCACAAATCCTGCATGAGCAGGCTCATGGCCACTTCCACCCCCTAGCATGAAATGAAAAATTACCACTCTCTTATTGAAACACAAGTGATTATAAAGATGTGAAAACACTAAAATATGTTTAACATGGATATGTTTTACATGGTTAACTATCATATTCTACTCCCTTGTTATTAGCTGGGGATCCTAACAATACACCTCCTAATAAAGAACAGAAAAACAATATAACTATATCAATTGATGATCACTCACCTGATATGATTGCAACTTTATCATATGGTGGACCAGGATAAACATCTCCACGAAACACAACCTTCACCTACATTCAAGCAGAATAAGAATTTAAAATTAAAGTCTTCAGGAACTCTCATACATTTGTAATCACATTCAACATATATATGTAATCATACATTAGGATAGCCATCTAAATACTGCAGTGAAGGATATGTCTCCATAAGACCGTCAATGAATTCAGTCTCAACATCTGCAATCATATTAAAGAAAAGAATAAATTATTCAACTTCCAATAAGATAACCCTTCCTTCATTTTTATCATTGTTTTCCATTTGATCTAATTAGTATTACATTACAAAAGCAGTTAATAAAAAATAACAGAATCTTTACTCCTGTGCTAGCAAGGAAATACATAAACAATCCTCAATACAAAACTATCTAACGCAATCACCATCATCTTCTCAATTGAATAGTCATTTTCACACTAAAAGTGCAAGCAGTGGACCAAAGCATCAGGATGGTTTAGTCAAAGAGGACAGTCAGAAACTCAGAGCTTTTCAGTTTCAAATAAATAGCAAAATTAAAGAATAAAAAGAGGTCAATAAAATAAACTGAACCAAAGCAACTACAAAACACAAACTGAACAACCTAGATCAATAATACGCAGAGCACGCTACATTTTGATGGTAAAAGTTAAATAGATCGAGATTACATGTGAATTGCATCAAATAACATGAATACAAAATGCTTTCAGTGTGATTCAGCTAGAGAAAAATGCTAAACCAATTCAGGTTCAAAAAAATTAAAATAAACCAAAAAATTAAAGTTAATAAAATGAAGAGAACCAAAACAATCCAGGTTCAAAAAATTAAAATTAACCAAAAAATGTTCAGAGCAATCCGATTTTCAACTGTAACAATCAAAGAAGACCAGATTGCAGAATAATTGCATTGAATAATGCAAAAAATCAGCATTTTTAAAACGAAATATGAAACCTAAAACAATTCAAGTTCGAAGATATTGAAATAAATCAAAATATAATGTCAACAAAACGTTGAAAGCATGATTCTGAACCAAAAAAATGTTCAGAGTACATCAATTTTCAACTGTAACCGTCAAAGAAGACCAGATTACAGGTAAACCGCATTGTATGTATAACACAACTACAAGCAACAACTTCCATCAATTGAAGGTCCACAAGATTCGATTCAATTTAAACGCTAAAAAAAATTCAAATTCAAATTCAAACATATTAGAACAAATCAAAGTCAACAAAACATTATTAGCATGATTCTGAACCTAACGATTGCTCAGAGCACAAAAACTTTCAACTACTGTTAAAGAAGTTCAGAATCCTCAAACGATAAACTTCATCAACACTAAGAAACCGAACACAGAAAAAAGATTAACGAATTTCATTTTAAGCTCATACAATTCATGCATTCTAAATCCTAAAACAATTCAACTTCCAACAAATCAAAAATCAAAGTCAACAAAAAGTTCATATAACTTCAATTTTCAACTGTAACCGTAACAGAAATATCAATTCAGAGACGAATTTCAGATTTTCATCAACTATTACTGTCATTTCAACTTCAACACAATCGAAATGCTAAAACAGTTCAAATTCATAAATATCAACATAAATCAAAAATCAAAGTCAACAAAATGTTCATATCACATAAATCTTCAACTATAAACATCAAATAACTAAAAATTACGCGATGAATTTCAATTAATCAAAAAACGAAAATCGATTAACGAGAGAAGAAGAACGAAACCGCACCGATAGGATCGTTGATAAGTTTCTTCGCCAATGCCATCGAAACGCGTTATCGGAAAATGAGATTGAAAACGAAAACCCTAGAAACGTTTTTGCATGAAACAGTTGAGAGAAGAAAGAGTTTGGTGTTGTATCGTTGTTTGGTGAAAGTGTAAGAGAATGGGTATTTATAGAGAGAAGAAAAGAGAAGAGAAGAAGGAAAGCGAGGGAGTTAAGAGTTTTTGCTTGTTCCAGCAAGGAAAATATAAAATGAAATGGAAATAGAAATGAATTAAAAAATAGTTTTGGTTTATCCAAACTTCAATCTTTCTCCCGGTACTCACGGTTGTTGAATAAAAACGTTCTCTTCTTGTCTTTTAGTGATGAGTAATTTAAAGTATTGGAATTTAATGATTGCAAGAAAATTTTGGAAAGTTCATTAATGATTTATTTAATAAAAAGGTTTTTTTTTTGGTTATTTAGTGTCCCAAGACATTATTTGAGGATCTTAAATTTAATAATTTCTTTTTAAAAAGTTAACTATTATAATTTTCAATGTAATAAAAAGATAATTTTGCATAAAAACTTACCAATTAAAGTGTTTAAAGAGTGTCCGGCATTCGTGAAAATTAATCAATTTTGCATAAAACATATTAATTATTAAAAAAATTAATTAATTTTTTAATTAAAAAAATATTTATAAAAAAAATACACATGTGGCGTCCACATCAGCATTGACTTGGTCAAAATTTGTCTGAGGCCAAAACTGCAAAAGGGGCAATACTTAAGGGGCTAGATTGTATTTTATTTTGTTAGGGGCCAAAATCGCAACTTTCTGATACTTAGGGGGCCAAAACTGCTATTAACCCTTAATTTTTTGCATATTTAAATGTATGATTATAAATAAGAATTGAAATATGATATAACACATAGTAAAGTTTTTTGAAACTTCATGTTAAATATCAAAAGAGAGTTTAATATCATTGATCTATTAGGTACCATTTGGCCAAGCTTTTTGACGGTCTAAAAGCTACTTTAAAACAAAGTGAAAATAAAGGCTTTTGAAAAATAAGTTAAAGTTGTTTGGTTTCTTTATTTTTTTTTAGTTTTAAAGCTATTTTTAAATTAAAAGTTGTTTGGCAAAATATTGTACAAAACTTTGAATTTATTATGAATTAACATAATAAATAAATAAATGTTTCAAATATTTTTTGAATGGAAAAAATGTTTATAATATAAGAGATATTTTTTTTTACAAATACTATATTTACTAACCATTTTTTTTACAAGAAACTTATTGCATTTCATTCATATATTCAAGATCAAATTCAGCTTTTGGTCATGATGATAATCTCATGATTGAAGAGAAGCAAGCCCATATCAACCTAGATGAAGCTTTACACAGACAAGACATTTTCTGGCAGGAGAAAGCTAGAGTTAGCTGGCATTTGAATGGTGATAGAAATTCAAGATATTTTCACAGAGTCACACAAATAAAAAAAAACAAACTTATTTCATCTATTAGACACAATGATGATATCATATCTGATCCATTGGGAATTTCTGAACACATTGTTTCCTATTATAAGAATTTGTGTTTTTTTCATCTAAC
This sequence comes from Medicago arabica, assembly GCA_946800305.1. Classification (NCBI taxonomy): domain Eukaryota; kingdom Viridiplantae; phylum Streptophyta; class Magnoliopsida; order Fabales; family Fabaceae; genus Medicago; species Medicago arabica. The sequence continues at coordinate 9,003,468 of OX326966.1, read as the reverse complement.
CTTGTTTTGCAGGATTTCTCTCTTGTGGAAGAAGTTATCCCTCTGAAGATTGATGAAACATCAAACAACCTTCTTATCATGATTCCATCTGAATTAGAAGTGAAAAATGCAGTGTTTAACTTGAATCAAGATGGTGCTCCAGGGCCAGATGGTTTTGGTGCTAGTTTTTTCCAAACTTACTGGGAGATCATTAAGAAAGAAGTATATGCAGCAGTTGTTCAATTCTTTCAGTCTGAATGGTTACCTCCTAATTATAATGCTAACACTTTTATTCTTATTCCCAAGGTTCCTAATGCAGATAGTATTGATCTATACAGACCTATTGCCTTATCAAACTATAAGTTCAAGATCATTTCTAAAGTGTTGGCAGACAGGCTCTCTCAACTTCTTCCTAATCTAATTTCTAAGGAGCAAAGAGGTTTTGTAAAGGGAAGGAATATTAAAGATTGTATAGCCATCACTTCATAGGCTATCAATGTTCTACATAAAAGATGTTTTGGGGGGAACTTAGCAATGAAAATTGATGTCTCTAAAGCCTTCGACACTCTTAGTTGGGAATTTCTGCTCAAGGTTTTGGATTTCATCATAAATTTTGCAGATGGATCTCTTCCATTCTTAATTCCTCTAACATTTATGTCTCTATTAATGGATCTCAAAATGGTTTTTTTAAGTGCAATAAGGGGTGTCAGACAGGGGGACCCCTTATCTCTTCTTCTTTTCTACATTGCGGATGAAGTTCTTAGTAGAGGTATTACCAAGCTAGTGGAGGAAGGCAAGATTGATTTAATTAAAGCTTCTAGGTCAGCTCATATTTCGTCTCATTGTTTTTACGCTGATGACCTCATGGTTTTCTGCCAAGGTAAGAATTCCAGTCTTGAAGCCCTAAATGACTTTTTTCTAGATATGCAGCCTGCTATGGACAAGTCATAAACCTTAGTAAATCATCCATTTTTGCTGGGGGTATTCCTGATTCTAGATTAAATCTCATGGTGCAGCTTCTTGGCTTTTCCATTGGTTTTCTTCCCTTTACTTATCATGGTGCCCCAATTTTTAAAGGAAACCCTAAGAGGATTCACTTCCAACCCATAGCTGATAGAATTAAATTAAAGCTTGCTAATTGGAAGGCATCTCTGCTCTCTATTGCAGGTAGAATTGAGCTGGTTAAGTCAGTTATTCAAGGTATGCTTGTTCATACTATGAGTATTTACTTCTGGCTTGTAAACTTACTTAGAGAATTAGAAAGATAAATAAAGAATTTCATTTGGAGTGGTGCCATAACCAAGAGGAAAATGGTGATTGTGGCTTGGAAAAAGGTTTGTGCTAATTTTGATGAGGGAGACCTCGGTATTAGATCTCTAATTTGTCTAAATAATGCAACTAACCTTAAATCTTGTTGGGAATTGTTTCAATATGATGAGCAATGGGCTTCTATCCTCAGAAGCAGAGTGTTGAGGGAGTCTTCGTGCATCCAACATCACATTTTTTCTTCTCTCTGGAGTGGCATTAAATCTGAATTTCGAACTTTGCTAAATAACTCCAACTGGTTAGTTGGTAATGGTGGTGTCATTACTTCTGGCATGATAATTGGTGTGGTGTTATTTTAGCAGAAAGCTCTAATCTTAATCAACAACAGATTGATCAGTATCCTAAGAATTTAAATGCTTATATTCATGATTTCAGATGGTCTTTCCCTAATGACTTGTCTGATCTTATTCCTAATCTGAGAAATCTTGCTGCACAGGTCACAATCCCTATAATCTGCAGGAGGGATAGACTGGTTTGGAATCATAGTTCTAAGGGTGATTTAACTCTTAAAGATGCTTATCATTTTAAACAAACTCATTTCCCTAAAGTTAATTGGGCTAAGTTGATTTGGTCTGCTGATATTCCTCCCTCTAAATCTTTGCTTGTTTGAAGGTTTATGTTGGATAAGCTTCCAAATGATGATAATCTGTCTGCTAGAGGTTGTTATCTTCCTTCCATGTGCTCCCTCTGCTTGGTTAGCTCTGAAACTTCTGCTCATTTATTTTTAGAGTGTCCTTATGCTTTAAATCTTTGGAGATGGTATGCCTCTATATTTAACTGCACTCTAAATTTTCAAACAAAAGAGGACATTTGGAATATTTGCAATGGTTCTTGGAACCCTCAATGTAAAGTTGTGGTCACCCCTGCTCTAATAAATCTCATCAATAGCATTTGGTTCGCAAGAAACCAAATAAGATTTCAAAACAAGAAAATTCCTTGGAAGTCCTCAATTGCTTCCATTACTTCTAATGCTGCTTTGTCTGGTAATCTCTCAAAGAAAGTTGCATCTCCTTGTTTAGCCAACTTGTCATTTGAAGAAGTTCAATGTTTATCTTCATCCCTCCTAGAGCTCCAAATATAATAGAGGTAATCTGACAGTCTCCTCCTAATATAACTAATCTAAATGTGTGTCTGACATAAGCTTATTATCAAGTTTCCCCCCAAAATTTAAGCTACACCCAACTTGTACTAACTACATTACTAATCACAGGAGTAAACAGTGATAGTAACCTATAATTTATAAGACTGAAATAATCATTTCAACACAATCATGGTAACGTGATAATATTGATGTTTATGATTTCTTGTTTATTGCTTTTAAGTAAGCGTCGATTTGGTGGGATCCTTTCCTGCGCCTAATTGGTGGGACCCCTTCGTGATCCCGCGTTAGATCATCTACAATGGTTAATTTCATTCAATACCATTCAACACCCACTTTTTTTAATTCCCAACACTCCACATTATTTTCTCTCTCTTATTCGACACTCATTCAACAAATACCTTCTTCAATGGTTTTTTCTTTCAACACTCTACCCCGCCACTTTTTATTTCATATTCTTATTTAATTTTATATTTTTGTTTTTTTATTACATAAAATTACAATTATCGATTATAATTAAATTAAAATAATAAACACTTAACAATTTATTTTTTTAGTTTTTTTGAAAAAACAAAATTTTGTAAAATAATTTATTTTTATTTTCTTAACTTAAAATGCAATATAACAAACTAAGCACGCGACACACAAATAACTTAAAATGCATGACAACAAACTAAGCACACAACACACAAGTAATTTATTTAGTACGATAAAAATCATCTTCAATCACGAAACATTCCAAACTTTGTCCATATGTGCTTCACTAGATCTGCTTGCAATTCGTGATGAACATTTGGATCACGCAACTCAGATCTAGCACGCACATGATTTGCATAAGCTGGTAACACCTTGGTCGAGTATGGTTGAGGTGTACTAGATTCACTTCCCTCAGGTTGCTCAAAATCGGTCCAACGTTGAGCATATGTATCTCGTTCATCCTCAACAATCATATTATTTAGGCTTAAATGCACTTTTCACCCCATATGTTTCAAAAAGTTGCGATTTTGGCCCCCTTATAAAAAAATGGATATTTTGACCCCTTAACTTTTGGCCCTCTTTTGATTAGCTGATTTCGATGGAGATTATGACAATTTCATAGTCTCTGATGGTGTAAAATGGCATGAGGATAGAAGGATGTTGATAAATGGATTCCAAACTGACATGGTGTAACTTTTGGTCCCCCTAAAGAAGGATCCACTTATCAGTTTGGACTCCATTTATCATGCCAGTTTGGACACCATGCAAGTTTGGACTCCACTTATCAACATCCTTCTATCCCCATGCCAGTTTACACTATCATAGACTGAGAAATTTGCATAAAATCAACCATTCAAATGAGGGCCAAAAGTTAGGGGTCAAAATATCCATTTTTTTTTATAAGGGGGCCAAAATCGCAAATTTTTGAAACATAGGGGGTGAAATGTGCATTTAAGCCTATTATTTAATATGATGCATGACCTCATGATGATACTGCTATGTCCCACAAGTGAGCTGGTTCACAGATGATTTTATATCGTGCTTGAAGCACTCCAAATGCACGTTCGATGTCCTTCCGACATGCCTCATGATGTTTTGCAAATAACTTATCGGGTTCACTTTGAGGAAGTCTAATCGATTTGACGAAAGTTGGATAAGAAGGGTAAATACCATCAGCTAAATAATATGTCATATCATAGGGATGTTGATTCACAAAGAAATTCACCCTTGAATCCTTTCCCTTCTCCACATCATCAAACACTGGTGACCGGTCTAGAACGTTTATATCGTTTAATGTTCCCGGACATCCAAAAAAGGCATGCCAGATCCATAGATCTTGAGATGCAACTGCTTCAAGAATAACTATGGTGGTTCCCTTATCCCCCCTGGTAAATTGACCTTCCCATGCTTTAGGACAGTTTTTCCACTCCCAATGCATGCAGTCAATACTCCTGATCATCCCTGGGAACCCCCGCATTTCACTAACATGTAGAATTCTTTGTAGGTCATCTTGGATTAGTACTCTCAAGTACACTTGCTCATACAATCGTATGATTCCTTTGCAGAATCTACGTAAGCACTCCAATGTTGTAGTACCTCCTATTTTGATGTATTCATCGACCGCATCTGCTGTCATACCATATGTTAACATTCGCATTGATGTGGTACATTTTTCTAAGGGTGATATACCTTCTTTATTGGCTGCATCAACTCGCTGGATGAAGTAGTTATCACTACTTGAAAGGTCTCCAACGATTCTAAGGAAAACATGATTTTGCATCCGGTACCGACGACGAAAGATTGCATCATCATATATAGGCTCATTGGCAAAGTAGTCGTCAATTAATCTTTGGTTTGCCGCTGCATGATCTCTATTGAGATATTTTCTACTACGAGATGCACTATCTTCCAATATTTTTTTTCGACGCTGAATAAATCGGTTAACGATATAAGTGTCTTCAACATCACGTTTTTGTTTGTAGGCTTCGATATCAAAATGATCCATTGATAGTTTTTGTGATAGGTGAAGTAGATTGAATGAGATTTGTGATATTGGAAGTAGATATGAGTCCTTATATATAAGTACATTGAGTGGTGGACACTGATGGATTCGAAATAAGTTATTGTATAAAGTTAATTATCAAATAAGGAGTTGATTCAAATTGGATGATACATATTCAAACACAATAACCCATACATTAAAGACAAAAGTCACGGATAATTATTAAAGTAAATAGTACAAAATTGACACCACTGACAATCATTAAAGCAAACAGTACAGACTTGACACCACTGACAATTATTAAAGCAAAGATTAGGGACTAGACAACACTGACAATTTTGACCGAATACATTCAAATATTTAATTGAAATTAATTTCCAAACAGCTTTGCCAGCAGCTCTTTCTTCCGGTCATTGAGAGGCCCTTCGGAAGTTAACTTTAGATACAATTTGATTTTCTTAGCTTCAGTCTTTTGTTTCATCAATTGGTTAGTCTCCTATTGCACCAAGGTCATCTCTTTCAATTGTTCAAGCTATTTCTCCCTGAATTGTTTGAATTCAACCCACTCATTTTCCACCTCCTCCAAGGCAGCTTCCTTGATTTTCTTTTTACCCTTTTTTTTAGCTGCCTCCCTACCCATTGGACGAGCACTAGATCCTACAGATCCTCCACCACTCTCGCGATATCTCTTTGATCCACTACTTTCTGAACCAATACTTCCTCCAACTTGACTACTATAACGTGGTTGATCACGAAGAGCGTGCCATTATGCCATTAAAGTAAATTGAACATTCTTCCCACTTGCATATAATTCCTGCGATTTTACCAAAATATCATTCTCCGACCATCCGCTTCCTTGCAAACGCTTAACGCCATCATAAGCGCCAATCCATTTACCTAGTACTTTGTTCATATAATTAAAACAGTTTCGGCATGCAACTTCATCACGCGGAGGATCAAAAGAGCAATACTCATTACAATACTCTGCAATTTTATCCCAATATGTTTCACCTTTCTGGTTTCTCCCGACAACGCTACGTGTTCCATATTTAATCCACCCATTAATTAGCACCAAATTTTGTTTAGTGTTCCATGCTGGTTGCTGGTTTTTCTTGCTCTTAGGAGTTGAATCCTCTGGATTTCCAGTGTCTTCATTAGCAACTGTCATGCCACCAAGAGTTATTTGTGTTGAAAATTCGGGAAATTCAGATGCACTCGGAAAATTTTCATTCACCATTGGCATATAACCATTAAACGGGGGTGTTTGAGATGGATATCTCATCATAGATCTATAATATGGAGGAAAGTTTGAAACAAAGGATGACTGGTTGAAATTTGGTGCAAAACCAAAATTAGGTATGTTTTGAGGATGTTGGTTGGAAAATTGATTTGAATTTGATAATTGTTGGGATTTTGGTAGCTAAATGGGTAATTAGAAGAATTTTGGGTGTTGAAACGATTACTATTGGGATCCATTTCACCAAAAAAAAGTTTAAAACTTCAAAAGAAAAGTTAATAGAAGGATAGTAATAAGATTAAGATAGTGAAAAACTTGGTTTTTTTTCCTGTGTCCAAATCAAATGAACCAAGTCTCTATTTATAAACAAAAAAAAAATCATGAATTTTGGTATTTTTTTTAAAATTAATTTATAATGAAATAATTGAGTTCAAATTATTAAGATGATAAAAATCTAAAGAGCCAACTATTAGACTTACTCTCTCTTCTCTCCTTCTCAAACTCTAGCCGTCACCCCTTTCTTCTTCTTCTTCTTCTTCTTCTTGTCAAAGGGGTGATTTAAGGTCAATTTTGACCCAATAATCATCCCTCCGAGTTATTTTTCCTTTTATCCTAATTGAATAAGTGATTTCACATATTTTTCGTTTTCTTTCGTTTGTTTTTGTGCTTTCGTCATCTTTGCACGACTCTGTTTGTTTTGATTTTCCGTTTTTGTGTGGTGTGTTTTTGATTTCTCGTCTCTGTGTGGTGTGTTTTTTATTTCCCGTCTTAGTGCAGTGTTTATTTGATCCAGGTTGAAAGATTAGCTTTGAGCAAGTGCAGATCCGATCAATGACAATGACTTTGGCGTCGTCAACGTTGCAGATCTGAAGACATGAGTATTTCAGAGACTTGAATATAGTCATATTAGTCATATTTGTAGGCATAGGTACTTTTCCGTTTTATGCTATTAACATGGATGTTGTGAGTTTGTTCACATATTCATCCTTTTTGTTTTTAGTGAATTTGGATTTGTATTGTATCGATGTACTCTATCAATTTGAATGAATGAATATCGTTTATTTTTATCAAAAAAAAAGAGAGCCAATCAGAACCAAACACGTGTCCAGCATATCTCTCCCCTATTCTCTCTCCGCGTCGCCCCCGCTCCACTCTCCTTTGTCAACCATCCAGAAATTGCCACGCGTGCTCTGCTTGCAGGGTTCAACATTATTGAATGGCTTCAACGTCTCTCATCCACATCATCATTCAACAAGACTCAACACTCCATTGCAAGCATACCATGTGTTGAAAGCCATTCTCAACACCTCCATTGCACTTGGTCTTAGTGCACTAGGCTGACCTTTTTTTTAATTTTTATTGCTTCTAAATAAGTGCCTAATGCTTACCTTATTTCGAGGTCTATCAGTGTGCTTAATGTCAGGACATAGCACTAAACTTTCTTCTCCTGTCAAACAATATATTCAGAGACTTCTTAAGGTAAAAATAATACTAGAGTTACTTAACTGAAATGTATATAAGTTTAAACAAATGTTGCAATTATATTTGTTGAGTACTGCTCAAATTAACGGATAAATGGACAGACGCTTGAGCACAGTGAGTGGATCTGAAAGTGCAACGTAGAGGATTGAGAAGTCACGACTTTGAGCATGGATCATTCATAGGATTATGACTATGAGGGTTGAGAGTGTGGGAGCAAAGCTCCTTTGCTCCCATAGTACAGTTTAGTGGTAAACTTGTATTTTAGAGCGTAGTATTTAAACACATCTTTGTGCTCTATATAGGCATAGCATCATTGGAAAACTGCAAGTCGTTTTGCTGTTTGAGTCTTTGAGATGTAGGCACAATTGGCTGAATTCCATTGTCTGTTCATGTCTGTGTTTATTTATCTGTTTTTGTAGAGTTGGGTTTACTGGTTACTCACGGGAGATGTTTATCATTTTTCCCTTTTGTTCATGATTGTCCTAACAAAAAAAATTAACTCGTCTAAATCTAAAGCTTAACATGGAAGGGCCATATGGATCTGAGTGTCAAGAGGAAGAAAAGGTGAAACGTAGAGAAATGGTTGATCCTGAAGCACGCTATATATTTGCGCATGAGGCTACTAATGCAAATGCTGATGAGATGATAACAGTGTTGACCGATGAGGAAGATCCTTCAACTAGTCGTCAAGAAGAGGTACCGGTACTTTATGTGTATGAACTACAGCTCAAGCCTCATGTCCAGGGGAAAGGATTGGGAAAGCTTCTTGTCGCGTCATTTTTCGGAGATCAAGGCTATTTGATTAGCGTTTGACTCACTATTTCATTTCACGACTGAACATTTAATTTTTCAAAAGAAAGTGGAAAAAGGTTCAAATACCACATTTTTAAGATTTAGGGTTCGGGGGTTGGTTACATAAAGGGAAGGTATTAGCACCCTTTATGTTTGTAGTACTCTACGAGAACCTCTTGGTTTTATTTAATTTTTGTGCTATAAACTTGCTTGCTTTTTGAAAATGGTTTTAAAGTGATTAAAAGAAAAAGAAAAAGAGAAGCCTATTATCTACATTTTTTTATTGATTTGGAAGGACAAGTGTCCTTTGCCTACGTACCCGTGAGGGATCAAAACCTCGTAGTTCGGGGTTGAAATTGACGTTTGATTTGTTTTGTGTTTTTTATTAGTTTTGAAAAAGTTTTAAAGTGAAAAGCCAAGTGGCAAAATAGAATTGATTTGTATTTTTTATTTAAAAGAAAATGACTCAAAGTATAATTAATTTGATTGAAATTTGATTAAGAAAAGTAAAATAAAAAAAGATCACTAGATTTTGGAATCAAGGTTTATTATGAAAGTATTTTTGTGATTTTTGATTATTTGAATGTTTTTGTTGATTTTGATATAATAAATGAAAATTAAACTAACGGAGCAATAAAAATAAAAGCGCGTGGATTTTTGTAGTGACGTTGGATCACCACAAAATCCCTAATCTAATTTTTTTTGCATTTTTGGATATATATATAAGGCCGTAAAGAAATAAAAGGACACACACGCACACTTTTCTCATTTATATTTACATTGGGCTTAAATACATTCTAATTGCTGGAAAATAAATAACAATAATTAAAATGCTAAACAGAAATAAAATAAAAATGCAAAAGTGCTAAAAAGAAATAAAATGCAAGAAAATAAAAGAAAGGGACAACCGAAGGGACAAAAATTACCAAAGGGACAGAAAAAAGAGGGAGAAGAAAAGAATAGCTCGTCAACACAAGCTAAATAGGGAGAAGAGAGAAAAATTCTTTGACAACTCAAGAGAACATTTTGTGTGAAATTGTGTGGAATGAGGGCTCTATTTATAGGTGAGGAGGTTGATGTAAAAAGGAAAATTGGTTTAATGGAAATGATGGACAATTATGGTGAATTTTGAAAAATGAATGTTAAAATTGACACTTGACTTGAAAAAAGTTTTAGACCTTGGACATTTTATTTTTGGACCTATTGACACTTTTTTTTTTTTGACTTGGACAATAAAATAAAAGTGACCAAAATAAAATATGAAAAATGACTAATTAAAAAATAAAAAATTAGAAATAAAAATTATAAAATTAAATTAAAGATGGAAATTAAAGAGTAAATAACAAATAATAAAAAAACTAAAGAAAACTAAAAAATATAAAAAAATAAAGAGAGAAGAGGGCCCGACACGGAACCAAACGTGAGGTATTTTAAGATACTTTTATGCCGAATTTTTCTCTGAAAAGTTAGAGACTGATCAGGGTCAAAGGGCGTGTGTCAGTGTATGAATGCGGAACCTTAGGTCAAAAATTGGGGTATGACAGATGCCCCTATTTAAGTTTCTTCGTCCGGAGATTTGAAGATGGAATCTTTGATTTGACAGGTCGAAGAGACTTAAATACAAAATACTCCATTTTTGACCTAAGATGCTATGAAATGCTTATGATGCAATTATGAATGCAGGACGGCGAAGGTGATTTGACTGGAATGAGAAACAACAACGGGACACCCGAATTCGTTGAAGAAAAGGATCCGACCCCGCTAGGGGAATGTAGTTTTACTGGGGAAAATGATTGTCTACCACCGTGTTAGTTTGGAACCATAGTTTAATGAAGACAAAACTTTTGATGACACCTCTTGGCCAAACGCACTGGGGATGACGCTCGAGGGAATGACAGATAGATGCAAACTGTCTGTTGTTTAGGACTAGCAGCTCGAAACAAGACAAAAGGTAAACTTAAGCGGTCCGTTGTCTAGGACCGTCGACTTGAAAACAGATAAAAGTGTAAGCGGTCTGTTGTTTAGGACTGTCGGCTTGAAAGTAGTAAAAATGTAAGCGGTCCGTTGTCTGGGACTGTCGGCTTGAAAGCAGTAAAAATGTAAGCGGTCCGTTGTCTGGGACTGTCGGCTTGAAAGCAGTAAAAATGTAAGCGGTCCGTTGTCTGGGACTGTCGGCTTGAAAGCAGTAAAAATGTAAGCGGTCCTTTGTCTTGGACTGTCGGCTTGAAACGATAAAGGACTTGAAACGAAAGGATGCGGCCAAACAGGACTTTGGGTGACTGATGCAACCATGTGTGAATGATGTTGTGTGTGAGTGAAAGTAATACTGCATGGATGTATGAATGTGTGAATGAATGTATGAGTGTGTAAACTGGGTTATGATGGTTAAACTCGACGAAACGAGACAAGACAGGTAAGATGAGAGATAGACTGACATCGCAGTACAAACACTCGGCAAACTTCCTTGAAGATGATACTATCATGAACCAATCGGGCCATTTGCAAGGTGAAGCCTGACACAAGATAGCAACTGATGCTTCCTGGGGGAGAGCTCATTGTTGACTGAACACTTGGAAAGAGGTCGCCATTTGTGAACCGGCGTGGAGTGTTATGATAAAAGTCATTGTTGACCAAAAGTCTGGAAGTCACTATTTGCATGGAGTGTCAATCCAATGGTATGCCCCAGCAGTCACGCTCCTTCTTTTTTGTGTTTTCTTTTGAAATCCCTAACTTTTGCCTGGACCGCCCTTTCGGGTTTTCAGTCCACCGGGAGTATATTCCTTTTTTGTGCACCTAATTTTTGCCTGGACCGCCCTTTTGGGTTTTCAGTCCACCAGGACGCTCTCTATTGCCTAAGTCGCCTTTTCAGGTTTTCAACTTAGCGAACTTTCATTTTTGTTCTTGTTTTTGGATTGTGACTGCATCTTGCTTAAAGTAGAGGTCCTCTTCATAGTGTTTAGACATGTTTTCCTTCCGGGGTGTAACCGTTCTCGAGGCGGATGCTGATGTGCGCTCCTCTTACTCACGAGTTCAAAGAAAGTGTGTTTGTTGTTCGTACTTTTCAAAAGATGTAAAAAAGAGTTTTGTATTTTGAAATTTTTGCTTCAAGTATTGCCATAAAAATAGAAGAAATTTTGTAAATTGAATAAATGAGAGTTCCAAATAAATGGGTACAAGCTCAAACTTGATTAATTGAGTGGTGGCCTGCCAATGGCGTGGCTCCACGGATCTTTGAAATATTTTGGAAAATGGTAAATATATGGGAAGGGTACATTGAACACAATAACCGTTATCCCTAACGACTTTGAATTGCCCCTGTTCTGAGTCTTTGATTTGCAGGTGCTTTGAATCGGATGTCTTTCGATAGTTGGATGCCCCAAGTGGACTGTGCTTGATTTGATGCAGTTACTTTGTCATGATCCTTAACTTTTGCATAGATCGCCCTTTCGGGTTTTCAATCTATCAGGATAGTCATTTTTGTTAATGTCTCTAATTTTTGCCTGGACCGCCCTTTCGGATTTTCGGTCCACCGAGACGCTCATTTTTGCCTAAGTCCCTTTTCAGGTTTGCGACTTATCGAGCTTTTATTTTTGACAAAGTATTTCTTGACTGCACCGGCATTCATAGGACGTGCGAGTTTGTCACCATCCGTAGTTGTAAAAGTCATTGCACACGAGTTTTCGTAGTTAGGCGTCCACTTGCTCCTGGAGTCTGGTTGGAAAGAGTGCCTTTTTGAGCACAAAGTCTGACGAACCTTCTTGTTGGAAGTTTGTTTCAACCTCTTTTGATGTAGTTGTACATGATCGTCATGCATTGTAAGTTCAATCAAAACTTGATATTTTAGCAGAACTTCCGTTGACGGGATTTTGATCTCCATGAGAAGTCCGGTCTTGGTGTCGTATACTGAGGGAAGGAGGGGGTAGCCCTTGTTCAAATGTTTTACTGAAACACGATGCCCATGTGAGGCAACAATGTCATCTTATGCTGGTCTTTGTAAATGACTGCCATCCTCTGGACAATCTTCTTGATTTTTGTTTGCATCTTTAACGGCTAGGATGCCCCAGTATGTAAGAGATCTTGCCGGGAATCACTTCATTCTTCTTTTCTTCATCTTTGGATACAGGGAATTCTCAGTCGAGAGAGAGTGTATGGTTAATGTATTCAACGGGCTTATTTATGTTTAATCTGCATTTATGTTTGATTTTAGAAAGTGAATGATTGTATGCAGACATTTGGAAATGCTTACGAAAAGTACATGTCAAGTTTGATATGAATGAAAGGGAAAAAAAGTATGTTATATCCCTAACTGCTCGTATAAGCCTTATTAATTTAATTGTATTTCAACCTTAATGCATTCCAGAAAACATTTGTGTATGCTTTTTAGCAGGCATTCCTGAACCGCATATGTCTACAAAAAAAGAACAATTAATTAGTTTCATTATGAAATCCACATATATAACTATATTCTATGTGTATTAGACTTATATACAAGGGTATGTTTACCCTAGCATCACGTAGTTATTTGCATAAATCCTCGGCATGTCAATCATTGTTACAATTATAATTTCAATTTATAATGTTAGTTGTTATATGTGATGATTATACATGAACTTGAAGTAAGAACAATGTGATCGTTAGAGTTATTGCTAAATCTTGATTCTCATACTAAAAAGTTAAGGATCTTTGCAGGTCTTGTAACTGTTTCTATTTTCTACTTTCATAATTCTCATAATATTTGGTTTTAGCCCAGGTTATCTATAAAGATATCATCCTAATTACTTTCTAGATTTTTCTAGTATATTACTTTTCCCCTCCCTTTTTATGTTTAGTCTTCGTTTTGTTTAAAATTATTTTACAGCATTTTTTACATATTTCTTACTCTGATATATTCATGTTAACTAATGCATCAAAAACTCTGATATATTCATGTTAACTAAATCAATAAAAGAGCTTAATATTATCTTTCCCTTTTATCTGAAGTTCTCATTCAATTATTAGTACGACCCTGTGCTTTCATTTGGCTCTGTACTTTTACCAGCCAGTTCCTATCTTCTGTAAACCAATATGAATGCCTTAGAAATCAAGCTGACATTTCCAGGTGGGGGCCTTAAAAATGAATTGAGAGCTTAAGTCATATTCTGTTTGGAGCTCAAAAATCTTTCTGATATTTAATCTCATCTACCAAACTGACATTTGCAGCTGTTATTCTTAGTCGAAACTGGAATCCAATACTTATTATAGTCTATACAGTAACTTGATATCTATATTTGGAGTTTGATTCACCTCTTGTAGATTCTTCATTAAGTTTTAACGATAAATAATTAGTACTAGGACCCAATTACAAATGGATAAAACTAAACTGGTGAAATTTTTATCAATTATACAGCATGTATGTAATACTTAAATTATCCATATAATTATAGGTTAGACAGATAGGATATTACATGAGTCAGGAGAGATATATGATTTATATGCCACCCAAATTGTTTTCACAATTTTTTGTTACGTTTTGTATCAAATTATTACAGCTCAAACACAAATATGTATAAGCCAGAAGCCAACAAGGAAGACAGGCCCTAGCAATTAACATGCATATCTCTGTTAAATATGAAATCTAATACTAAGAACCAGCAGTGGCACATCCGACTTAACTCGGAACAGGAGAAATCCTAGGTTGTGATATTTTTACTTAAAAACTTACGATTGAGACATCTTCTCACCATAGAAGTCAATCAACTGAGACACTAAATATAGTCGTCTAGCGTCTTTTGTGTTCACTGTGAAAAGATATTCAATTTATTGACATCTTCATACAATATGATTCTCTAGAGTTGCTCATCCACTTCTTTTTTGAGTGCTTCACTAGTAAAAGAGGTTGTATCAGTACATGGTTAATTAAAGAGGTTTTTTATTACCATCTCTTCTCATATATTTAAACTTTACTTAAAAAATTACCACAAAATAACTCAAGAATAATTTGATATCCGGCAACAGGAATGGAAAGAGAAATCAATCCCAAATTGTCTTGGTTTAGCTTTTATATCCAAACATGTAAATTTCAACAACATACAAACTAATCATTTTCAGGAATTCCTTTTCCGTATGCCTATAACAGTTTGGATGGAAGTCGAACTCATATTTTTGTCTATAGAATGTTCAAGTGGTCACTCAGATATATAACAAAACTTAAGTGGGCCAGAATATATAACATCCAAGATTTCAGAATATATACAAACAACTTAATTTAAAATGAATGACTAATATATTTATTTAAACTTAAAAGGTTTCAATATTTTGCCATTTATTTAAAATAACAAACCATCTTAGTGCTTCAGTTGGAGGAAATTTTGTTGCCAGTCTGTAGTTCAAACTAATTTGCATAGCTACATCCTGATTTCTTGTTTTTGCAGCCAAACGCATGTTGAACGCAGAACTTGACATTAAATTATTGGGAATAATATGGTGTGGACCTTAATATAAATAATATAGACATTAATCAAATTGTGGATAACAGAAATAGATTGTGAATAAAGCAAATTTACTGGTTAAAAATGCAGCAAGGACAAACAATACATTCTTATTGTCCCCAAACAGTACTCATGTGATCACCAAAAGAACAGTCTTCAATCATTTCCTACTCTTTTTTTTGGCACTGATGTGAGCCATAATCTCTGCACTGCCTTCAATAATTCATCATTGAAATCATCGGGAAAATGCAAATATCAAAGGTCTTGATAACATCCTTTCACCGAGAATCTGTTGCACTCTCTGGCAACCATTTATCAACCTCCACTACAGGTTTCTGCAGCTGTAAATTTGCCACCATTCTGTGCAAAGTAATGTATAGTTCAGGAAATAGAAACTGATTGGTTGGTTACCCTTCCATAATTCATTCCAAGGTAAAGTGGTTTCACCATTTCCTATAATATCCCTTCAATTACTTATTATGGTAAAATACACTCGTCAAATATGTTCTATGGTTTTTTGAAGTTGATCATCTGAATATTAATTTATATCTTCTAATATTTTCTGTGATTATATATTGTAATAACTTAAAATATGGAAAGTACAGGTAGTGGATTTTGGTCTTTGGTCTTTGGTTTTTAGTTCATTCTGTGAAAGTGGATTTTGGCCTCTTAGGAGGTTCTTAGTTTATTTTCTCATTTTAACGGGTTTTGGCTTAGCCCCATTTGGTACAAATGAGCTAGTACAATGTTATGTAGCATTGGTGGTGTTTATGTCCAATTACTGTGTTACGTACCATATATTATGAGATGTTGCCCTATAATTATATTTACAATAAGTTTTTTAGGAGAATATTCAAAGTCTAGTTGTAATTAATAAGCAAACACTTTATTTGAGAAATGGAAGTTCACATCATACATACATACATACATACATACATACATACATTTGCTGTTGCTGCGACACAAGTTCTGTCTCGGAAACTACGAGTTCTGATTTACTCTTTCTATAAGGATTCCAATTTGTGTACTGAGATTGAAATTCTCAAAAATCTGCAACCAATATAACTGAGCTCAAAGCATAATATTACTCACTGCCCTTTCGAACAACCAACAGATTCTGTGGTGCGAGCAATCTCTAGATATATCGCATGACAATGCACATAGACAGATGACTACAGATGGTTTCCTGACAATGTACAGACAAAGAACAAGTAAATTTGTAGTTTTGGTTAGAGAAAACTTGCTTGAATTTGAAACATAACTACCTTATGTTTATTTCAACAAGAGAGGATCCACTTTTGAAATTGTCATACAAACCACTATGCAGAAAACAAAAAATTCTAACATGTTTCGGTCAAAATGAGAAAATAAAATAAAATTCATTTTAAAAGATTTATAAGTCATATATATAAAGGAAATGTTAATTCACGAGATACATTAAAGAGAAACGGAGTACCAGTTTGTAAGACTTCACAAAGAAATGGAAGAAAAAATATATGGAGTAGCAGATAAACTGAGTTATGAAAGGAAATTCTCCACTTCCCTTTGCAAATTCGAAACAAAATTTGATAGGAAAAAGGCTTTTGCATACCATCAAGTTCATACATATAAACGTTTCCACGACAGCATATACTATTTCACTGTGATATAAGATGAAGTTTGTATCTAATTTGACCTGTTTGACAAAAGATGCGCATTTTTATAACGGTCTTCATCCTCCCTAAGAAATAACAAGTCATGCATATTTATAAATATATTACTATGGGATATCAATCAATTTCTTTTTCAAAAGATCTTTCATAAAGATTATGATTAAGTGCATTTATGGTTTCAAAGTATAAGGATCTTACTTGTAACAACATTCACCTAGGATCCGCAACAATTTATTTGATGTTGCGTGAAATTTGCCAAGCTCACTACACCTTTTAGAAGTTCTGGACTGAAGGGATGCTGCTGGAGGCCCTGAGAGATGGATTCCCAAATTTTTATCAGACCTGGTTGCTGCTATAGGATTTGGGAGAGATTCATGATTAAGTGCATTAACATATAACTATGTCACTTCCTAGAAGAAACCCTTAGGAAAAGTGACTGAACAAATTCCAAAATATACTGGATTCCCAAATCCCATGTATAGTATGGACTTTTAACTTTATCATCTAACTCTAGAGCGATATTCAAAAACTTCCACAGAATCTATGAACTACTGTGTTTAGGCTATTAACTACTTAATTCATGAGATACATTAAATTTAAGGCAGTCTTTGATCACAAATGATTTTGCTACAAAGCATCCTCCACAGAATCTTACATCATGTCTCATCATTTAAAAAACTTCTCCAACTAGAAACAACAAATTTGTAATTGAATATATACCGAAATTAATAAACGTTTATAATAATGATGAAGTAAAGTGTAAACAGCAAAGCACAAACCTGCAATGTTGAGATTGAGAGAATAACAACAAGATGGTTAACTTTATGATGGACCTAGGCTAAGGAATGTACCCCATATCTTTTGTGATAACGAAGGATTGACGAATAACACATCATCCTCCTCCTCCATTTGTGCACTGCTTAATATTTCAGTCTCATCCTGCTCTGTTTCTGAAACTCCCACTTCCACTAATTTTCTCTTTCTACTATAAGGATTAGTGAATCTCACTTCCCCCTCCTTGTTGCTTTTCTCCACCTCCGTGTCACTCCAATCATACCCATACCACGACACGTGGATTCCCATTTGTCCACCGCTGCTTAATATTTTAATCTCTTTCTCATTCTCCTCCGTGTCACTCCCATAATATTTATCCCACTTAAGCTCCACATGGTTCCATGCTTTATTTTTAACTGCTTCGTACAGTTCAGGCTCATTTGCAAAACTCTCGTTAATACGCTCATCCAATTTCAGATCAAACAAAAGTGCATGTTCCGACAGCAGTTGATCATCATAATCGACTAAACCTTTACGATAAGTAAATTGTTTGCCATCGAGAAACAAATCGAATTGTGGAAGAAACACAGATCCCGGGATAAGAAAAATACATGTTATAGTAGGGACCTTTTTACTAAACCAGAAAGAAATTGTGTTTCCCCTGATTTGGTGCTCAAACCAATCTGGAATCCCCTCACTTCTGTTTGGGAAACTAATCGTAGTGCGTCCAGCATCATGTAGGTCCTGTTAGTATTACATTATCAATTATATACGAAATACTATATATCAAATACTATATATTGCAAGATAAAACAACAACAAACCTGACTCAATAGCCTTCTTCTACTTTCCAAACTCAATGATTCACATCCAATTGCACAAAGCTCTCCTAGATTTGGTGGAAATCCTTTAATTTCCTCAAGAAACTTGCAGTCAGCCAAAACAAGCTCCCGAAGATGGTGACATTCACTAAGGCACTCAGGAAGAACTTTGAAATCGTTGTTGTATAAGTTTAGATATGTCACATTAACAAACCACTTGAGAAGTATTGGGAGACATTCATCTGAGAGGTCGGTCTTTACAAGTATAACAGTATCCATTTTTGAAAACACTATAGGATTCATTCTATCATTATACTTTGGGAACCTGAGCATTCTAACATGACTTACGTATATGTACTCAAGTTCACTGAGATATTGAAATGACAATGGCAATGAAAATGGCAATTCTCCTATGGAAGTACCAAAGAGCTCAATCTTTTTTATATTTGTCATTTGGCATAATAATTCTGGAAAACTTTTGAGACTATGACAATAAGAGAGTTTCAATTTCTTAAGAGAGGGCAAATGTAAGGGTGGAAAACTCTCGAGCTTGGAGCAACGCTTCGCACTTATGTGTTCAAGCTTATTTAGCTTCCAAATGGAATTGTCAATTGTAATTAAATTCAGACAATCTTCAAATGAGAACTTTATTAAATTTGGAAGGCCTGAGACATTGGGTATATGGATTAAAGATTGACTCCGATCCAATATCAAGTTTTTCATATTCTCAAAATTCTGCAAAAACACCAAAGAAGAAACAAACAAATAAATAAATGATTACACAACATACTTTCATAGTGAATTTATAAATATACACAATTGGAAAATGAAATTATTTCACTTGCCTGGTTTGAAAAAAAAGTTAGAGTCTTCGAAGGACATCCTATCCATTTGCATAATACCAAACTACTTGGAAGATACTTGGGACCTTTAGAAAAATTGCCATCTTGAATGATAAGTGTTTTGAGTTTTGTCATCTTCTCAAATGCCTGTTCATTCATGTCTACGGGCTCCATTGAGGGAGAATTCAGATATATCATTTCAATTTTACTAGTTCCCTTTTAACAAAAAATAAAATAAAAATTAATCAACCACAATACAAATAACATATAGAGCTAGAACATGTACATGGAATTAACTGTAAAAGAATTAGTATGAGATGGTCATATATACAAGTCCAAAAAGAGCAAACTTACTGTGTTTTCTTGTAAAACATGAACTATATCATCACGGCACCACAACCTACTGCGTTCTCCAGGTTCTTTAATTGATTCTTGTCGGACGATTTCTATACCCATATCCTCTATCAAGTCATGTAATGTCACACGACAATTATAATCAGCCTTAATCTTTATGAGAGATTTATCAACCAACACTCTGAGGTGGCTTTTTATACAATAACCATAATGATCACGAAGTATCTCTTGGACATGCTCCTCTTGACGCCCTTTAAAGACACAAGCAATATCCAAAAAGACACTCTGTTGTTCTTCATCCAAAGCGTCATAGCTTACTTTAAGTATCTTTTGGATATCTTCATGTGGAATTCTGTTATACTTATCTAGTAAAGACTCACATTCTTCTATACTCTTTCCATACAAGTTGGAACCCACTACTTCTAAAGCTAGTGGAAGGCCAGAAGCATACTTAACTGCACGGTTTAAAATATAATCATAGCTTGAATCATTTTTGTTACTTTTAAAAGCCATCATTCTTAACAATTCAAGAGCTTGTTCCTTATTTAAACCATCTGCTTCATATATATTTTTAATCCCATGACATGATAACAAATGTTTGTCTCGAGTAGTAATGATGACTCTGCTGCCACACCCAAGCCAACTAGGCTCTCCGATCAAAGCCTGCAATTGCTTTATTCTGTCAACGTCATCGAGAATCAACAAAACTTTCTTCTGACATAGCCTTCGTTTTATGATTGGAATTCCGTCATTAACATGTCCAAACTTAGTTTTAAATCCGATTGATTTGGAGAGGAGCTGCTCTTGAAGATACTCTAAGCCATGTTTAACTGAGTTTTCTCTCACATTGTGAATGAAACACAAACATTCAAATTGATTAGCAATCAAATTATAAACTGCTTGAGCAAGTGTTGTTTTACCCATTCCGCCAGTTCCAAGGATTCCTATTATGCAGACTCCATCATTAGATCCCAAGTCTAGAAGTGAATTCACTTCTGATATTCGAGATTTGAGTCCAACAAGGTTATCAGCAACATGTAAAGGAACGTGGTTGATCTTGTAGGAGACATCTGTAACTATTTTTTCAATAAAATCGCGTTCATATTCATTTCTGTCCAATCAGAAATATTTAAATAAATGCATCAGAATAACTATCAAATATATGTATTGATATATAATAATGACACTCATAAAATCGTGTTCATATTGATTTCTGTTCAATTATAATATTTCAATTCAAATTGTTAAAACATACTGATACACTGATCTAATTATATCTATACGAAAGAAAAATAGAAAACATATATCTTTTGCCTTTAACACATTTAACTTAAGAAGATGATGTATATGTTTGCGTGAGTGTGTGTGGTCAAACAAGATTAAAACGAAGAAGGGTACCCAAGATTGAAATGGTGTCCAGCTAAGTTAGCAGCTTGGTTTAGAGCTATCTTCCATTTCTCCAACCTCTTCATATCTTGGTCATTATTTTGAAACGCCTCTTCATATTTAGCAATTTCTTCACCATAACTGTTACTCAGTTTTCGCACATGAGAAGGTTCGGTGCCATAGAAAACAGGAATAACCGTGCTACCCTTTTCATTGGAGCAATGAATGATGTGGACAAGTTCGTCTAAACAAAATGAAGAAG
Organism: Medicago arabica; assembly: GCA_946800305.1. Lineage (NCBI taxonomy): Eukaryota > Viridiplantae > Streptophyta > Magnoliopsida > Fabales > Fabaceae > Medicago > Medicago arabica. Next base: position 8,982,516 of record OX326966.1, on the reverse strand, counting down.
AAGCATAGTCCTTAGAGAAAACAATAATGGCAATCCTCGAGTCTTCAATGCTCTTGAGGAGAGAAGGTGTGATTTCATCACCTATCTGCAGCTCCTTGTCATCAATGAAGGTTCGGATTCCCTTGTCAGAAAGGGCTTTATAGAGATTCCCAGTGAAACCGAATCGAGTGTCGATACCTCTAAAACTAATAAACACATCAAAGCTGAAACCATAAGCGAACGAAGAAGAGGAGGAAGAAGGTGATTTCATAGCCATGAGAATAAATGGTAGTGAGAGTACTTTGGAATGTTGTGTATAAAAATGGCAAGGAAGAAGGTGATTTCACTCAAGAGTTATTTATGAGTGTGTATTTAACATTAGTGGTAGGGGTGGCAAATTTGGTCTGACCCGACAGGTCAGGCCGTTTGGCCTGTTATTTTTGACGGGTTGAGTCGAAGTTTTGAACTCGTTTTATGTAGTTGGCTCGGTTCGTCTCGTTGAAAAACAGGACGGGCACAAGGCGGGGCGGGGCGGCCCGCTTAACTCGTTGGAAACGGGGCGGGCATAAGGCGGGCGGCGCGCTTAACTCGTTTTATTTTTTAGACTTATTTTATGCTTTTGGATTTATCTTGGTTGTTTAGTTTATTTAGTTTGAGACTTATTATATCCTTTTGGATTTAATTTGATTGTTGAATTTATTTTATGATTTGTTTTATGTTGCACATTTGCCTTATTTTGCTATTAATTATGAAGTTGAATTCGACAATTTGTTAATTATCTTATTTTACACAAATTTCTATGCTACCTATTCTTTTAAAAAAAATTACGATAAAAGCAACATAGTTTTTTTTTGTAACAATTAAGTTGTACAAAAAAAATTAATTTTTTTTTGCCAACTCGCTAGTCCGTCACTAAACAGGATGGAGTGAGATTCTTGACTCGGTAACTAAATTTGACTCGACTCATCTCGTCTTGTTTTTAACGGGCTTAAACGGGATGAAACGGCCTGCTTTCCCTCCTAATCAGTGGCGAAACATCCTTCTCAGTTCTCATTTTCCTATAGCCGTGTGGACCAGTCACAATTATTCTTCAACTTTTTCTTTAGTGAAAATCATCAGAACCTCGTGGCAATCTTTCTTTGTTACTTCATGAGTAAAATAATAGTATATGAAATGAAAATAAATGAAGTTGTTTTGTAGACTCAAAAATCAGAATGGAATATCAAATTTAAAAAGAACAATAATAATGAACAGGTAATAATAGAGTACACTAGTTGTATTATTTCAACATCACTATATTTCTAATTTTAATTATACACAAAAACCAAATAACACCATATTTAACATCAAAACATTTTGATGTCCAATAATAATTTCCCCTATTACTATGTTATATTTTTCATTGAAAATTATTCTGATATAAATGTTTGAATAAGAAAGGTTGAGTTGAGAGCAACATCATGATGGAGGCAGAGACTAGGCATCAAAACGCATCGAATATCTTAATAATTAATGCGTCAAAAAGTTCTAATATATTCCATTTTGAATTTGCTAGCTAGTTAATTAAGAAATGCATAAATAACAATAATATTCTCTTAACCAAATGAGACTTTTACCAGGTGGGAACTTCCGTCCCATTTCCTATCTTCTGTAAAGTAACCATTACTTTTCCTACATCCTTCTTCCATGTAATTTCTTTAAAGCAGTGTGAATGTCTTAAAAAGAAAAAGAAAAAAAGGTTAAGTTAAAGTTTAAGGGAAGCATCAGTATGAATGGAGAGACATATTATGTGATTGGACCTCCAAAATCATATAGCTTAAAAACAGTAATTAAAGGGATAAAAAAAAGTGTTGATGTTTAGTTCCATTTTAATCTTGTTTTTTTTTTAACAAGAATAGCACATATTGATTGATTATAGATATGATACACTCTGTTTACTTTGTGAAATTTTCATTTTTCAAAAATGCATTTATTTTAACTTGCTAATAAGAAAGTGTGAGACTCTTGAAATGAATCATTGTGATGGAGAGAAGATCAAATGCTAATTAGAGATTATGCATTTATGGAAATAATAAAAAACATTTTTATTGTCATTTTCCTTGTTTCTAAAAATTACACACAATTGTTCACTTTAATCTCCTAATTTCAAGCATGTTCCCGGAAATATATACATTTGTTTATGTCTTTATTGTTGTATCTATCAGTACAGTGCACCTTAAAGAGGGGACGACACTTTGCCCCCTATCAGACGTGCATGGCATTAGGGATGGAGTTAGAAGGGGCTCATCAGAGGTCACGATCCTCTAGATTTTTATATATTTCTTTTCATATGAATATCCTATTATATATTTTCATATGAACTTTATATGTTATTTTATAATGAACTTTTTTTTGACTCAATTTATTTAGCCTTGAACACTCAAGTTTTTAAGCTTAATTAACCTAAATATTATTTAGAATGCATAACAATGAAAAAGAAAGTAAATTTTTGTTTGCAATTTATAAAAGAATATTAATCCTTAATGAATATCAATCTATGATTCCTTGTTACAATTTCACTCAAAAAAAATTACTTATTGAATACAGTGTTATTTATGCACTCTCATACCAACGATTCAGTGCTCGTAATTTTATCTTGTATTAATCATCTTACCTTAGCATTTTGTTGTTTCATGTTTTCTTACTACACTATTCAAAAAAATTATTTAGTCTCGTCGTGCTAAAGCGATCCTCAAGGAACTCATATTAATTTTGGATATATCATATGAGTTCTGTAATTTTAGATACATATTAATTTTGGATATATCATATGATTTCTGAAATTTCATTAATATATTATGCATATAAAAATTTGTTTTTCTTTACTAAGTTATACTCTTAAACTCAGTCCCCATAAGCTAAATTTGTGGCTCCACCACTGCATCATTTGACCATTTCTGTGCTTCTACAACATCAATACATTCAAGCATCATTTGACCATTCCTTGTTCATCAAGAAAACTAGTCAATCCTTCACAGTTTTGTTGGTTCATGTTGATGATGTTATTCTTGCTGGTAATTCATTGCATGAGTTTCAACATATCAAAACTATTTTGGATACTTTATTCAAAATTAAGGATTTAGGTCAGTTGAAATTCTTTCTTGGTCTTGAGGTAGCACATTCTCAACTTGGCATTTCTCATTGTCAGAAAAAGTATTGCTTAGATCTCATAGTTGATTCTGGTGCTATTGGTTCTAAGCCTGAATCCACACCGTCTTACCCTTCAATCAAGTTACATGTTGATTCTGCATGACCATATGAAGATATTTCTTCATACAGAAGGTTGATTGGCAAACTTCTTTACCTCAACACTACTAGACCTTGCATCACTTTCATCACACAACAATTAAGTAAATTCTTATCTGCACCTACCCAAACTCATCACAATCTTGCTCTTAGAGTTTTAAGGTACTTGAAGGGTTGTCCTGGTAAAGGCTTGTTTTTCCCTAGAAATTCACCTTTACAATCACAAGGCTACTCAGACGCAGATTGTGCTGGATGTGTTGATTCCAGAAGATCCATTATGTCACGACCCACCTTTGAGTCATGACCGGCGCACAAGCTAACACTAACTCATGAAAAAATTAGTCTGGCAAGCCTAATAAACTATAACACTTACACTTGTCTAAAATATTGAAATTTTGGTAATGACTCACAAACTTTTAGGATATTTCAAAATGCAAGTTTATTATCACAAAGTATTTAAAATCTATGTCATTATTTATATATAGACTTTAAAGAGGAGAACACCTATTATCTCAATAGTTACATCATACGTAAATCACAAAAATGGTCAAGATAGAGATCTACCACAAAGCATAAATGTTTTTGGTAAACATGAAAACTCCAAGAGATTAATCTTTTTGCAAACTGTGAAATAAAAAGAAAATCGAATAAATGGTGAGTCACAAGAGTTCAATGGAAGCATAATAAACCAAATGGACATAATGGATTAGTGAGATTTTCACTGGTCTTTATCCAAACAATTTTAACTAAAAAATTTCATCTTTTGAAAGCTCATTCCTGCTGAAAAAATACTCGCAATACTCAAGGCAATACTATTCGACAAAAATCCTTAGAATGAACCAACGGCTAGTCATACACAAAGTTCTACAACCACATGTTCAAATAAATAAATTAAAAGAATTAAACATTTCAACACGACTAGTATCATTTATCTTTTTTCATTTTGTTACTATGAGCCGTACCTCATAGGCTACATTATCTCTTCGTTGTAGCAAACATATTTTTTGCATTCGTTACTATGAGCCGAGTCGTACCTCATAGACTACATTATCTCTTCGTTGTAGCAAACATATATTATCTTAAATTACTATGAACACTTAACTCATAGGTTTCATTTGTCATGTTCCCATCTTGCACCTCTCTAAGAATATTTATGATTCCTCAATACCTCACTGGTTGTTTAACATCAGTACCCTCACCCAACTTATTCTTTCTTATTCATCTCTAAGAGGTTTCTTTCCTTCTATACTTGGGAGATGGAATCTCTACAATGTTCAGAATCTAGACCTATCAATTAATGATCTAACCATTGATATAACTCAAGTGATGGGGGCCTTGCCTTTTAGCAACCAAAGCGTCGAAGTTCTAGATTTGAATTATAATCAACTATATGGGAAATTGCGTCATTCATTAGGAAAACTTACTAGGTTGCGTAAACTTGACATTTCAAATAACATCTTGAACTCACACACGGGCATCTCGGGTACAATATCAGCATCCATAGGAAATTTATCGAATCTAGAATTCTTATTTTTGAGAAACAACATGATGAATGGGACAATTCCTGAAAGCATTGGTAGACTAACCAAAATTTGTATTTTGTAGACCTACTTGAGAATCATTGGGAAGGTACTATGACAAATATTCATTTCCATAATCTCACAAACCTATTCAGTTTATCTGTGTCATCTAAACAAAACCCATTTGCTTTGAAAACGAAATTGATTGGGTTACAACTTTTAAGGATTTGTATCATGTTGAAATTTCTGGTTGTCAAGTTGGCCCAACATTTCCTAACTGGTTTAGAGACCTAAATTCCTTGACTGATATATTCCTACTGTCACAGATAAAACTTTCCCAAATCCCCAATTTCAAACCCTAACATTAAAATTTCAATGAACAAGGAGAAAGGAGTTCATTACCTCAAACAGTAATTATCATGCAATTTTTTTTATCCAACTTCTATATTTCAAGTACTTTCACTTTTAATGTGATCTGACAATGAAAAATACATATTTGTTATGTTTAGTGTAGTACATGTTTATTAGATATTTAAATTAATGTGACGTTTTTTTTATTGACTATAACTTTGGTGAAATAATTATTCATAAATTTCTAACTCCTTCAAGTAACCCAAAAAATTACCATTAACTCTATTTCTAATATTACCACGAACAAAACACACTACTTTTTTCTCGTATCATTTGTCTCATGTTCAATTTTTTTTTTCTTTTTCTACTTTTCTTTCTCTCACTAAATGAAACATGGGAACATAATAAATCTTCATACATGAAACCACGATCAACCCACCTTTTCTACAATATTGTACCTACGTGTGATCTTACTTTACTATGTCACCATATCACAAACACAAAGTCTTACACTTAAGGAAGATATGTTAATGTATCTATTTTGACTTAAAGTTCCACATTAGATGCAAAAGTAAATGTTAAAAAACATATAAATGAGATGATCGATATACCTAATACACTAAGATTTTGGATGATGATGTGTTGTCAATTGTATGGTTAACCTTATCCTAATGTGATGATCCAACTCATTGTAGTCTCCATCAGACCTCTGGACTTTTTTTTTGTTACTGAACTCTGAACATTATGATGAACTGTTTTGTTAGTTTTTGGATGTCATTTATTTAATTTTAATATTAAATTGAAGTAGATGTTGAACAACATATAAGTTATACGACTCATATACCTATTACTTTAAGCTTTAGGGTGAAGATGTTTGGTTTCTTTTAATCTAACGCGATGATCAAACTCAATGTAGGATCCCCCGAAACTCACAACAATATGATAAACTACTTTTTTAGTTTTTGGATGTCATTTGTTTAATTGTGTCTTAATTACAGTTGTGGTTGTTCTATTCTCACTCACTCACTGAAATTGTCCTACCATTTCAAAATTACACCGTCTTGGTGCCTCTATTAGATTTTTGAACTAAAAAATGGTGATATGTCATATTTAAATTAAAACTTTAAAAGAGTTTTTATGTAATTACATGAGTATTGATCATTCTACATCATCAGACTAAATGCAAGATCATCTAAAATATGTCACATCATTATTTTTTAGTCTAAAAATAGCAGAAAGGGACCAAAACACTACTAAAAAACAAAAATTAGTGAGGGATAACATGAAATCCTTCTCTAATTATGTTACTAAATTTTGCGACTAAAAATTTATGAGGGATTTTATTTTTTTCCGTCACTAATTTTCCTCCCTAATTTTGCTTTTCCTAGTGATGAGACTGAGTGATTTTAAAATGATCGGACCAATTCATGAATTGTTGAAGATATGGGACTAAATCTACAAATTAGTTTTTTACTTTTTTCAATCAACCTCAATTATTTCAAATTTATTTACTTTTGGCCATTTGTGGCAAATGATAATGGAAAATTGCCAATGTGTTATGTTGGGTTGATAAATATATGCTTATTAGATATTTAAAAATATGTGGTGTAAAATAGTTGTCCAAAAAATCTCCAAACTCGTAGATTTATCATACAACTCACACTATTTTCTATACCTTCACAAACAAAACACACAATGATTAATTTTTTTTTTCCTTATCTTCTCTCATGTTCAAATCCTTTTTTCGAATCTTTTTTTTTACTTCTAATTTCCTTTCTCTCTTCTTATGTGAGAAAGGAACATAAACCTCCCTCAATGAAACCATCACTAACCAACCTTTTTAAACATATCGTGTCTTCATTTGATATTATTTGACTAGGTCACGTAATTATGGACACAAAGAGTTGCAAACTTGAATAAGAGATGTTAATGTGTCAAGTGCGAGTTAAAATTCTATAGTGGATAGAAGAGTAGATTTTGAACAACATATAAGTGAAATGACTCATATAACTACTATTGGCTTAAGGTTTTGTGTGAATATGTGATATCAATATCACTTGTATGGTATCTCTTAGTCTAATATGGTGATAAAACTCAGTGTAAGATCCCTTGGAAGTCCCAAAGTTATGATGAATTGTTTTGTTAGCTTTTAAATCTCATTTATTTTAAAAAAAATTATCCTAAATTTTGATTATTGAACCTCATTCGCTTCCATGCTATTTTTTTTTTATCTAACCTCCCTATCTTTCACTTTTGGTCTTTTGTAGAATCTAACAATGGAAAAGTGCGCACTACTGAGTTGACAAAAACATACTTCTTAAAAAAATTAAATTTATGTTGCGATTCTTTAATTGAGTCTAATTTGTCGTAAAATAATTACCCCAAAACTCCTAATTCTTCAACAACCCCGTAAAATTACCATCAACTCACATTATTTCATATACTCTTACCGTAAAAGCACACACTCCTTGTTTTTTTTACTTATCATATCTCTCATCTTCAAATTTCTTTTTTATTTATTTCTTTTTCTAATTCATTTTCTCTATACTCATGAAATAAATGAATATAACCACCTCTTCAAGAAACCACCATCAACCAACCTTTTCTACCATGTTGTGCCTCAATATTACTTTATTTTGTTATGTCACCAGATTACAGATGTAGAAAGTCTCACATTTAGGACAGAGAAGTTAATTTGTCGTATGTGAGTTAAAGTTTTATATTGGATGCAAGAGTAGGTGGTCATAAAAAATATAAGTGAGATGTCACAAATAATTAATACCTTGAAATTTTAAATGAGGATGTGGTGTTAGTTTCACTTTTATGGGTGCTTTTACCCACTTTTATGGTGTTAGTTTCACTTTTTTCGGTAAAACTTCATTTGTGGATGTCAATCGCTTTCATTCTATTCTTGTATTCAACCTATACTTTTTCAAACTCCTTCACATATGGTCTATAATGGGGTGTGACAATGGAAAATGCACATGTGCTATGATAAGTTTACAAAATACATGTTTATTAGAAATTTTAAAATGATACAACGTTTTTTTAATTTAGTCTAATTTTTTGGTAATAATTACCCAAAAAATTTCAACTCGTTCAATAAAACCACATAATTATCGATAATTCAATCTATTTTCTATACTCCTACGGACAAAACACACAATACATATTTTTCACCTTAATTTTTCTCTCATGTTCAATTTTTTTTACATGTTTGTTTTATTTTTCGTTCTAGTTTACTTTCTTTATTCTCATGGATGAAAGGATTATAAACCTTCCTTCATCAAATGACCATCGATCAACTTGTTTGAACATATTGTGTCTAATTTTGACCTTATTTGACTATGTAACATAATTACAGACGTAGATAGATGCACAATTGATTAGGATATGTTAATGTGTCAAATGTGAGTTAACGTTATACATTGGATGGAAGAGTAGATTTTGAGCAACATATAAGTCAGATGACCAAAATACATAATGCCTTAAGGTTTTATGTGAAGTTGTGGTGTCAATCTCATTTGTATGTTTGCTATTGACCTGATACGATCATCCAAACCGGTGAAAAATCACCTGAAAATCCCAACATTATGCCAACATTATGATAATTTATTTTGTTAGTTTTCATTTGTCAATTGTTTAATCTTTTTATCTTAAAATTTAGTAATTGGATGTTATTCTCTTTCATGCTATATTTTTTTATTCAACCTCAACTACTTCAAATTCCTTCACTTATATTCTTTGGTGAAATTTGACAATGGAAAAAAGCATATGTGTGTTGTTGAATTGACAAAATAAGTGCTTGTTAGAAATTTTAAAATAATGTGGCGTTTTTTTAATTAGTCTAATTTTTTTCGTTAAATATTTACTCAAAAATCTCTAACTCCTTAATCAAACCAGTAGTAGGTAATTTACTCTATTCCTTACACGCTCACAGAAACGCACAAAATCCTTTTTTTTCCTCGTCATTTATCTCATGTTCAAATTATTTTTTTACCTTCTCTTCTTTTCTAATTTATTTCATAACTTCTCATGAAATAAAGGAACATAAACCTACCTCCGTTAAATCACCAACAACCCCACCTTCTTTATCATGATGTGTCTTCATCTAATTTTATTTGGCTATGTTACCAAATCACAAAAGCGGGGAGTCTCACACTTAAAGGGAAAGATGTTAAAATGACTTATATGAGTTAAACTTTCAGATTGAATGTAAGAGAATATAGTGACAAACATATAAGTGAGATGATCCATAAATCCAATGCCTTTAGGATTTGGATGAAGATGTGATGTTAATCTCGCTTGAGTAGTTGCTCTTATTCTAATGTGATTATGCAACTCAGTTTACTCTCCTGCGAAAGTCGTTACATTATGATGAATTGTTTTCTTCGTTTTCGAATTTCATTTGCTTAATCCTTTATTTGTCATGAAAGAAAGGGAAAAAAAACTATTTGCATAAAACCGCCATCAACCTAGCTTTTTTAGCATGTCATGCATCCATCTAACATTATATTGTTGTGTCTCTATATCAGGGTCGCAAAAAGTCTCACAGTTAAGAGAGAGATGTTAATGTATCAAATGTAAGTTAAAGTTCTACATTGGATGCAAAAGTAGATCTTAAAAAACATATAAGTGAGATGACCAATATACCTGAGGGTGTGTTTGTTTCAAGGTTTGTAATATGATTCCAGGAATGTGATATTGAAAATGAAACATTTTCGTGTTTATTTCAAGTTTTGAAAATTTGTTCCCATGAATGTTATTTGCACATAATTTCTTCTATTGTTATTCTCATGCTTAAAGAATGAGAATCTAACATTCCCATGGGAATAGAACTCAACTTGCCATAAATTCCCACTACTGCTCACATTTATTTTCATTGTTATCTTTTTAATTAAATAATTTCTAAAACATTTACAGAAAATCTAAATTTTTAACAAACACATGAGTTGGAATGAAATTCCTAGAATTATCATTCCCAGGAATATCATGGAATGTAATTTCTTACCTTGAAACAAACACACTTAGATTTTGGTTTATTATGTGGTGTCATTTTTTTAACTCCTTAAAAAAACCATAAAATTACCAACAACTTTTGGACAACATGGGAGGCATAAGGGATATTTCATTTTTCATGATTAATTTGAAATAAAAATCCATTTTCAAGTTCACAGCAATCTTCCAACTTAAGAGTTTAATCTAGCGGTAAAAGGACAAACTTTGAATTTCGAGATTCAGAGTTTCCAGCTCTGTTATTATCCTTGGAGATAGGTAAATATTTTTTTGAGTGCTCTTTTATCTCTAAAATTATCCACAATAGTGAGTACTTCATCTATTTAGCATCATACTAAATAAGCACCCCATTATGGAGCAAATAAATATGGTGCTTGCAGAGAAGGGTGGCTATGGAAGCACCCTCTCTCTTCACTTTTGTGATGCCCTACCTAAATAAATTGTATAAAAAAAAATTGTTGAAATTTAATGATTAAGAGTTATTGGTGGGGCTAATTTGGTAATTTTTTTTGTGAGGTGCTCGGTCGGAGAGATTGAGTGTTTATTCAGTTTTATAATTGAAAAATTATAAAATTGATGATGTGTATATATATATATATGACCCACTTAAGCACCTAAAATAGGTGCTCCATTTGAATGGTCTAAGGTCTTTCCTACATTGGACAAAATGAACATTCGTATATATATGACCCCCTTAAGCACCTAAAATAGGTGCTCCATATGGATGGTCTAAGGTCTTTCCTACATTGGACAAAATGATCACTCGTTCACCATATATGTTATACCCCAAGGATCATTATGGTGCAATAATCATTAATAAATTATCTAGTGTACATTTTTCTTTTTTAAAATTAGTGGTAACTGTATTAAATAGTTTTTTTTGTATTCAAACACATTTACGTGCATTTGTTATGAAAAGACATGACATAATTTTTAAAAAAAAACAAGATAAACATTGTAGAAAATTCTTAAAATTGAAATTTGAAAATCACTGGATTATAGCTAAAATTTAATTTTAGATATCATTCAATTCTCCTATTAAATTGTGTTTGTTATTGTTATTTCTTTAAAAAAAAGTTCCTTTAGAATATGTCTAAGAGACTTTAATTTTTCATAAAAAGATTGAGGTTTTTCAATGACTACTATCAAAATCTACAATTTAAATAAAATTGTTTTTTTTTATTATAAAATATTTAGGTGAGTTAGACTCTAGAGAACACATCAAGGTACATATCTCATGACTCAATGAGCACTTACAAAGTTACTTAGAAATCATTTGTCAAAGATATACTCACGCTAATAACAGAGATTGAATCTACGCCCATAAGACTGAGTCAACTCAATATTAGTTGAGCCAACCTTGATTAGAAATGCTATTATTAGTACTAATAGCAAAAATAGTGAATCAAATGATGTTACCATATAATGATGTCATTTAAATAACATTCCTTTTCACCTGACCCAATAAATGAGACATTTAATAGAAGCATTTTAATTTAAATGACCACAATAACGACTCTTAATTTATTTTATCATGTTTATACTTTTTTTTGGGTACATATCATGATTACCATGAAAATAAATCACAAAAAAAAGAAAATATTAAATATGTTAAATTATTCAAATTAAAGTATTTGAAATTTAGAGATTTGTCTTTTTGAAAATTTAACGATAATTTTTTCAAATACATGAAATATTCCTAAAAAAACATAAATATTTTTGTTTTTTGTTTATTTAAAAAAACATAAAATATTCAATAGTTTTTTTTTCTAAGTAATCTCAATTATTTGAATTTCGATAGCACATCATTGTTTCTTTGCAATATAATTTAAATTTTTTATTTCGTTTAATTAATGGCTACAATTAAGGATATTATTTAAATAACATTTCATTTTTTTGGTTGACCTCTTTAAAAAAATGTCTGGCCTATTAAACGACACAATTTAATATTTATAGGACCTCTTTAATGTTTGGCTGACCTTTTTATAATTAGTATAAAATATAAAAATATAATATTTCAAAATTAATGACGAATTTTTTTGTTTGTAAATTTGTCAATTTTTTTATGTAAATTAATAGTACCTCAAAAGAAATGAAGGTAACACATCAGTAAAAAAAAGTTAAAAGATTCAAATAATTCAGTTATTTAATACGGATTTAAAAATTGAACTTTTTGAATTTTAAATATCTTTCATTTATTTGATATAATATACTTCAAGATTTGTTTGTTTCCATCTTTTTTTGGTCTAGTTGTTTCCTTTAATTAAGGGTTATAATTAAAGCTATCATTTAATTTGTTTTCTTTTTTCTTCTGATCCATCAAATGAGGCCTCTTCATTCTAAATAATTAAATGAGACATTTTAACCTTTATAAAATCATTCTAATTTAAATTAAATGACATATTAATTACTCTTAAATTGATTTATCATTATCATCCTTAATAAAAGGAAAAAAAGAATATTTGAGAACTATATAAAATTATTAAGTATACAAATATATGAAACTTTTGTGTTAATATAATTCATTTTGCCTTGTTAATAATACCAAATACGTGAAACTTAGAAAGAAAAAAAGAAAACAAAAAGAAAAAAGACATGACATTGTGACAAAAGATTGAAATGAATACAATTTTTTATTGAAATGGTGCGTGGAATTGCTTGCAAAAGGATATTATTTATAATACAGGGTAGATAGCAAAATTAACAATATTTTTAATAGTCCCTAAAAAAATTATTTAACAGTAACTATCTAATTAAAAAATCAAAGGAGAAAAAAGTCATATATTGATTGTCAAATAAATGAGATGAAATGACACACTTAAAGGATTATGTCTTATATTGTCAAAAAAATAAAAATTAAACCATGATTATTGATCTATGGTTGATTGAAGCTTTTGATACATTCTATTGAAGAAACTATGTTAAGTGAAAATCCATCATAGTAAAACTTGATGAAGTTAAGATGTCTTCTTATAAGAAAAGATTTGTTCAAATTAGATGATGTGAACCAATTGTATGCAACCTTTAGGATGATGTTTAACATGTCCGGAGATGTGTTTAAAAGCATTAATTAGGATTCATCAAATAAAAGTTCATAAAATAGATATAGATAAAGATTAAATCAATTTATTGAAATTAGTTTTTCGACATATCAATTCATTAAAAATATTCAATCAACCTAAGGTATCTAAACTCTAACATCTTGATTCTATATCAAATACAAAACATTGCTTGACTAAAAATTATATTGTTGATGTTGAACGTATTGAAGTTGTAGAATGTAGACACATGCTCTCCAATGCGACCCTGAGAAAGTAGCATTAACAATTAACAAATAGATACAAATAAAAAAGAAAATCAACCCCATAATCTACAACTAAATGATTAAACTTCTATGCTTTTAAAACACATAAAATACTTGTTATTACAAAAAAAATTATGGGGGGAAGAGACACATGAAAATAATGGGCTAAAATATGGTTTTGGTCCATGCAAATATACCTAGTTTTGGTTTTAGTCCCTGTAAAAAAAATTGTTTTTGGTTCCTGCAAATATGTTTCAAAAACAAAATATTTTTGCAGGGAACAAAAACAAAATTATTGACCACCTCTTCCTCCAATTCCCTTCCACTGTCGGTCATTGTTCAATTATTGTTCAACTTTTTCTTTAATGAAAATCATTGCAGAACCATTATTTTTGTTGCCCTCATGGCACGTTAATAATTAGACTTCTTATGCTTTTTCATTTTTACTTCATGAGAATAAGATAATAGTATAGTATGAAATAAAAATAAATGAAGCTGTTCTTTGAGACTCCAAATTCGGACAAGAATTGAAAATTTAGAAAAAATAACACTCCTAGTAGTAGTTAGTAAAAAAAAAAGCATAATAATAATAATTTAGTACCATGCTACTTTCTTCATCAGTTATTGGGGGAATGATTTCTTGAAATGAATTTTAATGTAAGAATTCTAAAACACTTGAAATGAACCTTTTTAAGCATTAGGAGTATTCTAAAACACTGGTCCTCACCAGCGGAAGGCATGGATAGCACAAAAGAAAATAAGTCGAGCAGCAGAAAAATCGTTTGCAATGTTCAATTCATACCCAATGACCTTTCAAACAACCTAAGGAATCTATGGTGTGATCCACCTCTAGGCATCTCGTATGACATCGCAAACAATCATACGCCTACGACTACAAATGTTTTCTTGCCACTGTACAATCAATGAAGAAGTAAATGCTTAGTTTTAATTAGAGAAAAGTTGCAAAATTATACACGAGACAGTAAGTTGTCAGAAATGATTTCTGATTATTAATCTTTGTCATGTTAAAATCGAGATTGAAAACATGACTTCCTCATGTATTTTTAAAGATAAGAGGGATCCATTCTTAATATTTTCACACACGCACAATTAAGCAGAAAACCAAAAATACATAACATGATACGGTGATAAGAAGGAAATGCGCGATCAAAATGAGAGAATAAAAGGTTTCTTAATACCATCAAGTTCACGCCTATAAATGTTTCCAAAACAAATGCATTTTTGCAATTTATAACATATATTAAAGTATGATATAAGATGAAATCTAATTTGACCTATTGGACAAAAGCAACACATATACATTAACGGTATTCAAAATTGGAGAAATTGAGGTTTCTGAAATCTATCAAAATCGGGGCTCAAATGGTGTTGTCCGGAGCCCGAATTTGAGTGTTGTTTTTTGTCTGTTGGTTCGGCAAAAATCGGTAGCCAAATGGAGGAATTCGGGACCCGAATTTGCCGGCAGAAAATATAACAGAAACATATTTTTTGGGTTGAATTTGTTACAATTTTATGAGGGTTACTTTTACTATAAATATAGACTTTGTATCAGAGGGTTTGTATAGAGTTGTCTCTTGAGAACAAACATTAGGGTTTGATGGTTGATTTACCTTGGGAAACACTATTAGGATTGAGTCTCTTGGTTACAGGAAGAGATTAGAACTTTGGATAGAATTAGGCGGGAGACTTATTCTTGTAACCCATTGATATCTCTTTTGTAAAGTTACTCATCATTGTAGTGAAACGGGGGGCTGCTCTCTCCCAGATTAGGTCAATTTTGGACTGAATTGGATAAACAAATTCTTTTGTGGTCTCTCTTCTTTTCTCTCTCGCTATTTTCTACTTTTGCTTGTGTTTTATTGCTATCCACTTTGTTATTAGTCGCTTGATTAACTTGCTTCACACATCAAGTTGTTATTAGTATGATTTTTCATCGAATTTACAACACATATTCCCTAAGAAATGACAAGTTATGCATATTCAGAAATATATTACTTTGGGAGAATAACCAATTTCTTTTTCAAAAGATCTTTCACAAAGAGTATGATTAAAAGCATTTAAGCTTTCAAAGTATAAGGATCTTACTTGTAACAACATAAATCTAAGATTTGACGCAATCTATTAGACGTTGTGTGAAAGACCCCAACTTCCACTACACCCTGATTGAAGGAATATAGTCGGATGCCCTGAGAGATTGACATCCTTTTAACAGAACTGATTGCTTTTGATGACTTTGAAGCATCCTTATGGTATAGATTCAACATAAAAGATTGCAATCACATTATATACTTGACATCAAAGTTAAATCTGAATCATAACTAATTAGATTAATAGAGGTTCATGAAATGTATATGCTCACAAGAAGTAAGCTTTATGTGTAAAATGTTTTCATTTATAATTTCTAAAATTTCTGTCAGCGGGGAAAAGAACTCCCGCACTGACAAAGAGGACAATGGACTCGACACTGTTTCTTAAACACTGATAGTAATTTGAATAAATAACATATTTAAATGTAATCATATGTATCAGTGTTGGATGCAAACACATGTCAGAGACTAAACACGTCTCGATCATTTGAAAAACTTCTGCAAATAGAAACAATTAATCAGTTTATATTTATGATAATGATGTACCTGGAACAAGGAATTTAGCCATGGTGTTACTTTTCTTTTGTTTCTGTAAGCACCAAGTTCTGCATTCCTGACAATAAAGATGCTAGATGTTGCTGGCAAAATTTTTGTCTCTGAAACTCCAACTTCCATCAATCTTTGCTTTTTCAGAGAAGGCTCAAATTGTGATAATGAAGTATTGCTAAATTTTCTATGAGGATTAGTGAATATCACATTCTCTTCTGTGTTGCTATTTTCTTTCAACACGTGGATTCCCATTTGTACACTCCTTAATATTTGAATCTCATCTTGCTTCATGTCACAAAACTCATCCTCCATCGTCAACTTAAGCTTTACATGAATCCATTCATTTTTTGGAGATGCTTTGTCAATTTCAAACTCGAATTTTATCTGTTCTTCCAATTTCAGATCAAACAAAAATGCATGCTCCAACTTCAAACTTGACATCATGTCAGAACCACACAGTAAATAATCAGAAAGAGCCGTACATTTATAGCCATTGACAAACAAATTGATTTTTGGGAATCCGCAGGAAAAAGAAGAATCGAAGTTATAGAA
Organism: Medicago arabica; assembly: GCA_946800305.1. Lineage (NCBI taxonomy): Eukaryota > Viridiplantae > Streptophyta > Magnoliopsida > Fabales > Fabaceae > Medicago > Medicago arabica. The sequence goes on along the minus strand of OX326966.1, from coordinate 8,965,852 downwards.
GGGATCTTTTTACGAAACCAGAAAGAAATGGTGTCTCCCTTGATTTGGTGCTCGAACCAGTCTGGGATCCCCTCTGTTCTGTTTGGGAAACGAAAATTGTTCCCTCCAGCCACATGTAGTTTCTGTTAGTTCAGCATATGATATATTACAATATAGATTACATGAAATATTATATATCAAATAAATAATAGTGCAAGCTAAAACAACAAACCTGACTCAATAACATTCTTCTACTTGAGGAACTCAATGATTTGCCTCTTAATGCAGAAAAGTAATTTAGATTCGGTGGAATCCCTCTAATATCCTCCAAACACAAGCAACACTCAACATTTAGGTTCCAAAGTCGGTGACACTCGCTAAGGCACTCAGGAAGAGTTTTGAACTTGTTACCCGATAAGTTTAGATATTTCACATTAGCACACCACTTGAGAACTGTTTGAAGACATTCATCTGAGAGGTTGATATTTTGGAGTCCAAGAAATTCCAAATTTGAAAACACTATAGAATACATTTTATCATTATGTGTTGGGAACCTGAGCATTCTAACTCGAAATATTTGTAAGCCATGAAGTTCACTGAGATTTTGAAATGAAAATGGCAATTCTTCTATAGAAGTATAAGATAACGCAATATCTTTTATATTTGTCATCTTGCATAACAATTCTGGAAAACTCTTGAGACTCGTACAAAAAGAGAGTTCCAATTTCTTAAGGGAGGGAAGCAGTAGGGGTGGAAAAAACTTGAGCTTGCAGCATCTGTTTGCTCTTATGATTTCAAGTTTATTTAGGTGCCCAATAGAATTGTGAATTGTAATTAAATTTTGACAATCTTGAAACGAAAACTCTTCTAAATTTGGAAGATTTGAGACATTGTGTATATCCGTTAAATATTGACAATGGTCCAATTTCAAGACTTTCATATTCTCAAACTTCTGCATAAACAAAAAAGAAGAAACAAACAAATAAATAAAACTTAGATAATATACTCATTGTGAATTTATAAAAATACACACAAATGTAAAATGAAATTATTTCACTTGCCTTGTTCAAAAAAAATGATAGAGACTTTGAAGGACCTCCTTTCCATTTCCAAAATCTCAAACTACTTGGAAGATACTTGGGACCTTTAGAAAAATGACCATTTTCAATGATAAGTGTTTTGAGATTTGTCATTTTCTTGAAGGCCTTTCCATCCCACTCTATTACATTTTCCATTGAGGGACAATTCAAATATATCATTTCAATGTTCCTACTTCCCTTTCAACAAAAAAATAAAAATAATAAACCACAATACAAATATTAAATAGGTAATTAAGTGAAGAAAATCAACTAATGTGAGATGGTCATATACAAGTCTAGAATGATCAAAGTCATGGTTAAAACTAAAATAACAAATTGTTTTACTCACCATATTTTCTTTTAAAACTTGAACTATATCATCGTGAAACCACAACCTACTGTGTTTTCCAGGATTGTTGGGTGATTCTTGTCGAACGACTTCTTTAGCCATGTCCTCTATCAAGTTGTGTAATGTCACACAAACATCACATTGGTATATGAGAGATTTTACAGCCAACCCTTCAACATGTAATGTCACATCACCGTCATATTCCAAATGGTCTATGAGAGATTTTTCAGCCAACACATCAATATGATGTTCTATACAATGTCCATGACGAGCATGAAGTATTTCTTCGACCTCTGTCCATTTACACCCATTGAAGCAACAAGCAATGTCTAGAAAGACACTTTGATCCTTTTCCTCCAAAGCGTCATAACTTACTCTAAGTATCCTTTGAATCTCTTTATTGGGAATCTTTTCATACTCATCCAATGTACGCTTCCAATCTTCAATGCTCCTTCCAAACAAGTTGGAGCCTATTATTACTATAGCTAATGGGAGGCCAGAAGCATAAGTAAGTGCACGAAATAAAATGTCTTTATAACTGGAAGGAACATTGCCATTTTTAAAAGCCATCGACCTTAACAATTCAAGAGCTTCTTCCCCATATAGCCCTTCAACCGCATGCGTACTTTCTATCCCATGACAGGTTAGTAAGTGTTTGTCTCGCGTGGTAATGATTACTCTGCTTCCACAACCGAACCAATCAAGTCCTCCGGCCAAAGCCTCTAGCTGCTCCAGTTTGTCAACATCATCAAGAATCAAAAGAATCTTCTTTCTAGATAGTCTTTCCTTTATGATTGGAATTCCCTCACTAACATTTCCTAACTTGATGTTCACTTTAACTGTTTTTGAAAGGAGCTCCTCTTGGAGATGTTTCAAGTTATTACGAGTTGAATTCTCTTTGACATTATGAAGAAAGCATACACCTTCAAATTGATCAGCAATGAAATTATAAATTGACTTTGCAAGTGTTGATTTACCCAAGCCTCCGGTACCATAAAGTCCTATCATGTTGACCCTTTCATTAGATTCCTTATCGAGAAGTAGTTTCACTTGTTGTACTCGGGACTGTAATCCAACAGGGTATTTGGCTACATGTAGAATATCACGGTTGATTTTGTTGGAGATGTCTTTGACTATCTTCCCAATAAACTCGTATTCATATCTATTTGTGTCCAAAAAGATAAGTTAGAACATACACTACAATCACAATCACATCATGTTATACATAATTAAAACAACATAATTAAAACATGTATTTCCCATTTAAGCTATAAGCTGAGATTTTTGGGGAATTGAAATTAAAAAAATAATATATAAAAAGGAAAAGAAGGATTTCAGTAAAATGGTGTACCCAGGACTAAAATGGTAGCCGGACAAGTTAGCAGTTTGGTTTAGAGAAACTTTCCATCGCTGCAATCTCTGCATGTTATCCCTATCATATTGAAACTTTTTTTCATGGTCAGCCAGTGCTTCACCATAACTACCTGTATGATGTCGCACATGAGTAGGATCCACACCAACAAAAACAGGCAAAATGTGACGACCCTTTGTCTTATAGCAATGAATGATGTGGACAAGTTCGTCCAAACAAAATGAAGAAGATGCATAGTTGGCAGAAAATATGGGAATGAAAATCCTGGATTCTTCAATGGCCTTGATGAGTGATGGTGTGATTTCATCTCCTCTTTGAAGATCATTGTCATCAATGAAGGTATGGATTCCATTGTCAATAAGAGCCTTGTAGAGATTGCCGGTAAAACCATGCCGAGTGTCAGTTCCCCTAAAACTGAGGAACACTTGGTAAGTGAATCCATTGGAAAATGAAGAGGATGAGGGTTGTATATCCATGAGAATTGTGAGAAAATTGGATGAAAAACGAGTTTGAGAATGCAGAATATGAATGACTAAGTTTTTGTGGAACCGTGATATGTAACTTTAAAACAAGGAGAAAACTTAAGACAAAAATGTCCTATGAAACTTCCTTGCCACTTCCTATTGCCGTGTGGACCTTTCAATTGCTTTTATTCTTCTGCTGCGTGTAGTTTTTCACTTTGTTACTTAATTAATCAGTGTGTTAAATAACATGAAATAAAAATGCAAGTTATGCCATTCAAAATCTAATTAAAGGGAGACTAGATGATGATATTTATTACAAACAGCTTAATATGTGTGTGTGTTTATATATATATATATATATATATATATATATATATATATAAATTTGCTAGCTCTTTAGTCAACAAATAAAAAAGCTCATTATTCTCTCCCCAATTTTATGTGTCATGTTTTATTCTACTATTAGTAGGACCCTATGCTTTTTATGGTTCTACACTAATACCAAGTGGGAAACTTCCTTCCCATTTTGTATATTTCTATAAAGTAAACATCTCTTTTCCTACATCCTCCTTCCATGTAATTTCTTTAAAGCAATGTGAATGTCTTAAAGAAGAAAAAGAAAGAAAAAAAGTTGTCATTGGACCTCCAAAATCAGTAATAAAAGCGGAGAATAATCCTAAATTTTCTTAATTTTACAATAACTCATCAAGACTTCAATATGTCTACTGGTTTTATGTTTTCTAAAATGAAGAATAACAAATGAAGATACATAACCTGGAAGCACCATAGTAAAAGCTTGATCCAAAACTTCAATCCTTGCATCACATCCAGATGTTAGCTCCTTAAACAATGAAGCAGAACATATCAGAACGACGTATTGATTCTCAATTCTCAGTTCTCAGCTCTAACCAGTTGCAAACTTGATGTTTGACTTTTAAATGGGATCTACTTTGTACCATTTCCTAAGCAAGGTAATATATGTATCGCATGATGTGAAGATTCACAAATCACAACCATGGTTAGTGTTATTTGCAAGCTCAACTTGATGCATTCCATAAATGTAGAGGAGGTGTTTTGGACGGAATCTCCTACGTCATAAAATGTTAAATGCAAGTTAAAGGTGTTCTCTGTCCACGTTGGACTGTTTGTTGAAAACCTATAAAAGAAAAATGCGGCAAAACCAAAGACATCAACAAAGGTAAATACGAGGTTTGACATAAATAAATGATCTTATGACCAATTTGACAACAAAGTTTGACAAGAATTTAGATGGTTAATGACATTTAAATACGAGGCTAATTGCGTTTAGTGGATGGTTAACAAATATAACAAGGTGTCACAATTCACCAACCATCCACTGGATGTAATTATCCAAATTTTTCAGATGTTCAAATGTACATAATGTCAATTGCAACTATGTTAAAAAATATATGATTTTCAGGTTTCAATTAACATAATATCTATTCACACAATTAGTATTCACATATACATCTGAAAATCGTGGTTAACGATATTCAAAGTCGTGCTTATGGTGTTGTAGATGGCTGGTGAGATGCAACACTTTGTAATATTCATTAACCATCTACTAAAGTACTTAACCTTATATTTGAACTGCATTAACACTCCAGATTGTTGTCAAATAAGCATATAAGCATGATGTTTGTAATGAAACTAGACCAAATTCAAAAGCAAATAACATAAATGCGCACACAGATTTCAAGAGAAGTATATTCATGAATTCAAAGAGAGAAAATCCAACCTGACTTCCTTCGAAGTTCGAACAGGCATCCATTAACCTCGCCACCATCCCCATCATTAATATCAATTCCCAGAAGCTTTAGCAAATTTTCAGTATCATCTTCGCGCTCGACATCTTTATATGTATCCTCATCTTGATTATCCTCCATAACCAAATCACTGTTAACTAATTTGTTTTAACTCCTAAAACTAGTAACTTCGTTTTAATTTCAATAAAGTTTCCATTTGTTTCTCAACTCCTAAAATTGGTAACTTTGTTTTAATTTCTGGGAAGATTAACTCGAAAACTCTTCCCAAATATGCAATCCCCGATGAACTTCTTCCCAGGTGACTAACAGGCTTTTTATAAAAAAACAAGCTTCTAAGTTCTAACACTAACTGATTTGGGAGCAACATTAATAAAACGTTATAAAATAAGCTTAACAAAATCAAATACTCATTATTGTATAGTTCATGAGTCCAAACCGTAACCAAAAAAGCCAAATACACAGTAGGTCCTGTTTGGAAAATGTACTTAATTAAGCGTTTATCATACAAGTGCTTATGTATAAGCAATAATCTGTTTTTATAAGCTATACTAGAGATTTGAGATTTTTTTTGTTTGATGTAGAAATTTCCCTTTAGAATGTGACTCAACTTGTTTTGAAATTCTACATACATGATACATTACATCGAAATACTACAATGTAATATTCTGGTAACTGATAATCAAACACTTGAACTGAAAAATTCAAAAATATAAACTAAGCATCCATCTTTTTGAAATGGAAGTTAATATCATTTAACAGAGATTGTGATGAACCATCTGTTGGTATCACAATATGTACAAACTCTTGTATTCTTGAAAGGAAAAATATCAAAATGAGACTTTCTACTATGTACAGTCATACAGTGTCTTCTACTATGTGGCTAGCTGGAAAAAACACGAAAAATATGGTCTTCGTAAACACGAGCCATACAGTGTTGTTGGTGCTACACAAGTTCTGTATCAGAAACTTCCAGGTTCTGATCTTCATCTGATTTACTCTTTCTGTAAGGATTGGTGAAAATCACATCCTCCTCCATGCTTCTTTTCTTCTTGAACAAGTAGAATCCAATCTGTGTACTAAGATTGAAATCCTCAAAACTCTTCAACTGAGCTGCAAGCATGTCATTACTCACCGGCCTTTCAGACAACCAACGGATTCTGTGGTGCGCGCAACGTCTAGACTTCCAGCTTAACAATGCAAGTAGCCAGATGACTACAGATGGTTTCCTGACAACGTGCAGTCAAAGAACAAGTTAATGGTTGGTTTTGGATAGAGAAAAGTTTCGTAAATTCCGACAACAGGCTGAAATCATCAGGAATGGATTCTCCCATGTTGAATTTTATGCGAGAGAATGTTGTTTAAAAATGGGCATAGGGAGATTGAAGGTAGATGTTAGAACAAATGAAAGAAAAAAGGACTTCCTTTCTATTAAGTTATAACAATTCAGTTCTCTTCTTGATGTATAATCCACTCATTACAACCTTAATGTAATACATGGAAGTACAAAACTAAAACTTTGAGTTATGAAACGAAATTTTCCACTTCCATTTGCCAAATCAAAACAAAATTTGGTAGGAAAAAAGATTCTTAATGCCATCTAGTTCATACATATAAATACTTCCACATCATTTTTTTTGTTTTTACAATTTTTAATCTTTCAAACTATTGAACTATGATATAAGATGAAGTTTCTATCTATCTTTGAGAATCTTCATTTGTACATTTTAAACATATGAACAAGGAGGAAAATAAAATAAAAAAAGTTGGTAAGCTTTAAGTGTAAAATGTTTTCATATATAATTTATCAAACTTCGATCAATGGAGTGGGAAAAAAATCCTCCCTACGAAGCACAAACATGGAGAAATTAACACTGACATTGATTCGTCGACACCGATAGTAATTTTAGAAAATAACATAAATGAATATAACTACATATGTCAGTGTCGTGTCGGTGTCAAACACACTCATGTTGGGCACCAAACACGCCTTCAATGAGACTGCACATACATAAATCAATCAATGTTTATATTAATGATAATAATGTAAAATGTAAACAACAAACTACAAACCTGCAATTAATTGAGAGAATCTAGCTTCGGTGCACTTTTTGTTTTCTGAATCTAGCCCAAATCTTTCTGTGAAGATTTATACGGATTGAAAATTTCTTTTTTTTCCTTTTATTTTGTGATAACGAAGTATTGATATCTTCATCTGATTTTGTCTTTCTAATATAAGGATCGGTGAATACCACATTCTCCTCCTCTGTGTTGCTTTTCTCTTTCCACACGTGGATTCCCATTTGTGCATTTCTTAATATTATATTCTTCTCTTCCTCAATAAGTTGATTCATACTCCAATAAACCCTCCGCAACTTAAACTCCACATGGATCCATTCATTTTTCAAAAGTCCTTTGTCCATTATATACTCATATTGTCTTTTACTGAGTTCATTCAATTTCGGGGTATGAAACAAATTTGTATGCTTAAAGTACACATAGCTAAAGCGGCGACAATAATCTATCTCAATTTGATATCCATTCACAAAATAATTGACTTCTGTGTCAGCCATCCAATTATTGCCTTCCGGAGGATTACAAATAAAAGTGATAGAAGGGATTTCATTACGAAACCAGAAAGAAATTGTGCCTCCCCTGCTTTGGTGCTCAAACCAATCTGGTATCCCCTCTGTTCCGTTTGGGAAACAAAAACGAATGCATCGAGCCTCATGTAGTTGCTGTTAGTTTATATGAAATACAAATATATATTACACATTATCAAATATAAATATAAAAGATGTCAAATACTATAGTGCAATAAAAAACAACAACAAACCTGACTCAATAACATTCTTCTACTTGATGAACTCAATGATTCACATCCTTGTGCAGAAAGGTCTTCAAGATTTGGTGGAATCCCTCTAATTTCCTCAAGAGATGTGCAGCGAAACAAATCAAGATGCTTAAGATGGTGACATTCACTAAGGCACTCAGGAAGAATTTTGAAATTGTTCTTTGATAAGTCTAGTTCTTCAACATTAACACACCACTTAAGAACTATTTGGAGACATTCATCTGAAAGGTTGCAATCGTAGATAAAAAGCTTTGTCACCTTTGAAAACACTATAGAATACATTTTATCATTCTGTTTTGGGAACCTCAGCATTCCACCCTTTAGATATAACTCATCAAGTTCACTGAGATTTTGAAATGACGATGGCAATTCTCCTATGGGACTATTACATGTATCAATCACTTTTATATTTGTCATCTTGCATAATAATTTTGGAAAACTTTTGAGACTATCACAACAAGAAAGTACCAATTCTTTAAGAGATGCCAACCCTAAAGGTGGAAAACGTTTGAGCTTTCTGCAAGAATATGCACTTAAACTTTCAAGTTTATCTAGGTGTCCAATCGAACTGTGAATTGTAATTAAATTATCACAATGTTCAAACGATAACTTTTCTAAATTTGAAAGGCCTGAGACATCGGGTATATGTGTTAAATATTGACAATGGTCCAATATCAAGACTGTCATATCCTGGAACTTCTGCATAAACACAAAGGAAGAAACTATAAATAAATTAAAAAGCAAACACTATACTTTCATAGTGATTTCTTTTATGTTGGCGAAAAAGAAATCATTGTACATTTATAAATATATATAGTTAGAAAATGATTTTATTTCACTTGCCTTGCTTAAAATACTAGACGATAGAGACTTTGATGAACATCCATCCCATTTCAATGTTTTCAAACTGCTTGGAAGATACTTGAGACCTTTAGAACAATGGCCATTTTCAATGATAAGTGTTTTCAATCTTGTCATCTTCTTGAAGGCCTTTCCTTTCTTGTCTATTACGGATTCCATGGAGTGCAAATTCATACATATCATTTCAGTTTTACCAGTTCCCTTTTAACAAAAATAAAAATAAAAAATGCATCAACCACAACAAAAATATGTTACAGAGAAATCTACATGTAATTAAGTGGAAAAAAATACTAGTATGAGACGGTCATATTTAGTCCAAAATGAGAAAAGTTGTATTAAAACTAAAAAACAAATTGAACATGGATATCAATCTTACTCACAATGTTTTCTTTTAAAATATGAACTATATCTTCTTGACACCATAACCTACTTCTTTCTCCTGGCTCATTAGGTGATTCTTGTCGGACGACTTCTTTACCCATGTCCTCTATCAAGTCATGTAATGTCACATAACGATAATTTGTGTCTATGAGAGACTTTTCAGCCAACACTCGTAGATGATGTGTTATGCAATGGTCATAATGAGAATTAAGTATATATTTGGCATCTTCCCATGCACATCCTTTGATGCAACAAGCAATGTCTAGAAAGACACTCTGCTCCTCTTCTTCCAAAGCATCATAGCTCACTCTCAGTATCTTTTGAATCTCTTTACTGGGAATCCTGTCATATCCATCTAATGTACACTTCCATTCTTCTATGCTCTTTCCAAACAAGTTAGAACCCACTACTTCTAACACTAACGGAAGGCCAGAAGCATATGCAACTGCACGGTTTAAAATGTCTTCATAACCTGAAGGAACATTGTCACTTTTAAAAGCCATCCACCTCAACAGTTGAAGAGCATCAGTCCCATACATCCCTTCTACTTCATGCGTACTTTCTATCCCATGACAGGTTAGTAAGTGCTTGTCTCGAGTGGTAATGATGACTCTGCTTCCAGGACCGAACCAATCAAGTCCTCCAGCCAAAGCATGCAGTTGCTTCATATCGTCAACATCATCGAGAATCAAAAGAATCTTCTTTCTACATAGCCTTTCCTTTATCATTGGAATCCCCTCACTAACATGATCTAACTTAATTTCCGATCCAGTTGTTTTTAAAAGGAGCTTCTCTTGGAGATTTTTCAAGTCATTTTGAGCTGAATTCTCTCTCACATCATGAAGAAAACATAAACCTTCAAATTGATCAGCAATAAAATTATAAATTGCTTTTGCAAGTGTTGATTTTCCCAAGCCTCCAATCCCATAAATTCCAACCATATGGACCCCATGATCAGATCGTTCATCAAGAAGCGATTTCACTTGTTGTACTTGAGACTGCAATCCAACAGGGTAATTGGCAACATGTAAGGGCTGGCGACTAATCTTGTTGCAGATGCATTTGACTATCTTTCCAATAAGCTTGTATTCATATCTATTCATGTCCAATAAGATAAGTTAGTATCTAACAACATCACAATCACATCCAGTTAGTGAGAATATATTATACATTTCTAACTATTTCGACATATAAATAACTAATACTTGTTTAAAAACGTATATAGAAAAGGTATTTCCCATTTAACCTTTAAGGTGAGATTATTGTGAAATTTAAATTAAAGAAAGAAAATATAAAATGGAAAAATAGGATTTAAGTAAAGTTGGGTACCCAGGAGTACTATCGTGGTAGCCAGACAAGTTAGCAGCCTGGTTCAGAGCCACTTTCCATTGCTGCAACCTCTCCATGATTTTCTTATCATTTTGAAACCTTTTTTTATGCTTAGCCAATGCTTCACCATAACTACCTTTACGATGTCGCACATGAGAAGGATCCACGCCATAGAAAACAGGCAAAACGAGGCAACCCTTTGTCTTGTAGCAATGAATGATATGGACAAGTTCGTCCAAACAAAACGAAGAAGAGGCATAGTTGATAGAAAACACAGGAATACAAATCCTTGACTCTTCAATGGCCTTGAGAAGTGATGGTGTGATTTCATCTCCTCTTTGAAGATCATTGTCATCAATGAAGGTGTTGATTCCCTTGTCAGTAAGAGCCTTGTAGAGATTTCCGGTAAAACCGTGGCGAGTGTCAGTGCCCCTGAAACTAAGGAACACTTGGTATTTGAATCCATAGGAAAATGAAGAGGAAGAGGAAGGTGATTGCATAGCCATGAGAATTGAGAGAAATTGGATGAAAAAAGAGTTTGAGAATGCAAATATGAATGAGTAAGTTTTTGTGGTCTGTGCTGTGGAGACTGTAATATGGAGAAAAGTTATGACAGAAATGGTATGTGAAACTTCCTGGCCACTTCCTATAGCCGTGTGGACCAATCATTGTACTACAACATCTTCTTCCATGTCATTACTGTTCAACTTCTTGCTAATTGCTATGTAAAATAAATCTACAAGACTTTTAACAATTTCTAGTTTTCAACTGCTTTTATTCTTCTTGCTTAATGTAATTGTTCACTTTCTTACTTAATTAATCAGTGATTAAAAGTTATGCTAGTTAAAGAAAGTTGGTAATGAATACATCAAAAAGTTCTGATAGTATTTTCATTTTAAACTAGCTAGTTAGTTAGTTAGTTAACAACAAGATTAGTTTAGCATAGATATGAATTTGCAAATCATTGGCAACCAACCATTCCATGAAAATATTACCACTTAATTAATCATGCACACACAATTATTACTGTACGTGTTTACGTTATATGGTTAATTACCTATCCAACTGTACTAACATAATAATGTTCAGCTTAATATCCCCAATTTTAGTTAACTCATAAAATAGCTTAATATTCTGTCCCCAATTTTATGTCACATGATTTTATTTGGTTTTAAACTTTTACCAAGTGGGAAATTTCCTTCCCATTTCCTATCTTCTGTAAAATAACCATTTCATCCTTCTTCATTAAGTTTTAATGATAAATAATTAGTGTTATAGAACCCAATTTAGAAAAATGAACAAAACTAAACAATAAAAAAAAGTATATACTATATAGGTTCACTCGCAAATCTCTACTTGTGTGAATTCTCAAGTTGCTATTCTCAATTTGTTTATCTAAATAAAAAAAAAGTGGTTGACTAATAAGCAACTCATTAAGCTTGATCCCACAAAAAAATACACATTTGTTGAGGTCTTAATTTTGGCATATTTATTACTCCCTCCATCCCGGATTAACTGAGTCATTTGCTCGTTTCACACTTATTCAGAAAAATGTATAAATGAAGCAAAGAGAAAAATGGTTTTAAGTTCTCTCGTTAAGTATTAGTGCATTCAACACTATAATAAATGTAAAGTGGAATATATTGAATTGAGAGTGATGAAAGTGGTATTAATTAGAGTTATAAAAAGAAAAAAGTAATTAATATTGTATTGGAAAGTGAAATGGCTCAGTTAATTTCGGATTTTTTTTTTTGCAAATGGCTCTGTTATTATGGAACGGAAGGAGTACCCAAATCATCTTTAATGGAGGACACGGTTCTTTGCTCCCTATCTTGCCCTATGATCATTTCATGGAACTAGGTTTTGGCCTCTGATATATATATGCACATCACAGTAGGCATGTAACAAAATTTGGCATCTTTTTCCTACCCTCTTAACTTGGTGATACTACTTTCTCAATGTTCTCAACTATATTAAATTAACCATGCTACAATATAAAGCAACTATATTAAGTTAACCATGCTAAAATATAAAGGTCATCAACTTTTCGTTTCAATTTTAAAAATTGTCAAGTATTTTTTATGACGAGAAATCTAGATAAACATTCAAAGTTTAAACAACCCTCGAGCATAAAAATGTAACTCATATTTATCGTACCTGGTTAGAAGGTGACTGTCGGTGCTGTTATGGATAGTGGTGATACAGCGAAGAGTCCCCTTTTTATAGAGTTGGGTGTTTGCAGAGCCGTTGTAAGACACGTGTGCCCGATGGTTACGAATTCGTAGGAAGTATAACCGGCGGTGAGAGATTCACGGAAACGTGGAAGGAGATGCTCCGAGCACCCCACCCCCCGCGGGGAAGGGGTGTGTTGTGAATAATGTTACCAAATGTGGAATTTAGGTTGTATTTGTATTGGGCCTCAAGGTTTTAGCCGGTCCATAACACATATTAATGAAGTAGTTTTGTTTTTTTCCTCTCTCGAGCTCATGGAACTTGGGAAGAAAATAGTTGATCAAGCTACATTTTAAAGATTAGATTTTGAACAACTTGTTTAAAAGAAGCTTAAATGTTGTAAGAAACCAATCATGGAAACAAAACTTGTTTAGCACATGATATGTTTAAACACAAAAATAGAAATGAAAGAGAATATGGATAAAAACATCATTCATAAATTAATAGAGATATTCAGATTTTAGAAAGGAGAAAATGTTGAATTCCTATCCATAGTGGAAGAAAGTGAACTCTTTGCATTGTTCACTAAATACTCATAGGGCTCCAAAACTCTAAATATAGCTACAATGCATTCAAGGTGAGATGGATTTGAGATCCAAAGTGGCAGTTAGGGTAAGGAGCAGCTATGAAACAAAAGAATGATGGCACACAAGGCTCACAACAAATTTGTCCTTATAAAGAACATCAAATTCAGAAATTCTTGTTACTCAAATGCTCTCAAATAATTTGTAACCACATGTCAGACACCCCCCATTCACATACCACCTTTTTCTTAAACCCATTTACTACCATATCCATATAAAAATAAACAATGAAGCTTCATTACACCATCAAGATACATCTTGGTTACTTCTAACCAAAGAAAAACAAAAGGCAAATTTGCATTTCAAATATCATCAAATGACATCTGCTTCCTTCCGACAGTAGTAGTATAAACAAGACCCGGATTCCGTGCATTAATAAAAGTCTGTAGTTTCATGCAGTTGTTAATCTCAGTCATTTGTGATCAGATGGTTCAGATTACAGATTCACTAATTCGGTTTTCAACCATCTCAGCCGTAGATTTAAATTGGATGGACTAGATGGGTAACTGTGTAAAGCAGTTACTACTGGGAATCCATTTCCATGTCAACTCCATGCAAAACACTAATAAATAGACTAAAAGAATTATCCCACATCATGTACAACCAAAGATTCCAATGACTTCCCTTTCCATCACAAACCAAAACAAAAAAACCAAAAGCCTAACATTACATCATACAGTGTTGTTCTAAAATTACATCCTTGACCATGGTTAACAATTTGGAGAGGGAAGGGAAAAGACAAGAATAACCCACAAACAGGAATGTGAAAGTACACAACTCTTTCCATATCATCTTTAAAATTTTGATAATGAAAAGCAGCATGGATGCAAAGGTGGTGTCTTTCCCTTTCAATGATTAACCTAATCAACTTAGGGTAATATTGACATTATCACCAAGTGAAAAAACCGAAGAATACTTCAAGATGATATCGGTTCGTAAGGGTATGATAACCAGGGGTGCTTTAGAGCTTCAGATGCAGAAGGTCGTTTCTTCGGGTTAACCTCGAGCAAATGAGCAACAAAGTCAATGAAGCCTTGGTCCCCCATCGGTAATCTATGCCTCAAAGATGTCTTCTTTGGAATCAGGTATTCTAATCTGTTGCTTTCCTGCATATCAATACACAATACCTCACTGAATAACTTTTCCATGATAATTAAACATACAATGCATGTTTAATATGAGCATGTTTGGATTGGGTTATTTAAGCTTATTATCAACTCGCATAAGCACTTGTGAGACTGTTTGAGAGAATTTATGTAAACAACTTGTGACATGTCCATAAGCTATTTTCAAGTAATTTCCGTAAACTCTCTAGGATTGCAAATGAAATCAGCTTACAGCTTATACGAAATAATTTGACTTTATTTTATCTTTTATTATAGAAAATAACATATATAAGCACTTACATGATAAGTGTCTATGCTGTAAGCTTAATTAAACTGTTTATCCAAACATGGCAAATACAAGCAAACGAAAATAGTCAATTTTAGAAATTTTCGGGAGCTATCTCTTGTTTTGCTTTTTGAAGACGATGCAAATGAAAAGATATCGAAAATTTTAAGATTCTTCGCTGATGCATTTCATATGCAAAGACACTTTAGAAATGAATTTCTTACCTGATTCCTCTCATAAAGCATATGATTTTTTGTGAAGTACTTATAAGTATCCCGTCCTTTTGCTAGCATACTTTGACCAATTGGACCGATGATCCCAATTACCCTAGCTAGTAATGTTGCCGGGGAATCGTTTTGGAATAAGACCTACAATAAGCATAGTTGAGTTCATTAAGAAACATGATTTATGAGTGTATTCACTAAAACAGATACAGATTTGACATCTGCTTTCACCCAAAAATGTAAAAACCCTACAACTGCAAGAACATATAACTTTAAGGGTGTGTTTGGATGGAGGGTTTGGGAGGGAAAGGGAGGGGAGGGTTTACTTTTCATTTTTAAATTACGGACACTATGAAATGTTTTATAAAAAGTTAACATATTAACATGATAAATAATCATATAATACTTCAATCACACTTAATTTATTTTAGAAAAACATGTTATATAGTCCGTAATTTAAAAACGAAAAGTAAACCCCCCCCTCCCTTCCCCTCCCAAGCCCTCAATCCAAACACACCCTAAAGAAATTCACAGTACCTAATATGTCACAAATCATTTTCACGTCTAAGGATACAGGGCGACTTGTTCTGTTCTATTCACTAGCGTTGTCAATCACAGATCGCAAAAAATAGGGGTTTGTTCCGATTCTGCTACACGGCAGTTCAATAGTGCCACTATTTGACAATATTTTGTACTATAATGCGTAAGGCACAATAACACGATTTGTTCAAATTCCTCTATGTTATAGCCTTTATTTAACAACACCCAAATCAATTCAAATTTAAAATATACTTCATCAGTTGATTTAAGGTAGTGTTTGGAACACGAATGGAATTAAATGGGACAGCTTATTTTTGCTTCAACAATTTTTATTTATATCATTTTCTAATCTATTTATTATTTGCTTCGAAAACGTAGAATATAAATTATTCTATCCTATTCTAACCTGGCTTCCAAAAACTTCCTTAAGTCTCTAAGAGTGATAGAATACAACATAACAGAGCAAATATGACTTACACAAATTGGCATCTAAACAATGGCATCGCCGGGGGGGGGGGGGGGGGGGGGGACACGAATCAAGGATCAAGCAGTAAATTTTGGGGTAAATTAGACCTAATGTACTAAAATAGACATGACTAACATGCTTATGTTTGAAAAATTTATGGCATTTTGAAATTGAATTGACTGTATATTATACTTACGTTGCCAGTACAAAGTTCTGCCAAGATGCATCCAAGGGACCAGATATCAATCTTCTTGTCATATGAAAGTCCGAGAATAACCTCAGGAGCACGATAGGACCTGGACTGAACATATGAGCAAAGGTGATCTGTCTCAAAACAACTACTTCCAAGATCAATGACCTTCACCTCACATCTGCTGTAGCTTTTAACCAAAATATTCTCTGGCTTCAAGTCGCAATGTATTAGTCCAAGGTTATGTAAATACTGAAGTGCTTCCAAACATTGAATGGTAATTGACTGCAATAACAAATCAAGACAAGTTTCTAATGAGACAGTAGTAGAATCTATCTATTCTATACCTATATATGAAGTGAATACCAAAGTTTGTTGTAGCTTTTTTCTTCCAATTTAACCCTTCATTTAAACTCTTTTATTTACATTATATCCTTCAAATTTGATCTTAATCATTAATTAATTTTAAATCAAATCTAATAAAATCCTCAAATCAATCTAAAAATCAAATCTACACTAACCTTAATTGAGTCTTGAATTAAAAATATCGTAATTAAAATAAAAATAACAATACTAAATAATAAAATTTCATCCAAAGCCTCAAGCTTAACATTCGTGGAGGCCAATTATGGTCTCTATTAGAGAAGAAAAGCGGACAGACTGCCATGTCAATGTCCATTGCATGCTAGTTGTAGATAATATGAAAACTAACATCAGAATGTGAGCAGAACTCCACAAACCTGCAATCTTGGCATTGTGAAGTAAACTTCCCCTCCTGATTCTCTGTTAAATTTATGAAACTCGTATAAGTTGGCTTTGAGTAGTTCACACACTATTAACAAATGTTCCTGCAGTGCAACAATGGAAACGAATGAAAAGTGGTAAAAACAAATAAAATATTTATTTAGTCATTTATACCGTTAAATTTCCTAGAAAGGACAATATCAAAAGTTGCACTAGAATTGATTGAAGGTAAAACATACTAGTATTAACAAGGTGAGTAGCAGATCGATAATCACTTACTCTGTAATAGAAATAATCATATAATCGCAAAATGTGATACTTGTCTCCAGGATCATGCTTATTGACATACTTGAGAAGTTTGATTTCATCAAGGCTTTGATCAAAGAAATCCTTGTTGTTCTTTATAATTTTAATACAAACATCCACACCTGTGTGCAGGTCATGAGCTTGTATAGCTTTACTAAATGCAGCAGAACCCAGATACTCGGTAACATGATAGCGGCCAGCTATTACCGAATTTAAAACAACATGGAAATTCTTGTCCTCCTCAAAGCCAGTTCTAAACAACAAAACATAGTTTTAGATAGTATGTCAAAGCCAAAAGGAGAAACACCATGGAACAATTTCAAGAATAGCTATTGTGCAACATAACAAAAGTATCTACATAGACAAGCTCATTGAGCCTTCTGACATGGCATAAAGTTAAACAGATAAATATTCGGAAAAGCTTAGTAAGCATCAGCATATGACTTCCCCAATTTCAACAATGTTTTCGATCGAATTATCATGACAACACATGTATGCTATACGGTCTCGCGTACGTTAACTACTCAATTTTGTAAGAACAAAATAAAGGAATAGAAAATCTTAGTTTCATCTTATTTTCCAAATATTTCACAAAATGTTGTTTGTGCTTGCCAGTGTGGACATCCAAGTGTCTGAAGATTAACTCAATGCCTGTTATGAACCGATTAATAATTAATGTATCACAAATTCAAATGTGAAGAGAATTCCGAGTGAAAGAAAAACAACAACAATCTCAATATGAAGTTAAAATTACAGTCTAGGGATGAACAAAGCTGATATCTTAACTTCTATTAAATAAAACACAAAAGCTTTGCAAATCAATGAAAATGGTAAACATGCTTATATATTGAAGACGTGCCTGTTTTTCCTGTGCACAATCTTTAGATTGAAGGTTTCAAATTCCTCCTCCTGAGCCTTTATTTGCCTTACCTGCTCTTGCACAGCAGCGATCTCTTCATCCTCTTGTAAAACACCTAAATCATCTTCCCTTGTAATGTCAACTTCTTCATCATCCTTCTCTAGCTTGACATGCTCTTTATCAGCGTACCCGTAATTATCGACAGTAGTTGGAGAAGAGTTCGAAGATCTAACTGCATGAGCATTATTCTCATCCCTAGAACTTTTCTCGGGTGAAGAATCACTACTCTTCTGCCTCCACGAAGAAAGCATTTCATCAGATCCCTCAAAAGCATTCATACAGTCATCGGTTTCATCCGCATTACAATTATTTAACCATGGCGACTTACTGGAACCACCACCCTGAATCATCTGGCTATCTTTAAGAGATTGAGGAAATGAAAAGTTGCCTTCAGTATGTGTTTTTATTTGTGAGCGTGCATCTGTATGACCTCCAATGACATATTTATTCGACTCAATCTCGTCATTTTTCTTCTTATTTTTAAATGATTTGTCCATAGAATTCTTTCCGAAATCATGATGAGAGTGTTTAGATCCCCCAAGTCCACTATCACGGTCACGGAAATATTCTAAATCCCCTTCACTGCTACCACCAATAAAACTTCCATGCACTTCACTGCCGATATCAGCAGCATCACTGTTGAAACCCACCCCGATTGACCTAACTGAACCGTGTTGATCATCTTCCATTTCCTCAAGTCGTGATCTTCCACTATGATTCAGAACTTTTCCATCTCCCAACATGATCAGGTCATTTGTCTGAGGGACAAAGCCCTGCCAGACAGGTTCCGCGTGCATCAGATTCAGTTCCTCTACATCCATCAATTCTCCATCATATTGAGCCATTAAATCATTATCATTAGCCCTTCCATACATATTAGTAACCGTTATACCAATAGGATCATCTGACCCTATGACTGGCTCAACATTCTTTGCTTGAAGATATTGCTCTCCCGAGAAATAAGAATCCTCTTCAGCGAAAGATTGATCATCATCCTCCTCTTTGGCAGGACCTCTTTCCTGAGGATCTGGAACGCTTCCATGCCCAGTTCCTTTTTCATTGTCACTAGGGTAATCGATTTCATGCGCCAAAAACCAGGCCTCATCCTCAATAGGTTGTCTCATGTACCCAACATCGTCGTCGTCGTCATATTCATCAGAGTCCCAATATTCATTTGGATAATCAACAGATTCACTCAACCCATCACCAACTGTAGCAAAACCTGATACAAGATCAGAGGTATCCTCTGATATTCCTTGACTAACAGACAGCCAACTGCCCCCTGTAGCCTTCCTCATACCTAAAACATATACAAATAGGTCAAACTCATGGTCTTTGTAACAAAGCATGCACAATCAGAAAAAACAATCACAAATAATCTTTGGGTATGTACAAATGGCTGAGAATAGTTAATGTGGGAAAACCTTAATCAGTAAAACAGGCCAAACAAAAGTATTTACCTAATTGGTAGCCTTAATTTTCATGGTCTACTGGGATTAGCAGAGAGGAACTAACTAATATTTAAATCATTTTGATTCAATAAATAATGTGACATTAAAGAAACTAATACCTATTCACGTACAAAATATCATTGAAAAGTAATCACAAAGTAAATAGGACAGTCTCCTATTTTAGCGAAGTCTACAAAATGATAATAGCCATTTTACCCAACGTAAATTTCACCATTCTAAACTAAAAACAAACTGAAAAGAAGTAGGCCAACAAGATGAAAGAGATTCAGGTGCTAAGGCTAGTAAGTAGAATACTATTTTATCTCGCAATGTCAAAATTCAATCCAATTGGCATCAAAGTGAATGTGTATTTCAAATTGCCATGCATACCAGAAAGAAGCCTACTGAATTAAGCATCCCTTGAAACATCCAGAGTGTGTGTGTTTGTGTGTGTGTGTGGTATTTAAAAATCCAACTCGCAAACACACTCTTAGTGTACAAAGGAACACATTATTAACCAAGTGATTAATGAGCTCCAGTTAAGGATGAATCGTACGGGAGAACCCAAATTTGAATCCTGGCTGGAACAATCCTTGGAGGGGAGGGGGATTTTCTTGAGAACCGGAGGGTCAAGAACATAAAAAACATTGCGCATTATTAATTCTTAAACCACTAAATCAATATCCTAAGCCCAGAAAGAGGGAAATTGCACTGAGCAAACAAAACTATTGTCATGACAAACCAACAAATCAGACAGTAATTAGAGCCCCCAAAGGTGACACAGCTACAAGAACATTTGAAAGCATATGCATGTATTTTAATAATTTAATAATATCATGGACTTTACCTGCATTTTTAATTTCTTGTCCAATAGGTACATCCAGATATGATCCAATAAGTAAAGAGCTGTCAGCACTTGCCAGCTTAGCAGCCAATCCATCGGATTCAAACTTCTCGCTCCAATTAATAGTCAACGGCTTATCTTCTGACTTAATTTTCACAGGAGGAAGCCTTGGATACTCTTCCTTCTGCTTCTCCAATGCAAGAGGAAAACTTAATCCCCCGATGTTATTCTGTTCAGAACTTCCTTGCAACTTCCCCAAGTAAAAAGCTCTCCCAACTTCATCCACCTGCTCTTTTATATAAGCCCTTGCATCACCAATTTCTGGCTTTCTCTTTTCGTCTACTTTTTCTGAATAAGTTGAGCTACTATAGCTCGTAGACACATCCCCCTTTGAAAAAGGGAAAACAGTCTTGATGGAACAATCTTTCCAAACATCGGAAGATGAATTTGCATTCTCATCAGATCTTGACAAGACATTATCAGCCAAGTTCTCTTTAAGTGACGAACTACTAAATTTAAGCTGCTGCCGATCAAATTCCCTAGGTTCTTTGTTTTGCACAGGATTAATCTTTGGTTCTGTAGAGGCTTTACCACTACTTCCAAGCCACAAGGGTTTTTTCTCATCGGGAACATTATTTTCCTCTGCAGTTTTTACATTACTGTTGGCTGCGTCAAAGGCTTCACTCGTTTGAGTTTTCGATTGCTGTGATATTGCGGCTTCACTCATTGGAGTTTTCAATTGTTGAGATATTGAGGCTTCACTAATTAGAGTTTTCGATTGCTGAGATATTGAGGCCTTCGAAGTATTAGCCTTGCTTGCACCATCATTTTGGTAAGGCTCTGCAGGACCATTAATCTTCCACGAGTGCAAATCGAACACACTGTCCTCTGGACTCTTCAAGAAAGTGAAATTCGTGCCACTTGTTCCAACCACTTCATTAGATTTATTCCTTTCCTCAGCCGGAGTGGCATTTTTCCATTTGCTCTCGGTAGTATTTCTACCAGTTCCACACTCGATTTCCTTCACAATCAGTTCTTTAGAAACTTCAACACTATCACGAGAATCCAACCCTCGATTTTCTACCACTAGCTTCCCCTTATCATTCTGCGACAAATCACACAAGTTCTTTTCATCCAAGGTAAGCTTCTGAAGGATCCCATTCACATCAGAACAGTTGTTGAGCTCACTTCGCAAAGCTGCCTCAGCTCGTGTGAACCGGTTTCTCTTCAAAAAGTCCAAAATCACGTCAACTGAATTTGTTTCTGCCATTGCCAAATCTACACCAACCTAAACCCAACTCACAAAACAAAATCACAAACAGAAATCAGAAATTAAGACAAAAATTTCGCAAGAGTTTTCATTCCAAATAAAAACCAGAACAAAAAAAAACACACAAATGGAAACAAGTACACTTAGAATCTTACCCTCAAGCAATTAAAAATAGAAAGTTTCCAAGTCAACAATGCATTAAATGTTACACTTTTGACTCACATAAATAATTACCATTTCTTTATTTCTTAACCAGTGCCCTTATTCACTCATTGTCATGAATCATAATCCAAAATATCAAAAAAGCACAAAAACCATATGTCGCATTCCAATGGCAAGTGGCAACCATTATTTAAACACACGAAAAGACGAAACTTTAACCAAATTGAAGGCAAATTATGGGACTTACCTAGTATCAAGCATAATCAAATTTCTGCATCAAGCTTCCTTTGTATATTTGTAAACTACAATTAGTACACTGAACCTGAATAAAACAAAAAACCTCAAAAACCAAATAAACCCAGAAGCATAAATGCTTGTTTAATATACAGCACAAAACCTCAACAGCCAATTTCACAACAACAAAAAAACTGTTCCTTGAAAACAACGAAACCTAGGATATGGTTCAAAACTTCAAAAAATCAAAAAACAACAAAAAAGCTTGAGATTTTCACAATCACCGATCCAATCAAAAGGGTATCCAAGAAAATCAAAGAAACCCAGAAAAAATCAACCAAAAGGGTATCCAAAAATTCCAACAAACCCAAAAAAAATAAAATTATAAAAAAAAATCGAAAAATCACGAGGTTTTTGTAAAGTGAAGATTTTTATGAGGTGAATTGAAGTATTATCAAGATCTGACATTTACATTGGAGAATGAAATTCTAGGGTTGTCTATGAAGAATAAGAAAAATGGGGTATGTAAAAAATGACGAAAGAACATGAGTTTGAAAATGATAATAATAATTAACAATAAGAAAATTAAATGAAAAATGAAAAAGAAGAAGCATAGAGAGAAAAAGTACCTTAGAGAGAGAGAGGGGGTGCGATGTTTGATTAGTTGCTGGTTTGGGCGGTATGGCTGGTGATGATTGAGGTGGTGGTGTGGTGGTGATGGTGGTGGACCAATCTCTTATGGTTTTTTGATTGATTTTCTATATAAGATACACTATATGCATTCTATGATATAAATATTATTTTTGTGTATATTGTTTTATTTTTTTAATTTAATTTAATTTTTGTTTTTGATTAATAAATTTGTTTTGATTGAATTAATAAATGTTGTTTTTTTATCAAAGAATATATCAATATTTCTAATTAATTTGAGGTTTTGTGATACACTATTAGCATAAAATGTTTTATATTATTTAAAAGATTTTTTTAGTTGTTATACTTTTTCGTTACGAGAAAGGTAAACTTATATAAGATAATGAACACTAAATATAAGTACATTTTACGGTCTTAATTTAAATTTGGAATGTTATGTTATGAAAGTATAATATTTCCGTTGGATTCAATTTAGTTGATTCATTTGTGTGATTTTAAAAGTATATATGATTAAAGTCTGGTTAATAATATAATGATTAGTGTAAAAAAAAAAAGATCCATCAAACGATTTTGCTCAAATAGTTAACGAGCTTCCTTTGGTATTATTTTTTGTGAAAGCATTATTGGTCAGGTTTTTCTTACTTTCTAACAAGCTCCAAATTATCTATGATCTTTTCTTCTACTAACCGACAAGAGTGACGGGTTAACATAAAAAAAAAATATACCAAATTAGGGTATCCATTTGAATTAAATCTATTAATTTTGCCTAAAAACTATTAGTATTTTGATTCAGTTTAGCTTTTTTTTTAACAAAATTCAGTTTAGGATATTAAAAGAGTTGTTATCTTGGTAGAAGGCTGTTAAAAAAGTTTAAAAAGAGTTGTTTTTTAGGTAGAAGGCTATTAAAAAAGTTTAATTTGCTAACAACCGAATCTTCCCCGATTTAGAGTTGAAGGCCAAAGGCATATTTGAAATTGTGCTTTGATGCTGCTGGTACATTTATCATATACTTCACCTGGCCTACTTACTAGTCACATATGAAGTTAATGTTTAAATATTAAATCTAATATTTAATGGCCTGCCTAGTATGTTGATGTTATATGATTTCTTTTTTGAATTGATGTTGATGTTATGAACTTATGATGTTCTTCATCGCTTTAGTTTTCTTATGAATTTCTTACTTAATTAATGTTTATTAAATTGTATGTTTTTATTTATAGGGATTTCATTATTTGTCATTTTTATCACTTGTGATAAATTATGGGTTGATTAAAAAAAATGTCTTTCATAAATATCCAGAATTTTAAGTTTAGTCCCTATAAAAAAAATCACAGATTTTTTAGTCTCGTAAAAAATTTCATCAGTCTTTTATAGTCCCTATAAAAAGAATATCGACATCTTTTGTTCCTAAAAATGTTAAAGAAAACTTTTACATCGATTAAAAACTGGTATTTTTTGAGAGACTAAAAATGAAATTATGAATATTTATAAGGATGATTTACTTAATTAACTCGTTAATTATTTAGTTTTTAATCATAATTCTATTATGCAAAATCTCAATGTGGTTGGTTTCGTATGAAATTATGCAACTAGTAGGTTATATGTAAATTATATTGTAAATTAAGTTGATGGTTCTCTCTAACTTTGCATGAGGTATGTTTTCTCTAACCTAGATTTTTTTGTTATTGTGGACAACATGTTTAGAGATATGAAGTTTTCTTCCCTATTTTACGGTGACTAATCATATGTGGTTGGTTTCTCTTCCCTCGTTTACTGCATTAATTTAGTAGGTTTATCTAGTTGTCTCGTCGAAACGAAAATCCATCTGGAAACGAAAATCACATGTCATTATTTTTAGTACGTTTTTCAATTATTTTACCAGACATTTGAGTCATAATAGAGGAGTTTATATAAGTTGGTCATGATTTAAAGGACTTTTGGCGGTGTTTTCAATTGTGTCATGTAATTCTATTTCTTTCCACTCATAAGTGAACGACTAAGACCGTCTTGAAAACAGATAAGAAACTTGACCATAAGTGCGGCATGCCGGTAGAACCAAAGTTATCGAACAAAGTGCAACCCTAACCGCGGCATGTCGGTAGAACCAACACTATAAAAGTTCTTGACCCAAAAACAAGGGAAAATTTTCACAATATAGAAAACTCAAATTGATTAATCTTCAAATTGTGATTTAAGAAGTACTTGAGCTTCTTATTTATAGCCTAAGCTTGAAATACTAGAAATAAATTTCCATTGCCATGCATTTACCAAATAATACATTGATAATTGCATGCTTATTACCTAGAAAATAGGCACTAACATGACTAAAATTCCCACCAACAACTATAATGACTTAGAGCACTACTTTGAAGCAATTAGAGATTAGTAGAATACAAAAGATCAGCTAAAAATCCACCCAAAAATAAAAACGAAAATTTCATATTAAAATGAAGAAAATTAGACTTTTAATGGTTGTTTTATTCAGCACTAATCAGCCCACTAAATCTTCTTGTCATGTGAATTTGAGCTTCACCATACGTGTTCAAGTTGACCTCAATGCATCTTGATCCGATTGTAAGAAAGTGACCCAATTTGGTGCATGAAACGTTGATTTTCTCTCAAATGGATCACAAATAGCGAATCAACAAATAAAGCCAATCAGGCACACACACTTCAACTAATAGAATCGATGACTATCAAGATTCAAGAAGGCTTTGAAGACATTACAAGTTGGGGAAATTTTCTCCCATGAACAAGTAGGAAGAAGAAAACACTAGAAGAAAGTCGAAAAAGGGAAAATCTACACCTAGGGCAAAAGCTACGTGCGTTGCTTTGGGGAAAAAAATAATCAAAGCCAGCCCTATCTAAGTAAAGCTTCGTCTCTTATTTTCCCGGTCCCAGGGGAGTTTACTCAACCCATTCCCCAGTCTTCCGCACTACTCAAAAAACAACTAAATGTTGTTTTTTTTTAGCGTGTTTGGGGAAAAATATCATAATTTCAACCGAAACCCAACATAAAATATGCATATAAATACAACCCCTTCCACTCAAAAATATTCATTCAGAACTTGGCGGTTCAAGAGGAAGACAAACAATACGAGCATCATGGAGGAGTCTCATACCGCGTCAACTTTTGTTCTTATAGTGTATATGTTTTATTTCTTTCTGATTTTATCTTTCGTTACCATGTGTAACTAAACACCTTTTGATTAGAGTTCATTGATGAACCTATATTTATTTGTCGATTTTTTTAATGCATGTTGTTTATTCAGTTATGATCAGAGTCTTATTCAATTTTTGTTGTGAATTCGAACAAAATAATAATATCAATGAAACTTAGATGTGTGGAGCAAATGAAGTAGTAATCAATGATCAAACTTGCCTCAAGCAACAATAACATCAAACAGACCTAGATCTAAGTGTGAAACAATCACCATAAACATATTAAAAAAACAACGATAAGAAAGAAGAGAAAGAAACCAACACACCAAATATTATTTATCTAGTTCGGTTCAAAATTACCTACTATGGGGGGAGAGAGCAGTTATTTGATCCACTATGATTAAGGCGAAACAAAGAGGTTACAAGAAATGATTACGATTTATTTTAATTGTTATGTTTAAATGATTAAGGTTTATTTTAATTGTTGTTTTTTTTACAATTAAATTGTTATGTCTTTTTTAGTTATTCAAATGTTTATATTTTTAACGGTTTGTTGTTCATTTAATTTTTTTTATTTTCGGTTCAGAGGACACATAAGGTGACCCCCACCTTGCAGGGGAAAAAGCTTAAGAGTGGGAAGCTGACAGTTCCGGGACAGGGACATGCATGGTTCTGCCAGCAGGTGAATGCATCCAATCTTTCCCCC
This sequence comes from Medicago arabica, assembly GCA_946800305.1. Lineage (NCBI taxonomy): Eukaryota > Viridiplantae > Streptophyta > Magnoliopsida > Fabales > Fabaceae > Medicago > Medicago arabica. Next base: position 8,939,323 of record OX326966.1, on the reverse strand, counting down.
TCCTTCAGATTGTGTACGAGAACATCAGCCTTGGCCTCATCACCGCCATGTCAGAGAGATGACATGTGTAGACCATGTCAGAGAAAGAGGTTACAAGAAATGATTAAGGTTTACTATTTAGTTGTTATGTTAAAATGATTAAGGTTTATTTTAATTGTTGGTTTTTTACGATTAAATTGTTATGTCTTTTTTAGTTATTCAAATGTTTATATTTTTAACGGTTTGGTGTTCATTTAATTTTTTGTATTTCAGTTTCAGAGGACACATAAGGTGACACCTGCCTTGCACGGGAAAAAGCTTAAGAGTGAGAAGCTGACAGTTCTAGGACAGGGACATGCATGGTTCTGGCAGTAGGTGAATGCATCCAATTTTCCCCCCTCTTTCAGACTGTGTACGAGAACATCAGCCCTGGCCTCATCACCGCCATGTCAGAGAGATGACATGCGTAGACCATCAACTTCCATCTGCTCGTTGGGGAGATGACTGTCCCACTAGATGATGCGGCATGTCTTCTAGACACCCCATCAATGGGAGACTCATTGGTGATGAGGATGTAGACTACGAGAGAGGTACGTTGTTGTTGTAGAGCGTGTTAGGTATGACAGAGGACGAGGCGATTGATGAGGTGAATAAGCAGCGGGGAGGGTATATTAGCATAATTACCTGAAGTAGGCGTATGACATACTCCTCCATATGTGTAATGACTTGGAGTAGCTTGATGTGTAAAATCCGCAAGTGCACGGTTTTAGCAAACTAGTAAAATATCGTTCCACAGGGAGTTATTGTAATTATTGATTTTCTTTTCAATTGTGATTAGCTGAAAGAATTAAAGTTTAGAGTTTAGCAAATTTTGGTTGATATAAAATAATAAAAAGCTCATCGGGATTATTGGTTAATCATAATGACAAATCACTCACAACCCAAACCTATATCTCAATTTTATATTAAATTTGTTTCTAAAGACAAGTTTCTCTAATATGATTTATGTTTCCTCTGAGAATACATAAGTGTATTTCAATGACAATCACACCTATTCTCATGGTTGATTGCTATTGAAATCCATTAAAAACGAAACTTTTAAGGTCTCAAGGTTTACTAGACTATTCTCATGTTTCACAAACCTTGTCTAATCTCACTTGTTCCAATATTAACCTTCATCTCTCGATTCTTCGATTAATATTTGAAATATGAATTAAGAACGGAGATATTAGAGTAGAAAATAGATTTACATAAAATTAGGGTTCTACGCTTGGTTTGATAGGGATTAGGTCATTAGACTCATCCAACAATCCCAAGACAAAGAAATGTACCCACTTATGTTCATCGTAGATAAAGAGATTAAAGAGATGGAGTAGAAAGACATGAAATTAAACGGCTAAAAGTAAAAGTGCATAATTTTAAAGAACAAGTAAGTAAAGAACAAGAAATTAGGGTTGCAAAGAAATAAAGAACTTTGATTCAATAGAAACAATTGTCACAAAGAATTCCCAAGATTCAAAGATGATTTACAAGTCTGATTGCTCCTCTATATATAGCAAAAGCCTGGCCTCTAAAGAAGGAATTAGTTCCACATTATAAGGCATTAAAATTGGCATAAAAACACGCAATGTCAGAACATAATTTTGTACTAAATTGGCGCATAAAATTGCACCAAATCTGCCCAAGCCATCTGATGTAGTACTTTTGCATCAAACAAGATAAGTATTTATAAATCGTCTCCTCAGGGACTAGTGCGATATCAATGACCGATCGACACCAAATATCATTCTAAGTTAAAAGATTGATTGTTTGTTTGTTTAAACTATATAAATTAAAGTGCAAAAGTAAATGTTGAGAGTAATAAGGCGTAGAAACGTTGGAATTAGAGTTCCTTGATTAAACGTCAAACATAACCTAATAATCACATATATGGATTCTAGCGTTTTACCGATGTTATCACGTATCACTCAGCAAGATCATTCGTGTCCAAATAATCTCGTGAAACCAATTGTATTGTTCAATAGTTGATTTCCCAAACTATCGAACAATCCAATTGTCGATCGTATCGTTTAATCGACGATTTCTCAATTTATTCAACGATCCGAAAGTTTTACGTTCCGATACTTTGTGTGATTATCAAAACATCAATCCTATGTCTAGAATTGTTGTTTTGATAGATGAATATTCTAAACCTAGATTCAAAGGTACTTTTCAATAACAATCAAATCAAAGATAGGAATTGGATTGCAAGAATAATTTCAATATCATGTAAATTGCTAGAATCATATAATACAAGATCAAAAGATTACATTTTAGGCTCAATCAAGTACCTCAAATCCCAACTAAGAAGAATTAGCTCATCATTGTCATGTGAACATTACAAAAGTGGAAGAAAAGTTGTGAATCCATGCCAAGAACTTGATTTCTCCAAGAATCTTGATGAATTCCCACTCAATCACTCTTGTTCTATGAAAACCCAAGATTTTCGCCCTATTCTCTCTCTAAAAATGTAACTAACTCCTGAAAATGAAGGAGAAGGCTTTTATAAAATTTCTGATCTGCATGCACTCGCCTCGCGAGCAGAATCACTCGCCATGGCGAGTTGAGGTTCCTTCGCCTATGGGTTTGTGCCACGTCACCTCTGAGGAGTTTTGGCCGCCCTAACTCGCCTCGCGAGTAAAATCATGCGCCATTGCGAGCTCTTCTCGCCTCTAGTTCGCCATGGCGAGTTGGAGGCGATAGGAAATGAAGTCTCTGCCATGTGCTCGCCTTGGTCTCGCCATTGCGAACTAGTGGCGAGCTTCTCGCCTTTCCTTGCTCGCCATTGCGAGTTGATGGCGAGTTGCCTAAATCTTTGCTTCTTTTTCTTGGTTCTTTTCCTTCCTTGCTTGGTGCCTTGAGTTCAATTCCTGCACAAAAGGGATAGAGTAAGAGAAATAAAGTGTAATAGGACAATAATCATTTATCTCTCGGCTTTTTCCTTAGATTACTTGTACGATCAGTAATAAAAATGCCTTAAATATAAGATGATTTTAACTACTTCACGGCACTTATCACCATCATGCACGACCATGCTTGCAGGGCACACGACCGTTCCTACTTTAAACGCTTCAGCAACATATGGGAAGGCCAGGATCGCGCACGGTCGTGCGCAGGGAGGCACGATCTGTGCGCAAGGCTCGAAATTTCAAGGCATGGCTTCACAGGAAGGGGCGCACGGTTAGTGCAAATGGCACGCACGACCGTGCGCGATGAAAGGATCAGAATTTCCCCTTTTTTTCTCTCTTCTCCAGTAAACTTCAATCATTCATCATCCTTCACTCGTGCTAAGACCATGCTTCTTGATCTCTTCTTATGCTCAAAGACTTGATATTACATCCTTTGTGATCCTGAGAATAAAACAAACAACTTGAAGTAAAATAGTTCTAAAAACATACTAAAGCAAACACAATTCTACTAAAATAATCACTTAAAAATCACTAATTATTGACTTATCACAGCCTGGTGACGAGGAGGAGGCGGATGAGCGGGAGACGACTATGACCATGTGCATTAAGACGTTTTTGGTGTTCTTGGTTGGCCTCACCATTATCACCAACAAGAACATCAAAAACATTCATCTGATATGGCTGACGACTGTACAAGACTTGGACACGGTGCAATAGTGGTCCTGGGGCGGGATGATACATGTTTTTCTTTACACCCAACTTTCTCTTGCTACGAACCCGATCATTGACGCTAACTCTACTTGAGGTAAAAAAAAATTCTTTTATTTTCTATAGCATATTATAAATGACATACGATATTATTGTGTCTGTTTACGCGTTTGCGATGCTGAAATATTTGTTTGTATGATACTTGTGCTGATATTATTGTGTCTCTTTGTATTCATAGGGATGAATTTTGGAGCACTTCAAGAAGATCTTTCTGAGGAAGCTTATGCAGAACTACAATCGTGCTCAGGCGCTTACTGTCATATAGAAACTCTCATGGGCTATTCAGATCTTGGACACTACAAATGCCTCATTGATCAAATGGTGAATGATGATGTCATCTGAAGGTCATACGAGGATCGGCGAGACATCACGCCTTTACACGACATCTGCTGGTACTCAGGTTGGATATTGTGAACATCATAGCCAGAGTGGATAGTTCAATGGAGCATCCTGATGTGTTTTCATCTATAGTCTTCACTGGTGTGTTGCAGGCCAACCAATCAAAGTATAACATTTTGCAGGAGGATGATAAGTGCCAGATGATAGTTAAATTCATAATCGAATTAGGCACTTTTTGTTACTTGTTACGCAAGTTATCTAGGGAAAACCTAAGAATTATTGAACAAATGCCCTAATATACTTGTCGTGTCTTACTTAACCCATATGTGCAGGAATTGGAAGAAAATCACAAGCAAAGATCAAAACATTGAAGAAAAGAAAGAAGAAGCTCGCTACGGCGAGCATTGCAAGCTCGCAGCAGCGAGCTGAGGCAGGGAATACTCGCTACCAGCTCGCCATGGGATGAGAAAAGCGAACAAGCTCGCAACAGCGAGTGAAGGCGGTTTGGTCTCTCTCTGATGACGTGGAGCAAACCCACTGGTGAAGAAAACCTTACTCGCTAAGGCGAGCAACTATACTCGCGAGGCGAGTTGATGCAGATCAGGAATTTTATAAATAGCCACTTGCTCATTTCATGGAGGGCACTTTTTTTCACTTAGATATTTTCAGAGATATTTAGATATAGAGAGAGAGAGAGAGAGAGAGAGAGAGAGAGAGAGAGAGAGAGAGAGAGAGACAGGGCCTGTTCCAGATAGAGTGAGAGTGAGAGAAAGTGGATTCATCCTCATTTGGTGAGAAATCACAAAAGTTGTAATGGATCTACATGTTTCTATTCAATCTTCCAAAGCTTCCATGACAATGCGTAGCTAACTTCTCCATTGTTGGGATTAGAGGTACTTGATCAAAGTCAACATGTAATCTTTTGATTGGTTTAAAATATGGATCTAGCTTTTTAATCAATATTGAGGTTATTCTTGCATTCTATTGAATATGTTAGATTTGATTGTGATTGAGAAATACTTTTGAATCGTTGTTTGGAATAATCTTCTATCAAACCCTAATTGCTAGACATAGAATCTAGGATTTGATAATCACTTGTGTATCCAGGCTTAATGCTTTCTTATCATTGAATAGAGTGAGAAATCATCGATTCAATGATAAGACCGATTCTTGAACCGTTTAATAGTGCGAGACATCGACGATTGAACGATACAATTGACGTCACAATACTAGTTGGAAATCAATGGTATTGAAGAGGGATATGTGATAATATTAATGACAAGTTAGAATCCATATACAATCATTAGGTTATGTGTGAAGCTTGATTAAGGAACTCTAACCCTAACAAGTTTTACGCCTTATCAATCTCGACTTTAATTACGCAATTTAGTTCACGTAGTTATAAACAAATAACCTTTCAATATTTTAACTTAGAATGATATTTGGTGTCGAACGGTCCATGATATCGCACTAGTCCCTGAGGAGACGATTTATAAATACTTATCTTGTTTGATGCAAAAATACTACATCAGAGGAGTCGGTTCCCCGGAGGAGGACTAGGAGCCATAGTCAGAGAACTAGGTTTTTTTTAGTGTTTTTACGACATTTGTATATCTTTAGATGTTTTTTATAACATTTTGACGGATTTTGATGTAATATATTTACACTTGCGCCTTTGCGTTTTTTATGACAATTTCATTAGTTTTCAGTTTTCTTTTGCGTATTTAAATTTTGAATGAATGAATGACTCAATGATAGATTGAAAGAATGAATGTATGTATGAATGAATTATTGCATAAATGGATGAATACATGGATGAAAATGAAGGAATAGATGTATGTAGGTATGAATGAATGAAGGAAAATAGGAAGGAAAAAAAAAAGCCAATCATGTTGTTATGCTAATTGATACAGGCAAAACATGACTTAACTCACGTTGACCTATAACTTATGCGAGTTAAGTCACGTTGGAGGTATTATGGTCAGAACACATGAGAATGAGCAAAATCAATTGGAGAAGATCAATTTTCCAACTTGTTTTGTTTTACCTTATATTGGGTTTAATATTTAATATTTTATTGACAAACTAATATTTAATATTTATATTTTCAAAAAATGAAAAAATTAATATTTATTGATAACTACTTACAAAATCGATAGCTATGTAATGAGTTATTTTTCATTTGGTGCGACCTTCATTTGATTCCTTAAATACTGATATATGTTTAAATACCTCTTTTGTCTATTAATTTTAAAAGTGGATAATTCTTGTATGGTCGTACATCAAACTTTAATTCATTTAAACACACACATAAATACATATTAATCAATATTTTCTATAATAACACAATATTTTTTTTTTATTTCTATCTTTTTCTACTTGAGTGTGTCTAAACTATTTACATTTGTGATTATGAACACACAAACCTTTTTCAAGTTAAGTTTGCTTTATTATTTTTAAAAGCGATTAATTTAGTCTTGTTTTTAATAATGTTATTATCCATCCTTTATAGGTTGTTGAGGTAGTGTCTAATTCTCATGACGAGACATCTACTTCTGTTGAAGAAAGACCGTTACATTGGACTAATACTCCAATTCTTACCCCTTTGGCTTTCTCTGGCAATTCTGTTCCGAGTCATTTGAGCCTTGATAAGAGTCTTCAACAGTTTCTGTAGAGCCAGGTGATTGTGCTCATATTGTGTCGTACCCTAATTTTTGACCGATTTATTTTATTTTTATTCGTACGTTGTTCGTTTTCCAGTCGGCCGTACGCGCGCTAATTCCCGTAATAATCTGTTTTTGTTCGTACTTGTGGTCGCATTTACTTTTCGTTCGTCGTTTATTTTTAATATCGCGCGCGTATCGTTTCCGTTTTTTTTTTTAAATCGCGTTTTGTGCATTTTTTTTTTAGCGTAGCGTAACATTTGCGTTCGCAAAGTTTATTTCATTCACGTCGTTGATTTATCGTTTATTTAGCGTAATTAAGCCGCGTAATCTCAGTCGTATCAGACGAAATTTCGGCAGAGAGGTATTTTAAAATACCTCATTTTTTGGTTCCGACGGGACATTTTTATTTTTATTTATTTAATTTTCGTTTTCCATTTTTAATCATTTATTTAGTCATTTATTTTTTCATTTTTACTTATTTATTGTTATTTATTTATCAGATTTATTATTTATTTTAGTCCTGGTCCACATGTCATTGTATCATTGGTCCAATCCAACTTTTTCCCCAAGTTTCCACCAAGGGTATTCTGGTCCTTTCCATGCGTCAGGTAATTAAGAGAGTGTATCAGAGTTAGTCAACAGTCACACTTTCCAAGACAAACAGATTCAAAAAAAGAAAATTGCAAAAAAATAGATCAAAAGCCTTTTTTCACCAAGAACACCAAGAACAAATTAAAATAAATTTCATTATGATTCTCAGTGATTCGTTATGGAATCATCATCATTGAACCTTTTTTTCTCTGCAATTCAAGTGCGAGTTCATCACCGTTCGGTGATAAACTCAAACACCGATCACAAAGAAATCAGTGAGAAAGATCAACCACAAATCCAAATCCGAAAACCATCAACAACAGTACCAAATCCAAACCCTAATCACCAAATCCGAAAACCATCAAGAACATCACCAAATCCGAAAACCATCAAGAACATCACCAAGTCCGAAAACCATCAACCACAGATCCAACACCACAAAACCGAAACAGTATGGAACCAAAACCAATTCGGCCGAACCGAATCTATGCAAGGAATAACAAAACCGAACGGGAGCAACACGCAAGCAAAACGGAACCACAACGAAAACAAGAACGTGAGCAAACCGAACGGGAGCAACACGCAAGCAAAACGGAACCACAACGAAACAAGAACAAGAAGAAACCAAGGTAACATTCATGAACTTTTGTGTGTTTTCTAGAGATTTTCTTTTGTAGATCTAGTTTGTTTGAAGATTGTTGTGAGATTTTTGAAACCGGATTTGGGATTAGAAGAGGGAGAGGAAGAGATTGGCACATTTTTTTTAAAAAAAAAAGTAAGTTTCTATCTCCGGCGCGGTGGCCCTCTGGCCAACCACCGCGCCGGAGCTTCTCCTCCTCCACCACCTTCATCACTTCCGGCGAGGCATATATGTAGAGAGAAGAGAGAACTTTTTTCAGAAAATTTTTAGAGTGAGAAAGAAGTGAAGGAAATGAGGGAATATTACTAGGGTTTTCCTTTTATACTTAGTCCAACTGGGTTCTGGATCAACCCACGGGTTGAACCAGAACCCGCCCCAGCTGTGTGCCCAGCCCAGTTTCCCTTTTGTTTCTACTGTTTTGCCTTATGCACCTCCATTGATGCTGTCTGCACCCCCCTGCCTTGTGTAGTAATTTTTTGTTCTTTCTTTTAATTTCATGTGTTTACCTCCTTGATTATTTCATTTTAGTTTTATATTATATTTTCATGCATTTTCATTAGTATCTTAATCTTCACATCATGCATTTTTATTTTTATTTTATCTCTTATGTTTAATTCATTTTAGGTTGTGAAGTAACTTTTCATATTTTTTTCTATTTTTCTTGCCTAATGTTATGCATGTATTACCTTTTAATATTTTAATTCCTATATTATACATTGTGTTTAATTAGCATTTCAAGTATCATGCATTGTATAGTTTACCCATGAATTTAATTTCAAACTCATGCACTTTTTTAATTAATATTTTTTTCTTTGAAAACTTGCATTTTATATTTTTTTTAATATGTTTCATGTCATGCATTTTATTTGGTATTTAATTCTAGTATATGATGTTCTTTTTATGCTTAATGTTTCGGTATATTTCGTTTTACATCTCATGCATCTTTTATTTTTTTTTCGTTATGTATTTATTTATTATACTTAGTAAGTAATTAGGGAATTGATGTAATTTATTTTTCGCGCATTTTTCTTTTGAGACCATAGAATGTATTTAGGATATGTAATATGTAACCGGCACACGCACCGACACGCGCACCGACACACCACTTTATTTATCGCTTTACGCTCTTTTATTTTTATTCCGCCGTTACGTGATTTCGTCGTTAGTTTAGAAAAATTATTTTCTTCAAAACAAAAAATCAATCAAATCAAATTCAATTTTTATTTTAAGTAAACCTTGGTATGTAATCCAAGTGATTTTCTTTTTATTTTCCTTAATCAAATGTTAATTAATTTAATATCCACATTAGACATGGATTTCGTACAATTAAAATTAACCAACTTCATCGTATTTTCTTCTCATGCCTTGAGGCCTCTCATCTCTTCTTAAAATCTTTTCAAAAAAAATATTAAAATCAATTCAACTCATCAAATAAGTTCTTAAGCTGAACTACTTGATTTTGATCCCGATTTATTTGGGTAAGTAGGCAAAGGGTTTCGACCCTTCCAAATCAATAAAAATAACCAAAAACATGCTTCTTTCTTTCTCCCTTCTTTCACCTTAACTCTTAACTTTTTTAATAAGTAAAATCAATTTAGCGCAAGATTAGAGAATAGGTAGAAGGTTCCTATGGGATACCATAGTCGGTTCGGGTGCCTAACACCTTCCCCAATCGAAACCAACCTCCGAATCCAAGGTCTATAAGGGTTTTCACTCACTTTTTCCCTTCCCGCGAATAAAAGTTGAGAGTTTAATGATTCAAGGTTCGAATCTAATCAATGATTTTGACACCCGAAAATCACGAGCACATATTGCAACTATTGATGTTAGTGTTAAGGTTACTCATGACAACAACACCTCCCATCCATTTATGCCGCAACTGATGAGTAAATCCGCAAGTGCACGGTTTACCGAAGTTGTAATAAAAGAGTATCGTTTCAGCAGAGAGTTGGTTAATTTAAGTAACTTCAAGAAATGATTAGAAGAAAGTTTAGTTGAAAAGTTGGGATTTTTATTGGTTTAAAAAATAATAATAAAAAGGGCCTTGAGATTATTGGTTCATCATATGAAAAACCTTCACAAATCAAACCCTAAACGTAGACTTTATGTTGAACTTATTTTCTAAAGACATGTTTTCTCTTAAGCCTATCACATCTCCTCTTGGTATCAGTGAGTGTGTTTCTCTAACAATCACACCTATTCTCATGGATGATTGTTATTGAAATCCTTGAATGATCGAAATTTTATATGTCTCAAGGTTTGCTAGACTATTCTCATGTTTCACAATCCTTGTTTAAATTCACTTGTTCCAATATTAAAACTTCATCTCTCGATCCATCGCTTAATATTTGTGATGAATCAATAACAACTATTAGACTTCATCTCTCGATCCATCGCCTAATATTTGTTATTGATTATTAAGAACAGTGAATTTAGATTAGAAAATAGGTTTACATAAAGTAAAGATTAGAGGTTTGGTTTGATTAGGATTATGTCATTAGACTTATCCAACAATCCCAAGACAAGAAGAAGTCTACTCACTCATGTTCATTGTAGACATAGAGAAGAAGAAGAAGAAGAATAAGAAGAACATAAAATAAAGAGAAGAACTTTTATTAAAAGAACAATTGTCCCTTATTATTCTCAAGAACAAAAGATGATTATACAAGTCTAGTGGCTGCTTGAGCCATAAGAAATAAATCACTAAAGTGTTGCACAAGAAACCATGGGCTCTTGGTCAGAAATAAACTAAAATAGGCAGCTTGTTGAAGAAGCAAAAGCAGCAAAAGGGTATTATGGGACGCCAATTGTATATTTTGGTGAAGGATCTTCAAACTTCTTTGCACAATATATTTTCTTGTACAAGATCTTCATATTGTTAGAACAAATTAGCTCCAAGGATATTTTTGCACGAGATCTTCATATTTTAACTCCAAATTTGTTCCAAGGATATTTTTGCATGATATCTTCATATTTTGGCTTCAAATCTCCTTTCTTTTGCTCAAAGACTCAATCTTTTGAATATTTGTTCCTGAAATATAAAAACTTGCAATTCAAGTAAAATAGTTCTAAAAAGGAAATAAAAACAAATAAAATTTAAATAAAATAAACTCAAATATTAAATAAAAAACACTAATTATTGACTCATCAGCAACCTGTAACTACCAGCTATATTTTGATAAGTGACAAGTTCCCTTTAAACCAAAACCTGGTTCCTACCTACAAACCCTTTCTTCCCATTCTGCTGCAGCCCTTAAGAGTGTGCAGATTCTTTCCAAATTTGGGGGGGATGAAGTTATGGAAGAGGACAATGATGAAGCCATCACATCAATCTTTGAGCAGCACTATCCAAGTCTGTCAGAGAGCACTAAGGCAGAGAGAAAGCAAAAGAAGCAGGTGAACAAAGTGAAGCCTACTAGCTTCAACTCAGCCATAATGAGGATCCGTGCCCAAAAGTGTACCTCCAAAGCTGCCTTGGCATATACCGAAGAGTTGGTTCAATTGTAAAAGAATACATGGGAAATGTTATTTGCTACATCTTGTTCAGGCAACAAGACATGTTCTATGATTATGTTGATTCCATCTCATTAGGTGTTCAAAGCATCTTTTTGAATCTGGGTGTTTAGCTAGTAGCTTCTGCCTTTTCTTGTTGTTGTTCTTTTAGCAGTTGCTTTGTTAGTTTAATTCATTGAGGATTTGCACATGATCTATGTGATGTAATGTTTTGCACCTTCTTTTTGTTGTGATGTAAGCACTTTTGTTGTTTAGGGTTCTGACCCTCTCGAAGTTTTTTATTGAATTTTTTTGCACAATTTTTTTTTGAAGTACACGAGGTGCGAGGGCCTAAGTCTAACACAAATTGTCTTTTAACTTATGAAAACATTAAATTATTTTAACATACTTAAGCAAAAATATACTAAGTTGGCTCATTTTATCTTTAAAAAAAAAGGTTGACTCATTTTAAAAATAAGAGATCATATTGACTATTTTAAAGTATGTTAAAAGGAGGTATTCATAAACATAGTTTAATTGAAAGATACGTTATAATATATAAGGATTAGAGTTCAAACTTTAAATTTTTCATTTCTTCATTTTAAGGGATTAATTCTTAACTAGTAACTAACAAGCACTTTTTTCTGTTTTGAGACCTAACAAGCACTTGAAAAGAAAAAAAAGTTAAAGGACAAAGAGATGTTAATCCTTTATTTAGTTTAGTTGTTTTATATTTATTACACATGTCATAGTCACGATGTGTATCCAAAATCAGATCTGGGTCGAAAGCACGTTTATGAATGCCCCCTAGGAGTTGACTTGGCAAAATGTCATTTACCTAACCAATTACATGCTCGCACTTATACATTGACACTAGCACTACTTTGGAAAAGAGCAACAAACTTGTCATTTTGGTGGATAATAAAAAGATATTACAACCGCTACGTAATCGAAGACGTAAACACAATGATCAAACTTTATGATTAAATATTGAATGTTTTATGTGTACGTTCTTTGTGTATATAATGAATAATTTGATTCGTTTGTCTTCTAATAAACTTCAAATTAAGGTTTAAACACATATATAGATAAATATAAGTTCTCGATAACTATGAACCTATGATAGCACCTACAAACATCTTCTCAATAATTGTTCATTGAATCAACCATCATTTTACGGTGGATTAAATTGACAACATTGTTCATCCTAACCTGTACCGGCCAAAGCTTTGAAGAATCATATGATTGAAAGAGTTAAATTATAGGTGACAGAGGTGGTGAATATTTATGTATGAAATATTCATACAGACTTGATATGCATAATTGACAAATAAATTCATTGCTTGCACATTTTCCACATTCCTATCTCCTCTGAATGAATTGAGATGTACACTATAAATTTTCTCAATGTTTCGTGATCTATAAGAATGCCAAATTGGTCCCCTAATGTCTGGCTGTAACATATAATATAATTAAATACTCGCATATGAGATAAGTTAGGTTCAAACTCGACTAGGCCATCAATGTGGTACCATCCATCTAGTAGAAATTTGAACAAATTTAAATACTTAATCAAAATTCTATAGATGATATTTTCTTAATACACCAACAAAACTTAATATGCAAGCTAGTCAACGTATAATAGTATAACTTGCAAGTTTTTTTCCCCCAAAGAAACTTGCAAGTATGTGTGGATTGCTTTATCTTAAAAAGCGAACATCGTTTATAAAAAAAAAAGATATTATTCCCAAAAATATTGTGTGCTACTTTGGACATATTTTCCCCTCGTTAAGTTTTTTTTCTTTGCTTTTTATTTAAAGATGTATTTATGTGCTACTTAAACTTTTAAACAACAATAAAATTTTAATCTTTTGCGTTTCATGTAAAATATGATTATTTTTTGTCAACGTTTTTAATTGGCTTAATAACAGTTTTAGCCTTATAACTTTTCTAAAGTTGTGATTTTGACTCCTTAAAAAAAATACAAAACCGCCCCCTAAATTTTTCACTTGTGGCAGTTTTGGCCCTTAAGACCAATATTGACTTGGCCTACGCTGACGTGGCACCCTAAGTGAGGTGCCACGTGTTATTTTTATTTTTTATTTTTTTTGGTCTTGGGAGGCCAAAACTGCTACGTTGCAAAACTTAGGGAGTGGTTTTGTAGTTTTTTCTTAGGGGGCCAAAATCACAACTTCGTAAAAGTTAGAGGGCGAAAACTACTATTAAACCTTTTTAATTTTGTCCATGTAGTTTGAAACATTGTTGAAAGAAAATGAAATTTTAATGTTGAATGAAATTTAAAATAATGTTGAAAACATTGCTAAAAATATGTTACATTTTAACCAACTTAATTTTAATTGAAAACAAAAAATTGTATTGTCTCAAATGAAACCAATCCAACCTAAGTTACATTGGTTTGATTTAGCTCAAATTATATTTTAAAAGTCAACCAAACCAAATTAAACTACATATTTATTTTTATCATACAATTTATAACCTCAAAACCGAATCAAACTGCATCACAGACACCCTTGATTCAAATAACATATATAGATTATAAACACACAATTAATTAGAAGATGTGAAGTTCGAATTAAGTAGTCCAATTTAACAATATTGATATTATCCAAACATATAAATCAATGACAAATCTTGATAATAAATAATCCTTAATTATTTTAACAAAAACAAAAGTGAGGTAAAGCACCAAACATAAGATTGAAGCGGTGACTCTACGTCACTTCACTCACTCATCTTCACCTTCCTTCTTTTTTCCCTCTTTATTATCAACACACTCCACATTCTTCATCTTCTTATATACACCCCCTCTCTTTATCTTCACTTTCACAATTTCAATTCAATTCAATTCATTTTGAAGTTATCACCAATCTTCAATGGCGAAGATGAATCCATTATTCATCCTCGCCTTCTTCTCCATTTCTTCTCTCTTCTTCTTCTCCACCGTCAGATCTGATTCGTCTGATAAACGTTACAAAGAAGGAGATCTTGTTCCTCTATTCGCTAACAAAGTTGGTCCTTTTCATAATCCAAGGTACTTTCTTCGATCCGTTATTCACGTGCATTTCCCGTGCTGGATCTGTTTTCGTTTCATCATCAAAGTTCTCAATTACTTCTAGATTCATCAATTTCATTATTTTCAGTATTCTATCACATTTTTTAATTGGGTTTTTGATATACGACACTGATACATACATCAGATACGACACTGATACAGACACCGGATACGACACTGACACGGATAATAATTTTAGAAAATGAATTAATTGAACGTAATCAAATATGTCGTGTCGGTGTTATAGAGTTAGTAATGCATTTGATTTGATGTTAATATATTGATGTATTGGTTTTTTTTTTTGTTTGATTTTCAGTGAGACGTATCGGTATTTTGATCTGCCATTTTGTATACCAGGTTGGTTTTTCTTTTAATTCAATTCTCTTATTAGTATTGTTGTGTTAATTAAAGTTTCAATTTTTAAATAGTGGTTATTCGGGGTTTTAAGTTATGGTTATGTTGGTTAATATTGTTTTATTGTGGGAAATTGCGGTTAAATATGGTTGATGCTGTCACAATTGTAGTTGTTGAGATATGAATGTTTTAATTTTTAAATCATAGTTATTTAAGATTTTAATTTTTTTTAGTCATGGGTATGTTGATGTTGTTTTGTTGCGGGAAATTGCGGTTAAATATGGTTGGTGCTGCTGTGATTATAGTTGATGCTGATGCAATTGTAGCTGTGGAGAGATCAAGGTTTGAATTTTCTACTAAAACATGGAAAAACCTTGATGCGAAGTTCAAGATCAATTGTGGTTAATGGCAGTTTCTTAGAACCTTGATATTAATGATAAGAAAAATCAAAGAATATGATGATATTAGATGCAAATGTTTTAAAATATCGGATCAGGATACCATTTGGTTGGCAAAATCCTGCATTTACACCGTTACATGATTTAAGAATTGAACATCTCGTATTCCAAATTCACATAATGGATTCAACTCATGATGTTAAAACATGGGCCGTCCTTGTCCTCACTGTTACATCCTTATGGTTTGGCTGTGAGGATTGTGGAATCCTGGGCTCGAACCTGAGTCACGACATTTCCCCTCGTTTCGTGTGTGTTTATTCGAGAATGAGTGGCCACTAGGCCAATAGCTAAATAAAAAAACATGGACCATCCAATCAAGATTGGATGGTTTAGTTATGCAATAACTTGATTGCGTGACTGCAACCCGTTTACTTGCCAAATGACCACAGCTGATTTTCTTATCAGTAGTTAAGATGACTCGATATTTAACTTTGAAAGAGGCAAATTTTGAACTTGTTTTCATTTTAAGATATTTTCTTTTTGGGGTTTTGAATTGTTTGATGTTTGATTTGTAGATCATTTGAAAGAGAAGAAAGAAGCACTTGGTGAAGTATTGAATGGGGATAGGTTGGTTAGTGCTCCTTATCAGCTCGAGTTCCAAAAGGACAAGGACTCTCTGTCGGTTTGCAAGAAGACACTTACAAAAGAAGAAGTGGCGAATTTTCGGTCCGCTGTTCGCAAAGACTACTACTTTCAGATGTATTATGATGATTTGCCTATTTGGGGTTTCATAGGGAAGGTTGATAAGGAAGGGAAAGACCCTAGTGATTATAGATACTACCTTTACAAGCACATCCATTTTGATATATTTTATAACAAGGATCGTGTTATTGAGATCAATGTGCGAACGGATCCGAATGCCCTTGTGGATGTTACAGAGGACAATGAAGTTGATGTAGAGTTTTTCTACACTGTGAAATGGAAGGAGACTAACACTCCCTTCGAGAAGCGGATGGACAAGTACTCTCAGCCGTCCTCGCTACCCCATCATTTGGAAATTCACTGGTTTTCGATTATCAATTCGTGCGTCACAGTCCTCCTCTTGACTGGTTTTCTTGCAACCATTTTGATGCGTGTCCTTAAGAATGATTTTGTCAAGTAAGAAGCCTTTTCTATTTGTGTTGTTTTTTGGAGTTCATTGAATGTAATAAAACAGAGTATCCTCTATTATTTATTCTTTTACTGAGCTATAGATGTTGTCCTTGTTTGACTTCTAAACAGGTATGCACATGATGAGGAGACTGCAGAGGATCAGGAAGAGACTGGTTGGAAATACATCCACGGTGATGTTTTTAGGTTTCCCAAGTTCAAATCTGTATTTGCAGCCGCTCTTGGATCTGGTACCCAACTGTTTACCCTGTGAGTTTCTTCTGGCCATTCAATATGTTCAATTAAAGAAAACTCATTTCAGGAAAATGAAATTGTGATACACTTTTGTTAAATAATCTCAATTAATTGTATTTATGCATTTTGTGCAGTACGGTGTTCATATTCATATTGGCACTTGTTGGTGTATTTTATCCGTACAACCGAGGGGCTCTATTCACTGCACTTGTTGTTATATATGCACTCACTTCAGGAATTGCTGGCTATACTGCTACCTCATTCTATTGTCAACTGGAAGGAACAAACTGGGTACTGACTTATAAATCTATGCATTTTGGTCCAGTATCAGTTAGATTTGGATGTGTTTTTAGTCATTAGTGATTTTATCTTTGTCCGTTTATCATGACAGGTTCGGAATCTACTATTGACCGGATGCCTTTTCTGTGGGCCTCTATTTCTTACATTTTGCTTTCTGAACACTGTTGCAATTGTCTACAATGCTACTGCCGCTCTCCCATTCGGCACAATTGTCGTTATAGTTCTCATATGGACACTTGTTACGTCTCCTCTACTTGTATTGGGAGGGATTGCTGGGAAGAACAGCAAGGCTGAATTCCAAGCTCCAGTCCGCACAACTAAATATCCAAGGGAGATTCCTCCTTTGCCATGGTATCGGGGAGCAATTCCTCAGATGGCAATGGCAGGATTTTTGCCTTTCAGTGCTATTTACATCGAACTTTATTATATATTTGCCAGTGTCTGGGGCCACAGAATTTACACAATCTACAGCATTCTGTTTATTGTCTTCATCATTCTCTTGATTGTTACTGCTTTCATTACTGTGGCATTGACATACTTCCAGCTTGCTGCTGAAGATCATGAATGGTGGTGGAGGTATGAAATCACTATTTTTCTCTAATTTCTTTCTTGCACCAATTTCTATGGTTTATTGTTTATAGTCCCCTTAGTTAGGTATTACTAGTACCATTTAGCAGTGAACTGATTTCTCAATTAGCCATCTCTTTGATGATATAACCGATGTAGTTGATTGATGTTGGATTAAGTAGTAAATATGAATTATGGAGATACTTGTTTTTTGACCTCTTTCATATAACACTTTCCACTGAAAATGAGTTCTGATGATAGATCAAAATGCATGAACATAACATTATAATTACAATTTCAATAATAATGTCCTGTTTAGTGACTACTTTGTGAAAACATTTTCCAGTTTATTATTTTGTTAAAATGTGTTTATTTTAATTTGCTAATTAGAAGATATGATACTTTTGAAGTGAATTATTTGATGGAGAGAATATGAAATTCTTGCTTAGGGGTGATGCATTTATGGAAATAGTGAAAACAATTCTTTTGACATTTTCATTGTTTTCATTAAATGCATACAATTGTTCCTTCAGGACTCGAGAGTCTATTATCTTCTCGCTAACTAGTAAAATTAACAAATCTTGGAAAATGAAAATAGAAAATGTTTTTTACAAAGTAAACATGGCCTAATGTTTTGACAAGTTATTTCAAACTTAAGGACTTCATTAGTAATCTTTACTGTGTTGGCTGATTATTCATTGATGATCTTTAGAGTGTACGACTCTAACTCATGAACAAGGGAAACATTCTTGCTTTCATGGTTCCATTTATGTTTTCTATATCTGGATTTTGGTGCAACCAAGGAAAAATTTGGATTCTCGGGATTGCAAGCTTTCTTGTTTTATGCAATTCTCTATTCATTATCATATTCTATTGATTTTTTATGATCTGCACTTTCATAATGAATCACATGAGGCTTATGATTTTTGAGTTCTATGATGCTGAGTTTAATTAAAATTCTATAACCTGCACATTTAACCTTTGTGCTCTTATTTCCTTACAGATCATTCCTATGCGGTGGTTCAACTGGATTATTTATCTATGCCTATTGTCTCTATTACTACTATGCCCGCTCCGATATGTCTGGTTTCATGCAAACCTCATTTTTCTTTGGATACATGGCCTGCATATGCTTTGGTTTCTTCTTGATGCTTGGAACTGTTGGATTCCGTGCAGCATTGTTCTTTGTCCGCCACATATACCGATCCATCAAGTGCGAGTAGGCATTTTGTCATCTCTTATTATCTTCATTTCATAGGTATTCTGTAGAAAAGTTATAGTAATTTTGCAGTTCTGTGTACTATATAAGAGAAGCTGGGTTGGGTGGGTTTGTAGCTTCCAGAGCAACTTGTTAGATCACAAAAGGAACTTTTTTGGAGATAACGTCTGTACTACCATATTTTTAACTAAACTCTTGAAATACTTTATTTTTTGGGTTCATTTGAGAGCAATTCTGGTCACTTTTTCAAGTTATGTCAAAACAACTCTGTTTCCTTAGAAACGATGACTGAGATTAGCATAATCACATGAAGTCGCCATGATTTTGACAAAAGCTACATTTTGGTTCTTCACAAAATTACGGAGATACTGTGATTTTGTCAAACTCACTGTCAATTCTAAAATACACAAAATGATGTTGGTTGGATATCTATTTTGAGATGTAAAATGCCTCAGAAATTCAAAAATTTAAGTATCATCGAACTTCACTGCAGAATCATTAAGACTAAGAATATTCATTGCTATATCTAAATTCATAACAGGAAATAGGAACAGATCTAAGTAGCTAAGATACAATATGCTAAAAATAGTCTTATTGTTACCCTAATGATGTACATTCACTATTCACTATTGTGGTATGGTATTCTATTTTTCCACCAGACAAAAAGATTCCCCAAATTGATTGGCCTAAGAAATTTCCCATTTATAGAAGACCCCACATTTCTTATTCTCTCAACTGTTTGTATATATTTACTCTCTTCCTACCCAACCAGAAGTGGTTAGCATAGTTCATTGTCTTAACGTTCTCATCTCTAGTGTGTTTCATGTCTTTTATATTCCAATTGAGTAATAAATGACCAAGAAACTTGGGCATAAAGATCTTAAACAATAATGAAAAAAAGACTGAAGTCTACGATGAATCCAGAAATTTTATGACAAAATATCAATGCTCTTCCAAAATAGAGATCCTTTTAAGTATTTTAATATAATTTTCCTTCAAAAAAAGTATTTTAATATAATTTAATAAAAACTCAATTTAATATCATATTCTAAAAGGGAAATGCTAACAAGTGTTCCAAGGGCACTTGAAAATTGTATATTCAACACATTAAAACTTTAAAAATGAACTTTTTTTACATAAAATTTATAAATTATTTCTCTTTTAAATCCTTGACAAGTTGACTTTTGTGTAGGCTAAACCGACGCTACATCAAAAAATAACAAGCATGAGTCTTAATGCTCAAATTTGTTTAGCTTTCGAAAAATTCAGAACAAAATTTCCACCTTGTAATAAGACTCAACATTGTAGGTAGAATATATTTTGTATCAGATTTTTTATCGTTCAACATATGTTCTTTAAGTCACATTACGTGTACCCTATTCAAATCTTTCACACAACTTGTTACGGAAAAACATATTTGTTTGTTAGACTTAAATGTTTAACTGGTCCCTTAACTTGATTTCAAGTATCGGTTTGGTTTCTTAAATAATAAAAAGTCCGTTTAGACCCCTTAACTTCATTTAAAGTATCAGTTTGGTCTCTTCTGTTAATTTAATTCAAAAAAACGTTAAGTTTAGAGACAAAACCGTTGGGTATTTGTATTGGCTGCATTATTGCTAAAACAAATATCCATGCTATGTGTTGTTGATACCATGTTCCAACATGTTTTAGGCATTTATGTAAGATGTTGGATACGATGTTCCAACATCCTGGCACGATTCAGTGTGCCTAGATTCATGCCTATCTGTACGCGCGTTTTATCTTATTGAGGAATCCACGTCCTCATATCTTGTTGACCAAGCAACATACATATCTATCAGAATCAATTATGCTTTTATTCCGAAAAGAGCAAAAATATTTTAGGGAATATTTGAAGTTGTTTTGGACGTTCCTAAAGATGTTCCTACATTTTAGGATTTTTCATATTTGTCTTTGCAATTTGTTACTGAAGCCCAACAAGGTTTGTTAGCTCATATTACTTCACTATAAAAGGAAGACTCCAAGACCTAATTATGTATTCAAGCCGTCATACTAAATTTTTTAATTTTTTTGGGTTTTGAGTCGTTTTTCTTTGTATGTCTACTCTTGTATTGTGTTGATGCAAGTTTAATATTGTTTGTTTATTGTGAGCCTTTTTTGTATCACCTAGATACATGCTAAGGACTGTTTATTGAGTTTTAAACTCGTTTGTGCTACACCAAAGCTTGTAAGCAAGGTCGTAGTTCTTTGTGTGTGAAGGTAACTTCACAAATTGGTTGTTTGAGATCTGATAGGTCATAGGGGCTGTGACTGACCATAGGATAGTGAGATGTGATCTCAGATCTAGGATTTCCTAGGTTGATGTCTAGACGGGTAGGTCCTAGGTCATAAAGTGTAAACGAGGATTTTCTGAAAGCTTTTGAATAAGGACTACACTAGTGAATTTCCTTCCTGGCTTGGTAGCCCCTAGATGTAGGTGAGTTGTGCCTTTTACTTTTATGTTCTTTATTTTCCTTGTTATTTTTGTTTACTGCTAGCACGATGTTCTAAACATCACACTCAACATCCGTAATCTCTGTTTGATGTTGAAACATCTCATAGAACATTTGGTTACTAGTGCGCCAGAATTTCATAAATTAATACTAATTAAATAAGTTAGGGACCAAACGGTTACTTTAAATAAAGTTAGGGACCTAAACAGACCTTTTATTACTTATAGGACCAAACCGATACTTAAAATTAAGTTAAGGGACCAATCGAATATTTAAGCCTGTTTGTTACGTTACTAACATGGTAGGAAAATAGTTGGTCCCTTATCTTATGTGCAACCTTTTCACATCTCTAACATAAATCAATTCCCATTTTAAAATTAGGTTAAACAATTTGAGACATATTGAGCGAGAGAGAAGAGGTGTTCATAATGAATGAAAATACAGTAGGACAAAACCCCCCAATTCCTCTTATCTCTCACACAACATTTTCCCTAAAATCCTTTAACCTAATTCTAAATGGACAAGAGATACGCTAGGGAATGAGAAAACATTATACATGTGTTGAAAGATAACGGATCTATATAGGATAGAAAAACTTAAAGGACTAATCATGTAGAATTAAACAACTTAAATGACCATATTATACTTTGCATAAAAAGGGTTTTTAGTATAATCTAAGACACAAACTTTGTTGGTAGGGATTGAGGTCATAAACAATAATGCTTTATAGTACATATGACCAGGCTTTGTCATATTTAGTTGATTAAACTTATTTATTAAAACTAAGTCAAGTAGGAGAGTTAATGGGATTGACCCGATCAACATGATGATTCGATCCAACTCGAAACATCTTGTATTGAATTTCTTTTTATATTTTGGGTTGAAAACCAATTTAGCTAAACTCATAATTTATGATTTAAAACCTACAAATTCGACTTGTGGAAAGAAAGTTTTGAATTGTTGTTAATTTAATTTAAGAGTTTCATGTGTTGAATGTAGGCGTGTTTCAGTTTAGTTTAAATACCATAATTTTAAATAATAAAATTTAATTGAAGTGCTGAAATTCTCATAAAATAGAATATAATTTATTATGATCAGACTCAAGTGAACCCACTTGTTAGTGGGTTGAGTTGACTTGTCTCGTCTCGTGAACTTATTTCAGTTGGTATAAACAATGAATAATATATACAAGGTCCGGAGTTCGAACACCGGCCAAAAAAAAAGTTGAGTTGGCTTGAGTTTGAAAAGAAAAAATAATTTTTTTTTACTAAACTCAAATTGATTGACTTGCATAACTTATGCAAACCAAAATAGACTCAATCTAAATTGTAGTCAATAATTAACTAAGGAAAATGTTTTCGTATATTCAGATGATTTTTGGGTTTAAGAACACAAGCAAAACATATGATTGATGGACAAAAAGAATCTATTAACATGAGTTTAAAGCAAAATCATGATAAATATACAAAGGACAACGAATACATTTATTTAAGCTTAAAAATGTATCACTTTAATATAATAATACTATCATTTTTGGGTGATAGTATCATCATGTCATTCATCATGTTCCTCGTCATCATGGAATTGTCCTATTTGATGGTATTATATTTAATTGTAGGTCTATTGGCCTATGTAGTGTTGGATATATTTGGTGGTAAGTTTAAGGTTTGATGACCTAAAGGTCCTCGATAGACTTTTGGTAAGTGAATCAAAACTCTTGAAGTAATACTAAAAATCGAATCCACGAAGACTGTTGTTAATTTCTACTCAGCAATTTTATCGAAAGGATGTATTAAATTTTGTGTTGCCCTATGCAGTTGGATTGGTTTTTATAAATAAACTATTTAAAAATGATAAAAGCTTGATACCAGAAATTAAAGAGAAATATGGTCAAAACATTCGAATCCTCCGATGTTCCTCCACGATAATTTGTACCCCTATTCAATCAATGTTCATTTAGTTTAACGACAGATTAACAAAGTAATTCTACCAAATCTCTTGACCTAGAATTCTCTCCGCAAGTGACAACCCTTTAATCTCTTAAGTGAATTCGAAACCGTTGGAGGTTTTTACAGAACGTTCATCCATGAGTCATAACCTAATAATGATCTATCTTTAACTTGATTACTTAGGTTAAACCTATTGCCTAGATTAGAGTCAAAAGCCAGAGCTAGTTAATGGTCATTTAAGTTCTAAGATCAGTTTGCATATTTAAAAAATGCTAGGGCTACTAGTAAATATAATAAACATACAAAAAACATTAAACACAAGGTAATATGAATTAAAACTAGACTTTCATTGAAATTCAAGGGAGTACATATAAATACAAATTAGGTTTCCATGGAATTACATCAGATTCATCTAGATCTCAACCACAAAGAGATTACTTACTCATAGCTAAAGTACAATATAACTAATGCAAAAGTAAAGATTCATACGAGTAATGGATAGCTGACTATGATTTTTGATGGTCTCCCACCAGATCTGCAAAGCCTCTGCTCCAAAATATGTCTTTTCTCTCTAAAACTGTGAACCCTTATTTAGAAAACAGACTTTTCTATATATAGACCTATCAAAATCGGCCACCAAGCTCCAAATTTCAGTGCCCGAGCCTTAAAGAACGTGTGCCCGGTCTATGAAATCGGTGGCCGAGTGTGCATATTCGATGGCCGATTTTTGTCGAAAGTAAAAGGCATCATGTAGCTGAAAAATCAGTGGTCGAATGCTTAATTTCGGTGGCCGAATTGGACTTTCTGAAAATCTGAATTTCATTCTTTTTTGTGCTTTCAACTCCCATGAACTTGATGAATATCTCCTAAAATTACATAAAAAATGCCTACTAAAAGAGTAATGACATCACAACCTCAAACTTGCATCGTTACTTGTCTTCAAGGAACAAACTTAAAATGAAAAATAACAGTAAAATAACACTTACTTCACTAAGGGTCATGTTAAAAAGTTCATCTTCCCAATTAGCAAATGATGAGCTGACTTGCTTGGTAACACATCCATTCCACAACTTCTCGCAACAACACTGAAATATATCAGGGTTCACACAGTCGACATGTAGAACTACTATATTACCAAAACTTGAAAAATTTCTAAGAATCAATCAAAGCCAATATTATATACACACTTTTAAGGACTTATTAGGTAATAACAAGGCTTAGGTTAGAAGTGGGATCATTTGGAAAGTAGGTTTTAGAAAACAAATGGAATTAAGCATTATCCTACTGGTCTATAACACAGAATGTACCACAATTTCACATCAGGGGACTAGAGAATTTTTTCAAAGAAAAACAACTGATCTCCTTTTGACTTTAAACATTTTATTTAACTTTTTTTTAGCTAAAAATTTACAGTTCAACTTGTTTTATCATGCTTTTTCTCTTTCTTTTCATAACACAAAGTGATCTCTTTTTTTTTTCTTTCGTTTTCTTCTCTAGTACCCGTACCCCAAACTTAGAACGTTGCTAGTTCCATGAGTAACCTCAAACTTGAACTTTTTCATCATAACACATATATACATGCCTAACTACAACAAACATTGGGGAATATTCCTAAGGCCTCTAGGCTTGTAATGTGGCTAGTCATCAAAACAAGGGTCTAATCCTAATGGCTCAACTTGGCTCAAACAAAGGATAATTCAATATAAACAAAGGTGGGCTTCAAAGGCTCAAGGTACAAGCAATTTGCCTTAGTGTGTACAAAATATAACCAACTAATAACAAAGAAAAATTGCAAATTCTAGAAATAGCACCTACATGGAAACACTCATATTTATAAAAATTGAAAAACAAAATTTAGGCCTTAATCTTACAAGCTGAGGTTTCTGGAAGTTGTGGCTACCTAAACATCTTTCCTGCCGTACACTTCCCTGATAGTAATCATGCAAGCAACCACTTCCTTTGAACTTTTGACAAACCCTTGGTGAAATCTTTATTACTGAACTGGTAAAATTCAAGAAAAGTAAATTCATTAAAATCAAACAAGTTCATATGCAATTACAGATAAGGGAATCATACAATCATAATCAAGACACTTCTCAAGTCTGACTCAATACAAATAGAAATAATAGAAACAAATAACAAAGCAGGGAAAAGGATGGGTTGCCTCCCATCAAGCGTTTCTTTTTACGTCATCAAGCTTGACTCTTCAACCACCGTTAAGGTAGCAAAAAAGATAGAAAAAATATGCCATCCTTCTTCTTCCTCTTGTTTGGTAGGAATTCCATGAATTTGGCATAAAGAATCAAATACTCACATGCACTAACAGTTAAATCTTTGAAATTTAAGCTCTCCCACCTTAAAGAAGGATATGTATTCAATTGCACATGAGTGAGTTCTTCAGACCCCATTTGCTAAGACTTCAAGTAAAGACCAACACTCATCACTTGTGGATTGTCGTCCACCATAATAGCTTGATACTCGGTCTCCATCTCAACCAACTTTTGCTGAGACTCGTATGCTTTCTCAACAAGATTACCACACTGAACATCAAACTTCACAAATGAAACTTGATTTGACATCAATAAATCATCTAAAATATTTTGAAGTTGAGTATTGTAATCGATGTTGATCACCTATTTCTTCCCTTCACAATCACTACCTGGTTGATTTTCCTCATAAAGATCACATTTCACATTTAATCTTGAGATTTTATCGTCCCAATGTCGTATCTTCCAAGATGGCAAATATTTTTCATACTCCAACAGAACAATCTCTTATGTGTCATAAAGGCATAACCTGTCATAGCTGCATAATTTGGATAAACTTTTTAGCAGCAAAGTACAATAAGATAAACATGAAGGAATCAAATCATAATTTTTTTTTCAATTTTTTTTGTTTTTTTTTATATATAAGCAAAAATATAAATGATAGAAATCCTAAATAATAACGAAATTGCCTCGTTGAAATAATTCAATAGTCCCCGGGAGCTGCACCAAAAACTTGATAGACTTTTGGCAAGTGAACCAAAACTATCGAAGTAATACTAAAGGTCGAATCCACGAGGACCGTTGTTAACTTCTACTCAGCAATTTCATATCGAAAGGATGTATTAAATTTTGTGTTGCCATAGGCAGTTGGATTGGTTTTTATAAATAAACTATTTAAAAATGATAAAAGCTAGGTTCTAGAAATTAATGAGAAATATGGTCAAGACCTTCGAATCCTCCGACGTTCTTCCACGATAATTTGTACCCCTATTAAATCAATGTTCATCTAGAGCCTTAAATAACGCGTGCTTAGTCTGATGAAATCGGCGGCCGATTTTTGTCGAAAGTAGAAGGCATCCTGTAGCTGAAAAATTGGTGGCCGAATGCTTAAATTCGGTGGCCAAATTGGACTTTTTGAAAATTTGAATTTCATCCTTTTTTGTGCTTTCAACTCCCATGAACTTGATGAATATCTCCTAAAATTACATAAAAAAGGCCTTCTAAAAGAGTAATGACAGAGTGTCATCATCCACTGTTAAAAATCATAATTGCGGGTTTCACATTTTTGTAATATTAACAAATAATGATGTATAATTATTTATCTATTATATATGATGGGAAAAATAGTCATGTAACGCTAATCTCGCTTTTTTGAACATGCCATCCCAATTTCTTCCTCCATTTTTTTTCCATGTTATTCCAATTTAGCCCCACTCTTATGACCTCCATTTTTCCATTACATATGATTTCATTATTTTTATTACATATTGATTGTCATATATTCCGTTAAATATTGATTGACATTCATTCTTAAGCGGTTATGAAATGAGACTAGTGCTCATATGTCTCCCTAAAACCTTCTGTAATGAATCATGTTACCTTGAAGTTCCATTTACCCTATGATACACTACATCGTCAAAATGTTCTTTCAATACAATGGTTGAAAATGTAAGATATCTTTTACACATGTTACTTACTTCCCAACGTGTAATTTTGATTCAATATGAATTGATTTTCATTTTAATTTCATATATGAGTTTTTTTTAACAAATCAAAATGAGATATCATTAAACCACGGTGATTTAGCCTGCACAAGGCGTGCAAAAGGAGAACCACTAGATAGTATTTACACAGTCACAATGCCACTAAAGAAACAGCAGCAACAAAACAGAAAATAAATTACACCTGAACACCCATACAAAGAATCAAATGTTTCCACCAGTCAGTATAACTATAACAGAAGGAGATCTGCTTAGATTTCAACCATAAAAACAAATTTAGCTTGACTTTTTCAACAAGAGCAATGGAAGTAGAGGTCGTATTTTGGAATATACGGTAATTCCTTTCCTTCCATAATACTCAGACTGTAGCAAACCAAATTGTCCTAAAAACTAAATGAGAAGATCTTGGCAAGCCCGCCATCGTAGTAAATTGAAAAAAGTGATGTCGCAGGTGATCAGGGGTAACCAAAGAAATACCTATCCAGTTCCAGACTTTGGACCAAAGCTCTCTAGATGTGTCACAATGAAGAAATAAGTGCGGTGCCGTTTCCGTACTATCACACCCAGCTGCTGCACACGTGATATCAGTAGAGTGAAGAACACCCCACCTCAACAAATTGTCTTTCGTAGGAAGTCTGTTGCGAAGGAGTCGCCAAGCCAACAAAGACACTTTTAAAGGAATATGCCTATGCCAGACATTATCCACCAGAGTCCTATCCACGATATCGCCTGAATGAGTAAGAAACCAATAGGATTCCTACACTGAATAGCCATGAATAGGATCTAACATCCGCCTCAAAGTATCATTAACAATGTCCTACAAAACAATGTTATGTAATAAAAAAGAATAGTTCCGTGCACTTTCCTCCTCCCACGCTAACAAGCGGCGTCTCCACACCCACACCCTACCCCCTTCCGTCCACCCCAATCTCCACATCTCCTCCACCAAACACTCCTTGCAGACAGCCAGGTCAAAGGGACGGGGGAATTTTAATCTTAAAGACATTTTCCCCACTCAGCTATCATACCAAAACAAAGTATTACGCCCATCACCAACTACCCTACGGAGATTATCATCAAACCAACTCCCCACACCCTCCCCTACCTTATCATGAACACTACTAACCGTCCTCCACCAAAGGGAACCACGCCTACCTCTTCCTTCAACCGCCCCCCAACTCGCTATAACGAGCTTTCAACACACGATACCACAGCCCCTCCTTTTCATTCACCATTATCCAACACCACTTCCCTAACAAAGATAAATTAAAAGCTCCCAAATTTCTAACCCCCAACCCCCCGTCCTCCTTTGATAAACAAATCGAATCCCATTTTATCCAAGATATTGGGGGAATTTTAATCTTAAAGGCATTTTCCCCACCCAGCTATCATACCAAAACAAAGTATTACGCCCATCACCAACTACCCTACGGAGATTATCATCAAACCAACTCCCCACACCCTCCCCTACCTTATCACGAACACTACTAACCGTCCTCCACCAAAGGGAACCACGCCTACCTCTTCCTTCAACCGCCCCCCAACTCACTATAACGAGCTTTCAACACACGATACCACAACCCCTCTTTTTCATTCACCATTATCCAACACCACTTCTCCAACAAAGATAAATTAAAAGCTCCCAAATTTCTAACCCCCAACCCCCCGTCCTCCTTTGATAAACAAATCAAATCCCATTTTATCCAAGATATTTTCCTAAATCCCCCTAAATATATTTTAAAATAGATTCAATAGAAGACATTATACCTGAAGGGGCTATGAAAAAGGAAAGTAAGTAAACCAGAAGAGAGAACATGACAAACTTCAACAATACCAGATGACCACCAAAAGAATTTTTTTTGTTATTCCAAGAAGACAAATGTGCTACTATAATCAAGGACAAGTTTCCAAAAACTCAACTTTCTCGGATCCCCACCAATGGGCAGACCCATGTAGACAAAAGGAATAATCCCCTTTCAACAATTCATCACCAAAGCAGCCTCAAACAACCATGATTTAGAAATATTGACACCGTTCAACATACTCTTGTGGAAGTTCACCTTCAACCCCGACACCTCTTCAAATAAAAGTAAAACTGCTCGCATTGAACGGACATTCAACCACATTTTTTCACCAATAATGAGAGTATCATCCGCAAACTGAAGATGAGTTAACCAGACATCATTAGCACGACAAACACCATAACCATGAAATAAATGTGCCCCCACAACAACGTTCATCAAGACATTAAACCCTTATGCAGCCAACAAAAATAAAAATGGCGACAAGGGGTCCCCTTTACGAAGTCCCCTCTCAATAGGAAACTCTTCCGTCAGACACCCATTCACAAGGACCGATGCTGTTGCTGTCCCTACACATTCCTTTATCCACTTCTGCCAATTTGTTGGGAAATTCATTTTTACTATCACCGCATCAAAGTACTTTAAATCCACACAATCGTAAGCCTTTTCAAAGTCAACTTTAAATAAGAGAAGTTCCGTATTCATTCTTTTCGCTTCATCCACCACTTCATTGGCTATCAGAATTCCATCTAACATTTGCTTCCCTTTGACAAAAGCTGATGAGTGTCTGAAACCACATTACTAATAACACCACACAATCTGTTAGCAAGAACCTTCACTAACACCTTGTACATACATCCAACTAGTGAAATAGGTCGGAAGTCATTAAACTGTTGCGGACTAGTGACCTTTGGAATCAAAGCTATAAAAGTAGAGTTAATTCCTTTTGATAGTTTCCCATTACGATGAAACTCCATCAAAAATATCATGAAATCATCTTTCAGTAATTCCAAAAACTGTTTAATGAATCCGAAACTGATACCATCCAGTCCGAGGCTTTTGAAACTATCACAGTCCCAGACCGCTTGCTTCACTTCTTCTAAAGAAAACAACTTTGTTAAATTTCCCGCTTCAGTATAGGATAGTTGGCGGAAATGAAGATCATCAACACTTGGCCTATCTGCCCCAATGGATTTGAAATGAGTAGAGAAATGATTAAAGATTGCCGCTCTAAAATATTGCACTCTGTCAATGCTAACACCAACGACAGACACCACATTAATAGCATTATAGCGCCGTCGGTTTGACATAAGACCATGCAATTTTTTTTGAGTTTGCATCTCCCTCCTGTAACTAATTAGTTCTTAATTTTTGCCAATTAATACTGTTTTAGATCCGTGCCATTGAGTGCAAGTTAATAGATAAATCATGAAGCTCCTTAGTCTCAACATCAAGGAGAGACGTTCCCTCCGCCTTGGATTCTAAAAGAGCAATTTGATTCTTAACTTCAGTAATCTTACCATCCAAATTCTTAGAATGCTGATAATGCCAGTCCTTTAACTCTGCCTTCATCATTTTCAGTTTCTGTTTCAACACAAAACCGGCCAATCCATAAAGATTGATCGATAACCATTTATCACGAACAAATTCATCATAACGTGGAAAATCTGCCCAACACTTAAGCATTGTATACGGACGAGGACCCCAATTAACATCATCGACATGCAACATTAAAGAAACGTGATTAGAGAGCCCCCGTTGGAGAGCAACCTGGATACAATTTGGCCAAGCATCACACCATTTTTCAGACAATAAAAATCGATCCAACCTACCCATAGAAACGCCGTCGCCACAGTACCAAGTAAACAACCTACCACACATATAGGCAAGTCAATCAGAAAGCAATTCTCGGTAAAATTGTTGAACATGTCAGCATCCACCTGCCTGAAAACCGACCCCCTCCCTTTCCGTTCCTCCAAATTTCTGACAGCGTTGAAATCCCCTCACAAACAAAAACATGTGCCCTATTGTTAAGAACAAGAGAGGTCAGCCGCTCCCACAACTCCCTTTTAGCCATTAAGTCACAAGGCGCATAATTACAAATAACAAACTCTTCGGCTGTAGGAATAACCTTACCCCGGATAATCAAGACGTTACCAAAACTCATTGAGGACCACACATCAACACGAGAACTATCCCACACCGTAACCAAACCATCAGAAGCCCCCAATGGCGGTTGATAAGAATAACCGCATGGAGTATCTCCCCAGATCGATTTAATAAACCAATCGTCGACCACATTCCACTTAGACTCCTGAATACACAAAACAATCGATAACGTTTATGTAGAAAAAGTTACTTTTTGATGTTTCAATGTGTTGATTACACAAATTCAAAGACAAAGTTTCCATTTTAAATTTCTTAGAGCACTTGTTAACAATTTCTTTTTTTTGTAACAATTAGAAAGGATAAGACAAGGATAAAACCTAATAATAAAGGTACGTTATCGATTTTTTTATATAATTTCTATGATGCAAGTTTAGAACAATGTTCGATTTATGCAGTAAAATATTTTTTTCCTTTTAAAGGATGTTGGAACTGGAATTTTATTCAATTTTTATTGCTTAGTATGTTGTTTCAATGGAGATAACTATGGTTTTTGTTCTACCTCCACACTATGGAATTGTCTTTCTTTTGTTTTGCTTACTCTTATTGATGCCTTTCTCACATGTTAATGATGTCTTCCTCCGATCGCAAGTGTTGATGCAATGGAATTTGACTCTATATATATGACATAGATAAAAATTTATCGGTTTGCATACAACCATTTTTTGTCCTATTTTAGATGTATTTTGGAAAATATATCATTTTAAGTAGAGATTCTTATATAAAAAACATTCCAAGCAACATCTTTTTTATTTCAACCTGTTTCTTATATAACTATCCCGCGCGCCGCATGGACTAAATAGATAATATTTAGTTATTAACGAAACCAATTAATATTTTTTTTGAGGTGTTGGGTTGAAAGGATAAAATAATTATTAAACACTGTTATTAGAAAATTATAGGGTTAAATATGTTTTTTGTCCCTATAAATATGTCAACTTTTCATTTTAGTCATTCTACAAAATATCTTCAACTTTTAGTCCCTCAAAATTTTTCCATCTTCACTTTTAGTCCATCCTTTTAAGTAAACTCATATGTAAAATTTATATTTTTTAATAAAAATTTTCAGAAAAATTCATAATATTACAAGAATCTCACCCAATTTTTTTAGAATTTTTAAACAAAACGTGAATTTAATATGAATATTTATATTTTTGACGGTTAAAAATTCATATTTAAATTTTGTTTTATTAAAAAATTCTAATTTTTTTACAATATACTATACATTTCTACACAATTTAATTATAAAATACAAAAATTAACCTAAAAATAAGGATCAAAAGTAGTGATTGAAAATTTTATAAGGACTAAAAGTTGAATTTTTTTTAAAAGGACTAAAACAAAAATGTTGTATATTTATAAAGAACAAAAACATATTTAACCCAAAATTATAGATGATCCACGTGTACATATGAAATCTACTTAAATCTAAAAAAAGAGTTCTCCACTGTCGATGCTATAAATTACTTAGAGCATCTAACATGGTCTTTTTTAAAAACCGACATTGAATTTCATACACTATAAATTAATATGAGGTCACTTTAATGCTACATCATTATGCAACATACACATTGTGTTTCGATGATAAAAAAATAAGGTACCTTATATTAATGATACCACATAAAAGAAAATGATGGTAGAATACTTTAATATGCGACAAAACATTAATGATAATACTGTACCTTATTTAACCTACTTGTATAATTTTTATACTACTCACTTCGCTACGCCCGATTCATCAATGAAAGCAAAAATAAGGAACAAATTCATTGTCTAGAAGTCTTAGCTCAACTGGCAAAATGCTGAAATTGTTAGGTCGGATGTCATGATCGGGGTTCGAACCCTGGTACCTCTACTTGTATAAATTCATTATGTTCCGGATTGACCAAAAGGCCAGTCCCTTAATGACACGTGGGATAAAACACCCACCGACCTAAGGTGCATCGCCTGAGGAACTACACTAGCAACAATACGCCCCTACCTCACTGGACGCGTCCTCGTCATCAAACACCGCACACGTGTCCCTCAACGGATCGTGAATAAGGCGCAACGTCACACGGAGACGGTTATTCCTCACGCACACCTATATAAGGATGACCTTGCTTCACTCTCAATGTGTGATTCACTTTCTCACACTTTATTACACACTCCTCATTTCTCATATTGACTTGATCGTCGGAGTGCTAACGTATCACCTTTCGTTCCACCTTGAGATTACATTGCCACCGCACCAAAGCACCGTGCCGTTACCGTTGCCACCATCCATCCTCACCGCCACCGGACAGATCACATTCTTATATGCAACTCATTCGGATACCCTATTAAAGATGCTCTGAATAATATGCTGAGACAAGGGAGTAGAATTTAATGATAACGTATAAAAATATCATAAAACATTAATGATAAGTTGAATTCTTACTGGTTGAGGTTAGGAAGTCACGGTGTTACTGTAAGCTATTTCTCTGTTGGTTCAGCTTTTGGTGTTTGAGTAGTTGGAGCTTAGAAAATACTTATCATAGAAGTAATGAGTAGTTGAGATAATAGTCTGTGCCAGTTAAATTTTTGAGCCTTTCCATGTGCACTGACATCTGCATTACTACACTAGTAGTGTGTAGAAGCTCTCATGTTCATCCATCAATATCAACTGGTTTATGATTTATCAATTGGATTCTGCATTGTTTTCTGTTTCCCTTTGTTTCTGTTGGAGGAGGCAGGGTAATTAGTGCTATGGTTGGAACTTACTCCCCTCAGTGTTATTATATTTGCAAATTATGTTGTAAAATTAATATTTTTATTTTGAACATAAGGAGAGGAAGATGGAAAGAGATGATTCAAGTGGATAATACAATTAGTAATTTACCTAGGATCAAAATCTCAAATTTAAAGCGTGTCCGATGTCCGAGATATGCTTGATAGGATTATCCCCATTTGTGAACATAAATGGTGGGTAATTCGATAACGAAAACATGATAGCAGGTAGTCCAATAGATCATAATTAAGAGAGACGATGATAATTATGATCCATTAGACTACCTGCCACATGTTCATACCATCTTATATCCGATGTGAGATTCTTTAACATTTTTTAATTGTACATTTTAATTAATAATGCGTATACATCACTCTTGAGTCAATATAATCTATTTTATATTTGTTAAAAAGATGAATATATCAATACTTAATAAGATTAATTTGATAAAGTTATTATTATATTTATTATTTCATTTATAAGTTATTTTTAATTTGTACCTGTATAAAATAACCAACTGTAACAGTAATAGTTTGTCAATGAGGCACACTTTTCCTGACATTGATGCTAGCCTCTCATCTCTATGGAGTAAATTTGGTTCAGTCTCTTGATGAGCATAATTAATGAATTACTTACTTTGTGGTATGCAGATGGTGATTGTTGTTCCTCAAGCATCATATAATATAGAAATAGGTTCCAAATTTCTTTGTATTTAAGAAACATGCGGTTGCTCACATTACATTATAATTGATCTCTACGATCGATTTAAGATTAGTCGATTAAGATTAAACATTCATTAAATTATTTCAAAATAATTTTTATCGTTGATTTGAAATTGAACAACCAAAATCAATTAGAGTGTAATCATTTGCTGAGTGAAATCAATGTCATAGGAATGACAATTCAAATCAGAAGCTAGTTTTAACAAGGAGATTAAAGTTATTATTAGTCAATGAGTACATGTGCTTGTGTCAAATCAAATCAAATCATGATTGATAGAAAAATCAAAATCAAATCTAATGAAGTTAATGGAATGGAGGATTTCAGAAAAAATGGCCTACTCCAACTGTTGATTGGGTTAGTTTATTTGTGTTGTACTAGTTCTAAGGTATTTCAATTAATATGTTTTGTACTATTTTCAGAGAGAACACATGGTCTTGATAGGAAGTTAGAAACTAATATATTGAGAGAATAATTTAAGGGCTAATCTCTCTTAAAAGGACGTGATAACATGTTTTATGTGTTTGTGTTAGTGATTTTATTATTAATCATTCACAATAGACACTTTTTCTTAGGATGAATAGAGAGACACTATTTTTGATGAGAAAGCATAGGTAGCATAAGACCATTTATATTAACCGGAAGTATCCTTTAAGAGAGTCGATAAAACTTGATTGTGATGAAGTTTATAAGGATTCAATGAGATTTGCGTGTTGGGGTGGTCTTTTTTCGAGACTCAGACGACATTTGGTTAAAGGTTACACTCAAAAAATTGGAGTTTGTGATGTCTTTCATGCTGAAATGTGGGGTATCTTCAAAGGAATGCAAATTATAAATAAGGAAGGTTTTACTCACCTCATAGTTGAGAGTGCCTCCAAGCTTCTAATCAATGTGGTAACAGGGAGTTGTAAGCTTACAAACACACTCATATCTTGGTCCTTTGTATTGAGGATCTCACTATCATACAGCTGGGAAACAAATGTGCCGATTGGTTGTCTAATTTTAGTTTTAATCAAAGTTTATATGATGTAAGAATTTAGGAATCTCCTCTAAAGAGCTTCAAAATCTCCTTTTTAATAACATATTTGAAGCTTGCATACCGAGAAATGTTCCAATAACTTTGTAATTTTATTTTTTTCTTAGACTATGCCCTCTTTAATCACAAAAAAAAACACTTTTTTTTACCCATAATTTGAGATCGAATCCATGATAACATGTTTGAAGGAATGAGCAGCATTATTTGCCAACCATATCACACAATGCTGGTATTTAGTTTAGGGTAAAGTTTAGACACCCTTTTTAATTCATCAACTCCTTAGACCACCGCTATATGTGACAAATTGTTTTTCTTATTCAAACAAAATAATATAAAATACAACCTATATAACAATAAAAACAATTGATAGTTTCACTCTACAATACCAAAATTCAACAAAAAAGTTTCACTTAGAACAAATCACATACCATTTCACATACATACTACAACACATTATTCATCAATTACTCTATCATTGATATAGTACTAGTGACATAACTACCAATTATTACTAACATTTCCCTGTTATTTTTTGAAGAAGCTAAATTATCCCACTCAAATTGACATCAGGGTAAATCGAACTAGAAATTTTGAGGAGGATCACACTTTCGAGCACACTTTCAGATCTTAAGTCAATACCATCATATCAACCCAAGTAAGTTACTAACATCATTTTGAAACATCAACAGGAAATTCATGAACCTCATCACTCCAAGGATTAATCTCCTTAATTGGATCAACATTCCTTAATGCACACCAAACAGCAGTGTTACATTTAAATCCAGACCCAAATGCAATTTGCCAAATCCTATCACCTTTTCTTATCCTTCCCTTAGCTTCACAATAAGCCAAAACATACCAAACAGAACTACTTGAAGTATTTCCATATCTATAAAGTGTCATTCTTGAAGGCTCAATTTGCCAATCACTTAATCCAAGCACTTTTTGTATCTCATCTTGAACACCTTTTCCACCAGTATGAATACAAAAATGCTCAAAACATAGCTTAAAATCAGGTGTATAAACTTTCATTTTAGAATTAAAATATTTTTTAGCTACAAAAGTTGTAGCATATTTTAATTGTTCTAGTAAAGGTAACACTGATTTTCCAAGTGTTATGATGTTTGCTTTAAGTGCAAAACCAGCTGAATTCATTAGTCCTTTTGAAAGTGATATTCCTATGATTTTGTTTGTTTCATCTTCTTGTTGAAGGATTGAATTGTAACAATTATCTTGTGATCCTTTGTGTGTACGAACAGTGTGTTTAAGGAGATATTTTGAACGGTTAGAATCTGAAGAAATGTTTGAGAGTAAAATTGCTGCTCCACCTACACGAAAGAGACAATTTGAAACAAGCATTGATCTGTTGTTTCCTAAGTACCATCCACTGTTGATGTTTTCTGTGCTCACTACTAAGGCATATGAGTTTGGATGTACCTATATACATATGAAATTAAAAATAAACAAAGGGTAGATAGGAAATTAAGTATGAAGGAAAGTGGAAAATTATGTAACAATTAGATTATATATTGAAGTCGTGTCTGATGTCCAATATGTGTCATGTCCGACATGAACAGTCGAGCACGACACCAACACATGTGATTATATTCAATTGTTTTATTTTGTTAAGATATTATGTGTGTGGGTGTGTCAATATTTGTATTTTGTCTTATGTCTATGACTTAGTCGGTGATTCAAAGAAAAATAGTATAGTATTAATTATGGGAAATCATTATGGAGCATTCATAGTATTGGTTAAGATAAAGTTGACTGTGTGATGCTTAAATATTTGATGAGTTATCTAGGTTTTACATTTAAAGCATAGGACAATGTTTACCTATAAGAAATAAAAGGCATCACACTACCAAATGTGTTTTTGTCAAATAGTACTACTGTGTTTTATGCATACGTACATCAAATCATACTACTCTCCTATGTAGATATTTTTTGAGAGATACTATGTAAATATTTGTACATGTACATTTTTCTTGACAAGTTTTTTTTTTAGGAGATTTTCTTGACAAGTTTTGTACATGTACATATATTTGATGAAATAATATCATCATAGAACCCTAATTTAATTAGACATTTGTAAAAAAAAATTATATATTACTCTAATCAGAGCCGTCCCCAATCAAAATGGAGAACCGACTTGTATAGTAAAAATGAATCTCTAATAAAGAAAACGTAGTTATTTTTTTAAATTCTATTTATGTTGTAAATAACATTTATAAACATAAAAAAACCATGAGCTACTATATACGGATGAATTTATTTGCAACAATAACAATCAATTTTAATTTTCCTTCAAAAAAAACAATTAATTTTAATTTGGTTGCTACAAAAACCAGTTTATTTTTCCAATATTATTTTGTAAACTCGCACATATATTAATTTAATTTAATGCAGCTACTATAAGGATGAAATTATACTACTAGCCAAACAACAAGTAAAATCATAGAATTTTAAAATACTTCAAAAAAAAAATCATAGAATATTAGAAAAATAATAAAAAGATTTATCTAACCTGTAGTAGTTGTTTGGCAAGGTCGATGGCTATGAGTCCAGCACTGCAACCCATACCACTTAAATTATAGCAAAAAATTTGATGCTTAAGTTTGTAATGGTTAATAACCATTGCACTAAGAGAAGGTGAAGGATTGAAAATACAACAATTTGTTATAAGAATTTCAATATCCTCAACCTTCATTTTTGTCTTCAACAAAAGGTCATCAATAGCACCAAAAATCACTGCCTCGGTTTCTTTCCTTGCTACATTAGTGCAAATATTTGGTGGAATATTCAACAAGTTCTCTGGCACATAAGTTTTATCACCAAATCCAGACTTATCCATAATTTTCTTTTGGAAATCTATGCTCTCATCTCGAAAATGTCCTCCACATCTTGATATTTCTATAAACAATTCCTTACTACAAATACATCTAGGAAAAGGTTTATAGCATGAAAAATCTACTAGATATATATTTTTGGAACATTTCTTTAGGTAAAAGGTTAATATAGATGCTATTAAGGTACAACATAGTAAAAGTGAAAAAATGTTACTAGACTTGAATAATATTTGGATATTTAGAGGGAGGTCTCCAATGATAGAGAGGGTATAGGACTTGGATTGAGCTAAAGAAAGGAATGACATTGAAAACGTACTCATGATGTTTGATATGCTATGATTCTAATCTAGGAGCTTTCGTATTTATAGAAGTTTGTAATAAAGAACTAAGAGATACATTGAATATTTGGCCTGTCTCATGCTCCCCCTGGTCCAAATTATAAGATGAAAAAAAAAAAAATCAAAACTAATGAAATCATTTATTGTTATAATTTTTTAAATATTTTTTCAGAGCTTATAGTAGAAACTTGTGAGACATTGAATATGTACCCACTTATATATTAAAAAGACCAACATTTTAGATAAAAGTGAAAAATTATTTAAAGAATAAATATATCTTAAAAATTGTTTTTTTTTGTTGTTATAATTAAAATCCAAAAATTTAGTTCTTTTTCGTTTTTGGGCGTGAGCCCCCTTTCACTATAAAAAAGAAAAAAAAACCTAACTTTTCAAAAAAGTTGTTAGAATAATACTCGAGAGAGATTATCATTTGTAGATTTTTTTAGATAGTGAAAATGAGAATAGCCTGTTGACACGTTATACTTGCAAGAAGTCATGAGAGAGAGAAAGTCTTGGGGGAGAAAAGGGCCATAAGGTAATATGGGAAAGAGAGAGTGTTGGGTATTTGTATTGGCTGCATTGTTGCTAAAACAAATATCTATGTTTGTGTTGTTGGATACCATGTTCCAACACGTTTTAGGCATTTCTGTAAGATGTTGGATACGATGTTCCAACATCCTGCACAGTTCAGTGTGCCTAAGTTCATGCATATTTGTAAGCGCGCTTTATCTCATTGAGGAATCCACGTCCTCATATCTTACTGACCAAGCAATGTGCATATATGATCAGAATGAGTTGTGTTTTATTCCTAAAAGAGCAAGAATATTTTAGGGAATATTTGAAGTTGTTTTGGACGTTCCTAAATATATCCCTATATTTTAGGACTTTCCATATCTGTCTCTGATTCTGGTTTGTAGATCAGCTGAACGATCTGCAAT
Organism: Medicago arabica; assembly: GCA_946800305.1. NCBI lineage: Eukaryota > Viridiplantae > Streptophyta > Magnoliopsida > Fabales > Fabaceae > Medicago > Medicago arabica. The sequence continues at coordinate 8,899,579 of OX326966.1, read as the reverse complement.
TTGTTATGAAGCCCAACAAGGTTAACAAGCCCATATTGCTTTAGTATATAAGGAAAACTTCATGACCTAATTAGGTATTCAAGCCGTCATTCCAAAAGTTTAGCTTTTTAGGGTTTTGAGTCGTTTTCTTTATGTGTCTACTCTTGTATCGTGTTGATGCAAGTTTAGTACTGTTTGTTCATTGTGAGCCTTTCTTTTATCACCTTGATACATGTTAATGATTGTTTATTGATGTACTTGCAAAAAGTACGAGTAGTGAATACTAGGGTTTTCTCTGTCTATTAGGGTTTAGACTGATTATTGGATGCCTTGAGAGTGCTCTCAAGGGTGGTATTTATAGCCTGCCATGGGCTTGGGCTTTGATGGCTTGGTCTCCAAGCCATAGGGGTATTCTAGTATTTTAGGCGGGTTTTAGAGGTTCACCTAAGGCGGCGCCCTGGAAAGGACGCGCCCTGGGCCTTAGAACTCTCTTGGAGGGCGTTAAGGCCTCCTAGGGGGTCTACAGGCCCTTTTGGAGGTCTACAGGCCCTTCTGGAGGTCTTTAAGACTCCTAGGAATATTATGACGGTCCATAGCCCAAGAAGCACGAGTCTTGGGACAAGGCGAAGTGGTTTATACTATCTGGGCAGACGTGGGGATCCTTAGGAAGGATCCTTCTAGCTGTTTAGGAAATTTAATGACGGTCCAATTGAGTTGTAAACTCGTTGTGCTTCACGAAAGCGTTTAAGCAAGGTTGTAGTTTGTGTTTGAAGGTAACTTCACCATTTTGTGTTTAAATCTGATAGTCACAGGGGTTGCGATTGATTGTAGGATAGTGAGATGGGATCTCAGATCTAGGAGTTCCTAGGTTGAAGTCTACTGGGTAGGTCCTAGATCTTAAGTGTGAACGAGGAGTTTGCTGAGAGCTTTTGAATAAGGACTACACTGGTGAATTTCCTTCCTGGCTTGGTAGCCCCCAGAGTAGGTGTGTTTGTCACCGAATTGGGTCAACAAACTCACTGTGCCATTTACTTTCTTGTCATTTATTTTCTTGCTTTTATTTGTTATTTGCATGATGTTGGAACATTAAACGGAACATATGCTTGTTGTATATCTAACGTTGAAACATCGCATAAAACATCTTAAAACAAGTATGCTAGAATTTCAGAGAGGCACGACTCCGGTGAGAAAGAAGGGCTATGTTCATAACTTGGACCAAGCTTCCACTTCATTCTTCTTCACTAATATTCTGCATGCGGTCAAAACTACGCTACTGAGGCAACTCTTCGTTTTTTACGGGAAGGTCGGGGTGGTGTATATCCCGCCAAAGGTGGACAAGTAGGGTTGAAAATTTGGGTTCGTTAAAATCAAGGAGGTGCGAAATCCATAGGCTATGGAAAACGGTTGTGTGATGTCTGGTGTGGTGGTCGGAAAATGAAGATTAACTTGGCTCGATTAGGTAAGGAGGAGCCAGCCCAGGAAAGGAACAATGTTGTTAACATCAAAGGGGTTGCTAGATCCTCCAGAGTGAAAGCAGCTAGATCATTATGTAGTGTGTTGGTTTTAAAGGATCTTGTACAAGTCTTGAGGGAGGATCACAGGAGGGTGGTGGTGGTGCCGTCGGAAGCTCGTTTAAAGGAGTTGGAAACTTGTTTTGTGGTTGTTCTCTCGATCAAAAGGGAGGCAGCACATGTTCAAAATACTTTTGTTATGGCAGGTTTACATAACATTAAGGTGACTACAAAGGGAGACAATATGGTGCTTTTGAAAACAGAGGACCCAATGAAGATTGAGCAAGAAGAAAAAGAGCATGAGCAATGGTGGAGAGCAATCATCAAGGAGGTTAAGAGGTGGTTGTAACGCCCTAGTTGTTAATTAATTATTTCTGATTTGTTTAGAGTCTTTCATATGATTTTAAATAATTATTGTTGAGTATGTGGTGTGTTATGTTTTATTATATAATTTATTATTATTATTTTATATAGAAAGTGAGAATTATCATTATTTTAGAGGTTGGGGGTTAAATAATAATTATTTGGTTTAAGTGGTAGTTAAGTGGAAAAAAGGGAGAGGTTATGTTTTGAGGGTTAGTAAGAAAAAGTCAGAGAAACAATTGTACGTACAGACATAAGAAAAAGTGGGTTTTTGGAGAGAAAGAGGAGAAACCTAGAAGAGGCAAGAACAAGAGAGAAGAACGCAGCTTTGACTCAGGATTTTATTCAGGTAAGGGTGAGACTAACTCTCAATGATTATAGTTATATAACTCTGATTTTTGGATTTAGCAAGAGGGTTTTGGTGAAATTTGGGAATAGGGTTTGATTAATGATTCTTGAATTGAATATGTGTAGAAACCAAAGAAATGGTGTTAGATTGTGTTCAGGTCGATTTTAGGAGTGTATAACATTTCTGTAATCAGTTTTGGGGATTGAATTGGGAAAAATTGGGACTTTTTGTGAAAAACTGCAGAATTCACGTAGTTTGTACTGTCGCGATTCGCCATGGCGGAGAGAATTTCGCCTGGCGAAATAGTGCCACTCGCTCGCCAGGGTGAGCTGTAAGGCGAGCGATTCCCGAGAGCACCCAGATTTATCTCGCCAGGGCGAGTATCGTGCTCGCCATGGCGAGAAGCCATTTTGTTGACTTCGCCTGGGGAAATAGTAGTTGGCCTGGCGAAATTGCCCAGTGACAGCATAGCCAGTTTTACGTTGTCGCATCTTTTTCATCCGTTTCTGTTTTGAATTGGCCTTTGGTGTAAACATGAGAATTTTAGGCAATTGAGTTAACTTTCTATTGGCCTTTGTTTGACTTGAAAATGATTCTTAGATCTTGAGTTATGTTTATGTTTGAATATAATATTAATGATGAATGTTGTCGTAAGAGTTGGTTGTGTCATATTTGACTAAGTTGGGGAGTATGTCATAGTTGATTATGCATATTAGTAGTCGTTGTTGCTGTCGTTGAGTTGTATGCAGATATACACAGTTGGAGTCCATTCATACTCATCCATTGTTGAGGGCTCATGCCCTGGAATGTTAATCATTCACCCGTTGAGGGCTTATGCCCTGGAATGCCTAGTCATTCAAATGCTGAGGGCTTATGCCCTGGAATGTTACTCATTCAACTGTTGGGGGCTCATGCCCCAGAATGCTAGTCATTCAAACGCGTAAAAATGGTACCACATGCATGTGCATTGTTGCATGGTCGTTGTCGTCGTCGTTGTTGTTGTGTCGTTGCATAGTCGTTGTCGTCGGTTGAGTTATCCTTGCTGTTGAATTAAATTGAGATTATAAATTGCTATTGGTTGTTGTTGATTTGTAGAGCATGACTAATGAGAAGCCTTGTTTATTATATTGTTGAATCTTAATTGATGTATATAACTAACTATTTGTTGTTTGTGAATCTCACCCCTTCTGCTTGGAAACGTTGCCTTTCCTATGGGTAACTTGCAGGTAATGAAGACTAGTAGAGGTGTTGGCTCAGGTGTACTAGGGCTCTGATACGTAACGGGATGGGAAAATAGTTGTCATGTTTTATCATTCCTTTATGTATCAATTTTGAAACATGTTGTTGGAGCTTTTATTGTCTTAGAAACAGATGTTTGAAAAATTATCACGTTGAGGCCTATGTGCCAGTTTGTTGGAGTTGCTTATCATGAAAATATTATTCCGCTGCAAAATGTTGGTTGCTAATACGTTGTAGAATAAATAGTTTTATATTCTATTTATGAAATTGAGAAAGTAGTGTAATACTTCGTCGTTGGATACTCTGATGATTTTATTATAAAATTTTTATATTGGAAAAACATGGTGTTACAATTGGTATCAGAGCAGGTCGGTCCGTCCGACCAATTAGTAGAGTCGTGTCGAGCCTAGTAGTGTTGTTTGACAATTTTGTATTGTCCTTGTTGTCCCGATTTGTTATTGTTGTGTAGAATCTTTGAGGTTGATCTTGTATGTTTTCCGTTGACGGGTATGGATGTAATCCTTGGTATGAACTGGTTGGAATACAACCATGTCCATACATATTGTTTTAGTAAGATGGTACGTTTCTCTTCCGCTGAAGAAGAGAGTGAAGTTGATTTCTTGACGACTAAGCAGCTGAAGCAGATAGAGCGCGACGAAATTCTGATGTTTTCCTTGATAACATATTTGTCGGTGGAGAATCAAGCGGCGATTGATAGCCTGCCGGTGGTGAATGAATTTTCGGAAGTCTTTCCTGATGAGATTCCGGATGTGCCTCCAGAAAGAGAAGTCGAATTCTCCATTGACCTTGTACCCGGAACGAAGCCTGTGTCGATGACACCATACCGCATGTCGGCTTCCGAGTTGGCGGAGTTGAAGAAACAGTTGGAGGATCTACTGGATAAGAAGTTTGTGAGGCCGAGTGTTTCACCATGGGGAGCACCTATGTTATTGGTTAAGAAGAAGGATGGTAGCATGAGGCTGTGTATAGATTACCGTCAGCTGAATAAAGTGACGATAAAGAATAGGTATCCACTTCCGAGAATTGATGACTTGATGGATCAGTTAGTGGGTGCGCGGGTGTTTAGTAAAATTGATTTGAGGTCAGGTTACCATCAGATTAAAGTGAAGGATGAGGATGTGCAGAAGACGGCCTTTAGGACACGTTATGGACATTACGAATTTTCTGTGATGCCTTTCGGCGTTTCTAATGCGCCAGGTGTGTTTATGGAGTATATGAACATAATTTTCCATGCTTATCTGGATAAATTTGTGGTTGTATTCATTGATGATATTTTAATTTATTCTAAGACTGAAGAAGAGCATGCCGAGCATTTGAGGATTGTGTTGCAAGTGTTGAAAGAGAAGAAGTTGTATGCTAAGTTGTCCAAATGTGAGTTCTGGCTAAGTGAAGTGAGTTTTCTGAGTCATATTATTTCTAATAGTGGTATTGCTGTTGATCCGTCCAAGGTTGATGCGGTATCACGATGGGAGACACCGAAGTCGGTTACAGAAATCAGAAGTTTCCTGGGTTTGGCTGGTTATTATCGCAGATTTATAGAAGGATTATCGAAGTTGACACTTCCATTGACTCAGTTAACCTGTAAGGGTAAAGCATTTGTGTGGGATGCTCAGTGCGAGGATAGTTTCAATGAATTGAAGCGAAGATTGACAACTGCTCCAATTTTGATGTTACCTAGGCCAGATGAACCTTTTGTTGTATATTGTGACGCGTCCAAGTTTGGTTTAGGCGGTGTGCTTATGCAGAATGGCAAAGTAGTGGCTTATGCTTCGAGACAATTGAGAATTCACGAGAAGAATTATCCTACACACGATCTAGAGTTAGCTGCGGTGGTTTTTGTATTGAAAATTTGGAGACATTATTTGTACGGTTCTAAATTTGAAGTTTAGTGATCATAAAAGTTTAAAATATTTATTTGATCAGAAGGAATTGAACATGAGGCAGAGGAGGTGGCTTGAGTTGTTGAAGGATTATGATTTTGAGTTGAGTTATCATCCGGGTAAAGCCAATGTGGTTGCTGATGCACTGAGTAGAAAGACGTTGCACATGTCTGCTATGATGATAAAAGAATTTGAGTTGCTAGAGCAGTTTAGAGACTTGAGTCTAGTTTGTGAGATGTCACCTCAAAGTGTCAAGTTGGGTATGTTGAAGATTAATAGTGATTTATTGAATACTATTAAAGAAGCACAAAAGGTGGACGTTAAGTTTGTAGACTTGATTATTGCTGGTAATGTAACTGAGGATAGTGACTTCAAGGTTGACGATTACGGTGTGTTGAGATTCCGAGGAAGAATTTATATTCCTGATGATGATGAGTTAAAGAAGTTGATTTTAGAAGAGAGTCACAGAAGTAGCTTAAGTATTCATCCGAGAGCTACAAAAATGTATCATGATTTGAAGAAATTGTTTTGGTGGTCCGGGTTGAAACGAGATGTTGCACAATTTGTTTATGCATGTTTGACTTGTCAGAAATCGAAGGTGGAACATCAGAAGCCTGCAGGGTTGTTGACACTATTAGATGTGCCGGAATGGAAATGGGATAGTATCTCCATGGATTTTGTGACAAGCTTGCCGAATACTCCGAGAGGGCATGATGCTATTTGGGTTGTTGTTGATAGGTTGACAAAGTCGGCGCACTTTATTCCAATTAATATTAGTTCTCCGGTGGCACAGTTAGCAGAGATTTATATCCATAATATTGTGAAGTTGCATGGTGTTCCATCAAGCATTGTGTCGGATAGAGATCCAAGGTTCACTTCTGGATTTTGGAAGAGTTTGGAAGAGGCGTTGGGTTCGAAGTTGAAGTTGAGTTCGGCTTATCATCCGCAAACCGATGGTCAGTCGGAGAGAACAATTCAATCATTAGAAGACTTGTTGAGGGTTTGTGTCCTTGAGCACGGTGGAGCTTGGCATAGTCATTTACCATTGATAGAGTTCACATATAATAACAATTACCATTCGAGTATTGGTATGGCACCGTTTGAAGCCTTGTATGGTCGGAGGTGTAGAACTCCGTTATGTTGGTTTGAGTCGGGAGAAAGTGTAATGTTGGGACCAGAAATTGTTCAACAAACTACGGAAAAGGTGAAGTTGATTAGATAAAAGATGAAAGCGTCGCAGAGCCGACAAAAGAATTACCATGACAAGCGTAGAAAAGACCTTGAGTTTCAAGAGGGAGACCATGTGTTCCTGAGAGTCACTCCTATGTCAAGTGTGGGTCGTGCATTGAAGTCTAAGAAGCTGACCCCGGAATTTATTGGACCATATCAGATATCGGAGAGGATTGGGACAATGGCATATCGAGTAGGTTTGCCACCACATCTTTCGAATTTGCATGACGTGTTTCATGTGTCGCAACTACGTAAGTATGTAGCGGATCCTTCGCATATTATTCCAAGAGATGATGTGCAAGTTAGAGACAACCTTACGGTTGAGACCTTACCATTGAGAATTGAAGGGCGTGAAGTGAAGAAGTTAAGAGGCAAGGAGATACCTCTAGTGAAGGTCGTTTGGGGAGGAGTAACTGGTAAAAGCTTGACTTGGGAGCTGGAGAGTAAGATGCTAGAGTCGTATTCGGAGTTGTTTGCATGAGGTAATATTTCGAGGACGGAATTCTCTAAGTTGGGGAGAGTTGTAACGCCCTAGTTGTTAATTAACTATTTCTGATTTGTTTAGAGTCTTTCATATGATTTTAAATAATTATTGTTGAGTATGTGGTGTGTTATGTTTTATTATATAATTTATTATTATTATTTTATATAGAAAGTGAGAATTATCATTATTTTAGAGGTCGGGGGTTAAATAATAATTATTTGGTTTAAGTGGTAGTTAAGTGGAAAAAAGGGAGAGGTTATGTTTTGAGGGTTAGTAAGAAAAAGTCAGAGAAACAATTGTACATACAGACATAAGAAAAAGTGGGTTTTTGGAGAGAAAGAGGAGAAACCTAGAAGAGGCAAGAACAAGAGAGAAGAACGCATCTTTGATTCAGGATTTTATTCAGGTAAGGGTGAGACTAACTCTCAATGATTATAGTTATATAACTCTGATTTTTGGATTTAGCAAGAAGGTTTTGGTGAAATTTGGGAATAGGGTTTGATTAATGATTCTTGAATTGAATATGTGTAGAAACCAAAGAAATGGTGTTAGATTGTGTTCAGGTCGATTTTAGGAGTGTATAACATTTCTGCAATCGGTTTTGGGGATTGAATTGGGAAAAATTGGGACTTTTTGTGAAAAACTGCAGAATTCACGTAGTCTGTACTGTGGCGATTCACCATGGCGGAGAGAATTTCGCCTGGCGAAATAGTGCCACTCGCTCGCCAGGGCGAGCTGTAAGGCGAGCGATTCCCGAGAGCACCCCGATTTATCTCGCCAGGGCGAGTGTAACGCCCACTTTATTTATTTAATTATTTTATTAGAGTATATAGTATATTATTATATATTATATGATTTTAATGATGTTGTGACGTATGAGATGATGTTGTGGTGTGACGTTTATTTTATTGTTTAATAAAATAAAATATGTGATGAAAATTAAGATGTGATATAATAACAAATATTTTGAGAGATGGGGTTGTTTTCATAAATAAGATAGAGTTGTGGGGATAATTGAGAATAGAAAGAATTATATAAGGGAGTTAGGTTTAGAAAGAAGCAGTCAGTACGTTACAGACTTTTGCAAAAAGGAGAGGAAAGTGGCCGGAGAAGAGAGAACCTCAATTCTGCGAACATATCAGGTAAGGGTGAGCCTAACTTCAATTATATTTACTGTAATTCATCTAGTTGTGATTAACATAGGGATTGAAAGAGGGTTTGAGAGATTTCATAAGTTAGGGTTTTGTAGATTTTATGATGAATTGATGAGAGAATGATGTGAATTGATGAAGAAACCTGTTACAGAACCTAGATTAACCACTAGGACTATAATTATGATAGATTAGAAGCATAACATGAAGAATTGGACGATTTTTGGCGAGGTTTCGAGTGAACCCGTAACCCCTCTGCGATAGCTCGCCGTGGCGAGCAACAGAGCTCGCTGTGGCGAGCAACAGAGCTCGCTGTGGCGAGCAGTTAGGTATATACTCGCGAGGCGAGCAGCTGAGCTCGCCGTGGCGAGCAACCTCTTTAGTGCGCGCGAGGCGAGCAACATCACTCGCCGTAGCGAGCAAGTGGCAGAATGCAAATTTGACAGCTCGCCGTGGCGAGCAGACCCACTCGCCATAGCGAGCAATGTGGTCTCAGACCACTATAACTTGAGTTTTAGAACTCTGTTCTGAGCGAGGCTTTGAGGGTAGACTTTTGGATAGTATTAGAGATGTTTAAGACCTAATTAGAACCTGTAATGACGCTGTAAGATGATATTTAATTGTTGGCATTAATCTTTGGTTAAATGTTCATTAAGCGAAGTTTATGAATGAAGTATAAATGATGTTTGCGAGGATAACTTGTGCTGTATATACATGTGTTAAGTGTACTGTGCTGCTGCCATGTACTGTTGCAATTGCATGTGTCGATAAAGAGTCGTATATGATGTTAAGATGTTGTGTATTAACTTGTATAAGTATATGAGTCGAGTTCATGCATTTGCATAATTTGAGACGGTGGAGCTTATGCTCAAAGCGACGGTGGAGCAATTGCTCAAAGCGACGGTGAAGCTTATTAAAGCTAAATTATTGGTACCATATGCATGATGTTAAGATGTTAGGGTTGCATTGTCGAGTCCTGTGTCTGAGATGTTTTGAGACGTTGTTTTGTGAAGATATTCTAAGATGATTTATTATACATAGATGTTTGAGATGTTTTCAGTTATATGTGACGAATATTGTTGTTGTTGTTAAGCATGATTATTTGGATTATATGTTAATATAATTGTTGTGAATCTCACCCCTTCTGTTGGAATTGCCGCCTTGTGGGCAAGTGCAGGTGACCAAGCTTAGGTTCGTCGATGTGAGAAGTTCTTGTGGAGTCTTAGGAGCTCTGATACGTAACGGGATGGGGATTTATCAATTGTTTCTATTCCTTTATGTATCGTCTTGACTAATAATGATGTTTGCGACGTAACTTGATTTGAGATGTTTTATGTGGCTTTGTGCCGAGAACTATTTCTTTAAGATTTTGAGACGTTTATGAATTCCGCTGCTATGTTGAACTTTGTTTAAGAATAAATCATTATTCAATTTGATTTTAGAGATTTTATGAAATGTGACATCCTGATTTAAGTGTTATACTCTGATTAATTGAATGAAATTTTTAAGTCGGGATTTCGAGGTGTTACAGCGAGTATCGTGCTTGCCATGGCGAGAAGCCATTTTGTTGACTTCTCCTGGGGAAATAGTAGTTGGCCTGGCGAAATTGCCCAGTGACAGCATAGCCAGTTTTACGTTGTCGCGTCTTTTTCACCCGTTTCTGTTTTGAATTGGCCTTTGGTGTAAACATGAGAATTTTAGGCAATTGAGTTAACTTTCTAATGGCCTTTGTTTGACTTGAAAATGATTCTTAGATCTTGAGTTATGTTTATGTTTGAATATAATATTAATGATGAATGTTGTCGTAAGAGTTGGTTGTGTCATATTTGACTAAGTTGGGGAGTATGTCATAGTTGATTATGCATATTAGTAGTCGTTGTTGCTGTCGTTGAGTTGTATGCAGATATACACAGTTGGAGTCCATTCATACTCATCCATTGTTGAGGGCTCATGCCCTGGAATGTTAATCATTCACCCGTTGAGGGCTTATGCCCTGGAATGCCTAGTCATTCAAATGCTGAGGGCTTATGCCCTGGAATGTTACTCATTCAACTGTTGGGGGCTCATGCCCCGGAATGCTAGTCATTCAAACGCATAAAAATGGTACCACATGCATGTGCATTGTTGCATGGTCGTTGTCGTCGTCGTTGTTGTGTCGTTGCATAGTCGCTGTCGTCGGTTGAGTTATCCTTGCTGTTGAATTAAATTGAGATTATAAATTGCTATTGGTTGTTGTTGATTTGTAGAGCATGACTAATGAGAAGCCTTGTTTATTATATTGTTGAATCTTAATTGATGAATTATATAACTATTTGTTGTTTGTGAATCTCACCCCTTCTGCTTGGAAACGTTGCCTTTCCTATGGGTAACTTGCAGGTAATGAAGACTAGTAGAGGTGTTGGCTCAGGTGTACTAGGGCTCTGATACGTAACGGGATGGGAAAATAGTTGTCATGTTTTATCATTCCTTTATGTATCAATTTTGAAACATGTTGTTGGAGCTTTTATTGTCTTAGAAACAGATGTTTGAAAAATTATCACGTTGAGGCCTATGTGCCAGTTTGTTGGAGTTGCTTATCATGAAAATATTATTCCGCTGCAAAATGTTGGTTGCTAATACGTTGTAGAATAAATAGTTTTATATTCTATTTATGAAATTGAGAAAGTAGTGTATACTCTGTCGTTGCATACTCTGATGATTTTATTATAAAATTTTTATATTGGGAAAACGGGGTGTTACAGTGGTCATCACAAATGGTTGCTAAGAGAAGAAGAGTATGGTTGAGAGTTTTTGGCCTACTTTTACACGTGTGGGAGGAGAGGAGCTTCAAGCTGTTGGGTTCTTTTTTTGGAGACTTCTTGGATTTTGTTGAGGACACTATAATCTTGCAAAGATTAGATGTAACAAGGATCATGGTTAGCACAACAAGGATGGGTATCATAAATGAGAAATTGAGGATAGAGGTGATGGGCGTGGACTTTGACCTCTGGGTGGTGGAGGAAGGAGTTGCGTTGATAGAGGAGAGGCAGGTAGCCGTTTCTGGTTGAGGGGGTGGTGTCTTCCGCCTCATCACACATCAGCAACACTGCTGGATGTGAGTTGGTGGAGTTGTCTGATGCGCGGTGTGAGGCTAGTCCTAGGTGTACAGTGTCGTACAACTAGGAGAGACTGAAGGGGAGGATATGATAGAGTCAACATTCAATGTGAAGGGACAATGTGTATGTTCAGAAGGGACTTTTGTTGGTGGCAAGACCAAGGTGTCACAATTGGAGAATAGCAATTCAAATGAGCTTAGGGGGGCGGACAGGTAGAAAAGGTGGGGTGTTGTTCTGATAAAGTACAACAAGAAGGAGAAGGAGAAAAGTCTTCTACTGCATAGTTTTTTAGGGTTATGTGGGAGTAGAGGAGGAAGTTGTAGGGCGCATGCCTGGTGGTGGCTGTGGGTCCAACGAGTCTCTCTCTCTCTCTCTCTCTCTCTCCTGGTTAATAGGAGAAGCCAAGATAAGGGTGTAGGGTCCCACATGTCTCATACTTTTAATGAGAGTCAGATCGGGCCTTTAATGGAGCCTTTCCTCAATCAGAATCATTTGACTTTAGAATCTTAATTGGGATGTGTGTGTGTGTGTGCGCGCGGGGGGTGGGGGGAATCTGAAAAGGAGGGGGAATTAGCAAACAGGCACATTCACTTTCCGATGGAGGATTCAAATCTTTTGGAATTTAACGATTTAATTGAGGATATTATAGAGGAGCAAGAGACGCTGGTATTGCAGAAGCAAAGACGAAGGCATAAGAACAAGAAGAGTCGTAATTCTTTTCAACCTTCCGGTATACCTAAATTCAGGTGGATGGTGGACGCGGTCTATACTAACAAAGGAATGGAGAAAAGGCGTGGTAAAGTGAGGTCAAGTCATTTTGAAGGGGCGGCTGGTCATGGTGAAGCAGCAAAGGATTTGAGGGACGATGGCAGTCTGCAAGGGGTGAAAACATATATGGAAGCTATGACATCTCCAACCTCTGGTTTACAGTTAATTTTAGAATATCAAAGTCGGGGGGTTCCAGATACTCCAAACTGGGGTATTGGATCTGACCCATTGAAGGAGTTGGAGGCAGTAACACTTTTTGGTGACCAAAAACATGTCAGTTTTTTATTTACTATGAAAGATAATGCGAATACAAAGAAGTTGGAGGAAATGGAGCATGCTGATGTGAGTAGTAAGGATGCGAGGGAGAGAAATAATCTTGATCAATGATAATTACAACATTTAATATTAGAGGCTTGAGGGGGGGGGGGGGGATCAAGAGAAATAAAACCAAAGAGTTAGTGAGGAAACTAAAGGTGGAGCTTCTAGCAATTCAAGAGACGATAATGGAGGCAATTACTCCTTCTTTATGCTATAGTCTTTGGGGTGGTGAGGATTGTGATTGGGCGTTTCCTCCTTCGGAAGGAAATAATGGTTCTATTCTTTCGTTATGGAGTAAATCAAATGTTGTGTTTAATTTTTCTTTTGTTGGAGAAGGTTATGTTGGGGTTTGTTTAGATTGGGGGACGTTGAAGCAAATATGTTTTATTATTAATGTTTATTCAAAGTGCGATCTTCCGGCTAAGCGGAGGTTATGGGAGACTCTTATTGAGGTGCGTAGAGGCTTAGGAGAGGGTGTGTGGTGTATGCTTAGGGATTTTAATATGGTTGGAAGTAGCGATTAAAGATGAGAGGTGAATGTGGAGGGATCTTCGAGTCTAGTGTTAGAGATGAATTTATTTAATAACTTTGTGAGGGATGTCGAGTTGGAGGATTTGAATGTCTTGGGTTGTCGACATACTTGGTATCATCCAAATGGAAGATCTATGAGCCGTATTGATAGGGTTCTTATTTTCGAAGAATGGGGGAGAGTGTGGGGGGAATCATCCCTTTGGGTGCTTCTAAGAGATGTTTTAGATCATTGCACTTTAGTCTTGAAAGAAGGTGGATATGATTGGGGGCCTGGGCCTTTCTGGTTCAATAATTATTGGTTGGATAATCGGGACTTCAAAAGGGTGGTGGAGGAAACGTGGAGAGGGTTAAATGAGGTTGGTTGGATGAGTTTTGTGTTGAAAGAAAAACTTAAAGGTTTAAAAAATAAAATTAAAGTTTGGCACAAAGAGGAGTATGGTGATTTGGAGAGTAGAATAGGAAGGTTCGTGGAAGAGATTTTAGCGCTTGATGTGAGGGGAGAGGAAGGTATGTTGAGTGGAGAGGAGATACAAGGCCGTAAAGATAAGTTTGGGGAATTATGGTGCCTTTTGAAGGCAAATAATTCAAATATGATCCAAAGAGCGTGATCTAGCTGGCTGAAGGACAAAGATGCTAATTCCAAATATTTCCATAAGTGTGTTAAGATGAGGTCTAGTAGGAATTCCATAAAAGCGTTAAAGGTTGATGAAGAATGGGTGTAATCCCCAATGGAGGTTAAAAGGGTGGTAGTGGAGTATTTCACTAATCATGTTTCGTCAACCTTTTGGGAGCGGCCGAAATTATACGATGTCCATTTTCCTGTGTTGTCCGAAGAGGAGAATGGGGGGTTGGTGGCTCTGTTTTCGCTAGAAGAAATTGAGGTGGTGGTGGTGGTAGAGATTGATGGTGATAAAATCCTGTGACCGGATGATTTTAATTTTGCTTTTGTGAAGAAGTTTTGGTATTTACTAAAGGATGAAGTTAGGATTATGTTTGATCAATTTCATGGAAATGAGGTGCTTTTGAAAGCATTGGTAGCTTACTTAGTGGCATTAATTCCAAAAATCAATTCACCTTTGGAGTTAAAAGATCTTCGCACGGTATATTTTTTAGGATGTATTTATAAGCTACTCGCTAAGGTTCTAGCTAGAAGATAAGTGTGATAAACTCAATTTTTTCGCCTAATCAAGCGGCTTTTATTAAAGGGAGAAATTTGGAGGACGGTGTGGTGGTGTTAAATGAGATAGTAGATTTCGCTAATAAATCTAATAAGGATTGTTTGATTTTTGAGATGGCTTATGATTCGGTGGATTGAGTTTTTTTGGTGTATATGATGGAAAAAGTGGGGTTGTGTCTGAAATGGATATCGTGGATGAAGACTTGTGTGTGTGGAGGAAGTATGTCTATTCTTGTGAATGGAAGCCCAACGGAGGAAATTAATATTTATAGAGGTTTGAAGCAAGGCGACCCGCTTGCGCCTTACTTGTTTCTTTTGGTTGCGGAAGGTTTTAGTGGTTTGATGAGGAATGCGGTGCGGTTAAATTTGTTCGATGCTTTCAATATGTTTGGTTATTCAATCAAAAGCTTGTGGTGGTATAAGGGTGAGGGATGTGATAGTGGTGAATTATTTGAGCTTACTAGCCAAATGGAGATGGAGGTTGTTAGAAGGGGATTCAGCTCTTTGGAAGGAGGTGCTAGTAGAGAATTATGGTCGTAGTATAATTGAATTAGTGGAGGGAAATAACATGTCTTTGTCGCAAGTGGCGTCTACGTGGTAGAAAGATTTAGTGAATCTAGAGGTGGTGATGGTTATTTGTGGTTTAATTCAGAGGTGGTGAGGTCGGTGGGGGATGGTACTAAAACTAGTTTTTGGAAGGTGACGTGGAATGGGAATGTGCCCCTTATGGTTAAATATCCAAGACTTTTTTCGGTTTCAACCCAACAAGATGCTACGGCAGCGAAGATGTGGGTAGGTTCTACAAATGGTGGTGGGTGGGGGTTTAGTTGGAGGCATCAATACTTTGTGTGGGAGACTAATATTTTTAATAATATTTTGGAAGAATTGGAAGGTTTTAGGTGGAGACAAGGGGAGGATAGATGGTGTTGGAACTTGGAGGAGGATGTGATTTTCTCGGTTAAATCTATGTATAAGAAGTTGGAGGGTTTGTGTATTGGTGAGGGTAATCGCTCTGAGGGAGAAAAGAGGATGTTTCGCCAAATTTGGAAATTCGGGGCTCCTTCGTAAGTGGTGGCTTTTTCTTGAAAGCTTCTCCATTATTGGATTTCTACGAGAAGCAATCTTGCTAGAAGGAATTTTTTACCTCTGAATTTTTTACCTTTTCTCATCTTTTCTTGCACTGTAATTTTGCGAGAAATATTTGGTTGCTTTTGATGCCATGGCATAACTTCAACTTTATTATTCCTCCGAACTTGTTTATCCATTGGAAATGTTGAAATGGGGGGGGGGGGGGGTTATGCATAAAAAGGTTCGGAAGGGAACAAGAATGATTTGGCATGCGGCGATTTGGCTAATTTGAAAGGCTAGAAATGATTGTATTTTTAATAATACAATTAAAAGGGTGGATGAGATAGTGGAGGAGATTAAAGTTTTATCTTGGCGTTGGTCTTTGGCAAAGTCTAATAGTACAGCTTGTTTGTACTATGAGTGGATGTGGTGCCCTACTGATTATATGCGGAGGTAATTTGATTGGCTTTGTTGTTGGGTTGATGTTGCCTGCCTTCTGCTCATTGCGTTTTTTGGCTATGTGCTGGCTGGTTTGGCGTTTTTCTCTTGTTGGTTTTAATTGCTTTTGCTGTTAGGTGTTGTTCTATTCTTGTAAGGGTCTGGGCAATTTGGTTCTATTTTTTGGTGTTTGGCTTGGCTTAGTGCGCCTGTTATAGCATTTATGTAATGTTTCCGTGTTCGCAAGCTTTTTAGTGCGTTTTGCATGAGTTTGTCATTAATAATTTTTGCAGATTAAAAAAAAAATGAATAGTCTATTGACATAAAAGTGGAGGAGTTGAAGTTTGAATTCCAATCACAATATCCGCGACTTAAATTTTTTAAAATTATTATACCTGATCAATTTCTTAAGAAGTGTGCATAATTAGTAAATTTAAATTATTATTATTTTTTGACTAAAAATAAGATATTCGTTCATTTGTTCATATTAGTATCACAAATTTCATGTTATACTTAAAAATGAAGAATCTTTATTATAAACATTTGGGTTGTCAAAAAATTGAAGTACATGTGTCACTCTATAATTTTAGATGTCATTAATGGCTATTACACTAATCTACATCATCATGTGTTTTAATTGTTTTGATCAACGAGATTAATGAGAATTATAGCCTATTAACATTTCAAAAACAATTCTTTCAAAAACAATTGTCAACTTTCAAATTTTAATTTCTCGTTAATTTTTATTAAGAATTTTAAATTTCAAAATAATTTCTCCTATTTTATGTTTTTTATGGCTATATATTTCAGCTTTGTTCATTCCATGGATCTGGCTCCTTTCATTTTTGGCCGCTTCCACATTGTTTAACTTCACTACTTTAATCTTTCTCTCTTAGACTTCTATTCTTTATATCAATAATCCTAATTTATTATTTATTTGTTGTGAAAATTACTCATCAATAATCCTCATATATGATTTATTTGTTGCGAAAAGTTATCTCTACGATGAAGGTATGAAACACATATTTTTTCAATCATGTCAATTGTTGATACATCTATATGGCAATAGAATGTTTTGAACAATTATTTGGGTGTGTTTTTTTTGCGAACATATCTTATTTATGGGTGTTGGTGGGGATCAATATCTCTGATTCTTGGCTTTGTGAGGCTGCTTCGGTTTTGAGGTGCAAAGTGGGTAAGATTCCTTTTTTATACTTAGGCTTGCCTATCAGGGGTAACCCGCGTCGTCTTTGTTTTTGGGACCCTATTGTGAATCGAATTAAAACTAGACTGTCGAGTTGGAATAACCGCTTTCTCTCTTTTGGCAGTCGCTTGGTACTTTTAAAATCTGTCTTGACTTCTCTGCATGTCTATGCTCTTTCTTTCTTCAAAGCTCCATCATGTGTAATCTCTTCCCTTGAATCTCTGTTTAATAAATTTTTTTGGGGGGGTAGTGAGGATCATAGAAAAATTACTTGGATAGACTGGAAAACTATTTGTTCCAAAAAGGAATATGGAGGTTTGGGGGTGCGACAGTTGAAGGAGTTTAATAGTGCTTTGTTAGACAAATGGTGTTGGCGGATGTTGGTGGACAAATGTGGTTTGTGGTATAGGGTTTTAGTTCCCAGGTATGGCGAATTAGGTGGCAGGTTGGAGGTTGGGGGCCGGAGTGTTTCTTGCTGGTGGAGGGAGGTGAGTAGGCTTAGGGATGTGGGCGGCGATGGGGATTGTGGCTGGTTTGATGGTCACGTGTTGAGCAGGGTTGGAGATGGGTCTGATACGTCGTTTTAGTATGATAGGTGGATAGGAGACGTTCCTTTACGTGTTTGTTTTCGTAGATTGTTTGATTTAACAGAGAATAAGTTCATGACTGTGGCAAACTTGTTCTCTGTTGACTCAGAGCAGTGGGGGGTTTTGTGGAGGTGGAGGCGCAGTTTATGGCAGTGGGAGGAGGAGATGTTAGCGGAGTGTAGGACTTTACTCCTTGATGTTTTCTTGTATCCTAATGTTTCAGATAGATGGGTTTGGCTTCCAGCTCCATCAGATGGATACACAGTTCGTGGTGCATATGATTTGCTAACCTCTCAGGCTCATTATGGCGAGGCTTCTGCTTCGGATTTGGTGTGGCACAAACAGGTTCCCTTGAAGGTATCAGTTTTTGCGTGGAGACTACTGCGAGATCGTTTACCGACAAAGACAAATTTGATTGATCGACATGTGCTGACGACTGACTTGTCCTTGTGTGTTGCTGGTTGTGGTCAACCGGAAACGGCACAACATCTATTTCTTTTGTGTAACACTTTTGGTTCGCTCTGGCATTTGGTGTGTGACTAGATTAGCTGCTGTGGGGTGGAGTCTGATAATATTTCTGACCATTTTTTACAGTTTACTTATTTGACAAGGGGTGCTAATTCTAGACGTTCTTTCATGCAACTCATTTGGCTTCTATGTGCCTAGGTGGTGTGGATTGAACGAAATAATTGTCTGTTTAATAATTTAGTAACTCTCATTCCCCGTTTATTAGACAAGGTTAAAATGTTGTCTTTAGGTTGGTTGAAAGCTAAAAAATCTACCTTTGTGTTTGGTACCAAGCAGTGGTAGTCATGCCCTCTTGTTTGTTTAGGTATATGCTAATGTGGCGCTGCAGTGTTTCAGTTTGTAATTGTTGTAAACTCTTGGTTCCTGTAGTTGTCCTGGGGTACACTTTGTGCTTTCGGGGCTGCTTTGTTATATAATTCCATTTTGCCTTGTTAAAAAAAAATATTTATCAAATCAATACATGGTTTCCAATTTTGATTGCAAATATGTTGTTGTATATTGCATATTTGTGGTCTAATCAGAAGATGATAACATTATAACTAAAGATTTGAACGATCATATATATGGTCTGGATAAAATCATCGACAACCAGAATTGAAATTCTTCCCTTTAATTTTTAAAAGCAACATCATTGCCTTTTGTGGTGTATAATGTCATTTCTTTTACTTAACTAATCTCAAATTGTGTAAAATCTATAGTGATATCCTACTTGAATCAATAAGATATCTATTTTATATTATATTTTTTTTTATAGGATAGCTCAATATAACTATGAGGCAATTATATCTGAATCATATAATTGAATAAGATGGATCATTTTTAATTTTGAAATAAGATGTTCTAAAATCCAACAAAATACAATGAATTTAAACATTTTGATATTGAAAGAATTTCTTCTTTATATTACCAATTGATTTGTGTGTCATTTATGGTGGTAATTGAGACAAACATTGAAAGAGCTATCGAGATAGATTGATACAGCTAAGAGGCCTTCTGAAAATAAATCGGGTTAATTTCTCTTTTGTGAAAAAAAAAATTTAAAAAAAAATTATGAATAGACCAAAGTAACTTAAAATGAGATACTCTTTTAACTTTTAAAATCACGTTTAATTTTTTAATTTTAACGTAAATATTATAGACCGCCTTAAAATCCACTTACAAATGAAGGGTAGTATTCCATAATAAGTAAAGAACATAGTATGAGTTCCTCTACGAGTCATTCGAATAATATATATTACCAATTTAGCATAGTCTTTAGTATATGGAAAACTATTTTTACAAGAGAATCAATTCCTTTTTTATGTGAGATTTTACAAGCAATGCAATGAATGTCAATCAATATATATAAATGGAAATTGATCACTCTACCAATAAACCGAGATTTTATCTATTTTGGTATATTAACAAATTTTTTTTTTTTTGAGGGATGGTATATTAACAACTTGAATTGTTAAAACAAATCGATTAATTCAAAATTCCAAAGTAACTGCATATCCGTAAAATAATTCAGGTAAATGTCTAACTAACTGCATATCCATATAATCGACATTAATATTTAGCATACGAAGACGTTCCTCTTTTTTCTTTCCAATTTTTTCATTTATTTGCCAACTATGCATTAATGCACATTTATTATAATATTTAAATTACTTCCCTTTTTTGTAAAAAAAATAAATTATTTCGAATTAACTAATGATCATTAGTCCCCGTGAGCTTAGCTCACATGGTAAGGGATAATGCATATTATATGCAGGGGTTGAGGTTCGAATCCCAGACAACCCATTAAAATTTACTAATGATCAATAGAAATTTTTATTTATAAAATATAATAAACAATGGAAACATGTAGTAACGTTTCAATAATGTACATCTATAGTCTTATCAAGTCATTTTTTTCTATCAAGCTATTTCCTCATTTCCTTTACAAAAGGGAAAAAAATGAGCTTTTCTCATCACTAATTTTTTTCCGTTATGAGTATACTCGTATTTTTATTCACCAAATATGCTCTCTCTTTCTCTCTTCTAACTATGTGATCGTAACTTTGTACTCTCATTGCAAAAAAAAAATGTGTGAATTTTAGTACAAGTTGATAATATATGAAGAAAAAAAAACTAAAAAAAAATGATGTTTTAAAATTGTAAAATGATTTTTTGGGAAAATAAACATTTTTAGTTTTGTTAACAACTCAATATGTTGATGTGTGTTGAGACTAACATGTAAATTTGGAAAATTACCCACGAAAGCTTATGAAAAAAAAAACACATGTAATATTATTTCTGTGAGTTGAAGCTAGATTTAAAAAAAGAAATTTTTGAGCTAAGGATGGTGTGGTTAATTTGTTTGTTAGTGTATAAAGAATATAGTGTGAGTTGCTGATAATTTTATGGGTTTGTTGAAAGAGTTAGAGATGTTTGGGTAATTATTTTACCAAAGAAAAAACGTGTAGGAAGTATAAATAATACAGGTTGAATAAAAAGAATAGCATGAAAATAAATGACATCCAAAAAATAATTTTGAAGATAAGAAAATTATACAATTGACATCTAAACACTAATAAAATATTTAAGCATAATCTTATGACTTTGATGGACGGGGGAGCCTACTAAATATTAAATTATCATATTAGGCTAAGACAACCACATAAGTGGCATTTATACCACATTTATTTTATTTACTCATCATAACACATCTATATTTTGTCATTATCTGATCCCGCCAAAGAACAAAAATGAAGAATTTTAAAATAATGAAGGTTGAATAAAAATATAGTATTAAATTAAAACGAATGACATCCAATAACTAAAATTTAAAATAAAAGAATTAAGAAAATAACATTCAAAAACAAAAACAATTCATCATAATGTTGGGATTTCAGCATGTGGGTGGAGTGGAAGCTCGGCTTGGATAATCACATTATACTAAGAGCAACCATAATGAGATTGACAACACACATTCAACCAAAACCATAAGGCATTACGTATATTAATCATATCAATTTGCTCAACATCTACTTTTGCATCTAAAGTAGAACTTTAACCCACATTTGATAGATCTAAATAAGATCAATCATATGACAACATGCTAAAAAAGGTGGATTTGTGGTGGTTTCATACAAGGAGGTTTTTGTTTATTAGTTTTAAGAAAAGAGAGAAAGGATATTAGAAAACGAAAAATATGAAGAAAAAAAAAGGGATTTAAACATGATGGAGATGATAAAGGAAAAATAAGGGTCGTGTACTTTGTCCGTGAGAGTATAAGAAATATAATGAGTTGCTGGTAATTTGTTGACTTTTTTGAAGGAGTTGGAGATTTTTGGTTAATTATTTTACTAAAAAATTATAAAAAAACTACATCATTTTAAAATGTCTAATAAGCATGTCTTCCGTCAACTCAACATAACACATGAATTTTTTCATTTTCACATTCAATCCAACACTAAATGTATTGGAATTTAAAATAATAGAGGTCGAATAAAAAAATAGCATGAAAGAAAATGACAACAAAAAACTAAATTTGATGTACCAACTGATGATGTGTTTTCTTGTGATAAATGACGTAGTGTGCTGGAGTAATTATTGAATGATGATAATGTATATGATTGTCTGTGTTTTATATAATCTCTGAATCTATTCATTATGTTTATGAAATTTTCTATTTTGAATATATACTCACCCTCTAGTTGCGGGTTGGACGCATGTGCCCTTATGTGGTACATATACACATGATGATGAACCTTAGACGCTGTGAGCTTGGAGTACAACGATGAGTCTTTCTCGCCACTATTTCATTTCTTAGGAATTTATGATGGGTCAATGCTCTGGTCTGTAACACTGGGGAATTGAGATTTATTTTATTGTCGAAACTTTAATGTTGAGATTATTCTCTTTTGAAAATAAGTTGATTTTGTTGAGATGGTATGATTAAACTTGTAAATAATTCTGATGTATTGTTTTTAATTGAAATGAAGTGTATTTATGATGAGAATATATGACATCTTATATGGTTTAGTGTTATTTGTAATTTTAATTTAGAAAATGTTTTTGGAGATAGGGTCTAACACCTTACGCCCCTGTCATGCACTCTTGTGCTTTTATGCAAGAAAAAAAAATTAGTTTCAGCTTGTTTCCAAGCTAGATTCGAGAAAAAAAACTCAATTCTCATCTATTAACCTAGAAGTAATGATGTATATAAACAGAAAAAAAAAAAAGCGCAATTCTTATAAGGCAATGGTCAAATATCAGAGTTTTAAAGAAAAAAATTATCCTCTTGTTGTTCTTTTTAGGGTATGTTTTTCACCTATTTTATAATGATGTTTAATTGTAGTTGGTTTAATTTAAATAGTTAATAAAAAAATATGTTATCACCTCTTTGATGATTTATTTATACGTCTATTTTTTCCATCACCCATTACTATCTTTTACGAAAGACTAAAATATAAATAAAAAACTATATATAATGTAGTTTTTTTTAGCAAATATATAATGTAGTTTAATAATATATATTGAGATGAAGGAATACATGCAACATATTGATTAGGGTCATTAAACATTAATTAAAATTTTATAATGACTTCTTACAATTCCTAACAACAACAAATAATATTTAAGTAAAGTTAATAGAGCATGAATTATTTACTTATAAAATGATCAAAAAGTTGTATGTATTACATGTAAAGGACAAAAAATATGGCTCAATTGATAATATTTGTTTATACTTTGATAATTGTTCTTTCTGTATTTCTTGTTGAATCACAAAAAAGTATGACGTTTTTCAAACCATTTTCAGTTTTTCAAATTTTGACTTATACACAATATGTTATCACCTTTTATTAACATATTTTTTTCTTCTTATTTGATGATGCAGCTAGAATTCCTTGTAAAAACGTCAATGATTGTCCAAAAGCGATAAAGCCTGTATTTACAAAGTGTGTGAGTAATTTTTGTCACTACTCTATTGGGAAGATTTAGGTAAAAATAATATTATTATTTCTATGTAATAATATTTATACTTTTATAATTCAATTCAAAAATTTATTCATGTATCTCTAAGTTTTCAATTTAACTAGGCAAATATTCGTGCTATCACACATGTTTGCTATGTTAAATGATAGTAAACTATGAAATAAATAATATATTTGATTAATTAACGAAACATAATTTAAGGTTTAACTGATGCAATTGAAATTAAAGAACATAAACAATGGAAGATATATTTTTCATTGAATGATTATCCCCTTAATGTGATCGAATTGTATGATTATCGTAATCATGGTTTAGTTTTGAATACATGTACCAAATTTTAAGATTAGTTATTACAAATTTTCAAGTATTTTGTTTAGAAGCCAAAATAAAATATATTAAACTAAGAGAAAATCCTGCGTAAGGACTACAAGGGTAGGACTTAAAAGAATATCAAACTTTATAATATATTAAATCATTTCTCACAATAAAAGTGCTCTCACTTGATATGTCCCTACATATTTGTGTTACAGTAGAAACTCTATAAATTAATAATGTCGGAACCGAAGAAATTTATTAATTTAGAGAGTTATTAATTTATCGATAAATTAATAATTATTAATTTAAAGAGCTTTTAAGTAATTATACTGTACATACCAAACAAAAAGGCAAATTAGTCTATGTCTCTTAGAATTACGTTGCAGCAAATCTTGGGACTCAATGTAAATTAATAAATATTGTATTCATATCCATTGAAAATATGACTTTTGACTTTTGAAGTGTATAATAAATGTAAACAAGTGGAATGTTCAATGTATTCTTAAGCAAGTTTGGCATATATAAATTATATGAATGTGTTAAAAGTATTCAAACCATATCTCACTCACGAGATGGCTTCTCATCTAAAAGGTGTTGCAAAATCAACTATGTCAGATCAAATACGTAAGGAGTTGTGCGAGTACAAGAGAGATAATCCTGCAAGCACACAAAAAGACTTGCAGAGATGGCTTGAGGGAAAATTTCAGTTGAAAGTTAGTCAAGGAACAATATCAAACACACTTAAGCGGTCAAATGACTATCTCTCTGCTGAAATAGAAAAGGGAAGAGCGGAGATCAAAAGACACAAACCAGCAAAATATCCTGACATGGAGAAGGTTGTTTATGAGTGGTTTCTACAACATCAAGAACGTGTGAATATCACAGGAGAATTGATTTTGCAGAAGGCAAGAGATACAATGAAACTCTTGTACCCTCATGATGATTCAAATTTTAACTTCTCTACAGGATGGCTTGGGAAATTCAAGCACCGACATGGCATAAAGTCATTTCGTCGTTTTGGCGAGAGTGGGTCTGTTGATGTACAAGACATGGAGCAGAAATTGGTATCGATTCGAGAGAAAATTGATCAGTTCCCTATGAAAGATGTTTTCAATATGGATGAAACTGGGTTGTTTTATAGGCTACAAGCTGATCATTCACTGGCAACAAAACAACTTGAAGGAAGAAAACAAGATAAAGAAAGGCTGACGGTAGTTATTCGTTGCAATGAAGATGGCTCTGAAAAAATCCCTCTATGGATTATTGGGAAATATGCAAAGCCTCGTTGCTTCAAGAATGTCAACATGAATAGCTTGGATTGTCAGTATCGAGCTAACAAAAAAGCATGGATGACTAGTGTGCTTTTTGATGAATATGTTCGTTCATTTGACCAAATGATGCATGGTAGAAGAGTTCTACTTGTGGTGGATAATTGTCCAGCACATCCAAGAAATATTGAAGGGCTAAGAAACGTTGAGTTGTTCTTCTTGCCACCCAACATGACATCAAAGATTCAACCTTGCGATGCTGGGATAATAAGAGCTTTCAAGATGCATTACCGTAGAAGGTTTTACCGCAAAATATTGGAGGTTATGAGGTGGGACAATCTGATCCAGGGAAGATAAATGTCCTTGATGCTATCAATTTGGCAATCCCAGCTTGGACGATAGATGTTCGAAAAGAAACAATAGTGAATTGCTTCCGACACTGTAAAATTCGTTCAGCTAGTGACGTTGTAGGAAATTTGGATGAATCCACTTTTGATGAAGAAACTCAAGACCTCCAGACTATGATCAATCAATGTGGCTATCGTAATAAGATGGATATCGACAATCTAATGAACTACCCAGGTGAAAATGAAGCATGTTCGGAGGTTCAGAGTTTAGAAGATATTGTGCGCACTATCATTGAGAACAATGCAGAGGATGACGACGAAGATGATACGGTGTCTTTGGAGCCTGTTACGCGAAAGGAAGCACTTATGGCGTCGAACACTCTTCACAACTTTATGATACAATACAAAAATACAACACCTCAGCTATTGGATGCAATAAGAAAAGTTAGAGATGAGCTCCAAACAGACTTGAACTTTAAAGGAAAACAAACAACTATTGAATCATATTTCAACAAAGTGTAATATATATTTTTTTTCAGTTTCTATGAATTAGTAATTTATGATTTTCTTGGGACCGAAAATTATAAAGGGATCTCCCAAAAAATTATTATCTTATTATTTTATCGAATTATTCAATTTTTTTACACTGGCCCAAGTCGGGACCGGACAAATTTATTATTTTAGAGAGTTTATTAATTTACCGAGTATTAATTTAAAGAGTTTCTATTGTATATAACATTACAAATATATAATACAAAATGAAAGAAGATATTGTTTTTTTATATTAACTATAACTCTTTTAAAAACTTGATGTTGATTTCCGCAAGTGTATAGAATCGTTCAAGTAGTAAAGTTAAACTGGTAAACTGAGTGTCGAACTCGAATACTATTTTATACCGTCAAATTGTAATTTTAGATCCTAATTGAACTAAATGGTACGAGTTTGTTGTTTGTAATTTTATGATAACTGAAATTAATTGAAATTTGATAATAATAATAATAATAATAATAATAATAATAATAATAATAATAATAATAATAATAATAAGAAATAAAATATCATGCATGAGTTTTACATGAAAAGTAACTTTGCACTATTTTTCTGATGTTGCCCATTGAATTTGTTCTTCACATTGTAACCAAATTGCTAGAGAATTCAATCATAATATCTTAGTGATTAAACCGTTAACATTAAGAGTAACTCATAATCTTTTATGGATATAAAATTACGAATAAGCGTGAATATATCAAAAATTATTTTGGTTTCAAGGGTCTACATCTATGTATAGACAATGAAGACAACAACATCTAATCTTCCCTTAAAAAAACATCTAATCTCAAACATTTACGGATTCAACTTTCATTTCAAATCGTAATCAATTTAACAGTGACCGATGATAAAAAGTAATTTGATAATAGAGATTAAATAAACAGTTTAGAATAAATCATTCATACAACATTCATCAAACTATCATATAAAGATTTCTTCAATTTAACTCATCTATAACAATTTGAAGTTGAGATATGTTATTTGAACAATCATTCGTGTGACAACTTTTGGGACAACCATAATTTTACAATAAAATATATATTGACGCGAAAACCAAAGAAAAAGAGAGAGAAAGTAAAAATATAATGTGAGTACGAGTCTCAAAGTTTATCACAAAATGGTTGTACAAATAGTATTTCTCTTTGGAGTTTAGCTACTCAATCGATAAAATTTTCCGACTCCATTGACGTCACCTAGCATTGTCGTTTTCCCTTCAGATCCTTTCCATGTTTAAGTTCCCTTCCTATCTTACTTTGTATTGTTGCACGATCCTTTCCTTTTTATAGTAACTCGATGAAAAAAATCCTAATTCTATTATGATGAATTAAGCCTCTCTTTTATTTCTCCCAGCCAACATAAAACATACCACTGTTCTATTTTATTAGGTGTTTTCCCTTTTCTATTCCCACCACTCCGAATAGAACAAAATATCAAATAAAGAAAACCCTCTCTTTTTTGAGGTGCTTTACTTTTTCTATTTCACCCTCAAAAAATAAAATAAATATTATATAATATATATATATATATATATATATGTTTCTTCTAAAAATTTCAGGAACTTTAATTCGAACTCGCGCAATAGTACTTTACTTCTAAAAGTCAACCTGATTATATGAATAATTAAAATAAATTAAAACTACAAGAGAATTAACTGATTAGTGGATAAATTGAAAGCAATATTAGATAATTGACTCACTAAATAAAAAGTTGTGATTTAGTTTAAACAACTCAGAACTAATCATTAAATTGATAAAAATGCCCAGCTTGGTAATTAAGCAAGGCCATCCAAATATAATATGTGATGTGAGCGCCAAAAAATTAATAAAAATAATTTAGAATGACATATGAATGATGAGTAATCATCACAACCACAAACTTAATCTTTTGTTTGTCCTCAAGTAACAAACTACTAGATCTTTTAACATGGAATCAAACAAAGTATCATACCTTTCAAATTATGATCAATCTCAGTGCTCAGATTATCATCTGTCTCACTTCCACCTTCCGACTTACTTACCACTTCCATTCTCTAGGTCTCCAATCGGGACATACTTAGAAAATATAGTCCACAAACTTCAACCACATCAAATTTCTATTTACTTTCTAACCAAATCTTTTAGCAAGTGTGTTGGTTAATCCACCCAATCAACATGTTAATGCCATTTTTACCATATGCTTGAAAATATTTTAAATAATCATTCAAAGCCAATATAAACATACACACTTTAGAGGTCTTTTAGGGTTATTATATCGTGACTTAGGTCAAGGTGAGATATATTTTAAAAAAGAATCCTAAAATTGGAGCTAGATATCCGCTACTTAGTATTTACTTATTTCTAATTTGAAGGGGTCAATTTTGATGAAATTTTTGCTTTTGCTTTTTCTTTTCTCTTTTTCTTTTGCTGTGTATACAGATTTTAGATGGTTCAGTCTATATTTTGGTCTATTTTTATATAGGTCACTAGTACCCATCCCAAACTTAAAATGTTATTAATTTCAAAGAGCTACCCCAAATATACTTTTAAACTAAGAAAAAGAAAAATTATAATTTCTACCTAAAGAAAAACTATAACTCCAAATAGGTCAAACATATGTAAAAAAAATCAGGTTTAAATATTTGTATTGTGGTTTGTCGACGAAATAAAGGGATTAATCGTAGGCTTAAAGTGGTTTAGCAAAAGATAATAATTCACAGTACCAAACAATATGCCTCATGTCTACCAAATAAAATTAAAACATGGGCATTCATATGCAGAAGAACAAGGTAAACAAGGAAATATACTCAAGTCAAAACTCTCATCAGCTAGGTAATTAGAGAATTTGGATGATGATCTGATGTATGTCCCTTTCGACTCATGCCCCTAAGTCAAAACACTTTCGAACTTCCGTAACTAAGCTATCTTTTCGATTTTGTATTAACAAAAACTTCTTTAACTTCGAGATAACATTTCATCGGTTATGCATAATTCAATTTATTGTAAGAGAAATATTAAAAATCATCAAAACAACAAGTTATAAAAATCATGTATTTCTATGACTAAAAAATAAAACTAACTTGAAATAAAATTAACCACTAAAATAATGGGTTGTCTCCCAAACATTGTTTCTTTAAAGTCATTAGCTTGACACATAAAACACCGTTAAGGTGGAATATATGATACAAAGAACACATCATCCTTATTCTTGTTTATGTTGAGTAGGAACTCCACAAACTTAAGAAATAAATGGTGTTGTTTCCATATCCTTTTTTAAGTGGGCATTGATGAACTTCATCACCCTTCTCTTCTTTGGTGCTAACTTTTTTAAAGGATTTTTGTTTTGTTGAGGAATTGATAAGTTTCAATTGAAATTTATTTCACCTAAGTAAATCATGACACTTAATGACTTATATTGTAAGAAACATCGTAAAAACTTCAATTATTGTAATTATTAAGATACTATTATTGTATTAGAATTATTGTAACTTTATCGTGTAATCCAACACAATGAACATCAGTTAATATAAAACAAAATTTGCAAACAAGAATATGAAGATAAGAAATTTTTCCTAGTGAACCAACTTGTAACATCCTGATTTTTAGGTTATTATTATTTTAATTTATTATTTATTTGTTTGTTTGATGTGTTTGAATTGTTGGGTTAGTTGGTTTTATTTAGAGATAGAGGAATTAATGGTATTTTAGTAATTTAGAAGTGGAAGATTAATTAATGAGGTTAGTAGTAACTTTGAGAAATCAATAGAATAGAAGTAAATAGTAAAAGGGAGATTTAAGTGAATTAGAGTGACTAATGTTATTTTTATGATTTCTGCTCTTCTCCCAGCACAAAACGCTCACGCCCAGCATAATTTTCAATTATACCCTTGCGTGAGTTAAGTCACGCTGCGTGACTTAACTCACGCACCTTATAAGTTCTTTGTGACTTAAGTCACGCACGAGTTAACTCACGAACGTTGGTCGGTGATCTGAACTCATGAATAAATGTTTTTGGGACGGTGGTCAAGTTTTCAACCTTCAATCCACACGTTTTTTTACACTCTTTACACGTTTTTTTGACCACATTTATGGTGGTTATAACCTATACTACCATTCCCACCTATAAATACCCCTCCAAACTTCCATATTTCATCACACCATATCACTTTCTCTCCCTCCTCACTTTCTCCCTCCATTTCTTTTTTTTCTTTTCAATAGTCTCTTTGGGGGCAAAAGTGAGCAGATTTCTTCGGGAAAATTAGTGAGTCGCCGACTTGGGGAAGTGATTAACCCTTGGGATAAAATTAACTTTGCTTCTTTTTACCTCAAAAACTTTTTACCGTGGGTAAAAAGAATCTTCTTGGGGTATAAAAAGAACTAGATTTAGCCCAAGGGTTGATGATGGATTTACCCCAAGAAGGCAACTCACTTTTTACCCCAAGAGGGTAAAAATAACTTTTTATCCCAAGAGGGTAAAAAGAAAATAAGTAGATTATTTAGTGAATTCCAATAAATGTATCAATTATTGTACCAGTTCCATTAATAAAATGAGAAGTTATTATATGTATTTATTTTGTTCATTTCTTTTTATTTATATTTGCTTTTATTTTCTGATTTTGTATTTAATGAATAAATCCTAATAAATTTTAATTTAGTTCATTTCTTTTTATTTATATTTGTATTTATTTAATGAATAAATTCGGATAAATATTTATTTTAAGTGCATGAATAAATTAGAATAAAGCAAATAAATAATTTAGAATAACCTAAATAACTTAATTTGAATAAAGTAAATAAATAAATTAAAAAATAATTAAATTAGAATAAAGTGTACTAATTAAGGATTTATGCTCTTCTCTGAGCGTAACTTAACTGACGCTGCGTTACTTAACTTGCGCATATTTTTGCACTTGTGTTAGTTAAGTAACGCAGGGGTAATTTAGGTATTTTAGTTGGGTGGTAACAAAATGTCCTGGGTGAAGAGCAGAAATCTATTTTTATAAGTAAGAATAATGACTAAGCCCAATAGGAGTTAAGTTAACTAAGCCCAGTTGGTGTGGATATATAATACTATTAGTAATCATAAATTAGGGTTGTGAAATCGTTTGA
The DNA here is from genome assembly GCA_946800305.1 of Medicago arabica. Taxonomy (NCBI): domain Eukaryota; kingdom Viridiplantae; phylum Streptophyta; class Magnoliopsida; order Fabales; family Fabaceae; genus Medicago; species Medicago arabica. The sequence continues at coordinate 8,869,132 of OX326966.1, read as the reverse complement.
AAAATCTATAAAATAGAGGCACAAGAGAGAGGATAGAACAAGTGAGAAGAGAAAGACGGAAAAAATGATCTAGAAGGGAAAATCATGAGCAAGCTTGAAATACTAAAGTGATGGGGTAGAATTGGAGCTAGAAGGCCTAGCTTTTGGATTATAAGGTAAGAGAAAAAAGGTTATGTTCATATTTAGAACTTATGAGCAATTGTGTGGTTTAGACCATGTGTGTTCTTGCCTTTTCATAAAATTGATGTGAAAATAAGTTGAATTTCATGCTCCATTAATTGTGGTTATTTTGAATATGTGAAAAGTTGTGGAATTTTCTTGTTGTTGTTGTATGAAAACCATGTTTAATTATGATAAGTTGGTGTATTTGAGTTTTTAGCTTAATTGAATGAATTTCATGAAATTAATGATAAATGATGTTGAATTTGGATTATATCTTCTTGCTATAACATTGGCTATGTGTAGGTTCTATTACTATGAGTTTTAAGTGATAAGTTCATGGTTTAAAAGTGATTATGTGGTGTTCTTGAATTTGTTAGAATGTGGAAATGATGTTTTGGTGTGTGTTAAGTGTTTATAATGGCGTGTTTGACCTAATGCAATGGTTTTGAAAGATTAAAATTGTTGTTATGAATTAGGTGTTTTGGAAGTGATTATTTGGTGAAAAGCACATTTTGGAATTGATTTTTGTTGGCTGTCTGTCAGCCACAATCGGGCCACGATTTTGGACCAGATTTTAGATGTTTTGCTAAAAAAAAATTGGGCAACAATTTTGTCAGCCCAACTTTGGAAAATCGATTTTTTTCATCATCTTTCATTATGAACTTGGTTTCAGAGCAAACATGAAAGTTGTAGATATGGATGTTAGATTTCATTTTTTATTAGTCTTTCTTCAATCTGATTTCTAGAACTTGAGTTATGAGTAAATTACTACACATAAGTCATGCTGCAATTTCATGAAAATTCAGCATAATTTTTTCAGTTAACCATGAAGCATCCTTGAAATTAATATTGAGTTTAAGGAAGTCATTAGATTAAATAAATGATATGTAATTAAGAAGTTGTGATATTTAATTATGTGTATATAATGATGTGAAAAGAATGTGTAATTTAAAGATGTGAATACTTGATTTATACATGATGATGAATTATGATATGTTGACTTGTAATTACTTATATGATAATTATAATGTGATAAATAATGGTTGTATTGGATATTGATATGTGAATGAAAAATAGATTAACTAATTGTGAGTGATGAATTGTTTAATATGCAAATTGACTAAATAAAAAGATGTTGTGTATTGATGTACTTATGATAACACGATGATGTTAATGTGATATACATTATGATGAGATAATAACATGAATATTAGGATATATGATTACTTTGGTGATGATGAATTATTGATGTTTGGATGTATTGATTTGATAATGCAATGATGAATTTGGTGTGGTGATATATGATATATTGGTGTAAATTATATAATGATGAGTTTATGGAGTTGTGCATTGTCGAGTCTATACTTGAAGTCCATGCATTCATATGTCCTATGCAAAGATGAGCAATTAATTCGGTAACATACCTCTTAATTATGATGTAAATATAAGTTATTTAAAGATGAGAGATCACTCGGTAATAGACATCTGATATCCAAAATGGTACCACATGCATATAGAGTCATGTCTAGAGCATTGCATACATAAGAGTCTATGTGAGAGTCATGTATTTGATTATGTGAATATATGTAAAGATGTGTACATGGATCTGTGTGCTTTTGGTGATATTTGTGTGATGGTGATGATGATGATGATGATATAATGTGAATAATGTGTATGTTTAAAATGATTTATGATTATTTTTGGATTAATGATGAAGTGTGATAAGTGCTCAAAAGTATACTAATTCATGTGTTAATTTAGGCCTTTTTGTGGCTTGTTCTCCAAGTTATCTAAAGAAAAGCTACCATTTATTGTTATTTGGCCAGTTATGCTTCACATATCTCACTCTATGCACGAAATATTGAGCAAGGACCAAGTAACCAAGTTCCAAGCCAAGCAAATCTCGCTTGAAGCGAGCTCATCTCGCTTAAGCAAGTTCTTACCAGAGAGCAACCATCCAGCTTGTTGTTTTCTCGCTTCAAGCACGCTTTTGGGAAATCAGCATCTCGCTTAAAGCGACGATATCTCGCTTAAGCGAGATTTAGGCAGAGAGCACCAAGAGATCTCGCTTGTAGCTCGCTTCCAGGTCACTTAGAGCGAGATTCATCATTCAAGCAAGATAAGGCCCACATGGCAGCCTGCTAATGGTCAGATTGAGATTCTCATGGATCTCACTTCAAGCGAACCGTCACGAATTCAACCATACAAATAGCTTTCTATTCTCTTTCCAAAAAACTAACTACTGTTTTATTAGATTTTTCTGGTTTTAGAGAGAGAATAGAGCATTTTCTAGAGAGAAACACAAAGCAAGGTAGTTAGGAGTAGATTCAACCCAGGATTTGTTGAGAGATCATGGATCTAGGCATTGAATCTTCATCTATTCTTCTTCCTTTGCAAAGCTATCATAGACATATGTAGCTACATCTACCCTTGTGGATTTTGAGGTATTCAAACAAGCTATTATGTAATCTTTTGATCATTTAATATATGGTTCTATCTTATTTATTCAATATTGTTGTTATTCTTGTATTTAATGCTTTATTGAGATTCAAAATGATATTGACAAATACTTTTGGATCTAAGAAATAGAATAACAATCTATCTTAAGTTATCACTCTAGACATAGATGTTAATATTTAATAATCACTTTTAATCTAGAACTTAATGCTTTTGGGTCATTTAATCGGTTGGGAAATCATCGATTAAACGATCCAATCGACTTTGTGATTGTTTAAATGTTTGGGAAATCGACATTTAAATTATCCCTTAGAAATAACGATATCATTTGGACACGAATGATATTGTCGAGTGATTGTGTAATATCGTGTAAAAAGCTAGAATCCATTATTTGATCGATAGATTGCAGCTGTTACGCTTGGTTGATATCTCTGACCCCAAGCAAAATAGTTCTATCTCTACTCGTTTTACTTTTATGTTGAATAGTTCAAATAGTTTTACACAAACAAACAATTTATACCCAAATACTTAAGATGATATTTGTCGTTAAAATGCTTATGAGACACACCAATCCCTGCAGAAACGAACCTATTATATTCACGTGTAATTAGTTATATGACATGTAAAAATCTTACATCAAAGTGACTCCTTGAACCTTTGTAATTATATGTTGAATTATGCTTTAATATTGCATGTGAGGTTTGAGGGTGGTACATGAGGTTGGTTGTGGATTATATGGTAGAATGAGGTTGTATGTGGATTATCGACAGTTGAATATGGTTACTATTAAGAACAAGTATTCTTTTCCAAGGATAGACGATTTGATGGATCAGTTGGTTGGTGCGCAGGTGTTTAGTAAAATTGATTTGAGATCCGGAGATCAATATATAAGAGTGAAGTCAAAGGATATATCGAAGATTGCATTCCAAACTAGGCATGGTCACTATGAGTATTCTGTGATACCTTTATTATGGAATACAAGAATAGTATTTTCCATTCTTATTTGGATCAGTTTGTGGTGGTGTTCATAGACGATATCTTGGTGTATTCAAAGTCAGAGGAAGAGCATGTAGAGAATTTGAGCATTGTGTTGAAAACTTTGAAGGAGAAGAAGTTGTATGCTAAGTTGTCGAAGTGTGAGTTTTGGTTGCATGAAGTGAGTTTCCTTGGTCATGTTATTTCGAGACGTGGAATAGCGGTGAATCTGTCTAAGGTTGATGCGGTGTTGGAGTGGGAGACTCCTAAGTCAGTTTCGGAGATAAAAAATTTTCTTGGTTTGGCTAGTTACCACTGGAGGTTTATAGAAGTATTTTTTAAGTTGGCTTTATCTTTAACGCAGTTAACTCTCGTAGGGGTAAATATTTCTTTTGAGATGCTAAGTGTGAAGAGAGTTTCCAAGAGTTGAAGAAAAGGTTGACTTCATCTCCAGTTTTGATTTTGTTGAATGTGAATGAATCTTTTGTTGTGTATTGCGACGCGTCTAAGATGGGTTTGGGTGGAGGGCTTATGCATAATGGTGAAGTTGTGGCGTATGCTCCAAGGCAATTGAAAATTCATGAGAGGAATTACCCAACCCATGATTTTGAATTAGCAATAGTTGTGTTTGTGCTTAAGGTTTGGAGGCACTACTTGTATAATTCGAAGTTTGAACTGTTCAGTGATCACAAGAGTTTGAAATATTTGTTTGACCATAAGGAGTTGAATATGCGGCAGAGGAGATGATTAGAATTTTTGAAAGATTATGATTTATGTGACAATTTCATGAAAATTCAACATAACCTTTTTAGGGAACATGAAACATCCTTGAAATTAATACTGAATTTAAGAAAGTCATTAGAGTGAATAAATGATATGTAATTATGAAGTTGTGATATTTAATGATGTCTATATAATGATATGAAGAAAATTTGTAATATAAAGACGTCAATACTTGATTTACACATGATGATGAATTATGACATGTTGACTTGAAATTAGTTATACGATGATGATAAGGTGATGAATAATGGTTAAATTGGATATTAATATGTGAGTGAAATATTGATTAACTAATTGTGAGTGGCGAATTGTCTTATAAGCGAACTGGCTAGATGAAAAGATGTTGTTTATTGATGTGCTTATGATAACATGATGATGTTAATGTGATAAACATTATGATGAGAGAATAATGTGAATATTAGAATATATGATTACTTTGGTGATGATGAATTATTGATGTATGAATGTATTGATTTGATAATACAATGATGAGTTTGGTGTGGTTGTATATTATATAATGATGAGTTTATGGCGTTGTGCATTGTCGAGTCTATACTTAAAGTTCATGCATTCATATGTTCTATGCAAAGATGAGTATTTAAAGATGCATGATTTATTTGGTAACATACCTCCAAATTATGATGTAAGGATGAATTATTTAAAGATAAGGGATCACTTGGTAATATAGATCTGATATCCAAAATGGTACTACATGCATATAGAGTCATTCCTAGAACATTGCATGCATAAGAGTCTATGTGAGAGTCATGTATTTGATTATGTGAATGTATATGAAGATGTGTACATGGTTGTGTGTGCTTTTGGTGATATTTGTGTAATTGTGATGATGATGATATAATGTGAATAATGTGTAATCAACTTGATGAGAAGATAACTACGTGAATGCTTGGTGTATACTTGTGATGATCTTTTTGAAAGTTGTTATAGTCGTTAACGAGATGACATGTGAATATAGCATTTTAGGAGATGAATATGCGTATTGATATATGATTATTTGAAATCCTAAAGTAATATACTTGAGTTTGTACATTTTTTATGTTTAACGTGTATCTTACCCTCTAGTGGCTATTTGGTCGCCTACATCCTCGTGTTGTAGACATGGAGATTCAGGATGCTTGAGTAAACGAGTACCTAAGGACGCTTGAGGCCTTATCATTTTCTTATGCTTACATTTTTGGAGTCTTCATGGTCGTGCTTTGATTAGGGTGTCTATGAGTATATTTTTGTTTACTTTTGGATTTTATGTTGTTGAGGAACCCTTGAGTTCACCTATAATGATGTATTTGAGATTTATGAGATTATAACAGTATGAAGTTATGTGATGTATTTCCACTGCAACTGTTAATGTCTAAAATGATTCATAACTATGTTTTTATTAATGATGAAGTAGCACCTTGAACCTTTGTGATTATCTTTTGAATTATGCTTTAATATTGCATGTGGGGTTTGAGGGTGTTACACAACCACTTGCTCAACAATGACAAATCAATAGTTAAGGCTATGAAACATGGGAAAATCCAACTAAGTTGTTGGGTATTTGAGTATTGGCTTCATTATTGCTAAAACAAATACTCATGTATGATGTTGGATACAATGTTCCAACATCTTGGCACGGTTCAGTGTGCCTTGTTTATGTGGCTTGATTATCGCGAGTTTTATCTTTTTAAAGAAACCACACCTTATTTCTTGTTCACCAAGTAACATATTTTTGACCAGAATCAGTTGTGTGATTTATTCCTAAAGTATAAACAATATTTTAGGATCCCTTGGTGGTGTTGTTTGGCGGTTCCTAAAAATGTTCCTACATTTTAGGGGTTGCTATATTTGTTTCTAATTTGTTACGTGAGATCACTAAAGATTCTATGAAAATTTTATTCACGTGACTTGTGGTCCAATAGACTTGTGTTTCGAGAAGAAATCTATTTTTCAGATGGATATTTTTATTTGTGAAATATATTTTCAAAAGAGATTTTAGAAGATATATTTTTGAAGAATATTTGTGTCAATATATTTTTGAAAAGAATATTTGATACAAATATATGTTTAGCCTATGACGAAAAAGCTCATGTTGTTGAATGACTATATAAGGAAGACTCATACCCTAGTTTTATTCACCAATTCAATAGTATTGAATTGAGCCTTTTAGGGTTTCGATTGTGCTTTATTTGTGAGCCTCTCTTTGTATCACTTTGATGCATTGAGCATGACCTTTAGTTGACTTGTAATGGATCAAAACCATGGTTTTAAATAAGAGTCATTATTAGGGTTTTGTGTCCCTGTTATTTGTGTGTTCTTCTCTTGTATCGTTTGTGATGCAAGTCTAGGATTGTTTGTTATTTGTGAGTCTTTCTTGTATCACCTTGATACATGTTAATGATTGTTTATTTAGTTGTAACTCGTGTGCTACACCAAAGCTTTGAATCAAGGTTGTAGTTTGTGTTTGAAGGTAACTTCATCATTTTGTGTTTAAATTTGGTAATCACAGGGGCTGTGATTGATTGAGGGAAGTGAGATGGGATCTCAGATCTAGGAGTTCCTAGGTTGAAGTCAATATGGGTAGGTCCTAGGTTTAGAGTTGTAAACGAGGAGTTTGCTGATAAACTTAGAATAAGGACTACACTAGTGGATTTCCTTTCTGGCTTGGTAGCCCCCAGATGTAGGTGAGTTGTACCGAACTGGGTTAACAAACCGAATGTGCCTTTTACTTTTCTGTCCTTTATTTTTTCCTTGTTCTGTTTGTTTTCTGCTAGCTCGATGTTGAGACATCATACTCAACATTATGTTTGTATCTAATGTTGAAACATCGTATAAAACATCTGAAAGCTAACCCGCCAGAATTTCAGAAGCTATGTTATTGCCAAGGAAGAATGGAGGTTAAGTAAATTAGATTTTCGTCTGGCAAAGCTACCAACTCGACTAGCAAGTAAAGGCAGCCTAAAAAGTCTTAAAACTAAAAAACCCTCTAAAATATTATTGATTGAATAAAACTTATCTCTTAGGCTAAAACTGTTAAACTTGAATATGGAAATAACAAACCATAATGGGTCGAAAAATACCAAACTGAAAAGAAAACAAACAAATAATAAAAATAGGCTGAAATAATAAAATACTGCTAAATTACAAAGAAAACCTCCTACATCAGTTTCCTCCACCTCTGAAGAACTCTACCCCGAGTTCTGATTCTAATAAAGAGCTTTCCATTCATTGTTGACTCCTCCAATAAAAAGAGAATACCCTCCTGGATCCTATTGAAGAAATGTAGTAGCATGCTGAATAATTTCTAGATCTAGCATTTACATCTCATTATTACTAACATCAGTTGGAACCGTGTAAACAAAAGGACCTACTAGAACGTCATCAAAACCCTTAAGAGGTTCAAGAGTGTTAACAACTATAGACATTGTAGGTTTATTTCTTGGCATTGGCTTAAACATTGAAACCTTAAATTTAACATCTTTGTGTGGCTTAATCTATTGTTTATAATATGTCCTTGCAGACGGTAGGGTAGCAACAACTGAAGGGGATAAATTTGGTGCATGGGAAACAGGAAGAGAATTGCATCTTGACCTTGGAATTTCAGATATGGGGGCCATACTAGTAATCTTTGTAATGGTCTTAGATTCTGAATTAAGAAGGCTGCTTCTTTCACCATCTGCTACATTCACTTTTATTTTGAATCACAAAGCCTGCGAAAATCCTTTTGGTGATGATCCCCCTTTAGAGAAACTTTGAGAGTTGTCCTGAACCTTTCCACCAGCGGTGTTACCAAACCCTAAAGGTCTAGGTGGAACTTGAAGTGAAATATTTGGGCACCTCACATTAGCTCCACTATCTGATATTTCTGTGTTTAGCACGGTCTAAGTATCAGTCTCTTCAACCTCTGAACACGAATTTGAAATAATTCGATTCTTTTTAACTACAGATGCATCGTTTATTTTAGTTGTGTCATTATTAATGATGCTAAATATTTCATTGACTTTAACATTAAGATACCTTTGAATATACGTGATCAAACAAAATGTTTAACAATATCCTTAATCGTCTTACGCGAATTACCTGCCATTAGTGGAAGCATGTCTCAAAAGGTCGGTCAAGGAGTAATCTTTGTTGTAACAAAACGAACAACGATATATTGAATCATAGATTTTAAACTGGTAGTAATCATCCGTAAATTTGTTGTAATATTTACACTCATAGTATTCTAAATCATATTCATAGATATATTCTGATTTTTGGTACGTAACAATAGTATAGATGTTATTACGAACCCTAAAAACCGGTATTGGTTATCTTCCCCTGTTCGAATTGATTATGTTGTTGTCGCCGTTGTTGCGGTTGCGTTTGTTGCTGTTGTTGATGTGGTCAACCTTAGTTGTCAACGCCATTGTTGTTGTTTTCAACGCCACCATCTAATTTGTCAAAGCTTTGGCGTCCGCAATTAAACTGTTGATGGTCGCGGTTAAAGCTGCGACTTTCGTCACCGGTTGATCTCCCATGGTTGATCTTGTTAGGAAAAGAACAGGAGAAACCTACTTTGATACCAACTGACAAAGAACGGAATCGTAGGCTAGCAAGCGCCAAACCTAGATAAAAAAAAGAAACAAGTTTGCAAGCGACAAACTTGTGAAAATAAGGTTCCGGGATCCACCAGAAATTGAGAAAAACTCTCTATAATATTATTGGTTGAATAAAAGTTATCTCTTAGGTTACAACTGTTAAGCTTAAATAGGGAAATAACAAACCCTAATGGGCCGAAAAATAACAAATTGAAAAAGAAAAAAACAAGTAAAAATAGGTAGAAATCGTAAAATACTGTTAAATTACTGAGAAAACCTCCTACATAACTCTTTGTCTTCATCCATGTTGTCATATCCCATTATGAACATAAACAACTTTTCCAACTCCTTATAATAGCGACTTTCATCATTGATAAACATCAAAATAGTTTGTTATCACGTTACACTTATCCCCTCATAATGATCAAGAAATTGAGTGATTGCATTGCCTAATGATTCCAATAAGTGCCTATTTAAGATTTTATGGTTTTAAGTAGTTTTTAGTGTTAATTAATCATTTTGAACCAATAATGCTTGTTTTGGATGTTTGTTCATACAAGATGAAGAGTGGTTGTGGAGATATGGGAAGCTGCAACGTGGGTTAGAATTGCTTCGTTGAAGATTTGGAACGATGCAGCGCTCTGGATCGCTAGTCGGGTCGTACAACTAGTACAAACCTAGGGGACCACTTCTGCCATAACTTAAGGAGTAAGAATTATGAGCTAGCGTCAATGATTGGAGAATATGTCTGGAGTAGGTATGATAAGATAAGGGCAACTCATAGGGAAATGACTAAAGGGTACAACTTGTAGTGGTTAGCCTTGTACTTTAAAGGACAGCCATGTGTTGGTGTCAAGGGTTCAAAAATTTGTTAGTGAATTGGAGAGGCAAAGTTCCAGCTAAGGTTCGCAACTTTAGAGTTCCCACTTCATCCCATCTTCTCCATAGATGAGCATGAGTGTGAAACACTCCCAGTTGCCAGGAAGCCATAGAAAGTTATAGTTCCGCAGATCGTAGTAAAACTCTATCATAACTGAACTTTGAGTAGACCACATTTTTCACTTTGAAATTTCTAAATCTTTTTAATTGTTTTCCCAACCATTAACTTTTATTTTTACTTTTGTGAAAAATAATTATTTTATTTTCTTGCAAACAAGTTCTCTGTTGGATAGCAAGAGAGAGCTATAGCTCCCCCAGTCCTTGTGTCCCTGTGGGATCGCGGTATCTTTTTATGCTATAATTTGAACAATGTATACTTGCACTAAGTTTTTCCATCTTAAAATACTCATAGTGTTTTGGGAGACATCAATCATCTTATATTTCCTTGTCATCCTTATTATAAGCCAATATTCTTTTTTTTTTTTGTGGCTAAAGTGCACTTTTCGTCCCCTAAGTTTCAAATGTTGCGATTTTGACCCTCTATTAAAAAAATGAAAAATTTGGTCCCCCAAGAATTAGTCCATTTGCAATAGTGGCCCTTTTTAGCAGATCACTTGACCGAGTGACATGCCACGTGTGTAATTACTTATTTTAAAAAAATGCCACACATTAAATGGAAGAATTAAAAAAATGAAAAAACAAAATTAAAATGGAAGGGCATGTGATGTCTTAATGTAACAACAATATCCCCCCAACATCAATTGATACTTCACTCCTCTTTTAACTTGATCTCATTACCACCAACATCATCAATATCATCATTAACATCGGACATCAACATCATCATTAATATCGAACATAAAATTTAAATCACACCTTTAAAAATAAACATGAATGTGAGTGTTGTTTAAAGAGAGAAAGATAAAGCTTTGTTTTTAGAGAGAGATAAAAAGGAAGAAGAATCGGACACCGCCGCCACCGTTGGAGTCATCAATCGAAGATAGACGTTGCAGATATGAGGGATCAACGACAAAGAGTAGAATCTGAAAGGGTTTGTGAGATATGCCTATAAAGGAATTGAAGGAAAGGGTTGAATCTAGAAGAGTTTGTGATGTATCTATCTTTTTTGGCAAAATTACACTAAATATCATTTATCTTATTTATTTGTAACACATTAGTCCTATTATCTTTTTTTTTGTCCCATTTAGGTTTTTTAACTATTAAAATGTGCACAAGTTAATCCTTTTGGTCATTTTTCTATTAAAAAAATTATAAAATATTAATTTTATTAATAAATTTATTTTATAAAATATTTTTTAATAAAAATAAATAAATTCATAAACCATATGAATTTCCTCATCCTCGTATTAATCGTCTTCATCTTCTTCCTTAACTCAAAATTTCCTTAAATCAAAATTTTTTTCCAACCAAATACACTTTTAACTTAAATATTTTCACTTCCAACTTCTTCTAAACACAAAATTCAAAATCCCTAAATTTACCAAACCCGTAAATTTGGATTTGGATTTAAAAAAATAAAAAAAAACCCAAAATGGCAGTGAAGGTGTGGCTGGCCTGCAACAATAAGAAATTGTTCATACCATTGTATAGCACTAGTCCAAAATCCGAAAAGGTTAAGAATCTAAAAAGTTAAACAGCTAGCTCATGTGCACAATCGTTGTTAAGTTCACAACAAACCCGAAAATTAGTTTTCCATGAAACGTGATATATAAAGATTTGTGCATCATTTTAACTGCAAACAAACACCATTGCAATCAAATTTCATAGAAAACAAGAAACCCAGTAAAGAAGAAAAAGATATCAATGTCCTCACTTACTTTCCCATGATCTGGGTTTCTTTTTTTAAACTTAGGGTTTATAAAATTTGAGAATTTTGAATTTTATGTTTAGAAGAAGATGAAAGTGAAAATATTTAAGGAACTTAAAGGTGTATTATTTGGTTGGACAATTTTTTGATTTAAGGAAGAAGATGAAGATGATGAATGTATGAAGATGAAGATATGAAGAAGAGGATGGGTTTTTAAAAAATTCTGGGTGTTTTAAAAAAAGGAACACGAAAATTTATGTAATAATTTATTTTTGAAAGAAAAAAAATTGGATTTATTTTATTTTATGAAGATGATGAAGATTTAGAAAGGTTGAATGAAGTTGTTAAGAAGATGAATGAGATTAACGATGTTGTTGGGTTTGTGGAACCTCACGTGCCTCTCCTCCTACTTTTCATTTTTTTTTTTTCATTTTTTTAATTCAACAATTTAACGCCTGACATTTTTATTTTTTTAAATGGTTAATTACAAACGTGGTATGCCAAATAAGCGTTGACTCGGTCAAAATTGACAAAAAGATCAAAATTGCAAAGGGGTTAATTTTTAAAGGGCCAAATTATTCATTTTTTTTCTTCATAGAAGACCATAATCACAACTTTTGAAAACTTAGGAGGGAAAAGTGCATTTTAACCTTTATTTTTCCATGACCCATATTTTCTTTAACTTATCAGGTTGTACAAGATGAATTCTCTATTGGATTTTTTGTCCATTATGAGCGGTTAATGTACGTTTTTGCATTGACCTTGCTTCTATTGTAAAGTTGGATGAGCCAATATTCATGAAGTTATCCATACATTGATTATTCGAGAAAGCCTAACATTGATACTTAGATTAAACTGTAGTGGTGATAATAAATTGGTTTGAATTGCAAAATAAATTGGATAGAAGCAATTAATGAATTTATTTTCCAATTCAATCCAATTGGTCATCACCGCTGCAGTTTGATCTAAGTACCCATCCTTGGCTTTCCCGATTAATGAATGTAGGGATAATCTCATGAATACCGGCTCTTCTAATGATCAAGAAGCGCTTAACGATTCTGTTATTTCATAAAAAAAATCCAATGGACTATGGGGGTCCTCGTGATCTATTCTAGCAGCCAGGTCCATTGACACTAACTTGATCCATACTAACTTATAAAGACATCCAAGTAAAGAAAACGGTCTAAAATCTCCCAAAGATAGTGAAAATGAACACTTCTGCATGCAGACATAAATATGATAACTATATAAAATATTTTTCCACAAATTTTGCAAATATAATGGTTGTTTTCAATTCTTTTTACATGTTACAAGTGTACATACATGTCCTTAAATACATTATACGTGTGTGATTAGTGCTTTAGTTACAACTTACATGTGTTGATCACCTAGATCGAGATATTGTTCTAATTAATCAAGCTCAATTCATACAAATGGTTGGATAATCACTTAATTTTGCAGCTATGTTGGCAACTTCCTGTAGACAAAAAATCAATGAATTGAACATTGTTTTCCTTGTTCTTCAGTTCCATAACATCTTGATTGACTTCCTCATCATCTCTTCTAGCATTATCAGTTACTTCACTTTTATTGGAATCTACTTGAAGAAAATCATAGAACTCAATTGATTGACTTTTATCTACAATATCAAACAAACAAAATTAACATTTCCATTAGAAATTCACATTTCCAATAATATATATATATATATATATATATATATATATATATATAATTTCCATTAAAATTCATCTGAATATATTGTCCTCTAACTTTGATGCTTCATCCGTATTTTGTTTTAGTCAAAATGAAAGTTGCACTCATTTCTTCTTCCCACGTCTATTCTCTAATAAATGTGTGGTGAATAGTTTAGAGCTGGTTGGGATTTGATAGACTATATTATAGTAGTGGAGTTTGATCATATTTTTGCAACATGCAGGTTTTACTTTAGTTAAAAGGAAAATTGAGTTAGAAAGTTAGATATATTTTGGCTTGTTGCAACTTGGTCGTGGTTGTTATGAAATAGAATCATTTTTTAAGAGGGTATGAGGTAGATTGTAATAATGTGATGTGATTGCTTAAGTTCATTTTCTTTAGTCTTAGGGCTAGATTTTTTTTTTTGACTAATAATCTTAGGGCTAGTTGTTAATTAAGTAGGGAGGGTACAAATATTCGACTACTTTTTTTAGATTGTTTTGCTATCCCAGTGAATAACTTTGGTGGTCCATGTAATTGATTTAATGAGTTAGAAAAACCTATTGATCCTTTCTTTAATTTAATTTAATATAATTTTGATTGCAAAAGATGATGTTATAAATCCTTGATGCTATAGTATTAATTTTGGATTTGTATCACAATTTCAAACCATGATGTATCACAATTTCAAACCATGGCGTAACTGTATAAACATTATTTTATATTGAAGTCATATATAGGAAACATGAAAATTGATGTACCTTGAAGCATTGTGGAACAAGAATTTGGACCATGAAAGTGAAACTTGGGAAATTGGAAAGTGCTATGAGAGACTCGAGGATGATTATGCTTTTCATGATACTTCTCAACAAAAGAGTGGAGATTTGTTCTCTCAAAGTTTGTTTGATGATCATTTGGAGAGAAAATTGTGTGATGATCAAGAGGACCTTTTGCATAGATCTTATACCTTTCTCGACGAATCCTTGCCATCATCACATGCCAATGATTCTTAACAGCGTTATCAGTCCGTCCGGGGAAATGTCTAGCAATTACCGCCCATCTATTACCATGAATTCGATGAGAAGTTATAAGACGCTCTTCTTCTTCCTCTGTGAAAGGATTTCTGTTTATTCTTGGATCCAATTGATTGAACCATCTCAACCTACAACTTTTCCCTGATAAAATTCAAGACAAAATGAGCTTAATTTTATTTTTTTATTGAAGTAATAAAATATAAAAGACATAAGAGGCCTGAACCAATACAGCAGAGTCACAAAGTGAAAACTTATGAAAAGAAAAACCGGATTTATCCCAAGAAAGGAATGTGAGAATGATAATTTGGTGGTTGGGATGGAGGAGTTAAAGACTTTAGTTATAGGAAAGTCAGGAATATGAGAAAGATAACCTTATAATGTTGGATTAAATAATGTTTCTCATCTATTTATTTTTCACACCAAAACCCTTATATACCCACACAAGAAAATCTCTTTCACTATGCTGGATTCTCTCTATAATACCCAAATTATATTTCCGTCTCAATAAATCATTTACTTGATGTGTTAAAAAATGTAGAAGGGAGAAACCCAAATTATGTGCATGAGTGTAGGGGTAAGTGCAACCAAAAGCATGTGAAAACAAAATAAATCATTTTACTTGCACTTGTTATGCTCCCTACAAATTATTTTACATTTGTATATACAGTAAAAAATTATATTTCTTGATCTTTTAATCAAACCCTAAAAAAATGTTTAATCAATTAAATTTTTTTGACCAAATTTAATCAATAAATTAGTGATAATATACCGATACACAGCTAGAATCTGGCTATGTAACTTATATCACACAAATATTTTTCAAAATAAAAAACTTATATTACACACTAGTTCCTAATTTCCTCAAATTATGATCTAGCTGTGTATGTAATTCCAACAGAATTTTTCTAATATGAAGCTATTATATGTATCATATAAAACTTATTTATATTTTACAAAACTATTACAAATCTCTACCTAAGAGTTAAGTATGCTATCATTTTCTTGTATACATACTCGATGGTTGTTGAAATATTTTTTCTTGAATTTGTTTTTTTTTTTAACAATTTTTCTTGAATTTGTTATTTTTAGTTGAATGAATAATTAGAATAATTGAGTATATGATCATTAATTTTACCTGATCTTCCTCGGAGATTTTCAGCTATGGCGTTCCAATTATGAGGTCCATAGCTTTCCACCAACTCCCTAAGCTTCTCATCCTCAGATGGTCTCCAATGACCTCTACTACACATATTAATATATCTTCCTAGCTAAAAAAAACCACAACAAAATACACAAAACAAAGAAAGAAGAAGAAACCCTAATTCAAGAATAGGAATTATAATTAATTTCCCTATCCTCTCCACCTATAGTCCTCTCCCTCTTTCTTTGATCTATATGATCAACTCAAGGCTATATGAAAATTAACAATATATATCAAAGAAAAGTTGAAGATGAAAAGGGATATATATATATAAGAAAAGGTGAGAGAAACAAGCTAACAATATTGAAGACAAGAAGTGGAAAGAGACATGGGAAGAGAATATATGGTGGGGGAAGATGGGAAGTTTTCCGTTAGAGAGTGGGAAGAATATTGATGCAAACGTTTTGGCTAACAAACATATATACATATAGATATTTAGATAATATAATATAAATCTTTAGTATATATATTTATTTATATTTATACATATCTGATGAAAGAAAAGAGGTTGCTTAGAGAAGCCAATTTGGTTATGCTTTCAATGTCTTTACAAAGTTTCTAACCTACAACTTCTACTTATAACCCACCAAGCATGCATATTTTCCATATTTTATATATTTACTAATGAAATTTACACATATAACTATATATGATCATTATTTTTTTCAAATAGCCATGTCTTATATGTGAAATCAACCATGAATTACGTACGACACTTTGCTAGCATATATAATATTTACCGATGAGTCAATTATTGTAACATAAAATTCAACACGTGACACATAATATTTACTCATGAGTCATTTTTGCATGTGAATGCAAAATGTCATAAATTCAAGGAATTAAATCGAAAATGAAATGAGTTTGGTATTCTTGTTAGACTATGAATATTTGGAAGATGTATGTAGATGAAATAGATATGTTTTAGGTTTTGATTTGATAAAAACTTTCAGGCATAACTAACTACATTACTTAGCTTAGAATTCTTACAAGTGGACGTGGACTTGATACTGTTCCATTTATATTCCTCTTTGATTTAAAAATTACTGTGCCTTATGAGTCAAACATCTGGTCTCTACCCTCTACCTTCTGTATGTCTCTCAACTACTTAATGAGTAATGACAAAATTAAGAAAATACAATAAAATATTGTATTTATATAAATTATTCCTTCTAGATGGATTCTTGTTAAACTATATAGTACAAAATCTTAGGCAGTTTTTCAAACTTTTTATATTTATGCTTGTAAAAATATTGATAAGTTTTATATTGAAGATAAAAAAGTTAAATAAAAGAGAAAATAAGAGAACATAAGTGTGGATGTATATGATTTCTAATGAGACAAAAAAGTAAGTGAAATAGAGAGGAAATATGAGTTAAAACTTATGTCAGAGAACGAAAACGTGTGAAAGTTAACAATTTAAAAATAAAAAGAAGAAAAAAAAAGACAAATATATCATACTTCTCCTCAAGCTTTTGAAATAGTTTTCAAGAGAAGTTGGTGATGAAGGCTTGGGTTCTGATTGCATAATGGACCATAGCATCTAATGGAAAGGGTTTCTAAGAATTTCCTTTCTAAATCAATAAGATTTATGTAGGGTTTAAATTTAAATGCGATGACCTCAAGAATACCAATGCACAATGTTTGGATAAGACTTCAGCATCTTTCTTAGGAGATTGCATGCCTCAAATTATATGTTTTTCTCTATTGCTTTTGGGATTGACATTCCTCTTTTGTTTGATGAAGCAACAAAAAAATACAATTGTTGTGATTTCGGTCTCAAATCGAAACTTCACACCAATGAAATTTAGATTCGTTGAGCAAGTATCAATGTCAACCAAATCCAAAAGTAACCACAAGCAACAACAAGCTAGATCTAATCTAGAAACCAAGTGCATAGCAAAACCACAATTAAACCAAAGAATAAACAAGATAAAGAGAGTAAAAGAAAAGATAACAACACCAAGAAATGTTCACCAGTTCGGCCCAACTTGACCTACTATGGGGGAGAGATTGATCTCTCCAATCCATTATCAATGAGTTTTTACAAAGAGATACAAAATGAGTTACAAGAAATTAGCTTCAACAAGCTCACAAAGAACAACCCTAATTTCTACCCATTTTTTTAATCTCACCAATGAACAAGACACTCATGAATTTTCACTCTCCCAAGGTGTTTACAAAAGACTCTCCACTCATGTGTTTCCCATCCCCATGAATCTTCCCAAAAGGCACCAACCATTTTCCCAAGAGCTCCCTCTTTCGGTTCTCTAAGATTCACATCTTGAAGCTTTGAACCTCACCCAAAAACCCTCAACCTTTAGTATCTAAAACCCTAAAAGGTCCCTCCTTTGGTTTCCATGAGATTCTCCAAGCTTCCCCAACAAATGGGTCACGGAGTGCTTAAATAGTACACAGACACTGTCAAAATCGTGTCACAGTTGGTGCGTACGACCAACCTTATCCTAAAAATGTGCCCAGCAAGCCGAAAATCGTGTCACGATTGGATACCCTGCAAAACAACTCTCGACATTGCGAAATCGTGACACGCCTAGCAAATCGTGCATGTCATGATTTGCAACTTTCCCAAATCATAATTTGAAGGCATAAACAACAACAATTTTAGGTCACTTTGCTCGTGTGATGGTTGGTTGACATCAATATTTTTGAACAATTTCATGATCACGACTATAGTTGTCTACTAGAGTTGGAATTAATGGAAGGATATGGCTTTTCTTTGTGGACAAGAATAGCTTACATGATTAATTTTGAATACTGATGTACTAAATTGATCAAAACTTGAGGGTGATACACTTTCTATTGTTATTTGTGATCACTACTAGAGTTGTCTAATGAGTTGGCCCTGTTCAACCTACTCCAAGCTTGAGGGGTTCAACTATATGGATGAAACTTGTCCAATCCATGATAATATTACTTTTTTCATCATATTACTTTCTCGCGTGCCTTATTTTTTTTCAAATATATTCTTTGTTCGGATTATATAATCCGACCAAAAATATAGAAACTTTCGGATTATATAATCTAAATATTTGTATTGCCCATATTTTCAGAACAACGGTGGCGTATATTATTAAGATGACATAATTGAAAATGACAAAATAAAATAAATTTAAAAAGACAAACATGATACAAATTCTCATTTTATTGATTTATAAAGACTTTCATAGTACGTTTACAATAAAATCAAAACTTATTACACAAAATTGTTAAACACCTAATGCTAATTTATTAAATACGTACCTAATACTAAACTCGTGGTACAAGAAGATGGAGGAGGAGGAAGAAGAATATGGTGGGGGAAGGAGGTCGGGGTAAGATTTGTTTCCTTTCTAGGACGATGGAGACTTTGATGGCCAACCATACACCCTGGCAAATTGGTGCAAATTTGAAGAGCGAAGCCATGTCCTTTGATCGTTCATACAATCCATAAAATACTAGTAACCTTTTTGCATGAAAGATCGGCGGTGGAAGCGCATTGTAGAAGAAAAGAGAATGAGAGAATGTGAAATGATAAAATGAGAAATTGAGAAGGATTGATTGGTATTTATTGAGGGAATTTGTGAAGAATGAGTGCATAAAGCTTAACGGTCCATAAATGTGGGTAAAATATGTGGTAAAAGTGGTCTAAAAAGTCATTAAAACTGATAAAACCCAAAGCAAAACGTGTTTAATGAGTTACTCTTGATGAACAAGTAACCGTTCAAACACTGAACTAGTTCGGATTATTTAATTCGAACTCATACCATAAATGTTTGGATATATAATCCGAACTGGTTCAAAACTGTGTTAAAATTCGTACTTTATAGGGTGAGAAAGGGCTCTGCTTATATAATATGAACCTATTGAGTACAAGATTTTTCCTATGGTCCACATTGCACTAACAATTTCTGTGGACCACGAAGCACAAAAACTTATCTGAATTAGTGTGCATGTTTTCATATGTTGTAAACCAAACCAAAGATGGAGACTTTGATCATTGATATGAACACCCAACTACATGCAGTTTACTACAACGCGGGGAAACCCCATCTGTTTAGGATCCAAAATTATTTCACAATTTTCGGGTTGAAGGATCGGTTGGATCAAATCGATTTTCAACTCAACAATAAAGGCACAAGGAGGGTGGACGATTGATGTAGTATTATTCACTCGATCAAAAGTAAGTATTATATGTATCGTCTCCTCAGGGACAAGTGTCATATCACTGACCGTTCAACGCCAAATATCATTTTAAGTTAAAAGAGTAATTTGTTGTTTGTTTAAGCTAAGTTAACTATTTTGCGAAAGTAAAAGTTGAGATTCATAAGGCGTGAAACTTGTTAAGATTAGAGTTCCTTAATCAAGCATCACATATAACCTAATGATCGTATACGGATTCTAGCTTTTCTTTGATACTATCACGTATCCCTCGACAATATCATTTGTGTCCAAATAATATTGCGAAACCAATTATATCGTTCAATCATCGATTTCTCAAACTATTGAACGATTAAAGAGTCGATCATATCGTTTAATCGATGATTTCTCAATCTATTTAACGATCTGAAAGCATTAAGTTTGGATACAAAAGAGTGATTATCAAAACACTCATTCCATGTCTAGAATTTATGTTTTGATAGATGATTATTCTAAACCTAGATTCAAGAGTATTTTTCAATAGCAATTAAATCAAACATAAACAATAAATTGCAAGAATAATCTCAACATCAAATCAAATGCTAGAACCATATATTAAAAGATCAAAAGATTACACGTTTAGCAAGATTAAGTACCTTGAATCCCAACAATGGAGATTTAGCTACTCATTGTCATGGAAGCTTTGCAAGAATGAATTGAAAGAGAATGATTCATTACAAATTGTGATTTCTCAACAAAGGATGAAAAATCTACCTTCTATCACTCTCACTCTATGAAGAACAAGCCCTATCTCTCCCTCTAAGACTATTACTGAAAGTTATCTATCAGATTCTAAGATGTCCCAAATGAATGGGTCAAGTGGCTTTTATAGACTTTCCTGATATGCAACAACTCGCCTCGCGAGTAACTTCATTCACCATGGCGAGTTGAGGTTTCTTCACCATTGGGTTTGCGCCACGTCACTTCTGAGAAGTTTTGGCCGCCCTAACTCACCTCGCGAGTAAATTCATTTACCATTGTGGGCTTCTTCTCGCCTTGTGTTCGCCATGGCGAGTTGGAGGCGACAGATGATGAACTCTCTGTCAAGTGATCGCCTTGAGCTCGCCATTACAAGTTGGTGGCGAGTTTGTTGGTTGCTCGCCTTTCACTGCTCGCCATTGCGAGTTGGGGGAGAGTGGCTTGACTTTTGCCTCTTGTACTTTTTTCTTGGTTTTCCTTCCTTGCTTGGTGTCTTGAGTTCAATTCCTACACAAAAGGGGTAGAGTAACAAAAGCGCCTAAATTATATCATTGAAATACTACTTTCTAGCACTTATCAACGATGTTGATTATCAACGTCCATTGATCGACTCAGCCTAAAGAGTACATTTCAGCTAGTTGAAGCTCAAGAACGACAATGACGTAAAAAATCATGTTCTCGATATTTGGCCAATACAGTAATAAAGGAATGATCGAGTTGAACGTTTCTTTGGTCAGATTTTTCAATGATATTAAAAAAAAAAATTGATCTAGCTTAGGAACTACAAAGAAATCAGAGCTCTGATGAAGGAATGAGGCAAAAAAGTTAGTTTGGATGATTTGTTATGTTTTGTTTTAGGCTAAAATATGCTTTTGATCCCTGCAAATGTAGCGAATTTGGGTTTTGGAACCTGGTAAAAAAAAATTTGAAATCAATCCCTGCAGAAAAATTTGTTTTTTAAAAAGGTCCTTGGGCCCACTTTCTTGTTGACTTGGTCCATTTTTGCTTACATGGCACTTGACATTTGTGCAATAATGTTCCATGTGGCATGTACATGGATTTAAATAATTAAAAATAAAAATAATAAATCTAAAAATGTTTTTATTAATTTTTATATTAGTTTTCATTATTTTAAAATCATTAAAATAAAAAGGGGAAGAACTTGGCAATTGGCATCGCGTTTTATATTATCTTCTTCTTTAATCCAATATCTTCCTCCCTCTTCAATCTCTTCCTCTCGCCGGTGATTTCTATGGTGGCGCGTTCCCCAAAAAAATACTCGTTCTCCGGCATGAAAGCCACGCATTGAAGCGGTGAAGGGGTGAAAAATCAGGGAATGGTGGTGGAGGGAGAAGGATCTGGAAGGGCTTTTGAGGTGTTGGTGGGATGTAGGAATAAAAACATCACATGGTGAGCCTTAATTTTGAGGTAATTGCTTTTCATTTTTTCATTAATTTTGAGAAAGATTTGATTTTGAGTTTTAGGTTTGTATTTCTTGTAAGATCTGTTCATTTGATTTTATTGATTAGTGTTGTTGTTAGCGATGAAATTGTAAAATTTGTGTTAATTTTTGTATTTTGATTTTGTTTAGGTGAAAACAACCAATCCCAGGAAGTATGGTGGTTGAAACACATGAAAAAGGATTTTTCTTGTACACACTTTGAATGCTTGTGTTGAAACATGAGAAGATGAAGTGAAAAAAGAATTTTTCCCATGTATGCTGCATAGGAACAAAGATTGGTTTTGATTTAGTTTTAATTTTAAATTCAAATCATGGGATACCTTCAACTGGTGAACCGGTCGGGTTAATGAGGCATGGATAGAGACAGCGACACTAAGAATGATCGTTGCTGACAGTGGTGGTAGAAGAGAAGCAGCCCCAATGAAGTTGTTATTACCACCGCCATTGATGAAGTTGTGGTGGGGGGGGGGGGGGGGGGGGGAGGCAACGGTGGTGGTGTGTTGTTCGAGTTCTTCTTTCTCTTCTTTTCCGTCTTTACATCTTTTTATCCATATTTTGGATCAATTTTTGGATGAAGTATTGAATTTATGACATTGATGGTTGGAAGGGATGAAGATAATACAAACTATAATTTCCAATTGAGAATATTAATTAAATAAAAAATCTTATTTTTTTAATTTTTTATAAATATGTAAATGCCACGTGTACAGCTCATGCACAGCCAACATGTGCCAAGTCTGCATAAATGTGCCAAATCAGTAAGAAAATGGGCCCAAGGACCTTTTTAAAAAACAAAAAAATTTACAGGGATTGATTTCAAAAAAAAAAATTACCAGGGACTAAAACTCAAATTCGTTATATTTGCAGGGACCAAAGACATATTTTAGCCTTTGTTTTATTATGTATTTTACGTTGTTGAATTATGTTGTTTGATGTATTTGAGATTTTTATACTTAACGCATGTAAGTCATTGAAATTAAATTACTCATGTTAAAACTCGTACTTTGTAGGATCAAAGACAGTTTGAATTATATAATTTGAACTAGTTTTGTAAAGGATTTTTTATGTGGTCCACAATACACCGACAATCTATGTGGTCCACAATGCATAAGAACTTGTATAAATAGACGTGTTTGGTTCATTTGTTATAAAACACAACAAAGAACAATGATCTAGATCTTACTGCCGTGGCAATAGAAATATGTCAGTTGGCAAGGCAGCAAGATCTAACTAAAAAAAACAAACTATTGAAACATTTTTCCTTTCATCATTATTCTACAAATCTGAATACGAAGAGGTTTTTGTGAACTTGACCAAGTTGTCATGTCGATTGAAATATGTTGGTTTTCTTGTCAGCTGGATCAAGTTGAAAAACTCCTCTTGAAGCATATTCAATCCATCATCACTTGTCTTTTTTTTAGAGAATCATCACTTGTCTTATTATGTTGTTTTTATGATATCGAATGAATTATGTTGTTTACTTTTTTCCTGTGTTACTTACCCAAAATTAAGCTTAAACATTATCAGGAAAAGTTAAACTCATATACTCCGAAACGCTTATGAAATATTTGGTTTTTATAATTCCAACTGTCCCAGACTCTGGGAGGTGACATTACACCAAAGCTTTAGATGGTTTGTGTTGTATTTGATGCATTTTTTGTCAGTGTAGACACTGTAAACATTTCCTTTGACTGTAGTTACATTCTAAGATAGCTTTATATATATAATACCCTTGCATGCAACACCATATTTATTCTTCCTTCACTTCGCAACTATTTTATCATTTCCTTTCTCATTTTTTAATTAGGGGTGTTTTATGATACCATAATCATCTTTGAAATAAGCTCTCATACGATGACAACTCATACAATTCCTTAAATTGCTTTGCATATTTTTGTGGGGATTGTACGATGTAAGGGTAAATATATTGCACATTAACACTGAATATCAATTAAGTTCGAGTTTGGTTCCTTCAGTTTTTTTTCTAATCAGCATGATATCTTTGAAATAAGCCACCCATGAGAAGTGTAAAACGGGAGGCAATACAACGGATTCCAAAACTGGCCACCAAAAGAGGTAAGGAAAAAACATCCAACAAAAGAACTTCACACATCCACAAAACTCCCAAGTTCAAAGATTGCACTAATGAACCAACCAAAGAAAACTTGCCGCAACAGAAAAAACAGAGGAGGCACCTACAAAAATAGAACACTACTGAAGCCCAAGAAATAGCACCACTCCACTTACCAACACCACTTGATATACTTTATTGAATTCCAACACCATTCGTAAAATAAACACGACGAAATCCTTAATCTACTCAATGATCAATGCCAAGATAACAGCTTAATTTCTTCCGCAACGACATCGATATCCTTAAACTTATTATTAAAGACCCCCCCCCCAAGTTATTTTCCTCTAAATAACCCAAGTTATAGCATGTCAAATCAACCTATGGGACCTTTTGAGTAGCTTCGATCTCACTTAATCACTCCAACACTCCCAATGCACAAACAAATTATTTGGAATAACGAAATTCAAATTAAGCCAATAGAATACATTACGTCATGCAATGGATACAACATTACAATACAATAAAAGGTGGTTGATGTGTCCACATCATTACTGCACAATATGCAATTTATAAAGGCATTCGGGTTCAAAATAGTACGAACACAAGGTTTACCTTTGTTGGAATACAACCAAAGAGAATGGCCCAAGAGAAGCAATCATTCCTCTAACACCTTATAAGATGATCTAACCGGAAAAAAAATCATTTTGCATCTTGTATCCACCATCAAGCATCCTAATCACTCAAGAGTGACCAACAATTCATTAATTAAATCTTCTTCCCAATTGAAAAGAAGTCTCCAAACAAATGACCACCTTCCCACACCCTCCTTCAAAATCCAAAGGAGTCTCCAAACACTATAGCCTCTTTTTTAGAAGAAAGAGAGAAAATGAATACCTCACGGAGGAGGGAATTCCCAACCCACTTTTTCCTCCAAAAACATGTATGCATGCCATTGTCAACCTTTCTTAGCACCCCATTTTTTAACCAATTCATGCATGAATCTTCCTCGAATTTCAACAGATCCTTTCGCCACATTGAAGTGAACCTCGACCTTGTCACTTCTGGGATCCAAACTTCCCACCATTTCCAACACCATATTTATCAACTAGAATAATTTTCCATAATGCATGGTCATCTTTGATCAACCGTCATTTCCACTTTGCTAAGAGGCTCAAATTACACAAGAACACATTCTTTACTCCTAAACTTATCTTACTTCTAGGTTTTCACACCTTCGTCCACTTCACCGAACTAAGTTATCTCCCGCTCCCACCCCACCCCAAAGAAACTCTCTTTAGATTCGAACAATCAACATTTGAACCTTGGAATATAATTTCAAATCAAATATATATATATATATATATATATATATATATATAAGTTGGGATGAAATTCAAAACCAAATTAAAGAGGACAATTGTCCCTCCTAAAATCACGTTGTTGTTCCTGCAATAGTTCCCAAGTAGCCACTTTACTAGAGTTATCTCCCATCGGAAGCCCTAAGTACTTAAATGGAAAAAACCTTGCCTACAATTCAAAAAGCCACAAGCCATCTCCATAAAGATCGTTGATACATTGACACCAATCAACGAGCTCTTAAAGAAATTAACTTTTAGCCCCAGTGCCACTTAAAACCTGTCAACAAAACCTTCAAGGTCCAAATATTTTGTATTGTCGCATCCTCGATACAAAATGTATCATCTATATATTGAAGATGCAAAATAATAGTACCACCATGTATCACCTCAAAACCTTTGAACATATTCCTTTGCACTGCATTTGTCATCACTAGTAAGAAAAAAAATGGTGCAAATGAATCACCTTGCTTTAAACCCCTTTGAACACAAATTTCCTCCATAGGGATTTCATTTACAAGAATCAACATATTGTCACCAAAACTACAAGCTCGCATTGATAGATTTTTAGCAAGTGTACTGAAACTATCAATGTAGTAATATCAAGGTTTGTATCCACTAGGCCTGCATTAACTTTAATTCGGCAATAATTGTTATAATGTAAGGTGTGTAAAATTGGGTGGTTGTCCTAAGCGGTCGGTTTGATTGCATAAAAGTACGAAAACTTGTAAAGTTGTTCTGAAAATAATAGGAGAAACTATTTGGTAGACTGCACCTACATTATATGAATGTTTCTTTAGTTTTACGATGATTGACAAAAGTAACTCTGGTCAATCCCTTGAGTCAAAGTCCTCTGTTTATATTACAACCCCTAATTTTGTAGGTGGTCTAATATTCTTTGAAGGTTTTCAACGTGTTAACCTATTATCACAATTGAACGATTATCCATTCCTAGACTAACCGTGTTTAATTGAACAATCCAATTAGGTATAAGTTGAAAGCTATCGTTAATATTCATTCATACTTTTGAATTTTGTTTACATATGATCAGTATATAAAAAACATTAAGAACAATTGAATTGAATAAAACAAGATTGACATTCATATGCAATAGTGTTTTGCAGCCTATCAGGTTCAACTTAAATAAGACAATCCTAAACGCCCAAAATTGTGTCACGAAGAAGAAATCGTGACATGGTAGCCTTTAAAAAATCAAAATCCAACTTTGGCGCTCCTCCAAATCGTGCAACGGTTATGCAACCTCCACACAACTATGCTGGTAGTGACAAATCCAATTTCTGATTAGAAAATCGGGTCACGGTTGCAAAATCGTGAAACGATGCGATAAAATCAATTTCTTGTAGAATCTTGCTTTTTGTACCTCCATGCTGTCTAAAATTGCTACATATTCAATAAAAACATCTAAATAAGTATAAAAAACATGTAATGACAGCATATCATCATGCATCCACACCACTCATTTATCACATGAACCCACCCTTCATATCATATACTCCAAATAACCTCAATCAATGAAATCATATGCTTTCTCAAAATCAACTTTGAAAATCGTACATTCATGCTTCAACCTCTTAGTCAAATCTACAACTTCATTAACAATCAACACCCCTTCCATCAAGTGCCTCCCTTTCAAAAAAAATATATTATTGTGACATAGAAATTATTGAGTTCATTAATTTTTCTAATCTTCTGGTCAAGACCTTATAAAGAAATTTCCATAAAATTCTCAATAGATAGATGGGACAGTTATCCTTCAACGATAAATGGGCTTTAACCTTTGGAATCAACTTAACAAGGTAAGACAAGAAACTTTTAGGAAGCTTCTCATTAGCATGGTATTGAGCGAACATAACATGAATTTCATGCTTCGCACAAGATACTGAATTTACATGAAAATAGCATAATTAAATCCATACAGACCCGGACTTTTGTTACAAAAATTGTCCCTTACCACCACTATCTCCACCGTCGAGAAATGCACCACCTAAGCACAATTCTCATATTTGGAAATAGATGAGAAATGTACTTCATCCAAAGTTGGCCACATCCACGAAATATCTATCACTTGAGGAATAAAATAATCCACCACGATACACCTAAACTCGGTTGGAGAATCCACCGAGGATCCTTCCACTTTTAAAACTTTTAGAGAAT
Organism: Medicago arabica; assembly: GCA_946800305.1. Taxonomy (NCBI): domain Eukaryota; kingdom Viridiplantae; phylum Streptophyta; class Magnoliopsida; order Fabales; family Fabaceae; genus Medicago; species Medicago arabica. The sequence continues at coordinate 8,841,579 of OX326966.1, read as the reverse complement.
TTCTCTTAGCCTTTACTTTAACACGTTTAAGAAAAAACTTGGAATTCATATCATCCTCTTTCAACCTTAACAGTTGAAACATTAGTGCATCTTTACATTTTAATAGCCTCCACAGCTCTGCAGACTTAATCTTTCTAATTTCCACCTCTTCCAATGTCAACTTTCCATCACCTCACCGCTCACATCAAGGTTCACAATCTCCTCTGCCATCTTCAAGATTTTTGAAATATCCCTATACTCTTCTTTATGTAAAGCTTTGGGCTCTTCTTTCAAAAATTTGAGTTTATATTTCAACAAAACAACCATCCACCCTATCTTTCAAAAATAATAATTATTTCACCCTCCACACCTCTTCCACTAACTTTCTCTTGACTGTTCTTAAATTTTATATTAATTAAATTTATTACATTAACATTCAATATCGATTACATTTTTTTGCTAATAAATTATTTTATACAATAGGTAAAAGACACTTCAATTTAACATAATTGAAAAAACGGTAACAAATACATTTACAAGCAAGTCTCTAACTTGACAAAATAAAAGATATCCATTCATTCAAATTGATAGAGTACATCGATATAATGCGAATTCGCTAAAAACAAAAAGGATGAATCTGTGAACAGACTCACAACATCCAAGTTAATAGCATAAAATAACAAAGTACAAATGCCTACACATATGACTATATTTAAATCTCCGAAATAATCATGTCTCCGGATCTGCAACGTGGATGACGCCAAAGTCATTGATTGGATCTGCACTGGATCGAAGTTGATCTGACAATCTGAACCGATCAAATACCTGAGAGAAACAAGAAAAACAAACAATGTTGCATAAAGACGACAAACAAATCAACGTCGCACGAAGACGACGAAATCTCAAAATAAATAACAAAATAGATGTGAAAATCACTTATTTCAATAAAAGGGAAAGAGAAAAACGAGTTAGAGGGGTGATTTTGGGTCAAAAACTGACCCTAAATCGCCCATTTTGGTGGATGAAGAAGAAAAAATTAGGGTTTTAGTGACGGCTCATAAGAGAGAAAGGGAAAAGAGATGTCCTCTCTTATAAATAAGTCTTAATTATGAATATTTCAAAAATGCCTCCGACTATAGACCATCAAATAGGTCTTTAAGTTTATTATCATTATCATAAATGAAAAGTTGAAAATAGTAATAAGTGACTTATAAGAGGGTGTAGTTCGTCTAAAATAAACTAACAGAGGGTGAATTTGGCGAACAAAAACTAAGCAATTAATAGTATATTGAAATTGAAAGTTAAAGGCTTAAATGCACTTTTGGCCCCTTATATTTGTTGTCGTAGCAATTTTGACCCCCTAACAAAAACAATGCAATTTTGACCCCCTAATTTTCTCAACTATGTTGAGAAGCTGCCACGTGTCCCAAAAAATGGGCCAAAATCGCATCTTTTTGTAAAGATAACGGGTCAAAAAAGCATATTTCCCTAAAAATTAGGGGGTTAAAATTGCATTTTTTTGTTAGGGAGCCAAAATTGCTACGATGACAAACATAGGGGACCAAAAGTGCATTTAAGCCAAAATTAAAATGATCTTCAAGACAAATTTCATGTGTAAATGTGTTAATTATACTTGGTTGTCTCTCAGTGTTGATTTTGGCAATTTATGCGATATGAGGACTTTAGTTCTTGGGTTCGAATTCTGGTGTTGCCATTTAGAAAATAAGTCGGCCAATTTGAAATAATTTTTTTTTATAAATAGGTCATACAATTTAGGGACAGTATTATTTTTTTTAAAATAGATCGGTTATTTTGGGACAAATGAGTAGAATAGAAGAAGTAGTTTTCTTTTTATATTCAATATGGGTATATATATTTTTTCTTTTGAGAGGATTATTATGTGGGGTTTATTTGTTCTTCAATCACAAATCGACACACAATACAAACAGAATAGTTTTCAATTCAAATTAATTCGCATGGCATGTAAGAATTCGCGAGCAACATAAACAACGTAATACCAAGTCAAAGGAAAACAATACATGCATGTACCGGAAGAGAAAAAAACATTAATGCATAAGATTTCCCCTAAATTAAAAATTAATGTACATAAGTTTTGTCATTTTTTATTTCAAAAAAAAAAGTTTTGTCATTTTTTTGTCCTTGTGATAGTACACATTTAAGGCCTGCATTTTTAAATGGTCTAGCAATTACTTTAAAGCTCAGACGATAAAATATTGCAAGGATAATTGGCATGTTAGGGTACGAGTTTAAACTCGTAATTTTCAATTTCTCAGTGTTTAGTTGTGTGAGTTATACGACTAAATTTTTTATAACCCAAACAAAAATTAATTTACTAGAACTTCACAACAAAATAAAAAAGATTAGTGAAAATTATATAAGGAAGAAACATGTTTGGAAGTGTACAATAATTTTAAATATAGTAGTAGTATCATAATGAAAATAGATTGGTACCGTCTAAATGGTCAGTGATTTACACGGTTATATTATATCAAGATTTTTTTTTTGGCAAAGATTGTTATATCAAGATGGAACGATTAAGATTTTAACTTCTTATTTATAAAAGTCAGGATGTGAGATAAATATATATTTATCCAACAATTAAGATAAAGATTAAATTTCTTTCAAAAAAAAAAAAAAAGATAAAGATTAAAGTCTAGAGATTAAAACATGACTAACTCATTTGGTTGAGACTAATGGGCTAAAGGGGTTAGAGAGTTGAAGGGTCATAGTTTAATCAGGACAAGAGAAAAAATACTACTATAAAAATTAACATGAAAACAATAATTAACATATTATTTCCTGAAAAAAAAATTAACATATTATTTATCATTAAAAAAAATTGATATGCATGTACCCAAAAAAAAAACTTATATGCTTACGTCAATGACCGAAACAATAGAGATCTGAATTCTATTTTTAAGATATGATATGATGAATTTAAAGTAATTAATTTTTAAAAAAATTGAGGAGAAAAAAATTATGATTAATAGATGCTAGTGACCATTAACATTAATTCTAAAATTTTGTAATTATCATTAATTATAAAATGTTTTTTTGTCATATCTAATGAAGACATTAATTCTGTTATATTAAATGAGGGCAAAATCATTGTTGACCTAACTTTCTTTCCCTAATTGCACATTTATTACTTGTTTAAAAAGCGAGCGAAAACTTTCAACCACCATCTATCTATCTACCTCAAATATTGGTAAGTGTCATTGCTAACTCTGCCGTTTTCTTCAACTGTGAACAAAATCTCATCACCTTCCTCATTGATGACACACACAGACAGACAGCACAAGAAATAGTTAATGTGTTCTTTGTTTACTAGAGTACTACATGGTCTTAATAAAGAGAATTCAAATATAATGAATCTATTATTGAGACGCAACTATTGTATATAGTAGTAGTGTAAGAAACACAATATAATTTACACTACATATATAGGGAATTAATGGTTGAATCTCAATTATAAAAGATACTAATATTTAATATCCGACACGAAAAATTATAAAAGATACTCATATTTACAAACTTATGCAAAGTAATATAGTTGATGAAACCATAACATAACTAACATGCGTCCATGAGACACTAGTTGGGAAAACAAAAAAAGATAGTTTTAAAAGAGCACTTTTACAACTTTTTTTTTTTACAAAATCAATTTTTAACTAGGCCTCATGAGTACTTGTTGGCATTTTCATATATATATATATATATATATATATATATATATATATATATATATATATGGTTTGGCTAGAAGATACATTTTATGAAGACGTCTTTTAGCAAGATATTTTATGGACATTTGTTAAAAAGACACCAACTAATTTTTATGAAGGTGTTTTTTAGCAAGTTATAACTAAAAAGTGGATAATCGTACTTTGAAGTGTGGATTGTTAAAAGACATCTTCATGAATGTTTTCTAGCAAAACTCATATATATATATATATATATATATATATATATATATATATATTGGATTACACACATAAGATATAGGGAATGTTACATATTTTCAATTAAACTTAGGGAAGATAAGCATATAATATCCATGAGGATAAAAGTTTGACTTTGTAACAAAATTTAATCCAAATATAAAATGATCACGTATATCACTTTAATTAATAATAGTTCTCTCTCAGGTTGTTCATGGGTTGGGTCAACCCATAAAACCCACCTAAAAAATCCAAAAAAATGGGTTGGGTTGGGTAATTGGATGAGTATGGTTTCAAAAAGTGGAAAACTCATAAAAATAAATGGGTTTCGGGTAAAACCAGACTTAAACCCAAAAAACCCACTTACCCAATAATGTTAATATTTTTTATCTTTATTTTCATAGAGTAGAAGAAAGTTATATTTCCAAAACATACACATTGTACCATATATATTGAAAATCAAAACATACTAGAGTTACAAATTAATATGTTGCACTTTTTGGTTATTTTGATACTAATGCAACTTTATGTCATGCAACTTTATTTTTTGCAAGTATTTTATGATGGAGTTTATTATTTGATATTCTTTGATGCATAAAATTATAGTAAAACAAGTTAAACAATTTTTTTAAGAAAATTAAAAAGTAGAGTACTATATTAAAACAAAATTACGAGGACTTGTTATTTAGTCATTTAATATTAAAAAATAGAAAAATAAGTTGGGTAACCCATTATCAAATCCAACTCAACTCAAAAATTAGTGGGTTTGCCCAAACCCACCAAATAATATAACGGGTGGTTATTTTACCTCACCCAAACCGAAGTACCATATTTGGTTTGGTTTTGGGTTTGGCCAAACCCAACCCAAACCCATCCACGAACACCCCTAATTCTCTCTTCTCTAATTTTTTTTTCTTAGAAAAAGATAAACATATTTTCATGCATTCACATAGATTCATCCATTTGATCTTAATTGGTTAGTCCATAATCCGATTATATAAAATGAATCTAAAATGTAAAATTTTGATATGGACAGTTCGAGTAAGATCAAACTATCCATATTCGCAACAACATAGATACACAATCCAAATTTATATATTTCATGTACAGAGTACATAATTGAATGTTCACCTATTTCACCTACTTTTCTTGTGAATGATAGCAATTTTACTGTTACTACTGCCTGTTGGAAATTAGTTTTGGTAGTACCAGAACTTCAATTCTCTTGTACTTGCATAATCCAAAAATATGATTAAAATAATATTATTCTATAGTTTGTTTTTTGTGATATTCTCTCCTAACAAGGAAACTAACTCATCAACAAACATAACTACCAAATTGATAGCAAAACCTTTCCTCTTAATTAATCATGCTTCTCTTTCATTCCAACCAATTAACAAACTCTAATTTCAGGTCAATGTAATGCTTATATGGTAAAGCTGGTTGATCAACTAAATACTATCTGTTGTGAGTTGAGACCCTTTGGTGAATTGTTTGGAAGAGAATAATTCATGTACTTTAAATGAACATTGGCATGACCTACCAGTAGAAAATACCAACTTTATTAATTCCAACCTTAAAAATTTCATAAAATAGTCTAAACATTGAACAAGAATAAAAGTTGATTAGTTTTTTTTTTTACAAGTTATCATACGTGTGCAACTGCAAATACTAATTTTATAGTCGAATAGGACCATAATTGGCGGGAAAGCCATCTCTCAATAATTTTAATGTTGTTGAAATTTTTCATGGGAAAAATTCGAACTTAAAATTTTGATTAAACCGAAAGAGGCCCGAAACATCTCATTCTAATGTAAAGCTGAATAGATTTGAATAACAACAAAAGGTTTTCATTACTTTATAAAAATAAAAAATTAGTGAAAAGTTAATTAATTCTTTTAACGACAAATGTTAGTAATTATTTATTACTTCTTTGTCTTGGTTTGAACCAAAGATCTCCAACTCCTTATCGCTTAACTCAAACAAGTTGAGCTACTTAATTACTAATAACTAATAGGAGAGGATATATTTTCTTGAAATAAGTTTCATTGTCCCTTGATTGGTTTAGATGTTCTGATATGATGCAGTCACCTACATTTGGAAAAAGGTTCTGTTTTAGGAGGTTATAACTACCTGTCAACTGTACAATGCTGAAATGTGAAAACCAACTTCTTTTTTTATGACAATGAAAACTAGCTTTTCTAATGCTCCAAGGAATTACTTTTAGATACAAATATACCTCCAAACAAGAAAGGTGTACCTACCTATCTTATATCTAATAGATACTCAAATTTTCTAACTTCTTACTTTTCTAATTCCATTTTTAGGATTACATAATCCAACAATGTCATAGCCATCTCTTTCAATTTCTATATTGATGCATTTAAAATTTAATTGCTAGTAAAGTTATTTCAGACTAGTTTGGGAGTATAATCAATCTTGAATGCACTACTTTGAGTGCAACTCACTTATAAGCTTATGGATATTAGGTATAGGACAGAGATATATAAATGTCCTTGTTGAGCATGTTTACATTTGGTATGTCTATAGAACATGACAGTAATATAACATCTTATAAATTCACATTGTAAACTAAAAGACTCAAATTTTAGCCTCGAACTTATGTGCATGGATTAAAAAAAAGACATGTGAATGCAACGCATACACAATTGAGATCACACTGTTGAAAAGTGACCAAAATTCATGTTTTCAGGAAAGCCAAAATCTGTGGCCGAAATTGGCAAATCGGCACCCGGAATTGCTCAGCATTTTGAGACTTTTTTCCGGCAATTTTCGGTGGCCGAAGGAGGAAAATCGACGGCCGATTTTGCGTAACAGCAGAAAAACATAAACGCATTTTTGTGGATTTATTTTCTATATCTATTCATAGCTTGTCTCAAATAAGAGAAAGAAATAAAACAAAAATATTCATAGATATTTACGATATGTTCCTTATGGTAACTGGGTTCATGAATTATGGTCAACAAACAGTCCGAGCTGCAAGGTACATTGGTCAAAGTTTCATGATTATCTTATCTCACGCAATTCGTTTACCTGTAACTATTCAATATCCTTATGAAAAATTAATCACATCGGAACGTTTCCGCGGTCGAATCCATTTTGAATTTGATAAATGCATTGCTTGTGAAGTATGTGTTCGTGTATGTCCTATAGATTTACCCGTTGTTGATTGGAAACTGGAAACGGATATTCGAAAGAAACGATTGCTAAATTACAGTATTGATTTCGGAATCTGTATTTTTTGTGGTAACTGTATTGAGTATTGCCCAACAAACTGTTTATCAATGACTGAAGAATATGAACTTTCAACTTATGATCGTCACGAATTGAACTATAATCAAATTGCTTTGGGTCGTTTACCAATGTCAGTAATTGATGATTATACAATTCGAACAATTCAAATAAAAAAAGAGAATTTTTATAATTAAAAATTAATTATTTTTATTCTTATATTTTATTCTTCTAAAATAAATATAAAATAAAAAAGAAAATCAGAATAGTATAGAATATATATATATATATATATATATATATATATATATATATAACATTATTTGTAACAGTTCTTTACTTGGGCGGTTCAAATATCTCTATTCCGTACATATTCGTTTCGGAGTTTTTTGAAATCCATAAAACATATGGAGTTTTTGGAACTACAATTGATCTCTTTATTACATTAGCTAAAACTTATTTTTTCTTATTCGTTTCTATCATAACAAGATGGTCTTTGTCTAGGCTAAGAATGGATCAATTATTAAATCTTGGATAGAAATTTCTTTTACCTATTTCTCTCGGTAATCTTTATTAACAACTTCGTCTCCGGGATTTGTTCCATTTTTTTAGGGGTGCTTTCACCGTAAATATAAACCTTATATCAGATGAAAAGTGTGTAGAAAAACAAGGTTTAGAAGCCAACCTAAAACTAGAGAATTTCTCTTGGCAACAAACACTAGGGTTAGGATTGTTTTGATTCACCTTTAACGAAACATTGTCAGGATTGAGTCTCTTGGTCAGAGGAAGAGATTGACACTTGGGTAGAATTAGGTTTGAAGACTAATTCTTGTAATCCTCAATATCTCTCTGTAAAGAAACTCATCATATTATAGTGGAACAGATAACTGCTTTCTCCCCATAGTAGGTCAATATTGGACCGAACTAGGTAAACAGATTCTTTGTGTTCTCATTTTTCCTTTATCTCTTGTCGTTTATTTTTGCTTGAATTATATTGTCACCCACTTGATTTGATTGCTTGATTTATTAGCTCCACACATCAAGTATTGTTATTGGTGTGATTTTTGCAACGAATTCACAACAAACTCATTAGATTTCTGCAATATTGAAGTTTGGTGGTTTGTACGATACTCATTTTTAATTGTCACTCTGACTTCTTTTTTCTGTATCAAAATAATTGTCGTTTCAGAATATACGATATTTATTATTTTTTCCAATAATATATATTGTATTTCACTTAACTTTAACTATAATTATTCAAATTTATCATTGTGGTGCTTCACGTCACTAAGTGTATGTCTACTATTCATATAGTTTAAAATAAAAATAAAAAATTTGAAGAAATCAAAATGAATTATATATACCACATCAAACAGTAGTTCCTAAGCACAAGGAGTGCCTAAGAGACTACTAGAAACGTACAATAACAGTTACAACCAAGCAGAGGAAAAACAAAAAAAAAACAGATTAGCCAATACCCAAACAACCTAAAGGGCTTGACCACCACCTCTGCGTACCAAAAACAAACACAGCCTGTTTGGCTTTCAACCAGCCTAAAGCTAACAGTTTAACTTTGTCTAACAGACTCGGAACACTCAAAATACTATTGTTGAACAAACAGTTATTGTGATCATTCCACAACACCCAAGTAACCAAGAGCCAGATGAGCTGCATAAAAGACCTTATAGCTTTACCAACTCCAGCCAACTGAACAAACAGAACAAAATGATCTGCAATCACATTAGAATCCGCCCAATCGACACCGATCCACCCGCGCACCAGCTGCCATAAAGATGCGGCCGTAGAACAAGATAAGAATAAATGCCCAGCCGTCTCCACGTGTCCGCAACCAGAACCACAAAAAGTCGCGTCCGCAAGAATAACACCCCGCCAAGCCAAGTTAGCTTTCGTTGGGAGCCTATCCTGAAGAAGCCTCCAGGCAAAAACCGAAACCTTCACAGGAACCTGAGAATGCCACACCAACTCCGCAGGTGGACCTACCGGAGAAACATCACCAACTGTCAGCAAGTCATAAGCTCCCCTCACGGAGTAACCCTCTGCACGATCGGGGAGCCACTCCCAAGTATCTGAAACATTAGAAACCAGAGAAACATCAAGCAGTAACGCCCTACATTCCTCTAATAAAACCTCCTCCCAAGCCCACAGCCTCCGCCTCCAGCACCAGCCCTCCCCATCCGACCCCAAGCCTCTAGCAAACAAAGTAGCCACAGAGATAGATTTGTTCTCAGCCAGATCAAATAAGCGAGGAAAACACTCGCAGAGCGGGGATCCCCCCAACCACCTATGAGACCAAAAAGACGTCGATGTCCCATCACCAACCCTCCGCCTAACACTATCACCGAACCACCCTCCACCTACAACCCCATCCCCATCACGAATCCTGCCAACCTCCCTCCACCAAGAAGACACACTCCGGCCCCCCACCTCCAACCTCCCACCTATTTCGCCATAACGGGCGACTAAAACATTAAACCACAAACCTTCCTTATCCACCAACATCCTCCAACACCATTTACCTATAAGAGCTACATTAAACTCCTTTAACCTCCTCACCCCCAAACCTCCATATTTCTTTTTAGAACACAAAGTCTGCCAACCAATCCAAGAAATTTTTCGACTATCCTCACTCCCACCCCAAAAGAAATTATTCAATAAAGATTCAATGGAAGAGATTATACCTGCTGGAGCTTTGAAGAAGGAAAGAGCATAGACAGACAGAGAAGTTAGAACAGATTTGAGAAGAATTAGGCGGCCACCGAAAGAGAGAAATCTGTTGTTCCAACCCGACAATCTAGCTTTAACCCGATTCACAATAGGTTCCCAAAACTTGAGCCTCCGCGGATTACCACCTATAGGAAGACCTAGAATATACGTAAAATAAAAAATGGTTAACATTTAAATTGTATTTGGCTCTGTGGGGGCCGAAATCTGATTTTAAATGAACTGACTTTGTAAAGTTAATTTTGATTAAGAAATTGTGAAGTTAATTGCATTTTAGTTAAATGTAGATTGACTGCAAATTGGATTGTGTTGATTTTTTTACGTAAAAGTGGAAATAACAATAAATTTAAGTGTAAAAGTATATTTTGAGTAAAAGGCTATCAATTTTAAAGGCAAAATCAATTTCAATCGACGTGTTAAATGAATTTTGTGTTTTTAGAAACTTTTTTAGCATTGTCTACTGTGAAACCAAATACACCCTAATTTTATTTTCAATCTGATTTTCTAACAAAAAGTGACATGAAGCACCTCAATAATGATGCAATCATTATAAAGATATCTTTCCCAATACATATATGGAGATCCACTATTCCTTTTGTTGTTCAAGTAGTGGAATTTATCAATAGGATGTGGAAAATGAACTCTCCACCATGACCTTATCTTTCGGCTTAAGTGTTTCTGTGATGCAAAGATCTCTTAGTGTGTAGGTTTGGATGATGTAACATTTTATCATATACAAATTAGACTACTTTAAAATATGTTTCTTTGTAACAGTCCATCTAGATAATCATGCTGATAAAAGGTTTATATTAGTCCCTTATATAAAAAAAAAAAAGTGCAAATAGATTTTTGTTTAATTGATATCACATTAGTCCTTTTCATATCCATCAAAGACTAAGAACGTTAACTACAACATACATAGCATGTAAGAATGTGTCATCTTCTTCCCACTTTACCAATTCCCCGGTAAATCAAAATTAGGTTTCGTTGGAACCCATTTTTCCTCAAATTCTTCAACCTAAATTAGAGATTGCAACTAATCTTCTTCTCCTTTGAGCTAATATGTCAAATTCACGGGGTTTCTCATCAGCTTCCTTTTTGAAATCGATGAACCATGATGCAAAGGATAGGTATAACACAAATTCGCATGAATCTATAACGAGGATTTATAATGCCTTACATGTAAACATTGATTCATTCATTTTTTACCAAAAAAAAAAAATCAAATGTAAATTACCCCTAAAACTAAAATTATAAAAAAAATAATAATAATAATACAACTATACCAACTAAAATGTATATTAATAGCACTATGATTACTAACTTGTGAATTTGTTGAAGAAATTTGAATGATTTTGAGATTGGGTAATTTTGGTATAGATTTTGAGAGAGTTTGATAATTGAGAGAGTGACAATTGATGAGAGAGTATCTGAAAAAGTTGATGTTACCTTGAATTTGTACTAGAATCGCAGCGGTAGTTAACTGTAGTTGGGAAAACAACCGACGGTAATTAACTACCGATGACCTCAATTGGCGGTAGTAAACTACCAATATGCCCTTAAGACAGTGTTGCATACAGCATTTCTAGCATTTGAAAATGGATTTTTATATTTAAAAAAAAATACATTCATTCAATCATTTTCTCATCCAACCATACATTCATTCAATTAAATTATGTAACCAAAAAAGAATTTTAACACGATAAATTTAACACGTTAGAAATTAGATAATGACCAAAATGTTATAAAATTAAAATAAGTGTGAATATGTCATAAGGGTACATCAGCAAAGTCAAAATGTTCATAAAGTGAAATAAATATCAACGCTGCCTATGCTGCCTCTGCCCCATCTGCCTGTAGTGCCTGGCAATAGAGTAAGTCAAGGTTGGCCGACCAGTACTGCTGATCTGACTCGAGACCTATAGTATATTATCTCTACTCAGCTCGTCGCTGCTAGCCAACGCCCCATCTGCCATATGAACGTAGTCCCTGATGAGCTCCAATGTGTCACGCATCTCTCTAGCATGCTCCTTCTTTATAAGTTGCTCCTGGTTCGCCAGGCTGGGAGGAGATCCGTCATCAGGTGGCAAAATCTTCAGGTAAGACACCATGGCATACAAAGCCATATAGCCAGAGACATGTTACCATGGTCTATCAGCCCTCGATCCCCACTGATCCTCATCAATGAAATACACACGCTAGTCCAAAAAAAACATGTACCACCTTATCTATAGGAATAGGCTGCATAAACGATGAATGTCTGGGGATGTTCTGCCGATACTTGTACTGCCTCTTCACCCGCTCAGGCAAGTGACGGTACACCCTTCTGCTTTCCGCAAAGCACCCATCAAGAGTAAGTATATATCTCCTAAATGGAATGGTCTCCCTTTAGTCGTGGTAGGTACAACACCAGACATCATCAACCTCCAACTGATCCAACGAAAAGCGGTAATGATGCACATCAGCATACCCCTTGATAGGGAGGCATCTCCCGGCACATGGCATATATGGTTTTTAAGTCTTACTCTTCCTCCTTAGGTAAGGACGTGGCAAATGCTCTAAAATCCATCCCTGCGGAGAACAAAAGCACAATAATAATCGAATTAAATCCTAGATTAAATAGATCAGAAAAAATAATCTAATTAAATCCTAAATTAAAATTGGGAATTTGGGATTTTATAACAATAAGGAAACTACAATTGTAATCAAATAAAATAATCACCATTGAATTAAAATTGCAATGAAACAACGATTTTTGTATCAGGACTGCTTTGAATGAAAAAGAAACTAAAAACGTAGATTACAATAAGCTAATAAGTTGTTTCTAAATTGCTGAATTTCTCTCCCAAAAGCTTGGTCTCTTCAACTAGTTCATCAAGTCTATTTATAGGAAAAAAGTGCTTCTGATCATGTTCCAAATAGTGGAGATTATGGAGGAAGTGAGAAAACTGATTCTGAAATGAGAGAAGAAATATTCAACTTGACTCCATGTGTTGACTTTCCATCTAACCTTGTTTACATTTTAACCTTTTTTTGTCCCTTTTTTCACCATTTTCTTCATTTTGACGCACAAGAACATTTAATCGACATATACCTGAAATAGACACACAATACCAGCATAACAATGCAAAAATCTAATAAATCAAGATCGAAACATATGTAAGTCGAGTCAAAATAATAGTGCGTTTTACGTGTTATCAGCTACCTGTGATCTCTCTACACCTACCGGGTTCCTACGCCTTCCCCTCTTAGGACTACGCGGGTTTGCCGCTTGTCACTCTTTCCTATAACTACCCGTCATACCATGTTTACCACACCGCATCCTACGCTCGTCCTCAGACATATATGTGCAAAACAAACGCAAAAAAAAGCAATGAATTACTCATTTGGGCATTTCATCAAACACCTTGTGTGCATTTCATAAAACTACAAAACACAACCAAATTAAACCTAAACATACTCTAAACAACAACGCCAACAACAACATTCCATTATAACATCATAATCCAACAAAATAATTGATTTTCATACTAAACCTAAACACTAACATTTTGCTACCCTATACAAACTACATTGCATGTAAATAGGATTAAGATGACTTACTTGTAATTATGTTGAAGAAATGTGGATGATTTTCGAGCAAATTAAACTTTGGTGGCTTTGGTAGAAATTTGAGCATGCAAGGTTTTGAAGTCTGTAACTAGAAAATGGAGTTTATGTGTTGTTTTAATTTCAGGTCACATCGGTAGTTAACTGAAGCTGAGGGTATTTCAATATTTTCCATGTATTTTTAGGAAAGAATTTATGCAAGAAAAGCAACTTTCATTTTGATTAGGATTGGATCCCAAAGCCCAATCCACCTCTTTTTGAAAATTGCTATTCTCCAATCATGTTTTCCTTGCTCCCAACTGGATTTTTCTCACAAATTCTTTCAATAATATATTTGACGGATTATATTATAGGGTTAAATATGTTTTAGTCCCTATAAATATACCAATTTTTTGTTTTAGTCCTTTTAAAATTTTCCTTTAACTTTTAGCCCCTATAAAATTTTCAATTACCACTTTTGGTTCCTATTTTTAAGTTTATTTTTGTATTTTTAAATAAAATTGTGCAAAAATGTGTATAATATTGTAAAAATAATTCCCAAAAAAATTAGAATTTTTTAACAAAACACAAATTAAATATGAATTTTTAACCTTCAAAAATATAATAATTGATATTAAATTCATGTTTTGTTAAAAAATTCTAATTTCTTTTTGGAGAGATTCTTATAATATTATGAATTTTTCTGTAAAATTTCATTCATAAATAGGAAATCTACGTATGAGTTTAATTTAAAAGAGAGACCAAAAATGAAGATGAAATTTTTTTAAGGGACTAAAAGTTGACGAAATTTCTTAAAGGGATTAAAACGAAAAATTTACGTGTATATATAAGGACAAAAAAACATATTAATCCCTATATTACACTATTCTTTGGTTTTTATTTGTTTATTCCAAAACCATTCACACGTGTTTTTCCATGGCGTGGATTAGTGACAATGGAAAGCAGACCTTATACCATTAGTGAGGCATGTGAGTTAGTCATATGGAATGCAGTGACCGGGGTGTAATAGAGTGGTCACTTCTAACTTCAACTTGTTGAAAACAAAATCAGCTTGAGTTAACTCACGTGAGCAAAACTTGACTCTCATTCAACGTGAATTAGTTAATTCATGCAGCGTATAATACTTGTGTAACCTAAGTTAAACAAGAGCATGTTCCAAAATGTGAGTTCAGATATGCTCTATTTAACATGAGCTTCATTTAATACATTTAAGGTTTGGATGCAAGACATGTGTAAAAAAAATAATGAAGGGTTGAGATTTTAAATTTTAAAAGTATTATTTTAATAAAAAAAATGCAATTTCTATTCATTCAGCTCCCCTTTTCCGATTACTGCGATCTCAGTCTTCTTCTCCTCTCCTCTCATCGCCACCCACCACCACCTATATCGCCGCACGCCACTGCCCTCTTATTGAACAAAAACTTACCGGAGTTCGTCGTTAACCGCCGTTAACATTGAGAAGGTCCGTCCAAGTTTCCTTTTTTTCGTTTTTCTTCTTCCCCTATACTGTAGCACTCGCGAGGATACGATTCATGCGCGATTTCTAAAGCAGCGTAATTGTTAACATTTATTCAATTGGTTCAATTATTGATCCAATTCATTGTGTAGAAATTGAAAATGTGCTTTTTAGAATTTAGGATTATCTTAGCACAAGTAGGCTATGAAGCATAGACACCGGACACAGAACACACGCTGACACAGCTAATAATTTGAGAAAATCATATAATTCAGTGTAATGATATGTGTCTGTGTCTTTGGTGTCGGACACCGACGCATGTCCAACACTGAGACACGTCTAATCCAATGAGTGTTTGTGCTTCATAGCAAGTAGGTTCCTTTATTTGATTCATTACTTGTCTATATATTTATCAAGTAATCGTCATTTTGGATGTGTTGTCATTTTAGTTTCTTAATTTATCGAAATTACATACACATTCTTTAGTTAGTCATTTTGGTCCTCAAATGTGTTTTTAGTTAGTCATTTTGGTTTTCAAATGTGTTTTTCGTTATTCAATTTAGACCATAAATTACAAATCAAAACACAAAACGGAGATGTATTTGCAATTTTTATATATGCAGAGAAGAAAATGACTATTTACTCGTTACTCATATTTTTCACAAGAATCATTTCTTGGTGACATAATCTATGAAGCACGAGCACCTTCGATTTCGACTATCATTGTTGGTGGCTTAATCCTCTCCATTGTTTGACATCATTTTCTTAGTTTGTTTCTTGTTCTCATTGTTGTTTATCGTTTTGGTATTGTGACTTTGTAATAAAAGTCTTTTTCTGGCACTTATGCTGGAAGGACTTTGTTGGTTTCGTTAATATATTCCATTTTTGTCTTTACAAAAAAAATTGACATCGACAATAATTTGAGGAAATGGAAGTAATTGAATGAAACTACATGTGTCCGAATACGTAGTTGAAGTGATTGTGTCTGGTCTAATTTTGTAACATTTCGTAGAAATTGAAACTATGCATTTTAGAATTTATGATTATCTTAGCACAAAAAGGTTCCTTTATTTTTATCCAGTCCTGTCTATATTTTGCACATGTTGTAATTGAAGCATTTTCTTTGTCACGCAATCTATGAGCTACGGACACAATGTCGTCCCTGGTAATAATTTGAGCAAATAGATGTAATTGAATGTAACTACATGTATCAGTGTTGTTAGATAGTAGCTACACAGGATCTAAATTACTTAAAATGACTTAGTGTCATGTCAATAACGATTTCAATCTAAATTTTTGGTGCTACACAGGATCGGTGTTGTTAGATAGTAGCTATAGTGACACTAAAGTGCTGTAGCCTATAACGTAGTGGAATTTAAACAAATCACTGTTGTTCCTCAATATGCTTTTAAGTACAAAATATTGTCGAATAACGGCTATAGCATTGTTATGTAGCAGAATTGGAACACACCGCTATTTTCCGCAATCTGCAATTTATAATGCCTCATAGGATACAATACAACTTTTATTGCTAACTTTGCATCTTTTTCAGGTCTGGCTTATACCTCAGATAGTTTCATCAACCAAGTCGTTCTGTGGCTTAAAACAAGAGAAGTTTACTGTCTTTATTTAGAAAAAATGACAGAGATCCTTAGCTACACTGCTTACAGGCAGTTATCTCAAATGTTCTTTGCAGTTATCTTCTTTCACGTTTCTGAATATTTTCTAGCCGCCGTCATTCATGGGAAATCAAGTGTAACTCTGCAGTCCCTTTTGATTAGCAAACACTATATTTTGGCAATGGTATTTTCATTGCTAGAATATTTAATTGAGTTTGCATTCTTTCCTGAGCTAAAGGAACATTGGGTGATCAGTGATTTAGGGTTGGTATTGGTTGTGATAGGTGAAATTATAAGGAAGGTAGCAATAATAACAGCAGGGCAATCGTTTACTCATATTATAAGGGTCCGTCCTGATGAACATCACCATCTGATTACGCATGGTGTATATAAGTTTATTCGCCATCCAGGGTATTGTGGTTTCTTCATTTGGTCTGTTGCTACTCAAATAATGCTTTGCAATCCTTTATCAACTATTGGATTTGCAGTAGTTGTCTGGAAGTTCTTTTCTACCCGAATTCCTTACGAGGAATACTTTTTAAGACAGTTTTTTGGAATAGAGTATGTTCAATATGCTCAACAAGTTGTGTCCGGGGTGCCATTTGTAAACTGAAGACCGCTCAGTTCTGCGAGGTGAACCATATATTGTTTAACATTCACTGCAAAGTAGTCAATAAACTTTCAACTCATTTTTTTGGTAACAGCTTTAACCTGTGCTTTGTGTGCTGGAGATATAAAGTGCTTGTTTTCAGCATGTGGCTATGCCGACCCTTTCTCTCGTTACATGCAACTCTGCTGGATTTGGCCTCTGGAAAATATTTTAAAGTAGGGTAGATGGTGGTTAAGATTTAGTTTTGAGAACTTAATCAGGTTGTTGCAGATTACTGATTGCAAGCCTGCTGATTTTACTTTTGGGTTGCTACTGCTCAGTCATATCCTGACCAATGTAACTTGGCTTGTTACAATCTAACTGGGGTTCTCTTTACCAATGAAATTTAGCTTGTTACAATCTAACTAGGGTTCTGTTTGTGTGAGTATATGTATGTGCTTTTTGTGATTTAATCTTAGCACGCACTATATTTTTATCATAAATTTGTAGCTGTATTTGGATGTGTTTGTCAAACATAATTTCAAATGAGTTTGTCCTAATGTACAAATTATCACTTTTTATTATATCATTTTTAATTTCTAATTAAATTAGTATTTGGAAACCAAATCAATCTAGTCTTGCTAAACATATAAGTTCTACTGTCCAAATGATGATGGCTAATAGATTAATTTTATAGTAATGTAATCAATTCAATTTGTGAAATATTCTTTTAGATTGAGCTATAAGAATTTAAGTCTTAATCTTAAGAGTTGGTTTTTAAATTGAGAGATTGCTGCTGCTAAAAATCTAGTGAGGGACAAAACTCTTGCATCTCTTTCGGCATGTTGCTTTTTAGGAATACGGCATTTGGTATGATTTCAACCAGGAACAACTTGAGACCTGGGAGTGTGCTCCTCCTCGAGGTCTCAGGTTCGATTCTCTCTGTCGTCAATTTAGGTGGGCTAATTTAGCTTCTTAAAAAAAAAAATGCAGCATAGAAAAATTCTTAGGATTTGGGATTTGGGACTAAATTTTTATAAATTCAAAATGTTGAAGGATACTAATCAATTGCAAACTAACATTTAGTAAACCACCAAATTCGTCTTTTACTTTTTAGTACACTCTCAAATAGGTTCCCATTGTTATGAATATTTTAAAAAAGATCTTTGAATCTATCAAATCTACATCATATTTACTCGTTAGTTTTTCTAATAGTATGTTAGTGACTAGGTTACGTTTAAGGATGAAATTGATAATAAGTTATTAAATATAGGTACCAACTTGACAGTTTATGAATCCAACTTTTTACAATTTTCATAATCTTGGTATTTAAGAACACATTACAAAGTCGGCAACAACTTGGGTAGTTTACTCTGCTAACATTTGTTTTCCGTAGACCACCCAATAAAATGGTTCATCTTAAACATCCCTTTTTATAAGGATCCCAAGCATTCACTTTCTAATCTGTAAATATAACTCTACAGAACTGTTGCACTACAATTGATATTGAAATAGCCATAACTTCCAATTTTAAGATAAAAAAATGCAGGCTGGTAAGTGAGATAGAGAAATCTAATTGTGACTTGTTTATGGAAGCTATGAAAATTGATGAGTCTGTAAAATTAGCCATCTTTGCTAGTTGACATCTCTTAGTAAATCAGGAAAGCCTATGTTGATATTCCCATAATAATTATAGTATATCACTATTCAAAAAACCCATTTTCTGTAATATGAACTTCCAAATTAAAAATAAACTGCCTCAACTAGACTAGAAAATTCCTACTGTACTAACAATTTTCACAGCTTGACAAGGTTATTAAGTTACATAAAACAAGAATAGATGTGTCTTCAACCCTCCCAGGAGGAAAAAGCAGCAATGCCAGATTTACCGCTCCATTCATTGCCTTGTATATATATCTGATCTGATAACAGTGAAGACGGCATGTTTACATGCTGATGATAATCAGAGGATGACAACCAAAGAGAATCATATTCAGTTCACAACGATGACAATTCAACTTCCTGAGAGCAAGGACGGTACACTACGAATGTGCTATCCATTGAGAAGGATCCAGTATTAAAACAAGTGATTCCTGTGTACTTAAATGCCTTCTGCGGACTTCTGTCTCCCAAGACTATCTGCAAACAACAGCAGAATTTCAGTAAATTCTTTCCAGGGTCCGAATCTTGAAGAATAATGAGTAATATTTATAATATTTACAAGATCATATTACTTTCATCACATCATGAACAGCTACCCCAAATTATTTCAAGATATTGATATGTCAAATACCAAATAGAATAGATAGTGACAATAAAAGACATTGTTGTGTTGTACGGAAAGGAAAAAGAAACAATTCAAGTATTAACTGTACCGTGTGCGGAGTTGGATATAAATGAAGGGAATGATCATAATTCCATATGATGGGTTGCTGTTTAGTTAGAGGAAGTGGACAAAGATGACTCTGATGGGTTATGGTGGCAACAAGCTGCAATTTAAACACACAACAAATGAATTTTTGTTTTTCCAACAACCAGAAAGTAACAGTTATTAAAGCAGAAAGCATAGACAAGAGATGACTTACATGCTGAAAAGGATCAACAGTCTCTGTCTCAGAGGGTGGCAGTAAACAAGAACGACGCATGTTATACAGCTGATCCTGGCGGAAAAATACAATTTCTTGGGTATAGAATTTTACTCTGTAGTCAAACATGTATGAGTTTGTAAGAACAATCAGTTTTGATAGCTAAAAACCACAAATGTATCATAGATGGAGATATCCTATGCAATCATATTCAAATCTAATGTTAACCTGCAAGGATTGCTTGCAAATATGGCACCGGAAATATACTTTTGGAGCTCCTCGGTTAAATATTTAGGCAGAGCACACCTTGGAAGAGCTGTTGAGCCTGAAAACACACTTGAGTGTTATATCATAGAAGTCGTTGAAAGTAAGAAGCACAAGTAATTATCAATTTAATTCAATACCTGCATCGCCAGGACCTGGAATAAAAAGAAATCGACAATTCTCTTTTAACCGTGGACGTGCAGCAATAATTTGTCCTAGTTTGCCAAATTGTGACCTGCATATCGGAGTGTCTAATAATTGTTATCCCCACATAGCAACACCAGCAATAAAAAACAAAATGTTTGAACTAATAATTAATGACTCATCGCCTAATGTGATTCGGCGTGCAGCAGTGTGTTCTGAAATTATTCATATGAGAACGCAAGTGGAGCTTACCTTAGGCTTGAATAAGCGTTAAATGCAAGGCTACATTTCTCAGAACAGAAGTCTCCCATGAAAACAAATAAGGAAGGAACCACGTCCACACTCTCAAAACCATCAAGAACAATCTCTAGCTTTCCAAAAGTCTTCTCTACGAAGAAACAATGTCTATATATCAAGATACACTTTTATACCAAGGTGGCACTGACAAAGGAAAGGAAAGGAAAGAAAGAAAGAAAGAAAAACAAATTGACTTTTCAAATTACCTCTTCTTTGTCTAGCCATATATCGGATAGTATGACAAACATGTCATGGACTGCTCTTTTCTCCATCCCTGCTTGCCTGATCTATTGCATAGGTAAAGGATATTTAATTTTAATGGAGTGACGATACCAATAAAAATACATGTGACTATTAAATAGTAAGTTTGAGGAAGGGAGTAATAAAGATACCGTTTCTTCTTTTGTAAAAGTACCACCACCAAAAAAATCATGTCCTGCAAGTACTTGAAGTGATATATCTCTATCCTCTAATGGAGGAAACCCACATGTAAAAATCTGCAGCAAGAGATGCAACAATTATCCACATATTGAAGTGACAATGCAAAAACCAGTAAAATGGGCCATGCGCAAAAATACGAAAACCATAATTTCTAAGGTTTGATGCTTCCGAGACATATCACATATATATGTGAAATTCAATTTCTCTATTAAGTTTTAAACCCCTAATCATTAAGATAAAGTAAATCATTTGTTTCTTATCTTAAACATAGTTATATTTTACTTAAACTATCCCTCTAAAAGATTAATGAAGAACCATAAGCTTGACTTCTTTCAAGAACATATATATTATACACCAAATGATTTTCACACATGCTCAAAAACTACACACAAGTACAACATGAGCCTTGACCTAGTGGTTGGCGCACAGGATGTGAGTGTTGAAAACCTCGGAGTACTAAGTTGGATTCTGAAGTTAGACTCATGCAATGCAACATCTAGTTCTCTTATGCAAGTAGCATCATTCCACACCCATAGGCAACTCAAAGAAAAAAGTTATAATACATTCGAGGCCCAATAATCAACTTCAACATCTTGCGTCTCTCAAACGCATATTTCGGCTTTTAGAATTTGAGTTCAGATTTCTTTTTAAGGGCATGCACAGTCAATGTAGGATTATCAAAAGATGTTGTCAAGCAAAACTAAACATAGAAGTCATAAAAGATGTGACTAAATATTTAGTAATCTTATTATGAATAAAACTGACCTTGGTAAAAGTTTGCAAAAAGTCATTTGTTTGGATAAAAATTAGAAGTCATACAACTTACGACTGTAGTGAACTTCATGGATAAACAGGGTATATGAATAAAAGCATAAAAATCTAATACTGTAGTGAACTTCATGGATAAACAGGGTTTATGAATAAAAGCATAAAAATCTAATATTGGATATATTGGTTTTACAAAATTAAAAGAACATGAAGCAGATATCACGAAGGAAATGTTAACAAGAACCTGAAAAATGCCCTCCGCAAGCATCTCGCCTTCGGCCACAACTATAGTGTTCTCTAAGAAGAATCCTGTGGTAATCTTGTATGGATTGTCAAAGAAATTAATGACCATACTTCATGCTTACAATAAACTTGAACTGTTATAAAAGTTATAGCAAACACATTATGAAAATTATTAAAAGACAGAACAAATGTGCTCTAAGCACTTTGTATGCACTGTGTACAGAATCCTTTAATCAATTAGATTGTAATACTAACATAACATGGCATGAACTAACAAGATGCAACCTAATCCTACCCATCCCTGACTTGGTACATTTCAGGCACACAAAAAGAAATGCTAAAAGAGGTAATTATAAATCATGATGACATTTAAAGGAGTACATTTAATTGGCTGAAGCAAATATTATTTAAACACTCATTTACTATTGTTTTATCCCCAACAAGAACTGTGTAATAAAACATTTAAAAAGATTATGGAGTTTTTAGTACAAAATAAAATAATTTATATCAAAGCATAAAAGGATATAGCATCAGTTAAGTTGATTTCAACAGAAGCGCTAAGGTCTTCCAAATAAAAGTGTCCATCCTCCAGCTGAGATATTACTCCCATTACCCATCTTCTACCTTTTCGCCCAACCAGGGATTGAATAGGAGATATCTGACATAAACAGCATAGCAAAATATTACATATTAATCATCCTCAAAACATCAACTTGAATATATGCATTGAACACATAGTTCTAAACATTAGGCAACATCATTTGAAATTCAAAGTCAATTGGAGAATCCAGCAGTACCTCACAACTCCGGAATTGTGAAAGTTCAGACTCAAAAGCCGGCCTTGAAAAATCCTGATGGCGAGAAAGCCTCTGGGACAACAACAAAAATCTATCTCTATACAGAGCAGATTTTGCTGGTGGGTCCCCAAGAATAGGTAAGCTTCCTGGGTGTCTGGAATAAAAACACAAAAATTAACATGGTCCGAAGTTAACACCATATGATAAACCAATCCAAGTATGAATGGCCAACACAAATTTCCAACAAATAACTTAACTATAGACATGTTTCTCACACAATACGTAGAATGATAGTAATTTGTCATGCTTTAGTACTTTTACTCATCCATAAGCAAAGTAGCATAATTGATAATACATAAGATTTAACTGACAGGCACCGACACTGTCAATTAATCATAACCATTAGATCATTACAAATATTGACTTTAATCATATCTACCTTAAAAGCCATACAAAATATGGTTTGTTAATGGTTGACAAAGTTTTTCGACCAATATCGAATCAAAATTAATTCATTTCTAATGCAAAACAAAACTTTATTTGGGGTTACATGAAATTTCTAATGCTCATTGAACTTCCTCTCATTTTGAATACCATCAAAATTACAATAAAACCATCAACCACAAAAGCTAGTAGTATAAAAACTTTAGAAAATTACCAATCAATGAACTCCAAAGTCTAATGAAACTTGAGCAATGAAGAACAAATACTACTAATATTTTATTTTTTATGGTAAATATTTTATCATGATTTCCTTAGCTCCTTTCATAGGTAATTTGCCTGTATAAAAATCAATTACCAGAAAACTAATCAAACATTGTTTTTTACTTGCCCTAATCTGTGAAGGAACAACACAGACACTGGCACTTTCCCTAATCAGAGTCATGTCTGCGTCGAACACCACTTTGATCAAAAGTGTCGGTGCTACGTTTGCCCTAATTTTAAAATTTAACTACATTCACAAATCAATTTCAAGAATATTCATCACCAGAAAAGAAATTAAACAAGAAAAAAGGAAGAAAACAAAATCATTCCCAAACAACGTACTGGTAGAAATTCCTTCTGATAGGGTC
Organism: Medicago arabica; assembly: GCA_946800305.1. Lineage (NCBI taxonomy): Eukaryota > Viridiplantae > Streptophyta > Magnoliopsida > Fabales > Fabaceae > Medicago > Medicago arabica. The sequence continues at coordinate 8,817,759 of OX326966.1, read as the reverse complement.
ATATTTATATCTAGGAACATCAAATACATCAATGACACCAATGGCTGAAGAAGAGGAGGAAGCGAACATATCAGTAGTTTCCTCCGCCCCATCGGCATCCAATAGCAAGTTCACCACTCGTTGCACTGGTTCCACGTCGATTATCGCAGATTTCACTGCAATCTCACACAACAAAATTCAAACAAAAAAGAAGTTTCAGCGTCATGAAATTGAATCAAAAACCTAAGAATCCACGTAGATTTCATTCAAGTTTGCAAAAAAGATTAAAAAAAATAAAAATTTCAGCATCAAGAAATTGAATAGAAAACCTAAAAATCTATGTAGATTATAGTAGATTTCACTTCAACTTCGCAAAAATAACAACAAAAAGTTTCAGCATCATCATATTGAATCAAAAACCTAAGAGTCATTGTCGATTACTGTAGATTTCACTTCAAAAAATTTAAAAATAAATTAAAAAATCAGCATCAAGAAATTGAATAAAAAACTTAAACATCCTAGTCGATTATAGTAGAATTCACTTAAATTTCCCAAAATAACAACAAAAAAAGTCTAAGCATCATGATATTGAATAAAAAACCTAAGAACATTTAGGGTGTGTTTGATTTAGGTTTAAAAAAAACAGATTGTGTTACAAAAATCTAGAGAATTTTTGGAGATTTTAAAAGAAAATCTGAGGTTACTTGTGTTTGTTTATGACCTAAAAAAAATTCATTCTTTTTTTAATAAAATGATTTTTTAACTAGTTCACGTGTTACCCCCGTATTTAAAAAAAAAGAAAAAAAGATTTTGAGAAAAGCTAATCCCACTAGCTTTTCATTTTATAGTTAAAATAGATTTTTTGATAAAATGATTTTTTTCTAAAAATCCTAAGCAAACACTTAAAAATGTCAAAAGTGATTTTTGTTTATAAAAAAATAGATTTTTTTCCTAAACAAATCTAAGACAAACAGGGCCTTAATTGAAGATTATAGTAGATTTCACTTCAATTTCGCAAAAAAATAAAATAAAATAAAGTTTCAGCATCATGAAATGAAATCAAAAACCTAAGAATCATGATAACAGTATATTTCACTTCAATTTCGCAAAAAATAAAAAAAGTTTCAGCATCATGAAATTAAATAAAAAACCTAAAAATCATGATAATAATTATTGTATATTTCACTTCAATTTCGCAAATATTAAAAAAATATCAGCATCAAGAAATTGAACCGAAAACCTGAGAGAGAGAGAGAGAGAGAGATTACGAGATTCTTGTTCGAGTTGATCAAGAACAATATCGGTGGCTTCATCTTCTTCTTCGGTGCTTTCAAAGCGAGTAACGAAAGAGAGGATTTCGTCGAGTGCTTCGGGTTTGATGTTGTAGCCTCTAATTTTGCACTTTTTCTGGATTTTCTTCTTCGTTGAAGCATTCATCGTTCTCTCTCTCTCTCTAGGATTGAGATGAGTTGAGTTGAGTTGAGTTTCGGTGATTTGAGGGAAAGAGCGGGAAAATGAAGGGGAAAATTGTGTATTTGAAGGAAACAGCGGGAAAATAGAGGAATTCAGTGTGAAAAAGCGCGTTTTATAGGATTCACCAATGTGGATTTTTGAGAGGGGAGTTACCACCAAATGTGGATATGAGCCCGTTTTGGTCGAAAATATTAAGTCGGACGTCGTTGTTGAGTTAAAACTCTAATCTCTTTATTTATGTGTGTGAGTTTAAATGATTATTTGTCATTTGTCACTTCCTGTTCTGTCCTTGAAAAACTGATTTCCTTCGCTTTCCTACATCTATTTCTCACCCTACATTTGTTTCTCACCTTAGACCAATCACCCCTATCCACCAATATGCGCCTCCCCCTCTCCCATGCATTCTCTCTTGCGGTGAAACAAATCAGCGGGGTGGTCCTTGGAAAACCCTAGGGCCATCGCCACTCTCTCTATCTCTTAACCAAATGTTCTCTAAGGAGTAGTACAATCTCCTTAAAAAAATCGTTCATTCTCATTAGTTTTAATTTTAAGCTGAAATTATCAGTTACATATAATATAATAGTTTTTTTTTTAAGAAGATAATATATTCCGGTTAAAAATGTTGAATTTTTTATTAGTATTTTATATATTACATATATAAAATAAAGCTAAATTAAAGTTAGATTTTCTTTTTCATTTGCAAAGTCACAAACAAAAAGATAGACAACCGGAAACACACTTTTAAGTGTTTTATTTTGAAAATTTTAGTATTTTGGATTTGTATTATGGTAAAATTGATGTGTCAGGCTTGTCTGCACACTCGTTATTTTTTGAAGTTGACATGAGACTTTGGTTATCGAAGTGTATTAATTTTAGATTTTTGTTTTATGTATTTGACAAATGTCTAAAATATTTTTGTACATTTTTTTTTCTATATCTGATCCAAACCATCCCCTTGGTTATCAGTTTGTTCCGGTTTGAGCTTTATCTAAAAAATGTGTAAATCCAATGCAGATCACTTTGTATAGTTTTGGTCGGTTTGAGCAACGAGTTCACTCAAAAACGAATTAAACGGCCACACAAACACATATAGTGAACATGCTTCTCAGATGTAGAATAACCTAGAGTGTTGGATCTCATTTGTCGATAAAAAATTATGAAAAAGGATAAGAAGATTTGATAAGAGCCATGATAGAATGTGAAATAATATATTTTTTTATTTTGTCTTATCTATCTAGTAATAAATCTATCAATAAAAATGGTAAGACATAGCTCAAGTGGGAATGTATCAATATTGTTAGGTCAAATAACTTTATTCGAGTTCGAACTCGGGACATCGTAGTTGTGTATGAGTTTCAAGTGGTGTTTGTCACTTCGTCTACAAGTCCAGCAAAATAATGTCAAGTGAAATAAAATGGCAAGTTGGGTCGTGTTTAGGAGAGTCTTGCTCCTTCCAAGGTTGGGGTTTTCTCCAGATAGTTGATTTTGGGTCACCTACTCACAAGAAGTAATCTTGCCCATAGAGGGGTTTTAAGCAATGAAGTGGATCCATGTTGTGTTAATTTTACATATAATTTTGCTTCTAAATTCTAGTATGTGTCAAAGGAAAACTATACCCAGCCGAAAAGTGAGAAATTGTTATCACCCTTTTCTAATGAGGAATGATATTTGAACAACCATTTGATAACAACTTTTAGGACAACCTTTCCATTCTCTTGTAATTGGTTAAAAGGAATGGAGAGAGTAAGAGTAAAATGTGAGTATGAGAGAGAGTTGTCTAAAAGTTGTTATGAAATGGTTGTACAAATATCATTTCTCTTTCAATGGGAAAAAGAAGAAGGGCAATCAATCCTATTTTCCAAAATCAATTGGAGCCGCTTTACACATTCATTTTTCCATCATCAATAACAATAGAAGCTAATTTCCCATAAGTTTGTGGTTCCAAGACTAGTTAGAACTGAAATCTACAGATAGAATCCTGCTCATTTAACTTGACAGCAGATTTCTCAGAAGACAACCTGAAATCAAAACCTTCAAACCTCTTGTTTTATGCAGGCACTGGAGTTCCAATGTGGTAGGAGAGTTATCTTTAGCTTCCAGAGAGAGTGAATACATTTTGAATTCTAAACAGTCCAGTGAGTACTATGATACTATCTTTGCTCTCCTCTAAACTTTTCTTAAAACAATTATCCTCACTCTTTGGACTTCTGCTAGGATTCAAAACATTACATACCCTCTTCTCTATGATATCTTTCCCCACTTCATTACCCTGTTCTCTAAATAAATCCTCATAACAGAAAAAGCACTTGCATGAGCATCAATGGTACTACAAAATACATGAGCTCGCTCATCTAAAAACACAGACTTCCTGAAGAAGAATGAATGTCCCTTAAAGCCGCATCACTCAGCTCAGCTAGGAAACTTATATTTTCTCTTATATAGGATGAGCACATTTCAGAAATTTTTAGATCATAGGATATATTACACTTCCAAAGGATATATATATCTGTAAGCAACAACAGGCAAATACATAGATTATTTTAGGATATAGAGTATTATATTTCAAACTTAAGAGCATTTTGTAAAAACGTTTGTGGCACAACTTCTCCGTTGAAAGATTGTACCTCAAAAGAGGCGAAATCAAATACTTTCTAAGTTGAGAAGCTAATCCAAACCAGATCATTATGTTCTTCGCATCCTTGTAGTGCTTCTAAACTAATTGGGCAAATGTGGCAATACTACTACGGTGACCAAATTTTCTCACAGCTAAACAATAGTGAACTAAATGTAGCCAATTTGGGTATCATTATCACCGTACATAGGAATCCATCCCTAGAAATGCATCGGCGTTAAAACACTTGAGGGAGAGCTTTGTGGTCCTACAACAAAAAAAAAACAGCTTTCAACTAAGGTAACAACACAATATAACAAATAATACTATGGGAAACATCTTGTGGTATAGTATCATATAGTTTATAAAGCATGGAAAAACATTGAAAGAGTGATCAAATATCAATTACCCTTGCTTGCCATGTTTAAGAAATTCTACCATACCACCAATTTATCTGCAACAAAACAAACAAACTTCCAAACAGAAAGAAGCAACAAAAGAAAATGAGAAATGCAAACAGGGAAACAGAATGTAGCCAGCGAATGGAAAAAATATCCGGGATCATTATTTAAGTAATGGACCATTCATTATAGTTGTGATACAGTTGGCTATTTCATAGGGTCAAATCATACTATGACCCCTAAGATGCTAAAAAAAATCTCATCACTCGCAACATCTTTCAGCAGAAGTTAACAGATTTTTGACCAGATAACAAATTTTTCCGTTCTAAAAAAAATTAAAAAAATTTCATCATACACAAGTTTGACCACAACCTCTTCTCCCACAAAAAATAACATAATACATATGTGGATCTTTTGACCTTTAGGCTGTGTTAACTAACTAACGGCTCTCAATGAAACCATTGTAACTCATAACAGCTTCCGAAATTTCTCTTGACGGACCAAAAATGAGAATAGATTAGACCAAAGACTTGCAAACTTTTCATGCAAAAATATTGGAAGCAGATAGTATGGCCAAGAGGGCATGTCCAAAGATGCAACTAGCTGTCATCATGAAGGGATAAGCTTGAAGGCAGTATCTGAAATGGTATATGCTATAACCTGCCGTGTTTTCAGAAAATATTTGTCCAACCAAACATGAGAAGAACCCTTCTATCTGAACTTACCCCAGGTTTTTGTGAAAGGTAGCACAAACGCAACCGAGATATTTCATACTATGATCTCCCTCTCAAACTCATACTCTTGCGCTTCTGGCTTAGAGCATAACGTCTTGCCATGGGATTATTATAGAATTTTCTCATATGATCCGAGAGCTTATGAATGGCCTGGAGATCACCGATCGCCGAAAGTTGCATCAGCAAGGAATCAAACTTTCTATATGGCAGTTTTATTCCCTTGTTTATCACTTCTTCTAAAAGAATACAAGCATCTTCTGCTTTATTGCAGTTAAATAGTCCCTCAATCATGACGCCATATGTATCAGTGTCTGGTCTGCAACCCCTTTTCTCCATTTCATGCCAAGTCTCAAATGCCCCGTCAGGATCATCAATCCTAAAAAACATCGAAATCAGCATATTGTAAGTTTGGACACTAGGAATACAACTCAGTTCAATCATTCTTCCATATAGTTTAAGGGCTTCCTCGGACTTCTTATTATCGCAGAGGACCTTGAGGAAACAATTATGAGTAACAATATCAGGTGGATAACCTTTTTTTCCCATCTCTTCCAAGAACTTGTAAGCCTCGTCGATCTTACCACACAAACACATACCTTCGATTATATCCTTGTATGTCGTGACATCAGGAAGACAACCACTGCTAATCATATGCCCCATAAATTTAAAACATTCCTCCATTCTATCATTTTGGACGAGAGCCACAATTAGAATTGAATAACTCTTGGCAGTGGGAGAAGATATGATTGAACCTTTTGTCCTCATGAACTCAAAAAGCTCCACTGCATCTGTTATCATGCCTTCTTTGCAGTAGGTATCAAGGGCAGTGTTGTACGTGAAATTATCAGGCTTATGACCCAATTGAATCATTTCTTCCAAAACTTTCATCCCTCTACTCGGATTTCTAACCCTGCACCACCCGAAAACCAATATATTATACGTATCCCCATTAGGATTAATCTTTTTTCTCATTCTCTTATACAAGCCTTCAGCTTCCTCAACCAAACAGCACTTGCACAAAGCATCCAGCAGAAAGTTAAACGCATTTATCTCCGGTTGCGTCTTCACTCTTATCCTCTTCCTCTTCGCAAACTTCTGCACATGAGTCAAATACTTCTCCGTATATTTTCTCAAAATATCCATCAAAACTTCAACCGGAACAGTACTCTTGTTATTCCTCTTCATATATTCCAAAACATCACAAACAATCCGAAACTGTTTAACTTTATACCTCGTACTAGACAAGATATCCATCATATCATTATAAACACATGCCTCATGCGAATAATTATCTTGATGACCAGCCCATGTAAAAAACCGAAACGCAATCTTTTCATCGTATCGAAGCCGATGCAATACACCAGTAACCAATGGTGTAGTCAATGGAACACCCGAATTTTCAAGAGCTTTCTCCATATTCCGAAAACCAAGTAAATTATCCATTATAGTGATATACACCTTATCAACATCACTCTCAAAACCATTACTCTTCACAACATCATTAACCTCCACAACATCATCACTCACATTACAACCAAAATCTTGTTTCATTGAAACATTTTCCGAACAAAAACCGCGAATGCATAAACGACATGTAACATACGAGTTCATTGGCAATGAAGGTTGAATCAATTGAACACTGGTATAGTATTTATATACAGAAAACATTGATGATTGATGCGTGGTTTCAATTTGTGGCAAATGTTTGTTTCCGAATAGATAAGAGTGATTATGATGATACGTGAGTGATGAAAAAGAAGGGATTTTTAGAGAGTTTAAGCACTTATTAAACAAACCCATTAACATGATTTTGCGTTTTGGGATTAAAGTCATTGAAATGAATGAAAAAGTTTTTCAGAGGCAAAAAAACAAACAGGTGGTGGGTGAAAAAATGCGGTTTTGGAAAATGGGTATGTGTGGATTTTGGGGGGTGGGATTAGGAATGAAGAGAAGAAGAATGAAAAGTTTACTGTGGTGGTGATGATGTAGCTTCGAACTGAGCATAGATCAAACGGGAATTTGGGGATTTTTTTAACGTTGTTTAAGGTTCAAGCTTCGTGTGGTTGTGTAGGAAGTGAAAGGGAGTGAAGTTAAACATGTGAATGGTATAAATAAGTTGAGTTTAATTACCTTACTTTGTTGATAGTGTAAACCGTAAAGTCATTTTACACATGCATCGAATAAATGATATATTGTCGCATCAAAGCTATGAATATAACAAAGCATATGTTTTTTATATTCATTCATTAATGTGGCAACAGATCATTGGTTTAACGTGTAAGATAATTGTACACTGACAGTGTATACTAATTAAATTCATAATTGAATATCTCAAATTTTGCTTTTACACCTTCTAATAATTTTTTAGCAAATTTTGGTCATCAAATATTTTCCTTTTACCAAAATCACCAAATGTTTTTTGATTTTAGGTATTTTGCTTTTATGTAAACTTATGTGTATTTTTCAAAACTTTATATATTTTCTATCATAGATGATACAGATCAAGACATTCAGATGATATCGACTTTGCAGTCACCACCCTACTATGCTAGCTCTCCCATTCCACCACCCTACTATTGACTTTAAGGCCAACAAGCCACCATGTTTGACAATATCTATTTTTACTAGATTGTGTTTCCATTGTTGTATTAATTATTATTACTATTTCAACTATAATCTGACATCTAGGATTGTTATAAATAAGGTCATTTTCTTCATCTATCATCATCAATTGAAATATATAAAAATTTGAGTTTCTTATTTGAGAGTTAGAGAGTGGGTTCTCTCTTGGTTTCTGAGCCAATAGATGAATTAAATATGATTTTTTTTTCTAAGTTTTTAACACTTAAAAAATTCATATTTTGTTATAAAATTTTAAATTGGAATTTTTTTGAAGGAAAATTTTTATGGAATTGATTTTGTAAAAATTCTTTCAAAAATATCAAGGATACACATGAATTGACTAAAAAATTTAACCCTATGCAAACTTAGAAGTTATTTTTTTGGGTTAAATAAGTTTTGTATATCATTTTTTTCCGTTTTTTATCGTTTCATAAAAAAATTAAATAATGATCCTTAAATATTTTCTATTAAGATTTGTTTTTTGAATCAAATAGGTTGGCACCCCAACAAGACTAGGTTGGCACCCCAAGACTATCATCCATTACCACCTTGCTCATAAAATTTTATTAAAAAATGAAAAATTGTGCAAGAGGGGGAGACCAAACCAAAACCCTCAAATAATACAAAAGTTCAAAAATCAAAGCAAGAGACCTAAGAAAAACGGAAACTAAGAAGTCTGTATTTGTCCCTATAAAAGTCATTTCTAATAAACATGGGAATAGAGTCGCACCAAGGAATATCAACCAAGCCATGACCATGATTTGCTAACTTATCCGTGCAACATTTCCTTCGTGAAAAATATGAGAAGAAATTTTGTCATCGCTATTAGAATAATTAAAAAGTAACACTATAGAAGTGCTAAAAACGGGAAAAAAAAAGTGTCAAAAAAGTGCTAAAAACGAAGAAAAAAATCATTTATAGTTATATAAATTTATTTTAACATAAACTTTGTTGTCTCTATAAATATATCATCTTTCATTGTTAGTTATACAGTGACACATATGTTGTCAGTAACTGCAGAAAACCAAAATTTACTGAAACTATTGTTTGAAGAAAAATTTGGTGGTAGATCTTTTTGTCCTCAGTGTGGATTGGTTTATGATGTTGATCATGTTTCAAGGATTGTTTGTGGGTGAAGTAGGTTTGGTTTCTTCTACTCCTTTTCTCCCATGACTTGCACATGTTATTTCTCACTCTCCCCCAGAGATCACCACTTTTACTTTATGTGACATCTGGATTGTTTGTGATAAGGTTTGTTTTGAAATAAGATATTGATGTGACTAAATTGCCAACAAGCCTTGGAGTATTGCACATGATTAAACGATGATGTCTGAACATTCAGATATTAGGTGATCTAGTGAAACTTTCCACTCTCTTTTTGGATTCCCCTACTAGGTGTGGATTTTTTTTGGACCGGTAAACAAAATATTGGGTGTTGATTGTGTTTTAGTTGCAGATACATGGGATAGTTTGATCCATATAGCTGACTCTAGCTAATGGGATAAAGTTCGGTTTTTTGTTTACTATGTTAGAAGAGTTGCTGATGTAGTTGCCCATAATTTAGTAAATTTTATTATTTCTTCTATTGATGATTGTCCTCTTTGCATTTTCTCTTTTGTTGTCAAAGAGAACTAAAATGTCACATAATTTAATTAGAATGGCTAAAAATGCAACTAAGACAAAGATATAATTTAGGCTTAATTGCTCTTTTGGACCCCTAATTTTACAAAAGTTGCGGTTATGGACCCCTAACAAATTTAAATACAAAACAAACCCCTATGTTTAGAAACTTTGATAGTTTTGGACCTCAAGTGACTTGTTGACCTGGTCGTTGAGGACGTGGCACCCACTTCTCATAAGTGAGGTGCCACGTGGAATTTATTTTTATTTTATTTTGTTTTTAATTAAACCAACCATTTTTTTACTGATGGATCGTGGAAGGCAGGATCGGAAAATGATCATGACATGGATAAGATACAGAATAAGGCCCACGATTGTGGAATGAAACAGACTGAACAACAAGAATCTACTTGCTCCCCCGATGTCGTTTCCAATATTGTGGACCTCACCAACAATGATAATGATTTGGACATAATGGGCACTTGTGAAACTGCAGATAGAAAGCCTTTTCAGACTTCTGTTCCTACTGGCGATCACATGGAAGACAACTTTTGGGCTGGACTTCATATTGCCAACAGTGGATCTGGTACCCCTACAGCTGGTGTAGACCTTCCTGTTCTTGCTGAGGCCGTTTCTCCTGTATTTAATCAAGAAGTTGAGGGTCATGACAATATTCTTTCCATGAATTCTGTCATGCATAACCAGTTATCAGCAGAGAGTAATTTAACGCTGATGAATTATACAAATTCACTTGTAAACGGGTACGGGAGGTCATCCTCGACATCGAGGCATATTCACAGGACTCCTTCAGCTATTCAGGCCCTTCCAGTTCAATCTCAGACATTAGGAGCACAACAAAATTCAGTAACTAATTTGGATTCCTTGATAACCAGCAGTCCGTCTGCTACTCCTCATGTTTCTTTGCCCAACCTTATCTATTTTCCTTTTTTTTTTATTCTTTCCAATTAAAAAAATGGTTGGTTTAATTAAAAACAAAATAAAATAAAAATAAATTCCACGTGGCACCTCACTTATGGGAAGTGGGTGCCACGTCCCCAACGACCAGGTCAACAAGTCACTTGGGGTCCAAAACTATCAAAGTTTCTAAACATAGGGGTTTGTTTTGTATTTAAATTAGTTAGGGGTCCGTAACCGCAACTTTTGTAAAGTTAGGGGTTCAAAAGTGCAATTAAGCCTATAATTTATTGGTTTTGTTAAATATATATGATTTGTTAATATATGTATGCAAAGGAAGAAGTTACGGTATAAAGGGGAACCGGTGCAATAAAGTTCCTGCATACGTAAGGTCTGGGAAGGAGTTCCACCATTTTTGGTGTATTGTACGCAGCCTTACCCTTTTTTTTTTACACAAGAAGTTATTTTCAAGACTTGAACCCGTGACATTTCAATCACATGACAACAATTTTGCCAGTTGCACCAACTTTACCTGTGCACTAAAGAAGTTATAGTATATTTCATCATAAATCTATGCTAAGGAAACAAATATTATTTCATTCATTCATATAAATATGGTTCATAGATGCATGGACATTGGTTATATCTCTCCATAGATAAAGCAAGCAACAATGGAACAATCCTTTCACACATCAAATGTATGCACATAAATAAAGCAACTCACAACAATCAAGGGTTTAAAAAATACAAAGATTTGAGAAGCCTAGCATGCTCCAACTCTCTTGCCATCAACAAGCTTCTTCCAATACCTAAGAATCTCAGCTTGAGTCTCTGTAATATCTTTCTTAACTTCCGCACTTGTCTCACTCGCGATAACCGCGACATGAGCATCTTTTGAATTGATAGAACTTGGAAGTGTGTCCAAGAGATTCACAACTTTTTCTATGTCAGAAACAAGTCTTTCAGCCAAGCTGCAGCTGAAATCTTCCCTAATCACCACTCGGAGGACGGCGATGTGTTTTGCGTCCGCTGGCATTGTGTAGGCCGGAACTATCCACCCGTATTTTCTCAGATGGTCTGCTATTTCAAAAACTGTGTGTTTGCTACTGTCTTTCAGAGAGAAGGCTACAAGTGGCACACCTATGTCCTTGGAGACAATTTTAAACCTTCCTGTTTTCTCAATTCCTTCCTTCAGAATTCTTGTGTTCGCCAAGCAATTTTCCATCACATTTTTGTAGCCCTTAGAGCAAGAAAAATAACAGGATGTATGAGAAAACAAGTATCACGCAATTGACACAAAATTTAAGTATTTACCTATATTAAATAAATTCCAAATAAAAAAGAAAAATGGAAAACGAAAACATAAAAAATATCTACTCTTCTCATGTGGAATTAATTTCTTTATTTTCATTATCATGCTTATACTTGAGATTTAGCATCAAAATGATAATATAATTACCTCGAAGCCAAGCCGTATAAACTGGTAGTATTGAGCAATGATTTGACTCGATCCTGTCGAAAGAAATACAAAGCCACATTAAGAATAAAAAACTAGTCACGACAATGATTTGTCAGTATTTCTTGTTAGGAAACTCTCACATGTTGATTTGTCAATGCATATTACATGTATGAATATAATTGATTCACATACTTAAGAATTTAATTGATTCACCCATTCACATATCAATGCATGAAAAAAATTCAAAGACATTAGTCAGTTTAACTATAATAACCTTTGGAGAAATTCAATGTGAAAGTTGGCTGATCAGATCCAAGATAATTGATGTGAAAAACAAGATCATCCGGCAAGTCAGCTTTATTCCTCCAAACAACCCAACCAATACCAGGGTAAACAAGACCATACTTGTGACCGCTAACATTGATACTTTTCACCAACGGCAAACGGAAATCCCATAGAAGATCAGGGTAGAGAAATGGAGCAACAAATCCACCACTCGCAGCATCTACATGAATCGGTGTATCCCATCCTGTCTCCTTGTTCTTTTTAGTAAGAAGTTCGTTGAGAAGCTTCACATCCTCAAACTCTCCGGTCAGCGTTGAACCCAAAATGGCTGCAACACAGATGGTGTTCTCATCTACCATTTCAACAGCTTTCAATGGATCCATCACATAGTAATCCTCTGTCAATTTCACTTCCTTTAGTTCAACCTCAAAGTACCTAGCAAATTTTTCCCAACAAACCTGTGTAGTATATTTTAACAAGGTTAAACATAGAGAGGTCAAAGGCTCTGTTTGGATAAAATAAACTTAATTAAACGTGTATAGCATAAACGCTTAACTTATAAGCTCATGTAATGAAGCACGGACGCTTTTGATCAAAAGTGTGTGTGGTGGCTGACATTGCCACGTGTGATTGCATTGAATTATGTAATTTTTTCAAATTATTATCGGTGCCAGCGTGTCATTGTCCATTTCGTGTACGGTGTCCATGCTTCATAAGCCGAAGGCCTAAAACAAGTGCTTCTGGCCTTACCTTTGGTTCGGGCCTGCTACTGCATTTCATAACAATATGCAAAACTACATAGGGTGCAACTTCATGCACTCCTCACATTTCTAAGAAACTACACATGACTCTCGAAGCACACATCGGAAAAACACAAAAATTCTTCGTTTGACCTAAAGTACACATCTAGACAACACAAACACTTAATTTTTCTGGATGTGTAACATCTGAAATGATTTGAGGGTGGAAAAAATTCCTCCCAGAGCATGTTTGGCTTGGTTGTGAGATTGACAGAATCACAGTGATCCGCCGCGATTTTAACAAAAGCTACACTGGGTTATATCAAACCCACCACTTATATGCAAACATACACTTCTACATATTTCTCATGATGTGAGCATGCAGTAAACACATATTAGTAGTTATTTCAATCTTCATAACATTATAAACATAATTCAAGATCAACCTGCACATTAGCTCCAGTAACTATGTTAGGCTTATCATATGGTTTGCCTTCTGCTTTTCTCTTAGTCTGCCATTTCCTTTTAAAAGCTAAACCAGCCAACATTATTGCCTCTGATGACCCTACAGTTCCAACACCTACTGCAGTTTCTTCTTCACCAATAGGAGCATTGAATAGATGTGCAATTATATTCACACACCGGTTCTGCATAATTGAACAAATGAAATCAAGTCATTCTATCAGTACTTTCAAGTTTCAATGGAAATTGATCACAAAATGATCACATACAATACATTACCAAGATATTTAAATTGTAACAGACACATAATTTTTCAATCGCAGTAATCTACTTCAAATTTTCATTTAACCACCAAACACAGAAGATCTGATAAGTTGTTGTAAGTATCAAATTTTAAGGGTGAAATGTCATTAAAAAAATTATATTTTACCTTTCTTCAAAAGGGCAACTTGAGCAGAGAATGATAGTTTTAAGGATTAAAGGAAAAAAGAAATATTTTTTAAACAACAAACCCAATTGATCATAATAAAAAAATGAATAATCAAGACATGCAACCCTTTTACTGTGCAATAATAATTTTAAAAGACTAAACACACTTCAATAAGTGTACTTGTTTGTCTAATTTTACCAAACAAACAAGTTTCAAAGATCAAAATTTTATGATCATTTAAAGAAACCCAATTACTCAAAATCAAGACTTCAAACAAAAAAGTCTGCAACCACAATTTGGGCTACACCATTATAGTTTGAAATTGGGTCTCTACGGCTGCAGTATTGTGATGCAGTCGTAGAGAACCTTAGATTTAAAGAGAGAAACTTGATCTCTAAACTATACTCTCATTCATCAATTTGGTCCCTACTCAAGGACTAAAATGATGGATGAGTTTAAAGACCTTTTAGTTTAAAATTTGATCCTCTATAGTTTTAATATGGTGTTGCAGCTGTAGACCAACATCAGATTTAGAGAGAGAAACTTTATCGCTCTAAATCTAAAGATCCAAACAACTGCAACACCATAAAATAACTTATAATTTTAGTATTTTATGTCCGTGCAACTGCAACACTGACATCAAATTAGTGCATGTTTGTTGTCACTGCAGTTTTGTCAGAATCACCGTGGCTCACCCTGATTTTGCAAAAGCTACATCAGGGTGACTCATCTTAATTCTAACAAACTTACTGTGATACCAAACATGTACTTAGTGTTATTTGACTACAATTCTCCGCAATATCAAAGATCCTATCTGCGATCGCAACCAAAATTTAAAATCTTGATCAAAAGATATCATCATGTTAAACAGACCTGAAGCTCAGTGGTAACAGGATACTCATCCATATCAACATAGTTCTTGTTAAGTGAATCCATGATAAGCTTATCACACTCAGGTTCCATCCAAGTAGTCACAAATGAAGCCAAGTTAAGCCTTGGTTTTCCATCTAACATCAACTCATCATTTATTATCTGATATGCTGCATCTTTTGGTATAGAATTCTCTGGCATCTTGAACCTATATCAACACATAAACATAGGAATATTAACCTCATTACAGTTACCAACAAAAACTAAGTATGATATTTTTTTAAGGAAAAAACATGGACACTTACTTAGGAACCTGTTCACGCACGTATCTAGAAGCAAAAGTGCATGCTATGTTCTGGTTTTGTTCATCTGGATGTGTGACAGTTGAAGAAATCACCATTTTGGTTGGATGAGTCTGTTCTTGTGAGCTAACTGTGTGAGAGAACAGAAAGAGAAGAGAACACAACAATAGTGAGAAACTGATCTTTGTGAAGATAGAGGACCACTCCTTAATAGTATCAAAGTAAAAAAGAAAAATAAGGACCACTACTTAAGAATCAGTGATCACACACTTTTATCATGTATATTGTCTCCCAGGTGTGCGGTGTCAGTTTTACAAATGTAAAATTAAAGTTATTTTGTTATATCTTTCGTTTTTTAACAAATCAAACGAATCGCTGAAAAATGTTCACAATATACTCATCAAAGAGATTTTTACATTGATAATGAAAGTTGAAGATATAAAAACCATCTTTTTATATAAACAGTTTTGAAGATGTTTTAAGGGAAATTGACTAACTCGGGATTCAAATTCGGTTTCTTTGAATTATTTTTTATTTGAAACATGTTAACCATTTGAACTCAATTATTTAATTCACGGAATGAAATTTATATCGTCAAAGTATAATAATTAATGTCATTAACGAATGTGTTTTTTAAAGAAATTTTGTATTTTTTTCTTTACTTTATTTTTTAATACATTTTTTGTCGAGAAACTTTTAATACATTTTTTATTTTAGAGAATTTATAGCATTAAATAGTATTTCCTTTTATTTTAATTTTTACTTTTCAATTATAATTTACTTTTAGTGTTCAAATTTATGTTATATGAATGTTAGATTTGAAAATTAAAATTCATATACAAACAAAATAAAAAGCTAAAGTAACATAAAAAAATGGAAAATGTCTATGATGGTCACAATCTCAAATAATTTTAGGCATACTCATAAAATGAAAAACTTAAAACATAAATAATCTAGTCACATTAGTTAATATCATTGAATTTTATTCTGTTTTAATTTGTTCATTTTATATAAGTGTGTCTAAATATTTTTGATTTGAGATTTTGATCGAAAAGGACTTTCTTTGATTGTAATTTTGTCTTACTATATTATATGTGAAATGTAAATAAGTGTATATATTGAAAATTGTGATAGCAAGTTCCACGGTTACATGTTCTTGGTACAAAAAGTCAAAAACTGCTACAATGAATAATTGTGATAATAAGTTTCGAGGTTACATGTTCTGGAATTTCCTTTTATTATTTTTTAAGCAAAAGAGAAATAAAATAACAAAAAAGAAAAAAGAGTTGAGGTGCATTAGACCTGATTCAAAAAATTATATCGAAGATATATCATAATAAAACAGTAAAAAAAAATGACTTTATTCAATTCTAACAAAATGAACTCTCATCATGGATGAACATTTTCCTTTTATTTTACAACAATAATTATATTTATATAATCATTTTTTTAACGAATTTTAGAATATTTTTTTTAGGGGGAATTTTAGAATAATTTTTTGAATGATCTTTTTTAGACAAAATAATAAAATTTTATCACCGTGAACTTAATTCAGTTGGTATATACAATACATAATATATGTAAGGTCTGTTCCGGTGTTTGAACCCTTACCACAAAAAAAATATAAAAAAAGTGAGAAAGTCAAAGCACAATAAAAATATAAAAAAATGTTTTAAAAATAATTAATTTTATACAAAAAAAATTAAGTTCTCTTTGTTTAAAGTTCTTTCTGTAAAAAGGGTTTTTATCTCTCATTAAACACGACACGTGGAAAAAAAGAATGGACACAAGGTGACATGCGAGCACTTGTAATTTGTTAGTGAAGCATGCTGCTATTACTTTATTTATACTTGATTTCGTCCTTTGCTACTACCACTCCTCATCCTACGGTCAGTTCCAAAGTTACGTGTAGCAACCAAAATGGTTTTTCATTTTTCTAAGGCTAAATTGTATTTTTGGTCCCTTAGCTATTTAGGTAGTATCGCTTTGGTTCTCTAAATAAAATTTGATTTATTTTGGTCCCCTAACTTATTTCTGTTACACATTTTGGTCATTTCCGTTAGTTTTAATTCAAAAATGTTAGATTTTCTTCATCTTCTTCTCATTTTTTTCATCTTCATATAATCTCCATCAACCTTCAACAGCAAGAATCCCAAAAAAATTCCAGAAGAAAATGAAGAAAACCTAACATTTTTTAATTAAAACTAACGGAAAGGACCAAAATGTGTAACAGAAAGAAGTTAAGGGACCAAAATAAATCGAATTTTAGTTAAGGGACCAAAGCGATACTACCTAAATAGTTAAGGGACCAAAAATGTAATATAGCCTTTTTCTAACTAGATCACGCTCCCGTGCTTTGCACAGATCAATAATGAGTACAATAAATTAAAAGTAATTTAAATTTAAAATATCATCATTTTTCTAACTAAAGTCAAAGTCTATCATATAGCCTTTATATATATAGAGTGGAGATAAAGGTGCATGAAACAATGCACATATCTATTTCTAGATGTAGCCTTTAAGAATAGGGTGACAATAAAATCATTGTTATCTTATCTAGGCTAACAAAATCTTTTTATGGTTGCATAAGAATGCATCAATGATTTGTATAATAATAAGTTTTGCATAATGATTTTCATATAAGAAACTTTGATATAAATGAGATGGTTTGATTGCAACTTCTATGTCTTTATGTATAGCATTTTGTTTTAACTTAAAATATTGTCAATTTTTTAACTAAAGTCAAAGTCTACCATGTAGCTTTTATGTATAGGGTAGCGATAAAAGTGCATAAAACAGTGCACCTATTTATGCCTAGATGTAGCCTTTATGTATAGGTTGACAACAAAATCATTGTTTTCTTGTCTAAGTCAACAAAATCTTTTTATTATTGTTTAAGAATGCATCATAAAATTTGGTAATAATTAGATCTCTTGTTATTAATAATTGCAACTTCTATGTCTATATGTATAGTCTTTTCTGTTAATTTGAAATATTGTCATTTTTCTGACTAAAGTCAAAGCCTATGATGTAGCATTTATGTATAGGGTGGCGATAAATGTGCATAGAACAATGCATCTATCTATGTTCAAGATGTAGCCTTTTATATGCCTTGAATGAAGCCTTTATGTATAGGGTGGCAACGAAATCATTGTTTTATTATCTAGGCTAACAAAATCTTTTTATTGTGTTTAAGAATGCTTCATAAGATTTGGTAATAATTAGATTTGGATAATGATTTTGATGTAGAAGAAAGAATACAATATTGAGCCAATTGAACCAATGAATAGAGGTAGCTTCATAAAAGAAAATATGATACAAATGACATGGTTTGATTGTTGGATATCATTAATGGATAGAAATGTCACATTGCCTTGCATTTTGGCTCCCATGTGAGGGCATTTTAATAAAAAAAAACCATGGCCAAACCTAGGGTTTTTCTAGGGTTTGCTTGCAACATTTCCTTACATTTGTATATAAGATTAAAAATGTTTAGTCCAAAAAAATTATATTACAACCTATCGGTGAAGCTGAAATTAATCAAGATCAATTGAGTTTCTTCTACTCCATCTCTCTTTGCGATAAGTAATTGGTGTTGAGGGAGAAATTTTGTTCTTAAACTATGAGTTTCCTAACTTTTCATATTATGTGTTAGGTACGGTTGTTTTTTTAAGGACATTAAACAATGCATTAAATAAAGATAAAAATAGAAAGATAAAGAGGTAAAAATGGGAAGAAAACTTGTTTGACTAATTGGACCTGTGGTGTGTGTTAACTCCCTTGCTAGTGAGATCATGACGTCTTGCGTTCAACTTTAGTCTCCCATTCCTTGCATGATATGTTGACAAGGTCTTTTTGGTGCACATCTCCTCTAGATATCATCTATTCCTACTATGTTTTGACTAAGTTCTAAGGGTTTTACAACCCACGTTATGTGTTGGTGGCCTTGAGAAAGAAACAACTCACTCGCTTAGCTGCTTTTGCACCGCCTAGCCTTGACACGACTAGAAGGTCTCCTTGCCTAATAGGTTAATCTTATATTCGTTTGGATGGACTAACGAAGGATTATTTTTAGGTGTAAACAAATCTCATGTGTTGTATCATCAGTTGACCCTTGAGCAATGAGAAGATGTAACACAAAAATTAGAGTTGCGTGTGAATAGTGTCATCATTACACCGTAAAGTAGGAAAGTGAATCGTCTTATGTAATCCTACATCGGGCAACCAACCGTTATCAATAATTATTATTTAGTTTTGTCGGTTTTTCTTCCCGATAAACCTTTTTACTTGCGTAGGAAGACTATGCATTTATTGCCCATAAATCAGTTAATCCAAACAAAGGTGTTCTTCAACCAACCATGAATCTTGCTCCTTTTCCTTACTTTCGACTTTACAATTAGTATGACAAACCTCTTAGGGTCGAAAGTTACACGCCAGTTGGTTCCCCTCCTTCAACGTCGTTTTGTTGGAGAATGGAAACACATAACTACACTCTCACTCCCATCGAGGTAAGTCTTTCTCTCTTATTGATCTTTTCTTCTTTTGTTTAACCTCCTCGACTCATCGATAATTTGTTTTTCTTAACGGGATACAAAGAGAAGGTTGGCAGGAGAAACAAGTTAGAGCTTGGGAGAGACTCTCCCAAAGGTCTCTTTCAAAGTAATCAAAATGATCTGAAGTGTTCTAGCTTCAATTTGAACAAAATGTAGCTTCTTTAGACGATTTCATCTTCATTTGTAAAAAGTCGGCATTGTAGCTATCCTTTATGGGGATATTAATGAAATTCTCTTTTTTGGCACCCACATTTTTGTTATGACTTCCTTTCTTGTTGCTTGAGCCGAAAGACTCATTTTTCTTAGTGAATAGGTGTATCACTAAGTCAGTGAGTCATGTTTTCAACAAACTTTTATTGTTTTTGTAATAACAATATTTATCACCAATTTTCAACAGTATGGCGAAGCCATACCAATTAATATCTTATGTCTAGGTAAATTATCTTAACAAATAAAATATCTAGATTCGCTTACAAAACTTAGTGTTAATAATGATCTATAACCTAGAATTGATTCAAAGTTAATCGAACATTGAAAAACATTAAAAACAAGATATATCAAATAAACATAGTTCGAATTGCCTTAAGAAAAGGATTTCATATATTACATGTTTCCAACTATACCATGAAGGTTCATCGTTCAATCCTAATATATGCAAGCTTAGTTACACTAAAAAGACACTGACATTAATAGAGTTGTCTGGTTAGAGAAATAAAATGATTTACAAAGACTCTTTTCAATACAACACCAACTTTTCCCAAAAGTGTGAGTAACTCACTCTAAAATTCTCTAAAATCTACCATAAAGTAGTAGAAAGGTTCGATAAAACACATAGATACATGATATGATGAAGAGTCATAACAAGCGTCATAACATTTATGACTGCATCAACGTCAACAAAGACTTGACTAAACATCTTGCCATTGATAGAAACTTTGATGAACAAAGGCTTACGTGTTATTATCATGTCTCGAGTGGGTTTTTTCAAACAACATGCATTTAGTTTCATCTTTCTCGACCCAGGTAACCCGTTCAACATCTTGAACTAGCACATCACTTTATAATACCTTCGGCTGCAAATCATTTCCCCAAAACTCAACAGGAATTATTCCAATTCTGTCAATTTATGCAACGATGCTATCAATGTCATCATTGAATAAGATATCCAGCATTGAAACTTCTTGATATTCTGGGTAATCCTCATATTCCTCATCTCCACATTCTATAATGCAAACCGATGCAACTATATTTTCTTCCTCTCCTAATTTTAGAAGATCCTTGGTGCGCAACTCATCTAGAAATCATATATTTTTCCTCATTCGACAAAACAGTTATTGGTGCTAAAAATAGTTAACGATGGTTTCTTACATCAGTGTTCTGTCCCACTATGTTTTGACTCAATTCAGGGGTTTTTACAACCCAAATTCTGAGTTAGTGGATTTGAGAATGAATCAACTCCTTCACTCCACCGTTATTTTTTTTAAACTCGGTATTCGATCCAAGAATCGAATAATTCGAGTGGACCAATCACACCGTCCACTTGCGGGGGCCAATTTAAAGTTAGGGCAAAACTCTGTATGGATTTTTCCATCAAAATTGACACTAGGGGGAATTGAACCTGATACCTTGAGAATAACAAACTCCAAGATCTCAAACCAATCACTAAGCCAACCACTTTGCTCAACCTAAACCAACCACTTTGCTCAACCGTTCTTACATTGCCTAACCTTCATTTGGCTAAAAGATTCCCCCGCCTAATAGTCAATTGTATATTTACCAAGATTGACTAACATCAGAATTGTTTTTAAGTATAAACACAACTTAAGCAGACTAGAAGTTGAAACTCCACCATGTTCGGTTAATAATAAATCTTTAATAATAAATTTTTAATCGAAGTCGGATAAAGCTCGTATATAAGTAAATTTAACTAACTTTGCATGTATTGAAGTTAAGATGAATAAATGGAACGTTTGAGGTTCGAACATCGATCTTTGTATATAACAATGTATATTCCTGCCAACTGAGTTATTCTCACATAGCGTATAATAAAAGAATTGACGAAGGCTATGTTAAGTACAAAATTTTATAAATACCTCTTTAACTTATAAAATAGCAATCAATCTATTGGGTAGAAACGACATCGTCAATAACCACATGCGTTCTTACAATTTGTACTTTTTTTTGTTGAAGAAAGTGCAATTTGTACTATTTCCAATTAAGATACAATTTTATTAATTCCCAATCACTTTTTTTTATTAATTCCAATTGTCACACCAATCACACTCACTCATTAGGCAACAAGTCCCTTTCCAAGCTTTTTGATGTGCCCATTTGGCTAAAGCACAAATCTCAAAGTTACTAAAATTTACAATGCCGACATGAATCAAATGCTTTATTAATAAAGTAAAATCACGGTGGATTAGATAAGGCAATTATTTTCGTCATTCCAAAATATCTCATAGGACCACCCAATTTATGGCCCTACATTAGGGGATTTTTCCTTGAACCACAACATAGTGCATGCAGAACATGTTCTTGTTTGAGTCTTTGAGAAGATACTTTTGTGGCACATTGAGTTTTCTCCCAAGTTATATACTCCACCCATGAGTTTTCTCCCAAGTTGTATTCTATTTCAATAAATCAATTTTTAGTGACAAATTACATTTTCGATAGTATCATATTGTACATTGATTTCTTCATGATACTCCACAAATATACATGCATGTATCAAAGTTCACAATGACAAGGTATTACCTCATTTTTTTAGAGCCAATCCTACTAACTTTTCCAACGTCTAGGTGAAATTATTCTTACGGACTCCAATATTAGAAAAAGTTATAAAGAATGTTAGCATGTTAGCTCAGTGAAGGAACATCAACAATTCTGAATTACTACGGTCGATATTTGTTGGTTTTGTATGTTCTATCAATAAAAGAAGTGAAGCAATTTAATGACATCCGAGAGTGCCTTTAGTAAATCATAGATATCCCCTTAGGATGTTAGAAGAGTTCCCTTGGTCAATTAAGACTCTTCGAACTTCGTAATCGGCCTTGGAGAGACTTATCATGATGAGAGTGTCACTCATTGTTATAGAATGCTTGGAGAAGCCTACCGGGCTATACCTTGACCGTATACGTTGGACGGGTCTCTTTCGACTATGATCAATTTGATGAGTTATCTTTTTATCGGCCCAATGCAAGTTTGCTTGAACTAGGGTTGTCCTCCGTTGAATATCATCGTTGTATGAAAGATTCCCATGTGTTATAGAAGCTACCAGTGGTGTAAATCCCTCGACAAATTTTGATCATCTTTTAACGGGTCACCATAAGGTTTGGGAGAATTGTGATAACTCTGACGCTTTGAACCACCTTCACTTTCGAAGGAATTTCTCGTTCCATCTGAAATTATGTTTTTGGATTGAACCTCAAGATGTGCAGTGTTTATTGAGATCTCGATTTGGTAATTCTCTATTTGGTTAGACATTTGCCTTACTCTTTGATTATACTTGACCGTTTTTCAAATCGCCTGATACAAGTCTTCAATCATGTCCTCTAGTTAAGAGAAATGGAGTTGTGGTCAAATTCCATTGTTGAGGTAAACGTCACCAGAACCGTTTGGTTCAGAGTGGAGCAGAACAAGAGACTATGATGGTGCTTCCGCTGGTGGTTGACATTGTTGAGATGTGAGATTCACCATGGTTCGAGATCTTGTCGTGATGACATTGTTTTCTCCAACGATCATTTGATGGAAATAATGATAAAGATTTGGAAGATGCTCTTCCCACAAACTACAACACTTTGCTACGATATGAAATGATGGTGGAATGCAGTTGTTCTTCGCTTGAGTAGGGTGATAATATGTGAAATCACTCTAATTCTTAAGTCATCGAGGTTTTAATGAGATTTGACATTTTTCTCATAATGAAAATATGAATCTTTTTTGAAGTGGAAAACTCCTTTTATAAGTTGTTAATGGTTCCAAGTGGATTGTAAAAAAAAAAAAGTTCAAGGTAGATGTAAAACGATTAGACAATGTTGATGGAGTAAAAATTTAGTCAAAGTCCGGCTCCTTGCCTAACATTCAATTGCCTATCTACCTGTCATACCCTAATTTTTGACCAACTTATTTTTTTTTATTATTTATTTTATTTATTTATTCGTACGTTGTTTGTCTTCAGTTGGTCGTTCGCGCGTTATTCTCGTAATATCTGCTTTTGTTCGTATTTGTGGTCGCATGTATTTTTCGTTCGTCGTTTATTTTTTTAATGTCGCTCGCGTAGTAATTTCGTAATTTTTACTCGCGTTTGTGCGTATTTTAGTATAGCGTAACGTTTGCGTTCTTAAAGTTCATTTTATTCACGTCGTCGTTTTATTGTTTTAATTAGTGTAAAAAAGCCGCGTATCTCAGTCGTATCTGACGAAATTTCGGCAGAGAGGTATTTTAAAATACCTCATTTTTTGGTTCCGACGGGACATTTTTATTTTATTATTTAATTTTCGTTTTTTATTATTAATTATTTATTTAGTTATTTCTTTTTTCATTTTATTTAATCTGTTGTTATTTATTTATCTGTTTCATTTTATTTTTTTGTCATTTGGTACACATGTCACTTTGTTATTGGTCATGTTCAACTTTTTCCCCAAGTTTCAGCCAAGGGTATTTTTGTCCATTCCATGTATCAGATGATTAAGAGTGTGTATCAGAGTCAGTCAGGTCAGGCACACTTTTCAACACACAAACACCACCCAAAATTCAACAGCAAAAAAAAGATCAAAAACCCTAGTTCTAAAAAATTTTCATCAAGAACACTCATCACTGAAAATTTTCCAGAATCATTGTCTAAACAAAATCATCAAAAAAAAACACTACAACATTTTCATGAACTAACAGTAACATCACTAATCTTTTTCATGAATCCATAGATCCATACAACAATCCACCAATCCGAACAAACACTCACAAATTCGGCCATCAACATATAATCACCAACTCACAAACAACCAACACAAATCAGATTCAAACATCAACCAAATCACAACCAACGCAAACGGCCAAACCGAATCACCACAAACTCAAGTCGGAAACAGCAAGGCAAACCAAAGAGGAACAAAACGAAATCGAAGAGGAACAAAGAAGGCAAGGAATCCGAAAACAACAAGAATCAAAAGAAGAAGTAGCAAATCGAAACAAAGAAAGAAGAAAACGAAAAAGAAGGTGAAGAAGAAAGGAGGTAAAAGGTCCATTCTTGTTTTTTTTTTTTCTTCTTGAAGTTTCAAATGTAGATCTGCTCCGTTTGTCTCTCCTTTTCGAAAATCTAACACCGGATTCATGCTTAGAACTAAAAAAAGAGTTGGAAAAGTGTTTTTGTTTTGAAAAAAGGGGTGGTTTAGACTTTCCGGTGCGGCGGCGCCGCCCTGTTGGGCCGGCCACCACCGCGCCAGAGCGGGAAGAACCGAACGGAGAAGACAAGGTGGGGCTACGCCGGCCACCGTCTGGTTTCTAGAGAGAAGCCAGAGCTTCTCTCTCTAGAACCAAGTGAGAAGTTTTTTTTTGTGTGTTATGTTTTTTTTGGTTGTTTTTTTTTTGCTTTTATACTATCTTTGTTCACTTAATCCCATGCCTGCAATCCTGATATGTTATCGTGTTCCTTCATAATTGAAGCCGTCAGATTTGGACAATACCAAGATCTGACGGCTAGAATCTGGTTAGCGTTCTAATCTTATGCATGTTTTCTTTTGTTGCCTGCGGTGTTCTCTTACTTTGCCTACCTTCTGATTTGGATCTTGTGATTGTGGTGAAGTAACACTGTGACTAAGTCTGGACCCTTTGATTCATCAAATGGTCCAGATTTAACCAGCCTAAGTTATTTATTTATTTTTATTATTTTCTTCTCTCTACTGTTTTATTATTAGCACCCTCCTTTTACTTTAAAATCTTTTTTTCTTTCTTTATCTTTAAAAAAACCATTTCTACTTTGTTTATTTTAATTGTCTAATGTTCTTTATAATTTTTGCATTATCCTTAATCACTATCTTATAAATTTTTTTCTTATCATTTATTTTGCCATTATTTGTTATAGTAAGTATAATAGAATTTGTTGTAATTATTGCATGTTTATTTTTTCGTCATTCATTTTATTTTTAGTTTGTAAGTAGGAAATTGATGTAATTTATTTTTACGCATTTTTTTTTCTCTGGAGACCATAGAATGTATTTAGGGTATGTAATATGTAACCGGCACACGCAGACACACGCACCGACACGCGCACCGACACTCCACTTTATTTATCGCTTTACGCTTATTTATTTTTTCCGCCGTTACGCGATTTCGTCGTTAGTTTAGAAAATATTTTCATCCAAAAAAATCAAATTCAAGTTTCTTTTAAGTAAACCTTGGTTTGTAATCCAAGTGTCCTTCTTTTTTTATTTTCCTTAATCAAATGTTAATCAATTTAATATCCACATTAGACATGGATTTCGTATATTTAAAATTAATCAACTTCATCGTATTTTCTTCTTATGCCTTGAGGCCTCTCATCTCTTCTTAAAATCTTTTTTCAACAAATGTTAAAATCAATTCAACTCATCAAATAAGTTCTTTAGCCGAACTACTTGATTTTGATCCCGATTTATTTGGGTAAGTAGGCAAAGGGTTTCGACCCTTCCAAATCAATAAAAATAACCAAAAACATACTTCATCTTTCTCCCTTCTTTCACTTTAACTCTTAAACTTTTTTTAATAAGTAAAATTAATTTAGCGCAAGATTAGAGAATAGGTAGAAGGTTCCTATGGGATACCATAGTCGGTTCGGGTGCCTAACACCTTCCCCAATCGAAACCAACCTCCGAATCCAAGGTCTTATAAGGGTTTTTACTCACTTTTTCCCTTCCCGCGAATAAAAGTTGAGAGTTCAATGATTCAAGGTTCAAATCCGATCAATGATTTTGATACCCGAAAATCACGAGCACACTACCATAATCAACAAACATGATAATTATTTTCATGTATAAACAGACGGCTACACCTTTCTAGACGCATGTGCCAAGTGGGCGTCCGGTTGTAATTAGAGGGTCAAGATTGGCTTTAGAAATATTCCTACTTTGCAACTTAATGCGATGTAGATGGCTCTTGTCTTCTTGACTATACACAACTGTTGGGTCATAAGGGGGTTTGAGGAATCATCACACGGAGCTTTAGATAATCATATAAGTAAGTTGGAGACCATAATACCAAAAACCTTAAGGTATTAAGTTTATGGATCCTTTTATTTATAAAATGTTCAACGTTCACTTTTCCATTCAATGTGAGACATATTATTCATACTTTACATACCAACAACAACATTAAGCCTTTTAACTTCTTAATTAAGTTCTTCAAAAAAAACTTCTTAATTAAGTTTTGGCCTCTTCCGGAACAAAAATAATAGTGTTTCTTAGAAGCATTGGGGGAGGGGTAAAAAAAAGTTCATGTTTATTATTTGTACCATTCTTTCAAGAATTATAGGCTCGCGATTAAAAAGGAATGAGATGTAATATGTCTTTTTCTTTTTTTACTTACGACTTTGTTTCTCTACTACAATGATTTCTTAAATATTTTTATCATCCGGATTTATCCATCGGAAAGAAAAACAATAAATTTTTCTAAAATTATCCATCTATTCAAATGCGAGACACTTGGGTTGGTTTGATAATGTTGATTTAAAACGTTCTTCTTAAGATCTTAGGTTCGATTAACAATTTAGGTGGAAAAGTTTAGTCTTTTCAAACACAAAAGCGAAGATGTGCGCTTTTCAAGAAACGAGTGGGGTTTTAAAAGTGACTATTACTTTTCTCACCATATGACCTTCTCACGCGCCCTGTAAAAATTACAAAATAGCCATTCAAATAACGTAATCCGAAAATACGAAGTCTTGTCCGGATTACATAATCCGAACAGCTTCGAAGTATAAAAGGAAGTTCACCCCCACATTTTACAGTTTCACATTTTTCCTTTCTCTCTCTCTCTCTCTCTCTCTCTCTCTCTCATTCCAGATTCCGAACTACAAAAATCTATCAAAAATTGGAGTTTTCTTGCTCAAAAGGACCGCATTTCAACCCTTGACAAATATCAAATGGAAGGTTAGTTCAATTTCTCTATGCATGCAAGTTAATTGTACCGTTTTTTTCTCTCTCTTCTGCACTGAAGCAATCCGGATTTCGTTTTCCGGACCAGATTGTTGCAGTCCGAAAAATAAAATCCGGAAACACCCAATATGATTTTTGATCTTCTGTTTTGTGATGTGTTTGGCTTATAATTTGATTACCCTAATATGTATGTTACAGAAGGTTTATCCTCTACTCGGCAAGTAAGGGTGGCAGGACATGCTTCCCGTAGGAGAGAGCGTCTCCAACGGATGGAGGAGGATGATGTTGTTCCGAGGCGTTGGGGTGGCAGGGGACGTCGTGCTGATGTCGAGCATGCGCAAGGGTATGATGAGATGGACGTGCAGTAGTAGCAAATGAAGGAGGAGCTTGGGCAATGGAGGAGAGTATGGAAAACGGCGAGCCGCATCGAAGGTGGAGGGGGAAGCGTGTGGTGGTACCAGAGTCTGAGCCTCTTGATGACTATCCCAGTGGCCCACACGACACTACCCTGTTGTGGAGGTGGCCAGGAAGGCGTCTGAGGGAGAGGAATTTATTAATGTTAAACTTCCTTTAATATGAAACTGATGTTTATGTATTGTTAAATTGTTGAACTGCCATGTTTGTGAAGTCATGAGTGTAAACTGATGTTTAGGTATTGCTTTTAATTATTTGCAGTGGCATGTCAATTTAAAATGCATAAACAACGGAAAGAAGATAAACGTGATGCATGATAAACATACCACCCATATCATGGTTGCACGGTGGTGGCATGACAGATTGCAGGCCACCAGTCTTTCTTGGATTCAGGATACCAGCTACAGCCTGATTGATCACAATTTGATTTGTGCATTTGTGGAGAGGTGGCATGAGGAGACTTCAAGCTTCCATCTGCCGTTTGGGGAGATGACAGTGACACTTGATGATGTGTCCTGTTTGCTGCATCTTCCCATTGACGACATGTTTCTGTCCCACAAGGCTATCACATGGGAGGTTGCGGTGGATATGATGGTGAGGCACTTGAGGTCTGATCTGGGTCATGCTCTTGGTGAGGTGACTCATACCAGAGGTGTACATTGCCGATTTAGCTACTTGAGGAGGATTTTCAAGAAGTGTCTATTGCAACAGTTGGAGTTGGAGAATGAGCATGGTGTGACTCAGGAGGTGCGGAGGCTGTGGGACCAGGTTGTCCGCATATATTTGCTATATTTGGTGGGGATCACGATCTTCACTGACAAGAGCCAAACTGTTGTGGATGTTGTCTACCTGAGGTACTTTAAAGACCTTGATATTGTTGCTGAATTTTCATGGGAAGGTGCGGCACTAGCTCACTTGTATAGGGAGCTTAACAATGCTTCACGTTGGAATTCCGGTTAGGTGTCAGGATACCTGACTTTGTTGCAGGTATAAATTAAAAATCATGTTTTGTTTTTTTAAATGTATGTGTTTATTGTTTGTATAATTATATGTGATTGTCATTGTTGCAGGCTTGGGTGTTTCAGAACTTCCGAGGTATGCGAAGCAAGGATGCCTGCACAGGATATCGGGAGAATCGGGATCCACGCGTGATGTATTTTGTACCACGAGCTAGTTTGGGTACATCAGACTCCTACAGAAACCATCTAGATGGGTTGGATCTGAATAGCGTTGTAATGCACTCGTATAGAGATCATCGTCATGCATGTCCGTTTGAGCGGGTCAGCCTTTATACTGGATGGCTCAGATACGGTCCCCACATGGTGAGAAATCTGCCGGAGCGGGTGCTTCGTGGTTTTATGACGTCTTTCGTCCACACATGATTCTTCCTGACATGCCGGTACCGGTGCCAAGGCCACCAGAGCGTGAGGTCATGGATGAGATTGCTGCTCAGGAGGATGGAGAACATGAGTACTTAGAGTTGAGCAGAAGGTTGTGCCGCATCAGAGACCATGTGTATGTTGTGATGTCTAGTGTGGTGGCGCGAGGGTCTGAGGAATGAGAACATTTGGAGGAGGTATTAAAAGAGGTATATAATGTGAAGGTTTACCGTCGTCGGGGAGCAACTGAGGGTGGCAGGGGTGTCGGGGGTTCCAGATGTGGAAGGGAAGGTGGAAGGGGTGGTGGGGGTGGTAGGGGTGTAGTGATAAGGGGTTGATTGTAATTTATTTTTATGTCAATGTTTGAATATTATGGATGATTTAAAGTTATGTAACACTTGGATAATTTTAATTATTGTGTTTTATTAATGTTTGAAAATTATATTGTGTTGTTAATTCTTATGTTATAAATTGAATTTTCTGTTTAAACAACTGGCCAAAGGCCAAAACAGTTTACTACATGCTCTAAAACAGAGGCTCAGCCAAAACAGATGATTTCTGCCTCTGTGCTGATGCAGTTCAGATTATATAATCTGGATTGTTTTAACGCATTTTGAATTATGTAATCCGGAAACATCATTTGTCACCCTATTTGTTGACTTTCTACGAGGTGATTGACGCATTTCAGATTACATAATCTGGAAAGTTTAAAGATTATGGAATCTGAATCCATCCATTGCACATTGACATCAACATCCATCATGGTGTTTCAATTTCCAAAATCTACAAATTTGTTCGGATTTCATATTCTGAAAGGAGTTCGGATTATGTAATCCGGACTAGAGGTATTTTTGGAAAAAAAAGAAAGAAATAGAGCGCGCGAGAATTTCATAGAGTAGGAAAAGTAATAGTCTTTAAAATTATCTCCAATGTTATTTTAAGTGATATTAAAGTCCAATTCAATAACCCAAGTAGACTCCATCCTAAAACCGGTGTAGAAAGATTCTTTTTTCTATTTACGTCAACTAAACGTGACTGCCACGCTTCAACCTTCTGCCACTCCACCACCCTAACAAGCGCCACCGCCGCTGCGCCTTCCGCGGGTACCAACAGCTACCTAGAAATCCACACAAGTTTGTAACTAGTTTCTGCTAATGTATTTTGTACGAAACTTTTTTACACAATGATGTTTTTTCTTTATTGGAATTTTAATATATGTAACGTTTTTAATATTAACCAGTGAAGCATTGTCTTTTTGTGCCAGGGTTTTGCTTTTTATCCAATTTTCTCCGCTCTCTACAACTCACGCTTCAACCTTATACATGATGGCTCAGGTATTCAATCGTCCATTCTTTCTCAGCTCTTGCCTTTTTATGCATTGGTGATTAAAATTTACAGTGTAAACAACCATTTTAATCCATGAACGTGTGAGGCGTCGTTAATGTAGTGTCTGAATTTATAACGTCTGAATTTATTAACATCGCATAGGCATGTCAAAATGTGTGTGTGAGTTTTCAGTCCAACACAATGATTGACTAATCCGGGGGATTAATCCCACAATCCACTTGCTGGAGCCCCATTTAAAGCTAAAGCAAAACTCTATAGATATAGACTAGCCCACATAAATTGGCATCAAGAGGATTCGAACCTGAGACCTTGAGAGGAGCACACTCAGGTTCAAGTCTACGCCACCAGGTCAATCCATGTGTTTTTCGTATGTGTCTTCAGTTAGTCAGGTTAGTTCACAAATGCGTCTGTCGTTGGTTGATTTGTTCCATAAAATTACTAACAAAAGAGACACTTGCATATATTTTATAATTTTGATACATTCAAAGACTATAGTGACAACGCTTCATATATTTGAATTTGAGGATTAAAATTAATATGGTAAACGATCTTCTTTATCCATGAATGTGTGAGTTGTTGTTACTATAGTCTTTGAATTTATTACAAATTACAAAAACATACCTAATGCGATTTTTGTTAGTAAGTTTGGTCCTCAAATGTGTCTTTATTGAGGCGGTTTAGTCATCGAATGTGTTTTTTGTTAGACAATTTAGTCCATAACATTACAAACAAAAATACATTCAGGGATATTTTGTAATTTCGATACATTTAAAGATTATATATTGATTTTTTTTATTGGGTTCAAAACCAATTTGATTTATTTCTCAAAATGAAGAAGCTCCGAAGTGGAATTCCAGGTTCCAGTCAAATCCAGTACAAGGAGAGTGATACTGATGAGTCAATGTTTTCTTCTAGCATATCAGATGATGTGAGTAACTTCAAAAAAATCATCATGTTATATACTTTTTAATAAAAAACTAACCATGTACGTCATAGTAAGTTTGTAACTTTGTATTATTATTAATTTTGATGATTGTAGGAGGAGGAAGAGATAATGAAGGAGCTGGCTGATGTAACATTTGAGGAGTTGCAGAACGCTCAATCAAACGGGGATCATGCGTTTTTCAAGAAACGCGGAGAAGACAAGAAGTTGAAAAGGCTTAATAAGAATAGGTGTTTTATTTGTATCATAGTAATAGTTAGTGCATGTTTGGTATCACGGTGAATTTGCAAAATTACAATGGCTCACCTTGATTTTGGCAAAGTTACTGCGATACCAAACATGCACTCAATTGATTGTTTGACAAAGTGGTTTTCATTTTCTTCTAATTCTTGTGTCTGCGAAACTATGTGAAAATAAAATAATTTCTAATGTTTGAATAGGCCAATGGAGGCTAGTAGCAAGAAGCCAGTTCCTGTTTTTAGAGATGTCATCCATGCTCCTAAGAAGATGATCTTGATTCTTGACACATTGATTTCATGTTTTGGTTGGCGTTGAGACTGGCCAAATCATGGTTAGGCTCCATGGTTTTGACAAAACCTACTCCTTGTTGGTTCAACAAAATCATGGTGTCACCGTGATTTTTGGGGGTAATATTTTAGACTATTTTCCCTATAAAATAATTTACGGGGTCATGGAGAGGAGGAAAACCAATTTCTCATTGTTTACTCTACAATTGCATACACACTTAGAAATATTCAAATTTTAAGGGTTGTTCTATTTGATGTGGAAACTCATGTTGAATTCGAATGTAAACGTGATCTTTCTGTTTTATATATCTGGATGATTTTTGATGAGTTATGCATGCCTTCAACAATTTTCAGGTTGCATGTGATCCAAGATTTGAATCCCATTGTGGTGATCTACTTGACTCTAATCGGTATGTTCACCTCTGGATGTGTTCGTTGTTCAACCTTT